>CM077189.1:12071765-13526765 GCA_039654105.1 Coreius guichenoti
TCTGAAAGTGCACAAGTAATTGTCTCTCAAAAGTAAGAGTCGACTCTGAGTCAATTAAACGAATTGTTTTTCAAACGAAACGCAAGCCGTTTCGTTGTGACGTCAAGATGAAACATTAGCATACTGCCCGTCCACTTATTGCGCATGCAGACACCAGGGAAAACTTTAACCACCTCAAACACTAGAGCGGATACTGGATAGCATCATGCCGAGAAGACGCTGTGCTCTACAATGTGTTTATTGTGTTTCATATTGTGTAGGTATCTGGCTAACCGGCTAACTCACGCTGTTACTGTCTTACTGAAATACTACTGTAAATCAGCTGTGGGCTGCAGTATTACCTAAAACTGTGTCTATTAATGCAGATTGTCTTTGAGTAAAGATAAAGGATGGAGCAAGATTTGTTTTGCAAACTTTAATGTTCCATCAGTCTTTCACGTTAGTGCTGGGCTAACGTATGCGCTGTTATTGATACAGTTCCCACATGTGCACCGCAATAAATTAGAAACACACACACACAGGTTTGTTGATGGACACACACTTGTTAATGCTGACGGTGAGGAATTACAGTTGAAACATCTCATTATGTACCTCAAACTGAGTACCATCACTGAGAAACGTCCTGCTCAAGGTTCAGGTTGAATAACTAGTTCTTCCATTGTTTCATCATCGATTCAGGTTCGCGCTGGGATTGATGTAAAATCAACGTCATCGTTACTGTCTTTACAGTGTGTACTATCACTGAGCTTTAGGAAGCCTCCGGACGCCGGACGGAGCTGGAGTTCAGTTATGGTAATGGGCGTTTGTTTCCAAAATACACGCTGTACGCGGTAGACCAATCACAACAGACTGGGCCATCTGACCAATCAGAGCAGAGTAGGCTCACGGAAAGGAGGGATTTGCATCGAGTCGTTTGAGAATCATTGAACATTGTGGTGATGTGCAATGTATATTATGAGAAAATGAAACAGTTTTTTGACCTTTGATGCATGTAAACCTGTTGTTGGAGACCTCCAATACTAAATTAGGAAACTTTAAAATAGCATAATAGGGGCACTCTAACTGAGTTTCTTTGTGTGTGCTGAGCTCATTTGTATCGATTTCTCCTCGAGGGGCTGAGCGAGCCTCAATAGCGCAACCTTGTTAGCGTCAGTACATACATATATATTATCCACCAATCACCACTTGCACTAAATTAAATAAAATCAGAATCATTCTCGCGTTTTGGTGATTCCCTAGTTATTTTTTGGTATTGACGTTTTAATCAGGCTACTTGTCCAGTAGGGCAAGTAAAATTCTCTTTCACTTGCCCCTTCAAAAAAATCTTTCTCTCTTCAGCTCTCGGCCACTGTATCAGCTCACAGCAGGCACATACTGTGCAGTAATTACGTTTATTAATAACGTTTTGTAGAGAAATTAAAATAGGTCGCATCTCAACAATTATTTGCACTCACACAAATGCTCCCAAATATATTTTGAGATCACACAGATTCCAATTCGGGAGCATATGCAACCCAACAATGGTAGCAATTTTGAGCCTTCTACATGCTCACAAATGTTAATTATAACTATTTTGCAATTGACAGCAAAGCATTTTTTGTTATATTCCATTCACAAATTCATTAAAAGTTTTTTTTTTTTTCATGCTGCTAAGACCATCAACAGCTATATACACTCACCTAAAGGATTATTAGGAACACCTGTTCAATTTCTCATTAATGCAATTATCTAATCAACCAATCACATGGCAGTTGCTTCAATGCATTTAGGGGTGTGGTCCTGGTCAAGACAATCTCCTGAACTCCAAACTGAATGTCAGAATGGGAAAGAAAGGTTAAGCAATTTTGAGCGTGGCATGGTTGTTGGTGCCAGACGGGCCGGTCTGAGTATTTCACAATCTGCTCAGTTACTGGGATTTTCACGCACAACCATTTCTAGAGTTTACAAAGAATGGTGTGAAAAGGGAAAAACATCCAGTATGCGGCAGTCCTGTGGGCGAAAATGCCTTGTTGATGCTAGAGGTCAAAGGGAAAATGGGCCGACTGATTCAAGCTGATAGAAGAGCAACTTTGACTGAAATAACCACTCGTTACAACCGAGGTATGCAGCAAAGCATTTGTGAAGCCACAACACGCACAACCTTGAGGCGGATGGGCTACAACAGCAGAAGACCCCACCGGGTACCACTCATCTCCACTACAAATAGGAAAAAGAGGCTACAATTTGCACGAGCTCACCAAAATTGGACAGTTGAAGACTGGAAAAATGTTGCCTGGTCTGATGAGTCTCGATTTCTGTTGAGACATTCAGATGGTAGAGTCAGAATTTGGCGTAAACAGAATGAGAACATGGATCCATCATGCCTTGTTACCACTGTGCAGGCTGGTGGTGGTGGTGTAATGGTGTGGGGGATGTTTTCTTGGCACACTTTAGGCCCCTTAGTGCCAATTGGGCATCGTTTAAATGCCACGGCCTACCTGGGCATTGTTTCTGACCATGTCCATCCCTTTATGACCACCATGTACCCATCCTCTGATGGCTACTTCCAGCAGGATAATGCACCATGTCACAAAGCTCGAATCATTTCAAATTGGTTTCTTGAACATGACAATGAGTTCACTGTACTAAAATGGCCCCCACAGTCACCAGATCTCAACCCAGTAGAGCATCTTTGGGATGTGGTGGAACGGGAGCTTCGTGCCCTGGATGTGCATCCCACAAATCTCCATCAACTGCAAGATGCTATCCTATCAATATGGGCCAACATTTCTAAAGAATGCTTTCAGCACCTTGTTGAATCAATGCCACGTAGAATTAAGGCAGTTCTGAAGGCGAAAGGGGGTCAAACACAGTATTAGTATGGTGTTCCTAATAATCCTTTAGGTGAGTGTATACTACAATGTTTCAGGAGTGACAACCTTATTTAATTATGGACTTGAGTCTGATATAGTCTTCAACAAGCAAGTCCAGCTTAACACTATATTGGTCTGAAAGAGATAGAGAGAGCCACAGCTAGCTGAGGTGAGAAAGTAACACAAATGTAGTGCATTACGTTCCATAAAAAAGTAACTAACTGTTTCTTCTTTGGGAGCTAAAAGTAACACTCCCACTGAGCATCTTGTTTTTACCTTTTTGGAGGCATTCTTAGAAATAACATCATAACGCTCCTGAAACAGCTGGTACCGTTCATCCAGAGGAGCTGCGTCTACACCTGTACACATGGCATCACTCACTCTATACAGAGGGTAATGCTAAAAAACACCAATGCCATTATTACAGTGAAGAAAATAATACTGCAATTTCTAAATAAATGCATTTATTAAAATACTAAATACATAAAATACTACACCTTACTACAACTACACGTGAATAATAACATTTAAATTTTAGTTAGTTATTGTGATATATACAGAAAAACACTAATCTCACCTGTAGTAGAACAGGTGCTGTTGGGGCAAAATGCTCTGTGTCCTTGCACTGGCCATCATGCTGTGCACCCTAACAATAAAAAGAGTTAAAAGTACACAAGAACAACCACAATAGAATCAGTCAACATATGCATCTCAACATTAAAATGTAAAGAAAGAAAGATATTCTAATTCCAATCATTGGGGTCCACAATTGAAATGTATCTTTTTTAAATATGGGGCCAAATCTAAATCTAAAAAAGGCTAAAAGTTGATCCTAATGTGGAAATTTAGGAGCAACTCTTAATAATTAGGGGTGTGTCGCTCTTAATTTTAGGACTTGCACATTTTTCTTCTAATAGTAATTCACAAAGCATTTTAACACTAAAAGTAGCTCCTAAACTTAGGACAGCTTGAGTCCTCATGAGGACTTCTAAATCCCTAAGAGAATCTCAGAAACGACCCGAAGCACGGCTGCTGTTGTCAATCTGTGTCACAACCAACTAAATATAATGGAATATTAATGACATTGACCTTTTAAAAAGGTATCCCCTGTATTGCAAAGGTATTTTAAGCATAGTTACTCCAGTTTACCTTTCTTTGTCGGTTCTGTATTACTCATCACTGCTATATGTGTGTAGTATTTTTTAAATGTGGTTTAAATATATCCTACTGGCTCTGCAGCCCTATACCTAAACTCACTACTTTACTTTTTGTGCCCTCCAGAGGCCTGTATTCTGCAAGTGAACCGCACCTTGTGGTCCCTGGTGAAAAAAAAGTTTACTGTATTTCAAATATATTCCCTTTTCAATACTAACAAAAAATGTTACCATCTTTAAATATATAAAAAGTATATTAGCATCATATTTTCACAATACAACTTTTAACACTTTAAAATAATTGTATTTTAGTATATTTTCTAAAAATATATTTTAGAAAAATATACTTAAAATGAAAGTTCTGTGTACTTTTTTAAAGTACTTATTTGAGCATTACTTTAAAATATATTTTTAGTACATTTTAAACTATATGCTCAAAATTGTCATTGTAACAATGCACTGAAAGTATATTTTAAAAATAAATTATTTAATATCCTGAAGTTGTAGTATATTTAAAGTTAAACTAATGCATTAAAAGCCCATTTTGAAATATATGCAGTGTACAATTGGCCACTGTAGTTGTGATTTAAGTGTAAATATGTTTAAGTTTACACTGGCAGAGAAGAATCGTGTTACAATCATACACACAAATCTTTATTAAACCAACAGCACACTTAAAATACAGGTACACGCAAGAAAATATGAGTTGAGTAGTTGAGTCTTATCGGAATTCAAATGTCTCTTCAACTTGGTCTGTGACCAATCAGATTTTGTTGCTCACTGCCTGCAGCCAATCAAAGGCAGAGCTGCTGACGGTACTTGTCTGACTCTCCCTCGCTCACTCACGGGAGGTTTGCAGGTGAAATACAATGTCGCCATACATTATTTAATAAAACATTGAAAGCTGAAAGTACATCGTTCATTCTTGGGAATTCGGACCAGTTCAATTAAGTGACATTGCATCCTGACCTTGATGGCGACGATAACTGGATCAGAATAAATGGCCTACACGATCCCAAAAAGAACCAGAGAAAAAGTCCTGATATTTGGAGGTAAGTTGTAGCCTACCAGTTATTTCCGATCAGTAAATTATTATTTTTTTCAATCTCACAAACGAAAAACTGTCAATGTTTCGTTTTGCTTTAACAAACGGAAAACAAGGTTTCGGTTTGATATCTCCTTTTTTTGTTTGTGGTAACGTTAGTGGTTTATGGCACAAGTATGCGGCACCAAAACGTCCCGTTCATCTGATTGGTCAAACCACCCCATCTTCTGTACGATATTAATTTATAAAAAGTATTTTCTGCAGCCAACTGCCTCTGATGTGTAAGCGGCCATCAGACGCAAGTCAGAAAAGTCAGCTCATCAGAAAATGGAATATAATGTGTAATTTGTATTTGTGTGTAGAGGGTCAGTATGGCATTGGTCCAATATATATATTTTTTTTTTTCTCAGTGTTCTTTCAATGAAAAACATGGTAAGTTCATTTTGTTCAGTTTTGCTGAAACCATGTGAATTGTGTTTAAATAAAATCTGAATAAAAACCATGTGTTTCAATAAAATCTGTTGGACTTGTAATGAAATATGTCTCTTCATTAGTGACGTTGTTACATTTTATTTATTTTAATGGCCTTGAAAACAAATGCATTCAATATTGGAAAAATGTCTCCTAAGTAATTCATTAAAATGTAGTTAAATGGTAGCACATTTAAAATACTGTATTGTGTGATATTATGTAATTCAAAGTATATTGTTATTGACTACAAAGTGTGTATTTTTTAGTATTTGGAACAAGCCAAAGGTACTGAGCATACAGTATATTATTACCTGTAAAATAATATTCTTAGTATGTTGCTTGTGTGTTCCGAAGACACTCAAAATTAATTTGTAATGTACTTAAAACACAAATAAAGTATACTTTAATATCACTAATCAAGCATGTAATTAGTCCCTACACAGGCATATACTTAAAGTGTACTACGTATACTTGAATTTGTTCCAATTTACACCATAAAAGCACACTAAATACATTTAAAGTTATGCTTTAATTTTGTACTAAGTATATTTTAGTTGTAATTAAGTTGTATTAGTTGTTCCAAAACAGCTAATCAACACACTTGAAGTATACTGATAATTAGTCATGCTGCAAGTATACTTAGCATACTTTTTTTTTTTCACTAGGGGTGCCATCCCAAAGAAGCACAAAATCACTTTCGCAGATCTTTATCTTGACTGTTCCCTGCTGGTGGAATGACCTGCCTAACTCAACTTGACCAGGGTTGCATAAACTGGCTAGTTTTTCAAGATAGTCATCCAATTTTTTTCTTTAAGAATGTTCATAAATTTACATAAAGTTACATAAAAACCTAGATTGGTCTAATTTGATACCGAAAAGTAAGACAGATTGAGTTATTACCCCTAACTAACTGCTAGTTGGTCATACTAGTCCTTAAGACACGGTCTTAACATAATGGCTATGTTTATGCAACTAGCCCTAGCTGAGTTTAGCCATTTTCAAGAAATGCATCTTTTTTTTCATCAACACGATCACTTATACTAACACATAGCAAGTTTTTTTTTAAAATAAATTTAAAAAATAGAATAGCATAGTGTTCTACGCTAGACTAACTGGGACTTGTCACAGAACAGTACTGGTTGTGGTAAGTGTGCATCCTAGAAAAGAAAATGTACCAATCACAGAATGGCATCAATACAATCAAAAAGAAAATAAAAATAAAAAATAAATTCAATAATTACAGTTACTGATGAAACTATTATATCTATAATCTTTATTACCTGAAAAGAGCAGTTAAGAGCATGTGAGAGTTTGTGTAACTCCTCCTCCACACGTTGGCAGATGGGGCAGCGATCACCATGAAGTGCAACACTATTCACCAGCAAGAAACTGTTGAAATAAACAATACAGAGACAAACTTGCTATTTTTGTTTAAATTTGTTTTTGAGCAAGATTATGAATCTTGGTAGAGGAATTTAACAGAACATGGAAATACTTAGTTTACATTAAGAAACGTACTTGACTCCTCTAATGGTGAGGATCCTTGCTGATGTCACATTAAATACTTGCTCAAACCGCTCCAACTTCTGCTTAGTCATTCTGCCAAAGGAAGAGAAAGACAATAATGGAGCCACACCTTAGTGAAATCAGGCACCTGTACACACACCTTCTGAAAATGCCTTGAATATAAAATGACCTTCTACACCCTGTCAGTCTTACTGTTAAATACTAATCTGAGATGATGTTGACAGCACGCTACAATTAATATTAAATTTGCAAATCCACAAGATATCATTCAAGTCAAGTTAACATCACTTCAAAGTAGGACTACACGATTTGGTTAAAAAAGTGATTCTTTTTAAATATTGTTTTTTTTTGATACTGCAAATATTGTAAATATACTGCTATCCTTACTGAAATATTATACAGTGAAAACATATTACTCTGACTCAGAAGCTCTAATGGCCAATATGGTGCGTGAAAACCACACATAAGCTCTGCAGGTCAATTGTAACCCTTAAACTCACTCGTTATGGAAGCCGATGTCATGATTTCCTATAAGAACCACAAGCTTTGTGTCACGAGGATGACGAAAGATCCGTTTAAAACGTCTGACATCATCTTCCCAGTCCTGAGTGGAGAGCACAGAACAGTCATAATAGCTGGTGGCAATTTTAATTTGAAACTATTCTGATTTATATGACATTTCTCGGCTTAAAATATGAACCTACAAATTGGTAGCTGATTCTCTTTTGATGTGATTTTTTTTTTGTGAGATGAAAAAGTCACAATTACCTTTTTTATTCAGTGGTGGAAACAAGATTCCATAGAACTCGGTTTAAAAACTGTACAGAGATGTATCAACAGTACCTTCCCATGGATTTGTAATGCATTCCCATACGAAAAAGAAGTTTATTCAAGTGTGCTATTAGTATACTTCTTTTAAACTAAAAATAAGAAAGTATACTTTCAGAAATATACTTAAAAATGCATTTAAGTATACTTGACTTATACTGACAGAAAGGTCCAAGTATATTTGGCCTATACTTGTCCTTAATCTTTTGATCAAGATATACTTAAAGTATAATTAAGTATTCTAAGTATACTTGGCTTGTAGTTGTGTTTATTCTTATAATTGAGTAGCCTATTAAATACTTGTTTCACATAGTTTTACATACTCTCTGACTATCTGTACTTTTGTGTAGGCTAGTCCACTGGTAGTGCACGCAGGAATTTACTTCAAATCTACTTTACTCTTTCCCCAGGAATTTTCCGCCTATCCGTGATTTCACTGTTATACTGTAGGGGGCACTTACACATCTTCTAAAAAGAGTACAGAATCTCCTGATCAAAACACAGGTAAAGCAGCAGCAGAAACAAGTGATAGAAAATTGCTTACACAAATATAATATATCGCGATCAACAACATTAAACAGTATATAAATCAAAACCGCCTAATATTACTGAATGAAATGTCAACCCAGGATGAGCTATAGGACTTTGAAGCTTTGGAGGTGTTGATGGACTCGATCTACTCTATCTGTGTTTTGATCATCGCTTTGAATCCGATCTGGATGTAGTCTTTGGAAAAAAAAAAAAACGCGATTTTCTCAGCTTTTTGCTCAAAATGTTGCTTTTTGAAACTTACCCACATTCAAGTGTTGATAAAAAAATGATGCATGAAGCTAGAATAAAATGTTTTTAAATGGAAAGAGTTAAAGTGCAGTTAAAGGTATATTTTTAAGTATAAAAAATGAATACCTAAATAGGAACATAGTAGTATACTTATAGTTTATATATTATTTTTGCACTTTAAGTGTGATGTTATGTTCACTTAAAAGAAAACTTACAAGTATACCTGCAGTATAAAACTACTAAACTAGTAGTTTACTGAGAGTACACTTCAAAGTGTACTTTCATAAACTAAAAAATATGCTGCAAGTATTAAAATAGTGAACTACTAGTATAATTATAAGTTCAATTGTAGTACAGATGCAGTACAAATGAGAAACACAGCTGTGAAATAGTTGTGCACTTAAAGTTTACTACTGTTACACTTATAGTACACCTAAATGTATATTTTATATACTAAACAGTGGGCTAATTTAGCATGCAGTATTGAAATAGTACACTTATAAGTTTACTACTAATACATTGATATTAGTATACTTACTACATAAAGTAAAATTTAAAATTATACTTGAAAGTTACTTAAGTTTACTTCATAAAATTAAGTAATCTTTTACGTAAGGGTTCCCTTCATTTAGAAATCTGTGCCAACTGATTCATCTACTAAGATTCTAAAAATACTGATTTAAAAAAAATAATAATAATAAATAAATAAATAAACAAACAAACAACACAAACACAAACCAAACCAACCAGATACCACATGGCAACAAACACTGCCTAACGCAATGGTGAATGGAAGTGTTTGTGGGTTCATGAAAGATCCTAGAATGCAACTTGGGGCGAATTCCAATTAGAGGCGAGCATCTCTATGCCCTACTCACTCTGAAGAACAGAGCCCTTAAGTGGGGAGACTTTAGAGGGAGCAAGGCAATTGTGTCTTATAACGTGGCCATTTGGAACACAAATAGTGAAGGGAACAATGGAAGACAACGCAATTTCCAATATCTTCATGTTACCATGACCATGCAGCATGGCGTCCATCACCCCATTATCTGTTAGGTTCAGGAATCTCTTATTAATGCTATTAATTGATGTTGCAAATAAATATATACATTTTGCAATTTTTTTTTTTTTTTTAAATAACTAAAAATAACTCTCAACTTTATAACTTTTGCCATCTCTTCATTGGACCCTGCAGGTAAACTCACACTGTACTGTAAACCTAATAGCCACCTTGGGTCACACGATCAAAACCAGTCAAATTACTTCCTTAAGCAGCGTCAAGCAGTGACACTCAGCGACAAAGCGTCATGATCCCATTCATTTTTAATGGAGGGCTGGCGACTTCCGACAGCACGAGTGACAGTGACCATTAACGACAGAATGTAGGAGTGTCAAGCGACACGAGACATGCAACAAAAGTTCACAAATTTCAACTTTATGCAAATGAGCAGCGCATTTCACGAGCGATGACCAATTGATGTGAAGACTGTGGACCTCACGTCACCGTCTCGAGTGAAGGCAAGACAGGACAGAGGTCTGGAGCATTTCACTGTTTTAAATAATTTCACTGTAACCACATACATGGATATAATAAAATGATGCGTGGAAAAGAAACTGTCGTAGTCTTAGTGAGTTTGATTCATACATTGATAGTTTGTGTTAATTATATGATGCAGTGAGCAGTTTAGCACTGCTGCAGTTAATATCACAGTTTCCCCTGCATTATCTTGATTATTAGGGACAAGAATATTGATTATTTGTCAAATTCGAATGACGTTTTAGCAATTTTATGAGTATGAATGAGTTTAATTAGTTGACTGATCAATCGTTAATCTAGTTAATGATTTAATGCACTGAGCAGTGCTGTAGTTTATATAATACTCTCCAACAGCAGAATGTTACTTTTAAGTCTAATTCCGAGTCAAATTAGAATATCTTGTGATTGCATTTTCTAAAAGATATGGCCAGACGTGCAGTCTACCAATAGCATTAGCGCAACAGCACTAGGAATGCCCACAAGCGTCTTCTTTTCCGAGAACTGGTTTCGAAAACGATTCACCAGTTCGCTTACGTAATCATGCAATGATGTCACATATACGCAATGCTATTATTAAAGCACCCAATAATGAATCACATGCATAAACTAGTTTTAAGTCAACTCAACTTTCTACAGCCTTGAATCAGCCCCTGATTCAAGTCAACTGCTAAGTTTATGTTTGCTTGTATTAGCTCATTCTTGGCTGACATGTCAAGTCAAGTCACCTTCATTTATATAGCGCTTTTTACAACACAGATTGCTTCAAAGCAGCTTTACAGTGATAATAGGAAATAAAATTTTTGTTTTAGAAGAAAAGCTAAAGTAAGTCTGAGTCCTAACTGTTTCCTCGGTTCAGCGTACTGGTGACTCGAAACTGCCGTGGAGCGAGCGTTTTACATTTACATTTAAATCATTTAGCAGACACTTATCCAAACTGACTTATAAATGAGGAGATCAATAGAAGCAATCAAACCAACAATAGAGCAACAATATGAAAGTGCTGTGACTAGTCCCAGTTATTCTAGCACAGTACACATGGCAAGGTTTTTTTTAATAGATATAGAATAGTAAGTGTTAGTATTAATGGGTCAAGTGTTGACGAAAAAGGTGCATCTTCAGCGGTTTCTTGAAAATGGCTTAAGACTCAGCAGCTCGGGTTGTGTTAGGCAGCTCATTCGACCAGCTTGAAACAGTCAAGGTAAAGGTCCGTGAAAGTAATTTTGTGCCTCTTTGGGATGGCACCACAAGACGCTGTTCACTTGCTGAACGCAAGCTTCTGGAGGGCACATAGGTCTGAAGTAGTGAGTTTAGGTATAGGGGTGCAGAGCCAGTGGTTGTTTTGTAGGCAAACATCAGTGTCTTGAATTTGATGCGAGCAGCAATTGGCAACCAGTGCCATTTTATGAGGAGAGGTGTGAAGTGCACTCTCTTCGACTCGTTAAAGACCACTCTTGCTGCAGCATTCTGGATCACTTGCAGAGGTTTGATAGTGCATGCTGGAAGGCCTGCCAAGAGAGCATTACAATAGTCCAGTCTGGATAGAACAAGAGCTTGGACAAGGAGTTGTGTAGCATGCTCCGATAAGAAGGGCCTGATACTCAATGTTGCATAAGGCAAATCTGCAGGACCGGGCAGTTCTAGCAATGTGGTCTGTGAAGTTTAACTGATCATCAATCTCCAAGGTTCATGGCGGTCCTGGATGGAGTTATGATTGTAAACTAGCTAAATGGTGAAGTTGTGATGAAGTGTTGGGTTGGCTGAGACCACAAGCAGTTGAAGGTGGTGCTCCATCCAGCAAGAAATGTTTGTCAGGCAGGCCGAGATGCAAGCAGCTACTGTCGGACCATCTGGTTGGAATGAGAGGTAGAGCTGTGTGTCATTAACGTAGGAGTGACAGGAAAAAACATGATTCTGAATGACAGATCCTAGTGATGACATGTAAATGGAGAAGAGAAGTGATCCAAGCATTGTGCCCTAAGGCACCCCAGTAGCTTGTAGTTGTGACTTAGACAACTCACCCCTCCACGACACCCTGAAGGGCCTATGAGTGAGTGCGGGTACAACTGAAGAGGAAATGGCTTGAAGGTGATGAGTGGGGATAGGATCAAGCAGACAGGTAGTAGGGTGACTGGAAAGGATGAGTTTGGAGACTTCTCCCTCTGAGAGCGGAGAGAAGGAGGGGAGAATGTGTGTGTTATCGGTTAAGATGTGCACATCAGTTTGTGGTGTGAAAAATTGGCAGCTGATGGTGGTTTTATTTATGAAGAATGTGGCAAAGTCGTCAGCTGTTAGGCTTGACAAAGGAGGGAGAGGAGGAGGAGGATTAAGAAGAGTTTTGAAAAGTGTGCGAGAGTCAGAAGAATTGTTAATTTTGTTGTGGTATTATGTAATTTTAGCATAATCTTTCGATTTGCGGCACTTCCGCTCTGCAGCCCTGAGTTTATAAATGATGCTCTCTGAGAACATCAGATAGCCAGGGGGCAGAGGGGGTGGCATGGTCTGGCTTGGATGAAATGGGGCAGAAGTTGTCTAAACAAGATGTTAGAGTGGTGAAAATTGCATCAATAGCACTGTTAGTAATCTAGTGATGAGAGTTGATTAGGGAAGGAAGTGTGGATGAGACCAAAGAGGATAGGCAGCAGGGTGAGTGAGCGTAGGTTACGCCGAAAGGTGACCTGTGGAGGAGTGTGAGTCTTGTCATGAGCCTCGTTGAGGTTAAGAGTGAAGAGAAAGTGATCTGAGGTGTGCAGTGGAGGAACCAGTGTATGGTCAGTGGAGCAGTAGCATGTGTAAATAAGGTTGAATTTGTTACCCAGATTTGTGAGTAGCCGCAGTAGACACTCTCTTGAGGTCAAATGAGGCAAGCAGAGTGTGGAAGTCAGCAGCCTGAGGTTTTTCTAAGTGGATGTTGGAAGTCTCCAAGAACTACCAGAGGAGTACCATCCTCAGGGAAGGATGAGAGTGACATCTAACTCCTCCAAGAAGTTACCTAGCTGACCTGGGTGACGACTACAAAATGGATTTTAATAGGGCTGGTGATAGTAATTGCATGTGATTCAAAGGATCTTTTGTCACACTGAGATGGTAAAGGATTAAATTTCCATTCATTGGAGATGAGCAGACCAGTACCCCCACCCCTCCCAGTCAGGCGAGGGGTGTGTGAAAAAGCAAATTTGTGGAGGGGGCTGCAGGTGTGGCAGTGTCCTCTGGTCTGATCACGGTCTCAGTCAGGGCCATGAGGTTGAGACCTGAATGACTAGAAATAGATGTAATAAAGTCTGCTTTGTTTAGAGCAGACTGGCAATTCCCGAGGCCAATAGGAAAAATAAGGAATGTACTAGAGGACATAGGGAAAGTACGCAGGTTGTTAGGATTGTGCAGCCTCCAATGTGTGACACATGATTTACAAGTGTTAGTAATAGTAGGGATTTGGAAGCACATAGTAAAGCTATGTCACAAAAACAAACAGATGAGAACAAGCTGTATAAAAGAGGAAGGAAATAAAAAAAAAAGCAATACTTAAGTGCCTTGTCAATGTCCAAAAAAGGTTAGGCCCTTAAAAGGTTAGTGTGACACGTTAGCTGAGCCTCAGTCAGGTCAGTTTTGTTTTTGTATTTAATGGAATTTTTGTTTGCAGTAAAAAAAACAAAAAACAAAAAAAACATTATTTTGGGTTTAATAGACTTTATTTAAACTTTCGTTTGGAGTTAAGTGTGCACACTCTTTAACGAGTAAGGACTATTTCTCTTGTTATATATATCGAAAGTAAATTTATAAAGTGTTATTTGAAGTTTGTTTATGTGTGTATTTGATGTTTCCATATTTGTTTATTTTGTGTAATGACCATTATTTGTGTATGTGTTTTCCCCTTTTTGTGTTAATTGGTGCTGGTCACCAGTGTATAAACTCATGCCCTGTGTTTGTAAGAGTTAGTGGTGTTCTGTGAGAGAACAGGTCCTGTAGTCCCTAGAACTCTGTAGTATTTTTTTAGAGGCAAATACAGTGACTTATGTTTATTGTATAAGTTTTTGTTTGTTTGTGGTTTTTTTTTTTTTTTTTTTTTTGGGGGGGGGGGGGTGTTCCCCCTTTTACAGTATACTTTGGTTTACCTCAGTTAGGTTAACATTTGCTTTACTTTTGTAACCTTATTCTGTGGCAATAAACCCTTAAGTATTTGCATTAGCCTGCTGCCTCCATGTTCTTTTCCCTTTACTGGTCACATCTATCACAGTTAGGCAGTTCTTGACTTCATGCAAATATCAAGCAAAAAACGGGGTCGGCAGTCAATCTCTTCGAGGTTCAGGTAGTGACGTATGTCTTGAGCATTTAAAATTATGCAGGTTGTGCAGGAGTTTATGCTGGAATTAGTGTGCAAATCATATTATGTTAAATATTGCAGTTTGAAGTTACAAAAATTTTGAAAATTGACAGCATATCTTTACTTGGGGCATTTGGAAACAAAGCTTGCCAACTGTAAATCACGTGTATCTGTGAAGATTATATTGCCCATGTGTTGAAAAAGCATATATTAAACACATTTGCGTCAGACACAGCCCAAAGCGGAGGCATTTTAGCATAGTCAGCAGAACTGAGCTGAGTTTTTCCGCTGTCATTTTGCCACATCTAGGGGGCATGTTCAACCATATGAAAATTTTATACTTTGTAATAATTTTAAAATTCTGTACAAGTTAAATGCTTCAATCTGATGCACTTCTGATCAATCTGATGAGTTCAAAATTAAGAGATCCAACCCATTTTCAGTGTCCAAATTAAACAAAGTAAAACATCTTTGCATTGACTTGATCAGTCTTCATTACCTGCACACTGTTGTTTTTGTATGTCAAGCAATTAGAAAATAAAAATAATAATTAATAATAATAATAATAATAATAATAAATAATAATAATAATAATAATAATAATAATAATATACAAACCCGATTCCAAAAAAGTTGGGACACTGTACAAATTGTGAATAAAAAAGGAATGCAATAATTTACAAATCTCATAAACTTATATTTTATTCACAATAGAATATAGATAACATATCAAATGTTGAAAGTGAGACATTTTGAAATGTCATGCCAAATATTGGCTCATTTTGGATTTCATGAGAGCTACACATTCCAAAAAATTTGGTACAGGTAGCAATAAGAGGCCGGAAAAGTTAAATGTAAATATAAGGAACAGCTGGAGGACCAATTTGCAACTTATTAGGTCAATTGGCAACATGATTGGGTATAAAAAGAGCCTCTCAGAGTGGCAGTGTCTCAAAAGTCAAGATGGGCAGAGGATCACCAATTCCCCCAATGCTGCGGCGAAAAATAGTGGAGCAATATCAGAAAGGAGTTTCTCAGAGAAAAATTGCAAAGAGTTTGAAGTTATCATCATCTACAGTGCATAATATCATCCAAAGATTCAAAGAATCTGGAACAATCTCTGTGCGTAAGGGTCAAGGCTGGAAAACCATACTGGATGCCCGTGATCTTCGGGCCCTTAGACGGCACTGCATCACATACAGGAATGCTACTGTAATGGAAATCACAACATGGGCTCAGGAATACTTCCACAAAACATTGTCGATGAACACAATCCACCGTGCCATTCGCCGTTTCCAGCTAAAACTCTATAGGTCAAAAAAGAAGCCATATCTAAACATGATCCAGAAGCGCAGGCTCATTTAAAATGGACTGTGGCAAAGTGGAAAACTGTTCTGTGGTCAGACAAATCAAAATTTGAAGTTCTTTTTGGAAAACTGGGACGCCATGTCATCCGGACTAAAGAGGACAAGGACAACCCAAGTTGTTATCAGCGCTCAGTTCAGAAGCCTGCATCTCTGATGGTATGGGGTTGCATTAAAACATTTTTAATTTCTATTATTCAAATCAGTTAAATGATTGTTTTAGGCTGCATTAACTAGGTCAGCCGGAACCGGGAACACTTCCAATAACACCTGATGTACTCGTTACATCATAAGAAGAATGGCATCTACGCTAATGTTAGTCTCTCTGTTTATCCCGAGGTTTACTGCAGTCGGCCGGATCCGGGCCGTATCCAGACCAGATGGTGGACCTTAGCCTGGACATGACGACCATATCCCTGAAGTGTCTGTAGAGACAATAGTGTCAATTAAACTCCCCCCTGTAAATGCCGCATCGACACAACATCCTAATTAAACCCGTCCCCGGCGTGACAACTCCAATCTTTCGAATAATCCTACGAATATCTATTGATCTAATATGACTTCTGACCTGTAATGTTGCCAGAATCATAATCATACACTATTTGTTCGTCAGCCAGAGGAGAACTGGCACCCCGACTGAGCCTGGTTTCTCCCAAGGTTTTTTTCTCCATTCTGGCCCTGAAGGAGTTTTGGTTCCTTGCCACCGTCGCCTTTGGCTTTTGGCTTGCTCAGTTGGGGACACCTAAATTTCAACTATATTACTGATCCGCCCGCATTGACACTATATGATAATTGAAATGAGCTGGATGACATAACCGTTTTCTCCAGAGCGGCTGTACAGCCGAATCAAATTCCTTTGCATTATTTTCCTGTTACCACTGTGAAGCTGCTTTGAAACAATTGCCATTGTAAAAAGCGCTATATAAATAAAGGTGATTTGATTTGATTTGCATGAGTGCGTGTGGTATGGGCAGCTTACACATCTGGAAAGGCACCATCAATGCTGAAAGGTATATCCAAGTTCTAGAACAACATATGCTCCCATCCAGACGTCGTCTCTTTCAGGGAAGACCTTGCATTTTCCAACATGACAATGCCAGACCACATACTGCATCAATTACAACATCATGGCTGCGTAGAAGAAGGATCTGGGTACTGAAATGGCCAGCCTGCAGTCCAGATCTTTCACCCATAGAAAACATTTGGCGCATCATAAAGAGGAAGATGCGACAAAGAAGACCTAAGACAGTTGAGCAACTAGAAGCCCGTATTAGACAAGAATGGGACAACATTCCTATTCCTAAACTTGAGCAACTTGTCTCCTCAGTCCCCAGACGTTTACAGACGGTTATAAAAAGAAGAGGGGATGCCACACAGTGGTAAACATGGCCTTGTCCCAACTTTTTTGAGATGTGCTGATGCCATGAAATTTAAAAATCAACTTATTTTTCCCTTAAAATGATACATTTTCTCAGTTTAAACATTTGATATGTCATCTATGTTGTATTCTGAATAAAATATTGAAATTTGAAACTTCCACATCATTACATTCTGTTTTTATTCACAGTTTGTACAGTGTCCCAACTTTTTTGGAATCGGGTTTTTAGAAGTATTATTATTTATTATGATTTTAATTATTATTATCATCCCCAAAATAATATATTACTATTTTAATACAACTGCACAGTAAAATAAATGTAAATGAAAAATGAATAATTATTTTACTTTACACTACAACAGGAAAATTACAATACTTTTGTCTTAATTTCTTCACTTGCAAGAGTTAATCCCTCAAGATGAAAACTGACAGAAAACTGAGGCGGAACACTGTCTATGAAAACAGGTTTACAAACAAGTCTAATTACAAATTACAAATGACTCATTACTAGTGAAATTCTGTAATCATCTGTCCACAAATTTTTTTTGAAAATTATTCTAATATGAAAATAATGCGCAACTGTCAGCTACGTTCCCTAATGCATACTAAACTCACATCACATGCAGAGATGGAGTTCATATTCATTGTGAATTGAGCTCCTGAAAACACCAGATAGAAGACAGATTACGCTGAAAACACCACATAGAAGACAGATTAAACTGTGGTGGGCCGCCAGAGTCTAGATAATTAATGGGAAATGCTTTATTCAAAATATTACTTCAATATAGTCTTTTATGTTCTGCAGAAGAAGAAAAAAATCATACAAGTTTAGAACGTCAAAAGAATTCATTTCACATTTGAAATTTAGAAATGGGGTTAGCACCGCTTTACCCAGGGTTGTGAAACCCTGCTCTGCCTTGAATATGCACTGAAAATCTATGTGTAACTTTAAGGAACATCACTACCAAACACCTTTTTTCTGAAATTAAGCACATTTTCCATAACATTTAGTTTTTATGCATGTACAACTGTTCAGAACTGTGCTAGCTAACCATGTGCTGATTAGCATCTTTGAGCTAGGCTCAAAAGTATCTAAAATTGTCACTACCGAAACATGTCATCATTATTTTGGTAGTGACAAAAGGGAAAACATAATCCTTTATTTGGGGGGAAATAAACAAAATATTTAGTACATTTATGCAAATCATTAGTATTTTAGTATGTTTTAGTAGCATTTTAGTATACAAGTTAAAAATCTGTAATGTGATGTGGTCTGACTTTGAACCAATTCTGTATAATGGCCCATATAGAGCCTTAAAAACTAACACACCAAGAAATGTTTGCTAAGAACCAGAATATAAATTATATTGAAATATCTTATCATACTTGAGTTACAGGCACGCAAACTTGGGGAAAAGAATATTTATGGAACTCAGACTCTGTTTTCATAGAGGGAAATGAGTTCTATACATTTCTAGTTTCAGCATTATTTATTCTTCAGGCAATACTCTTTAAAAGAAAAAAAATAAAAGTATAAAAAAAGTTTATTATTTACTGGCATTTAATATTTTGACTTTCATCACTTATGTTTGTCTGTCTTCAGAAAAAATATGAAAAAAATCGAAAATGTGACTTGGGTGATCGGTCACGCTCTGCATCAAATCAAATCAAATCACATTTATTTATATAGCGCTTTTTACAATGGCAATTGTTTCAAAGCAGCTTCACAGTGGTAACAGGAAAACAATGCAACGGAATTTGATTCGGCTGTACAGCCGCTCTGGTGAAAGCGGTGATGTCATCCAGCTCATTTCAATTATCATATAGTGTCAATGCGGGCAGAGTCAGTAATATAGTTGAAATTTAAGTGTCCCCAACTGAGCAAGCCAAAAGCCAAAGGCGACGGTGGCAAGGAACCAAAACTCCTTCAGGGCCAGAATGGAGAAAAAAACCTTGGGAGAAACCAGGCTCAGTCGGGGTGCCAGTTCTCCTCTGGCCGACGAACAAATAGTGTATGATTATGATTCTGGCAACATTACAGGTCAGAAGTCATATTAGATCAATAGATATTCGTAGGATTATTCGAAAGATTGGAGTCGTCACGCCGGGGATGGGTTTAATGAGGATGTTGTGTCGATGCGGCATTTACAGGGGGGAGTTTAATTGACACTATTGTCTCTACAGACACTTCAGGGATATGGTCGTCATGTCCAGGCTAAGGTCCACCATCTGGTCTGGATACGGCCCGGATCCGGCCGACTGCAGTAAACCTCGGGATAAACAGAGAGACTAACATTAGCGTAGATGCCATTCTTCTTATGATGTAACGAGTACATCAGGTGTTATTGGAAGTGTTCCCGGTTCCGGCTGACCTAGTTAATCCAGCCTAAAACAATCATTTAACTGATTTGAATAATAGAAATTAAAAATGTTTTATGTGTATGCCATAGTAAAGAGATGTTTTTAGTCTAGATTTAAACTGACAGAGTGTGTCTGCTTCCCGAACAATGCTAGGAAGACCGTTCCAGAGTTTAGGTGCTAAATAGGAAAAGGATCGACCGCCTGCAGTTGATTTTGATATTCTAGGTATTATCAACTGGCCAGAATTTTGAGACCGCAATAGACGTGATGGAGTACAATGCGTTAAAAGCTCGCTCAAGTACTGGGGAGCTAAACCATTTAGTGCTTTGTAAGTAATCAGCAAGATTTTAAAATGTATACGATGTTTAATAGGGAGCCAATGCAGTTTTGCCAGAACCGGGGTAATATGGTCATACTTCCTGGTTCTAGTAAAAACTCTAGCTGCTGCGTTTTGAACCAGCTGCAGTTTATTTATTAAGCGAGCAGGGCAACCACCCAGTAGAGCATTACAATAATCTAGCCTTGAGGTCATGAACGCATGAACTAACTGTTCAGCATTTTGCATTGAAAGCATGTGCCGTAATTTAGATATATTTTTAAGATGGTAGAATGCAGTTTTACAGATGCTAGAAACGTGGCTTTCAAATGAGAGATTGGTATCAAAGAGCACACCCAGGTTCCTAACTGACGGCGAGGACTTGACAGAGCAGCCATCGAGTGTTAGACAGTATTCTAGGTTACTACTTGTGGAGTTTTTTTGTCCAATGACTAAAAATTCAGTTTTTTCTGAATTAAGTTGCAGGAAATTACTAGTCATCCATTTTTTTATATCAGCTATGCATTCTGTTAATCTTGTGAATTGGTAAATTTCGTCAGGGCGTGAAGAAATATAGAGCTGAGTATCGTCAGCATAACAATGAAAATTAACGCCATGCTTCCTAATAATATCTCCCAGTGGTAGCATGTACAGGGTGAAAAGCAACGGTCCTAGCACTGAGCCCTGCGGTACTCCATACTGAACTTGTGTTCAGTGTGACATCTCTTCATTTACTGCTACAAACTGATAACGGTCAGATAAGTATGATTTAAACCATGCCAATGAAATTCCACTAATGCCAACATAATTTTCGAGTCTATTCAAAATAATGTTGTGGTCGATAGTATCGAATGCAGCGCTAAGATCGAGTAACACCAACAGAGAGATACAACCACGATCGGATGATAAGAGTAAATCATTTGTAACTCTAATGAGAGCAGTCTCAGTACTATGATACGGTCTAAATCCTGACTGGGAATCCTCACAGACACCATTTCTTTCTAAAAAGGAGCATAATTGTGAGGACACTGCCTTTTCTAGTATTTTTGACAGAAAGGGTAGATTTGAGATTGGCCTGTAATTGACTAATTCTGTAGGATCAAGTTGCGGTTTTTTAATAAGTGGTTTAATAATAGCCAACTTAAAAGTTTTCGGTACATATCCTAATGTCAAGGATGAATTAATGATATTAAGAAGAGGATCTATGACCTCTGGAAGCATCTCTTTTAGTAGTTTAGTCGGTATGGGGTCGAGCATACATGTTGTTGATTTTGATGATTTAACGAGTTTAGCCAATTCTTCTTCTCCTATAGCAGTGAATGAATGTAATTTTTCCTCAGTGACACTACAATGCACTGTCTGATGTGATACTGTAGTAGACGGCTACATGGTTATAATTTTTTTCCTAATATTATCAATCTTACAAGTAAAGAAGTTCATAAAGTCATTACTGCTGTGCTGTTTACAAACATCAGAAGGTGAAGCTTTATGTTTGGTTAATTTAGCCACTGTATCGAATAAATACCTAGGGCTGTGTTTGTTTTCTTCTAAGAGAGTCGAGAAATAAGCAAATCTAGCAGTTTTTAGGGCCTTTCTGTATGCAATCATGCTCTCTTTCCACGAAATGCGGAAAAACTTCTAGTTTTGTTTTCTTCCAGCTGCGCTCCATTTTTCTGGCTGCTGTTTTAAGGGCCCGGGTGTGCTCGTTGTACCATGGCGTTGGACTATTTCTTTAATCTTCTTTAAGCGCCGGGGAGCAACTGTGTCTAAAGTGCTGGAAAAGAGAGAGTCAATAGTTTCTGTTGCAACATCGAGTTCCTCTAGGCTATCTGGGATGCTGAGGAGATGAAACTGATGAGGAAGATTATTTACAAAGAAATCTTTAGTCGCAGCAGTGATAGTCCTGCCATATTTGAAGCGAGGGGACGGCTTTGCAGCCTTTGCTAAATTAAGTGTACATGATACTAGGTAATGATCTGAGATGTCATCGCTCTGCTGCAGAATTTCAATGGTATCAAAATTTATTCCATGTGACAGTATTAGGTCTAACGTATGATTACGGCGATGAGTGGGTCCTGACACGTGTTGCCTTACTCCAATAGAGTTTAGAATGTCTCTAAATGCCAATCCCAATGCGTCTTTTTCATTGTCTACATGGATATTAAAATCACCAACAATTAGGAATTTATCTGCAGCCAGTACTAACTCTGATAGAAAATCAGCAAATTCTCTGGTAAAGTCTGTATGGTGCCCTGGTGGCCTGTATACAGTAGCCAGCACAAATGTCAAACGGGATTTATCAATTTCACTACATAACGTTACATAAAGCACTAAAACTTCAAAGGAATTATATTTGAAACTAAATATAAACTACTTCTGAGTAATACCGAAGATATTATTATAAAT
Source organism: Coreius guichenoti (assembly GCA_039654105.1). Classification (NCBI taxonomy): domain Eukaryota; kingdom Metazoa; phylum Chordata; class Actinopteri; order Cypriniformes; family Gobionidae; genus Coreius; species Coreius guichenoti. The sequence goes on from CM077189.1 coordinate 12,094,103, forward strand.
TACAGCAACACCTCCCCCTTTACCTTTCAGACGCGGCTCGTGTTTATAACAATAATCTTGGGGGGTGGACTCATTTAAAGTAATGTAATCGTCAGGTTTTAGCCAGGTTTCTGTCAAACACAGCACATCTAGGTTATGATCTGTAATCATATCATTAACAATAAGCGCTTTTGAGGAAAGGGATCGAATATTCAGCAGCCCGAGCTTTATCATTTGATCATCTGTATTATATCTGTTGTTTATTTGTTGGACATCAATTAAATTTTTACCGTTGAATGGTTTTGATGGTTTTTTGTATTTACTAAATTCGTGGAACAGACACAGTCTCTATGTGATAATATCTAGGTGAAAGAGTCTCTATGTGCTGGGATTTATCTGACTTCTGTGACGTGAGACAGCTAGCAGGCGGTCGGGTAAGCCAGTCCGTCTGCTTCCTGACCTGGGCCCCAGTTAGTCAAGGTTTAGCTCTAAGACTATGTGCCAAATTACTAGAGAGAAGAGCGGCACCATCCCAGGAAGGATGAATACCATCTTTTTTCAACAGGTGAGGTCTGCCCCAAAAGCTTTTCCAAGTTTACATACGCACTGCAGGATGGCAACTCCACGTCATATTGAGATTGCAGACTCCCGGTCACATTTACGAGACGTGTGGGCACATTTTGGTTTTCCAGTGGAGTACAATAATGTAAATCGTGTCGTAGACAAAACGCACGTCGTCTGTCGTAAGTGTTTCACAAAAGTTGCTCATACGACAGGAAACACTTCTAACATGCAAGCGCATCTCCGGAGACATCATCCCGACATTGATATCAGCAGCACACGTAAGAGACCTCAAAAACAGGAAACTCTTTCCATTGCCTTTAGAATTTAAAGTATTGTTTACCCTGAAATGAAAAAGTCATATTTTACTCACCCTGCTGTTGTTCCAATGCCCTATGTCCTTCTATCTTGTTCGGACCTCAAAAGGAGAAATTTTGAAAAACGTCCTGTACGCACTCCTTCATATAATGGCAATAAATGGCGACCATGCTAAAACTTTACAAAAAGGATACAAAAGCATCACATAATGATACAGTGAGACGCGCGCCATATATGGAAAATGTTCAGGAGGCATACTGTAAGGTTTTGCGAGAAAGAAACATTATTCAGTCAAAACACTGAGCTCGGACGTTACTCTGTGCGCGTTCCTGGGAGTGTGTGTGAGCGAGTAAGCGTGAACGGTTGAAAAACTCCATTTGATTTTGGATATCAAAAAAAAAAAAAAGAGAGAAGAGAGAGAAGAGAAGAGAAGCCAGGATACACCAGTCCTCCTCTAGACAGTACAGTCAAACCATAATGTCAATTATTAAGTGAATATATTACTACATTGATTGAACTATAACAATAACGGGTTAAATTACCCAAAACGACTTTCTAAACATAAATGAAGATATTTTTAATGTAACTCAAGATACAAACCCCATTTCCAGAAAAGTTGGGACATTTTGTAAAATGCAATAAATACCACAATCTGTGTTTTTTTTAACTGACAAAAGTACAAAGAAAAGACTTCCAATGTTTTCACGGACCAACATAATTGTATTTTGTAAATATAAACAAATTTTGATTTTGATGGCTGCAACACACTCCAAAAATGTTGGCACAGAGGCAAAATAAAAGTGAAAAGGTTATATAATATAAATATAATTTACCCATCACCATATATTGTCTAATATTGCCTACCACATTAAATCTGACACCGCTAGCTTTCAATCTAAATCACTATCACGCGTTAGCATTTCGCTAGCCTGTTAGCTTGCCATCTCTGCACTCGGGTCTCTTGTTTTCTGAGTTCATTAAACAACTGTGGTGAGTTGGATTAGTTAATAGACTCCGTCAAACAACTGTGGTAAATTGGATTAATCAACAAATACGGTAAGCCATGTCTTCTTCTCCTGTCATTGTCACTTGCACTGCATGTTTCATGTTTAGTATATCTTTCTCCGTTGGCGAACAGGGCTTCACATGTGATAAATGTAAGGAGATAGTCAGGCTGACGGAAAAGATTTCAGAATTAGAGACACGCATCCAGACTTTATTTGAGAGTAGTGAGAATGTAACAGCTTTAGACATTGCTTTGGATGCGAATAGCTTAGTGAACTCTGTACATTGTTCGGTTCCGGCTGTAGAGCCCGTGCAGCAGGGCAACTGGGTGACGGTGAGACGGCATAGTCGCGGATCAAAAAACCACTCTTCCGTTCCGATTAGAACATCAAACAGGTTCTCCCCACTCAGTGATGCACCCACTGAGAATCCTGTTGAAAGTGCCCTAGTTATTGGCGATTCTATTACACGGAACGTGAAAATAGAGACACCAGCCACCATAGTCACATGTTTACCGGGAGCCAGAGCGCCTGACATCACAGCAAATTTAAAAGTGCTGGCTAATGCTAATCGTAAATTCTCTAAGATTATTATTCACATTGGCACAAATGATGTTCGACTTCGCCAGTCGGAGATCACCAAAATTAACATTAAAGAGGTGTGTAAACTCGCAAGTACGATGGCAGATGACGTGTTTTGCTCTGGTCCCCTCCCCGTTAAAAGGAGTGATGAGATACTTAGCAGACTATCATCACTCAATGGCTGGTTGTCTAAGTGGTGTCCGCAAAATAACATAGGGTTCATAGACAATTGGAAAAGCTTTTGGGGCAGACCTGACCTGTTGAAAAAAGACGGTATTCATCCTTCCTGGGATGGTGCCGCTCTTCTCTCTAGTAATTTGGCACATAGTCTTAGAGCTAAACATTGACTAACTGGGGCCCAGGTCAGGAAGCAGACGGACTGGCTTACCCGACTGCCTGCTAGCTGTCTCACGTCACAGAAGTCAGATAAATCCCAGCACATAGAGACTCTTTCACCTAAATATTATCACATAGAGACTGTGTCTGTTCCACGAATTAGTAAATACAAAAAACCATCAAAACCATTCAACGGTAAAAATTTAATTGATGTCCAACAAATAAACAACAGATATAATACAGATGATCAAATGATAAAGCTCGGGCTGCTGAATATTCGATCCCTTTCCTCAAAAGCGCTTATTGTTAATGATATGATTACAGATCATAACCTAGATGTGCTGTGTTTGACAGAAACCTGGCTAAAACCTGACGATTACATTAATTTAAATGAGTCCACCCCCCAAAATTATTGTTATAAACACGAGCCGCGACTGAAAGGTAAAGGGGGAGGTGTTGCTGTAATTTATAATAATATCTTCGGTATTACTCAGAAGTCTAGTTTCAAATATAATTCCTTTGAAGTTTTGGTGCTTTATGTAACGTTATGTAGTGAAATTGATAAATCCCGTTTGACATTTGTGCTGGCTACTGTATACAGGCCACCAAGGCACCATACAGACTTTACCAGAGAATTTGCTGATTTTCTATCAGAGTTAGTACTGGCTGCAGATAAAGTCCTAATTGTTGGTGATTTTAATATCCATGTAGACAATGAAAAAGACACATTGGGATTGGCATTTAGAGACATTCTAAACTCTATTGGAGTAAGGCAACACGTGTCAGGACCCACTCATCGCCGTAATCATACGTTAGACCTAATACTGTCACATGGAATAAATGTTGATACCATTGAAATTCTGCAGCAGAGCGATGACATCTCAGATCATTACCTAGTATCATGTACACTTAATTTAGCAAAGGCTGCAAAGCCGTCCCCTCGCTTCAAATATGGCAGGACTATCACTGCTGCGACTAAAGATTTCTTTGTAAATAACCTTCCTCATCAGTTTCACCTCCTCAGCATCCCAGATAGCCTAGAGGAACTCGATGTTGCAACAGAAACTATTGACTCTCTCTTTTCCAGCACTTTAGACACAGTTGCTCCCCGGCGCTTAAAGAAGATTAAAGAAAATAGTCCAACGCCGTGGTACAACGAGCACACCCGGGCCCTTAAAACAGCAGCCAGAAAAATGGAGCGCAGCTGGAAGAAAACAAAACTAGAAGTTTTTCGCATTTCGTGGAAAGAGAGCATGATTGCATACAGAAAGGCCCTAAAAACTGCTAGATCTGCTTATTTCTCGACTCTCTTAGAAGAAAACAAACACAACCCTAGGTATTTATTCGATACAGTGGCTAAATTAACCAAAGATAAAGCTTCACCTTCTGATGTTTGTAAACAGCACAGCAGTAATGACTTTATGAACTTCTTTACCTGTAAGATTGATAATATTAGGAAAAAAATTATAACCATGCAGCCGTCTACTACAGTATCACATCAGACAGTGCATTGTAGTGTCACTGAGGAAAAATTACATTCATTCACTGCTATAGGAGAAGAAGAATTGGCTAAACTCGTTAAATCATCAAAATCAACAACATGTATGCTCGACCCCATACCGACTAAACTACTAAAAGAGATGCTTCCAGAGGTCATAGATCCTCTCCTTAATATCATTAATTCATCCTTGACATTAGGATATGTACCGAAAACTTTTAAGTTGGCTATTATTAAACCACTTATTAAAAAACCGCAACTTGATCCTACAAAATTAGTCAATTACAGGCCAATCTCAAATCTACCCTTTCTGTCAAAAATACTAGAAAAGGCAGTGTCCTCACAATTATGCTCCTTTTTAGAAAGAAATGGTATCTGTGAGGATTTCCAGTCAGGATTTAGACCGTATCATAGTACTGAGACTGCTCTCATCAGAGTAACAAATGATTTACTCTTATCATCCGATCGTGGTTGTATATCTCTATTAGTGTTACTCGATCTTAGCGCTGCATTCGATACTATCGACCACAATATTCTTTTGAATAGACTCGAAAATTATGTTGGCATTAGTGGAACTTCATTGGCATGGTTTAAATCATACTTATCTGACCGTTATCAGTTTGTAGCAGTAAATGAAGAGATGTCACACCGAACACAAGTTCAGTATGGAGTACCGCAGGGCTCAGTGCTAGGACCGTTGCTTTTCACCCTGTACATGCTACCACTGGGAGATATTATTAGGAAGCATGGCGTTAATTTTCATTGTTATGCTGACGATACTCAGCTCTATATTTCTTCGCGCCCTGACGAAACTTACCAATTCACAAGATTAACAGAATGCATAACTGATATAAAAAATTGGATGACTAGTAATTTCCTGCAACTTAATTCAGAAAAAACTGAATTTTTAATCATTGGACAAAAAAACTCCACAAGTAGTAACCTAGAATACTGTCTAACACTCGATGGCTGCTCTGTCAAGTCCTCGTCGTCAGTTAGGAACCTGGGTGTGCTCTTTGATACCAATCTCTCATTTGAAGGCCACGTTTCTAGCATCTGTAAAACTGCATTCTACCATCTTAAAAATATATCTAAATTACGGCACATGCTTTCAATGCAAAATGCTGAACAGTTAGTTCATGCGTTCATGACCTCAAGGCTAGATTATTGTAATGCTCTACTGGGTGGTTGCCCTGCTCGCTTAATAAATAAACTGCAGCTGGTCCAAAACGCAGCAGCTAGAGTTCTTACTAGAACCAGGAAGTATGACCATATTAGCCCGGTTCTGGCAACACTGCATTGGCTCCCTATTAAACATCGTATACATTTTAAAATCTTGCTGATTACTTACAAAGCACTAAATGGTTTAGCGCCCCAGTACTTGAGCGAGCTCTTAATGCATTATACTCCATCACGTTTATTGCGGTCTCAAAATTCTGGCCAGTTGATAATACCTAGAATATCAAAATCAACTGCAGGCGGTCGGTCCTTTTCCTATTTAGCACCTAAACTCTGGAACAGTCTTCCTAGCATTGTTCGGGAAGCAGACACACTCTGTCAGTTTAAATCTAGACTAAAAACACATCTCTTTACTATGGCATACACATAAAACATTTTTAATTTCTATTATTCAAATCAGTTAAATGATTGTTTTAGGCTGCATTAACTAGGTCAGCCGGAACCGGGAACACTTCCAATAATACCTGATGTACTCGTTACATCATAAGAAGAATGGCATCTACGCTAATGTTAGTCTCTCTGTTTATCCCGAGGTTTACTGCAGTCGGCCGGATCCGGGCCGTATCCAGACCAGATGGTGGACCTTAGCCTGGACATGACGACCATATCCCTGAAGTGTCTGTAGAGACAATAGTGTCAATTAAACTCCCCCCTGTAAATGCCGCATCGACACGACATCCTAATTAAACCCGTCCCCGGCGTGACAACTCCAATCTTTCGAATAATCCTACGAATATCTATTTATCTAATATGACTTCTGACCTGTAATGTTGCCAGAATCATAATCATACACTATTTGTTCGTCGGCCAGAGGAGAACTGGCACCCCGACTGAGCCTGGTTTCTCCCAAGGTTTTTTTTCTCCATTCTGGCCCTTAAGGAGTTTTGGTTCCTTGCCACCGTCGCCTTTGGCTTTTGGCTTGCTCAGTTGGGGACACCTAAATTTCAACTATATTACTGATCCGCCCGCATTGACACTATATGATAATTGAAATGAGCTGGATGACATCACCGTTTTCTCCAGAGCGGCTGTACAGCCGAATCAAATTCCGTTGCATTATTTTCCTGTTACCACTGTGAAGCTGCTTTGAAACAATTGCCATTGTGAAAAGCGCTATATAAATAAAGGTGATTTGATTTGATTTGATTTGATTTATTAGGGCCCAAGCCCAAAGGGCGAAGGCCCTATTGTTCCCCTAAGGATTATTATTAGGGCCCAAGCCCTAAAAGGGCGAAGGCCCTCTTGTTCCCATAAGGACTGTTAGGGCCCGAGCACCGATGGTGTGAGGAACCTATTGGAATTGCTCCGTTTATTATTATTATTATTATTATTAGGGCCCGAGCACCGATGGTGTGAGGACCCTATTGGAATTGCTCCGTTTATTATTATTATTATTATTATTATTATTCATAGGCGATTCACCCGTTCAGTGCCAATCTCAGTCAGCATGAAGTCAAGACATTGATGCAGCAGATTTTTGATATCTCGAACGGTTTGGCCGTGGCGAGGAGACGAATTTATGGCGAGAAAAGGGAAACAGGAAGCGTGTTATAACTTCTGCATACATTGATTCATTTTGATGAAACTTCAGCTGTGTGTTTGTTGTAAAAGGCCAATCACATGGATGTGACTATTGTGAGTCAAACTTATAGCGCCACCAACTGGCAGCAGGAAGTGTGTCATTTTCAAAATGCTGTGAAATCATCTTATTTTTACCCTATTTGCTTCAAACTTCATCAGTATCATGTCAAAACATAGCAGATGTAAACCTGGTAAGCACTTCTTGATATTGTAAATATTGTTGCCATGGCAACACATCAAACCCTAATATTCTTTTTCAATGCTTTTGAGACTCTTACAATGCTTCAAATTGCATGAAACTCGACACACATCAGAGATGCCGTCCAGTAGATACGGGCAAAGACTTAAAAATGGGCGTGGTGGAGGGGCTCAGTAGCACCATCTTTTGACAAAAGTGGGGGGGTTAGTTTTATCTACAGTCACCAAACTCGGTATATATATTGTTCTCTTTGAGCTGGACAACTTTCTAATTTACAGTCATTAGCTCCGACCAACAGGAAATCAGATATTTAGGGCCCGAGGTGTGAGGACCCTATTGTAATTGCTCAGCCTATTATTCTTCTTCTCCAAAATTAATCACATTTTTGAGGGCCTAAACATGCTCGAAAACTCATGAGACTTTGCACACGCATCGGAAGTGGTGAAAATTTACATCTGCTATGGGTTTCAGAATTAGGCGGGGCAAAATGGTTCGACAGCGCCACCTGCAAAATTTCAATTAAGCGCCATTTGCACTACTTTTCATGTATGAGTACGAAAATTCGGTAGACGCATTTAACAGCCCAATACCTACAAAAAAGTCCCTGGGTGCCAAATCTGAAAACCCAACAGGAAGTGAGATATTTTGAATTTTCTCTGCAATATTGTGTCAATATTCAGTTACAGTTATAGCGCCACCTGCGGGCAAAAGGAAAATCCTTGTTTTACATTGTGATTAACTCCTTCTAGAGATTTAACCAGAACAACATCATATTTGCACAGTCTAATCTAAAGGCCTTGGTGATGTTAAATTGTGAAGATCTTAAGTTTTCTATGAAGGGCGTGTCAGTGACGGCCTGACAAAGTCTGATGTTTCGTCATGAAAGAGGAAGTTGTTGTAACTCAGTCATACAATGTCCGATCTGCCCCAAACCTCATGTTTGAAAAGAGTCCTGGCCTGAAGACATCTACATGCCAATATTCAGTTAGTCATAGCGTCAGTTTTAGTCATATTTTCATTTTGAATAATCAGGCTCTGAGTTTTTATAAACTCCTCGTAGGAGATGCATGGAATCGACACCAAACTCAGTCAACATGAAACAAAGACACTGAAGATGCTATATTGAGAACAATTATAGGATATCTCACACGGTGCTGCTATGGCGATGGATTAAAGTAATGACAAAAAGGAAAACAGGAAGAGTCTCATTTCGTCATTGTTTGATTTAAATTCAATTATGATCGTATGTTTGGTTTTTGACCCTGAATGAATTTTAAAATTAATGTAACGTACTATATTTTAGATCAAGATATTGGTTTTCTTTAACATTTTGTATTTGGAGATTAATTCTTGACACTAAAAAATATTCTCTGAATTATACAATTTATTTCTATAAAAAATAATACTAACAATAGAAAAAAAAAAAAACACATTTGAGTTTGTTTTTCAAACAATGAAGTGTGTGTAATTTAAAAATAAGCAGATTAATGCTTTTTGTTTGAGGACAAAAAAATGAGAGCCAATGTGATATATAGAATAACCAGAAGGTGGGAGTATAGCCTTATTTATGAACCAGGTTGGATAAGTCCTTGAGAACAAAGTTTTAAAGATAAAACTATTGGTTAGTTTTACCTACAGTCACCAAACTCTGTACATATATTGTTCTGATCGAGCCGGACAACTTTCTAATTTACAGTCATTAGCTCCGTCCAGCAGAAAGTAAGATATTTTGGTTTGAATGTGGATTTTTTGATAAATCAGGCTCTGAGTTTTTAATGTTCTCCTCGTAGGCGATTCATTCAATCTCCACCAAACTCAGTCAACATGAAACAAAGATACTGAAGATGCTAAATTGCGAACGGATATCGGATATCTCAAATGGTGCTGCTATGGCGAGGGATCAAATAAGGACAAAAAGGGAAACAGAAATTGTCTCATATCTTGTAAAATCATTGTTTGATTTAAATTAAATTAAGATTGTATGTTCGGTAATTTAACCTGGATGAATTTAAAATGAATGTACTATTTTTCAGATCAATATATTTATTTCTTTAAAATATTTCTTCTGAATCTTACTCTCTCTCTCTCTCTCTGTCGGTCCTTCCCCTCCCCCTATCCCTCACTCTCTCAGGCTCACTCTGTGTGTGTGTGTGTGTGTGTGTGTGTGTGTCACTTTCTCTCTTTGTGATAATTTAACCCTTTCATATCATAGGCTTTCACAAATAACTATCACTTTAGTGTGAAAAATAAGTTAAAAAAAATAAATAAATAAAAATGAAAAATATATACAAATACCTTGAATTAAATACTGGACTTCTGGACTTACAAAATTTTGAGCCGCAAAAGATAACTTTGCACATATTTAAAAAGTGACCTATTATATCCTATGACATTAAAATTCATCTATATTTAAATGACATCATGGGTGTGGCTTGTGGTCATAGTGGCAACAGCTCCTGCGGAAAATGTGGCATATTCGAGCGATTTTAAAATATTCGCCTGTTTAAATGCATATTGCCTGTCGTGCACAGGTGCCCTGAAGCCACCGGGGTGGCGGTGCCACCGGCTTGGGCCCGTCATCGCTGCTCGCAGCTTTAATTATTATTATTATTATTCCAAATGAATCGCTTTTTTGAGGGCCTAAACATGCTCGAAAACTCACGAAACTTTGCACACGCGTCAGAAGTGGCGAAAACTTACGTCTGTTATGGGTTTCAGAATTAGGCGTGGCAAAATGACTCAATAGCAAAATTTCAACGAGGTGCCCCTCCCGCTACGTTTCACGTACAGGTATGAAATTAGGTAGACACATGTAACAGCCCAATACCTACAAAAAAGTCTCCTGGTACGAAATCTGAAAACCAACAGGAAGTGAAATATTTTTAATATTCTTTGCAAAATTGTTGCAAATTTTGCCATTTCCAGACGTTGTACTTTAACGAACTCCTCCTAGAGATTTAATCAGATCATCATCATATTTGCACAGTCTAATCTAAAGGCCTTTGCGACGTTAAATTGCGAAGATCTTGAGTTTTCCCTGGAGGGCGTGTCCGTGGCGGCCTGACAAAGTTCGATGTTTCGCCATGAAACAGGAAGTTGTTGTAACTCGGGCATACAATGTCCGATCTACCCCAAACTTCACATGTTTGATAAGAGTCCGGACCTGAACACATCTACATGCTAATATTCAGTGACAGTCATAGCGCCACCTGCAGGCAACAGGAAATGTCATGCTTTACACTGTGATTAACTCCTCATTGAAATTTAACCAGAACATCATCATATTAGGTCAGTCTAATCTTAAGGCCTTGGTGATGTTAAATTGTGAAGATCTTGAGTTTTTTGCTGAAGGGCGTGTCTGTGGCGGCCTGACAAAATCTGATGTTTCGCCATGAAAGAGGAAGCTGTTGTAAGCCAGGCATACAATGTCCGATCTGCCCCAAACTTCACATGTTTGATAAGAGTCCTGTCCTGAAGACATCTACATGCCAATATTCAGTTAGTCATAGCGCCACCTGCTGGAAACAGGAAATGGCATGCTTTAAATCAAATCAAATCACCTTTATTTATATAGCGCTTTTTACAATGGCAATTGTTTCAAAGCAGCTTCACAGTGGTAACAGGAAAATAATGCAACGGAATTTGATTCGGCTCTGGTGAAAACGGTGATGTCATCCAGCTCATTTCAATTATCATATAGAGTCAATGCGGGCAGATCAGTAATATAGTTGAAATTTAAGTGTCCCCAACTGAGCAAGCCAAAAGCCAAAGGTGACGGTGGCAAGGAACCAAAACTCCTTCAGAGCCAGAATGGAGAAAACTTGCGAGTTTACACACCTCTTTAAATGTTAATTTTGGTGATCTCCGACTGTCGAAGTCGAACATCATTTGTGCCGACGTGAATAATAATCTTAGAGAATTTACGATTAGCATTAGCCAGCACTTTTAAATTTGCTTTGATGTCAGGTGCTCTGGCTCCCGGTAAACATGTGACTATGGTGGCTGGTGTCTCTATTTTCACGTTCCGTGTAATAGAATCGCCAATAACTAGGGCACTTTCAACAGGATTCTCAGTGGGTGCATCACTGAGTGGGGAGAACCTGTTTGATGTTCTAATCGGAACGGAAGAGTGGTTTTTTGATCCGCGACTATGCCGTCTCACCGTCACCCAGTTGCCCTGCTGCACGGGCTCTACAGTCGGAACCGAACAATGTACAGAGTTCACTAAGCTATTCGCATCCAAAGCAGTGTCTAAAGCTGTTACATTCTCACTACTCTCAAATAAAGTCTGGATGCGTGTCTCTAATTCTGAAATCTTTCCCGTCAGCCTGACTATCTCCTTACATTTATCACATGTGAAGCCCTGTTCGCCAACGGAGAAAGATATACTAAACATGAAACATGCAGTGCAAGTGACAATGACAGGAGAAGAAGACATGGCTTACCGTATTTGTTGATTAATCCGCTTTACACTATAATTCACTCCCAGAAACTCGTTTAAATATGCCATGAAGTACCAAACATGCTAGAAACACATTAAATCATACAACAAGTGACTAAGTGCTAATGTATGCGATTTAAGCCACGAAACAGGAAGTTGTTGTAACTCAGGCATACAATGTCCGATCTGCCCCAAACTACATATGTTTGATAATAGTCCTGGCCTGAAGACATCTACATGGCAATATTCAGTTATAGTCAAAACGCCACCTGCTGGCAACAGGAAATGGCATGCTTTACACTGTAATTCACTCCCAGAAACACATTTAAATATGCCATCATGTCCCAAACATGCTAGAAACACATTAAATAAAGCAAAGCGTGGCTAAGTGCTAATGTATACGATTTACACAACGAAACAGGAAGTTGTTGTAACTCAGGCATACAATGTCCGCTCTGCCCCAAACTTCACGTTTGATAATGGTCCTGGCCTGAAGACATCTACATGCCAATATTCGGTTACAGTCAAAGCGCCACCTACTGGCAGCAGGAAGTGTGGCACATTTAAGTGACTTTGCCATATTTCTCCTATATTTACCGGCTTAAATGCATGTCCCACTATTCGCTGTTTTCCTGAGGCCACCGAGTGGTGGTGCTCCCGTGTGCGAGGGCCCTTTCATCGCTGCTTGCAGCTTTAATTATTATTAGGGCCCAAGCCCTGAAAGGGCGAAGGCCCTATTGTTCTTCTAAGGATAATTTTTTTTTTTCGACTTCTTGGGCACTTTTGGGGCCCTTACCATGCTCGAAAACTCTTGAAACTTTGCACACACGTCGGAATCTGCGGCCATCAGGGCTGGGCCAAAGCTGGTACCCGGGCGTGGCAGGGGGGCGCGAGAGCATAGAATAACCAGAAGGTGGGAGTATAGCCTTATTTATGAACCAGGTTGGATAAGTCCTTGAGAACAAAGTTTTAATAATAAAACTATTGGTTAATTTTACCTACAGTCACCAAACTCGGTACATTTATTGATCTCATCGAGCCGGACAACTTTCTAATTTACAGTCATTAGCTCCGACCAACAGGAAGTCAGATATTTTGGTTTGAATGTGGAATTTTTGAATAAACAGGCTCTGAGTTTTTAAACTACTCGTAGGAAATGCATGGAATTGACACCAAACTCGGTCAACATCGGAAACAAAGACATTGAAGATGCTATACTGCGAAACGATTATAGGATATCTCAAACGGTGCTGCTATGGCGAGAGATCAAATAAGGACAAAAAGGGAAACAGAAATTGTCTCATATCTTGTAAAATCATTGTTTGATTTAAATTAAATTAAGATTGTATGCTCGGTAATTTGACCTGGATGAATTTAAAATGAATGTACTATTTTTCAGATCAATATATTTATTTCTTTAAAATATTTCTTCTAAATTTCTCACTCTCTCTCTGTCGCTCCTTCCCCTCCCCCTATCTCTCACTCTCTCAGGCTCACACTCTGTGTGTGTGTGTGTGTGTCACTTTCTCTCTTGATGGTGATAATTTAACCCTTTCATATCATAGGCTATCACAAATAACTATAACTTCAGTGTGGAGAGAAAAAAAAAAAAAAAAAAAAAAAAAAAAACCTATACAAATACCTGTTAAATACTATATTAAATACTGGACTTACAACATTTTGAGCTGCAAAAGATAACTTTGCACATATTTGAAAGTGACCTATTATATCCTATGACATTAAAAATCATCTATATTTAAATGACATCATGGGTGTGGCTTGTGGTCATAGTGGCACCAGCTCCTGTGGTACATGTGGCCTATTCGAGCGATTTTAAAATATTCTCCTGTTTAAATGCATATTGCCAGTCATGCACAGTTTCCCTGAAGCCACCGGGGTGGCGGTGCCACCGGCTTGGGCCCGTCATCACTGCTCGCAGCTTTAATTATTATTATTCTCCCAAATGAATCGCTTTTTTGGGGGCCTAAACACGCTCGAAAACTCACGAAACTTTGCACACGTCAGAAGTGGCGAAAATTTACGTCTGTTATGGGTTTCAGAATTAGGTGTGGCAAAATGACTCGATAGCGCCACCTACAAAATTTCAATGAAGTGCCCCTCCCGCTACGTTTCACGTACAGGTATGAAATTCGGTAGACACATGTAACAGCCCAATACCTACAAAAAAGTCTCCTGGTACAAAATCTGAAAACCAACAGGAAGTCAGATGTTTTTAATATTCTTTGCAAAATTGTTGCAAATTTTGCCATTTCCAGACGTTGTACTTTAACGAACTCCTCCTAGAGATTTAATCAGATCATCATCATATTTGCACAGTCTAATCTAAAGGCCTTTGCGACGTTAAATTGCGAAGATCTTGAGTTTTCCCTGGAGGGCGTGTCCGTGGCGGCCTCACAAAGTAGAGAAGAGGTTACTGTCGGGCGGTTCCAGGTTGGGGACATCCTCTTCCACCACTCTCCTCCCAGTAAGACTGCAATGGCCAAACAGGTCTCACAGCTGCCAGGCCATGGTGGATTCCGGCACTGAAGGTAACTTCCTGGACTATTCCTTTGCCAGTCAGCTCCATATTCCCATTAACCCTCTCCGTCACTCCATCACTGTTCACGCCCTTAATGGTCAAGTTCTTCCAGCCATTACTCACTCCACTGACTCTCTCACTCTGGTAAAGTCAGGTAACCACACAGAGAGTATCAACTTCCTGATCACCGACTCTCCACGGGTTCCGATCGTCCTCGGTCATCCCTGGCTGGTTAAGCATAACCCCAGGGTTGACTGGGGTCACAATGCCATCTCTGCCTGGAGCAATCAGTGCTATGCCTCTTGTCTTGTGTCTGCCTGTCCGTCTGTGTCTAGTTCTGTGTTGCAGGATGAGTCGGTGGATTTGTCAACCGTGCCCACGGAGTATCTTGACCTGAAGGAAGTGTTCAGTAAGTCCCGGGCTGCTTCTCTACCTCCTCATCGTCCCTATGACTGTGCTATAGAATTACGACCAGGTACGTCTCCGCCTAAGGGCAAGTTATACTCACTTTCGGTTCCAGAAAGGGAGGCCATGGAGAAACATATTTCTGATTCTCTAGCATCCAGGTTCATCCGTCCTTCCTCTTCTCCAGCAGGGGCGGGGTTCTTTTTTGTGGGTAAGAAGGATGGTTCTCTGCGACCTTGCATTGATTACCGAGGGCTGAATAACATCACGGTAAAGAATACCTATTCTTTGCCGCTGATGGCTTCAGCCTTTGAGAGATTGCAGGGAGCATCAATATTCACAAAATTGGACTTACGTAATGCCTATCATTTGGTTCGCATAAGAGAGGGGGATGAATGGAAAACAGCATTTAATACCCCCAGGGGCCATTTTGAATACTTCGTCATGCCCTTCGGGCTGTCCAACTCTCCTGCTGTTTTCCAAGCACTCGTCAATGACGTGCTGAGAGACATGACAGATCAGTTCATTTACGTCTACCTGGATGACATACTGATTTTTTTCTTCTTCTCTCCAGGAACACGTTCAGCACGTCAGGCGAGTGCTCCAGAGGTTGTTAGAGAATGGGCTTTTTGTCAAGGCGGAGAAATGCGCGTTTCATGCACAGTCTGTTCCGTTCCTAGGGTACATCATCTCGTCCGAGGGAATGCGCATGGATCCTGACAAGGTTAAGGCTGTGATAGATTGGCCAAGTCCAGATTCCCGTAAGGCCCTGCAGAGGTTTCTGGGCTTTGCCAATTTCTGTCGACGTTTTATTCGCAATTTCAGCCAACTAGCCGCTCCTCTGACAGCCTTGACCTCCCCCAGAACGACGGTCAGGTGGTCTAGTGTAGCTGAGGCTACATTTGCCAAACTCAAGAGTCGCTTCGTTTCGGCCCCCATTCTTATTGCCCCTGATCCGTCACGTCAGTTTGTGGTGGAGGTTGATGCGTCACAGGTGGGGGTAGGTGCGGTTCTATCCCAGCGCTCTTCCTCGGATGACAAGATGCATCCCTGCGTGTTTTATTCCCATCGTTTGTCGCCAGCCGAACACAATTACGACATTGGTAACAGAGAGTTGTTGGCAGTCAAACTTGCATTGGAGGAATGGCGTCACTGGTTAGGAGCAGCGGGGGTTCCTTTTTTAGTTTGGACAGATCACAAGAACTTGGAATATATCAGATCAGCTAAAAGACTTAACTCTAGGCAGGCTCGGTGGGCTCTTTTTTTCGGACGTTTTGATTTTTCACTCTCGTACCGCCCGGGTTCTAAGAACATCAAACCCGATGCTTTATCTCGCGTTTTTGACCGATCCGAACGCCCGTCTACTCCTGAGTGCATTTTTCCTGAGAGACTCATTGTCTCCACACTCACATGGGAGATCGAGTCAAAGGTCAAATCGGCCTTAGAAGGGGTAACGCCTCCGCCCGGTGGGCCACCGAGTCCATTATTCGTGCCGGAGAGGTTACGGTCCGACGTTGTCCAATGGGATCATTGCTCCAATGTAGCTTGTCATCCAGGAGTCAGTCGGACCAAATTTTTGGTTAAGCAACAATTCTGGTGGCCAGATATGGCTCGGGACGTTCGAGATTTTGTCTTGGCCTGTTCGGTTTGTGCCATTGGTAAGACTTCTAATTGTCCTCCAGATGGGTTACTCCAACCGCTGTCTGTCCCTTCGAGACCCTGGTCTCACATAGCGCTCGATTTTATCACCGCCCTCCCAGGGCAAGACTGTCGTTTTGACTGTCGTAGACCGGTTCTCGAAGGCGGCTCATTTTATTCCCTTGCCTAAATTACCTTCTGCTAAGGAGACAGCGGTGGCTGTCGTAGACCACGTCTTTCGTTTACATGGCCTCCCGATGGACGTGGTTTCCGACAGGGGGCCCCAATTTGTGTCCCAATTCTGGCGAGAGTTTTGTAAATTACTGGGGGCGACGGTCAGTCTTGTCTTCGGGTTTTCATCCCCAGAGCAATGGCCAAACCGAGCAAGCCAACCAAGACCTTGAGAGAACGTTACGATGTTTGGTGTCCAAGAATCCTTCCTCCTGGAGCCAGCAGATCTCATGGGTTGAGTACGCACATAACTCGTTGCCAGTGTCGTTTACGGGTCTCTCTCCGTTTGAGTGTAGTTTAGGTTACCAGCCATCTAATTTTCCTAGTCTGGAATCCGAGGTCGCGGTTCCCTCCACTCATGCCTTTGTCCAGAGGTGTCGCTGCACATGGAGCAGAGCCCGTGAGACTCTGCTTCAGGTGAGGGCGCGCACCAAGGCCCAAGCCGATCGCCACCGGTCTAAGCCTCCCGTCTACGTCGTGGGTCAAAAAGTGTGGCTTTCATCCAAGAATATTCCTCTCCGTTCCGTTTGTAATAAGCTTGCTCCCAAATTTATTGGCCCGTTCCCTGTCACCAAGATCCTTAGCCCAGTGACAGTCCGCCTCAAACTGCTTCCCGCGTACGGGAGAATTCATCCCGTGTTCCACGTGTCCAAATTAAAACCCGTATTTCATGCCCATTTTAATCCGCCTGCTCCGGTTCCTCCCCCGCCGCGACTCGTAGATGGGGAACCAACTTATTCGGTCAATCGTATTCTGGACTCAAGGCGGAGGGGACTCGTATTCTGGACTCAAGGCGGAGGGGACGCGGATTCCAGTACTTGGTGGACTGGGAAGGTTACGGTCCGGAGGAGAGAAGTTGGGTTCCTGCGAGGGACATACTGGATCACTCCCTTATCGATGATTACAATCGGCGGGTAGGTTCCTCCGGGAGCGCCAGGAGGCGCTCCTAGGGGAAGGGGTACTGTCACGGTTCATGAATTCACTGGTTCAATTCTCTCTGTATGTGTGTGTGGTTGTGTTGGAGGCGTGGTCACTGATTGCAGTGGATCTCATCATCACCGCCAGCTGCACCTCATTTATCTGCCTTTATCATGCCTCACTTTCCATCTGTTTGTCAGATCGTTGCAGTCTGTCCCAGGGATCTCTCGCGTGCAGTTCGGACCTCTGTGGAGTTTCCTGGTGTTTCCCGTTGCCTGGTCCTTGCCCATTGCGTCCCTGTGTCAATTCCTCACCTTCCGGAGCCGCTACCGTTCTGGTTACCTCTGCCTGCACTGGACTTTGTCACGTTCTCCTGTGGTTTCATGTTTCTCTGTGCTTCGAACCTTTTTGAGTCCCTGTCAGTAAATAAAGACTTGAGTTGCACTCGCTATTGGATCCTCGTCTTCTTCCTGCGCTGTCCGCGTGACAACCGTATCTTACGGTTTCGTTTACTACACATACTTACAGTAATAAACATGCCATATCGGCTTTTCCCAAAATATATTGATATACTAAGATGAGTGAAATCGACTGAAATATGTAATAAATACTGAAATAAAATGTCTTATAAACGTATTAAACTGCAGATTAACATTTATAGGCTCTATAATATAGCAAATACGTTACATAAAATGTCATAGACGTAAGACTGTTTAGACAAGATTTCTTTGGCCTGTTTTGGACAGATTATGAAGTGTTTATTGTAAAATAGCCTAGTGTCACATCAATAAAGCTTTTGATCGCAAATTTCTGCTCAGATGCTACAAATACAGTACCAGTCAAACGTTTGGACATTACTATTTGAATTAATGGCTGCATCACAGCTGTGGCTACACGTCATGTTGTAAATAAGAAAATCTCTCTATTGCACAGCATGTGAACAAAATTTTGTATAGGCCTATTATATTTTAAATTATATACAGTACCGGTTAAAAGATTGGACATTACTATTTTTAATGTTTTTGAAAGAAGTCTATTATGCTCATCAAGCATGCATTTATTTTTATCAAAAATACAGAAAAATTCCATCTAAAATAATGGTTTTCTATTTTAATATACTGTAAAATATCATTTATTTCTGTGATGCAAAGCTGAATTTTCATCAGCCATTACTTTATTTATTCGTCCAAGAATCCTGAAAAAAGTATCACAGGTATAAAAAAAAATATTAAGCAGCACAGCAGTTTCCAACATTGATAATAAATCAGCATATTAGAATGATTTCTGAAGGATCATGTGACACTGAAGACTGGAGTAATGGTTGATGAAAATTCAGTTTAAATAAATTATATTTTAAAGTATATTAAAACAGATAACCATTATTTTTAAACTGTAATATTTCACAACATTACTGTTTTTTTCTGTATTTTTGATCAAATAAATGCGGGCTTTACAAGCATGAGACTTCTTTCAAAAACATTAAAAATAGTAATGTCCAATCTTTTAACCGGTACTGTATATAATTTAAAATATAATAGGCCTATACAAAATTTTGTTCACATGCTGTGCAATAGAGATATTTTCTTATTTACAACATGACGTGTAGCCACAGCTGGACTACTGCGTCTTATGAGGCAACGGCAGAAACGTAGGAGGCTGGTATGCACGGCTTTATTCCGTGCTGTCGTCTTCGACGGTTTCAAAACATGTCTCCATTATATTGTCATTTTCTGCTTGTCCGGCACTTTGCCAACAACACAACCTTGTTTCTGCAGCGACTTTCAGCATGTTTCCTATAACAACTTCTGATGCTTACTTTTTAAGTGGCGAGAAAGTCACAAACCCTGCGAAATACGATCAGAGCAGTCAGACTGAAAGGAAATTTCCAGAAATACAATCTGAATAGGATTTCAAACCATTAGTTAGGGTGGCCGAGAGATATGTGGGCTCTTTTACTGCAGTATAGTCTCACAGAAAAGGCACAGGAAGTTTGTTCGTCTTTGCCAATTGAATCTTCTCTTGACTATGACACAATTAAAACCGCTGTTTTACGTGTGTATGAGCTCGTCCCTGAAGCATACAGACAGAAATTTCGGCGTCATGAGAAAACAGCCAGACAATCTTATGTCGAGTTTGCGAGGGAGAAGAGAGTTCTCTTTGATAAGTGGTGTCTATCTAATAAGATAACGACCCTGGAGCAGTTACAGGAGTCCATCTTGTTGGAAGACTTTAAGGATTGCATGCCGGAGTCCATTTGAACGAACAAAAAGTTGCTTGTTTGTCTAATGCCGCAATTTTGGCTGACGAGTTCGTTTTGACGCACCGCATGGTTTTTCTTGCAGCACGACAGACAAAATTTGCCCCACCAAATTCAGCTGATTCGTTGAATGTGCCCTGCTAGAGCCGAAAATTTTATGAGAAGTGCTCGTAAAATTAAATCTATGCATACCGAGAAACGAGAATGTTTCTACTGCCTG
This sequence comes from Coreius guichenoti, assembly GCA_039654105.1. NCBI lineage: Eukaryota > Metazoa > Chordata > Actinopteri > Cypriniformes > Gobionidae > Coreius > Coreius guichenoti. The sequence goes on from CM077189.1 coordinate 12,114,049, forward strand.
AGTCCTGAACATCTGATTGCAGATTGTCAGTCGTGGAAACCTAAAAGTGTAGCCCTTGCTCGGACATTACCAAAGCTAAGTCCAGCAGATGTAGGAAGTTACCAGCCATTTCTTTTAGAGGGGATGGTTTCTATTTTTCCTGATGCTGAGTTCAAGCCAGTTGTTATGCTTAGAGACACAGGATCTGCTCAATCCTTTGTCCTTGAGCATAGCTTACCGTTTTCTGCTCAAACCTACACTGGTTTTGATGTATTGGTCTGAGGTATTGAGATGCATTGTGTTAATGTGCCTTTGCATATGGTTCAGTTGAAGTCGAATCTTGTCAGTGGAGCTGTTAAGCTGGGTGTTCGTAAAAAGTGACCTGTGGAAGGTGTAGACTTAATAATAGGAAATGATTTAGCAGGTGGCAAAGTTTTTCCTGCTCCGATTGTGACACACACCCCAATTCAAAAGGAGTAATCTGATCTTTCTACTTTGTATCCTTCAGCATTCCCTGCGAGTGCAGTGACCCGTGCCCAAGCACAGAAGTTCACGGAGATGATTGATCTTGCGGACTCATTCCTAGTTCCTGACTCTACTCCATTGGAGTGCATATTGTCTGTAGAGTCTGAGCTAAAGTCTGATCCTACTTTAGAGTCAAAACTCGCCTTAGTCGGGAGCCGAGAGCATTTGGTAAATGCGCAAAGAGAAGACCCGACACTAACTAGTTGTGTTAAAGCTGCAGATCTTGGGGAAATGCATAATTCGGGAGTGACTTATTTCTGGGATGACGTACTGCTGAGACGCAGATGGAAACCTGATGTTGATGATGCGAATTGTCAGAAGGTACAGCAGATATTCTTGCCTGTGAGTTATCGCATGCCTGTGTTGAAACTGGCTCACGAACATATAATGTCTGGTCATTTAGGAGTTACAAAAACATTTTATCGAGTTTCCAGATACTTCTACTGGCCTGGTATAAAGTCTACTGTGTCTGCCTTTTGCAAAGCTTGCAACACTTGTCAACTTGTAGGAAAACCGAACCAGAGAATTCCTGTTGCTCCGCTTAACCCCATTCCTGTCATGAGTAGAACCATTTGAAAGACTTGTCATTGACTGTGTTGGTCCGTTGCCTAAGACCAAGGCAGGACACCAGTATCTAGTGACACTCATGTGTGCTGCAACACGCTTCCCTAAAGCTATTCCTTTACGCAACCTGAAATCTAAAGCAGTTGTGAAAGAGCTGATTAAATTCTGTTCTACTTTTGGCTTACCAAAGATAATTCAGACGGACCGTGGCACAAACTTTACGTCTCAAATGTTTTAACAGATTCTCAAAGGGCTTGGTATAAATCACCAGTTATCCAGTGCTTACCACTCAGAGTCACAGGGTGTGATTGAGAGGTTTCACCAGACTCTGAAAACGATGCTGCGTAGTTACTGTGTTGAGACAGGAAAAGATTGGGATGAGGGACTTCCCTTTCTTCTGTTTGCTGTGAGAGAGACAGTGCAGGAGTCTTTAGGATTTAGTCCGGCAGAGCTTCTTTTAGGTCATGTGGTGCGAGGACCATTAAAGTTGTTAAGCGACCGACTATTGGATGAACATCCAACCCCTATGACTGTCCCTGACTATGTGCACTTTCTCCATCAAAAACTGCACCGCGCTCGTGAAGTGGCAGCACAACACCTTGGAACAACCCAAGACAAGATGAAAGCACGCTATGACAAGAAGTCTGTTAAAAGATCTTTCCAGCCTGGCGATTCTGTTCTTGCTTTATTACCTACCCCTGGTTCTGTGTTCCAGGCGAAGTTTACCGGTCCCTATGTGGTCAAAAGAAAAGTGAGTGACACAAACTACGTCATTGATACACCTGATCGTAGGCGCAAAAGCCGTGTGTGCCACATTAACATGTTGAAGAGGTATGTGATTACCCAAAGCCAAAGTGAAACTAGATGTGATAAATTTACTGATGAACAAAAGTGTGAGACAGTAAGTCTGCCAACTCCTACTGTCGCTATGGTTGCCAGCTACATAATGGAAGAAGATGGATTGTGTAATAGGGAAGTACAAGTTTCCTCTACACGTTTACAGAATTCTGCCATTCTAAGCAACCTAAAGAATCACCTTGCTTATCTTAGTAAAATTCAAGCTAATGAACTGACTGATGTGTTGCATGAGTTCCCTAGTCTGTTTTCAGATGTGCCTGGAAAGACTACACTATGTGCCCATGACATTGATGTTGGAGGTGCATCTCCGATTAAACAGCATCCCTATCGAGTTAATCCCCAAAAGCGTGACATAATGAAGGCTAAAGTGGAATATATGCTGCAGCATGGATTTGCTGTGCCCAGTCAGAGTCCCTGCAGTTCGCCCTGCTTACTGGTACCAAAACCTGATTCCAGCTATCGCTTCTGCACTGACTTTCGTAAAGTCAATAACATTACTAAAGCTGATTCCTTCCCGCTTCCTAGGATGGAAGATTGTGTGGATAGGGTGGGTAACGCTAAGTTTGTAACGAAGCTAGATCTCCTGAAAGGATATTGGCAAGTGCCTCTGACTCAGTGTGCATCAGAGATGTCCGCTTTTGTCACTCCATATAACTTCTTGCAATATACTATGTTAGCTTTCGGGATGCGGAACGCTCCAGCTACATTCCAACGTTTAATGTGTAGTGTGCTATCAGATGCGGAGAACTGTGAAGTGTACTTGGATGATCTGGTTATCCATTCTTTAACCTGGGCAGAACATCTATCCAGCCTAAAGAGGGTTCTTCAGCGTTTGGCTGATGCTTCGTTAACCTTGAACCTGGCGAAGTGCGAGTTCGCAAAGGGGAAAGTTACCTATCTGGGCAAGCAAGTTTGGCAGGGGATGATTAAGCCAGTTGAAGCCAAAATCACCGCAATCCTTGAGTATCCTACTCCCATTAACAAACATAAATTGCGAAGATTCCTTGGAATGTGTGGATACTATCGTGCTTTCTGTCCTAATTTCTCCTCTGTGGTATCACCGCTAACTGATTTGTGAAGGACTATAAAAAGGTTTGTCTGGACACCCAGTTGTGAGCATGCATTCAATGCAGCGAAAGATTTACTCTGTAGTACACCTATACTTAAAGCTCCTCGATATGATGCCCCATTTCAACTGCAAACTGATGCTTCAGCTACAGGAGCTGGTGCAGTTCTCCTGCAGGAAGATCAATTCGGTGTCGAGCATCCGGTCTCATACTTCTCTAAAAAGTTCTCAAGGTGTCAGCAGAACTATAGTGTTATCGAGAAGGAGGCATTGGCACTGTTGATGGCATTACAGCACTTTGAAGTGTACTTAGGTGGTAGTATGGTTCCTATAGTTGTGTACACAGATCACAATCCGTTAGTTTTCCTTGAGCGCATGTCAAACTCAAATCAGCGACTTATGTGATGGGCTCTTGCTATTAATGAATTTACTCTTGACATTTGTTATAAAAGAGGCTCAGACAATATCGTGGCTGATGCGTTGTTCAGGTCATAAGAAAATGTTGACTGTTGTGACGTGCATGATAGGCATATATTAAATTTTTTTTATTTTTTTTGTTAGTGAAGGTAAATTGATGACTGTTTATTATAAACGACTTTCGTTGTTTATAATCTTTAACGGTGGGGGTGTAATGTCCCCTGACGTAATTGTTGTTGAACAGTGTGATGATGTGTTTTCTCCCCTCCCTTGTTCTCTCTCGCTATCTCTCTGTGTCATGCAGCGCTCCAAACGACTCGCAGCTGATCCTAATTAGCGGGAGCGTGGCGGATATAAAAGCAGCAGTAAGACAAGGCTCAAGAGGAGTCCCTTTTCCACTAACCCAGACGCAGGGTGGCTTTAGTTGCTATTGAGCAAATTGTGTATTGTGAATCTGTGGGGCGATCACAAAGTTTTTGCCACCTAGACTCGGTGTGAGTTCTGAAGTGTTTAACCGTGTAGGGAGGAGGGCGCCAATTTATTTGGGTTTACCCACTCCTAAGTTTTCTCCTATTTCTTCTTTTTAGTTAGGGAGAGAGGTAAGATTATTGTTGTTTTTTTTACTTTCTTTGTTAGGGAATTTAGTTCGCTTAATACCCTTTAGTAAGAGACTGTTTTGTTTGTTATTTTGGCCTTTCCCTCTCCTGACGATTTGGTTATTTAAGTCTGTTGTATGTTTTCTGTTCTTTATCTTAACATTGGATTTATGTTAATCCCTTTAATAAAACACTGGTTAACTAGATTCTTGTTCTGATTCTTTTGTTTGAGTGTTAGTAACAAGCTTAGGGAACCTTTTTACTAGAAAGAGCAAGTGTAATAAGAGTGAACAGAGCTGGGATGGTGGACGAGGAGATTTCTCAACGTTTATTTAATTCATTTATTTATTTATAATTTTCATTTTTTTTTCTTTCTTTTGTTACTCCCTCCTCAAACCCCTAGACCAAGGCGGGGACGTAACACATATGAATGTAGTTCGAAACGGATTTGAAAAAAAATTGCATTTCATGTGATTTTTTGCTGTTCACACAGATATGCACAAAAATCGGATTTGGACTGACAGTCTGAATGCAGCCTAAACCCGCTGCTGTCTGTCATTAAGGATAATCAAAGAACAAAAGAAAAAGAGAAAACTCACTCACTGCTCTTGAATGAATAACATTTGTAGCTTTAATAAGGATTAATCTATATTTAATGTATAATTTATGCAGTGAAGACTGTGAAGTGAACTATTCCATTTCTGTATATATACTCTAACTGCTAGAACTACCTGAAAATCTTAAAGCACTGTTTACAAGGTTACATGGGTCGAAAACAACAAAAACAATAACTTTTTGTGCATTTTGACAGGGCAATTAAAAATCTAAACTGGCCAAAAGAAAAAAAATTAAGCCCTGATATACTGAAGGGCAGGTAAATGTGACATTATAATGGGTTTATGTGAAGATTGTTTTAAGCTCACTTAAATTAAAAGTTGTCCTTTTAAAAGCCTAATAAATGTTTAAATTGATAGCTTTTAATTGTACTGTAATACTGAATACCTATAATTGATGGCTAAAACTGAGAGAAAAAAAAATCTATTTCATAGTGACATTAGCAGCAATATTGGTATCGGTGATACTGGCCTTCTTTCAAAAAGAGATGGCATTAAACAAATATTTAAAATATAGGCTACTGTATTTATGTTGTTTCTACATTAATTTGGAGATTAAATGTGAAATTATTACAATATAAAAATATATTTTAAAAAACTTTAATGTTAGGTGTGATTAATCGAGATTACAGAAAAATGTGCAATTAATTAGTTTTTTTTTTATCGATTGACAGCAGTATTACTAATACATTATTAATTAAAATCTTTGTATTTGTTAACATTAATGCACTGTGAACTAACATGAACAGCTGGATTTTTATTAACTAACATTAACAAAGACTAATAAATACTATAACAAATGTATTGCTCATTGTTAGTTCATGTTAGTTAATGCATAGACCTTATTGTAAAGTGTTACCCATATTTCATTAGAAATGAGAGACATCAAACAAACAAACACTAACGCAAATGCAGTATGCCTGCAATTATTTTAGACATCAACTGTACCTGACTGGAGCTCCACTTGCCTTCATCAAATACGTCTCCTAAAATGAAGACAACTTCTGGATTTAAAAGCCACAGAGATGTCTGGAAAGCTCTTTCCATCTGCCATTCTCTGTGAAAACATAAATCAAAACTTTCAGGTGGATTTTGAACCTGTCTATTTGATCCGTGTATAATTAGACGTGTAGCTACTGCTAAATGTTTAGGTGATTACATCTACATTTACATAGTAGCCTACTCCAATGTAATGTAACAAAATGTCTCAAAAACATATACTTAAAATAAACATATACTTAAAATAAGCTTTTTTCCTAGCGTGTTTAAATAAGCAGATCGTAAGATTCTGAGAGACCAGATAAATACCTTCTGAGTTTGTCCAGCCAGTGTCCTCTGATGGCCCCTAATAAATGAGTATCAGAGAGAAATAACGCCCGCAAAGGTGAATGTGAATCTTCGGTTTCAATATGCGGCCATGAGCAACGCAGAATAACAGGATAATAGATTACATATTCACACAATACAAACACGCTGACAAAAGCAAAAACCAGATATACAGCCAATCTACCACTCGATCTGAACATCGAGATCATTACACGAGCCCTACAAGATATACGCGTTAAATCTGTTGGCCAAAGAAAAATCGCCTCTAGCGTGCTCGAAGCAATATGCTCCTCTTCAGTTTCATTCTCACTAAAATGTAATTTTACATAAAAACAACATATCGAAACGACACAACCGTATGATTTCTCATAAGGTCGCTGTATATCTTGATGAAAAATGCATCAGTATATCGCAGATGTTTTTAATTCCTTTCAGCGTAACCAGCAATGTTGCAAGAGCAGTTTTGCTAAACAGACAAACGTCACAGCTGTGCGCGTGAGGAACATCTGAGCGGACATTCAATTCATCAGATTCTGTGCGCGCTTGAAGAGTGCCATCCAGTGGTCAGTCGTAATATTACGACGTTCCATTATAACGATTGCCTTTTAACAACATCTAAACAATTTTTTCATATATATATATGTGTGTATATAGTTTTAGATCAGTAAGATTTTTAATGTTTTTAAAGGAAGTCTCTTCTGCTCACCAAGGCTGCGTTTGTTTGATCCAAAATACAGCAAAAACAATAATATTGTGAATTTTTTTACAATTTAAAATAATTGTTTTGTATTTGAATATATAAAATATAATTTATTCCTGTGTTGGCAAAGCTGAATTTTCAGCATCATTACTCCAGTCTTTAGTGTCACATGTTCCTTCAGAAATCATAATATGCTGATTTGCTGCTCAAGAAACATTTATTATTATTATCAATGTTGAAAACAGTTGTGTACCATTTTTTCAGGATTCTTTGATAAATATAAAGTTCAAAAGAACAGCATTTATCTGAAATAGAAAGCTTTTGTAACATTATAAATGTCTTTACTGTCACTTTTGATCAGTTTAATCCTTGCTGAATAAAAAAAAGTATTACTTTCTTTAATTTCGTTGGGGGAAAAAATCTTGCTGACCCCAAAGTTTTGAAGAGCGTAAAAAAGCTTTCTATTTCAGATATATGCTGTTCTTTTGAACTTTTTATCCATGGGTGATGTACAACTTCATGTTCATCAAACCATTCTGTCACAAGTCTTGCTGTGTGTTTTGGTGCATTATCATGCTGATACACAGCACCCCCTTCAGGGTACAATGTTTGAACCATTAGGTGCACACGGTCCTCCAGAATGGTTCGGTAGTCCTTGGCACAGCAGGGAATGCCATGATATTGCAGACCAAACCATCACTGATCTACCCCCATTCTTCACTCTGGACACGCAACAGTCTGGGTGTTAAGCTTCTTTGGGGCTTCTCCACATCGTAACTCCCATGGATGTGGGAAAGACAGTGAAGGTGGACTCGTCAGAGAACAATACATGTTTCACATTGTCCACAGCCCAAGATTTTACTTGACAGTTACTCACTCCTGTTGGATGTGGCTCGTCCTAAGTGGGGGTATGCCGACATTACCCTGGATACCATAGCTCTCGATACACCTCAAAGACTTGCTGTCCTTGCTGTTATGCCACTGACAGAGAGAGAGAGAGGGGGAGAGAGACATTTTGCAGGACTGTGTGATATGATGCATGTGAATTCAGGTAAAGTGGGCCATTTATGCTTGATTGTACTGTGCTCAATGGGTTTGTTTGCATAACAATAGCTAATATAATTTCAACACCTTGCTTCAATAATGAATGAATCAGCGTTTTTGAACGTATTACTTGAATGAACGGTTTAATGACTCACTCAAAGACAGTCCCTTGCTGCCACCTAGTGGTGTAACATTGTAACCTGCACTGACCACCTGTCTAGAATGTGCAGAGACAAATGCTGTGGCCCAATTCAGAGTCTGCATCCTTCGCAGGCTCCTTCAAATGCAGCCTCGAATGCGCCCTTCGTTTCCCGTGAAATGAAGGATACAACAGATGGACCCTTCGCGGCCTCGCATACCCCAGAATTCATTGCGTGCCGGTGACAACAGGATTTTTTTTTGAGAGAGAGAAATTGCCGGGTTACATTTTTAAATTTAAGTATTGGGTTCTACTTACTCAAATAATCTAATGTATCTAATGATACAAATGTAAAAATTTTAAAATATATATCATTTTTACATCATACATATATATATGTACTTAGTAGACTTTTATATAGTAATCCTAAATTTAAATTAAATTGGATTTATTAAAAATATATTACTAATTTATAAGTACATTTTCCCAACTGTGGTACAAAGTACTTAAGTACACTTAATATAAATGCACTAATTAGCACTAACACTTAAATGGATTTTAAGTGTAGTCAGATAAAGTAATAGCCTGACAAGCCAGACCCACATCAAGATGTTGGGTCTGGGAACACACCATTGCCAGGGCTCAATCCGAGGGGCGGGATAAACAGTTGTCTTTCAGATTCCCTCTGCACGCAATAGGATAACGCTACAACCATCCAGAGCAACGAAGAAGGTGAAGCGGAGTTAGTTGATAGATTAAACTTTTGCCGTATCCAGTCGGCAAAACTCCAAACACATCTTCCTTTTTTAAGAATGACTTAAGTGCCATTCTTTGTTCTTTTCTCAAAGAAACGCTTAACTCCAAGTCTTCCAAAGTCACGGCCAAAGTCGATTCGAAAGACCGCTGTTCGCCAGCTTCTTTGTTTTCAAGTAGCACGCGGAACCGTCGCAACTCTGCCGTCATTATGTTAAGCCCGCCCACCGACTCTATACACGATGTGATTGGCCTGACTAGAGTTTGGTTTTTCAAGCTCGCTAGACGACCCTGCAAAATGGGCCGCTAGGGTGCGTCTAGATTTCTAGGCTAATAAAGTAAGCCAAATATAAAGAAGTGTTAGGTGCATTACTTAAAAGTGTGCTATGAACGCTTTACATAAAATTTTAATGGATTTATATATATATATATATATATATATATATATACCCTGGTGAAAAAAAACGGGACTGAGGCCTCAGAGTGAGAATAATTTAAATATTCATGATCATAACTTCTAGAGCGGCACGATTTTGGGCAAACATCAAATTGTTTTTTCTGGTTAAAATTTAACCATGTTTTAAAAGGTATGCAAAATCAAAATGGAGTCCATGTCTTGAAATGAAATATGAGCCTCATGCATCCATTGTGAAAAAAACAACAACTCCTGTACACTTGAGAAAAACATATGGATTATCATACTTCAAATTTTCAAACTATTATTTTTCATATTTTTACCCAAAATAGGATGGAGTGAGCAGGAGTGAGCATTACTGAGCGAAAAAAAAACAACACAATATGTCTGTTTCATTCATACTGGAAGCCGGAAGGCGCCCTCTTGCAAAAACTCCAAATATGCCTCACATAAGTAATATAACTTATGACATTCCAGGAAATGCATCAAGCTGTCGCTGCTGAATAAAAAGAAGATAGAAATGCTTTGACTGATTAAACATGAAGACAATAAACACACGATTGAGAAAATATATAGTTTATCTTCATATAGTTCTTTACAATATAAGCCTTCTTGGGTATTTTCACAAGAATGAAGTATATTTACAGTGGGGAGAACAAGTATTTGATACACTGCCGATTTTGCAGGTTTGCCCACTTACAAAGCATGTAGAAGTCTGTAATTTTTATCATAGGTACTCTTCAACTGTGAGTGACGGAATCTAAAACAAAAATCCAGAAAATCACATTGTATGATTTTTAAGTAATTAATTTGCATTTTATTGCATGACATAAGTATTTGATACATCAGAAAAGCAGAACTTAATATTTGGTACAGAAACCTTTGTTTGCAATTACAGAGATCATACGTTTCCTGTAGTTCTTGACCAGGTTTGCACACACTGCAGCAGGGATTTTGGCCCACTCCTCCATACAGACCTTCTCCAGATCCTTCAGGTTTCGGGGCTGTCAATGGGCAATACGGACTTTCAGCTCCCTCCAAAGATTTTCTATTGGGTTCAGGTCTGGAGACTGGCTAGGCCACTCCAGGACCTTGAGATGCTTCTTACAGAGCCACTCCTTAGTTGCCCTGGCTGTGTGTTTCGGGTCGTTGTCATGCTGGAAGACCCAGCCACGACCCATCTTCAATGCTCTTACTGAGGGAAGGAGGTTGTTGGCCAAGATCTCGCGATACATGGCCCCATCCATCCTCCCCTCAATACGGTGCAGTCGTCCTGTCCCCTTTGCAGAAAAGCATCCCCAAAGAATGATGTTTCCACCTCCATGCTTCACGGTTGGGATGGTGTTCTTGGGGTTGTACTCATCCTTCTTCTTCCTCCAAACACGGCGAGTGGAGTTTAGATCAAAAAGCTCTATTTTTGTCTCATCAGACCACATGACCTTCTCCCATTCCTCCTCTGGATTATCCAGATGGTCATTGGCAAACTTCAGACGGGCCTGGACATGCGCTGGCTTGAGCAGGCGGACCTTGCGTGCGCTGCAGGATTTTAATCCATGACGGCGTAGTGTGTTACTAATGGTTTTCTTTGAGACTGTGGTCCCAGCTCTCTTCAGGTCATTGACCAGGTCCTGCCGTGTAGTTCCTCATGATCATTGATGCCCCACGAGGTGAGATCTTGCATGGTGCCCCAGACCGAGGGAGATTGACCGTCATCTTGAACTTCTTCCATTTTCTAATAATTGCGCCAACAGTTGTTGCCTTCTCACCAAGCTGCTTGCCTATTGTCCTGTAGCCCATCCCAGCCTTGTGCAGGTCTACAATTTTATCCCTGATGTCCTTACACAGCTCTCTGGTCTTGGCCATTGTGGAGAGGTTGGAGTCTGTTTGATTGAGTGTGTGGACAGGTGTCTTTTATACAGGTAACGAGTTCAAACAGGTGCAGTTAATACAGATAATGAGTGGAGAACAGGAGGGCTTCTTAAAGAAAAACTAACAGGTCTGTGAGAGCCGGAATTCTTACTGGTTGGTAGGTGATCAAATACTTATATCATGCAATAAAATGCAAATTAATTATTTAAACATACATACAATGTGATTTTCTGGATTTTTGTTTTAGATTCCATCTCTCACAGTTGAAGTGAACCTATGATAAAAATTACAGACCTCTACATGCTTTGTAAGTAGGAAAACCTGCAAAATCGGCAGTGTATCAAATACTTGTTCTCCCCACTGTACTTAGTACAAAATTACAAACCCGATTCCAAAAAAGTTGGGACACTGTACAAATTGTGAATAAAAAAGGAATGCAATAATTTACAAATCTCATAAACTTATATTTTATTCACAGTAGAATATAGATAACATATCAAATGTTGAAAGTGAGACATTTTGAAATGTCATGCCAAATATTGGCTCATTTTGGATTTCATGAGAGCTACACATTCCAAAAAAAATGGGACAGGTAGCAATAAGAGGCCGGAAAAGTTAAATGTACATATAAGGAACAGCTGGAGGTCCAATTTGCAACTTATTAGGTCAATTGGCAACATGATTGGGTATAAAAAGAGCCTCTCAGAGTGGCAGTGTCTCTCAGAAGTCAAGATGGGCAGAGGATCACCAATTCCCCCAATGCTGCGGCGAAAAATAGTGGAGCAATATCAGAAAGGAGTTTTTCAGAGAAAAATTGCAAAGAGTTTGAAGTTATCATCATCTACAGTGCATAATATCATCCAAAGATTCAGAGAATCTGGAACAATCTCTGTTCGTAAGGGTCAAGGCCGGAAAACCATACTGGATGCCCGTGATCTTCGGGCCCTTAGACGGCACTGCATCACATACAGGAATGCTACTGTAATGGAAATCACAACATGGGCTCAGGAATACTTCCAGAAAACTCTGTCGGTGAACACAATCCACCGTGCCATTCGCCGTTGCCGGCTAAAACTCTATAGGTCAAAAAAGAAGCCATATCTAAACATGATCCAGAAGCGCAGGCGTTTTCTCTGGGCCAAGGCTCATTTTAAATGGACTGTGGCAAAGTGGAAAACTGTTCTGTGGTCAGACGAATCAAAATTTGAAGTTCTTTTTGGAAAACTGGGACACCATGTCATCCGGACTAAAGAGGACAAGGACAACCCAAGTTGTTATCAGCGCTCAGTTCAGAAGCCTGCATCTCTGATGGTATGGGGTTGCATGAGTGCGTGTGGCATGGGCAGCTTACACATCTGGAAAGGCACCATCAATGCTGAAAGGTATATCCAAGTTCTAGAACAACATATGCTCCCATCCAGACGTCGTCTCTTTCAGGGAAGACCTTGCATTTTTCAACATGACAATGCCAGACCACATACTGCATCAATTACAACATCATGGCTGCGTAGAAGAAGGATCCGGGTACTGAAATGGCCAGCCTGCAGTCCAGATCTTTCACCCATAGAAAACATTTGGTGCATCATAAAGAGGAAGATGCGACAAAGAAGACCTAAGACAGTTGAGCAGCTAGAAGCCTGTATTAGACAAGAATGGGACAACATTCCTATTCCTAAACTTGAGCAACTTGTCTCCTCAGTCCCCAGACGTTTGCAGACTGTTATAAAAAGAAGAGGGGATGCCACACAGTGGTAAACATGGCCTTGTCCCAACTTTTTTGAGATGTGTTGATGCCATGAAATTTAAAATCAGCTTATTTTTCGCTTAAAATGATACATTTTCTCAGTTTAAACATTTGATATGTCATCTATGTTGTATTCTGAATAAAATATTGAAATTTGAAACTTCCACATCATTGCATTCTGTTTTTATTCACAATTTGTACAGTGTCCCAACTTTTTTGGAATCGGGTTTGTAGTTGTTCCAAAATAGCACACTTCAAGTTAACTAATCATTAACACACTTGAAGTATACTGATAATTTGTCTGGTTGCAAGTATACTTAGCATACTTTTTTTCACTAGGGAAGGGAAGTGTCAACAGTTTAATTATAAATGTAACTACAGAAATTAATTACAGATGTAATTACATGCAGGTATTTTTTAAATGTAAGTACAATGTAAAAACATGTATCTACACAATAAATGCATTGTATCAAATTATTAACTTAAATGTTAATACATAGTAGTTAAGGCCACCTAATATAAGTGGGTCCCTAACGAAAATTGTACCATCTTTAAATATATTAATATTAGCATCATTCTTTGACCTATTTTCACAATACAACTTTTAACACACTTTAAAATAATTGTAATTTAGTATATTTTCTAAAAATATATTTTAGAAAAATATACTTAAAATTAAAGTTCTGTGTAATTTTTTAGAGTGTACTCATTTCAACATTACTTTAAAATACATTTTAGGTATATTTTAAACTGTATGCTCAAAATTGTCATTGTAACAATGCACTTAAAGTACAGTTTTAAAATACATTATTTAAAGGAGACATATCATGAAAATCTGACCTTTTCCGTGTTTAAGTGCTATAATCGGGTCCCTGGTGCATCTACCAACCCAGAAAACGTGAAATTGTACAACCCAGTAACTTTGTTTTGGTAAGCTTTTCTCTGCAAGCATGTGAAAAAACGAGCCACTCAGATTTCTCTCCCCTTCTGACATAGGAAGGGGATCTTATTAGGAAGGGGATCTTATTATAATATTACCGCCCTTAATCTGCACGTTTCCACACGCGACAACGGTGAACAAGACCCTTGTGTGTATTTGACAGTTTAAACATAACAAAAAATGTAAAAGATAAGTTACTTACGAGACTTGACGTCTGACAGCCAGCAGTGTTGGCAGATTGGGCGGTTTTGAATTTGATTGTGCGGGTAAAAATGGGTTTAGGCGGGTGTACAAAATTTGGGCTGGTTTGGGGTCAGTTCGGCGGTTTTCAAACATCTACATTTTATAGTCTATTTGGTTAATAAACAAAACTCAAGTGTGCATGTACTCCATAAAATCAGTCATCATGACGTTACTAAACACAGGAGTCCACACAGGAGCCTACGCAGAGTCAGCTGGCATTGGTGTTGATGTCGCTGGCACTTTTAGCCAATCAGCGATCAGCAGGCTGACGTGCTCATTCATTCATGACTGATTTTAGTGTGCTAACTTGTAGCTGTATATTCAAGTGATCGCTATGCCAAAGCGGCATAAATATACAGTAAGTCATTTACAGTAAATAGTGGAAGAGTGACCCAACTCTCAAAACGTGGATTACACCTGTCGGAGATGATGACTCGAAGGCTCTTTATAAATAGGGCTATAGTAAATGACTTAATTGAAATCGAATATGAGATGACTCCTGTCCATCGTTATGTGCACACTGATCAGGACATGGGCAACTTTTAAACCATCTAGACTGCACTCGTCCCAGACAGCTGCTGAAAGAGGTTTGAATCAACGATTATCAGTTTTGACTGTGCTAAGTGCGTTAAGTTCTATATATATGTACTTTTTTTTTTTTTTTTTTTATCTTTTTTTTTTTTGTCATATTTGCTAATTCTCTTTAATGTATTTTGCAATCATTATTTTGTTTTAAGGAGATAAAAATGGTGCTTATCAACCTTGATGGCAAAAAAATTCTATAACATTATTTTGTCAGTTAAAGTTATGGGCGGGTTTTTCTTGGAGTGGGCGGGTTTTGTTGAGCTTTTGGGCTGGAAATCGTCGACCCAATCTGGCAACACTGACAGCCAGTTGTCTGTGCGTGTGCTTCAGACAAGTGCGCTCAGAAAACGATCCATTAGAAGTTTAAACTAATATAGCTCTAAAACGCGTGGAAATAATAAACTTTAATGATGAAAGAAGAACTATGCTATCCTTGAGAGTGATCGCGATATAGATAATAATCAAAACCAAGCAGATGTCTTGTTAGTATTTATCAGAGAATCTGATTGAGGGCAGCAGGCAGCAGCTCATGTGCATTTAAAGGCACATGCAAGAAAACAGCCTGTTCTTGACTGTAGTCAGAAATGGGTATTTACAACATAGATTTATAAATGATCTGTGAAGTATTTTAAGCTGAAACTTCACAGACACATTCTGGGGACACCTGAGACTTAAATTACATCTTGGAAAAATGGGCATAATAAGTCCCCTTTAATATCCTGACATTTTAGTATATTTAAAGTTGAATTGGAGTATAATTTTTAAGTTTACTTATCCATGCTTGGAATTTACGTCATTACTTGGGCATAATTTTTTCAGAAAGTGTTAAAATGTATGACTAATACATTAAAAGCCCATTTTTAAATATATTGAGTGTACAATTAGCTACTGTAAGTGATTTAAATATGTTTGAAGAATTTACACTGGTAGAGAAGAATCCTGTTACAATCGTACACACAAATCTATATTAACTCTTTCCCCGCCAGCATTTTAAAAAAAAGTTGCCAGTCACCGCCAGGGTTTTTGATCATTTTTACAAAAATATAATGGCCCATAGAATATTTTTTTGTATAAATATCTGAGCATGCAATATATCAAAAGAAAGAACAGACCCTCTGCTTTATAAAAAAAAAAAAAAAACGTTTTATTCTAGCTTCATGCATTCCTTTTTTATCAACACTTAAATATGGGTAAGTTTCATAAAAAAAGCAACATTTTGAACAAAAAGCTGAGAAAATCACGTTTTTGTCAAAGACTACATCCAGATCAGATTCAGAACGATGATCAAACACAGATGGAGTAGATCGAGTCCATCAACACCCCTACTGCTTGCACAGTCCTATAGCTCATTCTGGGTCTACATTTCATTCAGTAACATTAGGCAGTTTTGATTTCTATGATGTTGATGATCACGTTATTTTACATATGCATCTGCTTACATACGATCGCTTGTTTTTTTTGCGTCCTCTTCGCGTGTTTTGATCAGGAGATTCTGTACTCATTCAGAAGATGCGTAACAGCGCCCCCTAGCATATAACAGTGAAAACACGGAAACCCGGAAAATTCCGTGTTTGGCGGGGAAGCGTTTTTTCACAAATAATGGCGGGGAAAGAGTTAAACAACACACGAACTGCACACTTAAAATACAGGTACACACAAGAAAATATGAGTTGAGTGGGGTTTAGTGGGGTGGGGTCTTATCGGAATTCAAATGTCTCTTCAACTTGGTCTGTGACCAATCAGTTTTTGATGCTCACTGCTAGCAGCCAATCAGAGCTGCTGACGTCACGGTACTGGTCTGATTCTCCGTCGCTCACTCACGGGAGGTTTGCAGGTGAAGTACAATGTTGCTATACATTATTTATTTAATAAAGGATTTAAAGCGAAAGTAAATCTCTCATTCTTGGGAATTCTGACCAGTTCAATCAAGTGGCATTGCAAATTCGGACCAGTTTAATCAAGTGACAGCCTGACCTTGATGGTGACGATACTGGCTCGGAATAAAATGGCCTACGCAATCCCGAAAAGAACCGGAGAAACAGTCCTGCTATTTTTGAGGTAAGTTGTAGCCTACCTGTTATTTACAATCATTAAATTATTATTTTCAATCTCACAAACGAAACAAACGGAAAAACTAGGTTTTCGACTTTTTTTGTTTGTGGTAGTGGTTTATGGCACATGTAGGCAGCACTAAAACGTCCCGTTCCTTCTGATTAGTCAAACCAGCCCATCTTCTGTACAATATTAATTCATAAAGAGTCATATACTGTATATGTTTGACTATATACTGGGAACAATATTGACATACTGTACTGATACAGTTCCCTACTGATAATCCTCATGTACTGTTCAAAAATAGTATTGGTTCAATACAGGATTTAGACAGACTAATGTAAACATGAATAAAAATGTGTATGAACATGTATAATCAGAGTACATATGCACATATTGCCTGAACCACATATTAATAGGTTTAATATTTTTAAAATGTAAACGAAAAGAGGCAGGGTTGTGTTTTATATTTTGTTTTGTTATAAATAGACATGCAGTGAAGATAATCAGTGTGCGCGTTACCTGAACCACATTTGTGTGGCTATTGATATGTTTAAGATTTTTTAAATGAAAATGGAAAGAGGCAGAGTGGTGTTTTATAACATTTCGTTTTATTGTTGCCTAAAATATACATACAGAGATAACTGGAGTAGCTAGAGCGAGCTGAGTAACGCTATCAAGAATGCAGCTGTTCCATTTGCAGAATTACTGGACTTGCGTCCTCCAGTCCGAAGTCTGAACTACCAAGGACTCAAGTCCGAACTTAGTATTGAGAAACGCCCCATGTTATTCAGCATGTAGGGTACTATGACCAACCATTTAAACTTTATCATATCTTGTTTATAAGCATTGTGTTGTTCAATGCTGTTCAATTTATGCTGATTTAAGTTTGAAATTTCGATGATTAAGTGACAGCAAGGAAGCACCTGCCTGACTACCTTTATCTTGAGACTCATAGCACTTAATTTTATTACATTTTATTTTGCATCATAGCACTTAAATGTATTACAGCTGGGACACAGTTTTGGCCAATCAGTATCCAGAAACAGAACTATTCATTATCTAATTGATGAATGATGCAATACATTTTCCCCCAAATTCTATCTGCTGTAATACGTACTGTTTTTTTTTTTGTTTGTTTTTTTTTTTTTTTAAGTGTATGTGTATACATTAGAAGAGGTTGTTGAAACATCTTTGACTGGTTGCCCATCTGGGATTCTTCATACACTGCAGAATTATCAGTGTCCTGTTTAGAAAAGATACAGGAAAAAAGTTAATGTTAGCTATTATGTTAATTGTATATAATTGCATTACCATTGATATCATATATACGTTTCATGGAGTAAATGAGAATACAGAGGTAACACAGAACTTGGTTTGTATGCGCTTCATGAGCCAGCCAGCCAGCCCTTTTTCCATATACCCTGGCTCATACGTAGCACATCTTGTCAGGAAATACCATCAGGATTTGCTGTGAGGCAGGATGACTAACCCACAACCCTACCCCTAATGCAAAAACAATGCAAATTTGTGAGGTAGGCCACATTTTCAGGGCAATGAACCCAAAATGGGTTTTTCAATGAACCCAAAATGGGTTTGTTTACATTGTTGTTTATGTAACATGTCTAGAAAAAAACATGGCACGTCAAAGTGTTTGTGTACAGCTTTTAAGTTTTGTTTGGCATAATTTTAATAAAGAGGATTAAGTCATGAATTGCAATCTGAGTTGGCCTGTCGCGACGAGGGAAGAGATTTAGATCAGTTTATCGAACTTACCATTCAAATTGATAACCTCATCAGATCATGAAGGTCAAACACCCGTAGCACTCTCCGAGTCTGTTACAGATGAAACCGAACCCATGCAAGTAAATTCATACCATCTATCAGCTAAAGAAAAAGATCATCGTCTAGCTCAATGTCTATGTTTGTACTGTGGTCAAGCTGGTCACCTACAAATCTTCTGTCCCTCACAGCCACACCCTGAATCCCAGAAGTCTGTGAGTTTTTCCATTGACACTTTAAATCCATACCTGTGTGTTACTGTACCTATCACTATCACTGCAAATAGCCATCAATTCTCCACTACTGCTCTGTTGGATTCTGGAGCGGCTGGAAACTTTGTCTAAAGAATTTGCTCATCAAAACAACATTTCTTTAATCCGTTGCTCCTCTCCTCTAACAGTGGAAGCGATAGATGGATGTCCACTGGGCTCTGGACAGATGTCATTGATTACACAAGAACTTTTGATGCAGATTGGAATACTTCATACTGAAAAGATTCAATTCTACGTCCTTCCTACAGTGCACACGCCTGTCGTCCTTGGTTTACCCTGGCTTCGCAGACATGATCCTCACGTCTCCTGGAAAGAGGGTCAGATTGCCCAGTGGAATAAGTCCTGTTACCTCGAATGTCTCGCCCACGTCTCACCCCTGCCTGTTTGAGCCATTACTGTCTCAGAAGAGAAACCCCTTGATTTCAACCTCCCAATCGAATACGCCGACCTGTCAGTGGCCTTCAGTAAAGCTAAAGCGTCCAAACTGCCTCCTCACCATGCCTGCGATTGTGCCATCGATCTACTTCCTGGTTCTATGCCTCCTAAGGGTCGTATATTTCCCCTCTCTCAGCCTGAATCGGAAGCCATGAAGAAGTATATTGAGGAGGAACTAACCAAGGGCTTTATACGACCCATACGACCCTCTATGTCTGCTGGATGATTCTTCGTTCAGAAGAAAGATGGAGGTCTTCGGCCATGCATTGATTATCAAGGTTTGAATGAAATAACTGTCAAGTTCCGATATCCCCTACCTCTGGTCCCTGCAGCCCTGGAACAACTTCGAACGGCCAAATACTACACCAAGCTTGATCTACGCAGTGCTTACAATCTTATTCGCATCTGAGAGGGGGATGAATGGAAAACAGCTTTTTCTTTAGTACTGGGCATTACGAGTATTTGGTCATGTCCTTCGGCCTGGTCTGTCTTCCAATCTTTCATCAACAACGTGTTCAGAGATATGCTCCACAAGACAGTCACTGTATACATCAATGATATTCTGATCTATTCAGACACTCTCGAAGAACATATCCAACACATCAGAGACGTACTCAAACAACTCATTCAACATCAACTATATGCCAAAGCGGAAAAGTGCGAGTTTCACACAACTTCAACTACATTCTTGGGGTACGTCATTAGCCCAGAAGGAGTCGCCATGGATGAAGGCAAAGTCAGGGCAGTTCTCGGTTGGCCACAACCTTCTACCTTGAAAGAACTTCAACGCTTTCTGGGGTTCTTCAACTTTTACCGCCATTTTATTAGGAACTTTAGTTCTGTTGCTAACCCCCTAATGTCCATGGTTTCAACTTTGTGGTCACCAAGGTCACCAAAGCGGATGCCCTGTCCAGATAGTATGAGCTCGACCAATCACCACAACTTCCTGAAACAGTTTTGTCATTGTTGCTCCCATCCAGTGGGATATCATGACTGAGGCTGAGCAGGCCAACGCCCAGTCTGAAATTCCAGCTGAATGCCCACCTAATAAAGTCTTTGTTCCTGAAATTCTCCGAAATCGAGTCTTAGAACAAGTCCATTCTCTGTCCAGTTCTGGTCACCCTGGTATTACCGCCACCATCTATCTCCTGCAAAACCGCTTTTGGTGGCCATCCCTGTCCAAAGACACCACCACATTTGTCTACCAATGTTAAACCTGTAATATACAGAAACCGTCACGACAGCTACCAGCCGGCCTGCTCCAACCTCTCCCAATTCCACAACGCCCCTGGTCACACATTGCAATTGACCGTCATAGACAGATTCTCTAAAGCCTGCCACCTTTTAAGTTGGCTATTATTAAACCACTTGTTAAAAAAACTTGATCCTACAGAATTAGTCAATTACAGGCCAATCTCAAATCTACCCTTTCTGTCAAAAATACCTGGAAAGGCAGTGTCCTCACAACTACGCTCCTTTTTTAGAAAGAAATGGTATCTGTGAGGATTTCCAGTCAGGATTTAGACCGTATCATAGTACTGAGACTGCTCTCATCAGAGTTACAAATGATTTACTCTTATCATCCAATCGTGGTTGTATATCTCTATTAGTGTTACTCGATCTTAGCGCTGCATTCGATACTATCGACCACAACATTCTTTTGAATAGACTCGAAAATTATGTTGGCATTAGTGGAATTGCATTGGCATGGTTTAAATCATACTTATCTGACCGTTATCAGTTTGTAGCAGTAAATGAAGAGATGTCACACCGATCACAAGTTCAGTATGGCGTACCGCAAGGCTCAGTGCTAGGACCGTTGCTTTTCACCCTGTACATGCTACCACTGGGAGATATCATTAGGAAGCATGGCGTTAGTTTTCATTGTTATTCTGACGATACTCAGCTCTATATTTCTTCACGCCCTGACGAAACTTACCAATTCACAAGATTAGTGCTATGGAATGCATAGCTGATATAAAAAATTGGATGACTAGTAATTTCCTGCAACTTAAATCAGAAAAAATAGAATTTTTAATTATTGGACAAAAAAACTCCAAGTAGTAACCTAGAATACTGTCTAACACTTGATGGCTGCTCTGTCAAGTCCTCGTCGTCAGTTAGGAACCTGGGTGTGCTCTTTGATACCAATCTTTCATTTGAAAGCCACGTTTCTAGCATCTGTAAAACTGCATTCTACCATCTTAAAGGGGTCATGAACTGCGTTGTTTTATTGTTTTATGACGTTTCCTGGGGTGCACTTATAATGTTAGAATGCTTTTTACATCAAAAATTTTCATAATTTATAAATAAAAGGTGTATTTCCTACCCTGATTTTAGCCCTCTGGTTTGAATGCTCTGTTTTAAGGGGCGTGTCTGCTGTGAGTTCAGTGTAAACTCCCACTGCTGTGATTTGGCTAACGCCTTTCCATTTGAAATAGCTGAGTATTACTCTCTCTTTTAGTGCGTTTTTACTATTACAGCTCTCATGGTTAACTAATCGTGAAAAGTGTTGCATTACATTTAAATCTATGGCATTATATTCAGATGGTGGCATGAAAGGTTGCAGAGATGAACATTGTAGCCGATCACAGACGTTATGCACATGAATGCAGTGATCTCATCACTGCAACTCGATTTCTGCACACTAACGAATGCTTTCATCTTCACTAACAGTGCAAACGTGATAGTTAAGAGATTTGTTGAATAAAACGGGAGTCACTGATAAACTCTCGCTGTTAGATTGACAGCTTCAGTGCGCGCTGCTCCAACGATTGCAAAGGGAGCTTTCTTTGATCGCTTTCTTTATAGAATTTAATCGCCGTTAAATAACAGATTATTTTCATCCTACTAAGAGAAACAACGCAAGTTGACGTTTAGTCACTGGTTTGATTTACTGACACACAGACAAAGAACATCTGACTGTACATGAATCATTACATTTCAGATCAGGCATTATAATTAACACAGTTACTTACATGTTGCATTACTGTCGAGTCCAGGCACTGCACAATATTTTGTAATCCTCAACGGCATGCTTATTGCTTGGTAGCTCGATCTGGTTTAACACCACGTAGGCCTATGTTACTTAGGCTACCTATTCTATTGCATGTCATGCGCGAATCGGTGGGCGGGGCTAAACAGGCAGTGATGAAGTAGGCGTTGATCTTTTTCTTCAGAGGCGGTGCTTGCCTCCCTTTGACGTCATAGATTCCCACTTTGAAAAACCTGTCGTTTGCTGGGCCTGGTGTCAATAAAAGCTTTTATTGGACTAACAAGGAAGTTTTCAGTTCTGAAACTTACAGGATATTCATATAGTATGATGACCTCTTATATGTCAAAAGCTCAAGGAATATTTGATTTCTCAGTTCATGACCCCTTTAAAAATATATCTAAATTACGGCACATGCTTTCAATGCAAAATGCTGAACAGTTAATTCATGCGTTCATGACCTCAAGGCTAGATTATTGTAATGCTCTACTGGGTGGTTGCCCTGCTCGCTTAATAAATAAACTGCAGCTGGTCCAAAACGCAGCAGCTCCAGTTCTTACTAGAACCAGGAAGTATGACCATATTAGCCTGGTTCTGTCAACACTGCACTGGCTCCCTATTAAACATCGCATACATTTTAAAATCTTGCTTATTACTTACAAAGCACTAAATGGTTTAGCTCCCCAGTACTTAACAGAGCTCTTAACACATTATACTCCATCACGCCTATTGCGGTCTCAAAATTCTGGCCAGTTGATAATACCTAGAATATCAAAATCAACTGCAGGTGGTCGATCCTTTTCCTATTTAGCACCTAAACTCTGGAACAGTCTTCCTAGCATTGTTCGGGAAGCAGACACACTCTGTAATTTTAAATCTAGACTAAAAACTCTTTACTATGGCATACACATAACATTTTTTTAATTTATACTATTCAAATCAGTTAAATGTTTTTTAGGCTGCATTAACTAGGTCAGCCGGAACCGGGAACACTTCCCATAACACCTGATGTACTCGTTACATCATAAAAAGAATGGCATCTACGCTAATGTTAGTCTCTCTGTTTATCCCGAGGTTTACTGCAGTCGGCCGGATCCGGGCCGTATCCAGATCAGATGGTGGACCTGCGCCCAGACATGACCAACGCATCCCTGAAGTGTCTGCAGAGACCGTGTCAATTAGACTGAAATTGCCTCATCGACACGGCATCCTCAATAAACCCGTCCCCGGCGTGATGACTCCGATCTTTCGAATGTTCCTATCTAATAATTGCCTCATCGACACGACATCCCAATATACCGTCTCCGGCGTAATGACTCCGATCTTTCGAATATTCCTATCTAATAATTGCCTCACCGTCACGGCATGATGGTTAGAGGAGAACTGGCACCCCAACTGAGCCTGGTTTCTCCCAAGGTTTATTTTTCTCCATTATGCCACCTGATGGAGTTTTGGTTTCTTTGCTACTGTCGCCTTTGTCTTGGCTTGCTCAGTTGGGGACACTAAAATTTTAAACTAAATATTCAAATAAATGTTCAATTAAATTACTGATCTGCCCGCATGGTCACTATATGATAATTGAAATGAGCTGGATAACATCAACATTTTCTCCAGAGCGGCTGTACAGCCGAATCAAATTCTGTTGCATTATTTTCCTGTTAACATTGTGAAGCTGCTTTGAAACAATCAGCATTGTAAAAAGCGCTATATAAATAAAGGTGACTTGACTTGTACCACTACCCAAGCTCCCCACCGCTCTGAAGACAGCAGAACACCTATGCAACTTGGTTTTCCGATTCTATGGATTAGCAGAGGACATAGTTTCCGATAGAGGTCCCCAGTTTATGTCACGAGTCTGGTCCGCATTCTTCAAAACACTTGATGTCAATGTAAGCCTAATGTCTGGGTATCACCCTCAATCCAATGGCCAAGCTGAAAGATTAAACCAAGAACTCATCAGTTTCCTTCGGTTCTATTGAAATCAACATCAGAACGATTGAAGTCGCTACCTGATATGGGCCGAGTACGCCCAGAATTCCATTCAAAAACCCTCTACTGGTTTGATCCCCTTTCAGTGCATCCTGGGATTTCAACCACCCCTATTCTCTTGGTCTGGAGAACCCACTAATGTTCCAGCAGTTAATGACTGGTTACACAGGAGTGAGGAAACCTGGAATCAAGCTCACATTCACCTCCAACATGCCATTTGTCGACAAAGAGAACAGGCTGATCGACATCGCCGTCCAGGTCCTGAGTATAGTCCTGGCCAGTGGGTGTGGTTATCCACAAGAGACTTGCGTCTTCGACTTCTCTGCAAGAAACTCAGTCCCAGGTACGTGGGCCCATTTTAAATTATCCAACAAATCACACCTGTTTCTTTTCGTCTTGCCCTGCCTAATCATTACCGTATTGCTCCTACTTTCCATGTATCTCTGCTCAAGCCCGTTGTTGGTCCGAATGAGGAGGGGGAGGAGGTGTCTGGTGATCAGAGTTTCCTACCCATCATGGTGGATGGCGGGGAGGCTTACAAGGTTTGCGAACTGCTGAACTCCAGACGCCGGGGAAAAATTCTCCAGTATTTGGTTGATTGGGAGTGAACGTTCTTGGGTCAATGCAGACGACATTCTCGACCCCAACCTTGTGGAAGAATTCCACCGAACCCATCCGGATAGGCCCGCTCCTCGACCACGTGGGAGACCTTGGCGTTGCCTGCCTCCTCGCGCCAGGAGCCGCTCGCAGGGAGGGGGCTCTGTCACAGAGACGAACTCCGTGGTTCCCTCTTCCGGCCATCAGAGGGCTCCCTCACCCGAATATTGACTTTCACATACACACTACATTTCCCATCAGCCCCGTACCTGGCACTGATCACATTGCCCAGCTGTAGCCTATCCGCTGGCCTATTTAAACTCTCTTCTCCATCCCTTTTTGCAAGGTCTTTTTTTACTACGGTTGACATTTCTGAGCGTTCATTCCTGTTTTTGCCTGCCTGTTGTGACCCTGTTTGTACTTTGTTTATGATTCTCTGTTGCCTGCCTTTTGGATTATCTGCATTGTCTCAGACTTGTGACTGTTTTCCACCTGCCCTGACTTCCTGCCTGCTTTTTGACCACAATTGTGTTTTCTGTACGTTACTGTGTTTGCTGGTGCTTGACCTTTGCCTGTTTGATCGCGATTTTAATAAAATCCTGCTTATGGATCCCACTTCAGGTGATGCCTCGTCATAGAATTAATATATGAATTAATAAAATAATTATATTTTACAATAGGAAACATTAGGGATACCACAATTCTCAATATAATATTGAAACGTTCGGTACGACATCCAAGGTTCAATACGTGCTTGTGAATTGCGTTTTTTTGCATTTAATTAATTAATTTCCGTGCATTTTATTTCTCTCCGAATTGGCTCTGTTTGTGTGTGCCTGCGAGTCTACGCGCTGATGTGAGTAAATATCCAATCACTATGCACTAAAGTTAGGGGGTGTTTAGCCACGCTCGCAATGCCAGATTTCACACTTTAACAGAGCGGTGAAGTGAGGCTGCAGTGCACACCACCATCTTTCAAATCTGTCGGGTGGGGTGTGGTGTGCGATATCAAACGTTAGTGGTTAGTTAAGCTCATGGGGCCTTGCCGGTTTTAAAGCCTTGCCGGTTAAACATTTCATTCGCGTGCTTATGCACTGTTTTAACATGCGCTTTTCTGAGCTGAACTAAAAGCCTGTCAAACACGTGATTACTGGACTAAGTAATCTTACTGTGCTAATATCGTCAAATACACACAAGGTTAACATAAACACAGTCGGTTATGTCTAAAGTGAAAGTAAAATCGGATGCGTGTCTGCATGGGCGGCATTGGGGGGGGCAAGGGGGCCAGATGCCCCCCCATATTTATTGTAGTCATTAAGTTTCCAGATGTGAGCCATCAGCTCCGCTACAAGTTAGAGCGGTAGGTCATGCCTCCACAGACAGCGCGCGTCCTGAGCGAGATCTAAATCCACATGAATGGCCCATTCAGAGCTCAAGAAAAACTTACTGTTCAGAGAGTCACGCTAGTCACGGTACCGCCCCCACCGTCGTTTAGATTTTTGTATAGTAGTAAAAATCATTTAGTTCAGTTAGTGAACAGACACTACAATTAAAAACTGAACGTGCAGCGTGAGCCGAACGAGAGTCGCAGCACAGACCAGCAGCAGGAGTCAGATTTCATTTATCAGAGCTGAATGACAAGAGGACGTGGAAGATTTGGTTTCAACGCAAAATGTAAAAGCGTTTGTCATTGTACTGATTTGTTGTTTTTCATTAAGAATAACAATGAACCCACCATTCAAGCAACCCGCCCCCGAATTGGTGCTAATTCTAAAGTGAAAGTAAAACGTGCACGGCCATTCATGATGGCATGGAGCGTTTTCAGTTCATTCCTTATGGTGCCAAAGGAATTCATAGAAAACACTTGATCTGCTCTGCACCGTTATGAATGCCTGTGCGGTTGTGCGCATTTTACTTTCACTTTAATTAACGATTTAAAAGCGAGGTGCCAAAGAGGGAAAACTCCAGCGTCACCCCCCTCCTCCCTCCCGGTGATACCGGTATTAACGCGTTGGCACACGTCGATTACCCAGTGGGAAAATTTCCTCACCGTCATCGATGTCGTCTTTCACACGACATCGTGTGAAAGAATTGTTCTTGCTTGCACCGACTGAAAACCCGAACCGAACCGAAAACCGTGGTTAAAAAAACCGAGGTGTGTATTGAACCCGTGGACTAACTGTATTGTTGCATCCCTAGGAAACATGAATAAATGAGTAAAAGAATGAATAAAACTAACCATCACAATAAATAAATACATATACAACAACACATGAAATAAAGCTTTATTTTTTTATAGCTTTACATTTTTTAACTTATTGTTCTAACAATCATGTATTTACAGGCGGTGAACCCCACATCCTGCTGCCATCTCAACACAGCTGTGCCAATTCTGCGGCTTTGATGTCAATGTTTGATGAAGCAGCTGACCACCGTGAACACCTTGGCCTGTCCTTGCAGTCCATCATGTCCCTCATTGCTGCTCTTTTTTAAGGTACTACTATAATATAAATGCATACATACATTTCATACAATTTCTATTTGTGGGCATAAAGGGTTAGTTTACCTAAACATAAATTCAGTCATTATTTACTTGCCTTCATGCTGTTCAATCCCTGTGTTTTTCTTTGTTTTTTTCTGAACACAAAAGGTGATTTTGGTCAAGTCCTACTGGTTTCTTCCTACAGATCCTACAAAAATGCAAAAACATAATAAATAAGCAGTCATTTTAACAGCACAATATCATTTGATTTCTTTTTTTTTGTTTTTGTTTTTTTGTTTTTTTCACAAATGCCACCGTTACCTTTCCTTGCAGGCCCTGCTCCACCACAAAAGCTCTGCAGCAAATGCACAGACATCAGGAATCAGGAAAGTGCTGTAATAACTCTGTTTGAAATTACAATAATTCAAATAAACTACAACTTAAGATTTAAATAGATGTTTTATTCATTTCTGTAGTATACTCACTCAAAGCCTTTGATGGCAGCATTCCGTTTCATCAGCTGGTCTCCCCCGGATAAACACACACGTGTGTGCTCATCTGTCCCTGTAACATCCAGACAAGATTCACGTTACCTCTATGATTTATGTGCTCAATACTACATTTAAATGTTGAGGTAGTTGCTGATGTGTTAACTCGCTTTTTATCCTACACAAATGTTCCTTAATTTATCAACAGTACTAATGGACAAATAAAATAGATAACTTATGTTTAGTTACTTTATGTAGATTTGTTTATTTACATTACTGACATTCGTGTAATGTAAACAGTTGTGATGTGCTCATCTGCAATACTTATCGAAAATGTTCCTGTCAGATGTTAAATAAACATTTAGTAAGCATCTTTAAGATGTACACCAATCAGGCATAACATTATGACCTAATTCCTAATATTCTGTTGTCCCCCTTTTGCTGCCAAAACAGCCTTGACCCGTCGATGCATGGACTCCACTAGACCCCTGAAGGTGTGCTGTGGTATCGGGCACCAAGATGTTAACAGCAGATCCTTTAAGTCCTGAAAGTTGCGAGGTGGGGCCTCCATGGATCGGACTTGTTTGTTCAGCACATCCCACAGATGCTCGATTAGATTGAGATCTGGGGAATTTGGAAGCCAAGTCAACACCTCAAACTCATTGTTGTGCTCCTCAAACCATTCCTGATTTTTGCTTTGTGGCAGGGCGCATTAGCCTGCTGAAAGAGGCCACAGCCACCAGGGAATACAGTTTCCATGAAAGGGTGTACATGGTCTGCAACAATGCTTAGGTAGGTGGTACATGTTAAAGTAACATCCACATGAATGGCAGGACCCAAGGTTTCCCAGCAGAACATTGCCCAAAGCATCACACTGCCTCCGTCAGCTTGCCTTCTTCCCATAGTGCATCCTGGTGCCATGTGTTCCCCAGGTAAGCGGCACACACGCACCTGGCCATCCACGTGATGTAAAAGAAAACGTGATTCATCAGACCAGGCCACCTTCTCTCATTGCTCCGTGGTCCAGTTCTGATGCTTACGTGCCCACTGTTGGTGCTTTCGGCGGTGGACAGGGGTCAGCATGGGCACCCTGACTGGTCTGCGGTTATGCAGCCCCATACGCAACAAACTGCGATGCACTGTGTATTCTGACACCTTTCTATCAGAACCAGCATTAACTTCGAGCAATTTGAGCTACAGTAGCTCGTCTGTTTGATTGGACCAAACGGGCCAGCCTTCGCTCCCCATGTGCATTAATGAGCCTTGTCCGCCCATGACCCTGTCGCCGGTTCACCACTGTTCCTTCCTTGGACCACTTTTGATAGATACTGACCACTGCAGACAGTGGGAACACCCCAAATAAGCTGCAGTTTTGGAGATACTCTGACCCATTCGTCTAGCCATCACAATTTGGCCCTTGTCAAACTCGCTCAAATCCTTACGCTTGCCCATTTTTCCTGTTTCTAACACATCAACAACACAACTTTGAGGACAAAATGTTCACATGCTGCCTAATATATCCCACCCACTAACAGGTGCCATGATGAAGAGATAATCAGTGTTATTCACTTCACCTGGCAGTGGTCATAATGTTATGCCTGATCAGTGTATATGGTTTATGTAAACTGGAGCTCCCCTGTTAGCTGTACATGTTTACTTTACAGTAGTTCAGTAGTTCGATTTTAACACAAGAAGCCGTTTTTACTCACATTTGAAAATACCCGCTTTCGCTGTTCTCCTCTGTGTTCGATTATGACGTATCCTCTCCCGTGGCCTTCTGGGATAGAACAATATCCATCGGAATATGGGCGGAAGCAGTAGGCCATCCGGGAACTTCTCGCCTAATCTTTTATGAATACTGAGGTTTCGGGCATACTACTCCTTTCGCATACTGTTTATAGTAGGTAAGTAGGCATATTCGAACGCACTATTAGTATACGCACGTCCGAATCTTGCTATAAATGAGTACTTCATCCAGGTAATTCTTGCCTACTCTTTTATGAATACTAAGGATTCAGACATACTTATTCGCTCGCCTATTGCTTTTTCCCTACTATATTAGGGAAGTATGTGGTTTCGGACGCAGCCATAGTTTTGGTTTTGGTTTGATTGGTCATGTGATCTATATAACCATGTGACTCCTTAAATTAAGAAGGCTCCTGCACTAATCATTAGGCTTGTTCGACTTCATGCAGTGATGCACAGACCGATCGGCGGCTGACTTGAAGCAGTGCATTCCGGTTAGAAATTTTGTCCGACTTGAGGCACCGCCAATGCCACGTGACTGTGACGTATGCCATCAAAGTACCACGAGAGCGATTCGAGAGCAGCTGGCTGATTCATTCTGCGCAGCTTCTCCAGAGCAGCTGCACGAGCGCTGATGACGACACAGCTGTTCCACGATAGCACGAGAGTCACTACGGGAAGCAGATAGTGTCGATCTGACTTCATGTCTCCGTTTGCAGCTCCTCCCCGTCTGCACGCGGCAACTCTCGCCGATCGTTGCATCCAGCCGCAGCCGATGTCGAACACACCTAATGTAAACTTGGCATTGAAAAAGGTCACGTGACTGAAACGTTTGCCTTTTTTTTCTTTTAGTAAAGCATTGATTCTATCTCGCATCCAATGATTCTTTCTTGGTAGAGTGTGCTCTTTTGAAGTGCTCTTCTATGCTCTATAATATAAAGGCAGTGGTTATTTGCACCAAGTCTAAATAGCAACTAGATTCTATTTACACTAAGTGAAAATAGTGATATATTCTATTTACACCATGTAAAAGTAGCAGTTCTTTGCAATATGTGTAAATATTAGATGCTATTTATAGGCTACTTTATTTTGGCAGATACATACTATTTGCACCTCAGTATTGTTGTCATTAACAGGATGCAAAAATAGTGTAAATTATTATATTTATTAAAATTATTAAATGGATGCTGCCTTAATGCGACAATAAAAGCCCTCCCTACACCTACCCCTAACCCTACCCAATAAATACTTTTATTATTAATAAAAATTTCGTTAGGCACTTTATTTCCACTTTTAGAACATTTTCTTCATTTTTATTGACAGTAAATGCCTTTCCGTTGTGATATGTGATGGGAAAAGGGAGAAGAGCGAGCTCAGCAAAAGGTGGATTCGAACCCAGTTCAATCGCGTCAAAACCAAGTTCCATGAGCCCCACGCTCTACTGACTACACCACTGAAGACATTAAAATATATGTCTTTTTTTTAATCTTGTGTGGTCCAACCAAGCATTGTTGGGCGGAGCTAGTGCAAATAGCATTTGCCAACAAGGCAACAGCTAGAAGCTGTCTGCACTGGACTAGATGTGACCGTTGTCAAAGTGACCGTTGCAAAGCATTTGTCCTTCATGTCAGTATGTCATAAATAGAATGAGGCAACAGTTTACTGTCGGGGATTTGTCGTGTCGCGTCGCGCCGAGCCGTATCCAGTGTAGACAACATCACTGATTATAATCGGTTCTATTCTCTTTTGTCGCGCCGCTTGCGTTCGGTGTAGACATGGTGTTAGTTTTTTCTTTTGCGGCTTTAACTGTGTGTTTCTGATACAGGTTTGTTATGGCAAAAAAATGCAGGACAAAATCTCATCAGATGAAGTTGGTCTCGTATTGGTGATGATATTATCATCATGTAGTGGCCTGATTCACTGATATCACTTAAAGTCAGACCTCTGAGTACATTAGCAGTTAATTTCACATGATTTATGTAACCCACATTAAAATATGGTCTAAATGAGTATAAATAAATAGATAACTGCAATAATTCATAATATCAAGTCGTGCATTTTTATTGTCATTCCTCTATATAACATGTATACATTGGAACGAGATAGTGTTTCTTCAGGAACATGGAACACGGAACATTACACAAGACTACATATAGTGCTCAGGACAGTAAATATACGAGAAATAGATACACTGAATATGAACTGTAAACATGAACTTTAGTTATATTTTTTGCATAGCAGCAATACTGGCAAAAGTGGCTAATGCAGCTACTTTACGTAAGTGCTGTTTGCATATTATAATACAAGAGATAATTTCATAGTTCACAAGTAAATGGGTTAAAAGTAAACATTTCATTAAGAGTTCAGGGTAATTTTAATAAAAACATGCCTATAAGAAATTGCATTAACATCCCCTTTAAGAGATTCGCTTGCGCACATAAGCGAGAGAGCAACGGCAGAAACAGAGAGAAGCAAAGAGATAGAGAGGAGATTAATGTTGAGTTTAATTTTTAAAAGTTGATTTTAAGACCCTAAATGAAAGACCTACTGATGCTTATCTAGTCAGCAACCTGAAGGGAATACATTTGGGTGAATGACAGTTGTTTAGTCAGGTTTTATGTTACAGTTAAAAAAAAAGTTTGACATTGGACAAAGATTTGATGGCGAGCCAACTCCAGTTGTGAATTTCATCTCTTCGTCAGCCAGAAGACCTGTTGCGTTGCCTGGTTAACCCACTGACAGAGCGAAGTGATTGCTTTATTTGAATTGGATTGGATTACGATCTTTT
This sequence comes from Coreius guichenoti, assembly GCA_039654105.1. Taxonomy (NCBI): domain Eukaryota; kingdom Metazoa; phylum Chordata; class Actinopteri; order Cypriniformes; family Gobionidae; genus Coreius; species Coreius guichenoti. The sequence continues at coordinate 12,146,049 of CM077189.1, forward strand.
TCCTACTTTTTCCTGGTTTTCCCTGAACTGGATTGGATCTGACTTTTTTTTTTTTTTTTTTTACATTACACACACAAACTGAACTATTTTACACATATTGAATGAATTAAACTGTATTCAACCATTTTTCCCTTCCTTTTTTAAAATTGGACAAACTGAACTATATTACACACAAACCGAACTACTACACATATTGGACGAACTGAACTATTTTACACATATTGAATGAACTGAACTGTATCATACACCACAAAAAAGTTACAGTATTGAATACCCCTTTATTATTGTTTTATATTGTTCTGTGTTGTTATATGTGATTGTGTTTTACTTACCTTTTGTTATTTTTCCCCCCACTGATCCAACTACTATTTTTTATGTTTGTTGTGCTATAGTAAAGTGTTTCTGTATTGAACATCTAGTCTCCAGCGTAAGTTTTATATCTTTCCACCCCACTCCATTAGAACCTAAAACTGGTCCAGTGTTGTGTTGGAGGACATAAGTGCTACATTTACCATAGCCTTGTGATATTGTGGCATCAGTATTATGACAGTATTATCTGGTATTCTGATTTTTTAAGTCTTGTTTTGTGATGTTCAGAGTTTTTTTTTTTTTTTTTTTTTTTATATTGTCACCATTGTTGAGATTCATACGCTGATTCTTGATGTTTGTGTGAGTCAACATGATCCTGTCAAAAAAGGTCTGCATAATGACTTAAGCATTTCAGAGTATCAGAGCACTGCAGGAATTTCTTCAGCAGTACTAATATTAAACAGTTTAATCAGAGATTAGACTCTGGTATCTGTGAATCAGGCCACTAAATGATGACTGCACCATCACTAAAAAGTGACCAACATTATCTTATCAGAGTTTCTCCTGCATTTTTGCCATAACAAACATGTATCAGAGACACACAGTTAAAGCAGCCAGAGAAAAACTAATGTTAAAAAGTCAAGAGTCAAGAGCCCAACTAAAGCAAACACTGATCACCATAATGGTGACATCAAACTTTATTATTTTCAATAAAACATCAACATCTAAACCTCTGTTAATTCTCAATAAGAACGTAAGTATGAAAGAAATAAAGTCTGGATTGTAATAAGTGAAGATGCTGAGATCTTGCGAGATCTGTTAGTGTTTAATGTTCTGTTGGGATTTAAAGTGTTTCTGTATCGTCTGTTTTTTCTGGGTCAAATACCACATTAATGTGTGTGACACTTAACGACTAGCTGAAACATTCTAAGACAACTGAACACACTATCCCCCGGTTTCACAGACAAGGCTTAAGATAATCCTAGACTAAAATGCATGTTTGAGCTGTTTTAACTGAAAGCAACTTGCACTGAGATATCTTAAAATATGCCAGAGCCATTGTTTTGTCACCATTGTGCTGAAGAGTAGTGCCTGTGCTTCAGTCCAGGATGGGCCAGAAAACATTGGTGTTATGCTGCATGTTGCTTTATTTAAGAGGCAGTAACTGTGTAGTTGCTGATGCAGTGACATATAGTTACATTAATTCATGCTTGTAGTTAATTCAGTATATACCTGTAAAATAACTGTTTTGTAAAAAGTTTAATTTCTGTAAGTGTTTTTTTGCACTTTATTTAAATAAGGATACTTTAATTTTACTTTTTTTTTTTTTTTTGGCAGCCGTAGCTGACAGTCTTTGACGTTTTTTGGTTTTGTTTTTTTTACAGTGTAGATAAGGCTCAGGTGTGGTTCAGTTTGGGGGTTTCTGGTTTACTTAAGGCTGAGAATTGGTACCAACACTAAAACCTATTCAGGCCTAGTGCAGGGCCAGTTATGGGTTAGTAATTGGCTAAGATTCGGGGTAGTTATGGCCCATGTGTGGCCCTTGTCTTTAATCCAGACCTGTGCCACTCCAGGGCCATCTTTCTTTGCGGTATGTGGGCCGAGGGAAAAGGGGCTGTGTGGACCGGAGCTGGGCCAGAAAAACATTGCTATGTGGGATAAATACCACATTAATGTGTGTGACACTTAACGACTAGCTGAAACATTCTAAGACAACTGAACACACTATCCCCCGGTTTCACAGACAAGGCTTAAGATAATCCTAGACTAAAATGCATGTTTGAGCTGTTTTAACTGAAAGCAACTTGCACTGAGATATCTTAAAATATGCCAGAGCCATTGTTTTGTCTCAAGATGCACACTAGTAATGTTTTTTTCTAATGCATGTTTATAAAGGCTACTTAAATGCCCTAATTGAACTAAGGCCTAATCCTGGCTTAGTCTAAACCCTGTCTGTGAAACCGGGCCCAAATGATTTTAAATGCTGACTGTAAACACTGACTAAACGCAACTGGCACAGACCCGGCGCGTTTGGGCATGATCAGTCGTAAGTGTCTTACAAATGTTAAGGGTGTCCCCGGCTTAAGATATGCATTCTAAGATTGCATTATATCCATGTGTACTTGAGCCTGTCACGATCAGGCTGAACTTGTAAGACGTAAGCCTCGCTCAGACTGTCAGTCCAAATCTGATTTTCGTGAATATCTGATTATAGGAAACATACTCTAAGTCACTGCAGAAACAATGGTGTGTTATTGCAAATTGCAGGTGTTGAGCAGAAAATTACAATACAACAGAGACATGTTTTGATACCGGCGGAGACGACAGCATGGAATAAAGCCACACATACCAACCTTCTACGTTTCAGCCGCTGCATAAGATGCAGTAGTCCAGCTACACGTTGTAAATAAGACATCATCAGTATTGCAGACACCTCAATGTTGCCGTTGTTGTTTTTTGGTGTATACCTACCAACGCAACGTCATTGCCATAGAAGCCAATGCAGATATTCTAGAAAATGAAAGGGCAGCATGGGACACACAAATCGGATTCTGAACAGTTGTGATACACAGTGTGGTCAGTCAATAATCTTAGATCAGATTCCAATCGGATACACAAATAATTGGATTTGGACTGACAGTGTGAATGTAGCCCTAGACCTCTGCCAAAAGTGCATCTGCATGTGTTCAGCAATTAGAATGTAAAACTTACAGGTGGTTATTCATGAGCTATTGCTGAGAATCTACCCCACCTAAATTTATGGTCAGGAGCCACAATTGGGTTCAACAATTATTAACAATTGTATTAAATATTTTGAAAAATAAATCAAACATACAAGTCATTGTCTGTGCAGGTCCAGTGGAACCCTCGTTTTTTTAAAACCTCTATAAGTCCCGGGATGGATCCCTGAGTGCAAGACTCCCTAGAAAGACAAAAAGAGAAGATATGGCTATAGATTAGTGTCATATATAAATATGACTATAGAATGTTCATTATTCTTCTCTTGGTCGGTGTTCTTTGCACAGTGGTAATTAATTGCACAATTCACACAGCAATTGTATCATTGGAGGTCACCAGGTCACTGTACTGTTGTTCATTAAAGCCGTGCATACACTGGGCAATTTCAGCAAGGTTGTCGTCAAATACCAGCTCTCACTTTACAAGTAAATCGCATGCAAGGTAAAGCCAAAGCTCACGATTTATGTGCTCACACTATACGGTCTGATTGTCGAGCTGCGACTTGACTGCTCACTCTATACGTGTCACGATCACCAGCTGGAATGCCCTATAGTGAACAACCGGACTATTGTCATTCCCTCATAGACTACATTTTCCATAACTCGCTGCCCGGACTCATTCCTGATTACATTCATCTGTGTCTCATTAACCTTGTTAGCTCACCCTATAAAAGCCTTGTCAATTCTGTCACTCATTGCTAAATCTTGTATGTGTCTTTACTGCATTTCTGAACGCTTCATCTGTTCCCTGGTTTTGACCCTATTGCCCGTTTCCTGGATTCACCCTGTCTGCCTGTGTTCCTGCCCTGTTTTATGTTTGAATTGTTAACCTGTGTTTTGACCTTTGCCTGTTTTTGGATTGTGGATTACCCTTTCAATAAATACTGTGTTTGGATCCTCAACCTTCGTATCTCGGAGCAGTATGTGACAATACGTGTTAAATATGTACAATAACCCCCCGTGCCAAGTTGCGCTGACAGACCATGATATTGTGTATCCAGAGATATCGTCAAAAGCATCAGTTATCTGTGATATCAAGAGGATTTGGCAGATTGGTGCCTCAGAGAATTAAGCAGATTGATTTAAGAAACAGGTACTGATCTTAATTGAATTATTGAAATATGTGAAATTTGTTTCTAAGCTTTTTATATTGTAATCTGTGTGTTCTATGTTTGATGGTTTTAAGTGTTTTCAATTAGTGTAAATAGGGCAATCATGAACTATTTTCTTCTTTCTTTCTCTTTTTACAGATGATGCATGATTGCAGTTTACTTTTATTTAAAGCATTGGTGGCTTAATGGGTATCTTAAGAGATTAATTTAATGTTGAATTGGGTCTTGCCTGTTGGCAAAGTGATTTAATTTATTGTGAGACTGTGTTTTTTGTGTTGTAATGGACCTACAAATGACAGCGGGGTTCTCATTTTCTTATACATGATTTACTCTGTTAAGGTGTGTGCACGAGTCAGAATTCGGCTCAAAATCAGACGAAAATCACACAGTGTATGCCCGGCTTAATGGGTCACATAATGCGTTTTCTATGATCGGACAGCAATCCGATCGTGAAAAGACCAGGTGTAATGCCTTCCAAAATCAAGCATAGCGTTAGTTTTGGCAGGTCACCTCAGTCAAACTCGCATCAGCTGACTTTCACCTAATCCACGTCTACCTATAGGATTATGACGCCCATCCCAGCATCCCTATATACGGTCCATTCAGTATCATCAGCAGCTTTATCACGTTGCTTAGGAACTAATTAAACGGCGAAACTCTGGTCCTGGAAATTTCGCCGTTTCGCTAACGTGACCGGGCCTTAAGAGCAATATTAGCCCTCCCACATGGCCATTATTCATCCTCATTCCATCTCTGAACGTGTCTTCAATCCCAAGGGTAGCATGTACAGGGTGAAAAGCAACGGTCCTAGCACTGAGCGTTGCGGTACTCCATACTGAACTTGTGATCGGTATGACATCTCTTCATTTACTGCTACAAACTGATAACGGTCAGATAAGTATGATTTAAACCATGCCAATGCAATTCCACTAATGGCAACATAATTTTCGAGTCTATTCAGAAGAATGTTGTAATTCTGTAGGATCAAGTTGCAGTTTTTTAATAAGAGGTTTAATAATAGCCAACTTAAAAGTTTTCGGTACATATCCTAATGACAAAGATGAATTAATGATATTAAGAAGAGGATCTATGACCTCTGGAAGCATCTCTTTCAATAGCTTAGTCGGTATAGGGTCGAGCATACATGTTGATTTAGATGATTTAAAGAGTTTAGCCAATTCTTCCTCTCCTATAGCAGTGAATGAGTGGAATTTTTCCTCAGTGACACTACAATGCACTGTCTGATGCGATACTGTAGTGGATGGTTGCACAGTTTTATTCCTAATATTATCAATCTTGCACGTAAAGTTCATAAAGTCATTACTGCTGTGCTGTTTGCAAACGTCAGAAGTTGAAGCTTTATTTCTTGTTAATTTAGCCACTGTATCAAATAAATACCTAGGGTTGTGTTTGTTTTCTTCTAAGAGAGTCGAGAAATAAGCAGATCTAGCAGCTTTTACGGCCTTTCTGTATGCAATCATGCTCTCTTTCCACAAAAACCTCCAGTTTTGTTTTCTTCCCGCTGCGCTCCATTTTTCTGGCTGCTGTTTTAAGGGCCCGAGTGTGCTCGTTGTACCATGGCGTTGGACTATTTTCTTTAATCTTTAAGCGCAGAGGAGCAACTATGTCTAAAGTGCTGGAAAAGAGAGAGTCAATAGTTTCTGTTGCAACATTGAGTTCCTCTAGGCTATCTGGGATGCTGAGGAGATGGAACTGATGAGGAAGATTGTTTACAAAGCAATCTTTAGTGGTAGTGGTGATAGTCCTGCCATATTTGAAACGAGGGGATGGCTTTGCAGCCTTTTCTAAATTAAGTATACATGATACTAGATAATGATCTGAGATGTCATCGCTCTGCTGCAGAATTTCAACAGTATCAACATTTATTCCATGTGACAATATTAGGTCTAAAGTATGATTACGACGATGAGTTGGTCCTGACACGTATTGGTGTTGGTGGCATAACTCCATTAGAGTTTAGAATGTCTCTAAATGCTAATCCCAATGCGTCTTTTTCATTGTCTACATGGATATTAAAATCAACAATTAGGACTTTATCTGCAGCTAGTACTAACTCTGATAGAAAATCAGCAAATTCTTTGGTAAAGTCTGTATGGTGCCCTGGTGGCCTGTATACAATAGCCAGCACAAATGTCAAATGGGATTTATCATTTACACTACATAACGAAACAGCACCAAAACTTCAAAAGAATTATATTAGAAACTAGACTTCTGAGTAATACTGAAGATATTATTATAAATTACAGCAACACCTCCCGCTTGCCTTTCAGACGCGGCTTGTGTTTATAACAATAATCTTGGGGGGTGGACTCATTTAAAGTAATGTAATCGTCAGGTTTTAGCCAGGTTTCTGTCAAACACAGCAAATCTAGGTTATGATCTGTAATCATATCATTAACAATAACCGCTTTTGAGAATAAACCTGGTCTCCATGGTTCCTGTTCTTTCCGACAACTAAGCACATGAATGCAGTGAGCTCGTAATCATGACTTTGGAAGTGGAAAGTAGGAAATTTCAGATAGCATGTGAAGGCAGCATTAGTGCACAACACAAATGTGCACCCGAATAGCCAGTGGGAGGCGGTAATCAAGGCTCACTGTGACGAGCAGTAAGATCTCCCATGGAGGAAATGGACGGTGGGCTAGGCACAGTGGGTGGATTCGCAGCCTCGGTCTTCATGTGCTGGAACTGGGCAGATAACTCAAACACCTGCACTACCAAAGCCTGAACTGCTCGTCCCATCACCCTAATTTGTTCCTCTTGGCATTCCATACAAGCATTGTTGTTAGCCAGAATGTCCCTCAGCTCGGAAGCACTCGCTGGATCCATCTTGGTCAGATCGTTATGTCAGGGAAATAACAACGGGATCCAGTAATGAATGCAATCAATAGAGAGTTTATTAAATTCAAGTAAGCTCAGAAACACAGTAGAGAGCAGGGATGAGTCAAGATTTTCGAATATTCGATTAGTTGATTTAATTATAGAATATCGAATAGGTTGTGCGATTATTGTCTAAAAAAAAATTCCCCATGTTTTTGGTGCTGATGCAGTGGTGATGCGTTCATGTAACCAGAGGGTGGCGCTGCCAATAACGCACCTAAAAGCTGTTAATCAACTCTCAGGGCATTTTTACACCGGGCACGTTTGCTGCAGTCCGAGTCCAAGTTGTTCCCGACTTGAGACAACAGAAGAAGAACACGTGATCTCACCCGCACACTGTAGACTTGCGTGGCATATAACGGTTACAGTAACTTGGGACAATGTCAAATAAGAGTCATATGTTTCAGCACGTTACAATCATTATATGGCTTGCGTTAAGAGAGCCTATTCCCTAATGAATTAAACTGTTTGTTATGTTTGCTTGAAATGCCCATCCCTAGTAGAGAGACAGTCAGATGTTGCAGAACAGCAGGAAAGAGATGACAGGCTTTGGCAGCGAGGATCAGACTGCAGTGGGCTGGTGGCACAGACTGCCTATCGTTAATTCCAGAGAGAATCCAGTTATAACAGCAGGTAATCCAACATGAACAAGAGGCAAAACAAACTGGAACAGAAACTAGACACTGTATGGCAAACGAAAATGGCAGATATGAACCAACAACAATCTGACAAAGAATGACTATAAACACAGGGGTAGATATAGGGAGAATGAGTGCGATGAGGTTGACCTGATTAACTCGTTAACTCGTCAGCGCAGTGAGTTGCCTAGCAATGCTGAGTCAATCAGGTAACAGACAGAAACACAAAACATGCAAGGATGAACACACAGACCCTATGAACCATGACACCCCCCAGAAATTTGCATAGCACCAGCCTAATTATTTTCCTGTTTTTTATTCTCAGTGTCACTTTCATTAAAATCTGTAAAAAGTCATTAAAAACCGAAAAAATAAAATAAGATTTAATAAATGTTTGAGGGGCTGTTTACACGAACCTGTTTTCAACTATAAAAACAAAAATTTGTATGCGTTTTTGGTCGTTTAATTACACGACAATGCCGTTTTGAGTGCCTCAAAACGCAAACTTTCAAAGTTTTTGAAAACGGTCTCCGTGTAAACAACAAAAACGCGAATCTGTGAAAATCGCGTCATGCACATGCATATTACATAACAAGGCTTCTTGACTTGCTTGCATACTTAATTCACTTCTCACTTCTTCCCATGATAATTCAGTAAAGTTCAAATGATTTACTGCTGCCATTACTATTATTTGTATCCTTTCTGTTTTTGATTTTGACTCTGTAGTAGCATTAATGACTCCTGCAATGAATATGATTAATTTCTTTAAATCAATCAATACTTTTCCTTCCTTTGACCGATCCTGTTCTTTGTCACACAGTGTTTCATTTACCTTTTCTTCATCTCTCTCCCCTGATGTTCACCATCTTGACAGCATCTGCATATGAGATCTTATTTTGCACTCTGATCTGCTGAATTTCAACCTGCCTTTTCATTACTTCGCATCCTCCATATGCCACACTATGGTTTCCTCCACAATTACAGCATTTTGGTTGAATCTCTTTCCTGCGTTGCTCATAATCATTGTCCTCTCAACATCTTGCACACCTTCTTTTCCCTTTAAAAGTTGAAGCAGTGTGTCCAAATCTCTGGCAGTTAAAGCATCTCATAGGTTTTGGTACATATTCCCTCACATTATACCTCATGTAGCCCAGAGTTACTTTGTTTGGGAGCATTTCCTCCTCAAACTCCAACTGTATACTTTCACTGTCTTGCTTTATCCCATCTTTAAAGGACTGTAATCTACGTGCATCTTTCAACTTTCCTCCTCTCAAATTTGCTTTTATTTCATCCATAGAACTTTCAACAGGTATTCCCCAAATCACACCCCTGTTCCACATGTATCTCTTCTCCACACTTCTCCACACTAAATTTCTTTGTTCCCACTTTTTCAAATGAGTTTTCTCGTTTCTCCCTAAGTTTACCACTTCCCTGACTAAAGTCCATATGATCTTCACTATCAATTTCATCTGAATCTAGCCACTCTGACCCATTCTCAGCAGAGTTTTGCCTACCTGCCGTTGTTATCATCTCTTTGCCATGTTTCCCCATTTCCTCCAGAGAGGTTCTTTGTCTCCTCTTCATCAAAGATCGAATGACAGTTGACACTTTGTCATTACTTTCCATCTTTTGACAAAACTTTCCCGTTTTCAAAAGTTTTCCCTAGCACTTACTCTACTGCTTCCTGGTTTATACAATATAGATTCAGCTCTTGTGTCCCCCTAGTGGCTAGGAAGAAAATAGCAACCATAACTGCAATGAATAAACCTTGTGACAGGCAGTGACTGTTACAATATATTCTGGCACTGTAGGCATCTTACAACAGTTCCCACACAAGCACATGTACAGCGATTTATAGATTATCATGACGGAACATGCTAATTGACGACTTGAAGTTACTCCACATCAACTACATAAAAAGGGGGCCGGTGTTCTGAAATATTTAGTGTCACTGGGTGGAGCTTTGTTCACGAGTTTCCTGTTTTGTGTTAAAGCCACTTTGAGATTCCCCATCTCATACACCACTAAAAGATATACTGTATGTTATAACCTTTGTACATATGTTCAGGAAAATTAAGTATAATAATAATAATATTATAATTAACTTGCTTTATCCATGTTAAATGTATAAAAAAGTATAAAGAAGTGGAAGAAATGCCGCTACAACAAAGTGGTTCATGCCATGTTTTGGCGATGATCTATTGGATTTGACCATTAGTGCATTTCCAGCACATGACAATAAAATAGGCTATAAAAACTTTGATGCATTTGTGAAGCGATTTTCTGAAATTTATGCATGGGATAATTTACTTAATTTGGCTGTTAGAATAATGTAAGAATTTTAAATGGGTACGCATACGCATCTTTAATGGTTTTCTGAAAAACTATGTGTATTTTTGTATATTACACAAGACGTGAACAAAATCTCCAAAATGAAACTCATACACTCACTTAAAGTGGATCATTTAGCCTATTATTCGACAAAAAGAAATGCACATAAACTGTGATGGAAACATATTTACAGAAGAAACTCCTGAATTGATTAGGAATGTGTATATATATGTGCATTTAGCATTTAGACTGAATAATTCGGTAACGCTTTAGATTACAGCCCGGAAAGTACTGCGTAAGTAAAACGAATTTACAGCGTAACTTTTGGTAATTATAGTGTAAAGTACGTACATGTAGGTATAAGGGAACAATATGTAATATTTGGGGAATAAAGGGCTAACTACCAGGAAAATTAACAAATTATTTATACTGTAAGTATTTTTTTTGATTAAGGGGTAATTATCCGTTTAGTTACAGGGTAAGTGGTGCTTGTTATTCCACGTAGTTACAGGGTAAGTGTGAATCTGCGGCCTGTAAATTAAAGTGGTGTTTGTTACCCTCTTGTTTCATGTAGTTACAGGGTAAGTATGAATCTGCGGGCTGTAGATTAAAGTGGTGTTTGTTACTGTCGTTTCATGTAGTTACAGGGTAAGTACAATAAAAACACGTACACAATCTGATATCACCCGGAAACCTTTATTTGAAAAACAACTTTCAAAGCAGATTTACAACACTTCTTATTCGTTTCTCTTGCTTGGCTTCATCAAGAGGACTTGTTCTTGTTCTTGTTCTTCTTCGTTCTTGCCGCAGATAAAAGCAAATTTAAAAGTGCTGGCTAATGCTAATCGTAAATTCTCTAAGATTATTATTCACGTCGGCACAAATGATGTTCGACTTCGCCAGTCGGAGATCACCAAAATTAACATTAAAGAGGTGTGTAAACTCGCAAGTACGATGGCAGATGACGTTTTTTGCTCTGGTCCCCTCCCCGTTAAAAGGAGTGATGAGATACTTAGCAGACTATCATCACTCAATGGCTGGTTGTCTAAGTGGTGTCCGCAAAATAACATAGGGTTCATAGACAATTGGAAAAGCTTTTGGGGCAGACCTGACCTGTTGAAAAAAGATGGTATTCATCCTTCCTGGGATGGTGCCGCTCTTCTCTCTAGTAATTTGGCACATAGTCTTAGAGCTAAACCTTGACTAACTGGGGCCCAGGTCAGGAAGCAGACGGACTGGCTTACCCGACCGCCTGCTAGCTGTCTCACGTCACAGAAGTCAGATAAATCCCAGCACATAGAGACTCTTTCACCTAGATATTATCACATAGAGACTGTGTCTGTTCCACGAATTAGTAAATACAAAAAACCATCAAAATCATTCAACGGTAAAAATTTAATTGATGTCCAACAAATAAATAACAGATATAATACAGATGATCAAATGATAAAGCTCGGGCTGCTGAATATTCGATCCCTTTCCTCAAAAGCGCTTATTGTTAATGATATGATTACAGATCATAACCTAGATGTGCTGTGTTTGACAGAAACCTGGCTAAAACCTGACGATTACATTACTTTAAATGAGTCCACCCCCCAAGATTATTGTTATAAACACGAGCCACGTCTGAAAGGTAAAGGGGGAGGTGTTGCTGTAATTTATAATAATATCTTAAGTATTACTCACAAGTCTAGTTTCAAATATAATTCCTTTGAAGTTTTGGTGCTTTATGTAACGTTATGCAGTGAAATCGATAAATCCCGTTTGACATTTGTGCTGGCTACTGTATACAGGCCACCAGGGCACCATACAGACTTTACCAGAGAATTTGCTGATTTTCTATCAGAGTTAGTACTGGCTGCAGATAAAGTCCTAATTGTTGGTGATTTTAATATCCATGTAGACAATGAAAAAGACGCACTGGGATTGGCATTTAGAGACATTCTAAACTCTATTGGAGTAAGGCAACACGTGTCAGGACCCACTCATCGCCGTAATCATACGTTAGACCTAATACTGTCACATGGAATAAATGTTGATACCATTGAAATTCTGCAGCAGAGCGATGACATCTCAGATCATTACCTAGTATCATGTACACTTAATTTAGCAAAGGCTGCAAAGCCGTCCCCTCGCTTTAAATATGGCAGGACTATCACTGCTGCGACTAAAGATTTCTTTGTAAATAATCTTCCTCATCAGTTTCATCTCCTCAGCATCCCAGATAGCCTAGAGGAACTCGATGTTGCAACAGAAACTATTGACTCTCTCTTTTCCAGCACTTTAGACACAGTTGCTCCCCGGCGCTTAAAGAAGATTAAAGAAAACAGTCCAACGCCGTGGTACAACGAGCACACCCGGGCCCTTAAAACAGCAGCCAGAAAAATGGAGCGCAGCTGGAAGAAAACAAAACTAGAAGTTTTTCTCATTTCGTGGAAAGAGAGCATGATTGCATACAGAAAGGCCCTAAAAACTGCTAGATCTGCTTATTTCTCGACTCTCTTAGAAGAAAACAAACACAACCCTAGGTATTTATTCGATACAGTGGCTAAATTAACCAAAGATAAAGCTTCACCTTCTGATGTTTGTAAACAGCACAGCAGTAATGACTTTATGAACTTCTTTACCTGTAAGATTGATAATATTAGGAAAAAAAAATTATAACCATGCAGCCGTCTACTACAGTATCACATCAGACAGTGCATTGTAGTGTCACTGAGGAAAAATTACGTTCATTCACTGCTATAGGAGAAGAAGAATTGGCTAAACTCGTTAAATCATCAAAATCAACAACATGTATGCTCGACCCCATACCGACTAAACTACTAAAAGAGATGCTTCCAGAGGTCATAGATCCTCTCCTTAATATCATTAATTCATCCTTGACATTAGGATATGTACCGAAAACTTTTAAGTTGGCTATTATTAAACCACTTATTAAAAAACCGCAACTTGATCCTACAAAATTAGTCAATTACAGGCCAATCTCAAATCTACCCTTTCTGTCAAAAATACTAGAAAAGGCAGTGTCCTCACAATTATGCTCCTTTTTAGAAAGAAATGGTATCTGTGAGGATTTCCAGTCAGGATTTAGACCGTATCATAGTACTGAGACTGCTCTCATCAGAGTAACAAATGATTTACTCTTATCATCCGATCGTGGTTGTATATCTCTATTAGTGTTACTCGATCTTAGCGCTGCATTCGATACTATCGACCACAATATTCTTTTGAATAGACTCGAAAATTATGTTGGCATTAGTGGAACTTCATTGGCATGGTTTAAATCATACTTATCTGACCGTTATCAGTTTGTAGCAGTAAATGAAGAGATGTCACACCGAACACAAGTTCAGTATGGAGTACCGCAGGGCTCAGTGCTAGGACCGTTGCTTTTCACCCTGTACATGCTACCACTGGGAGATATTATTAGGAAGCATGGTGTTAATTTTCATTGTTATGCTGACGATACTCAGCTCTATATTTCTTCACGCCCTGACGAAACTTACCAATTCACAAGATTAACAGAATGCATAGCTGATATTAAAAATTGGATGACTAGTAATTTCCTGCAACTTAATTCAGAAAAAACTGAATTTTTAATCATTGGACAAAAAAACTCCACAAGTAGTAACCTAGAATACTGTCTAACACTCGATGGCTGCTCTGTCAAGTCCTCGTCGTCAGTTAGGAACCTGGGTGTGCTCTTTGATACCAATCTCTCATTTGAAAGCCACGTTTCTAGCATCTGTAAAACTGCATTCTACCATCTTAAAAATATATCTAAATTACGGCGCATGCTTTCAATGCAAAATGCTGAACAGTTAGTTCATGCGTTCATGACCTCAAGGCTAGATTATTGTAATGCTCTACTGGGTGGTTGCCCTGCCCGCTTAATAAATAAACTGCAGCTGGTCCAAAACGCAGCAGCTAGAGTTCTTACTAGAACCAGGAAGTATGACCATATTAGCCCGGTTCTTTCAACACTGCATTGGCTCCCTATTAAACATCGTATACATTTTAAAATCTTGCTGATTACTTACAAAGCACTAAATGGTTTAGCGCCCCAGTACTTGAGCGAGCTCTTAACGCATTATACTCCATCACGTTTATTGCGGTCTCAAAATTCTGGCCAGTTGATAATACCTAGAATATCAAAATCAACTGCAGGCGGTCGGTCCTTTTCCTATTTAGCACCTAAACTCTGGAACAGTCTTCCTAGTATTGTTCGGGAAGCAGACACACTCTGTCAGTTTAAATCTAGACTAAAAACACATCTCTTTACTATGGCATACACATAAAACATTTTTAATTTCTGTTATTCAAATCAGTTAAATGATTGTTTTAGGCTGCATTAACTAGGTCAGCCGGAACCGGGAACACTTCCCATAACACCTGATGTACTCGTTACATCATAAGAAGAATGGCATCTACGCTAATGTTAGTCTTTCTGTTTATCCCGAGGTTTACTGCAGTCGGCCGGATCCAGGCCGTATCCAGACCAGATGGTGGACCTTAGCCTGGACATGACGACCATATCCCTGAAGTGTCTGTAGAGACAATAGTGTCAATTAAACTCCCCCCTGTAAATGCCGCATCGACACGACATCCTAATTAAACCCGTCCCCGGCGTGACAACTCCAATCTTTCGAATAATCCTACGAATATCTATTTATCTAATATGACTTCTGACCTGTAATGTTGCCAGAATCATAATCATACACTATTTGTTCGTCGGCCAGAGGAGAACTGGCACCCCGACTGAGCCTGGTTTCTCCCAAGGTTTTTTTTCTCCATTCTGGCCCTGAAGGAGTTTTGGTTCCTTGCCACCGTCGCCTTTGGCTTTTGGCTTGCTCAGTTGGGGACACCTAAATTTCAATTATATTACTGATCCGCCCGCATTGACACTATATGATAATTGAAATGAGCTGGATGACATCACCGTTTTCACCAGAGCGGCTGTACAGCCGAATCAAATTCCGTTGCATTATTTTCCTGTTACCACTGTGAAGCTGCTTTGAAACAATTGCCATTGTAAAAAGCGCTATATAAATAAAGGTGATTTGATTTGATTTGATAAATCTTAAGAAGTAATCCCATGTCTCTAGCTATTCTGTATTATGTATTAAAAGAAAATACAGTACACCCAGATGAACACAGCAAAATAAATAATCTCAGCTAATGAAAACTCATTTGGGTTCCCAAAAGTTGAAGCATCAAACAGCACATACAGCAATAACTACAGTAATCCATACGACCCCAATGGATGAATCAATGTCTTCTGAAGTGAAACGATAAGTGTTTGTAAGAAAAATACCAATATTTTAAACTTTTTAAACTGTAGACTATCGCTTCCGACCAACAGTCATCTGTGTGTGCATGAGAGGGTTGAGTTCACGCTTGACATAACTTGAAGCGCGACGAGAAACTCTGGCCGTCAGTTTTTATTTTATTTTTGTTATTAATGCTCACAACAGTATACATACAATAACATAATATATGGTAATAGCAATGAGAAACAAACAAGACAGGAAGACAGAGATGCCAGTTCTCGTGTGAGTTTCAGATGAAACTTGCACGAAAACGTCATGAAACGTCATGTTGCTCTATACTCATGCACGTGCTGGTAACAGTTGGTCGGATGCGAAAAGATTAGTAAATTATGAGAGCATTTTTGGGTGTACTTTTTTTTAATAAATAATAATACAGAATAGCAAAAGACATGGGATTCCTTCTTAAGATCCATCAGTGGAAATAATGAAAAAAAAGAAGAGGAACAAGAGGAGGAGAAGCCAATCATGGGAGAAATGTCATGTCAGGACGGTAGTATTTGAAATGAAAAGTTTATTTTAAAAAATTATTAAATGAATAAGAAGTGTCTTTAATCTGTTTTGAATTAAGTTGTTTTTTAAATAAATGTTTCCAAGTGATATCAATTAGTGTACGTGTTTTTATTGTACTTACCCTGTAACTACATAAAACAAGAGGGTAACAAACACCACTTTAATTTACAGCCCGCAGATTCACACTTACCCTGTAACTACATGGAATAACAAGCATCACTCACCCTGTAACTACACGGATAATTACGCCTTAATTAAAAAATACTTACAGTATAAATAATTTGTTAATTTTCGTGATAGTTACCCCTTTATTCCCCAAATATTACATATTGTTCCCTTATACGTACTTTATAGTTACACTATAATTACCGAAAGTTACGCTGTAAATTCGTTTTACTCACGCAGTACTTTCAGGGCTGTAAATCTAGCCCCGTCTAGACAGTTATCTTTTGCGTCTCAGGTTCATGCCTCATTTCTCTTCAGAAAATGGTAATTTCTGTTATTATTCCACTAAGTTGATATTTAATTAGGCTGCTTAAATATATACTGGGTGCATGCATAAAGCTTGCCGGCAAAAGTAATGATTATAAATGTGTCAGAAAAAATAACAAGGAGGCATTTTAATTGTTTATTAATTAACTAGTGTTTTTTGAGCCAGTTTCGGCTGCAAAGATGAAGTTGACAAATGACGATGCTGACTCGTCATATCCGCAGTGGACCCGCCTTTATAGAGAAATGCACCTTTCATTACATAATCAGATAGTATTTGTTTTCGAATTGGTTTGTTTAAAAGTAGACAGATATTTCTCATGTCTGTGAGGCAAGTAGCCTATAGGCTACACTGAGTGTCGGTTCATTTTTGAGACGCGCTCCAGTTCACGGAGATGGCATGCGCGTCCTGTTTGTTTTCTTTATTTTACAAAAGCATAACTTTTTGTTGTTACTGTGAGTTTAAAATGTACAGTTTCGAACCATGCTTCCACATTCTGAGCAAACACTTGGATATGCGCACAAAGGTTAACGTTAGAGCGAGCGGCCATGCCAGACGGATCATGGAGCCCATTGCTTGGGAGACAGTCATTTCTGTTGTTGGACATTTTATTTGTGTTATTGGATGTTTGGACATTTTATTAAATGCTGCGAGGATATGCAGAAGAATTGACGAAATATCATATGAGGGCTTAAACGGCTGTTATGCCCATTCGCCAGGGAGGCAACCTCCGTACCTGCAAGCGCAAATGACTATGGCTAGAGTTTGAACTTCGAATTCCATATGAATGTCAAGGGCTATGTTTGAAGAATTGTGTGCCACGGTAAGACCTTTTGTTGGGCCTAATGCATAATGCCATGGTGTTTTTACATGCACAAATGGTCACAACACATCATCAGTATGCGAACAAAATGTTTCCATCACTTTAATGCACATTTTAACTAACGCAAACCTCAAGATAATCTGCATCTAGCGCATTAAATGTCTATAATTCTGAGAGTTTATTTAGCATGTCAACCATTTCCTTTCAGGATTTCTTATGCAAATTCTCAAAATGTGCGTCAAAATAATTGGATGGACGCGACTGAGATTGTGCATATATAGGCAATATACACAGATCAGGCATAACATTATGACCTAATATTGTGTTGGTCCCCCTTTTGCAGCCAAAACAGCGCTGACCCGACGAGGCATGGACTCCACTAGACCCCTGAAGGTGTGCTGTGGTATCTGGCACCAAGATGTTAGCAGCAGATCCTTTAAGTCCTGTAAGTTGCGAGGTGGTGCCTCCATGGATCGGACTTGTTTGTTCAGCACATCCCACAGATACTCGATTGGATTGAGATCTGGGGAATTTGGAGGCCAAGTCAACACCTCAAACTCGTTGTTGTGCTCCTCAAACCATTCCTGAACCATTTTTGCTTTGTGGCAGGGCGCATTATCCTGCTGAAAGAGGCCACAGCCGCCAGGGAATACCGTTTCCATGAAAGGGTGTACATGGTCTGCAACAATGCTTAGGTAGGTGGTACGTGTCAAAGTAACATCCACATGGATGGCAGGACCCAAGGTTTCCCAGCAGAACATTGCCCAAAGCATCACACTGTCTCCGCCGGCTTGCCTTCTTCCCATAGTGCATCCTGGTGCCATGTGTTCCGCACGTAAGCGACGCACACATACCCGGCCATCCACGTGATGTAAAAGAAAACGTGATTCATCTTCCATTGCTCAGTGGTCCAGTTGGCGCTTTCGGCAGTGGACAGGGGTCAGCATGGGCACCCTGACTGGTCTACGGCTATGCAACCCAATACGCAACAAATTGTGATGCATTGTGTATTCTGACACCTTTCTATCAGAACCAGCATTAACTATTTGAGCTACAGTAGCTCGTCTGTTTGATCGGACCATCACAATTTGGCCCTTGTCAAACTCTCTCAAATCCTTATGCTTTCCCATTTTTCCTGCTTCTAACACATCAACTTTGAGGACAAAATGGCCGTTTCTCAATATCCGTTCTTGTCTGTACTTGTGTTCTTGTGGACTTGTGAAACGTCATCAGTCGCTGCCCAAGCACTGTTCCAATTCAAAGTTCACATCTAGCCAAGCACAGTTCAAATCCCCGGATGTGTCCTTGATCCGCACCTTTTATCGAGGATGCATCGAGAGGTGACTTGTGCGGACTTGAGCATGCCAGGTATCCCAGAATTCATCTCGCACCAACCAGCAAGCATCAACAGCGGATGAGAAAACCTGCATAATTTAAAAATACGGTCCCAATTTATATTAGGTGGCCTTAACTACTATGTACTTACATCAGAATATAAGTACAATGTACTTATTATGTTCATAGTGTATTGCAAAACACTTTTGCTGATATTGAGGTGGGATACAGGTAACGTTAGGGGCAGGTGTGGTGGTATGGGTAGGTTTAAGGGTAGGGTTAGGTGTAATGGAAGTGTCAACAGTGTGATTAAAAATGTAATTACATGCAGGTATTTTTTAAAATGTAAGTACAATGTAAAAACATGTATGTACACAATAAGTGCATTGTATCAAATGGTCAATTTAAATGTTTGTACATAGTAGTTAAGGCCACCTTATATAAATTGGGTCCAAAAAGCAACCTTTCCTCGGCTAGTCTTTCTGACGTTTACAGCTGGCTCTGATGTCTCTGTAGTGGTTAAACATGATATATAATATCTAACAGGCGATCTTTGGTCTCATGAATCTATAATTTGTTCCCTGGCAAATCGTTTTGGCTGAGGGCAAAGTGAAGTTTTTATAACTTTATATATTTAAGCTATTAAACACTACTCTATAATTATGTTATAGAGTGGTGTTCTATAACATAATTCGTTATATTGTAGCCTAAAATATACCTACAGAGATAACCGGAGTAGAGCGAGCTGAGTGACGTTATCAAGAACGCTGCTGTACCATTTGCAGAATTACCGGACTTGCATCCCCCTGTCCTCGGGAGTTCATTCTCCTGAGCCAAACTTGGCAAGGAACTACCAAGGACGCAAGTCCGAAGTTCGCCTACTTGGTATTGAGAAATGGCCAATGTTAACTTGCTGCCTAATATATCCCACCCACTAACAGGTGCCGTGATGAAGAGATAATCAGTGTTATTCACTTCACCTGTCAGTGGTGTTCCTTTCCCTACCCCACTAACTCCCATTGTTCCGTGACCTCAGAATTTACAAATCTCTTCCAGCCACAGTTGATGAAATCAACTGAAGTTAAAAGACATTAAATCTCTGAAGATCTCAGCAGAGGAGGATTAAACTCCACAAACAGCATTACCAGCTTCACTTATTACTAACCAGACTGACTTTATTTCTGTTAGATGTCTACAGAAGTTGTTATTGAGAATTAACAGGGGTTTAACGCTCAATCACTGACACTGACAAACCTACTGTCATTGAAATCTTATAAAAGAACAAAACCGACCGTTATTGAAATCTCATAATGCAACAAAGCCGACTGTTATTAAAATCTTGTAATGAAATGAAACCGACTGTCATTAAGATCTCGTAACGGAACAAAACCGACCGTCATTAAAATCTCATAACCGAACAAAACCGACCGCAATTGAAATATCATTAGGTAACAAAACCGAATTGCCTTGAACAAAACCAACCGTCATTAAAAATCTCATAACCTAACAAAACCAACCATCATTGAGATCTCGTAACGGAACAAAGCTGACCATTATGTAGTGATTTATGGTCTTAAATATTAATATTTAGTATTAATATTAATATTGAGTTTTTAGTCACACATCACCTAAGGTGAGTGTGAGAGTGTCAGATGATTCCTTCCTATATTACGGGGCACCAGCCAAGGAATTTCACCTTGACAATAAAGAACAATCATGGAATGTATTTATTTCTTTGCTCTTGGCTGACATGTGGCATTGCTATGGCCTGCTTGTGGCCCAGATCTGGCAAACAGGAGCGGTCCACCCAAGTGCCATCATTCCACGCAGCATGTGGGCCAGATCAGCATTCCACATGTGCCAGATGTGGGCCAGATCTGGGCCGACACAATGTTGCTATCTGGGTACCGACTAAGCTACTGAAAGAGATGCTTCCAGAGGTCATCGATCCTCTTCTTAATATCATTAATTCATCTTTGTCATTAGGATATGTACTGAAAACCTTTAAGCTGGCTATTATTAAACCCCTTATTAAAAAAAAGCAACTTGATCCTAGAGAATTAGTCAATTACAGGCCGATCTCAAATCTACCCTTTCTGTCAAAAATACTAGAAAAGGTGTCCTCACAACTATGTTCCTTCTTAGAAAGAAATGGTATCTGCGAGGATTTCCAGAATTTAGACCATATCATAGTACTGAGACCGCTCTAATTAGAGTTACAAATGATTTGCTCTTATCATCCGATCGTGGTTGTATCTCTCTATTAGTGTTATTGGATCTTAGTGCTGCATTTGATACTATCGACCACAACATTCTTTTGAATAGACTTGAAAATTATGTTGGCATTAGTGGAATTGCATTGGCATGGTTTAAATCTTATACTTATCTGACCGTCATCAGTTTGTAGCACTAAATGAAGAGATGTCATATCGATCACAAGTTCAGTATGGAGTACCGCAAGGCTCAGTGCTAGGACCGTTGCTTGGACCCTTACGTTGTTAGGACCCTGTACATGCTACCCTTGGGAGATATCATTAGGAAGGCAAGGCAAGACACTTTTATTTCTAAAGCACATTTAAAACAGCTACTGCTGACCAAAGTACTGTACAATCTACCACTTTGGACAATGAAGTACATAAACTTCATCTTTCATAAAAAAGAGAGTATAATATAATAAAATACATAAACTGACAGGAAAACACAAATTAATAAAATTACATTGATCCGAAAGCTAGAGAAAAAAGATATGTCTTTAGTGCAGATTTGAAACTTTCAATATCGGAAGCCTAATGTGGACCGGCAGATCATTCCACAGACGTGGAGCAGCAACAGAAAAGGCACGATCTCCTTTTAACTTCAAACGAGACCGTAGCACGGTCAGCAATCAACCTGTTTAAAGACCTTAAGGGCCTAGAACATTTCCGGTGGAGAAGCAAATCTGTGATGTATTGTGGAGCCTGGCCATTTAACCCCTTATACACATACAATAAAACCTTAAATGTAACACAGTATTCAACCAGTGAAGTGAAGCCAGAACAGGCGAAATGTGTTCCCTCTTTCTGGTCCCAGTAAGAAGTCTGGCAGCAGCGTTTTGTACCAATTGTAGGCGGGATAAAGAGGACTTAGCCACGCCAAGGTACAATGAGTTACAGTAATCCAGCCTGGAGGAAATAAAACCATGAATCACTGTCTCCAAATCTTTTGGTGATAAAAACGCTTTAAATTTTGCAATGGATCTGAGATGATAAAAGTTACTCTTCACCACTGAATTGATTTCACTCTTCACCACTGAATTGATTTCACTCTTCACCACTGATTTGTGTGTCAAATTTAAGGCCGTTATCAAATATCACTCCCAATTTTTTTGCATGATCATGAGAATTCACAGATAAAGGACCCAGATGGTCATTTTTCTGTAAAATAAAATCTGGTGGTCCAAAAACTACAATTTCAGTTTTAGAGTCATTCAGTGTTAAAAAATTAGCTGCCAGCCAGCATCTTACCTCCGCAAGACAGTTCAACAGAGCGTGTGTGCCATTGTTATCCTCATGCTTCAAAGGGAAGTACACCTGGGTATCATCCGCGTAAAATGGTAAGGAATATTATGCTTCCGAAAGATCAAGCCTAAAGGGAGCAAGTACAGCGAAAATAAAAGCGGGCCCAAAATAGATCCCTGTGGTACACCACAAGTTAATGGTACAGAAGAGGAAGAAAAATTTGCGACCTCCACAGAAAATGTTCTATCAGAGAGATATGATTTGAACCAATTCAATGCGGTGCCTTGAACTCCTATACACCCCCTCAACCGTTCAAGCAAGATAGCATGGTCAATGGTGTCAAAAGGTCCAGAATTGCACAGTTACCTGAATCCACGACTAGCAAAAGATCATTCAACACCTTCAGCAAAGCTGACTCTGTACTGTGATATTGTCTAAAACCAGACTGAAACTTGTCTAATAAAGTCAATTGATGGAAGACAACCTTTTCCATTACTTTCGATAAGAATGGTAATTTTGAAATTGGACGATAGTTATTCAAAATGTAAGGATCTGAACTGATCTTTTTAGGAAGCTACATGGATACATGGATGTTTTTTTTCTTACACGGGAAGAAACTGGCTCTACACGGAGGCTATAAAATCTAGCGAACGTGTTAGGTGTCGCCCAGCCCGCAGCTCTACATATATCTGTTAGCGAGGCGCCTTGAGCCAGCGCCTAGGAGGAGGCCACACTCCTAGTTGAGTGTGCTCGCAACCCGAACGGGCAAGGCATGTCTTGCGATTGGTACGCTAAGACGATAGCATCCACTATCCAGTGGGCTAACCTCTGCTTGGAGACAGCCTTTCCCTTCTGCTGGCCTCTATAACAGACGAAGAGCTGCTCTGAGGTCCTAAAGCTTTGAGTCCGGTCAACGTAAGCGCGAAGAGCGCGGACGGGACATAACAAAGCCAGGGCTGGGTCTGCCTCCTCCGAGGGCAGCGCTTGCAGGTTCACCACCTGGTTCCGGAAGGGAGTGGTGGGAACCTTGGGCACGTATCCGGGCCGGGGTCTCAGGATGACGTGAGAGTTGGCTGGCCCGAACTCTAGGCACGATTCGTTGACCGAAAGTGCGTGCAGGTCCCCTACCCTCTTGATGGAGGCCAATGCAGTCAGGAGTACTGTCTTTATGGACAGAATGTTTAACTCTACAGACTGCAAAGGCTCAAAGGGAGGGCTCTGAAGTGCCCTGAGCACCAGAGTTAAATCCCAAGAGGGTATTGAGTGTGGACGAGGAGGATTTAGCCTCCTCGCACCTCTGAGGAACCTGACGATTAGGTCGTGCTTTCCCAAGGACTTACCTTCAACTGCATCGTGGTATGCTGCTATTGCCACAACGTACACTTTGAGGGTGGAGGGAGACAGCCTTCGCTCCAGCCCATCTTGCAGGAAAGAAAGCACAACACTAATCGAACACTTTCGGGAAGAACACCACTCAACGAATAGGTTCCACTTCAGAGCATAGAGACGCCTCGTAGAGGGGGCTCTAGCAGAATCGATGGTGTCTGCCACCACTTGTGGCAGGCCACCTAGAACCTCCGCGTCCCGTCCAGGGACCAGACATGGAGTTTCCAGGGGTCTGGACGCGGGTGCCATAGAGTGCCCCGTCCCTGAGAAAGCAGGTCCTTCCTCAGGGGAATCGGCCAGGAAGGGGCTGTCGAGAGGAGTGTGAGTTCGGGGAACCAGGTCCGGTTGGGCCAGTAGGGCGCAACTAGCAAGACCTGCTCCTCGTCCTCCCTGACCTTGCACAGAGTCTGTGCGAGAAGGCTCACTGGGGGAAACTCATATTTGCGTAGGTCCCGGGGCCAGCTATGCGCCAGTGCATCCGTGCCGAGGGTGCCCCCGGTCAGGGAATAGTACAACTGGCAATGGGTCGAGTCCGGAGAGGCAAACAGGTCTACCTGCGCGGACGGTCCAGGGGTGGAGTCGCCACTCTCCCGGAGGTGTCGCCACTCTCCCGGAGGTGTCGCCACTCTCCCGGAGGTGTCGCCACTCTCCCGGAGGTGTCGCCACTCTCCCGGAGGTGTCGACACTCTCCCGGAGGTGTCGACACTCTCCCGGAGGTGTCGACACTCTCCCGGAGGTGTCGACACTCTCCCGGAGGTGTCGACACTCTCCCGGAGGTGTCGACACTCTCCCGGAGGTGTCGACACTCTCCCGGAGGTGTCGACTGACGAGAGAGCTTGTCGGCTGTCTGGTTCAGCGCACCAGGGATGTGAATAGCCCGAAGCGACCTCAGATGCTTCTGACTCCACAGGAGGAGATGGCGGGCGAGTTGCATCATGCAACGGGAGCGCAGACCACCCTGGCGGTTGATGTACGCAACGGCCGCAGTGCTGTCCGTACGGACCAGTACGTGCTTGCTCTGAAGCGGCTTTTTGAGGCGGCTTAGGGCAAGACTTACTGCTAGCAACTCCAGGCAATTGGTATGCCAGTGCAACTGGGGCCCCGTCCACAGACCCGAGACTGCATGCCCGTTGTACGTGGCCCCCCAGCCGGTGGATGAGGTATCCGTGAAGACCACAGCATGCCTGGACACTTGTTCTAAGGGCACTCCCGCCCGTAGAAACGAAGGGTCTGACCACGGGCTGAAGGTTTGGCAACAGTACGGAGTAACTGGGATCCGGTACTTGCCGCTCTGCCACGCCCATCTCGGGACCCGGCCATGAAGCCAGTGCTGAAGCGGTCTCATATGAAGCAATCCGAGCGGCGTTACCACGGCTGCAGATGCCATATGCCCCAGGAGCCTCTGAAAATATTTCAGTGGGACCGCCGTCCTGCCTTTGAACGTATTCAAGCAGTTCAACACTGACCGGACTCGCTCCTCTGTGAGTCCAGCTCCATGCCGAGATAAGAGATCCTCTGTGTGGGACAGAGTTTGCTCTTCTCTCGGTTGACCCGAAGGCCCAACAGGCTGAGGTGATGGAGCACCAGGTCCCTGTGTTCGCACAACTGTTCCCGAGACTGGGCGAGTATGAGCCAGTCGTCGAGATAGTTGAGGATGCGAACGCCGCATTCTCTGAGCGGAACAATGGCTGCCTATGCGCCTTTGTGAAGACGCGAGGCGACAGCCCGAAGGGCGAGACTTTGTACTGATATGCCCTCCCCTCGAACACAAAGCGTAGGAACGGTCTGTGTCGAGGAAGGATAGAGACATGAAAGTACGCATCCTTTAGGTCGATCGCTGCAAACCAATCTCGGGGACGGATGCATTCGAAAATGCACGCAGGTCCAAGATTGGTCGTAACCCACCTCCTTTCTTGGGTACAATGAAGTAGGGGCTGTAGAACCCCGACCTCATATCGGCTGGAGGAACCGGCTTGACCGCGTCCTTCGCCAGTAGGACATCGATCTCTGACCGCAAGACGTGGGCATCGCTGCTCCACACAGAGGTGAAGAGGATACCCCTGTACTTGGGGGGCCGGTACGCGAACTGAATCACGTAGCCGAGTCTGATAGTACGGATGAGCCAGCGAGACGGCCTGGGGAGCGCTAGCCAGGCCCACAGACGTACCCGGGGTGGGGCAGCGAGGTGGAACGCTCAGACCCGACCCGGGCGGCCCAGAGGCGACCCGGAGTGTTGTCTGACCGTTCCAGGGTGGGGCAGTGTGTGGGAGAGAAGGCCCGGGGGCGTCCTCTAGCCTCACACCGCCCCCTGGCGAAAAGAGGGGGAGCCAGGAGTGGCAAGGCCCGGGGGCGTTGCACACAGCAAGAACCGGCTTGGCCCTCTTGGGGCCCAGGGATAAAGGAAACTGCTCTTTTATTGACAATGTGGGTACCACTGAACTCCGAAGAGCCAGCGGCAGAGTGATGTTGGCCCCCCGGTCCCCTTCGGGGTGGGGGGTTGGGGGGTGGTGCGGACACCATCTCCCTCCGAGCAGATCCATCCGTCCCTGGGCTGCCCGTCTCAGGGCCGCTTACCCTTCCGTTTACCGGCCTACTTCACGGGACCCTGAGCGGGTTGGGCGGCACCCTTGCGTCCGGTGCCCTGCTTCCCGGGTGGAGGCTGCTGCTTGGGCTTGGCAGGGGCGGAGGCAGCAGCTGGTCGCCGGGGCAGGATGTTTTTGATCGCCTCCGTCTGCTTCTGGACCACTGAAAACTGCTGGGCAAAGCTCTCAATGGCGTCGCTGAAGAGGCCGGCCTGACAGACAGGGGCATCGAAGAACCGAACTTTGTCGGACTCGCGCATGTCTCCCAAGTTCAGCCACAGGTGGCGTTCCTGGACCACCAGAGTGGACATCGCCCGACTTTCGTCGCCCGGAGGGCGAGGTCCGTCGCAGTGCACAGTTCCTGCATAGCGCCTGGGTCGGAACTACCCTTGTGCAGATCCTTTAGCGCTTTGGCCTGGTAGACCTGCAGGAGCGCCATGGCATGCAGAGATGACGCGGCTTCCCCACAGGCTGTGTAAGCCTTGCCTGTTAGGTTGGACGAGAACTTACACGCCCGGGAGGGGAGACGTGGGTTAGCCCACCAGTCCGCAGCGGCCCTGGGACACAGTTGCATCACCACGGACCGCTCGACTGGGGGAATCCCCACGTATCCCTTAGCTGCGCCACCATCGAGGGTAGTGAGGACGGAAGAGTCACTAGATCGGTTTCTGGCGCTATAGGGCGCTGTCCACGACTTCGTGAGCTCCTGATGCACTTCCGGAAAGAATGGTACCGGGGCGGGCCGCTGAGAACCAGCACGGGCAGTCCCGAGAAACCAGTCGTCCAGCCGCGAGGGTTCAGGACACGGTGGAGGGTTCCACTCGAGCCCGACACTCGCGGCGGCCCGGGAAAGCATAGCCGTAAGCTCTGGATCTGACTCGGGCAATGCTACCACACCTGAAGGGGGCAACGCAGCTGAATCCTCATCTCCAGAGCCCATTAGCTCGTCCTCCGATGCAGCTATCGAGATCATATCCTCAGCCGGAGCCCCGAAAGAGACGGCTGGCCCCCCATGGACAGGACCGGGCCGCTCTTCCGGAAACTCCACCGGCGCAGCGGAAGGGGGAGGGGCCCAAGGGGCTTGTTGGGGGAAGCCCTCACAGTCACCCTCAGGTCTCCACCAAAGGCATCAGCCAAAGTAGCAGCCGTCTGCTTTGCAGCGGGAGGACCACTAGATCGGGGGATGCGCAATGGGACTCCACCCCTTTTGAGGTATTCAAGCCTAGACCGTAGAACTGCGATGGTCATGTTCCCGCAGTGGGAACATGAGTCATTCACGAACGCCGCCTCAGCGTGCTGAACTCCCAAACACGTGAGACAGCGATCATGACCGTCAACTGGGGACAGAAACTGACGGCATCCAGAAACACACGGTTTGAATGACATCTTGAAAAAGACGCAGGGTCAAACCATGTTGCTCTTTTAGGAAGGGAAATGCTCTTTTAGAAGTGCTGAAGCACTCAGGGAGATGGCCGCGGCTCACAGCAGTCCGATAGTGCAAGCCCGTGTGCGAGCACTCAACAAACGGAAACGCCCAGCCAACCAACACAGGAACAGTGTACGTTGCAGCGGTCACTCGCTGAATCGCACCGTCACACCAGCACCAGGTAAAAGAGCGATCTTCCTCAAAGGCTCGTAGCGAAAACACTCTTCGTAGAAACAGCTTGAACTGCAAACCATTCGGCTCCGAAGTTGAAAGCGAGGATGCGGTATTCCACTTCCGTATTTATACCTGCGCTGCGGGCGGTGCGTGGAACGCATGCCAACGTTATTGGCTCGTTTTTATACACTCGAAGTAGATTGGTCTCTGAAAATGATCCCCAATTCGTCGGTCAGTTTCGACGTATGTCGAACGTGATCGACTGAAAGGGAACTGCATTCTTCCATCTTAAAAATATATCTAAACTATGACATATGCTCTCAATACAAAATGCTGAACAGTTAGTTCATGCGTTCATGACCTCAAGGCTAGATTATTCTAATGTTCTACTGGGTGGTTGCACTGTATGCTTAATAAATAAATTCCAGCTGGTCCAAAACACAGCAGCTAGAGTTCTTACTAGAACCAGGAAGTATGACCATATTAGCCCGGTTCTGTCAACACTGCATTGGCTCCCTATTAAACATCATATACATTTTAAAATCTTGCTTATTACTTACAAAGCACTAAATGGTTTATCTCCCCAGCACTTGAGCGAGCTCTTAATGTATTATGCTCCCTCACATCTATTGCGGTCTCAAAATTCTGGCCAGTTGATAATACCTAGAATATCAAAATCAACTGCAGGCGGTAGATCCTTTTCCTAATTAGCACCTAAACTCTGGAACAGTCTTCCTAGCATTGTTCGGGAAGTAGACACACTCTGTCAGTTTAAATCTAGACTAAAAACACATCTCTTTACTACGGCATACACTTGGCATTAACATGCGACCTGTATCCGGATGTTGTCCACATACACATTGAAAAGACAAGTGTAAACGCGTTTCTGATCGGAATGTTATCCGATCAGCGTGTCCTGGTCCAGAGGTAGTCGAGGACGCATTGTGATCGGATCTCAGTGTAATGTAAACGCAATCCAGTCATCGTATCTACATTCAGAGGGCGACGTCATATAAATCTCGCCCACTCTCTCTGCGTGGCTGTCAGAAAATAATGGACAGACGCAGTTTTGACAAGAAATTAAACTTATTTAAACTTTACAATAAACATCAATCTTTAAAACTGTTTATTTAGACTTACATGATAGCCTACCGTGTGTGTCATTTTTCATTTTAATTTCACAACATGCGAGGCGATCGCCTGTACAATCACAGTTATGAGATCTTAATGAAGAGCTGCACGCTGCTTTGCCAGAGGAATAATCGAAATACACTGCATTTTTTTTTAAATGTATGTTTTTATTGTGTCAGCATGTTTATTAATCTCCCGTTTCTGTCAATATAGTCATTGCAGACCTTAAACCTTAAACCCGGATGATGTGACTTTTTTAATATGATCAACCCAGTTATTTTTGTATGATCAACTCTGGAAATATTCCTTCATTTAAACTTAATTTGATCTAAGAGTGGAGATTGCATCGGAAAGTAAAGTAAGTGAGTGAAAGCAATGAGACATTGTTTAATTTGCATCATCTTTACTCTTAATCGGTTGTTGTATAGTCTATACCCTTGTTTAGCTCTAATTAATGATCTTTAATGTGATGTGCGTTCTTTAATTTCTTTAATACAAAGGTGTTCAGATTCTGCACGTGTTTTACTGCTATTACACATACAATATAAATGCTTGCGCACTCCTTCAATCATGAAATGCGTCGGAATAATGAATCTTTTCATCATACAAGATTAATGTTGGGAAACTTAAATAAATAGATTAGTAGCCTACTCTATTTGTGATCGATTGTAACATTACTTTTGTTGAATAAATCACAAAAATTGATAGAGGCTTTTTTGAAAGTTGTTTTAAGCTACGAAGCCATTTGAAGTTTCTGCCTTTAAAGCACCACAGACCTAATTTAAATATTTTGCGGGAAACAGAAATCCGATCTGTTATCCAGATACAGAGATGTAAACGTGCCGTGTCCTGATTTGCTCATGATCCGATCTTCTTGATCGGATCACGGTGATCGCATGTTAATGCCAAGTGTAAACACAGCCATAGAACATTATCAATTTCTATTATTCAAATCAGTTAAATGATTGTTTTAGGCTGCATTAACTAGGTCAGCTGGTACCGGAAACACTTCCCATAACACCTGATGTACTCGTTACATCATAAGAAGAATGGCATCTAATATTAGTCTCTCTGTTTATCCCAAGGTTTACTGTAGTCAGCCGGATCCGGGCCGTATCCATATCAGATGGTGGACCCCTAGACAGTAGACACGACCAACGCATCCCCGAAGTGTCTGCAGAGACCGTGTCAACTAGATTCTCCTCTGTGAAGGCCTCATCGACACAACATCCAGTGGCACTGATCCTCAACAAACCCAAAATATTCTGAATGCCCGATCTAATCTGACTTCTGACTTGTAATGTTTGCCTGAATCATAATCATACATTGTTTGTTCGTTGGCCAGAGGAGAACTGGCACCCCGACTGAGCCTGGTTTCTCCCAAGGTTTTTTTCTCCATTATGTCACCTGATGGAGTTTGGGTTCCTTGCCACCGTCGCCTCTTTTGCCTTTGGCTTTTGGCTTGCTTAGTTGAGGACACTAAATATTCAACTATATTACTGATCTGCCTGCATTGACACTATATGATAATTAAACTGAGCTGGATGACATCACTGTTTTTTCCAGAACGGCTGTACAGCCGAATCAAATTCTGTTGCATTATTTTCCTGTTACCACTGTGAAGCTGCTTTGAAACAATCAGCATTGTAAAAAGCGTTATATAATAAAGGAGACTTGACTTGACAAATGTTTGTGTGTACTTGCATTATATTTGTTTCATTTACCCCCCAATTTCCTAGTTTGCAGAAGCACTTCTAATCTGAGTAAACTTGAATTTCTTGTGTTATATATGTTATATATGTTATATATGTTTCCAAAATTGCACACATCCATGAACAAATCTTAATATACTTTTAAAATATATATATTATCTTAATGGGGCATGATGAATTATGCATGTGATAACCAATATAATGTATAGTATCACCTTGATTTTTTTCCAAATAAGATGACTTGTGCCAATAAATATCCCTGTACACCAAACAAACCTAACACTTTTATGTTTCACTTTGTTTTGAACATGACAGTGTATTTACAATTTTAATAATTCAGGTTTGTTGTAAATGTCTTCTCTTTTTTTTAGATTGAATGTGACGGTTGCAAAAACTGGTATCACTGGGATTGCATGAGCAGACCAAATTTGGAAAAAACTTTAATTTGTCTGGGATCCCAAGACCCTGTGTTAAGTGTTAATTTGTGTGTTTAAATTAAAGTGTTTTTGCTAATTATATGTCATGACCTCATTTGTGAATAAAACTACACAGAATCAGTTGTTCTTTTTTTTTATTCAAAATGAAACTATTCACATGATTTACTTTTATCTTTGATATTTACAGCAAATGTGCAAATAACTGCAAATCCTCATACTTTTGGCAATTATATGTCTTCTCCATATACACATTTGTGAATAATGTATCACATCATTGCTCTCTTTTTATTCTATTCACAAATGCAAAATACCCCCATGAGTAACTTTTAACTTTGACATTTACAGTAGGCTAAATGTGCAATGCATTACTGTGGTTGATCATTTTGTCACCACTTGTAATTCAATTTTAACATTTTAATTGTTGTGGTAAGCTTTTTAAAATAGGACTAAGGCATTGTGAAGGCACAGCCTGCTTGAAAATAGTTTCTGTGATCAGAGGAGCGTGCACTAATATTTTTCAACAAATACCTACTAGACCTACAAATACCTACAAATTTGTAGGTTGTATACCTACAAATACCAAAAGTAGATGGTCTACTTTTTCCGATTAGAATCCGAAGGGCAGATCTGTGCACACTCTAACAGCTAATATTGCCCACAACTCATTGCAAGTTGGACGAGGATTCGATTAGAACTACAAACACAGATAAAAAGTGTTTAAAAAAACTACAAACATGGCGGATGTGCAAGTCCAACGGTTTAGTAGAGAGGTTTGAGTGATTAATTAGTATCTAACCTGACGAAAAGATATTTATTTAGCGTCCCCTGGATGGCCTATAGCGATGGCTGTGCCTTATTCTCCCCGGATTCCTCTCTGCACCTGCTCGAATTTTCTCTCATCCTTGCTGTGGTGGAGCAAATCTTCGTCCGCTGTGCCGTGAAACACAGCCAGAGAAAGTTTCATCGCAGTTGAAGATTGCTCTCATTAATGCAATCTTCAATTTATTAACATTATTTATTAACATTTATTCAATTTATTAACATTAATGGTAAACAAAAATTTCATTTTAAATGACTTTTTTACCTCACATGCACTGGGTTTCTATGTGTCACGGAGATTTGGACTAAGCCTGGTGAGTTATTCCCATTCTCGGAACTGGTGCCTCATGGCTGTAATTTTTTTAACTCCCCACATTTGTCTGGCCACTGTGGGGGTCTCGTTACGGTTTTTAAAGACACTTTTCACTGTCAATCTCTACCTACTGGCTCATACCACAGTTTTGAGGTGCAACTCCTACAACTAATCTTAGTAAACCCTTTGCTATAGCTCTAATATATCATCCTCCTCAGCAAAACAAGGACTTTTTTTTGTGAACTTGCTGTACTAATGGGGGATTTAAAGGCATGAAAAAATACTGCTGTGATTTTAACATTCATGTTTGCTGTGCTTCTAAACCATATTCTGCAGAATTTCTAAATCTGATTGAGTCTTTTGACTTTCTGGGTTTCTGGTCCAACACATATCCACTGCCATACCCTTGATTTGATTTTAACCCATGGTTTTTCTATTTCAAACATTGCAATCAGTTGTGCATCTTTCTCTGACCAGAGGCCTGTACTCTTTATTGTCCCTCTCACTGGCCGAATCCTCAGAAATCCATCGTTGGCATCTAACATAGATGAAGTGCCGCATGCAGTTTGGAGAAGGATATCTGCTTGTTTGCAATCCAATGGTAAATAAAGAATTGTTTGTTTGAATAAGTACAACGTTTTCTTTACTCAAGAATGTGGAGGAAAAATTTAATTATATAAGAAAAGATCATTTTAATCACTATGCATGAATGTATTTCTGTGTTCATATACATAAAAGAATATTGTGTTATGTTTGCTATGCATGGGTTGAGTTAAAGTCAGCAGGGGAAGAGTAAGATACGGTTGGGGGCTTCAAAGAATGATGTGACAAGTAAGAATCAGGGGACAACTGGGGAAACACGGAGGCTCCGTCCGTGACCCTAAAGGTTACCTTATACCTAAATCTGAGGGTCCAGTTGACCCTAAAGGTTACCTTGTACCTAAATCTGAGAGTTTTCTGGTAAGAGACAAATTTAAAATTCAGGGAGAATTTTGATAATTTGGGAAAAAAGGGGATAAACCATAGCGGTTGGTCTGGCTCTGTGCTATAATATAACGTGATTAAGATGTTTCTGGAAGAGAAATTGAAATCACATGGGCAAATATAGCACGTTTAAGATATTTCTAAAAAGGAAATTGAAACTGTGCTGAGAGCACAGTTAAGATATTTCTAAAAAGGAAATTGAAACTGTGTAGAGAGTTAATCGGAGTGCAAGGAGCGTTCTGCCCGTCCAGTTTGGGTGAAAAATCGGATCTGTGGGAGACGTCCGACAGATTTATTAGCGCGCTTGGGGAGAAAACCACAGAGAAAGAGACAGCCGGTATGGGGAAGTCCCAGAGCAAGCTCGCTGAATATGATACACTGGTATTTTGTCAAATGAGAAAATTATATGGCCAAAGATGCATGCAAGATATAGGGAAATTAATTAAATATCATGATTTCCCAAAAGAGGGAACATTGAGTGTCACAAAACTGAGAATGGTGAAAGAGTCAGTTGAAGAGGGAAGTGATAAATCGAAGGGATGTTGTGGGAAACGTGTGTGGGAAATGTGAACGAACAGTGAAATGTTGGGCAGAGGAGGCAGATAAGAGGGAAAGAAGAATGATGCAAAAAGAAATAGCGTGTAGAAATGAAAAAGAAAAGAAAAATGAGGAAAAAGCAACTGCACCGCATGAACTGACTAACCCATCTGATATTTCTGTCTCTCTATATGCCCCGGCGCTGTAACGTCTGGAGTCTGTTTTGGATCAAGATGAGTCTGTTCTGCTCTAAGTGTCAGAAAGCTTTTAGCTTTAGACGTTTGCATATAAATTAAATGTCCTGGCCCCGAGAAGTCTGAACTAAATTGCTCCGTTGTCACTTCTATGGCTTGGCCGAGGTAGAACAGACAACACCGTTAGAATCCTGTGAGAACTTCAATCAGGACACAATCTCTCCCCTTAACAACACATGTCTTCCCCCCCCCCCCCTCTACTCAGACAGAGAGGGGCCGGGACAGACCCATTCTTAAACACTTTCTTTATGTAACTTTAATTAAACTATTCCAGAACATATATGATGATTCCTTTGTGTATGCATGTTACCTATGTTACACTCTACGAAGTCATGATGTGTGTGTAATGTTAAAGTAATTTTAACTGCTTGTATTAATGAGTAAAGTGTGTATTTCTTGTTTTATACTTTCCTACCAAAGCTTGTGTGGTACCTAAAGATTCACTTCTCTTTTTGCTAACCAACGATGCGCAATATGTGATTGTGAGATATATTATTAATATGTTTAGCCCCTTTTTAGTAAAACTTTACTAACTCTGACACATCACCAGGACATACCATTTAAGTCGTAAAACTGAGACAAAGGAACTCTCTCCCGCCTAAAGTCCACACCTTTGATTGGTCATTTCGGAAAAGATGGGCGTATGTTAATGTTTCTTTAAAGGACAATGACACAAGCGCATCTGTGCTCA
This sequence comes from Coreius guichenoti, assembly GCA_039654105.1. Lineage (NCBI taxonomy): Eukaryota > Metazoa > Chordata > Actinopteri > Cypriniformes > Gobionidae > Coreius > Coreius guichenoti. The sequence goes on from CM077189.1 coordinate 12,180,512, forward strand.
GTCGGTGCATTCGATACACCATCCTATTCCTCATCATCTCGGCTCGTCCCCCAGGCGGCTTCGGCCCTGGCTTGGCGGCTCAGTCACGTGGGTTGGTTCCTTTGAAGTCGGCGCGCTCCGCGACTCAGTCCCTGGCCACAGGCAGCAAGGCGGACAGGCAACACGTGCCAACTCAGCGCTCAGTCATCTTCAAAACTCCGACGAGACGATCTCCTCTTCCTCCCTTTCGGCATTCGCTCTAACCACCTTCAAACTTCCCGCAGATCGACAACGCTCCGGAAGGACCAAAAAGAGAGGACGCTCCAGCTCAAAGAACGCTCTGAGAAGACTCACACGCATTCTTTTATACTCAGCACAAAGCAACCCATGCAAGTATAAATTCCATCGAAATTTAGATGCGTTTAAGATTTGTACCCCTGTTAAGGTGAAATTATTCTTTGCTGGCTCTCTGTTGGGTTATGTTTGTGAAATTGCCATTCCTGAACCTTTCCTTTCTCTCTTTCTCTTCTTTTCATTCTCTTTCATTACTTTTCGTTATTCTGTATATACATGTATTCTTTATTTAGTCGTATGTATTCGTAGTATCAATTATTAAAACCATTGTATCCACGTTTGATTGTCATTGTTGCCGCTCACAGGACATAGTCACTTTAATGTTCAGATCTAGCTACGAGCTCTCATAAGTATCTTTGAATACTTAAATTAATATCCTAATAGTTAGGAAAGTTTGTTCTTCGTGACCAGAAGGATAACCTTCCCGAAGATTTGATGAAGGATAAAACTTCATGAAAGTTGATAAAAGACTGTACTGTTCGTTCGTTAAACGAACGGATGAATTTTGAATGAATTCTTTAAAGGTTATTCTGTAATTTAATATATATATTCGTAGTTAACTGCAATCCATTGTTGTTAACCATGTATATATTGCATAAATACACACAGACCCATTCTTAAACACTTTCTTTATGTAAAGCTTGTGTGGTACCTTGTGTGGTTAGGTATTTCCCTTTTGGGTGATTTGGAGATTTATAATTTAATCATAACCCGTTATTAATTTAATTAATTAATTTAATAACATCTGTAGCCGAGTCGTTACACCGCCATATCTCCACTATCACGTGGCTGAGTTGCAAGCTCTAAAGGTAGACCCCGATCTCAACTGCTCTTCGCCAAGAAGACCTCTACCAGCACCCCGACACAGAGAAAAGGGAGCGGCCGAGCAAGGAGAAGAGGAAGCGCAAGCGGCCCAGGAAGAAAGAATACTAACTTTCCGGGGAAAGAAAACACCAGCACCCCGGGAAAGGAAAACACCAGCGTTTCGGATGAAGGCGGCACAAAGACAAAGCTCATGGCTCTACACCCTACAGTCCTCCATTTCACTAACCGCGACACGAGAAGCAGACGAAGACCTCGACGTAATTCCTGAAACCCCCACGGAAGAGGAAGATGAAGAGGAAGAATTCAAGGTCTCACGTCCGGGGAAAAGAAAAACAAGACAGTGGGTGAAAGAGGAAGAGACGAGCATAATGGCCCCGATGATAGAAGTTCCGGGACCGGATGGGCCAATAATGGTCTATAGACCATGGACAGTGAACGATATGAAAGAATCAATGGCCCATCTGCCAAAACCCGAAGCGGGGGGCCAGTTCTCTGATGAGCTGATGACATTCTGCCGGGAGTTCAGCCCGGCTGTAAACGAACTGAAAAGACTCATGATGACGAAGCTGGGGGAAACAAACTGGCACAAAGTGAGTGCACAGCTGCCAGCAGCGGACTGTCGAAGAGTGCATACCGTCTGGGAGAATGCAGCTAATGATGGGTATCGAGCAGCTATCACCAGCCTGACTGAAGCCATAAGGAAAGCATTCCCAGTGCGTGTGGACACGAGCAAGATTAGCAGTGAAACACAGCTATGTTGCGTGGAAGAATGGGCGATTAGACCTCCTTGTCAAGTCAAGTCAAGTCAACTTTATTTATATAGCGCTTTTTACAATGCCGATTGTTTCAAAGCAGTTTCACAGTGTTAAACAGGAAAATAATGCAACAGATTTTGATTCGGCTGTACAGCCGCTCTGGAGAAAACTGGTCAGTCATCTAGCTCATTTCAATTGTCATATAGCGACAATGTGGGCAGATCAGTAATTTAGTTGATATAGTTAATTTAGTTTAGTAATTAAATTTATTTGGATATTTAGTTGAAAATTTAGTGTCCCCAAGCCAAGCCAAAGGCAACAGTGGCAAGGAACCAAAACTCCATCAGGTGGCATAATGGAGAAAAATAAACCTTGGGAGAAACCAGGCTCTGTGCGTGGAAGATGAACTGAGGGAGAAGAAGGAAAAGACAAAGACCAAAGGATTGCAGATGGCAGCATTACAAGGGACATCAAGATCTGGTTCGTGGGCACACCCGTCTCAGCAGACGAGAGGTGGACAGGGAAAGGGACGAAACAACAGCGGCTGGAACCGAGCTGGAAGAAATTCAGACAAGAATTTGGTGTGGGTGTGTGGAGCTGAGAATCATGTGGGTTAGGGTTAGGGTGCACAAAGTGTAAGAAATGCAAGAAAGATGGACATTGGGCTGTGGACTGTCCAGAAATCAAAAGGTTGATTGAAGGGAGGAGGTCGGAGAGCAGAGAGAGAGGGTCCTGAGCGAGCAACCAACAGCTGCAGCACAGGGAAGTGAACATCTTTTAGCATCACACACACACACATACACTAATTTACATACTGCTCTCTGCAATGAAGAAAAAGCTTGCACCTCTTTGTGTGTTTCTGAAATGAACAATGATGATTTTGATAACTGTGTAGCAATGTACAGTAGTAAGGGATTTTTAAACATGATTAAATATCCAATGTTTGTAGAGGGAACAATGATTTCATTTTAGTTGATTCGGGGGCGACGCGATCTGTACTACGACCATGTGATTTGCCATGTCCACCGCCACTGACAAATAACACACATGGCTCTGTTTCTGTATCAGGGCATTTAATCACAGAACGGTTCACTGTGCCATTAGAATGTGAAACAGGAGGGGGCCGAGTGCTGAGACATGCATTTCTGAATTCACTGGCGTGTCCAGTGCCCCTCCTAGGCCGAGATTTAATGTGTAAATTAAATTTGATACTGGCATTGCTGTGAGAGAGGGAGAACAAATGTATTTACAAACAGAGCCACAGTGGACATATGAATGCCACATAACAAATAACAATTGGGCTGAAAAAGTGTGTGAATTGGGGAAAAATCAAACGCTGTCATTTGACACAGATATTATGTTCCCTGACAATTTGCATTGCACGTCACATGTTGTAGTGGAACGAGATCAACAATATGAAGAGGGTTGGTTTAGGGAAGAAAAGGAGGAGACTTTGAAACTTGATCAAATGTGTGCGATTTCAGCCTGCCTGTCAAAAAAACAATTTCCTTTCTATCTGGTAGCAGGAGACTCTGTACCTCACATATCAATCCCCAAGGTTAAAAACCAAGCGTGGGGAGAAATAGGGTTGTTTGTGAAAAACTGTGTTGAAACAACTGACTGGAGGGAAGTTGAGGATAATGTGAAGTATAGTGAGAAGCTGGAAGCATTTAAGTCTGAATGCCAGCAGGAGATTGAGGTAGAAAGGATTGTGACCCCTATTGACAGAAGCACAAAAGAAAATCATTGCATGACAAAAAATTGTGCTTTGGACATACACCCTGCATTGGCAGAGGTGCCCTATAAATTGTGGGCAAAGCACAAATATGATGTGGGATTGATAAGGGGATGTGAACCGGTCGTAATCACTCCAAAATCTGATTACAGGCCATGCCAACAGCAGTAACCTTTAAAAACAGAGGCAATTGTGGGTATAACACCAGTGTTTGAATCACTGTTAAGAGAGGACATAATAGTGCCATGCAATGATTCGCCAGTGAGAACTCCAGTTTTTCCTGTTAAAAAGATAAGAGACAAAGGTCAACCCACCGAGTGGCGTTTTGTACAAGACTTGCAGGCCGTGAACTCAGCTGTCAGAGCGAGAGCTGCTACAGTGCCAAATCCGTATACATTCTGGTCACAAATTCCTCAAGATGCCACATACTATTCTGTGGTAGATTTGGCAAATGCATTTTGTAGTGTGCCAATGGATAAAGAGAGTGAATTTTCACATCACAAAAAAGCAAATGTTGTCATTTTTGGGGATGTGCTCTTATTGTCGAACATTTATTCCCAATTATGCAATTCTTGAACAACCCTGAGAGCCCTGACAACAGGGAAGGAGTTGAAGTCATGTGATAAGATTGATTGGACAAGTGAGGCGGAGGAGGCATTTGATAACATGAAAGCCCAGTTAGCTGCGGCTCCGACATTGGGCCTGCCTGCACCAACAAAACCGTTTGTCTAGATGGTGGATGAGAAAAATGGATTTATGACTTCTGTTCTTTTGCAGCATCATGGGGACAGACTGCGACCTGTGGGTTATTTTTCTAGCAAATTAGATCCAGTTGCAGCAGGCCTGCCGCGCTGTTTGAGGGCAGTATTGGCTGCTGAGCAGGCCGTGATGGCCTCTAGAGAGTTTGTAGGGTATTCTGACCTGACATTGATGGTCCCACATGCAGTGTCCATGATTCTGCAAGAACAGAAAACATCTCACCTATCGACAGCTCGTTGGCTGAGATACCATACAATTTTGCTGGATATGCCGAATATCATTGTTAAGCGCTGTGCCGTCTTGAATCCTGCCACCCTCCTCTCAACAGAGGAGGATGGGGAGGAGCATCATTGTTGTCTGACCGCGCTTGAACAGGTGTGTACTCCGTGACCTGAGCTTTTGGACATACCGCTTGAAAACTGTGAGAATGTCCTCTTTGTGGATGGATCAGCTTTCAGAGATCCACAAACAGGCCTAAATAAGGTTGGTTATGCGGTAAGGACTGAATTTGAAGTTGTGACTTCTGGCACATTGCCATCAAATTATTCAGCTCAGGCTGCGGAGCTCGTAGCCCTAACAGAAGCATGCAAGCTGATGGAGGGTAAAAGTGTTACGATTTACACAGATTCGCGTTATGCGCTTGGGGTCTCGCACGACTTTGGGGCTCTGTGGAAACACAGAAAGTTTTTAAAGTCTGATGGGCACCCAATCTTGAATGCTTCTCTTGTGTCTGCTCTTTTGGACGCAATTCTCTTGCCTGAACAGATTGCGCAGCGCATACCAATAACAAAGATTCTGTTTCAACAGGAAACGCCAGAGCAGACGCTGTTGCGAAGGCCGTGGCAGCGCAGCAGACAAAAGAACCGGAGTGTCTTTTGGTATCTGAACTAAACACTAATGTTTTGTCTTCTTTACAGAGCATGCAGTCCTTCGCCTCAGGGCCAGAGAAACATAAGTGGAGACAGTGCGGCTGCATTGTTGACAATGGTGTTTGGATGAGTTGTGATGGCAAGTCTTGTTTACCCCGACATTTTTTTGCTCATTATGCTAAATGGATGCATGGTTTGGATCATGCATCCAAAGGGGGAATGGTAGCACAAATGAAAGAATCGTGGTTCACAAAGGGGTTCACAGCATTCGCTGAAAATTTTTGCAAAAAATGTGTCATCTGTAACACACACAATGTGGCAAGAGGGGTAAAAATGCCTCAAGCATCTCAGCCACCACCAGCAGGTCCTTTTGAATATCTCATGATGGATTTCATTGAGCTGAGCCCTTGTGGGGGGAAAAGGTACTGCTTGGTGATGGTTGACATGTGGTCCAAATGGGTTGAGGCCAAATGGGTTTTGCCAACATCAAAACAGGATGCAGCAGCAGTGGCAAAGGCCCTGCTGACTGAAATAGTCCCAAGATGGGGAATTCCACGAAAAATCAGTTCTGACAATGGAACACATTTTGTCAATGAAGCAATAAAACAAGTGGGTCAGTTTTTGGGGATAGACATGAGAACACATTGTAGTTACCATGCCGCTTCAGGTGGAGCCGTGGAACGCGAAAATGGGACAATAAAAAACAAATTGGCAAAGTGTTGTGAGGAAATTGGACTCACATGGGTTCAGGCGCTACTGATAGTTCTCATGTACATGAGAATGAGAAGAAGGCCTAGGGCGAACCTAAGCCCGTTTGAAATTGTTTTTGCAAGGCCACCATTCATGGGGATGGAGGGGGGTGAACAACAGCTGCCATCGACAGAATTGTGTGAACATGACATGTTGAATTACTGCAAAGAAATGTCTTCTCTGTTGTCTAATGTCTGTGTGCAGGTAAAAGCTGCTCAGGGGAAACCAGCTGAAACTCCCCTACACGACATAAAGCCAGGAGATTTCGTGGTGATATGAGACCTGAGGAGAAAGAGCTGGAAGGTGAAAAGGTGGCTAGGACCGTTCCAGGTGCTGCTGACTACTCACACGGCTGTGAAGGTAGCTGAGAGAGCCACGTGGGTTCACGCCAGCCACTGCAGAAGAGTCCCATCAACGATCCAGGAGGAGGAACAGAGAGAGAGGGAGCCTGAGACACATGTCAGTGAATGCCAAGATCCTGTTCAAACAGCAGGTGCCGTTATCAGCGCAAGAGCAAGGACACCCTCCTTTCAGAGTGGTGCTGAAGCAACCAGTTTATAAATTGGATCCTGTTGTGCGATCACAAGCGGCAGTTGTTGTGAAAAGACAAAAAACTGCCTAAGCATTTTCTTACTTTCACAAATTTAAGAGAATGATCATTTATACGAAAATCAGAAATGAAGAGTATAAGTGTGATGTGATAGCTTGAATTTGTTTTTCTATATATATATATATTTATGATTGAATGATAAAAACGGGGAAATTGTGGAGGAAAAATGTAATTATATAAGAAAATATCATTTTAATCACTATGCATGAATGTATTTCTGTGTTCATATACATAAAAGAATATTGTGTTATGTTTGCTATGCATGGATTGAGTTAAAGTCAGCAGGGGAAGAATAAGATACGGTTGGGGGCTTCAAAGAATGATGTGACAAGTGAGAATCAGGGGACAACTGGGGAAACACGAAGGCTCCGTCCGTGACCCTAAAGGTTACCTTGTACCTAAATCTGAGGGTCCAGATGTATAGGAGAATGATGTATGGGTATGTGCTTAAATTTCTTACCATGTGTGGAAAACAACAGAAGAAGCTGAGTGCTGACCTTGGGGGTTAGAGATAGTATAAGAAGGGAAGAATTGTTTTTGACTGCAGGACGCACTCTGCAGGCATTGAGATGACTGTATGACTGTTGACTCTTCTTTTGCAAAAGAATAAACCATTTATTGAAATTGGGAAAGATTTGTCTCTTATTCAGTGATAGTTAAAAAATTGCCACAACAAGAAACACTATGTATATAAAGGCATCTTTTTTGTATTTGAAGAGCAGAGAAAGAGTCTTAAGTCTGGTATTTGCCATCTTAGGCTGTGCAGCTTTATCTTTTATATCATTAGATTTTGTCCAAATGTATTCAACAACAGTAAAACCTGAGAGCCCATATAGCTACAATAAACTTTATTACCTATAAGTTGGTGAAAACGTAATGCGTTGCACTGCCTCAGATGCCACTGTTAATGATGGACAAAACATCTCTGTCATTTACTGGCGTGTCAGGTTGTCAGGTATGCCGTGGAAAAAACATACACAAATTAAATAAATAAAATTAAAAATAAAATAAACATAAATGTACTGCAGCGTCGTCAAAAATAAGAATATATGCAAATTCGTTTTTTATCATCACCCAATATGCGTTCAAGCTACCAGTGACCTCAGTGCGTTCCTATGTGACTTGGGGCTTTCCCGCATCCACAAATTTCACACATTACGAGTGACCACACTAATTAGGCCTACAAAAACATGGACAAATTTTTTAAAAGAAAATCTACAGACCCTGGACCAGAACCCGAACCCTTGTCTAGCAGCAAGGATATAAGAAAGAAAACGGTGAGCTCAAGACAATACGGTAAAAGTTAAAGTGAAAGTCATATGGATTCACACTCACCGGGGATCCCTCGGCAGCACTCCTATTATGATTAGTCTGTGAAGAAAAACTCTCTAATTATGCAATGGTTCCTAGCAAGCTTAAACACCATCTCCAAAAAAAACACCCATCACTCATTGGAAAAGACTATTTTGTGCGTTTGAGAGAACAAACTGAGAAACAGGCTACATTGATGAGAAAAAGTACCACGGTGTCTGAAAAAGCGCTCGAAGCTAGCTACCTGGTTGCTGAGGTGGTGGCAAAGTCAAACAGCTACCATCAAAAACAACAGGAGAGGAAATATTTTGCGTGACATCCGAATATGAAAAATGTGTAAGTGTGGGTACCGATGGAGCAGCATCTATGGCCGGGCCTACCAAGGGATTCGTCAGCAGGGTCAAAGATAAAAATCCAAACGTCGTTGTCACACACTGCTTTTTGCATCGCAAGGCACTAGTTGCCAAGACATTACCAAAGGAGCTATCGGATGACCTTTGAAAAGCCATCTATTCGCCACCTTATGTGAGGAGATGGGTGCAGACCATCAGACTTTATTGCTACATACGGATGTCCGATGGCTGCCCCGTAGTAAATTTTTGTCATGTGTATGAACTGAGGGAAGAGTTGAAAATATTCTTAACCGCGGAAAAATCACAGTATGTTTTACTGATGGCAGATGAGGAAGTCTGACATACATGGCGGACATTTTTGCACACCTTAATGAACTGAACATACGAATACAAGGAAAAAATTTAAATTTGCTAACTTGCACAGACAAATCGCATAGATTCAGATCGAAGCTTGCTCTTTAGCAACAACATGTAGAAAGAGGCTCTCTTGAGATGTTTGCTCAGACTGCACATTCAGATGGCACTTTGGCATTATGTGAGGTTATTACTAAGCATCTAAAAACTCTTGAAGAAAAATTCTCTTTTTATTTTCCCTCAGTTTCATCCGAAGCCTTTGACTAGGTGCGAGACCCATTTAGCTCAGCTGCAATGAACAACGCAAATGGACTGTCATTCCAGCAACAAGAGCAGCTTCCCGAAATGAGACAGTACCGTGGTTTGAAAATTACATTCATTGACCTGTCTTTGGACAGTTTATGGTTGACTGCGGCCAAAGAGTATCCAGTCATCGTGGACAGTGCAATCTTAGTCTTGCTATAATTTTCCACAACCACTTTGGAAAGTTTTTTGTAGATAAGATCACAACTTTAAGATCTCAGTTGTCTAATTCAGTACATGCATGATGTTCCATTATGTTCTTTCATCTAGTCTGAGTTTGAGCCTATTCATCTGTCCTCAGGATATTATTCCACCACTTTTCTTGAGACAAATCATGGACACAGTTGGTCCTGGCCTGTTATTGGTTATACTTGTGCCTTCCCTAACAGTCTTAAATTTGCGGTGGTGACGCCATTTCTTAAAAAAACCAAACCTGGATTCTTCCTCTCTTTCTAACTTTTGTCCTATTTCTAATCTGCCTTTTATCTCAAAGATCCTTGAGAGATTTGTACAGACTCAATTACAATCTTATTTGGCTGTAAATTCTCTTCATGAAACATTTCAATCTGGTTTTAAAGCTTTACACAGGGAAATCCATGGCTTTAGTTTTATTAGAGCTGAGTGCTGCATTTGATTTCATCGACCATGAGGTCCTGCTGACACTTACGAAAAAGAAGTTTATATAAGTGTTCTATTAGTATACGTCTTTTAAACTAAAAATAAGAAAGTATACTTTCAGTCTACTTTTTATATACTTTTCAGAAATATACTTTATGTACTTCTCAGAAATATACTTAAAATTGCACTTAAGTATACTTGACTTATACTGACAGAAAAGTCTAAGTATATTTGGCATATACTTTTACTCAATCTTTTGATCGAGATATACTTAAAAGTATAATTAAATATTCAAAGTATACTTGGCTTGTACTTGTGTTTAATCTTTTGATTGAGTAGCCTATTAAATATACTTCTTTTTTTTTTTACATAGTTTTACATACAGTCTTATTAAACTTACATTGTTTGAAAATATTGATTAGAATATTGATAGTAAACAGATATGTTCCTAATTCTGCGTATCTGAATTTTTGTGTGGGCTAGTCCACTGGTAGTGTACATAAGAATTTACTTAATCACTTTCCTCTTTCCCCATTGACTGAATTTTCCAGCTATCCATGTTTTCACTGTTATACAGAAGGGGGCGCTATGACACATCTTCTAGTACAGAATCTCCTGATCAAAACACAAGAGAAGAAGAAGCTGAAACAAGTTATAGAAGATTGCTCATGCAAATGTAAAATAACGCGATTATCAAACATTAAACAGCATGTAAATCAAAACTGCCTAATGTTACTGAATGAAATGTCGAACCCATGAAGAGGAAACTATTGTGAAGCTTTGTAGGTGTTGATGGACTCGATCTATGTTTTGATCATCGCTCTGAATCTGATAAAGGTGTAGTCTTTGACAAAAAAGGCGATTTTCTCAACTTTTTGTTTAAAATGTTGCCTTTCTTTATGAAACTTACCCACATTCAAGTGTTGATAAAAAGGATGCATGAAGCTATAATAAAATGTTTTTAAAATTAAAGTACAGTTAAAGGTATATTTAAAGTATAAAAAAATATATCTACATTTGAACATAGTAGTATACTGAAAGTGCAAAAATAATATATAAATAGTAAACTATAAGTATGATGTTATGTTCACTTAAAGAAAACTTACAAGTATACTTGCAGTATAAACTACTAAACTAGTAGTTTACTGAGAGTACACTTCAAAGTATACTTTCATAAACTAAAAAATTTACTACTTGTATTAAAATAGTAAACTATGAGTATACTTATAAGTTCACTTGTAGAAACCTACTTGTGCACTTAAAGTTTACTACTGTTACACTTATAGTACACTTAAACGTATACTTTTATATTCTAAAAGTGGGCCAATTTAATCCCAAGCAGTATTGAAATAGTACACTTACAAGTTTACTACTAGTACACATTGATATTAGTATACTTACTACATAAAGTATACTTAAAAATATACTTGAACATTACTTAAGTATACTTCATAAAATGAACTAGAAGTATACTTCTTTTTCGTAAGGGAAAAGACCAATTCAGTGTTCGTATTGGTCATCAGTCCTCCTCTAGTATACCTCTTGATTGTGGAGTCCCACAGGGATCAATCCTTGGGCCGGTATTGTTTACCCTGTATATGCTACCTTTGGCTTCCATTTTTAATAAATACGGAGTATCCTTTTACCTATATGCTGATGATACTCAGATCTATTTTCCCTTAAAACATAATGATAAAAATGGTTTACAGCCACTGTTGGCCTGTTTAAAAGAACTCAAGCTTTGGCTTTTTAAGTAATTTTCTAAATTTAAACAGAAATAAAACTGAAATAATTATATTTGGGCCTATGGAAAACTGTGTGTTTGATGTTGACCGTGGTTCTCTTGCCCCATATGAAACTCAGTGTGCTAGAAATTGGCCCCTCAGTACCTGACTAATCTGCTCTGTCCGTACACTCCTTCTAGAACTCTGAGATCCAGTGATCACTGTCTACTCCTCGTGCCTAGTTCTAGACTTAAAAAACGTGGTGATCGTGCTTTTGCGATTGCAGGTCCAAAACTTTGGAACAGTCTACCTCTTTACATCAGATTAGCTCCTTTATTTCCACCTTCAGATCTACTCTAAAGACTTATTTATTCTCTTTGGCTTTCAATACTCCTTGGTCATAGGTTCGATTATTGTTTTACTATTTTTGTGTGTTCCTTAATTTTGGTAGTTTTATTTTTCTATTTCTTAGTATTATTCTTTTCTGTACAGCACTTTGGTCAGCCTTGGTTGTTTTTAAATGTGCTTTATAAATAAATATTGTATTGTATTGTATTGTATTCAATGTATATATCAACGTAGTATAAGTAGGCAAATTGGGACGCAGCATCAGACACTGAATATTTCAGAACACTGGGAGCACCAGCTCATTTGCATTTAAAGGGACACACATAACGGCGTGGTTTTGCTCACCCCCCAAAAGTGGCAATTTTAACATGCTAAAAAAATTATCTGTAGGGTATTTTGAAAGGGACAAAACATCTTATAAAAAGGAGTTCTCATTATCTGTTCCGGCCAGTAGGTGGGACTGTCCATAAACATAATAAATACATAGATGCCTATATGTCTATGGGATTGTCAGTCTGCAGGTTTCAATAAACCATTATTGATTCAAAGCGCTGATAAGGTAATAATAAAGTCGTTCTGGAGAAAACATTGATGTTATCCAGCTTATTTCAATTATCATATAGTGACCATGCGGGCAGATCAGTAATTTAGTTGAAAATTTATTTGAATATTTAGTTTAAAATTTTAGTGTCCCCAACTGAGCAAGCCAAGCCAAAGGCGACAGTGGCAAGGAACCAAAACTCCATCAGGTGGCATAATGGAGAAAAATAAACCTTGGGAGAAACCAGGCTCAGTCGGGGTGCCAGTTCTCCTCTGGCCATCATGCCGTGTCGGTGAGGCAATTATTAGATAGGAATATTCGAAAGATCGGAGTCATCACGCCGGAGACGGGTTTATTGAGGATGCCGTTTCGGTGAGGCAATTATTAGATAGGAATATTCGAAAGATCGGAGTCATCACGCCAGAGACGGGTTTATTGAGGATGTCATGTCGATGAAGCAATTATTAGATAGGAATATTCGAAAGATCGGAGTCATTACGCCGGAGACGGTATATTGGGATGTCGTGTCGATGAGGCAATTATTAGATAGGAATATTCGAAAAGATCGGAGTCATCACGCCGGGGACGGGTTTATTGAGGATGCCGTGTCGATGAGGCAATTTCAGTCTAATTGACACGGTCTCTGCAGACACTTCAGGGATGCGTTGGTCATGTCTGGGCGCAGGTCCACCATCTGATCTGGATACGGCCGGGATCCGGCTGACTGCTGTAAACCTCGGGATAAACAGAGAGACTAACATTAGCGTAGATGCCATTCTTTTTATGATGTAACGAGTACATCAGGTGTTATGGGAAGTGTTCCCGGTTCCGGCTGACCTAGTTAATGCAGCCTAAAAATCATTTAACTGATTTGAATAGTATAAATTTAAAAAATGTTATGTGTATGCCATAGTAAAGAGATGTGTTTTTAGTCTAGATTTAAACTGACAGAGTGTGTCTGCTTCCCAAACAATGCTAGGAAGACTGTTCAACCTGCAGTTGATTTTGATATTCTAGGTATTATCAACTGGCCAGAATTTTGAGACCACAATAGACGTGATGGAGTATAATGTGTTAAGAGCTCGGTCAAGTACTGGGGAGCTAAACCATTTAGTGCTTTGTAAGTAATAAGCAAGATTTTAAAATGTATGCAATGTTTCATAGGGAGCCAGTGCAGTGTTGACAGATCCGGGCTAATATGGTCATACTTCCTGGTTCTAGTAAGAACTCGAGCTGCTGCGTTTTGGACCAGCTGCAGTTTATTTATTAACCGAGCAGGGCAACCACCCAGTAGAGCATTACAATAATCTAGCCTTGAGGTCATGAACGCATGAACTAACTGTTCAGCATTTTGCATTGAAAGCAGGTGCCGTAATTTAGATATATTTTTAAGATGGTAGAATGCAGTTTTACAGATGCTAGAAACGTGGCTTTCAAATGAAAGATTGGTATCAAAGAGCACACCCAGGTTCCTAACTGACGACGAGGACTTGGCAGAGCAGCCATCAAGTGTTAGACAGTATTCTAGGTTACTACTTGTGGAGTTTTTTTGTCCAATAATTAAAAATTCTGTTTTTTCTGAATTAAGTTGCAGGAAATTACTAGTCATCCAATTTTTTATATCAGCTATGCATTCCATTAATCTTGTGAATTGGTAAGTTTCGTCAGGGCGTGAAGAAACATAGAGCTGAGTATCGTCAGCATAACAATAAAAACTAACGCCATGCTTCCTAATGATATCTCCCAGTGGTAGCATGGACAGGGTGAAAAGCAACAGTCCTAGCACTGAGCCTTGCGGTACTCCATACTGAACTTGTGATCGGTGTGACATCTCTTCGTTTACTGCTACAAACTGATAACGGTCAGATAAGTATGGTTTAAACCATGCCAATGCAATTCCACTAATGCCAACATAATTTTCGAGTCTATTCAAAAGAATGTTGTGGTCGATAGTATCGAATGCAGCGCTAAGATCGAGTAACACTAATAGAGATATACAACCACGATCGGATGATAAGAGTAAATCATTTGTAACTCTGATGAGAGCAGTTTCAGTACTATGATACGGTCTAAATCCTGACTGGAAATCCTCACAGATACCATTTCTTTCTAAAAAGGAGCGCAGTTGTGAAGACACTGCCTTTTCTAGTATTTTTGACAGAAAGGGTAGATTTGAGATTGGCCTGTAATTGACTAATTCTGTAGGATCAAGTTGCGTTTTTTTAACAAGTGGTTTAATAATAGCCAACTTAAAAGTTTTCGGTACATATCCTAGTGACAAGGATGAATTATTGACATTAAGAAGAGGATCTATGACCTCTGGAAGCATCTCTTTTAATAGCCTAGTCGGTATAGGGTCGAGCATACATGTTGTTGATTTTGATGATTTAACGAGTTTAGCCAATTCTTCTTCTCCTATAGCAGTGAATGAGTGTAATTTTTCCTCAGTGACACTACAATGCACTGTCTGATGTGATACTGTAGTACACGGCTGCATGGTTATGATTTTTTTCCCAATATTATCAATCTTGCACGTAAAGAACTGCTGTGCTGTTTACAAACATCAGAAGTTGAAGCTTTATTTTTGGTTAATTTAGCCACTGTATCGAATAAATACCTAGGGTTATGTTTGTTTTCTTCTAAGAGAGTCGAGAAATAAGCAGATCTAGCAGTTTTTACGGCCTTTCTGTATGCAATCATGCTCTCTTTCCACGAAATGTGAAAAACCTCCAGTTTTGTTTTCTTCCAGCTGCGCTCCATTTTTCTGGCTGCTGTTTTAAGGGCCCGAGTGTGCTCGTTGTACCACGGCGTTGGACTATTTTCTTTAATCTTCTTTAAGCGCAGGGGAGCAACTGTGTCTAAAGTGCTGGGAAAGAGAGAGTCAATAGTTTCTGTTGCAACATCGAGTTCCTCTAGGCTATCTGGGATGCTGAGGAGATGAAACTGATGAGGAAGATTATTTACAAAGCAATCTTTAGTGGCAGCAGTGATAGTCCTGCCATATTTAAAGCGAGGGGACGGCTTTGCAGCCTTAGCTAAATTAAGTATACATGATACTAGATAATGATCTGAGATGTCATCGCTCTGCTGCAGAATTTCAACAGTATCAACATTTATTCCATGTGACAATATTAGGTCTAAAATATGATTACGGCGATGAGTGGGTTCCTGACACGTGTTGCCTAACTCCAATAGAGTTTAGAATGTCTCTAAACGCCAATTCCAATGCGTCTTTTTCATTGTCTACATGGATATTAAAATCACCAACAATTAGTACTTTATCTGCAGCCAGTACTAACTCTGATAGAAAATCAGCAAATTCTTTGGTAAAGTCTGTATGGTGCCCTGGTGGTCTGTATACAGTAGCCAGCACAAATGTCAAACGGGATTTATCAATTACACTACATAACGTTACATAAAGCACCAAAACTTCAAAGGAATTATATTTGAAACTAGACTTCTTAGTAATACTGAAGATATTATTATAAATTACAGCAACACCTCCCCCTTTACCTTTCAGACGCGGGTCGTGTTTATAACAATAATCTTGGGGGGTGGACTCATTTAAAGTAATGTAGTCGTCAGGTTTTAGCCAGGTTTCTGTCAAACACAGCACGTCTAGATTATTATCTGTAATCATATCATTAACAATAAGCACTTATTGTTAATGATAGGGGAAAGGGATCGAATATTCAGCAGCCCGAGATTTATCGTTTGTTCATCTGTATTATATCTGTTATTTATTTTTTGGACATCAATTAGATTTTTACCGTTGAATGGTTTTGATGGTTTTTTGTATTTACTAAATCGGGAAACAGACACAGTCTCTATGTGATAATATCTAGGTGAAAGAGTCTCTATGTGCTGGGATTTATCTGACTTCTGTGACGTGAGACAGCTAGCGGGCGGTCGTATCGAGAAGAAGCTGGAAAGCTTATCCAGTATCCTCTGCTATTGTCTTTCTTGTGCACTGAGCTCTCTCTCCTCCCCCTTACTGCTGATTGGCTACAAATGCGTTTTGGTGTTCCATCCGATCCACTTTTCTACAGCATTTTTCAAAAATCGCTTACTGCATCTTAAAGGCTTCCAGGTTATTATTGGCAACATGCTTGTTGCTTAAGCTTTTTTGGGTATTACAACATGCTTGTTGCCTTAAGCTTATAACTACATTTAAATAGGCATGCTGCTCTCTTCTCAGCTGCTTGTAACAGAAGAGCACCCCTTAGCTTCCACTCTCCTCCTTTAAGGGGCACGCTGCATGTAAATGCATCTGGCTGTGTAAATTTCACTCCTCCCAAAATGGTAAACAAATAAACGTGTGAGAGCGTGTTATAGGTTACCAGCTCCGGTAGCCAGATATGACACCGCTACTGCAACACACATCGCCACAGATATGGCCCGAGATGAGTAGCTGAGTATCTTTTCAGAAAGCAAAACTGCCGCAAATGAAAGTTTGGCACTGCATCCTGAAGCTCAACACACAATTATCTTCATTAAAAGTATAGTGAGACTAAATTATCTTTTGATGCTGCTTTCTCTCCTATTGTGGTCTTTGATCTTAGCTGATGATAAATAAAATGCAGCTATCTGTTGGTTTCACTGATGTGCACTGTTAAATTTGCATACAGCATGGGAATTGAAGATCGGTTTTATATTAATTCTGCGGAGACACATTTATGTGGCTATGTGTAAATGGAACAGTTATAACAAATTGGATAGCTATCCGATCAGTAAGAACGCATGACGTGACCACATTATGGAAGAGAAAGTGTTTGTATATTATCACAGTGTAAGTGCATCACATTGTGAACAAGAAGAAATGTACTCTTACACAAAGGGTCCCTCCAGGTTGTACACAACTTTAATGTAAACATGGGTGACCATCCTTGGGTTTAGACTGTCCAGTTCCACACTGCCAAACATGCTGAGAAATAAACACTTGAAAATATGCTTATATGTTTATAATGCATAATTATGTCAAACGAAAAACATTTTTTTCCACATGCTGTTTAGGGTGAAATGCAAACAATGTTCTATATAGTCCAAAATGGTTTTGATTAAATACATTTATTTAATCTAATTTATTTAATAAATATATAACAGTATTAGTTCAGTGGTTCCCAATCCAGGTCCTGGGGCCGGTTGCACCAGCTGTGCATATGTTACAATTTAGCCTAGTTTGGATGTAAATGGGCACTGTTACAACTTACGCACTACTAAATATTTTTGTGTTGCACCATTAAACTTAATTGAAGTGTATTTGCAGAAGCCTCCGATCAGGAGTAACAGTTGGAATAAAATAAAAGCAGACTGATTGCATTTAATTATTTAATTTAACTGTATTTAATTAAACTTATTTTTACTGTTAGAATGAAGGATAAAATTAAAATCACAGCATTTCAACAGAACTTCTGCTCATGTCGCCTTTGGCTTTTGGCTTGCTCAGTTGGGGACACTAAAATTTCAACTATATTACTGATCTGCCCGCATTGACACTATATGATAATTGAAATGAGCTGGATGACATCACCATTTTCACCAGAGCGGCTGTACAGCCGAATCAAATTCTGTTGCATTATTTTCCTGTTACCACTGTGAAGCTGCTTTGAAACAATTGGCATTGTAAAAAGTGCTATATAAATAAAGGTGATTTGATTTGATTTGATGTATTTAAAGGCTGCTATTGGAATATTGAGGGTAAACATTATATTATTTTACTAGCTCATATTATAATTTACTGATTGCATTTAATTATTTAATTTAAGTGTCTTTAATTAAACTTATTTTTACTGTTAGAATGAAAGATAAAATTAAAATCACAGCATTTCAACAGAACTTCTGCTCATGTCGCCTTTGGCTTTTGGCTTGCTCAGTTGGGGACACTAAAATTTCAACTATATTACTGATCTGCCCGCATTGACACTATATGATAATTGAAATGAGCTGGATGACATCACCGTTTTCACCAGAGCGGCTGTACAGCCGAATCAAATTCTGTTGCATTATTTTCCTGTTACCACTGTGAAGCTGCTTTGAAACAATTGGCATTGTAAAAAGCGCTATATAAATAAAGGTGATTTGATTTGATTTGATGTATTTAAAGGCTGCTATTGGAATACTGAGGGTAAACATTATATTATTTTACTAGCTTATATTATAATTTACTAGCTACGTTCTGCCTCAAGAACAAATGGCACAGAATAAAGTACTGAGTTAGTAACAAACTAGCTAGTAGTTACCAAGCCTGTAGTGTGGACTTTGTTCCAATTTAAGTAAGAAATTACGAATGGCTGGTGCAACCCTACACTGGATTGCCCCCAGCTCTGCACATTTTAGATGGCTCCCCAATCAAACACTCCTGATTCAACAGCTTGTTAGTAAAGACTCTAAGACCTCGACTGTGTTTGAAATTGCCCCCTATACCCTCATTTACTATTCCCTACATTAGTCCACTAATATAGTCCACTTGAAGTTAGTGAATTCGGACACTGAGTGCGCAGGAAGGGCTGTAACTTCTGCATAGTTTTTGCTTGCTGTTTAATAATCATTTGAAACTTAGCAAACTGGCAGCTCCAGTAGTAATGAAATGATTTATCTTGAACTGTCATGGAAACTGTGTTTAAACCTTAATTAAACAATTTAATAATCAAAAGGAATTTATACCAGTATGATTACACTGTACCTACATTGAACCAGTGTTTTGGAAAATATGAATAGATGATTCAGCTGCGGGCGCCATCTTCTGGCGAGACACAGGAATTATTTCTGCGTGACCCTTACAGTGCATTATGGGTATTCTATAGCTGTTGAGTGTACAACAGTTGTACAAAAAATTGTTTTTGCAGTGCATTACAGGATTGAATGAGTGCACTCCATAATGACCACCATCGTTTCTGACACTACTACAAATGGCTGTTCCCTTAAATAGTGCCCTATTTAAGGGTTTATGGGGTGATTTAAAACACAGCCCTCAAATATGTAGATAAGAGAGACATGAAAAATAAGCAGTGTTTCTGGTACTACAGGACCAGTATTGGGAACCACTATACTAGTTCAATGGCTGAAGTGAGGCACTAATTCAGAAATTCATGATTTAAAAAGAACAACAATAGAGTCTCTCTCTCTGTAATATAAGACGTCTCATAATCATCATATTACAAAATTACACTACAGACCTTCATGAAATACTGGGTATGTATAATGTATACTTTTGAAGTTTTTTTTTTTTTTTTTTTTTTCAAAGCAAAAATCAAGGTTATTGTGAGTTTTTGACTGATTCATTTCCGTTGTAAATAATCATTAGTTATTTACTTTGGGGCAACTTACACGACACCATTTTCAACCAAAAGAGAAAACTCTCATTGCGTTCCGGCCGCGATATAAGATCTTATATAAAGCTGTATAAAGCTATATATCTGTGATCCTCGTCTCCGAAAGGTTGATCGAAAGCTTTGCTGTGATCTCAGAAAATATATCTACTGTATAGAAACAGCCTATTAGAATTCTTATTAGGTTACTAAAAAAGTGTTGTTTTTTTCTGTTTTATGTTGTTCACAACTAAGCAATTCAGTTTATGGCCATTATAATTATTTAAAGAAGCTCAATTTTTACTAAGAACATCTTAAACTGCAAAAAATCAAATTATTTAAAGTTCAAAGGGGCAAAAGCATACTTATCACATTTCACATTATAGCTAGAAAAGTAAACATACACACCTTTTTTTGTTGAAAGCATGATGAATTGATCCATTTAGCAAGACTGTAATATTTCCGCATGCTGCCATTGCAAACTGTAAAGACAGTTTCAAACCAATGAAATGCATTAGTGCATCTTAATTCCATTTTGATAAACTATTAGAAGACCGCCTAATCCTAACCCTACTCCCTAATCCTAACCCCATCTCCACACCTAATCCTAAACCTAAAAAAACAAAACATTTTTGTGCACAGGAAGAATGCTGTTTTTTTTTACGTGGATATTGGATATTGGGACACAAGTGAAGTACAAAGCCTTATTTAATAAATAGTTTAGCCCTTAAATACATGCAACTATGGAAACATTTAGATTTGTGAGTGTAATGGTCTCATTCTGTTTTGTTCTGTTTTGGTTTCGTTTCCATTCATTTCCATGTTCAATTTTGCCTGAGTTCTCTGTGATTGCTAATTTTCATGGTTATTCAGTTAGGTCCTCACCTGTTCGTAGTTCCATTGATTACTCTGTTTGTGTATATGAGCTCTTAGTTTCCTTAGTTTTTTGTCCGGTATAGTCAATGTATTACGTGGTCATGCTAGTCTATTTTCCTGGTTATCTCCTGAGTGTTTCCTTTTGGATTTATCATTAAAGACTGTTTTATTTAGTTTTCTGTCGTTATGCACATTACTTCAACTGACAGAATACCGGACCTAAAGATACGATTTTTTTGTGGCGTTTTAACAATGGACTTTGCTCTGCCTAGAGCAGGAGCAACAATCCCTCTAGGACCACACAAGACACTTTTTAGATCTGGCATGCCTTATGTCATTCCCCGACCACTCTCTGTGAGCATTTTATTATTCCAGTTTAAGCGGGTGTTAGTTGGGATTAGTTTCCCATCAAAAGTATTGCGGTCACAGATCAAACGATAAGTGTGAATGAAAAATGTAAAAACACATGTAAAAATATACTGCACAAGCTGAAAAAATTAATGCAAAATGATCAGACAACAACAAAAATGATATTTCACAAAACCTAAACATGAATGCAAAATAATCTGAATCACACACAAAATAGTTTTCCTTAATTTTTTACTCTTTTTTTGTGCTCACATTTTCTGCTCATATTTTATTTTGTCTGAATGCGGGCACTCTTTTTCTCTTCACTCTTCTTTACACATTCTGCCCTTGCTCTTCCAAATGTTGCAGTTAGAGTTTTATGTGAAATGGGGTGGACGAGCTTAAGCGTCTCCATTGGTCCACTATTTCTGGACTGACAGCTCCTCCTCTAGCCAATCAATCAAAGAGGAGAGTTGATGTCACTCCAATGCGAATCATAGGCTGCATCTGAAATCGCATACTTTCCCTATATAGTAGGTGAAAAACAGTATGTGACAAAGGAAGTATGTCCGAATTCACAGTACTCATAAAAGAGAAGGCAAGAAGTACCCAGATAACCTACTTCTTCTGCCGTGTGCATACAATGGACACTTTACTATCCCATGGCATGAATGGCAGTGAAGCAGCGCAACTGATGCTGGTAAGTCACATGATAATGACAACATGCCGAATGTATTACGTCCAGATTACATTCATACTACACACATTCATACTATATAGAACATACTCTTTTAGCGGTCGTGAAGTAGCCAAAATAAGTAGTACCTACTCAAAAGAGTATGCAATTTGGACACAGCCATTGCTACTGATACTCACTTGTACAGAGGAAGATGGAGATAACAGTCAGCTGGCAAATCATCGTTAAAGACACCAATTATGACGTTAATTTCGACATATACAAATAATTAAATTCCTCTTTTTCGAGATACATGAGATTCTAGATAGCATGGTGACATTGATACAATGTTGAGTTTTGATCCAAACCATAATTTTGGTTGAGATTGAAATTTCAGTGTTTAAAGTATGTTGAATCAGCATTGATGAAAGTCGACAGCACACATGGGTGGAGACAGTGACATTGAACTAACAGTATGTTCGACATCGGCTGCGGCTGGATGCAACCGATCGGCGAGAGTTGCCGCGTGCAGGCGGGGAGGAGCTGCAAATGGAGACGTCAAGTCGGACACGTTCTGCTTCCTGTAGTGATGCTCGCGCTGTGTTTGCATACTTTATTACAGATAAAGTGAAATAAATGCAATATCTGTCATATACACAGATGTTTCAGAGACATTTTCATTCAATACTTTATGTACTGTTTAATACAGTTTGTATAAGAGTAAAGTTCAACATAAGACCATACTATCAATGAAGTGGGGTATGATGTATGACGTTTTTTATAAATATACGAAACACACGTGATCGCTGCCATGCAGTGAATCCGGCCAATCGTGGAACAGCTTGTCGTCATCAGCTGGAGAAGCTGCGCAGAATGAACCAGCCGGTTGCTCTCGAATCGCTCTTGCGGTACTTTAATGGCATGCGTCACAGTCATGTGGCGTCGGCGCTGTCTCAAGTCGGACAAAATTTCTAACCGGCATGCTCTGCTTCAAGTCAGCCGCCGATCGGTCTGCGCGTCGCTGCACGTAGACCCCAACGTAGACTTCTCCGTTGATAGAAAGGGTTATGTTGAACTTTATTCTTGTACAAACAAACGCTGTATTAAGCAGTGCATAAAGTATTGAATGAAAACGTCTCTGAAACATCTGTGTATTTGACAAATATTGCATTTATTTCACTTCAGCTGTGATAAAGTATGCAAACACAGCGCGAGTGTCACTACGGGAAGCAGAAAGTGTCTGACTTCACGTCTCTGTTTGCAGCTCCTCCTCGCCTGCATGCGGAAACTTTCGCCAATCGGTTACATCCAGCTGCAGCCGATGTCGAACACACCTAATGTCTGTTGAAAATGGTTGAAAAACATCCATTGTAGTTTGAAATTGGCCACTGATTAGTTAACACCCATTTTGGTTTTGCATGTGTACTTCTCAGTAGTTTAACTGATGCTTCCTCATTAGAGAGAAAACACAGGTGCATCCTATATAGAAGTCTTGTGTGTTGAACCATTTGACATACTTACATGACTTGTTTCAAACAATGCTGCATCTACCTTATTATTTCTGTTCCTTTGTTCCCTTTCGAGAGTACTCTCATATTGCGTAAGTTTAGCTTTTGCTATGGGAAAAACTCTTTTTCTCGAGAATATTGAAGCCAAAATTATCCTTATAATTTTATATATGTAGCCTTCAGCAGAACGAGCCACCTGCATTGCAGTTCTGAGGACGCTGGTTTCTGTCTTCACTGGACACCGCATTCAGCCCACTGTTCTGCTCCGCCATCCGGCGCGCTATATCCTTTACAAGCTGTGTGTGTGTTCACCGCTGCAACACACTCACAAAAGAGCTGAGGCGTTGTTTCAAATGCCTCGTGTATCCTGTGCCTCGTGCAGAGGCCCTCTCTTCGGCAGGGATCGTCACATCCTTTGCACCGCGTGCTTAGGCCGTGACCACGCTGAAGCTGCACTCTCTAAGGGCGGCTGCCCGGAGTGTGACGAAATGGCACTGTCGACCCTGCGGGCTCGACTCGCCAGCTTCAATGAGGACGCCGTTCCCTCCGCTCTCCCTCTTCTCTCGCTCGGGCCACGCAGAAAGAAGAGCCGTGGACAGTGAATGCCAGAGCAGACGAGCGAGCCCACGCCAGAGCACTCCCCGTGTGTCTCGCTCTCAGAATCCCCTTCGCCAGTCTTGTTCACCCAGGAAGACCAACACCCCTCTCAGTTGGTGGCCGGTCCTATTTCCTTCGGCGGACCAGAAGCGGAGTAGGACGAGGATGACAGCCTTTCGCTCGCTGCATCCCGAAGTGAGGAATGGTCGGGCTCCATAGCTGACCCCGCACCTTCTGTTCAAGACAGCACCAGTGGCGTCAGAGCCGGCCTCGATGCAGAGCTCATTCGCCTGTTGACCAGGGCCGCCGGAGACCTCGGGCTTGACTGGTCTCAACCCGAGGAACCCACGCGAAGCAGGCTGGACGAGTGGTTTCTGCAAGGCCGCCGTCAGGTCCCTCTGCAGAGGCCCGCCCCTTTCTTCCCTGAAGTTCACGACGAGCTGACGAAATCGTGAAAGCCGCGGTTCTTCAGCGCTCTCGACACTCGACGGCACAAAGGAGAAAGGTTACGAGAGTCTTCCCCCTCTTGAAGAAGCGGTCGCCGCACATCTTTGCCCGCCCTCTGCTAGAGAATACGCCTCTGCCGGCCAGGCTGCTTCAGCTGTTCACACTATGGCTGTCCTTCAAGTGTTTCAGGCCAAACTTCTCTGTTCTCTGGATGAGTCTGGCCCTGATCCTGAGGCATTCAAAGAGCTGCGCAGCGCCACTGACTTAGCCCTGCACACGACGAAAATCACCGTCCAGGTGATCGGTAGAAGCATGGCGAACCTGACTGTGCTAGAGCGCCATCTCTGGCTGACCCTTACGGACATGAAGGATGCAGATAATGCCTCCTTCCTGGATTCCCCCATCTCCACCACCGGTCTGTTTGGTCCAGCGGTGAAAGGGTTCGCTGAACGCTTCACCGAAGCACAGAAGGCGTCACAAGCCATGCGCCATTTTCTCCCCAAGCACTCCAGCTCTGCTTCGGGCCGCCGCACGAGAGTGCCGCCCCCTCAGCCTTCAAAGACAGCTCCGCCAACCTTCCAGCTGCGCTCAGTGACGAAGACTCGCCAACGTTCGCCACCATGGACCGCCAGAGCGAAGGGGACCTCGAACCAAGATTGTGTTGAACCCCGAGCCTCCAAAGCCTTACTGACCACAGAAAGAAAGAGACAGTGGTAAAGAAGTCTTTACACTTCTCCCAGTCCCCTCTATTCAGGCGGCAGTCAACGAGCCTGTTATAAAGCACGCACGCCTGCACACAAACGCCGGTGAGCGAGCCGGCTCGCACCGAGCGTGTTCTAAATGTAGAGCGCGCGCCCACTACACAGTGCACGCCACTACACATAAGCGCTGTCCCTACAGTGTCACAAGCACAAAACAACCGGGCGACTGGGTCCCTATTACAAAGCGGCCCATCCCCAGACTTAATTCAACCCCTTGCTATGCGGGCCGAGGCCTGGGAGGCCATCCCCGGTATATCAGAGTGGGTGTTGAACATAATAAAATGAGGTTGCTCGCTACAGTTTGTTCACAGACCCCCGCGCTTTCGCGCCGTGGTTGAGACATCGGTGAAGAGCGACGTGAGTGACGTGCTTCGTACCGAATGTCGAAACTGTTAGCAAAAGGGGCTGTAGAAACAGTCCCCTTAGCAATAAGCGAGTCAGGCTTTTACAGTCGCTACTTCCTCGTTCCAAAGAAGGATGGCGGCCTCAGACCAATTAGCTCGACGATTGGCTGGTTATAGCCCAATCAGAGGTGCAGTTAATAACTCACAGGTCCTGGCTCCTCAGGCATCTAGAATGTTTGGGTCTCAGGATCAACACTGCCAAGAGCGCGCTGTCTCCCAGCCAGAATATTTCTTTTCTGGGGACAGTCATGGACTCGATACAGATGAGAGCGCGGCTTACGTCACAACGCGCGCTCGCCATCCAGCGCATAGCGGCATCGTTCAAAGCTGGCACTTACACTCCTCTCAAACTTTTTCAGAGGATGTTAGGCCTTATGGCCTCAGCATCAGCAGTACTCAAACTGGGCCTACTATATATGCGTCCCCTCCAGCGCTGGTTAAAACCCTGCGCCCTGGCTCGCACGTGGCAGTCAGGCCACTTACGCATCAAAGTGAACCACGGCTGTATCAAAGCCCTGGCTCCTTGGAAAGCAGCCGACTGGTACCAGCGCAGTCTCGAAGTAGAAAGTGATCTCGACAGATGCATCCAACCTAGGTTGGGGTGCCCTGCACAAAGGCAAGCCCATCTCCGGCCTTTGGAGGTACATAAACTGTCTAGAGATGAGAGCAGTCGGTCTGTCGCTAAGAGCTTTCCTCCCATACAAAAAGGGTCACCACGTTCTAGTCCGAACGGACAACATGTCTGTGGTATCCTATATAAATCGCCAGGGTGGACTCAGGTCAAACAACCTGCACACCATGGCCAAACGCCTCCTTTTATGGACTCAGCACAACCTGCGCTCGCTAAGGGCAGCGCATGTGCCAGGCATTCTGAACCAGGGCCCGGATATGCTATCCAGAGACAAAATTCCCCCAGGGGACTGGTCTCTTCACCCACAAACGGTTCAGTTCATTTGGAGCGTCTTCGGCAAGGCAGAGGTCTTCGCCTCAGAAGACAATGCTCATTGCCCAACATTTTTCTCCAAGAGCAGGGATGCGCTGGCCCACGACTGGCCCAGTCGCCCGCTGTATGCATTTGTAAGAATCGGTTTTACTGCTAAGACAAAAGCTGAAGATCCAACCCCCTGCAATAGAACAATAAAATTCACTAATCTGGAGAGAAGATCTCACAGAAAGAGTATAGGACATCGGCCTGCCCAAACCTTCTCCCCCTCTCCCTCACCGACTCCCTTCCCTCTGATTCAAGTCACAGAATGCATATATACCACAGATGATGTATCTTGTTAATCTACTGTTTTTCCCCTTTCATGTGTGGTATCTTTTTAAAGGTCTCAGTGTGATTGGTAAAATGGTCTCAACTTCACTGCTGTCACTGGTAGGATGAGACAGATTGAAACTTATGAGAATTCTGTTCTCCTTTTGAGTGGTCTCCTCAGATATCTGATCCTTTCCCCCGAAACCAGGTGTTTGTGTTGCAAATATTTACAACCGTTCTGGTCTGGGTATTTAAGAAAGGGTGGCAGAGCTGCCATTTGGGAACATTCTGTAGCCAGAGCCTCCATGCAGTGCTGTGTCAGTGTCCGAGAGGCACTCACACACACTGTGTGTACAGTGCCAGATATAATGACTCTTTGAAACTATTTTCATATTACTTTGTAATTGTATTTTATATTTTATGCTGAAAGTTGTGTACCATGGATT
Source organism: Coreius guichenoti (assembly GCA_039654105.1). Classification (NCBI taxonomy): domain Eukaryota; kingdom Metazoa; phylum Chordata; class Actinopteri; order Cypriniformes; family Gobionidae; genus Coreius; species Coreius guichenoti. The sequence goes on from CM077189.1 coordinate 12,207,325, forward strand.
CATGTTTAATTATTTTTATGTAAGTTCTGTCTGGCCAAAATAAATGTTAATCTTGATTTATCTTGTATTATTCTGAAATCATTATTCTAGTATGGATCAATGTGGAGTCCTGTATTTCCGCAAATCTTTTGCCAGAATAGATCAAACCGAGGACCCCATGACTGAAGCATGGAGCGCAGCATGCGGGATAATCCGATTTCTGACTATTACTGTATTAGCAAGTTGCAGCTCTCGTGTCTATTAATCAAATTACACTTTTTGTTGAGTAAGCAGGTGCGACCACATAAAGGTAAAATATTCATTCTGCAATCCTCTGACTAATATCAGAACTGGCCAGTTTGTGTTCGTGAACGCGCGAATCGCGACGCGTCTGTTTCTGTGCGATATCGGGTTCCTTGATGAACGAATATTTGAAAATAAGAGATACTAAGAAAAATCAACGATCCAAATTAAATCACAACGAATCATCAGCTGTTAAATTACAAACGTAACAAATTGAACGAAGTCACATAAAATTGGAGTCAGATCACTTTATTCATGGAGTCGGATTTAAAATTAGATGTTAATAAATTAAGTGAATTTAACAGAAATGCTGAAAAGGCTTACATGCAGAATCCTTCAACCAAGCCGTTTTGGGCTAACGGATGGACCTTACACATTTCCTCCGGTCGCAATGTTACCTCAGGTCATCAAACGGATCAGGGAGAGCAAGTGTGCAGTGCTTTTAATAGCCCCTCTCTGGAGGAATCAACTATGGTTCTCCGAGTTGACTCAGCTGCTAGAAACAGCCCCATGGCCGATACCGCTGAGGAGAGACCTCCTCACACAGGCGAAGGGGATGATCTGGCATCCCCGCCCCAACTTGTGGGCCCTTCATGGCCCTTGTGGGCCCTTCAACGGATACCCGGGAACCTCCCAAAAGGGGTGCTGAATACTATTTCTGAAGCGAGAGCGCCTTCAACCAGGCGGCTTTACGCTCTAAAATGGTCAGTGTTCTCAAGCTGGTGTGCAGCGCGGAACCTGGACCCACACTCGTGTGGAGTGACAGAAGTGCTCTCCTTCCTTCAAAAGCTTTTGGATGCGGGTCGCTCCCCTTCCACGCTCAAAGTATATGTGGCGGCCATAGTAGCGTTTCACGCTCATGTGGCCGGACAGTCACTGGGGAGAAGCAACCTAATCGTGCGCTTCCTTAACTAGTAGGCTGAACCCGCCTCGAACCCCATCTGTTCCTATATGGGATCTTTCCACGGTCCTAGAGGCCATGAAAGGTACCCCATTTGAGCCGCTTCAGTCTGTGAGCCTGAAGCACCTTTTGCTCAAAACTGCTCTCTTGCTTGCACTAGCTTCAGTCAAGAGAGTTGGTGATTTACAAGCACTCTCGGTGAGCGCTTCCTGCCTTGAGTTTGGGCCTAACGACTCCAGAGCTGTCCTCAAACCAAGACACGGGTATGTACCCAAAGTTCTCTCCACTCTGTTCAGAGCACAGGTCATTTCGCTGTCAGCTCTTCCCTCGTCTGAGGACGAAAGAGACGCGAATCTACTCTGTACCGTCAGGGCTCCTTTTTTTAGGGTGTTTATTTAGGGTGTTCCACCGCATCTAGGCAGTCGGAACAGCTCTTCGTATGCTTTGGTGGTCGCACCAGAGGGTGCGCGATCACGAAGCAGAGATTGTCGCGATGGAGTCAAGAGGTCTCTGCTGCCCCATAGGCGTCAGAACTCATTCCACTAGAGGCATGGCCTCGTCATGGGCTTGGTCCAGTGTAATACCACTTGAAGATATCTGTGTGGCGGCAGGCTGGGACTCTCCGTCCACATTTATTAAATTTTATAACTTGGAGGTTCCTGCTTTGCAAGCTAGGGTCCTTTCCATATAGACAAATGTATAACACATTTACAACAACTATAAGGCCCGACGCTGTCCGGTCTGGTTTTATCTAAATTATATGACACAGGAATATTCATTTTCCTGCAAAATACCCTTATATGAGGCTCACCATTCGTTAGCCTCTTTTTGGGACTCATAACTTTTACTCTTCTATGGGCCATGGGCTCTCGCCCCAGGCCATAGTATGGGGCGAAGTTTATAAGCACACACGGCTTTTTAAATTGGGTTCCCATAGCGTAAGCTAAACTTACGCAATACGAGAGTACTCTCGAAAGGGAACGTCTTGGTTACTAAACGTAACCTCAGTTCCCTGAGAGAAGGGAACGAGTATTGCGTAACCTGCCGTGCTATTGTGCTTAGATCAGGCGATCGCTTCAGTCGATTTAACCTGAATCCTATGGCGTAAGGGGGGCTTTTATAGCCATAGGCCACGGCCATTTTGGCGAGCACTGATGCGCTAGGGCAATCAGGTTGCTTTGCGCGTCTCAGCCGCCTCGCCATAAGTTTGTGCAGTTGCCACAGAACAGCCAATCAGCGCGCTAGTATGCTCTGCTGGGGTCTGCTGTGCAGCTGCACTGCGTTTTACATATATAAAATTATAAGGATAATTTTGGCTTCAGTATTCTCGAGAAAAGGAGTTTTTCCCATAGCGTAAGCTAAACTTACGCACTATTCGTTCCCTTCTCTCAGGGAACCGAGGTTACGCTTAGTAACCGAGACGTTTTGCGTGCTTGTTATTTGCATTTGATTTGTGTTATTAAAGTGTAAAAGCATCCATTTTTCTACATTCTTAAAATATGCATATTGCTTTAGTAATGTTTATTGGGAAATACCTGAATAAAGTTCTAACATCATTTAACAGATTTCCTGAAGTGCAAGAGGCATGAACATGAGCAAGAATGTCATACTTCACACATAACCCATGTCTTGCATCCATCAGTGCTTGCAGAGCACATTGCTCCTTTAGTAGGAGCGAAGGCAGATGAAGATGGACAAATTCAAAAATGAGAAGCACCCTCCTGATAATGTTGACATTGATTATACATTGAGTTGTTGTCGACAACATAATCACATGACCTGTGCCTTAACTCCTGCTCCCTGATTACTGCTTAATCTAATCATTCATATTCCTGAATCTGTATTAAATTTGAGGAACGTAACTGATCTCCATTCAGTTTAGCCTGTTTCCACTGAAACGCAATTTTTAACTACAACTACATTTTGTGTTTATTGAGAAAGTGACTGACATGGCTATTTTGTGATATTTAAAGAGATTAATGTCTACATAAGGTGAATCTGCAGCTTTAAAGGGATAGTTCACCCCAAAATGAAAATTCTGTCATCATTTACTTAGCCCTCAAGTTGTTCCAAACCTGTATGAATTTCTTCTGTTGAACACAAAAGAAGATAGAGTGAAGAATGTTGGTAGCCAGACAGTTGATGGTAGCCATTGACATCCATAATATTTTTTCCTACTATAGAAATCAATGGCTACCGTCAACTGTCTGGTTAGCAACATTCTTCAGTCTATCTTCTTTTGTGTTCAACAGAAGAAAGAAACTCATACAGGTTTGGAACAAAATAAGGGTGTGTAAATGATGACAGAATTTTCAGGGTGATCTATCCCTTTAAAGAAATTTTCATTGAAAAAACTTAAGCTCTTTTATTTTTCAAAATAATCTTGAACACTACATAGTTTCATGGAAAATGTACTGAGATATAGTTTATAGTAATGAGGTGCTTCTCAATACGCAAATTGATTGGAAAGGAAACGAGTCCAAGATCTCATGAACCGTGAAGACTGCTCCATCCTCCAGGATAAACGGAAGGGGGTTTTCCTCTGTCGGGCCAGGCTATGTGGAGGACTCAGACACAGGTGAGTGATAGGGCTTGAGTAGTGAGACATGAAAGGATGGATGAATTCTGTAATGTGAGGGTAACTGTAGTTGATAGGTGACTGGGTTGATCTGCCGAATGATGGTGAAGGGGCCAACGTATCTTCCAGGGCAGGCATAGCTTAATGTCCCGTGTGGAGAGCCAAACCTTCTCACCCAGCTGGAAGGTGGGTGTTTCGGTTCTCAGAGCGTCTGCCTGGGCTCTCTGTCTGCGCACAATGGTCGACGGAAGGGACATCGGAGGGTTCCCCGGACCACAGGAACAGTGGAGGCTGGTATCCGGTATCATAGTGTCTGGACATCGATCAGACACTATGTCCTCGGGAATTCCATAGTACCGGAATACGGGGTTGAAGAGGAGCTCCACAGTGGTCATGGCCGTGGGTAAGCCCTTCAGAGGAATCAAACGGCAGGATTTAGAAAATCGGTCAGCTATGACTAGGATGCATGTGTTACCGTCTGATGGAGGTAGGTCAGTGCCGAAATCTACTCCTAGGTGTGACCAGGGGCGTTGTGGTACGGGCAACGGATGGACTTTGCCGGATGGAAGATGACGTGAGCTTTTGGAGATGGAGCAATCTGCACATCCCTGGACGAACCTTCTCACGTCCCTGGCCATGTTGGGCCACCAGAAGTGTTCTTGTAGCAGTGAGAGAGCACGGTTGGCCACTGGGTGGCCAGTGCCCACGGATGAATGTGCTGAATGCATGAGATTGGTGCGTTGGGACCTGGGCACGTAGGTACGTCCTGGTGGACGCCCCGGCGGAGATGGTTCAGAGGCATTGGAGGAGGAGAATTGTTGATGTATGGACCACTGGATGGGTCACAGGATGATCTGATGTGGCAAGATGGACACAGGCTCTTCAGATCTTTCTTCAGAAGCATGGAGATGTGATATAGCATCCACTCTTAGATTCTTCGTACCTGGACAATATGAGGCCTCTCTCTCAATGAAGTTCATTCTGATACTCTTCAGAAAATGAACTGTAACTCGTTGAAAACGTTGGAATGTCAGGTTTTAAATAATGTATAAAAAATGTATAAAAACAAATATTCTCTGTTTATGTAATCTGTTTGAAAAGAGAGAGATGTCAGTCGTTTGCGAGCGTCTCATTATCCGCTAATGTGGCCACGCCTTATTGCCTTTTTGTTTATTTTCTAATATATATTTCTAATTACAGATAAGTACAAAGATTAAATTGTAAAAAGGGATGCTTATAAAAGAGCATATAGTCGTCCTGGCATACGCCATTTTGCACGACTTCTAATTTCCTTAAATCTCTGTTATCATGTTATGATGACCACAATAGACACATTCATGGGAAAAACTCTAGGTTAAAATAAACCACAATTATCAACATACAGTACAACTTATACAACATACCCTGAAATACACACAGGTTGCATTATTGCTTCAAATAACAATATCAGTGACTTTGTGGTTGAACTCTGCTCACTGTAAGTGGTGTTGTTGGGCTTCTTCTAATCTTATGTTCATTGTAACTCACAGAGTGCTGTATAGTGACGACAGACAAGAGGATAAAAATGGACAAATATGTCAAGCTTGATGAAGATATAGTCAAAGCTTTGAAAGGTAAACTGAGAACTCAACGAAATTGTAATGTGTATCTATGCAAATTAAAATACATATATTCAAACAAGGATGCCAAACTGTTAATCATTGGTTAATTTTATAGAAATATTTTTTTTCCCTGTCACAGATTATGTGATAAAGAAGTCTTCAAATACTACAGTGTCTGAATTGCAAGCCCTCAGTTGCAGGAAATGCAAGTCGTACTCAAAGAAGTGACCGTCCACTTGAAGATGTGACATTTTAACTCTTCTGTTTCTTTGTTTGGTTCAAAAAAAGTTTGAAAAAAAAATGCATTATTCTTTTCTGCACTTTGTTTTGGTATAACTGGAATGTTCTACAAGTGGATAAAAATAGCTCTGCCATAGCATTTCACTGATCTTTCATTTATTATAATGTATTTGTCAAGAGATTATGTATGCTGCTGTACTTTTTTAATGTATGCTAGGAATTTATTTTGTAATGTACACAATGATATAGAACATTCAAGTTTTCTAGATTTCAAAGTGTGTGTACGTGTGTCTTAACATTTTATATTTAATGATTTTGAATACAGAAAAAAACTGCTTTATAATAAACTAGTAGTGTAATACTAATGCATTTCTAATGAACTGAAATGCTATTGAAATGTTTTTGAAGCACATTAAAATTAATTATTAAAGTATATTTTAAATGAATTTTAAAGAAATACACTTAAATTGCACTAAATGTACTTAAAGTTGTTCTGTTTTAACACAGTATAATATATTAAAATATACTGCAAATAGCTTAAAATTTATCTTAAGCATATCTTGAAATGCACTTAATATACTTAAAGTTGTTTCAAAATAATACATTTAATATGCATTTTTAGTATAATATAAATATATTAAGTATGTCCAAAAAAGCACAATTTAAATATATTTCCTTTTCACCTGGGTGTATATAGTAGTTCTTAGTAGTCCTCTGGGAAGTATAAAAAAATTGTAGTTATCGATTAGCTAATAGTGAACTACCACATTCAACTGAGCGCTGTTACTTACTAATTCATTAACCAGCTTCTTGTTAGTTAATAGTAGTAACTAGAATGTTAATAGTGTGTTACTCATTTGTTCCTGTGTAGTTACTCATTAATGGTGGAACAGTATTCTAAAGTGTTACCGATGTTGTGGTCGATAGTATCAAATGTATCAAAATACAACCATGATCATATGATAAGAGCAAATCATTTGTAACTCTGATGAGAGCAGACTCAGTACTATGATATGGTCTAAATCCTGACTGGAAATCCTCACAGATACCATTTCTTTCTAAAAAGGAAAATAGTTGTGAGGATACTACCTTTTCTAGTATCTTTGACAGAAAAGGTAGATTCGAGATTTTGTAGATTTGTAATTGACATTCTATAAGTAGCGTTTTTTTAATAAGTGGTTTAATAAAAGTTTTCAGTATGTATTCAAATGACAAAGATGAATTAATGACATTAAGAAGAGGATCTATGACCTCTGGAAGCATCTCTTTCAGTAGCTTAGTCGGCATAGGGTCTAACATACAGTACATTTTGTTGATTTAGATGATTTAACGAGTTTAGACAATTTTTCCTCTCCTATAGCCATGAATGAATGGAATTTTTCCTCAGGGACACTACAATGCACTGTCTGATGCGATACTGTAGTAGATGGTTGCACAGTTATAATTTTCTCCCTAATATTATCAATCTTACAAGTAAAGAAGTTCATAAAGTCATTTCTGCTGGTGCTGTTTGAAAAAGTCAGAAGTTGAAGCTTTATTTCTTGTTAATTTAGCCACTGTATCAAATAAATACCTAGGGTTGTGTTTGTTTTCTTCTAAGAGAGTCGAAAAATAAGCAGATCTAGCCATTTTTAAGGCCTTTCTGTATGCAATCGTGCTCTCTTTCCACGAAGTGCAAAAACCTTTTTGTTTTCTTCCAGCTATGCTCAATTTTCTGGCTGACGTGATCAGGGCCTAAAATTAACGTTTTGCCACACCTGCCAATGGCCGGTGACTTAAGAAAATTTACAAAAACAGACAATTATGACACCAAACTTTTAGATACTAGTGAAAATTCACAATCCTCTATTCCAATTTCAATACCACAGCAAAAACTACTATCTTATATAATATAAATTTAATAACCTACAAGTAAAACTACAGTCAGTAATAAAATAAGAACTAACAATAGCACAATAAATATACAATACTGTATACGACAGTATACAAAATTTATTACCAACGTACTTCTAGTATACTTTTTAGAAATATATTAAAAGTATGCTTGTGTTTAGCATATTTCTTAAGAGTGTAATTAAGCACATATTTATTACCAAAGTACTTCTAGTATACTTTTTAGAAATATATTAAAATGAAATTTAATATATTTTAATGCACTTTAAATAAGCATGTTGGGAATACAAATGTATTATAAACACAACTTCAAGTATTTCAAGTATATTTTAATACATTTAATACTACTTGTTTTTCACCTGGGCAGGTTTATAATTAATGTGACTAATGTGAAATGTGTAATTTATTCTGAAGTGATCATGGTAACCCACTAATAATGACTCAAGTGTTACCAAATCCATCAGAAGGAATTACTAATTATTTGGATCAGTATTATAAAGTGAAAACACATGATAACTCTCTAGTAATGACTGAAGTCATTGTAAGCTTTTGAAGTTTTTGTATGATTTTGGATAGTAATGACTAATTATTTGGATCAGTATTATAAACTGAAGATCATGGTAACCCACTAGTAATGACTCAAGTGTTACCAAATCCATCAGAAGGGATTACTATTCAAAACCTTACAAAAACCTCAAAAGCTTACAGTCATTACTAGAGAGTTATCATGCTTTTCACTTCAGAAAACTGATCCTAATAATTAGTAGTTCCTTCTGAAAGATGTAGAAACAATTAAGTCATTACTATCCAATACTTTACAAAAACTCAAAAACTCAAAAACATTAATGATTTCAGTCATTACTACACAGTTATACTACTACCACATTCGACTATGCACTATTACTTGCTAATTCGTTAATTAGAGTTTCTTGTTAGTTAATAACAGTTACTAAAATGTTAATATTGCATTACTCATTTTGTTCCTGTGTAGTTATTCATTAATGACGGAACAATATTCTAAAGTGTTACCCAATGTTCTTTTGAATAGACTGGAAAATCATGTTAGCATTAGTGGAATTGCATTGGCATCGTACTTATCTGACCGTTATCAGTTTGTAGCAGTAAACAAAGAGGTGTCATATTGATCACAAGTTCAGTATGGAGTACCTCAAGACTCAGTACTAGGACCGTTGCTTTTCACCCTGTACATGCTACCCTTGGGCGATATCATTAGGACAGCATTAGCTTTCACTGTTAAGCTGATGATACTCAGCTCTATATTTCTTCGTGCCCCGATGAAACTTACCAATTCACAAAATTAATGGAATGCATAGCTGATATAAAAAATTGGATGACTAGTAATTTCCTACTACTTAATTCTGAAAAAAAAAAAAGACAGAGATCTGCACGTAATAACCTACAATACTCTATAACCCTTGATGGATGTTCTGTCAAGTCTTCATCATCAGTTAGGAACCTGGGTGTGCTCTTTGATACCAATCTTTCATTTGAAAGCTTTCATTTAATTTCCTAGCATTGTTCAGGAAGCAGACACACTCTGTCAGTTTAAGTCTAGACTAAAAACACATCTCTTTAACCTGGCATACACATAACAAATGATCAATTTCTATAATTCAAATCATGTAAAATGATTGTTAGGCTGCATAAATTAGATCAGCCAGAACCGAGAACACTTCCCAGGGTTACAGTAGTAACTGAGACGTTCCCTTCCAAGGGAACTTGAGCTGCATCGAAGCGCTGTGGGAACCATATACCCACTCCACTGTACTAGCAAGTGCATGTCCATGTGAAATTGTTGCGCACACTAGGACGAAAGCAGACCCCGGGGTGGAGCCCAAATCCAGGTTATAAAACTTCACAAATGTGTGCAGAGAGGACCAGCCTGCCGTGTCACAGATATCTTGAAGGGAAACTCCCGAAAGTAAAGTGGGCCCGGACAACCATAGGTGAAGGCTGACCAGCCGACTCGTATGCAAGTGAAATAGCCTTGACTACCCACTTGCTCATCCTCTGCTCATCCTCTGACTGGGTCCAGCTGGCACTCATTGCACCACGAAGTGAACACTCTCCACTTCAAGGCATACAGCTTCCTCGTGGAAGGAGCTCTAGAGTGGAGTATGGTCTCAACAACCTTGGTTGTGAGATCTGGGTCTATGAGCTGAGCCCCCTCAGGGGCCAAGCCCATAGTTTCCATAACTCTGGACGAGGGTGAAAGATCGTGCCCCCTGCATGGGACACCAGGTCCCTCCTGACCGGAATCTCCAGGGGAGAGCCACCAAGGAGGGACACCAGGTCCGAGAACCATACTGGGGCTGGCCAGAACGGGGCTACTAGCAGAAGACGGGCCTGTCCCGACAAACTCTCTCGATCGACTGTGGGAAATGCATACAGACAGAGCCTCTGCCACGCAGACCCCCCTGATGGTTTATGTAAGAGACCACCGATGTGTTGTCTGTATGAACAAGCACCTGATGGCCCCTCAGGTCTGGGAGGAAGTGTTTGAAGTGCTAGAAACACAGCCATCATTTCCAGGCAATTTATGTGCCAGGAGAGATGATGGCCCCTCCAAAGACCTTGAGCCGAGCATCCACTCATGATCACCCCTCAGCCTGTGAGGGATGCATCCGTCATTAGTGTTATGCAATGACAAGGAGCCCCCAGCACAGGGCCTTGGAAAGAAACCAAGGTTTTTTACACATAACTAAGGCACGTAGGCATGGCCGTGTGACCTTGATTATGCGAAGTGTCGCAGAGGAGCCAGAGCTGCATTCACACATTTTGTGAAAGTGTGGGGTGACAAAGCTAGGCCAAAAAGTAGGTATGCTTGCTATTGGTATGCTTCACCCTCGAAAGTGAACCTCAGGAACTTCCTGTGTTGTGGAAGGATGGATACATGGAAGTATGCGTCCTTGAAATTTATCGTGACAAACCAGTCCTCGGATCTGATTTGTGACACAATTTGCTTCAGAGTGAGCATCTTAAATTTGAGCTTCTTTGCAGAAGAAGAAGCTTTTTTGAAACAATAAAGTACCATCTGTAGAATGTGGATTCCCTGCTAGGAGGAGTTCTATGGCCCCCTTGTCCAGCAGAGCCTTCACCTCTTGCTCCATAACCAGAGCCTGCTTGGGGTCCACCAATGCGGGTAGAACCCGAACTGAATTCCGTAACCCTTTTCAACTGTCAGCAGGACCCACTGAGATACATTTGGCAGTAGTTTCCACGCTGCCAAAAAATCTACTAATGGAACCAGTCTCTCGAGACAGGCCTCTGGTGTTACTCGAACAGCCAATTCGGTGCCCTGAAATGGTGAACCGGCAGGAAACAGCTGAACTGACTGAGGGGAAATGGGCACCATGTAATGAGGTGTTGACCACTTCCCCCCGGAGGGGACTGCCCTCAGAAGCCTGACACCAGTGGCGTCAGGACTTCTTCGCCGGTCCTCAGATCCGCTTTATCCTTAGAAGGCTTCGGCTGCGAGCGCCACCTGACCCCCAATCTTTCTGCGGGGGACTACGGGAAGCGACACTCTGCTTCTGGTGCACCCAATGGGAGGAGCTCGTAGACGGCTGAGACTGCTTCCGCCCATCAGTCTCAGGGACCTGAGAGCGGCAAGGAAGAAGCTTCTGGAACGCAACGCCTATTTCTTTGCCTTCTGAAACCTTTCGATGACTGAAATGACAGCAACACCGAAGAGGCCAGGACTAGAGAGCGGGGCATCCAGAAGAAAGCTCTTGTCTTTTTCTTTTATTACCTTTATAGTAACATATTATATCTTTTAACGAAAGGATTTGGAAGAATCAAGGTGCTTACCTATATGAAGATATAAACTATTCCAAATGTTTTGAGTTGCCTTTCAAGGGAACTCGAGTTACGTCAAGACGCTGTGGGAATGCCCCTGCGTGATTGCTTCGTGAAACATGTGTGTTAACTTACTGTTATATTTATTTATACAACAGCTCAATAAACATTTGCAACAGTGTTACTTTAAAATGTGATAAAACCAACACCCTTGTTGACATAGACCTACTGTACATGAAAGACAAAAGCCACAAATCTGTTTACAGAAAAATACATGATAATATGGAGACAATTTACAATTACGAGCAATATACAATGATATAAACAATTGTAATGGCAAATCTTACTTTAACTATAATTCACAAGCAAATATATTAATGAGGTAGGCTTCATATTCTCTTGCAAAATACAGGAATTGAAGAGGCAACAAACGAGTATATATTATTATAATACTAAAACAAATCTGACAGTAATAGCAATAACAGGTATAGTCGAGTCAGGCATACATAAGAGTGACGAGTGTGTATGCCAACACTTGAGAGTTTACAGTTCAAGACTCAGAATTACTCAGACTGTTATTAATATGGAGATATATAGGCTCAAACATTAAAACTAAAATAAAAAATATTAAGAATATATTTTTAAATGTATAAAAATATTATGTAAATGTAGTATAATGACTTATAACCACAACTAAAGTGAAGCCACAAGTGTGGTCATGCTTCATTTCAAATCTGAGGATGCTATCTCTAAAACTACGCATTTTATGAAGCATAATGTAAGGCTATGTCATGTGAGTTTTTAGCGAAGGCTAAGATAAGATGCTAATCATTATGTTATTGGCCTGTAAAACATATACTTGCAGTCTTCTAACTAGTCTTCTAACTGCTCAATTCATACTCTATTGTTTTCACTCAATGATCTTTTCACACGTCTGTCATGAATGACTTAATCCTCATTATTCTTTTATAGTAATTCTTTTGTTTGTATTCAGCCATTATAGCCTATTCAGGCATTCTGGATTGCCCATCAACCCCACATTCATCCCACTTTACATTAAAACCTATTATCTAAAGTCTTTCTAGCAAACAAACAAACAAACAAAAAAAGAAAGCGTGCTCTTGGTACCTTATGTGAAATAGATCGTGAAATAGAATATAGCTCCTGGCGTGCATTAGAGCTACAGTTAGCATCAAGCTACACAATATAAAAGATTAATATTACACTTTAACTCCAAACTCCCTTTAAATAGCCAGCAAGTGTTTGTATTTACTTCCGATCGCGATATAATGTGGGTTTCAATGATGTTAAAATGTTATATTTAGCATTTTTTATGGAGCTAATCGCTACACCTGCTTAGCATTTATACTGGAAACATTCTTTATTCATATGAAAATACACCAAATCGCATGCAAAACACAAACCATATGCCATCGTAATCATGCGTTTATTAGATTCTTGTTTCACGTGTTGGCAATGTTTATCACGGAGAGATGAGAATGAGGAAGTGCACTGAACAGCGTAACCAGAAGGGGCAGGATTATGGTCACGTTGACTCACGTAAGATGATTGACAGCTGTACAGCGAATGAGAAAGCTCTGAGATCATAAGTGACGTGCAGCAGGAAGAAACAGACACAGAGCTCGCTCTGAATGTCGTTCAGCTCTTCAGATCAGCATAATTCAGTGAGAAATGAATAGAAATGTTATTCTGTATGACGAAATATTTTGCAAACATGTGATAATAAATCTATATTTGTCCAAATATGCTCACTTTTTGACTAAGAGCCCGAACGGATGAGGTTTAGTTCATGTATGTGACCACAAATAAAACGGAGAAGACGTGACTGGCTTTTTATTCTTGTTGATATTCCATTCAAAATATTGTTCATTACAGATCGATTATTTTGCACTCCTGGCATAAATTAAGAAATTAATGTCACTGCAGCCTAGTTTTATCATAAACAGTGGTCAAATAAGTTGGAGCCTTTCTAATGATACTAAGTTTGTCTAGATCAATCAAGAATGTGATGTTTTAACATGCAGTGAATGTTGAACAACAGTAATCTGGGGCTTTCGGCGATCCTCGACTGCAAAGGGGTTAAGGAAACACTGATCACCATAATGGTGACCAAACATTTTCAATAAAACAACATCTAAACCTCTGTTAATTCTCAATAAGAGCTTCTATAGATATCTTTCAGGGTTGGAGCCAAACTATTGCAGGACAGAGGCTCTCTAGGACCGAACTTGCCTACCCCTGCTCTAAGTAGAGGAAAACAATGGTATAATTGTACCGTAAGGACCAATTGTGTACCTTTAAAGGTACAGTTATACGTTTTGTTCCCCAAGGAACAAAACTGTACCTCCACTGTACCTTTTTTTCTGAGAGTGTATAGTGGCAGCTGCCTCTCGCGGTGCCAGGTTCAGTCGTAGGTGCATTAAAGGTGACTGGTTGTCAGGCCAGTGAATATAACAGTGATGGATCGTCAGACATGCACAACTGTGACAGGTCGTTAGGATGGCGCATTTAACAATAATGGATCGCCAGGTAAGCGTATACCGGTGACAGGTGAAGTTGCAGGCACACATACCGCATAATGGTGTCCTGCCACGGAAAGATTTTAGCCCAGCTCGGAATTTGCCAGCAATGAGTCTCATTGGAGTGACATCAACTCCTGTCTTTGATTGACTGGCTAGAGGAGGAGCTGTCAATCTAGAACTAGTGGACCAATGGTGATGCTTAAGCCCGACCTAATTTACATGAAACTCTAACTGCTGAAAAGCAAGAGCAGAAGGTGCATAGAAGAGCGAAGAGAAAAACAGAGCAAGCGTACAACAAAATGTAAAGCGTACAATAAAATGTAAGAGAGCACAAAATAGAGTAAAAAAAACAATGAAAACATACTTTTGCATATGATTCAAATTATTTTGCATCCATGTTTCAGTTTTGTGCAATATAATTTTTAATGTTTAAAGTTTTGATTCACGCTTATTATGTTTTGATCACTTTGCATAAATTTTTTTCAGTTTAAATTTTAAAATTGTTCAATTTTTTATTCACACTTATCTTTTGATCTGTGACCACAATACTTTTGACTGAAAATGAATCCCATATAAGTGGACTAAGGCATGCCTGCCCAATGATGGTCCTCGAGGGACATTCATCACATTTGTGGAGTGGGTGCTGGTGAATTGCAGATCTCTGTTCACCATCTGCCCCGGTGAGAAGAACATCACCAGCCCCACTCCGGACCCAGAGCCTCCTACGCCACTAACAGCCGAAATGCCTGAGCCCACCGTAGACAAAGAGCCCGAGCCTGTTGCGATGCTTACACCAGAGCTGATTGCACATTGTGTGTACACATTATCGCCCCTGGAGCCCGAGCCCAGCAATAGGCCTGACCAGGTGCAAGAGCCGACTCAGTGGGTGTGCTTGTGGAACACAAGGGCATGGAGGGAATCCCGCCACTGAGGGAATTATTTTTAGTAATTGGAGGAGGCAATTCCCCTATGTCTCCTGTCGCTGCTGGCCCCACCCAGCTTCAAGTCTCCTACATCTCTGCCGGTCACGCCCATCTCCAAGTCTCCTGCCGCTCTGGTCCCGCCCATATCTAAGTCTTGTGCGATGATTCCACCCAGCCTCCCTCTCCCATCTCCTCTACCTAAGCAAGCCAATCCTCGTGCCCTGCCTCTGCTGGTTCCCTTCATTTAGGTTTTAAAATCAATGCTGTTTGTAATGAATGCCACTATAATTTATGTTTATTTTATAGGCTACTTATGTTTTTCATTTTTGTTTTGTTCTAAATACCATTAAATTGTTATTAGTAATTGTATTTTTTCCATCATGTATCATTGTGTAATCAAAATATTGTATTTACTTTTCTTTTGGTAATATTTCATTTATTTTATTTATAAACATCATAAATAGTCATTTTCCTAATTCTACAACATTAAATTGTTTAAAAATAACTTTTATCTTATAAAAATGTGTCCATAAATCTTGCGTCAATTCTGTTACCGTACCATACTTTGCCTTTAAATTGGTTTAATTATTTCCCACAACTATGTAAGAAAAGGATGTCACTTTCCCTGAAGCACTGAAAGGTACACTATATTGCCAAAAGTTTTGAGACGCCTGCCTTTACATGAACATGAACTTTAATGACATCCCATTCTTAATCCGTAGGGTTTAATATGGAGTTGGCCCACCCTTTGCAGCTATAACAGCTTCAACTCTTCTGGGAAGGCTTTCCACAAGGTTTAGGAGTGTGTTTATGGGAATTTTTGACCATTCTTCTAGAAGAACATTTGTAAGGTCAGGCACTGATGTTGGACTGATGCAGTCTCCGCTCTAATTCATCCCAAAGGTGTTCTATCGGGTTGAGGTCAGGACTCTGTGCAGGCCAGTCAAGTTCCTCCACACCAAACTCACTCATCCATGTCTTTATGGACCTTGCTTTGTGCACTGGTGTGCAGTCATGTTGGAACGGGAAGGGGCCATCCCCAAACTGTTCCCACAAAGTTGGGAGCATGAAATTGTCCAAAATGTCTTGGTATGCTGAAGCATTAGTTCCTTTCACTGGAACTAGGGGGCCAAGCCCAACCCCTGAAAAACAACCCCACACCATAATCCCCCCTCCACCAAACTTTACACTTGGCACAATGCAGTCAGGCAAGTACCGTTCTCCTGGCAACCGCCAATGCATTCAATTATTTTGGAGGGGTGTCCCAATACTTTTGGCAATATAGTGTATGTGTGCTCTCTCTAAGAAAATATTTTAATCTAAAAAATTCTTACACCAAGGGTTATTTTGTAAAATGTCAAAGTTGTTACCACATTATCAAAAGGAAAACAGAAATTATTACTGATCACGCAGTGTCTTTTAATCATGATTTCATTAGTGCCTTGTGCTCTTAGCATTTATGCTAGCAAGTGGAGTTTTTGGCTAAAAAGTAACATTGCCTAATTTGTCTGTAACAGAGTTGACAAACAATACTATAAAGAAATTACTTTTTTGTTAAAAGTAAAAAAATGAAATAACTTGTGTTTGGCGAGCACTGAATTATTAAAATTTAATATGCTTTCAATAGGATACTGGAAAGAAGTATCCTTAGTAAGTTTTGTGTGTGTGTGTGTGTGTGTGTGTGTGTGTGTGTGTGTGTGTTTCTCAACAACTGAAGTTTGACCCAGTGCAACATATGTGACTTATTTTCCGGAGAATAAGGTACATTTTAAAATTAAGTTTGACAACCCCTGTTTTAAATAACATGGAATGACCAAAACTTACATTCTGAGAAGCTTGCTTCCATAGTGAGTACACAGGATGGTTCAAACAGGTTGACCATTCTGGACAGGACTGGTAGTCAAAATCTTAGGGCAGACGGAGAGAAAAAGGACATTAATAGCTTATAAGTGATTTACAACTAGGAACAGAAATAAAAATTTGTTCAGCATCATCTGTTTTCTGTCCATCTAACATCATAAAAGCAGTAATTGTACCATCTTTTGATTGTACCTCTGCCTCTCTCCTGCTGTCCACACCAGATCAGATCATTGAACATGAATCCCACCAGTGTGTCTTCTAATGTCCAGAAGGGTCCTGTGATGGCTACATAGCTGTGCATGAGGTCTCTCGTCTTACTCCAGAAGAGCAACTTTAAAATGATCAAAGCTTATTAAAATCCAAGCATTCAAATAAATATTTTGATATGGGTAATACTTTAGTTCAATATACTACTTTAGACATTCTACTAACTATAAGTAACTCTGCAACTACATTTCAACTACCAGTCATTAGAGTATTGATAGACTGTCTGCCTAATATCTGTTAACAGTTTATTTTTATGGTCCCCCAACAGATATTCAGCGGACCATAAGTAACTTTGCAAGTACATGTCAACTTGTTCTACTAATTCTAACAGTCTACTAATACACTAATGAGAGTTAGTTGACATATAGTTGCAAATTATTGAGAGTTAGTTGACATGTACAGTAGTTGCAAAGTTACTTATAGTTAGTAGAATGTCTAAAGTGTACTATCGAAGTGTAACGTTGATTGGTTGCAAATTTATATGAATTTGTACAACCTCTAAAGCACAACACAATAGTAAACGCATTATTATTATTGTAGTTTTTTGTACACAAATGTCACATTTTTTGCTTTTAAGGTGTGCAAGGGTTAAAGTCTGTAATTTCTTGACTGTCGTTTGCAAATATTTGACACTTTAATAGTTTCTACCTGTTTGTTTCGAAATTTTTTGTCATGTTTGCTTTTTTCTTTTTTTCTGTATTTGCTATAGACCGATCAGGCATAACATTATGACCACTGACAGGTGAAGTGAATAATACTGATTATCTCTTCATCACGGCACCTGTTAGTGGGTGGGATATATTAGGCAGCAAGTGAACATTTTGTCCTCAAAGTTGATGTGTTAGAAGCAGGAAAAATGGGTAAGTGTAAGGATTTGAGCGAGTTTGACAAGGGCCAAATTGTAATGGCTAGACGACTGGGTCAGAGCATCTCCAAAACTGCAGCTCTTGTAGGGTGTTCCCGGTCTGCAGTGGTCACTATCAAAAGTGGTCTAAGGAAGGAACAGTGGTGAACTGGCTACAGGGTCATGGGCGGCCAAGGCCCATTGATGCACATGGGGAGTGAGGGCGGGCCCGTGTGGTCCAATCAAACAGACAAACTACTGTAGCTCAGATTGTTCAAGAAGTTAATGCTGGTGCTGACAAAAAGGCCAGAATACACAGTGCATCGCAGTTTGTTGCGTATGGGGCTGCATTTTATGGCTCAGGTGCCATAAAAGGAACAATTCCTCTGGAAGAACGGAGACATTGGCTGGGGGGAGCAAGACATCCATTCGAAGTGATAACATATTACCGCAACCTTGAGTATCAACCTTGGGCCCTCTTCTTCACCCTGTTTGCTTAAACAGTCACCTATAGACACGGATACAAGAACCAAAAAGCTGACGCTCTCTCTTGCAGCCACTCTCCAGATACATCTTCAAGTCAACCTGAACCCATACTCCCTCCAGCCGTCATCTTAAGTCCCATCCAATGGTCCTTCGGACGATCAAATTCCAAAAGCCACGAGAAAGAAATTAAATAATCAAATGTAAAAAAAAAAAAAAAAAACAGCTTAGTCTTCACTCAATAAATTAACTATACACTGATTCTTAATAAATATATTAAAGTTATTTAGTCAAGCATGGGGTGATTTTCTATTTTCTTTTGTTGTTTGATTGACATTAATCACACAGAATATTAGGCTGCCGGTCCGGCCCTTTAAGACCTGCATGGACCCAATTCACTGGAACACATCTTATTTCTTACTCAACTCTGTATACGTTCACTAAAGACATACACGACTGTGTTTATCTGAATACTCACCAGGACGTGCATTTTTACATATTTTTGACCAATCAAACCCAATAATCCACGAAAGAGAACTGAAGTCGCGATCGCATGTTGTCTGAAAGGCGTGTGCGCATGCTCCAGGTCAGAGTCTGGCAGCGTAAGCACGTCCCGCACCGCGCTTTATTTTCTCATGCATGCATGTTTCTGTTGCTTTCTTTAGCCCTATTTGCACGGGATTAGTATTACCTGGTGACCTCTAGTCATTTGTAATAATTGCGGAGGCTGTCTGTGATCTTAATCCCATGTGAATCAGCCATGTCTGTAATTTGTAAAGTAATAATTCCCCCCCAAATGACCTACCATATTTCACCGAACACCAAGGTCCTGTGATAATATTAGACCCGTGCGAATCAGCATCTCTGTGATTTGGCCAGGATTTGGCATGGTCGTATATCATTTTTCAAGGTTTTTGTTTCCTGTGCGTCTTTTTATCCATCTTTCGTGAAGAATAGAGGCTGCGTTGGAAACTTTTTGAAGTTCAGTATACAACTATACAGTTTGCAGAAAGAGAAAGCTGAAAACCATCAAAAGAGCGAAAACAAAAAGAATAGATTAGATGGAGATGGATGATGTGAGGGTGAGGAAATTTTCCCACCGGTTAATCGACGTTTGACAACACCGGTAATACTGGTATCATTGGCGGGGGCTTTTAAATCGCTAATTCTAAACCGAAAGTAAAATGTGCACGGCCGCACAGGCATTCATAACGGTGCAGAGCAGCGTGAGTGTTTAATTTCAATTAATTACTATGGAAGTTGAGCTTTTTTATAGTAATAAAAATATAAATGATTTTTATTACTATAAAAATCAAAACGACGGTGGGGGCGGTGCCGCGGTGGGCAAGTGATGTAATCGGTGTTGTGGCTGAACACTGGTAACACCGGCAACACCGACTATCGCAGCAAGCCTAGATGACATGTATAGCAGCATGCAGTAAGAAACATTCTTCTGTTTATGATATATCATACAGCTATACCTATAACGACAAAATATTTCCAAGTCAGTAATTTCAAGTAAAATCACAGGCTTCGCTTATCCTGTGCGAATGCGCCAAACGAAATTCAGATGTGGGGGGATAATTTCCAAATCACACGAGGTCCACAGATAATACTTAACCCGTGCGAATAGGGCTTTTGTCGTG
The DNA here is from genome assembly GCA_039654105.1 of Coreius guichenoti. NCBI lineage: Eukaryota > Metazoa > Chordata > Actinopteri > Cypriniformes > Gobionidae > Coreius > Coreius guichenoti. Next base: position 12,227,205 of record CM077189.1, read on the forward strand.
CGCTGCGTGTATATATTTGACTGTTCTGCTTCCATCGTTAAGTGAACGGTGGAAGTAGAGCTCTGCACTCACGTCCTGACACACATCAGCGCAAATACTGCTATTATTAGAGTGCTGTCCTTCTTAAAGTACCGGTACTAATAAAATTTCATATCGTACCATTTTTAATAGCAGGGTATCGCGATACTTTTCTAGTACCGGTATATCGTGCAACACTACTGCAGAGGACTTATTTGAGCATGTTTTCCTCAATTATGGTCTACCAGTGTCACGGTTCATGAATTCATCGTCTCATTCTCTCTGTGTTTGTGTGGTTGTGTTGGAGGCGTGGTCACTGATTGCTGAGGATCTGATCGTCTCCACCTGCAGCACTGATTATCCTGCCTATTTATACTTGTCTCTTACCTGCCCTTGTTGTCAGTTCGTTGCAGGCTGTCCTGTGGGTTCCCCGTCTGGTCTTTTGTTCTCCTGGGAGTTCTTCTGTTCCGGTTTCCTGGATGTTCCGCTGGCGTCTTGCTGCCCATTTGCATCCCTGCGTCACGAGCCCCGCGGTTCGATCCACCTGCCGCCATTGCCTGCTTCAATGTCTGCCTGTTCTCCTGTGTTCTCTGACTTTTTGTGTGCTCTGCTACTGACGATACTGTGAGAAATAAAGAATTGTTCAACTCGCTCTTGGATCTCCCAGTTTTCCTTTCTGTGAACGATATGACCTGGAAATGGATCCAGCGAGAGTGGCCGAAATTCAGGAATATCTCACCACCAGTAATCAACGGATGGATCGTCAGGATGAACAGGTAACCGCCACAGCTCAGGCGGTGCAGGCATTAGTGACGCAGGTGTCCGAGCTCACGACCCAGATCCAACAACTGAGATCGCCCACTGCGCCCACCCCGCCGTCCGTTCCCCAGAACCCAGTTAACATTATCAGCCAGCACGAGCCCCGGATTCCAACGCCAGAGAAGTACTCGGGTGAGCCCGATCTGTGTAGATCGTTTCTTACTAGATGCTCTTTGTTCTTTTCGCTACAACCTGTTACGTTTTCTACAGAGAGATCTAAGGTGGCGCTGGTAATGAACCTACTGTCGGGACATGCGGCTCTTTGGGGAACGGCGGTATGGGAGAATAACCATCCTTGTTGCTCCTCGTTCCTGGCACTCACGGAGGAGATGAGACGGGTTTTTGACCGCGCGGTCGCGGGCTGCGAGGCGGCGCGTAGGCTCGTGGATTTACATCAAGGCAATCAACCCGTCTCCGATTATATGATCGAGTTCAGGACTTTGGCAGCTGAGTGCAAGTGGAACGAGGAGGCGCAGTGGGACAGATTTCTGCATGGGCTGGCCGACCGTGTCCAACAGGAGATTTATACGTTGGAGTTACCCACTAACCTGAATGGACTTATGGAACTGGCTCTACGTGTGGACTCACGGCTAGAGCAATGCGGTCAACGTTCCTGTACTAGAAGATCCCCTGAGTTCCATGAGTTCCTTGGCGGAGACACGGTCGGTCCACCCAGCGATCCCGAGCCCATGCAGGTGGGTAGAGCTCGGCTTTCCCGGGAGGAGAGGGAGCGTCGTAGAGCTAGAGGACTCTTTCTCTATTGTGGCGCGGTGGGGCATTTCCTCAACCATTGCCCGGTAAAAGATCAAGCCCGACAGTAGAGAGGAGGTTCCTGTCGGGTGGAGCCTCGTTGGGGAAATCCTCGTCCACGACTCTCCTTCCGGGAAGATTGCAATGGGCCAACAGATCATACAACTGCCAAGCCCTAGTGGATTCCGGAGCGGAGGGTAATTTTATGGACCACTCTTTTGCAGCTCATCTCCAGATCCCTATCACCCCTCTCTGTAACTCCATTGCTGTTCACGCCCTCAATGGACAGACACTTCCCACTATCACCCAAATTACTGACTCCATCACTTTGGTCACATCTGGTAACCACACAGAGACTATGGAGTTTTTCACCGACACTCCACTTATCCCCATCGTCCTTGGTCATCCCTGGTTGGTGAAGCACAACCCCAGGGTCGACTGGGGACACAACTCTGTTTCTGCCTGGAGTAATCAGTGCTATGCCTCTTGTCTTGTGTCTGCTCGTTCGTCTGTGTCTAGTTCTGTGTTTCAGGAGGAGACGGTGAATTTATCAAACATGCCTAACGAGTATCTCGACCTGAAGGAAGCGTTCAGTAAGTCCCGGGCTGCTTCTCTACCTCCTCATCGTCCCTATGACTGTGCTATAGAGCTACTGCCAGGTACGTCTCCGCCTAAGGGCAAGTTATACTCACTTTCTACGCCAGAAAGGGAGGCCATGGAGAAATACATTTCTGATTCTCTAGTTTCCGGGTTCAACCGCCCTTCCTCTTCTCCAGCGGGGGCGGGGTTCTTTTTTGTGGGTAAGAAGGATGGTTCTCTGCGACCTTGTATTGATTACCGAGGGCTGAATAACATTACGGTAAATAATGCTTATCCTTTGCCGTTGATGTCTTCAGCCTTCGAGAGGTTACAGGGAGCATCTGTATTCACAAAATTGGATTTACGTAATGCTTATCATTTGGTGCGCATAAGGGATGGGGATGAGTGGAAGACTGCGATTAATACCCCCAGGGGCCACTTTGAATATTTGGTCATGCCTTTCGGGCTGTCCAACTCCACTGCGGTCTTCCAAGCACTGGTCAATGACGTGCTGAGAGACATGGTAGATCAGTTCATTTATGTCTACATGGACGACATACTGATTTTTTCTTCCTCTCTCCAGGAACACGTTCAGCATGTCAGACTAGTGCTCCAGAGGTTGCTAGAGAATGGGCTTTTTGTCAAGGCGGAGAAATGCGCATTTCATGCACAGTCTGTTCCGTTCCTAGGGTATATCATCTCATCCGAGGGAATGCACATGGATCCCGACAAGGTTAAGGCTGTGGTAGATTGGCCAAGTCCAGATTCCCGTAAGACCCTACAGAGGTTTCTGGGGTTCGCCAATTTCTATCTACGTTTTATTCGTAATTTCAGCCAACTAGCCGCGCCTCTGACTGCGCTGACCTCTTCCAGAACGACGTTCAGGTGGTCTGTTGTAGCCGAGGCTACATTTTCCAAACTTAGGAGTAGCTTTGTTTCGGCTCCCATTCTTATTGCCCCTGATCCATCACGTCAGTTCGTGGTGGAGGTGGACGTGTCAGAGGTGGGGGTAGGCGCAGTTCTCTCCCAGCGCTCTTCCTCAGATGACAAGATGCATCCTTGCGTGTTTTTTCCCATCGCTTATCGCCAGCCGAATGCAATTACGACATTGGTAACAGAGAGTTGTTGGCAGTCAAACTCGCATTGGAGGAGTGGCGTCATTGGTTAGAGGGGTCGGGGGTACCTTTTATCGTTTGGACCAATCATATCTGGAGTACATCAGACCGATCTGGAGTACATCAGATCTGCTAAAAGACTCAACTCCAGGCAGGCTCGGTGGGCTCTTTTTTTCGGACGTTTTGACTTTTCTCTTTCGTATCGCCCGGGTTCTAAAAACATTAAACCTGATGCTTTATCTCACGTTTTTGACTGCTCTGAGCGCCCGTCTACTCCCGAGTGCATTTTACCTGAGAAGCTCATTGTCTCTACACTCACATGGGAGGTCGAATCGAAGGTCAAATCAGCCTTAGAAGGGCTAACGCCTCCACCCGGCGGGCCACCGAGTCGATTATTTGTGCCTGAGGGAGTAAGGTCCGACGTAGTACGATGGGGTCATTGTTCCAATGTAGCCTGTCATCCAGGAGTTAATAGAACCAAGTTTTTGGTTAAGCAACGATTCTGGTGGCCTGGGATGGCTCGTGACATTCGGGATTTTGTCTTGGCCTGTTCGGTTTGTGCCATGGGTAAGACGTCTAATCGCTCCCCGGATGGGTTACTCCAACCGCTGTCTGTTCCTTCGAGACCCTGGTCCCACATAGCACTAGATTTTATCACCGCCCTCCCAGGGCAAGACGGTCGTTTTGACTGTCGTGGACCGGTTCTCGAAAATGGTTCACTTTATCCCCTCGCCTGAATTACCCTCGACTAAAGAGACAGCGATGGCTGTCGTAGATCACGTCTTTCGCTTACATGGCCTTCCGATGGACGTGGTTTCCGACAGGGGGCCCCAATTTGTATCCAAATTTTGGCGTGAATTTTGTAAATTGCTGGGGGCGACAGTTAGTTTGTCTTCGGGATTCCATCCCCAGAGCAATGGTCAAACCGAGCGGGCCAACCAAGACCTTGAGAGAGTGTTGCGATGTTTGGTATCCAAGAATCCTTTCTCCTGGAGTCAACAACTTTCATGGGTTGAGTACGCACATAACTCGTTACCAGTGTCAGCCACGGGCCTCTCTCCATTTGAATGTAGTTTAAGTTACCAGCCACCAATTTTTCCCAGTCTGGAATCCGAAGTCGCGGTTCCCTCCACTCACGCCTTTGTCCAGAGGTGTCGTGACACATGGAGCAGAGCCTGTGAGACTCTGCTCCAGGTGGGAAGACGCACCAAGGCCCAAGCCGATCGCCACCGGTCTAAGCCTCCTGTTTACATCGTGGGTCAAAAAGTGTGGCTTTCATCTAAGAACATTCCTCTCCATTCCGTGAGTAATAAGCTGGCTCCTAAATTCATTGGTCCGTTCCCTGTCACCAAGATCCTTAGTCCGGTGGCAGTCCGCCTCAAACTACCTCCCGCGTATAGGAGGATTCATCCCGTGTTCCATGTTTTCAAGTTAAAGCCCGTTTTTCATTCCCATATTAAAATTAATATTTCATTCCTCTCCCGCCGCGTCTCGTAGATGGGGAACCAACTTATATGGTCAATCGTATTCTGGACTCTAGACGGAGGGGACGCGAATTCCAGTACTTGGTGGACTGGGAGGGTTATGGTCCGGAGGAGAGAAGTTGGGTTCCTGCGAGGGACATACTGGATCACTCTCTTATTGATGATTACAATCGACAGGTAGGTTCTACTGGGAGCGCCAGGAGGCGCTCCTAGGGGGAGGGGTACTGTCACGGTTCATGAATTCATCGTCTCATTCTCTCTGTGTTTGTGTGGTTGTGTTGGAGGTGTGGTTACTGATTGCTGAGGATCTGATCGTCTCCACCTGCAGCACTGATTATCCTGCCTATTTATACTTGTCTCTTACCTGCCCTTGTTGTCAGATCGTTGCAGGCTGTCCTGTGGGTTCCCCGTCTGGTCTTTTATTCTCCTGGGAGTTCTTCTGTTCCGGTTTCCTGGATGTTCCGCTGGCGTCTTGCTGCCCTTTGCATCCCTGCGTCACGAGCCCCGCGGTTCGATCCACCAGCCGCCATTGCCTGCTTCAGTGTCTGCTTGTTCTCCTGTGTTCTCAGACTTTTTGTGTGCTCTGCTACTGACGATACTGTGAGAAATAAAGAATTGTTCAACTCGCTCTTGGATCTCACAGTTTTCCTTTCTGTGAACGTAACAACCAGAGGACACCGTCTCAAACCGAGCACCCCAATTTATTTCCAGAGTGTGAAGGTCTTTCTTTCAACTCCTGGGAGTTTCCGTAAGCCTATCATCAGGCTATCACAGTCCAGTGGGAAGGCAGGATGTATGATTCAAGAGATCGGCCGCTACCTGAGGTCATACTGCCTCAGCACCAACACAGCTGCAACCGCTATCTTCCATTGGCAGAATATGCCCAGAATTCCCTTCTTTACAGTGGGGAGAACAAGTATTTGATACACTGCCGACTTTGCAGGTTTGCCCACTTACATGTAGAGGTCTGTAATTTTTATCATAGGTACACTTCAACTGTGAGAGACGGAATCTAAAACAAAAATCCAGAAAATCACATTGTATTATTTTTAAATAATTTGCATTTTATTGCATGACATAAGTATTTGATCACCTACCAACCAATAAGAATTCCGGCTCTCACAGACCTGTTAGTTTTTCTTTAAGAAGCCCTCCTGTTCTCCACTCATTACCTGCATTAACTGCACCTGTTTGAACTCGTTACCTGTATAAAAGACACCTGTCCACACACTCAATCAAACAGACTCCAACCTCTCCACAATGGCCAAGACCAGAGAGCTGTGTAAGGACATCAGGGATAAAATTGTAGACCTGCACAAGGCTGGGATGGGCTACAGGACAATAGGCAAACAGCTTGGTGAGAAGGCAACTGTTGGCGCAATTATTAGAAAATGGAAGAAGTTCAAGATGACGGTCAATCTCCCTCGGTCTGGGGCACCATGCAAGATCTCACCTCGTGGGGCATCAATGATCATGAGGAAGGTGAGGGATCAGCCCAGAACTACACGGCAGGACCTGGTCAATGACCTGAAGAGAGCTGGGACCACAGTCTCAAAGAAAACCATTATTAACACACTACGCCGTTATGGATTAAAATCCTGCAGTGCACGCAAGGCCCCCTGCTCAAGCCAGCGCATGTCCAGGCCCGTCTGAAGTTTGCCAATGACCATCTGGATGATCCAGAGGAGGAATGGGAGAAGGTCATGTGGTCTGATGAGACAAAAATAGAGCTTTTTGGTCTAAACTCCACTCGCCGTGTTTGGAGGAAGAAGAAGGATGAGTACAACCCCAAGAACACCATCCCAACCGTTAAGCATGGAGGTGGAAACATCATTCTTTGGGGATGCTTTTCTGCAAAGGGGACAGGACGGCTGCACTACGGTGGAGGGGAGGATGGATGGGGCCATGTATCGCGAGATCCTGGCCAACAACCTCCTTCCCTCAGTAAGAGCATTGAAGATGGGTCGTGGCTGGGTCTTCCAGCATGACAACGACCCGAAACACACAGCCAGGGCAACTAAGGAGTGGCTCCGTAAGAAACATCTCAAGGTCCTGGAGTGGCCTAGCCAGTCTCCAGACCTGAACCCAATAGAAAATCTTTGGAGGGAGCTGAAAGTCCGTATTGCCCAGCGACAGCCCCGAAACCTGAAGGATCTGGAGATGGTCTGTATGGAGGAGTGGGCCAAAATCCCTGCTGCAGTGTGTGCAAACCTGGTCAAGAACTACAGGAAACGTATGATCTCTGTAATTGCAAACAAAGGTTTCTGTACCAAATATTAAGTTCTGCTTTTCTGATGTATCAAATACTTATGTCATGCAATAAAATGCAAATTAATTACTTAAAAATCATACAATGTGATTTTCCGGATTTTTGTTTTAGATTCCGTCGCTCACAGTTGAAGAGTACCTATGATAAAAATTACAGACTTCTACATGCTTTGTAAGTGGGCAAACCTGCAAAATCGGCAGTGTATCAAATACTTGTTCTCCCCACTGTAGAACACCACATGAATTTCAGTGAATGCTCAGCTTCCATCTGCCCCTGTTTCCCTGGTCAGGTGAACCATTGGAAGGTCCAGCTGTGAACCACTGGTTCCAGGAGAGCGAGAGGGTCTGGGACTCAGCTCACATCCATCTGCAGAGGGCAGCAAGGAGGCATAAGAGCCAGGCTGACGCTAGAAGATCTGTGACTCCCGTTTACCACCCTGGGCAGAAGGTCTGGCATTTTATGATGCTTGTACTTTAAAATTGTGTTATGGTTTAGATGTTTAGGTATGATTTTAAGTATGTGTTAGACTATTGGATGTAAAGTCATTGAATATGAAATACTGTGTGGCAGGAGGGATTAAATGATTGGTCAGTGTATGTGCATGTGCATGTGGGCGTCTTGAGTTAAAGACAAATTTCCCCTTGGGGGAAATAAATTGGTAACACTTTAGAATAATGGTCCGTCATTAATAGGTAACTATGCAGGTAATGCAGGACTAATGAGTAGTACTACATTAACACTTCAGCTACTACTACTAACTAATATAGAAACAAGCCTAACTAATCAGTAAGTAATATCGAATTTAGGAGACAGTACCTTGTTAAGTAATCAATACTTACTAAATGAGATTACCCTCATTAATAACTATTAACTAACTGACAAATTATAAAGAACATTATTGTGTGTCTGAGACGTAATCAATCATTTTTTTTACTCTGAATAAAGTCATAAAATGCATCACTAATTACTCAAGTGTTACCTAGTCACTATGCAGGAACTACTAGTGATCTGGACCATTATTTTAAAGTGAAAAAGATGGTTTTTCACTTTAAAATAATGGTCCAGATCATTAGTAGTCCTTGAAGAGTGACTAGGTAATTGAATAAAGTCATAAAATGCATCAGTAATTATTCAGAGTAAAGAAGGACAATCTTCAAGAACTACTAGTGATCTGGACGATTATTTTAAAGTGAAAAACTTTTTCACTTTAAAATAATGGTCCAGGTCACTATAGTTCCTGCATAGTGACTAGGTAAAACTTGTGTAATTAGTGATGCATTTTATGACCACATTGAGAGTAAAAAAAGACAATTTCTCACATCTCAGACACGTTAATGTTGTGATTAGTAATTAATTAGTAATTCTTTATCATTTGTCATAGTTACCTATTAGTTCTTAATGATGCCAATCCCATTCAGTAATTATTGATTACCTAATAAGGAACTATCTTAGTCCTAAATTTGATACTACTTACTGATTAGTTAAGCTTGTTTCTATATTAGTTAATAGTAGTAGCTGAAGTGTTAATGTAGTACTACGCATTAGTCCTGCATTACTTCCTGCATAGTTACCTATTAATGACGGACCATTATTCTAAAGTGTTACCATAAACTGTACTGAACTAAACTAAACTGAATTTTAAAAGATTTATATTTATTATGAAGCTTTTATTTATATGTATATATTTAAGTAAAAAAATATATATTTTAAATTAATTTAATATGCTTAATGCATTACACACAAGCAGCTTGTGTGTAATGCATTAAGGATATTAAATTAATAATATAATTCAGAGATACAGGGGGAGTGACTTTATTGCATCAGAAATATGTACCTTGCTCAAAGCTGATTGATCCAGTTTAGGTTTGTGATCTCTGACCCAGAATAACATCTGCTCTAGAGCAGGTTAGACATGTAATGCAAGTTACCATCACAACGAACACTGCTTAAACCAATCCAACTTCTTGAGCCCAAAACACTAAGGTTGCTCAAACTAAACTCACCTAGCCACTGAAACCGGCTTTGTGCAACATGTACCATGTCTATTTCCTTACAAGGTTGGTTTTTGTTGTTGTTTTTCTGTGCTTGAGCCAACTTCTGAGTTTTATTCTTAGTTTTTAAAGCTTAATCTAAAGACTGAATAAATCTTTAAAATAACTTTATATACTGTAGTTAAGTTTCTTATGTGAAAACACTTGAATGAAATCACCTTGCCACATGGTAAAATCGGAGTGATGGCCCGGAACATTTTTTGGTAATCTTTAACTCTCACATCGCAAGGTGATCTCCTAACCACAGCCTTTTCAAACTCCTGCCATATCTCCTCACAATTATACCTGTTAGAGAGAAAATTACAACATTTCTCCAATTTATAATTATATTTTCAAGGACTTAATGCAATATTAGATAATGAACATGAAAGTGATGAGCCAGATGCCGGATGCCGGAGCTGAACTTTGTCTCTGCAAATTACTGCAAATATCTATGAAATCATATGAGATAGACTACATAAATGTAATAATCTAAATGTAATATTATTACATTTTCCTGTTTAGATATTTTAAATAAGCAGTATTAGTGTGCAAAATGCTTACCTGGGGTTGGGATTAACCAGGGTTACATATTCATAACACCGTCCGATGACAATCTGTTTAAGATTTGGGGTGGTCCCAAACTTTGCTGTTACATCCGTGAGAAAAAACAGCATGGAAAATTCTAAAGATATTATAAACATATGAAGCAAGGGATAAGATAAATGTTGTCATGCGTTTAACAGCAGTCATGCATCTTATCACAGATACTAACTGGTGTGCAGAAACAAGAGCACATCAGTCCGGTTTTAATTTCTTTGCTCTGGCTTCCAATTCGCTTTATTTTAAAATGTTGCTTCTGGTCTTTAAAACCTTGAACGGATTAGCTCCTGCATATCCTTACAAAAAGAAATATACTTCAAGTTAATTTTATTAAGTATACTTAAGTAGAGTTCAAGTATATTTTAAGTATACTTTATGTAGTAAGTATACTAATATCAATGTACTAGAAGTATACTTGTACTGTTTCAATACTACTTGGGACTAAATTGGCCCACTTTTTAGTGTATAAAAGTGTGCTTTAAGTGTAACAGTAGTAAACTTTGAGTACACAACTAGTTTACAACTAAGTTTTTCATTTTTACTGCAACCATACTACAAGTGAACTTACAGGTATACTGATAGTTCACTAGTTAAATGCTTGTAGTACATTTTTTAAGTTATGAAAGTATACTTTGAAGTATACTCTCTGTAAACTACTAGTTTTTAGTAGTTTTATACTGCAAGTATACTTTTTCTTTTTCTTTAAGTGAACATAACATCATTCTTACAGTTTACTATTTATATATTATTTTTGCACTTTAAGTATACTACTATGTTCCTATTTAGGTATTAAGTTTTTAGACTTGAAATTAGTAGCTTAACTGTACTTTAACTCTTTCTATTTTAAAAAAAACATTTTATTCTAGCTTCATGCATCCTTTTTTATCAACACTTGAATGTGGTTTCATTTTTTTTTTTTTTTTTAAAGCAACATTTTAAACAAAAGGCTGAGAAAATCACATTTTTGTCAAAGACTACGTCCGGATGGGATTCAGAACGATGATCAGAACAAGAACACAGATGGAGTAGTCCACCCCCAAAGCCTCACAGTCATTAACCCTTCCTGCATTGACATTTAATTTGGTAACGTTAGACTTTTGAACTTATATGCTGTTTAATGTTTGATGATCGCGTTATTTTACATTTGCGTAAGCAATCTTCTATCACTTGTTTCTGCTTCTTCTTCACCTGTGTTTTAATCCAGAGATTCCTTACTCTTTCAGAAGGCACTACTCTTTTAGAATACTTAGAATACTTAATTATACTTAAGTATATCTAGATCAAAAGATTGAGTACAAGTATAGTCCAAATATACTTAGACCTTTCTGTCAGTATAAGTCAAGTATACTTAAGTTCAAGTTTAAGAATATTTCTGTGAAGTACATAAAGTATATTTCTGAGAAGTACATAAAAATTAGACTGAAAGTACACTGCTGTTCAAAAGTTTAAGATTTTTAATGTTTTTAGAAGAAGTCTCTTATGCTCACCAAGGCTGCATTTATTTAATTAAAAATACAAAAAACAGTAATATTGTGAAATATTATTAAAATGTAAAACAACTTTCTATTTGAATATATTTTAAAATGTAATTTATTTCTGTGATGCAAAGCTTTATTTTCAGCATCACTACTCCAGTCTTCAGCGCCACATGATCCTTCAGAAATCATTCTAATATGATGATTTGCTGCTCAAGAAACATTTATGAGTATTATCAATGTTGAAAACAGGATTTTTAGGATTCTTTGATGAATAGAAAGTTCAAAAGAACTGCATTTATCTGAAATAGAAAGCTTTTGGAACATTGTACTACCGTTCAAAAGTTTTGGGTCAGTAAGAATTTTTTCTTAATTTTTGTTTATTAAAAATGAATACATTTATTCAGCAAGGATGCATTCAATTGATCAAAAATGACAGTAAAAACATTTATAATGTTACAAAAGATTCTATTTAAAATAAATTCTTGAATTTCTTTTGAACTTTCTATTCATCAAAAAATCCTGAAAAAAAACATTGTTTTCAACATTGATAATAATCATAAATGTTTCTTGAGCAGAAAATCATCATATTAGAATGATTTCTGAAGGAACATGTGACACTGAAGACTGGAGTAGTGATGCTAAAAATTCAGATTTGCGTCACAGAAATAAATTACATTTTAAAATATATTTTACATTTTAATAATATTTCACAATATTACAGTTTTTTTTTTTTTGGTTTTTTTTTTTTGTATTTTTAATAAAATAAATGCTGCCTTGGTGAGCATAAGAGACTTCTTCTAAAAACATTAAAAATCTTACCGATCAAAAACTTTTGAACAGCAGTGTATACTTTCTTATTTTTAGTTTAAAAGAAGTATAATGTATTATACTATTATTAAGTATTATTAAATAGCACACTTGAATAAACTTTTTCATAAGGGTACCGTTCTGACATGTTATCTGTTTACAATCCAGTAAGGTCTCTAAGGTCATCAAACCAGAGACTGCTAGCCTAAATGTTCCTCAGGCTAGGCTGAAAGGGAGATCTTGCTTTTGCCGTTGCTGCACCGAAACTTTGGAACAGCCTGTTTTATTAGAATTGTCCCTTTACTACACTATTTTAAAGCAAAGCTCTAAACATATCTATTTTCTCTGGCTTTTAATCACGGCTGATTTGTGTAGTTTCTGGTCTTTTTCGTTTGTAATCTTTTATGTTGTATATGCTTTTATTTTTGGACATATTGTACAGCACCTTGGTCAACAATCATTGTTTTATATAATTCGTTGTGTTATATAAAAAAAGTTGACACTGACATCTACACTTACCTAAAATCATCCTGAAAACAATGTCTCCTCCTGAAGCAGTAAAGCAGTTAGCATGCTTCACTAAATCTGTAAGGTAAAGAAAGTAAAGAAAGAAATGGTCCCGTGTGCAGAACACTATAGTGCAGCATCAGGGAGGGACAGATAAACTGCCTGATAATAAAGACAAACAAAACAGTATCTCCAGTCAGATTAGTGTCTGACTAGTGTCATACTAAAACAAATAAATTCTGTGTTCTTAAAAATTACTTTAATAATTTAATCATTTCAAAAACCCTTCACCCTTATATTCTAAAGCCTATACTATATGTACTGTACTGAAGAATAATTAAAGAATCAAAAGATAGGACTGACATTTTGTAATATTATATAACATAATATTATATAAAAATGTGCAAATGTGTTTAAAATATGTCAAATTAAACATAATACAATTACATTAAAAAGAACGAAACTAAGCCACAGGAATAACATATCAGCCCACAGTAAAAGAAATTAAATTAGTAAAGCACATACCTTCTTGTTCAGGCTTCAAATATCCATCATATCATTGAAAGACTAAACTAGACTAGAAGATAAACCTTCCACAGTTTTGGTTTTGTCTCTCTGAATGAGGAAACCACAAATTCCTGACACTTTCACAGTCTACTGTTACAAAAACTATGTTCTCATGATTCCAATTATGATGGAAGTTGGGGATGTTCACATAGAGCGAGGAGGGAGTGACCATGTGCAGACTTTAGTAGAACATTTGTAGTAAATCTAGTAGTAAAAGAAAGTGTCTTTAATCACTATATCTATTCTACAATATTAATTGTTTTTCACATACTTTTCACAATATAAATAAATACAAAAACATTGATCTTAATGTGAACAATTCATCCATGCGTTTATTTTATTTCGTTTTTTTTTTACCTCATTATTCTCAATCAAAATGTCATAACTTAATCTTCCAGTGAAAAGACAGACTTCTCTCTGGTGACATATGCCGGACTTCTGATTTTGTAAGCATTCAGCTCATCTGCATCCATCCAATCAAAAATCTACTCTTATTTTGAAGTATAATTATGTTCCTTTTGTTCCTATGTTCAGTTTCTGGGTTAGGTTTTGTAGTCTTTTTTAGTCCTTTTGTTGATTGGTTTCACGTTCATTAGTCTTGATTGTTTCCAGGTGTGTCATTTTAAATTGTTAGACCTTGTGTATTTAAACCCCTGTTTCTCCTGTGTTGTTTGTCAGGTCTTGTCCTTCATGGCTGTTTGTTTGGCGTGCTTTATTCTTGTTTTCCTGTGTTCATAGATGTACTGTTTCTCATGTTTTGTTTGGCGTGCTTTATTCTTGTTTTCCTGTGTTCATAGATGTACTGTTTCTCATGTTTTGGTTATTTTGTTAATAAATGTGAATATTGTAATTTGATTATTCTCTCCTGCATTTTTCAACCATCATTACAGGCTGCCCTATGTTTTTGTTTCACTTTAAATTACATCAGACAATGCAGAAGAAAAGATCTGTCACTACTTCTGTCTCATCACAACTTTAATTATGGGTCTTGGCAAAACTGTCAAATTGAAGAATGACTGCTCAGTGTCTCTAGCATTCAATTAGAAAAAAAGAGGTATTAAACTAACAATGAGTATGGAAAAATAGACTAAGACAGAGGTGTGGATCCATGATAAGAGTTTTAATAAGGGATGATCAGAAACAAATAATGCATAAAACAATTTGAAGCCTTCTCACTACAGAGAAAAGGCTTCAAATTATACTGATTGGCCAAATTAATTGCATCTTTATTATTCACTGGTCCAACAGCAGTTCTTGGTATTCTTTAAGCTAACACTTTGCTTACACTTCGTCTGAATCTGAAATCATCCCCTATACCCTCAAATAGGGCATCATTTGAGGGGACAGCGATTTGTACTGGTGTCTGAAACCATATTGGACGTTACTGAGTGCGCTCATTCAATCCCACGGGGAAGTGATTAGAAAAATAAAACTAAAGTTGATAGATGATTTTTTTTGATAAATGAATGATAGGGGTTTCTTTTAGCCAAATGCAACATTTGTGTCCAAAACAATGTCAGAAAAGGTGTATATATAGATTTGTTTGGTCAATCAAGAGGAAAACTAAATTAATTTAAGGATATAGATGAAGTGAAATCAGGTGTTGAGTATATTTGTATGGATAACTTGTGATGGATAACAAGCAAAATGGCATGGCAAAACAGACAAACATAAAAAAGACAAGACAAAAATAACTGTTGTACTTACCGTATTGTTCCGAATATAATACGACTCTGATTATAAGACCTCCCCTTTTTCAAGATGTACCTTTTAGAAAAAGGCTTTTTGAAGACCAAATCTTGTCTTTTAATCTTGTATTTGTTATTTAAAAATATTTTTCATATTGTATATTTTTCACATTTTAATTTTTTATTTTTGCATTGAAAGTATACCAATCACATTTAAAAATAAATACTTTATGGCATACCATAAAAAATAACCTGCAGTTAAATTCATGTATCCTACCAAAATTTCATTAACAGTAGAAGTGAACTCTATAAGATTGTAATCTTATATGTAATCAATAAGTCCTAGTAAAAAAGCTAAATACAGATACCTCCAAAGAAAGATCTTCCTAGTCAAAAATCTGACTGAGATATCCACAATTAAATTGCAGATATCTTTAAATGAGATTTGACTAGGAAGAATTCAAATTCAAGATATCTCTTGTTTTGCCTAGTCAAAAATCCAATTCAAGATATCTACAATTGTAATTTGACTAGTAGGGGAGAGCGGGGCACAACCTAACGTGGGGTTAGTTGTAACACACATGGTTTAAAACTTTCCACACGTGCCAGGATGACGAAACTTAGTGTATTTACTAGTTGCCATATCGACATTATTTAGAGAAAAAATTGCGCCAAAATCAAAAAATCTTTGGAAGATATCACTGAACATTTATTTAACCATAGCAAAAGCAAATTTCTTAAGTTTATTTTTCATCTCTGTTTTTTGTGTTTATTTAAAATAAGACAAATCTGATATTATTTTAATCTTATGTCTGTTATTTAACAGTTGAGATCGTTCTTTAATGCTGATCTAACCAGCAGAAGACACAAGCCAGGGTTTAAATCCTAGTTGTACAGGTGGGGTGCGTTGTAACACTGCGTTACAATGTGCCCCTATTAGAACTACGCTATTATATTCTATATTTTTATGAATTCTTTTGAGAAACCATGAGAAAAAGGTGAATAATGACTGAGAGTCAATGTTCAGAAATTATTAATTATTATTATGTTTTTAACTATGCTGTATAGCTGTATTTAGCGGTGTTTGTTGTCAAACTCAAAAATGTGTATATTTTTAATGATTAAAAAAATGCTATTATTTTATTTTAAAAAGTTAATAATTGTATTTTATTGACAAAATATTTTAGTTTGTCTTGGATTTTTTTTTTTGATTATATCAGGTAACATTTTAAGCTGTCATTTGGCCATGTTACAATGTGCCCCTCACATGTTACAATGTACCCCACATATGGGGCATGTTGTCACATTTCACTTCAATTCTTTCGGGGTAAATCAAGACAGAACCACATAATTGTACTAGACATGTGGGAAATTAATGTGGGGAAAAAATAAATACTCTGAACCCCAAGCGTTAGGTTGTGCCCCGCTTTTGCCCAATAATATGGCAAGCCGTTTTAACATTTAATCCTTAAAACGTACTAGTATCTATTTTTAATGCTACTAGTACTTATTTTTTAGATACTAGTATCTATTCCATTAAGCACTAGTCCTTATTCATTAGCTACTAGTGCTTATTCTTTAGGTACTAGTGCCTATTATTTAGATATTAATACCTTTTTAAAAGATACTGGTAGTTATTCATTAGATACTAGTTCTTATTTTTTAGATATGGGTACTCATTCATTAGATACTAGTACCTATTAAATAGACACTAGTACTTATTTATTAGTTACTAGTACTTATTATTAGATACTAGCACTTATTTATTAGATACTAGTACCTATTAAATAGATACTAGTACTTATTCATTAGATACTGCTACTTATTTCGATAGTGACTAGTAACTATTCTTTTGTTACTAGTAACCCATTTTGCCATTGACTTCTATGGGGATCTGTCATTCAGATATTAACTATTCAGTTCTGACTAGTATGTATTCAAATTGTGACTAGTACATTTTTATTAGATACTAGTGGTTATTTATTAGGTACTAGTAAATATCTAATAAATAGGTACTAGGTAATAAATAGGTACTAGTATCTACTGAATAAGTACTAGTAGCTAATGAATAAGTAATAGTATCTATTTAGAGGGTACTAGTACCTAATGAATAAGTACTATTATCTATTGAATAAGTACTAGAATCTAGAAATATGTACTAGTATCTAAAAAATAAATACTAGTACCTAATGAATAACTACTAGTATCTAATCAAATCAAAATCAAATCACCTTTATTTATATAGCGCTTTTTACAATGCCAATTGTTTCAAAGCAGCTTCACAGTAGTAACAGGAAAATAATGCAACAGAATTTGATTCAGCTGTACAGCTGCTCTGGTGAAAACAGCGATGTCATCCAGCTCATTTCAATTATCATACAGTGTCAATGCGGGCAGATCAGTAATATAGTTGAAATTTAGGTGTCCCCAACTGAGCAAGCCAAAAGCCAAAGGCGACGGTGGCAAGGAACCAAAACTCCTTCAGGGCCAGAATGGAGAAAAAAACCTTGGGAGAAACCAGGCTCAGTCGGGGTGCCAGTTCTCCTCTGGCCGACGAACAAATAGTGTATGATTATGATTCTGGCAACATTACAGGTCAAAAGTCATATTAGATCAATAGATATTCGTAGGATTATTCGAAAGATTGGAGTCGTCACGACGGGGACGGGTTTAATGAGGATGTCGTGTCGATGCTGCATTTACAGGGGGGAGTTTAATTGACACGGTCTCTACAGACACTTCAGGGATGCGGTCGTCATGTCCAGGCTAAGGTCCACCATCTGGTCCGGATACGGCCCGGATCCGGCCGACTGCAGTAAACTTCGGGATAAACAGAGAGATTAACATTAGCGTAGATGCCATTCTTCTTATGATGTAACGAGTACATCAGGTGTTATGGG
Source organism: Coreius guichenoti (assembly GCA_039654105.1). Classification (NCBI taxonomy): domain Eukaryota; kingdom Metazoa; phylum Chordata; class Actinopteri; order Cypriniformes; family Gobionidae; genus Coreius; species Coreius guichenoti. The sequence continues at coordinate 12,244,819 of CM077189.1, forward strand.
AAGTGTTCCCGGTTCCGGCTGACCTAGTTAATGCAGCCTAAAACAATCATTTAACTGATTTGTCCATCCTACTAACTGCAAAATGAAAAAATAGGAATACATGTCAGTGGGGTAGAGTGGCCAAACCTTGTAAGAACATAGTCAAAGTTTTTTGCATTATGTAATTATATCCACAAGACACAACAGGTTTCTCTGGTCTCCATTATTGTTATCAATTATCAGAAGATAACTTAAGACAGAGGGTAATAAACTTAAGCTAACAAACTAGTCAAATTAGTTACTAGTAAAAACTAGTAGAAACAAAAGCTTGGTTTTAACATGGTTAAGCAATAGTTAGCTGGACAACAGTTTTTACAATAACCACCACCTATCCCTTGTGTTGGGTAAGTTACTCTAAAGAATAATTACTACTAATTACATCTTCAAAAGTGTAATTAGATTACTGTACTAATTATTCCCTCTAAAAAGTATTGCATTAATTACTTCCTAAATCCCATATCAACGTTGACCAGTTGCAACAACAACATACAGTGGGGAGAACGAGTATTTGATACACTGCCGATTTTGCAGGTTTTCCTACTTACAAAGCATGTAGAGGTCTGTAATTTTTATCATAGGTACACTTTAACTGTGAGAGACGGAATCTAAAACAAAAATCCAGAAAATCACATTGTATGATTTTTAAATAATTAATTTGCATTTTATTGCATGACATAAGTATTTGATCACCTACCAGCCAGTAAGAATTCCGGCTCTCACAGACCTGTTAGTTTTTCTTAAAGAAGCTCTCCTATTCTCCACTCATTACCTGTATTAACTGCACCTGTTTGAACTCATTACCTATATAAAAGACACCTGTCCACACACTCAATCAAACAGACTCCAACCTCTCCACAATGGCCAAGACCAGAGAGCTGTGTAAGGACATCAGGGATAAAACTGTAGACCTGCACAAGGCTGGGATGGGCTACAGGACAATAGGCAAGCAGCTTGGTGAGAAGGCAACAACTGTTGGCGCAATTATTAGAAAATGGAAGTTCAAGATGACGGTCAATCTCCCTCGGTCTGGGGCACCATGCAAGATCTCACCTTGTGGGGCATCAATGATCATGAGGAAGGTGAGGGATCAGCCCAGAACTACACGGCAGGACCTGGTCAATGACCTGAAGAGAGCTGGGACCACAGTCTCAAAGAAAACCATTAGTAACACACTACGCCGTCATGGATTAAAATCCTGCAGCGCACGCAAGGTCCCCCTGCTCAAGCCAGCGCATGTCCAGACCCGTCTGAAGTTTGCCAATGACCATCTGGATGATCCAGAGGAGGAATAGGGAGAAGGTCATGTGGTCTGATGAGACAAAAATAGAGCTTTTTGGTCTAAACTCCACTCGCCGTGTTTGGAGGAAGAAGAAGGATGAGTACAACCCCAAGAACACCATCCCAACCGTGAAGCATGGAGGTGGAAACATCATTCTTTGGGAATGCTTTTCTGCAAAGGGGACAGGACGACTGCACCGCATTAAGGGGAGGATGGATGGGGCCATGTATCGCGAGATCTTGGCCAACAACCTCAGTAAGAGCATTGAAGATGGGTCGTGGCTGGGTCTTCCAGCATGACAACGACCTGAAACACACAGCCAGGGCAACTAAGGAGTGGCTCCGTAAGAAGCATCTCAAGGTCCTGGAGTGGCCTAGCCAGTCTCCAGACCTGAACCCAATAGAAAATCTTTGGAGGGAGCTGAAAGTCCGTATTGCCCAGCGACAGCCCCGAAACCTGAAGGATCTGGAGAAGGTCTGTTTGGAGGAGTGGGCCAAAATCCCTGCTGCAGTGTGTGCAAACCTGGTCAAGAACTACAGGAAACGTATGATCTCTGTAATTGCAAACAAAGGTTTCTGTACCAAATATTAAGTTCTGCTTTTCTGATGTATCAAATACTTATGTCATGCAATAAAATGCAAATTAATTACTTAAAAATCATACAATGTGATTTTCCGGATTTTTGTTTTAGATTCCGTCGCTCACAGTTGAAGAGTACCTATGATAAAAATTACAGACTTCTACATGCTTTGTAAGTGGGCAAACCTGCAAAATCGGCAGTGTATCAAATACTTGTTCTCCCCACTGTACATGAAACTGCTTTTTTTAATTCTTTAAAATAAATAATATAAAATTGCATAAATTATTCTTAGAAGTATTTAAAGGTACAAGGTTACATTAAAAACATATATTTTAACATTTTAAGTTAAATTTTGATGTTAAATCCACTATTTTTTTTATATAGAAGTGTTCTATAGTCTATAAGTATTTAATGCAATTACATCAGAAGTAACTTAACCATAATTAAATTACAGAAGAATTGAGAGTAATCCCTTACTTTACTTTTTCAAAGGAAAGTAATTAAATTACACTAATTAATTACTTGGTAATGCATTACTCCCAACACTGAGTATCCAACTCAGGAGGGATATCGGCATTGTGGAGAAGATTAAAACTAAAGTTAGGTATACCATGTTAAATTTTGAATTAAAAGTTAGCTAGGGATAACACATGTTGTGTAGATTTTAACACACAACCTGTGTCGTTTCTTAACACATCTCTGTGTTTATATAAGGACTACACATTTTGTGTTACCTGTAACTCAACTAATGTGTTATTCCTCTTACACAGAAGTGTGTTGAAACCTTTTACACACTAATGTGTTATAGTTACTGTAGTTATAGACTGTGTATTTGCCAGAGTTCTTCCTGTGTTTTTACAACTGAGGATGTTTTTGGATGAACACTGAAGCGTATTGTTAACTTGTGTTTACGTAGTCAAGTGACGTTTAATAAAGAGTTTTGTTTGAACATTTTATTACCTGGATGTTTTAGACATCATGAATCTACACAAACAAGCTGTTATTGAGAATTAACAGAGGTTTAGGTGTTGATGTTTCATTGAATGTTTCATTTGAAGTCACCAGAATCGTGATTAGTGGCACCTTTATTTGAGCTCTTGACCCTTTTCTTTTCTTTTAATGTCTCTCTGGCTGCTGTAACTGTATTTTAATAAAATACGTTTGTTATGGCAAGAGAAAATATGATCAGATGTTTCTTGATGATGTCATAACATCAAGTACTGATCTGATCAAGTTTTTTGAGTATATGGATGGTGTGCATTCATTTTATGTATGTGCTGTTAGTTATAACGGTCTTGTGAAACTACATCATGATATCCAGCAGTGCAGAATGAAAGAAAAAGAATTCTTTAAAAAAATTTAAAAAAAGTTTTGAGCTACAGCAGAAACTAGTCAAACACAGACATCAAGAATCAGCACATGAATCTCAACAATGGTGACAAACCAAAAGTCACGGATGAGTTTTGTACTATGGTGGCACCCAGCATGCATTGCTTTTGGTTTGTCACTATTGTTGAGATTCATGAGCTGATTCTTGATGTCTGTTTGATACTGTAGACTGTAAGATCCTGTACGCACTGTGTCTTTAAAAACATATTTTAAGATAATTGCAACATGCTAATCTCATGGTATAGAACCACAATAATAAAAACCTTTTTAAAAGTCATCTTTCAGATATTAAACTCTTGACAAAGCTACAAAACTACATAATGATAATATTATCATATGACCATATTTTTCTTATGGGTATTCCTGCTGTTTCAAATGCGCAAAATAAACACAGTTTAACAAACTGATGTGAAAGAGTCAAGGGTCAAAAGCTCAAATAAAGGAGCCACTAATCCCGATTCTGGTGACTTCAAATTAAACATTCAATGAATCGTCAACACCAAATCCTGTTAATCTCAATAAGAGCTTCTGTAGACGTCTGACAGAAATAAAGTCAATCTGGTTAGTAATAACAAGTGAAAAGCGGTGAAAGCAGCATTTGAAAAAGACATTGAAAAAGAGGCATGATGTGATTGGCTGCAAAAAAACACCCATTAATATTTAAGTTTTCATAAATTAAGATTTTATTTATTTATTTGAATGTGTTGTTTTATTTATTTTAGAGCTTTTTATGGGATACCATATAAAATATACCTATAATTTTTTTCATAAACACAAACTGCCCTCCACCCAGTGCTGTTCAATCCAGAGTTACATTTTAACACATATTGTGTGTTGAATCTACACAACATGTGTCAAAATACCATCAACACACTGTTTTTTTTTAACACATCTCTTTTTACAGTGTAGCATTCTAACAAAAAGTGCATCCTAGCATACAAACCAATGAATGCTCCTCAGGACCAGCTAGCCCTCACCATTAGGTAGTTCAGATTAATGAATTTTCACATTGTGTAAATTATTCACTCAAGCTAAATCACTTTCAATTTGCCCAGATTCGTTATCGTGTCGCCCACAGCGAACCAAGCACCAAGCAGCTTGCCTATTGTCCTGTAGCCCATCCCAGCCTTGTGCAGGTCTACAATTTTATCCCTGATGTCCTTACACAGCTCTCTGGTCTTGGCCATTGTGGAGAGGTTGGAGTCTGTTTGATTGAGTGTGTGGACAGGTGTCTTTTATACAGGTAACGAGTTCAAAGAGGTGCAGTTAATACAGGTAATGAGTGTATTAACTTCTTCGCCTTGTCAAATCAAATCAAACCTTTATTTATGTAGCGCTTATTACAATGCCAATTGTTTCAAAGCAGCTTCACAGTGGTAACAGGAAAATAATGCAAAAGAATTTGATTCGGCTGTACAGCCACTCTGGTGAAAACGGTGATGTCATCCAGCTCATTTCAATTATCATATAGTGTCAATGCGGGCAGATCAGTAATATAGTTGAAATTTAAGTGTCCCCAACTGAGCAAGCCAAAAGCCAAAGGCGACAGTGGCAAGGAACCAAAACTCCTTCAGGGCCAGAATGGAGAAAAAAACCTTGGGAGAAACCAGGCTCAGTCGGGGTGCCAGTTCTCCTCTGGCCGACGAACAAATAGTGTATGATTATGATTCTGGCAACATTACAGGTCAGAAGTCACATTAGATCAATAGATATTCGTAGGATTATTCGAAAGATTGGAGTCATCACGCCGGGGACGGGTTTAATGAGGATGTCGTGTCGATGCGGCATTTACAGGGGGGAGTTTAATTGGCACGGTCTCTACAGACACTTCAGGGATGCGTTCGTCATGTCCAGGCTAAAGTCCACCATCTGGTCCGGATACGGCCAACAGAGAGACTAATATTAGCGTAGATGCCATTCTTCTTATGATGTAACGAGTACATCAGGTGTTATGGGAAGTGTTCCCGGATCCGGCTGACCTAGTTAATGCAGCCTAAAACAATCATTTAACTAATTTGAATAATATAAATTAAAAATGTTTTATGTGTATGCCATAGTAAAGAGATGTGTTTTAGTCTAGATTTAAACTGACAGAGTGTGTCTGCTTCCCGAACAATGCTAGGAAGACTGTTCCAGAGTTTAGGTGCTAAATAGGAAAAGGATCGACCGCCTGCAGTTGATTTTGATATTCTAGGTATTATCAACTGGCCAGAATTTTGAGACCGCAATAGATGTGATGGAGTATAATGCGTTAAGAGCTCGCTCAAGTACTGGGGAGCTAAACCATTTAGTGCTTTGTAATTAATCAACAAGATTTTAAAATGTATTCGATGTTTAATAGGGAGCCAATGCAGTGTTGCCAGAACCGGGCTAATGGTCATACTTCCTGGTTCTAGTAAGAACTCTAGCTGCTGCATTTTGGACAAGCTGCAGTTTATTTATTAAGCGAGCAGGGCAACCACCCAGTAGAGCATTACAATAATCTAGCCTTGAGGTCATGAACCCATGAACTAACTGTTCAGCATTTTGCATTGAAAGCATGTGCCGTAATTTAGATATATTTTTAAGATGGTAGAATGCAGTTTTACAGATGCTAGAAATGTGGCTTTCAAATGAGAGATTGGTATCAAAGAGCACACCCAGGTTCCTAACTGACGACGAGGACTTGACAGAGCAGCCATTGAGTGTTAGACAGTATTCTAGGTTACTACTTGTGGAGTTTTTTTGGCCAATGATTAAAAATTCAGTTTTTTCTGAATTAAGTTGCAGGAAATTACTAGTCATCCAATTTTTTATGTCAGCTATGCATTCCGTTAATCTTGTGAATTTGTAAGTTTCGTCAGGGCGTGAAGAAATATAGAGCTGAGTATCGTCAGCATAACAATGAAAACTAACGCCATGCTTCCTAATAATATCTCCCAGTGGTAGCATGTACAGGGTGAAAAGCAACGGTCCTAGCACTGAGCCCTGCGGTACTCCATACTGAATTTGTGATCGGTGTGACATCTCTTCATTTACTGCTACAAACTGATAACGATCAGATAAGTATGGTTTAAACCATACCAATGAAATTCCACTAATGCCAACATAATTTTCGAGTCTATTCAAAAGAATGTTGTGGTCGATAGTATCGAATGCAGCGCTAAGATCGAGTAACACTAACAGAGAGATACAACCACAATCGGATGATAAGAGTAAATCATTTGTAACTCTAATGAGAGCAGTCTCAGTACTATGATACGGTCTAAATCCTGACTGGAAATCCTCACAGATACCATTTCTTTCTAAAAAGGAGCATAATTGTGAGGACACTGCCTTTTCTAGTATTTTTGACAGAAAGGGTAGATTTGAGATTGGCCTGTAATTGACTAATTCTGTAGGATCAAGTTGCGTTTTTTTAATAAGTGGTTTAATAATAGCCAACTTAAAAGTTTTCGGTACATATCCTAATGTCAAGGATGAATTAATGATATTAAGAAGAGGATCTATGACCTCTGGAAGCATCTCTTTTAGTAGTTTAGTCGGTATAGGGTCGAGCATACATGTTGTTGATTTTGATGATTTAACGAGTTTAGCCAATTCTTCTTCTCCTATAGCAGTGAATGAATGTAATTTTTTCCTCAGTGACACTACAATGCACTGTCTGATGTGATACTGTAGTAGACGGCTGCATGGTTATAATTTTTTTCCTAATATTATCAATCTTACAAGTAAAGAAGTTCATAAAGTCATTACTGCTGTGCTGTTTACAAACATCAGAAGGTGAAGCTTTATCTTTTGTTAATTTAGCCACTGTATCGAATAAATACCTAGGGTTGGGTTTGTTTTCTTCTAAGAGAGTCGAGAAATAAGCAGATCTAGCAGTTTTTACGGCCTTTCTGTATGCAATCATGCTCTCTTTCCACGAAATGCGAAAAACGTCCAGTTTTGTTTTCTTCCAGCTGCGCTCCATTTTTCTGGCTGCTGTTTTAAGGGCCCGGGTGTGCTCGTTGTACCACGGAGTAAACATGGAGTACTTGGAAGACTTCTCAAGGACATAAGGAATGGTAACCGCAGATAAGTTAAGGAACTTTCTGTAAACCTTAATGTCATGAAAGGCAAAATGTACTAATTAATTATTATTATTATTATTATTATTATTATTATTATTATTATTATTATTATTATTATTATTATTATTTGTTGTTTATAACTTTTGATCTTGGCCTTGGGCATTTGAATTGTTGTTGTAGACAAGTATTGAGAGAGTTCTCATTTTGAAATGCTCAATATAATTTTTGTCACATAATCCGGTGTGATCCTGATACCCTAGTAAAGAATGGGTTGTATTATTTGGAGTGTTTTTTTTAAATTATTTAATAAAAGTGAATTTTTTTCTCTGATATGCTGCCTATAGTGTTTGTTCTACTTCAGTCAGGTATGCAAAACTGTTCTCGTTTTAAATGGTAAATATGTTGCATATAATTAATGGAAACCTGTATGCAATCTGTTGATAGGTTATAGATAGGTTAATAGATTTGCCTCCCACTTCATAATATTTCTGCTTAGTAAATATAAACTTTTTCTGTATTTCTTGCATGTACAAATCATTAATTTCTTCCTGAGTCTTTTTTATCTCTTTTTTCACCTTGGAGTCCAAATTCCTCATGTGTTGTCTTTGTAACTCCTCTAGATTGTTCTGTAATTTATTAAGTCTCTCCTGCCTGATCTTTTTAAGTAATGAAGTGATGGCAATAATTTTCCCCCTCATCACAGCTTTACATGCATCCCAGAGCATAGGTGGCGAAACCTCCCCATTATCATTATTTTCCAAGTATATGTTAATTTCTGCCTTTATCTGTTCTTTAAGTCCATTTAAAATACTAGAGTTTAATCTCCAGAGCATAGTCCTTGTTTTGCTATTCAAGTTGAAAGTCAAATAGACAGGACTGTGGTCCGAGAGATCTATTGTTCCTATCTCGCAGCACTTTATCCTGTTTCTGACTTTACTAAAAATAAAGAAAGAGTCAATTCTAGAATAAACCGAATGAGGAGAAGAAAAATGTGAATAAACACATCTAGAAGGATTAAGCTCTCTCCACACATCCATTACCCCCAGCTCTTTCATGATCGCATTAATTTTCTTACTTATAGGCTTGGATTGAATCAAACTCCCAGAAGAATCCAATCTTGAATTCAACCTAACATTAAAGTCCCCTCAACAAATTCTAATGCCCTGTGAATTAGTAGCCATTAAATCAAATATATGTTTATAAAAAGACCAATCTGTTCCTGGAGGAGCATATACATTGAAAAGAGTAACCAAGGAGCCCTCTACATTTCCTGTAATAATGACATATCTACCCTCTTTGTCTATGATAGTAGATATAAATTCAAAGTTTATTTGTTTTGATATTAGTATTGCCACTCCTCTCTTATGGCCAGATTTATAAGAGAATGAAAAAACATGTTTAAAGCCTGACCTATTCAGTTTGCTGTGTTCTACCTGTGAAAGATGTGAGCAATCTGGGCTTTCTCTTTTTTAAGTTTTGTGAAAATGTTGCTTCTTTTAATTGGATTGAGCACCCCATTCACATTAAAAGATATCACCTTAATATTATTTAACATCTTTTCCCATTAACACAACTTATCCTGCATCCCTTCCTATGATTCAGCAAATGAGCAGACACCCCCCTTACTGCAGTGAACAGCAGTGGAACACTCATAACACAATGAAAACATTAAAGAACCATTAACAAAACAAAAACTTTAAAGACTTCCAATAAAGAGGTCTCTTTTCTGACCTCGAATGAGCCGAAACAGAACGGCCCTGAGGGAAGACCTTCACAGTCCAATGGGGAAGGGCCCCCTATACTGATCACATCGGCAGTACAGCTTGCGCTCATGTGTCAGTTCGACAGCTGTCCTCCGACATTCATTATTACACACCTTGAATAGGTGAAAACACTAGCATCACAAAACTATTAAAATGGCTTAACCCATTTCCATGGTTTCACACTGGTGTCCAAAAAAAACAAAACAATTTCAACTCAATAGAATCAATGTTCGGGGTACCGTCTAAAAGACTTGAGCTTTTTATTGTAGCTTGGCTTGTCTCTGGTGCGACCTCGTTCCGCTTTCTGACCAGCCGTGCGCCAGGTGAGACGTTGAATTCGCTCCATCAGTGACCCAGGGGGCTGAATGACAGTGATGGGAAATCCCCTGTCAGCTAAATTCTTTGTTGCTTCTTCCGCAGTGTTGTATACCCAGATCGCATCTGGAAAAACACCCGTAGCTTGGCCGGGAAGGGGGTTTGGAACTTGATCTTCTTCTCCTTCAGTAGCTTCTTTGCTTCAGTATATTCCTAGCGCTTTCTAAGTACTTTAGGGGCATAATCGTGATCAATGTTTGTTGATCCCTCCGCCCCTTCCATGACCCTGTAAATCCTGATGTTGTTTCGCCGCGAATGGCCTTCTTGGTCTGTTATCCTCTCATCTAACTGCGTCTGAAGTTTCAGAACCTGCGCCATTATGCTTTCTGTGTTTTGCGATCTCTCCTCCAAGCCCACGATTCGATCCTCGGCTTCTGCTAATCGGTCATTGGTTTTTTGCATGTCCTCTTTAATTTCTTTTAGCTGATCAGAATTGTCTCTCCTAAAATCACGCAACTCCTGGAAAATCATAGCCAGGCTGACGGTCTCCTCGAGTTCGCCGGCGCCTCCCCGCTCCAGTACAGTATCATCCGGGCAGACATTTAATGGCGACTCAACGTTTTGCCCCCGTGCTTGTCTCTCTGATTTTTCGGATTGCAGTTGCTTCTTTTGTTTTCGCCTAGTATGTACTTGAGCCCCCTCTTCCATGTCGACGATAATGGTAATTCGAGTTTGTTTCACGTGTTTTGGGGCTAAATTCTATCACTTTGTCGGAGAACCGATCTTTCAAGCTGCCATCAGTTTGATCAGCTGCGCAATTTCAAGATCATTTGCGATTTATAGATTTCACATGTGAAAGAGAGGCGTACGTTTTTGTGCGTACGTTCGTTTTTCGGAATCACACGTACACACATTTGAGAAATGATCTTAGATCAAACGTAGGACAGTTTCTACACAACATTTTATAAATGAGGCCCAAAGAATCTTGGAATTTTAACTTAGCATACCTACTCATGAACTCTTTCTGATCTCTTTCTGAACACACTTCTTGCGTCCTTGATCTTGAACTTTCTATAAAAACTCATTGACTCCTTATGTTAAATTCCAGTTAAGTTAAGTTAAATACTTAACATATTTCTGGTCCTCGATAAAGCCATAAAGAAGACCATAATTGACCTACTAAATATATTTCTGGCCAAGGGGTCCACAAAAGTTTTTCAAATATATATTCTCATAGACTCATTCTGATGTTGAATCAGCCAGATAGTATTCCATATTTGACCAACTGAACATATTTCTGGCCAAAGTGTACTTGAGCTTGAACTTTCTATACATGCTCTTTGACTCCTTTTGATGTTACATCAGCTAGACAGTAGAAAATTTTTTTGACCAATGAGTCCTTGAACATTGACTTACTATACATAATCATTGACTCCTTCTTATGTTACGTCAGCGTATATTAGTATATATTTTTTGACGAAGAGTCGTCGATCATGAACTTTCTATACATTCCCATTGACTCGTTCTTATGTTACTTCAGCTATACAGAAGTCCATATTTGACGTAATGATTATATTTCTGGCTAAAGGGTCCACAAAAGGTTTTTACTATATATTCTCATAGACTCCTTCTAATGTTAAATCAGCCAGACAGTAGTCCATATTTGACCTAATGAACATATTTCTGGCCAAAGGTTCCACAAAAGGTTTTTACTTTATATTCTCATAGACTCCTTCTAATGTTAAATCAGCCAGACAGTAGTCAATATTTGACCTAATGAACATATTTCTGGCCAAAGGGTCCACAAAAGGTTTTTACTATATATTCTCATAGACTCCTTCTAATGTTAAATCAGCCAGACAGTAGTCCATATTTGATATATTGTACATATTTTTGGCCAATGAGTCTTCAAAGGCTGACTTACTATACATTTTTAAGGACTTCTTTTGATGTTACATCAATCATAGTGCAGACCAAATATGACCTGTTGAACATATTTCTGACTAAATAATCCTGGAACATTAATCTACAAACCCGATTCCAAAAAAGTTGGGACACTGTACAAATTGTGAATAAAAAAGGAATGCAATAATTTACAAATCTCATAAACTTATATTTTATTCACAATAGAATATAGATAACATATCAGATGTTGAAAGTGAGACATTTTGAAATGTCATGCCAAATATTGGCTCATTTTGGATTTCATGAGAGCTACACATTCCGAAAAAGTTGGGACAGGTAGCAATAAGAGGCCGGAAAAGTTAAATGTACATATAAGGAACAGCTGGAGGACCAATTTGCAACTTATTAGGTCAATTGGCAACATGATTGGGTATAAAAAGAGCCTCTCAGAGTGGCAGTGTCTCTCAGAAGTCAAGATAGGCAGAGGATCACCAATTCCCCCAATGCTGCGGCGAAAAATAGTGGAGCAATGTCAGAAAGGAGTTTCTCAGAGAAAAATTGCAAAGAGTTTGAAGTTATCATCATCTACAGTGCATAATATCATCCAAAGATTCAGAGAATCTGGAACAATCTCTGTGCGTAAGGGTCAAGGCCGGAAAACCATACTGTATGCCCGTGATCTTCGGGCCCTTAGACGGCACTGCATCACATACAGGAATGCTACTGTAATGGAAATCACAACATGGGCTCAGGAATACTTCCAGAAAACATTGTCGGTGAACACAATCCACCGTGCCATTCGCCGTTGCCGGCTAAAACTCTATAGGTCAGAAAAGAAGTCATATCTAAACATGATCCAGAAGTGCAGGCATTTTCTCTGGGCCAAGGCTCATTTAAAATGGACTGTGGCAAAGTGGAAAACTGTTCTGTGGTCAGACAAATCAAAATTTGAAGTTCTTTTTGGAAAACTGGGACGCCATGCCATCCGGACTAAAGAGGACAAGGACAACCCAAGTTGTTATCAGCGCTCAGTTCAGAAGCCTGCATCTCGGTATGGGGTTGCATGAGTGCGTGTGGCATGGGCAGCTTACACATCTGGAAAGGCACCATCAATGCTGAAAGGTATATCCAAGTTCTAGATCAACATATGCTCCCATCCAGACGTCGTCTCTTTCAGGGAAGACCTTGCATTTTCCAACATGACAATGCCAGACCACATACTGCATCAATTACAACATCATGGCTGCGTAGAAGGATCCAGGTACTGAAATGGCCAGCCTGCAGTCCAGATCTTTCACCCATAGAAAACATTTGGCGCATCATAAAGAGGAAGATGCGACAAAGAAGACCTAAGACAGTTGAGCAACTAGAAGCCCGTATTAGACAAGAATGGGACAACATTCCTATTCCTAAACTTGAGCAACTTGTCTCCTCAGTCCCCAGATGTTTGCAGACTGTTATAAAAAGAAGAGGGGATGCCACACAGTGGTAAACATTGGCCTTGTCCTAACTTTTTTGAGATGTGTTGATGCCATGAAATTTAAAATCAACTTATTTTTCCCTTAAAATTATACATTTTCTCAGTTTAAACATTTGATATGTCATCTATGTTGTATTCTGAATAAAATATTGAAATTTGAAACTTCCACATAATTGCATTCTGTTTTTATTCACAATTTGTACAGTGTCCCAACTTTTTTGGAATCGGGTTTGTACTATGCATACTCATAGACACCATCTGATGTTACATCAGCAGGACAGAAGTCCATATTTAACCTACTGAACATATATTTGGCCAAACTGTCCTCAATCTTGAATTTGAACTATACATACTCATTGAAACCTTCTGATGCTTCATCAGAAATGTATAGAAATTTTTAGATCAAGGATGTTTAGGCTAGATAGGTCAGTAGGTTCAATAGGTCAAATATGGAATACTGTCTGAATCCATATTTGAACAATTGAACCTACTGACCTTTCTGGCCTAAACGTCCATCTAAAACTTTCTATACATACTCATTCACTCCTGATTTTTATGGAAGCCCATTTCCGCCACTAAATAAAAAAATAAAAAGAGTAATTGCGACTTTTTATCTCAGAATTCTGACTTTTTTTCTCACAATTGCGAGTTATAAAGTCACAATTCAGACTTTTTTTTTCTCAGTCAGAGTTGTGACTATATCACGCAATTGCGAGTTTATATCTCAGAATTCTGACTTTATAACGCAATTGTGAGAAAAAAAGTCAGAATTCTGAGATAAAAAGTCGCAATTACTCTTTTTATTTTTTTATTTAGCGGCGGAAAAGGGGCTTCCATAGATTTTAAATCTGGTAGACAGTAGTCCATATTTGACCAACTGAATGTATTTTTGGCCAAAAGGTCATTTGATCTTGAACTTTCTGTACAAACTCATTGGCACCTTCTGATGTTACATCAGCCATACAGCAGTGCATATTTGACCTAGGGAACATATTTCTGGCCAAAGAGTCCTCAAAGGGCAACTTACAATACGATCTCATAGACTTCTTAGAGTAGTCCAAACTTGACCTACTGAACATATTTCTGGCCAAAATCTCCTTGCTCTTGAACTTTCTATACATTCTCATTCTGATCTTACATCAGCCAGACAGTAGCCCATATTTGACCTACTGAACATATTTTTGACCAAAGAGTCTGTGAACATTGACTTACTATCCATACTTATTGACTCCTTCTTATGTTACGTCAGCCATACATTTGTCTATATTTGACCTACTGAATATATTTCTGGCCAAGGGGTCCACAAAAGTTTTTCAACTACATATTCTCAAAGTCTCCTTCTGATGTTAAATCAGCCAGACAGTAGTCCATATTTGACCTACTTAACATATCTAAGAGAATATATTGTAAAAAAAAAAAAAAAAAAAACCCTTTGGCCAGAAATATGTTCAGTAGGTCATAGTGGACTACGGTCTGGCTGATTTAACATGAGAAGGAGTCAAGTCAAGTCAAGTCAACTTTATTTATTATAGAGCTTTTTTACAATGCAGATTGTTTCAAAGCAGCTTCACAGTGGTAGCAGGAAAATAATGCAACAGAATTTGATTCGGCTGTACAGCCGCTCTGGAGAAAACAGTGATGTTATTATTCAGTTCAGTTCTCATATAGTGTCAGTGCGGGCAGATCAGTGGTATATTTGAATATTTAGAGTGAGAAGGAGAAGGAGACATGAGAAGGAGTCAATGGGAATGTATAGAAAGTTCATGATCGAGGACTCTTGGGCCAGTAATATGTTCAGTGGGTCAAATATGGACTTCTGTGCAGCCATAACATGTATAAAAATAAATAAATAAATAAAAAAAAAAACACTTTTGTGGACTCTTCGGCCAGAAATGGGAATCAGAAGGGAAGTCCATGAGTATGTATAGTATGTTCATGATCGAGGACTCTTGAGCCAGAAATATGTTCAGTAGGTCAAATATGGACTACTGTATGGCTGATTTAACATTAGAAGGAGTCTGAGAATATATAGTTGAAAACCTTTTGTGGACCCCTTTGTCAGAAATATGTTCAGAAGGTCAAATATGGACTCCTGTATAGCAATAATATGTAAAAAAAATAATAATAATAATTTAATTTAAAATAATTTAAACTTTTTAAACTTTTGTGGACCCTGTGGCCAGAAATGGGAAACAGAAGGGAAGTCCATGAGTATGTTATAGTAAGTTCATGATCGAGGACTCTTGGGCCAGAAATATGTTCAGTGCGTCAAATATGGACTTTTGTATAGCTATAACATGTAAAAAAAAATAAATAACTTAAAAATAACTTAAAAATAACTTTAAAAAAAAAGCTTTAGTCGACCCTTTGGCCAGAAACGGGAATCAGAAGGGAAGTCAATGAGTATGTATAGTAAGTTCATATTCAAGGGCTCTTTGGTCAAAAATATGTTCAGTAGGTAAATTATGGTCTTCTGTACAGCCATAATAGGCAAAAAAAAAACTTTTGTGAACCCTTCTGCCAGAAATGGGAATCAGAAGAGAAGTCAATAAGTGTGTATAGTAAGTTCATGATCGAGGACTCTTGGTCCAGAAATATGTTCATTAGGTCAAATATTGTCTAATGTATGAGTAGTTAATATAATTTGGTCAAGTATGGACTACTGTCTGGCTGATTTAATATCAGGAGTCAATGGGAATGTATAAAAATTTCATGATCGAGGACTCTTGGATATATGTTCATTAGGTCAAATATTGTCTGATGTATGAGTAGTTTATATGATGGACTACCTGTCACTTTGATTTATTACCCCTATGATTTATGGCTTTTATGACGTTTTACAACCCAAACAGGTGTTCGCCTTTTGACCTCTACTTCCGGAAGTCCAAAAATGTTATGACCTTTTATGACCAGCAGGTGTGGGTTGTCACCTCCGCTTCCGGGGGCTGTTTGTGTTTGTGTTTACGGGGGCCATATGTTTTTTGGAGGTGATTGTGCTGGACTGCTTGTGTTTGTGACTGTTTATGAGCTCTGATTTCAGGCCACGTGTTGGTTTCAGCATTCGCAGCATCCAACCATATGTCTGTGAATGAACAAAACAAATCAGTTAAAGAAACGCAACAATGATAAATAAAGTAGATAAAATAACAATTATATGAAATAAGATGAAATATTACTTTAATGTTAGGTTTAAGAGAGTATGTATGTGAATGAAACACTACAATGAGTTTAAGAAAAGCATTGATAAATAAAGTAGATAAAATAATAATTATATGAAATAAGATGAAATATCATTTTAATGTTAGACTTAAGAGAGCATGTATGCGTATGAAACAATATAAATGAGTTTAAGAAATGCATTAATAAATAAAGTATATAAAATAATAATTATATGAAATAAGATTAAATAACAATTTAATGCTATGTTTAAGAGAGCATGTATGTGTATGAAACAATACAATGAGTTAAAGAAAAGCATTACTGATAAATAAAGTAGATAAAATAGTAATTATATGAAATAAGATGAAAGTTTTAAGCTTTAGCTTACCAGAGTTGAATTGGGATGCATGCAGTCAGATGGGAAATTGAAAAATGAAGTTTCCAGATTCACTGGGTTGGAGGGTCAGCCCCTTTCCTGTTTGGGGAGGTGTGTCATAGAAGTGTATTTTGGTTTACGATGTGTTGCCGCATATCAAACAATTAAAAGTTAATCAGATGGCCTCCTCTAAAGTTTTATTATCATGTGATCAAAGCTAAAATCTTCCATTCTTCCTTCCTTCCTGTCTTTCTGCGAGAAAGGATGTTATTTTCAGTTGTTTGAGGGGAAATTATTATATTGCAGGGCCAACACCTCTACACTGACCAGTACTGTAGATCAATAGGCTATCGTGTTAATTCCCCAGTCTTGAGGAAGCGGAAAGTGTCTGTGACCCGGTCTGCAAAACTACAAACACTAGTGACTGAGTGTATGCTTTACACTGCTTTACACTCAGTTTGCATTTGTAAAACAAACTTTTTGCAAATCGCTAAACACAGTTTTCTACATTAGAAACATCACTCAAAACATCTCGGTTACGTATGTAACCCTCGTTCCCTGAAGGAGGGAACAGAGATGTACGTCGGAACTGACCGACGAATTGGGGATTGCTTTCAGAGACCAATCTACTTTGAGTGTAACTAAACGAGCCAATGAACATTGGCATGCTGTTCACGCATTCCACGCTCCGTATAAATAAGGAAATGGAAGCGCCGCATCTTTGCTTTTCCACTGAGGAGCCGAACTAGTGACTAGTGACGCTGCGGAGCCACATCCTTCTAAGGAAGGAGGGGTGGCAGTTACACATATGGACTAGCCAAACAGGGTAGTACAACATATGGCAGTCTCTGGGGTGGTTCCAACCTAGTTCTAGGGGGGAAGAACACCATCAGAGACGACAGAGTGAGCTCTGTCAAGGGAAAGAAACAGGCCTAACAACAGGTTCCACCATGCATACGAGTGTAGGCCTGGCGTCAGACGCTCCGCAACGTCTGACTGCCTAGGGTGACGAAGGAACTCAACAGGATTAGCCATTTCTGGGGAACACTACTGGAGTCAAGAAACACACGTATCCGGCCCAGCAGGCGGGAGTGACATTGCAAGCCGACACTAGAATGGGTTCTTCGCGCTACTGGCCACTAGGGGTGAGTACACGGGAAGATACCGGCTCTACACGGAGACTGTAGAATCTAGCGAATGTATTATCAAATCAAATCAAATCACCTTTATTTATATAGCGCTTTTTACAATGGCAATTGTTTCAAAGCAGCTTCACAGTGGTAACAGGAAAATAATGCAACGGAATTTGATTCGGCTGTACAGCCGCTCTGGTGAAAACGGTGATGTCATCCAGCTCATTTCAATTATCATGTAGTGTCAATGCGGGCAGATCAGTAATATAGTTGAAATTTAAGTGTCCCCAACTGAGCAAGCCAAAAGCCAAAGGTGACGGTGGCAAGGAACCAAAACTCCTTCAGGGCCAGAATGGAGAAAAAAACCTTGGGAGAAACCAGGCTCAGTCGGGGTGCCAGTTCTACTCTGTCAGACGAACAAATAGTGTATGATTATGATTCTGGCAACATTACAGGTCAGAAGTCATATTAGATCAATAGATATTTGTAGGATTATTCGAAAGATTGGAGTCGTCATGCCGGGGACAGGTTTAATGAGGATGTCGTGTCGATGCGGCATTTACAGGGGGGAGTTTAATTGACAAGGTCTCTACAGACACTTCAGGGATGCGGTCGTCATGTCCAGGCTAAGGTTCACCATCTGGTCCGGATACGGCCCGGATCCGGCCGACTGCAGTAAACCTCGGGATAAACAGAGAGACTAACATTAGCGTAGATGCCATTCTTCTTATGATGTAACGAGTACATCAGGTGTTATGGGAAGTGTTCCCGGTTCCGGCTGACCTAGTTAATGCAGCCTAAAACAATCATTTAACTGATTTGAATAATATAAATTAAAAATGTTTTATGTGTATGCCATAGTAAAGAGATGTGTTTTTAGTCTAGATTTAAGCTGACAGAGTTTATCTGCTTCCGAACAATGCTAGGAAGACTGTTCCAGAGTTTAGGTGCTAAATAGGAAAAGGATTGACCGCCTGCAGTTGATTTTGATATTCTTTGATATTCTTCCAACTGGCCAGAATTTTGAGACCGCAATAGATGTGATGGAGTATAATGCGTTAAGAGCTCGCTCAAGTACTGGGGAGCTAAACCATTTAGTGCTTTGTAAGTAATCAGCAAGATTTTAAAATGTATACGATGTTTAATAGGGAGCCAATGCAGTGTTGCCAGAACCGGGCTAATATGGTCATATTGATATTAAGAATGATATTAAGAAGAGGATCTATGACCTCTGGAAGCATCTCTTTTAGTAGTTTAGTCGGTATGGGGTCGAGCATACATGTTGTTGATTTTGATGATTTAACGAGTTTAGCCAATTCTTCTCCTATAGCAGTGAATGAATGTAATTTTTCCTCAGTGACACTACAATGCACTGTCTGATGTGATACTGTAGTAGACGGCTGCATGGTTAAAATTTTTTTCCTAATATTATCAATCTTACAAGTAAAGAAGTTCATAAAGTCATTACTTCTGTGCTGTTTACAAACATCAGAAGGTGAAGCTTTATCTTTGGTTAATTTAGCCACTGTATCGAATAAATACCTAGGGTTGTGTTTGTTTTCTTCTAAGAGTAGATAGAGTGATACAGTAGCCAGCACAAATGTCAAACGGGATTTATCAATTTCACTACATAACGTTACATAAAGCACCAAAACTTCAAAGGAATTATATTTGAAACTAGACTTTTGAGTAATACCGAAGATATTATTATAAATTAAAGCAACACCTCCCCCTTTACCTTTCAGACGCGGCTCGTGTTTATAACAATAATCTTGGGCGGTGGACTCATTTAAAGTAATGTAATCGTCAAGTTTTAGCCAGGTTTCTGTCAAACACAGCACATCTAGGTTATGATCTGTAATCATATCATTAACAATAAGCGCTTTTGAGGAAAGGGATTGAATATTCAGCAGCCCGAGCTTTATCATTTGATCATCTGTATTATATCTGTTGTTTATTTGTTGGACATCAATTAAATTTTTACCGTTGAATGGTTTTGATGGTTTTTTGTATTTACTAATTCGTGGAACAGACACAGTCTCTATGTGATAATATCTAGGTGAAAGAGTCTCTATGTGCTGGGATTTATCTGACTTCTGTGACGTGAGACAGCTAGCAGGCGGTCGGGTAAGCCAGTCCGTCTGCTTCCTGACCTGGGCCCCAGTTAGTCAAGGTTTAGTTCTAAGACTATGTGCCAAATTACTAGAGAGAAGAGCGGCACCATCCCAGGAAGGATGAATACCATCTTTTTTCAACAGGTCAGGTCTGCCCCAAAAGCTTTTCCAATTGTCTATGAACCCTATGTTATTTTGTGGACACCACTTAGACAGGTGTCGCCCAGCCCGCAGCTCTACAAATATCTGTCAGCGAGGCGCCTTGAGCCAGCGCCCAGGAGGAAGCAACACTTCTAGTTGAGTGTGCTCGCAACCTGAACAGGCAAGGCACGTCTTGGGATTGATACGCTAAGACAATAGCATCCACTATCCAGTGGGCTAACCTGTGCTTGGAGACAGCCTTTCCCTTCTGCTGGCCTCCGTAACAGACGAAGAGCTGCTCTGAGGTCCTAAAGCTCTGCGTTCTGTCCACGTAACATCGCAAAGCGCGGAGGGGTACAGAGCAAAGCCAGGGCTGGGTCTGCATCCTCCAAAGGCAGCGCTTGCAGGTTCACTACCTGGTCCCTGAAGGGAGTGGTAGGAACCTTGGGCACGTATCCAGGCCGGGGTCTCAGGACAACGTGAGAGTTGGCCGGCCTGAATTCTAGGCACGATTCATTGACCGAAAATGCGTGCAGGTCCCCTACCCTCTTGCTGGAAGCCAAAGCTGTCAAGAGCACTGTCTTCATGGACAGGATTTTTAACTCTATCAACTGCAAGGGCTCAAAGGGAGGTCTCTGAAGTGCCCTGAGCACCAGAGATAGGTCCCAAGAGGGTAACAAGTTAGGACGAGGAGGATTTAGTCTCCTCGCACCCCTGAGGAACCTGACGATCAGGTCGTGCTTCCCTAAAGAGTCACCTTCGACTGCGTCATGATATGCCGCAATTGCTGGGACATATACTTTAAGGGTGGAGGGAGACAGCCTTCGCTCCAACCCATCTTGCAGGAAGAAAAGCACGACTCTAATCAAACACTTCCCGGTGGGAAGAACACCATTCAACGAACAGGTTCCACTTCAACGCATAGAGGTGCCTCGTAGAGGGGGCTCTAGCCAAAGTGATGGTGTCTACCACAGCCTGTGGTAGGCCACCTAGAACCTCCGCGTCCCGTCCAGGGACCAGACATGGAATTTCCAGAGGTCTGGACGCGGGTGCCATAGAGTGCCCCGTCTCTGAGAAAGCAGGTCCTTCCTCAGAGGAGTGGGCCAGGGAGGGGCTGTCGCGAGGAGTGAGAGTTCGGAGAACCAGGTCCGGTTGGGCCAATACGGCGCAACTAACAAGACCTGCTCCTCATCCTCCCTGACTTTGCACAGTGTCTGTGCAAGAAGGATCACTGGGGGAAACGCATATTTGCGCAGGTCCCAGGGCCAGCTGTGTGCCAGTGCATCCGTGCCGAAGGTCCCCTCGGTCAGGGAGTAAAACAACTGGCAATGGATCGAGTCCGGAGAGGCAAACAGGTCTACCTGTGCGGCTCTGAAGAGGTCCCAAATCAGCTGGAAATCAGCACTCTCCCGGAAGTGTCTGCTGTCGTGAGAGCTCGTCGGCTGCACGATTGAGCGCACCAGGGATGTGAATGGCCCGAAGCGACCTTAGATGCTTCTGACTCCAAAGGAGGAGATGGCGGGCGAGTTGCAACATGTGGCGGGAGCGTAGACCACCCTGTCGGTTGATGTACGCAACGGTCGCAGTGCTGTCCGTACGGACCAGTACGTGCTTGCCATTTAGCGGCCCTTTGAGGCGGCCTAGCCCAAGACGTACTGCAGCAACTCGAGGCAGTTGATATGCCAGTGCAGTTGAGGCCCCGAATGTGGGTACTGCTGGACTCCGGGGAGCCAGCGGCAGAACAGAAATAAAACAAAAACAAGGATTCTCCACCCGGTTCTCCTCCGGGGGATGGAGCGATGCGGACACCATCTCCCGTAGAGCAGCTCCTCTCTTCCCTGGGCTGCCCGTCTCAGGGCCGCTTGCCCTTGCGCTTGCCGCTGGACTTGGCGAGGGCCTGGATGGGCTGGGCGCCCCTCTTGCGACCGGTTGGCCGATGCCCGGGTGAAGGCTGCTGCTTGGGCTTAGCAGGCGGACGCCCTCGGCGACGAGCAGGCGGAGGCGCTGCGGCCGACGACTGGGTGGAGGCAGCAGCTGGTCATCGGGGCAGGATGTTCTTGATCACCTCCGTCGAGGAACAGAACCATGTCGGGCTCACGCATGTCCGCCAGGTTTAGCCACAGGTGGCGTTCCTGGACCACTAGTGTGGACATCGCCCAACCGAGCGAACGTGCGGTGACTTTTGTTGCCCTGAGAGCGAGGTCCGTCGCCGTACGCAGTTCCTGCATAACCCCAGGGTCGGAACTACCCTCGTGCAGTTCCTTGAGCACTTTGGCCTGGTAGACCTGCAGGAGCGCCATGGCATGCAAAGTCGATGCGGTTTCTCCACAGGCTGTGTAAGCCTTGCCCGTCAGAGAGGACGAGAACTTACATGCCCGGGAGGGGAGACACGGTTACCCCGCCAAGAGGTAGCCGTCTTGGGACAAAGCTGCATCGCCACAGACCGCTCCACTGGGGGGATCTCCACGTACCCCTTAGCCACGCCGCCATCGAGGGTAGTGAGGGCGGAGGCATCACCAGACCGGCTTCGAGCAGAATAAGGTGGCGTCCACGATTTGGTGATCTCCTGATGCACCTCCGGGAAGAATGGAACCGGGGCGGGTGTCCAACCGCGAGTGTTCAGGACACGGTGGAGGGTTCCACTCGAGCCCGACACTCAGGGCGGCCCGGGAAAGCATAGCCGTGAGCTCTGGATCAGACTCGGGCAGCGCTACCACTCCCGAAGGGGGCAACGCAGCCGAATCCTCATCTCCAGAGGACATTATCTCGCCCTCCGATGCAGTGATCGACATACGGTCCTTGGTCGCAGCCCCAAAAGAAATGACTGGCCCCCCATGGGAAGGACCAGCGCGCTCTCTCGGAAGCTCCACCGGCGCAGGTGCGGAGGATTGAGGGGCCCGAGGAGGCTGGCTCGTCGGGGAAGCCCTCACTGTGATCCTCAGGTCACCACCAAAGCTATCAACCAAAGTAGGAGCCCTCTGCTTCGCAGGAGGACCGCTAGATCGGGATTACTGTTTATCCAATGATCTGTGAAAACACTTATAGATTAATTGATCACTTAGAAATCAAAACTCAATGTTTTCAGAAAGAAATACATTATTTTTTACCCCTACTGCATTTCTGTTTATAGTGTAAATATATACCTAATTTGATCACTTAGAAATCAAAACTCAATGTTTTGAGAAACAAATAAAATTTTCACCCATTGATTTCTGTTTAGTTTTGTAAATATACTGAATATACATACGCTGTCACCTTTATTTCTGTAGCATTTATACAATACAAATAGTTTAACATATTCAAATTCTGCTGTAATGCAGCTCTAACATTTTTCAGCTCAAGTAAGTTCAGTCTGTGTTGATTCAGTTCAGCTCAATAACTGTAAAGTACATCAATTGTACAACAATTGTGCATGCATACTGTATATACAGTGTATTTGTGCACATACATGTACACTGCACACTGAACAAGCAAAAGACACAATAGAGTAATGTTGTACATTTTTCACATCCGTGTGTAGTTTATCGTGTATATGACTAATCATTTGAGGTTTATGTGTAGTTACTATACAAAAACACAATTTTTAGAAGAGTTTTGAATGAAGTGTTTGCTCTTGCAAGACATGTTGACTATTGTCTTTAAACGAAACTTTTGTTTTATTCTTTAATTTATTTAAAATAGCCTGATAACCAGCATTGTTTCTTCAGGGGTGATCCGTAATGTACACGAGTTGTTTCCACACATGAAAACTCTTTGGATGTGTTTGTGACAAACACATAATTATCACTTCAGAAAACATTTTAAAATGTATGACTAAACTTTTTTCTTTTGACAAACCTACATTTCAAAAGATTTACCCTTAGGTGTTTAACAACCACAGGGAATACTCATGAAAACTAATCTTGGTGTATTTTTCTCACCTAAAACACAAAATTTGTTCATATCAAACAAGTACTGTTTTACACATGTTGACTATTTTGTAGGTATCATGTCATTTTAGAGGATTTACTAAAAGTCATATTGACTGATTAGTCATATTATCAAGATTTCAGATGGCCGTTCGCATTTTGTTTGTTGGACTTTTGTTTGTTTTTAGCAAAAACGCTTCTTCAAGAGCTGTCAACATTATAAGAATAAATATTTCTTTCTATTTGATAGTTTTTGACTAAATTGATATTTCATCCGTCTGACTCAAATGAAGAAAAGGTCCTGGCATACTTCACATTAGTTGTAATAAACATTTTACAATGTGTTAAAAATTCTGTCAGATTTGTCATTGTAATGCAATCACATTTGAGAACTAACATTACCTGTCCCTTGTAAAGGCTATAGGTAAATTCAAGCATAATCTTTACGCAACAATTATGTGTGCACAATTTACTACAAATGTGTATGGCGTATAAGAAAAGAGACATTTAGCTATAATGAAAACACAATACAGAAATCCTCTCTTCTGATCTATTGTAAAAGTTTGTATTGTTGATTGTAAATGATTTTTCCCCAACAGTGGATGACAGTTTTACATTTTGTTTCTTTGTACAGTTTTTTAGATAAAGACTGCTCTTCGAGCAGATCAAACAGGTATAGGAATTAATGAGCAAATACAGCATCAGAAAACATTAAACTCTTTCTGGGCTGTTTTCGAAGCGGTGAAGATGCATAGGCTCAACATGAAAAGTGAGTCTTGCTGGTTTTCTGATACATATATGACTGTTACACTTAAAACAAGCCTATCAATTAAGTTACACATTACAATTCAAGGATGTCACGGACACACTATTTGACAAGTTTGTCTAAATAATTTGTGCTTCAAGAAAAAAAGAATACCAAAATTGTTTAACATATCTTAATTTTGCACAATTGAAAAATTTGTTTAGCTTAAATATTCGCATCGGTTCGCATTTCAGTTGTTACCGAATGCTAGTGAAGAGATAATCTACAGATTGTCCCAGACACATTAGAGTCTGGATTCTAGTTTATAACAAACAATGTTTGTTATTACCAGTGATCAGGTTCCTGGCATTGGCACACCGCTGTGAGTACACATATAAACCAAAAAAATGTTTGACTATAAAACCAACCAAGAAAATTAGCAAT
Source organism: Coreius guichenoti (assembly GCA_039654105.1). Taxonomy (NCBI): domain Eukaryota; kingdom Metazoa; phylum Chordata; class Actinopteri; order Cypriniformes; family Gobionidae; genus Coreius; species Coreius guichenoti. Next base: position 12,269,641 of record CM077189.1, read on the forward strand.
TAGTTGTAGCTGCATAGGGGTGTTTTATGTGTGTTTTTCCTTACACTTTACCAGAAAAAAACAGCTATGTTTCCTAGAATCTGCTGTAATGTTAGTGAACTCTAGGTGTTCTCGGCGTCTCTTTGTTCACGTGTTCCCGTGAATATGTTTGCTTTAATAAAATGATGGTTTAAACCATCGTATTCACTTGAGACATACAACATATTATTATAATATCCTAGTTTTAAATATGATACAGACTAGACATACAGTAAAAATAGGACTCAGTTGCTTCTTTAAATATTTAAGTACTTTGAAAAAAATTTTTTGTTGAATCTTGTATAACATAAAAAAAGTTGAAAGTTGCTTAACTTATTTTGATGAGTTAAAGCAATGTAAAAACATATGCTATCATAACTTATTGATCATATAATTTTTACAGTGTACAGAAGAAAAGAGTGAGAAAATATTGTGTGGGTGAGGGAGAGGAGTAGATGGAGGAGAGGAGTAGTTGGATCAGGACAATGGGGGAAGAAGAGGTAGAGGAGAGAAGGAAGAATGTGTGCATTCTTTGCAACATGGCAAACATCTAAAAGTGAATGAGTCATTACTTTATAGAACACATTTAACAAAATTGTAGAATGGCTTACAGTAAAAATAGGAATCTGAACTGTAACTAGCTCAGGCATGCTCATAAAATAATAACAAGTGATTGAACCTTTTATTTCAAGAATATATTGTTGAATATACAATCATACATTGAAGTATTGAAGGTTTTTTATATAGCCTACTAACTCTAACAAAACACAGCAAATCCGATTCATAATTTAATCATTCTGTCAAAACTCTAGCAAAATACTAACAATTGATGCCATTATGAAAAAAATGCAGGTAAAACAGTCTATTTTTACTGTAAGCCATTCTACAATTTTGTTGAATGTGTTCTATAAAGTAATGACTCATGTTGCCAAGAATGCACACATTCTTCCTTCTCTCTTCTACCTCTCCTTCCCCCATTATCCTGATCCAACTACTCGTCTCCTCCATCTACTCCTCTCCCTCACCCACACAATATTTTATCACTCTTCTCCTCTGTACACTGTAAAAAAATATGATCAATAAGTTATGACAGCATATGTTTTTACATTGCTTTAACTCAAAATACATTAAGCAATATTCAACTTTTTTTATAAGTTATACAAGATTCAACTCATTTTTTTTTTAAAGTACTTAAATATTTAAAGAAGCAATAGAGTCCTATTTTTACTGTATGTCCAAGTAATGGAAAGAACTTCAACAATGATTTCTAACACTACATAGATGTTTTACAAGACAAAATATTTCAGAGATCTGCTACTTAAAATGCTTATCAGTTGTTTCAGTCTTTGTTTTATATATATTTTTTCAATACACTGAGAAAAAAAAAAAATTCTCAATTTTTATTTGGCAAGTTTTTTTTTAAATTAACAAAGTGAGTAAGTAAATATAACTTGGTGTTACGGAGGGACTGAGATGAGAGGCGTGCGGCTCCATATGCAAAGCTTTTTATTTATGAAAGATGTGTTCATAACAGACAGGGGTCAAACAAAGGCAAACAGGTATGATATGGATAAGACAAAGAGCATTCCAGGGACAGGCGAGGGTCATCAAACGGAGAACGTCATCCAGTGGACAAGGCAAGAGGATAATCCGACTACCAGGCTAAAGTCCAGGCATGAGGCAAACAGTGTCCGAATAGGGCAAGACGAAAGAGGTAATCCGAGGCGAGCAAGAGTCCAGGGCAGGCAGAGAGCAGACAGAACACGGGAAACCAGACTAGATTCAAAACACAGGGCAAACAAGCAAGATACAGACTAGAACAGACTAAGAACACTAGGGATGGCTCCGTAAAGATGATACACGCTAGACAGCGATATTCACTAACAATACTCAGCGATCAGTGTTTTATCGTCCTTCTGATGACTACAGGTGTGGAAATAGTTATAGCAATGAAACCTGGGAAATGTAGTCCAGGGTAACATGTAACTTTGTGTGCAGTGAAAAAGTCTTACAGTTTTTTACAATCGCTATGACACTTTTTTCAATACTTTTAACAAATTTCCTAAACTCTTAACACAGTTAGCACAACATCTATCTGTGTAGGCTATACAATTAACACATTTATTGTTGCTTTGATACAAAATGCATATAGTTAACACAAATTTAAAATGCTTGAACTTCTTTTACACACAAGCTCAACCAAGACCAAAACAATGGATTTTTACTGCCAAATTTACCAATGCTTTAACACTGTATGTCAGAACAGATAACATCATGTTCTAAACCTAACTTATAGGTTAAAGTCAAGGTAAGCAGCTGTTTATATTGTGAATTGAAACACAAATATATCCCTGTATTTTATTCCATTGTTACTGAGAAACAGCTGATTGAAGTTATGCAAATATATAAATCACAGCTGATTCCCATCTAGGAATTGTTCAGGTGTTGATGTTCTTTCAATCACATGGCCATATGGTATACAGTAAAAGAGCCTCTTTGGGCTGATCTTCTGTGAAAAAGGAACAATATAGAGCAACACAAAGAAAGTAAGAAAAATGCCTGCATGAGGGAGAGGAAGATGAGTACCAGGGAGTGGGACAAGGGCAAAGGAGAGGAATGCCTGGACGAGGACAAGGTAGAGATTGAGGAGTTAGAATGCATGGTGGCACTCAAAGAAGGGCCAGAATTAGGGTAACTGATGAAATAAGAGCTACTATCATAGACCATGTCATAAACCACAGGCTATCATACAGAGAGGCTGGTGAACGAGTACAGCCAAATCTCAGCCGGGAGTGGCATCCATTATCCAGAATTTTCGAGAAACCAGCAGGTAGGATATTGTATAAGGGCTTCTCCTACTGCAAAGTGTAAATACTTTTACCATGTATTACAGTGACTCTATGCCTCTGGTCTCTAATATGTAACTGTATTTTGTCTATCTAAGGATTCAATACCTCCCTCAGGGTGCAGAGGAAAACTCCTGAATGAAGAACAGGAACTTGCTATTGTCAACATGGTGATTGCTGATAATGAAATAAAACTGAAGGGCATAAAGCTACTCTGAGATGGGTCATTCATTTTTTGTATTGAATTTCTGCAGCAAAAGAAACAAAATGCATGCATTTACTAAACCCAACAAAACAAAAATGTGGAGAGGCTTCAAAAGACACAATCTATGGTCAATAAAATATACTGTCTATTGTATAAGGGCAGACCTGACACATAAAATAATGCAGTTTCTGTAATTCCATCTAGTGTTGGTGTTTTTATGACATTGTGCTATGATTGACTAAATGTTCCTGTTGGAAGAGAACATGTGTTAGGGTTTTGGTAGACAGTGTATTGTGTTAGTGTATTATTGTATTTTGAAAATTAGTGTTGGAGTTTAGTTTACAATGTGTGATTTTTGAGCATGAAATTAACCTTTCTGGCAATTGTGTGTTTTAGGTGTGTTGGTGTGTTAAGAGTTTAGGAAATTTGTTAAAAGTATTGAAAAAATTGTCATAGCGATCGTAAAAAACTGTAATGGTGAACGCGTGACCTCTGGTGGTGAGTGGACGGAAACGGCAGGCATAGGATATGTAACACTTGGCCTGTTAAATTATATTGAGTAATTTTTACTTACAAATCTGATGTAATTAATATAATTACGTAAAATCATTTGCTCTTTTAAATACATTTTACTTGTTTTATGCAGTGCTGGTAATTATTTTAAATTGAATTAAATGTTACTCTTATAATGTGACAAAATAATACTGTGACAATGTGCGGTTAAGTCTCATTTATTAAGAAGAAATAACAAGCACTTACAGAAACCTATAATGCTTATAATCACTTTAAAGGTTTAAGCAGCTTGAGCAATGATAAACATCCACGTTCAATGACATATTAAACACATATTAGAACTCTAAAATGAGCAGTTCTGTGCATAGATCTCAGTATCAAAACATTTGGAAATATTTGGAAAGCCTTTTACAGTTTTTTACGATCGCTATGACAATTTTTTCAATACTTTTAACAGTTTTCCTAAACTCTTAACACACCAACACACCTACAACACACAATTGGTTAATTTCATGCTCAAAATCACACATTGTAAACTAAACTCCAACACTAATTTTCAAAATACAATAATACACTAACACAATACACTGTCTACCAAAACCGTAACACATGTTCTCTTCCAACAGGAACATTTAGTCAATCATAGAACAATGTCATAAAAACACTAACACCAGATGGAATTACAGAAACAGCATTATTTTATGTGTCAGGTCTGCCCTTATACAATAGACAGTATATTTTATTGATCATAGATTGTGTCTTTTGAAGCCTCTCCACATTTTTGTTTTGTTGGGTTTAGTAAATGCATGCATTTTGTTTCTTTTGCTGCAGAAATTCAATACACAAAATGAATGACCCATCTCAGAGTAGCTTTATGCCCTTCAGTTTTATTTCATTATCAGCAATCACCATGTTGACAGTAGCAAGTTCCTGTTCTTCGTTTAGGAGCTTTCCTCTGCCCCCTGAGGGAGGTGTTGAATCCTTAGATAGACAAAATACAGTTACATATTAGAGAGCAGAGGCATAAAGTCACTGTAATACATGGTGAAAGTATTTACACTTTTCAGTAGGAGAAGCCCTTATACAATATCCTACCTGTTGGTTTCTCAAAAAATCTGGATAATGGATGCCACTGTGTTTCGCTGAGATTTGGCTGTACTCGTTCACCAGCCTCTCTGTATGATAGCCTGTGGTTTATGACATGGTCTATGATAGTAGCTCTTATTTCATCAGTTACCCTAATTCTGGCCCTTCTTTGAGCACCACCATGCATTCTAACTCCTCAACCTCTCCCTTGCCCCAATCCTCTCCTTTGTCCTGGTACTCATCTTCCTCTCCCTCATGCAGGCATTTTTCTTACTTTATTTGTGTTGCTCTATATTGTTCCTTTTTCACAAGATCAGCCCAAATAGGCCCTCTTTTACTGTATACCATATGGCCATGTGATTGAAAGAACATCAGCACACAATTCCTAGATGGGAATCAGTTGTGATTTATATATTTGCATAACTTCAATCAGCTGTTTCTCAGTAACAATGGAATACAATACAGGGGATATATTTGTGTTTCAATTCACAATATAAACAGCTGTTTACCTTGACTTTAGCCTATAAGGTTAGGTTTAGAACATGGTGTTATCTGTTCTGACATACAGTGTTAAAGCACTGGTAAATTTGGCAGTAAAAATCCATTGTTTTGGTCTTGGTTGAGCTTGTGTGTAAAAGAAGTTCAAGCATTTTAAATTTGTGTTAACTATATGCATTTTGTGTCAAAGCAACAATAAATGTGTTAATTGTATAGCCTACACAGATAGATGTTGTGCTAACTGTGTTAAGAGTTTAGGAAATTTGTTAAAAGTATTGAAAAAAGTGTCATAGCGATTGTAAAAAAACTGTAAACTAACAAAAATCTGAAATACAAATTCTGAAATTTGTAAATGTATAAAATATTTTTTTCAAAACAGTTATCAAATGATGGCAACCCTCATTATCAACTCTGTTGTTTTAATACAACATAAGAGATGTGCATGCAACTAATACAAATGTAAACGTTGCACACAATGAACATTTTGGATGTCACAGTGTTACGAACTGCTCCGAGACACGAAGGTTGAGGACCCAAATGCAGTATTTATTAGAAGGGTAATCCACAATCGTCATCAAAAGTACAGGCAAGGTCAAAACACAGGTAGGCAGTCCAAACAGGCAAACAAGGCAGGAGACAGAGGCAAAAGGGTAATCCGGGACACAGGCAAGAAATCCAACAAACCAAGAGACATGAAACCGGTGAGAACGCTCAGAAGTGCAGTGTAATGACAAGACTTAGCAAAGAATGACAGGGTGAACAGGCTAGATATAGGCAGAGGTAATGAGACACAGGTGTAAACAGTGAGTGCTGATGAGTCCAGGCAAAGGATTATGGGTGATGTAGTCTATGATGGAATGACAGTCCAGGTTGGAGTGCCCTCTGGTGGTGATCAGGGGCACTCACACTGGTGAATTGTTACACACAGGGTACAGGTTTTCTCAAGGGTACAGTTCTCCAGTCACAAAAAACAAGCCAACAAGGCAGATAAATGACTATGAACATCCACAGTACAAAAAAAAATGTCAAGGAAGCAGCTTGTTTTTCAAAGAACATACTTTAGGAGAGAGCTTAAGTCCATCAAGGCCCAGAAACAGTTTCTTGAAAAATAAAAGGTTCAATCACTTGTTATTATTTTATGGGCATGTCTGAGCTAATTACAACAGTATTACACAGCTTGCAACCCTGATTCTTTAGGAGGTAAATAATAATAATAAAATAATCATCTTAAATGATTTCAAACATAGATGTTTTACAAGATAAAATATTTCAGAGACTACTTAAAATGCTTATCAGTTGTTTCAGTCTTTCTTTTATATTTTTTCAATACGTTTGAGCTGCTGCTGTTGTTGCAGAAGTAGAGGCTTTATACTATATTAAAGATTGGAACATTAGGTCTTCATTTGTGACATACTGTCTTTAAGCATTTGTAAATAAGACCAGAAGAATCCATGATTTTGGTATTGGGTAAACTTGTATGAAAAGTAAATTTAAGCATTTTAGAATCGTTTTAACTGACTGCATATTGTGTGAAAACAACATGGATTGTGTTAATGCATGGTAACAACAGATGGATGTTGTGCTAATTGTGATTAGAGTTTTGAAAATGTGACTACAGATTGGACAAAAGGCAACAGAGTAGCCGCATGTAAAAGTCCTACATATGTCACCAAAGAGAAGTTTATAATTTTAACTCATTCCAGTTATGATATACAAACAAACAAAAACAAGAAAGTAGATAGGATGGGATTTCTTATTGTGCAGACTTTAAGTTAACTTTTACCAAAGATAATGTCAAGATGCTATGTTCAGTTAAAAACTTTTATTGACATCGTCATATTAAATTGTCACGAGTAAAATTAAAAACGCAATGTACATATATTGTATGTAACACATCGATAATAATTTTAATGGTTTTTCAAAAATATACAAACACTTTTAAACAATATTCTACAATTTGAATAAACCATTATTAAGTCTGTATCATATTTAAAACTAGGATATTATAATAATATATTGTACATGTCTCAAGTGAATATGATGGTTTAAACCATCATTTTATTAAAGCAAACAAATTCACGGGAACACGTGAACAAAGAGACGCCTAGAGTTTACTAACATTACAGCAGATTCTAGGAAACATAGCTGTGTTTTTCTGGCAAAGTGTAAGGAAAAAACACACACAAAACACCCCCATGAAGCTACAACTAATTGCTAATTTTCTTGGTCTGGTTTCATAGTCAAAAACGTTTATATGTGTACTCACAGCGGTGTGCCAATGCCAGGAACCTGATCACTGGTAATAACAAATATTGTTTGTTATAAACTAGAATCCAGACTCTAATGTGTCTGGGACAATCTGTAGATTATCTCTTCACTAGCATTTGGTAACAATTGAAATGCGAACCGATGCGAAATAAGCTAAACAAATTTTTCAGTTGTGCAAAATTAAGATATGTTAAACAATTTTGGTATTCTGCTGAGGGACAAAAAAAAAACTTTTTTTCTTGAAGCACAAATTATTTAGACAAACTTGTCAAATAGTGTGTCCGCGACATCCTTGACTTGTAATGTGTAACTTAATTGATAGGCTTGTTTTAAGTGTAACAGTCATATATGTATCAGAAAACCAGCAAGACTCACTTTTCATGTTGAGCCTATACATCTTGTGACCGCTTCGAAAACAGCCCAGAAAGACGACCTAAAAGAATATCAGAGTTTAATTTTCTGATGCTGTATTTGTTCATTAATTCCTATACCTGTTTGACCTGCTCAAAGAGCAGTCTTCATCTAAAACACTGTACAAAGAAACTAAATGTAAAACTGTCATCCACTGTTGGGGAAAAATCATTTACAATCAACAATACAAACTTTTACAATAGATCAGAAGAGAGGATATCTGTATTGTGTTTTCATTATAGCTAAATGTCTCTTTTCTTATACGCCATACACATTTGTAGTAAATTGTGCACACATAATTGTTGCGTAAAGATTATGCTTGAATTTACCTATAGCTTTTACAAGGGACAGGTAATGTTAGTTCTCAAATGTGATTGCATTACAATGACAAATCTGACAGAATTTTTAACACATTGTAAAATGTTTATTACAACTAATGTGAAGTATGCCAGGACCTTTTCTTCATTTGAGTCAGACGGATGAAATATCAATTTAGTCAAAAACTATCAAATAGAAAGGCTATCACTTAATTTTCTTAATTTTCATTTATTCCTATAATGTTGACAGCTCTTGAAGAAGAGTTTTTGCTAAAAACAAACAAAAGTCCAACAAACAAAATGCGAACGGCCATCTGAAATCTTGATAATATGACTAATCAGTCAATATGACTTTTAGTAAATCCTCTAAAATGACATGATACCTACAAAATAGTAAACATGTAAAACAGTACTTGTTTGATATGAACAAATTTTGTGTTTTAGGTGAGAAAAATACACCAAGATTAGTTTTCATGAGTATTCCCTGTGGTTAAACACCTAAGGGTAAATCTTTTGAAATGTAGGTTTGTCAAAAGAAAAAAGTTTAGTCATACATTTTAAAATGTTTTCTGAAGTGATAATTATGTGTTTGTCACAAACACATCCAAAGAGTTTTCATGTGTGGAAACAACTTGTGTACATTACGGATCACCCCTGAAGAAACAATGCTGGTTATCAGGCTATTTTAAATAAATTAAAGAATAAAACAAAAGTTTCGTTTAAAGACAATAGTCAACATGTCTTGCAAAAGCAAACACTTCATTCAAAACTCTTCTAAAAATTGTGTTTTTGTACAGTAACTACACATAAACCTCAAATGATTAGTCATAGACACGATAAATGATGTTTTATTAACAAGGTTTGGGAGGAGCACGTTCAGATAATTGACACAAGTGGAGAGCACTCAGCTAATCAACAATAAGAGGTATATATACGCAGCAGCCCTACCTCCGTTTGTTGACAGTTATCAGCATCTCTCCACCACCCCTTCTCCACACTCTTAGTTCTAACCACTTACATACACGGGGGGGGTACTCTGGGTTCGGGCCAAATTCCGAGCTCGAAGCCCTCCCCCTGGACAGCACGCCAAATACGCATTTAAATTTACTCTCCATAATTATATGTAAGTGTGAACTCGTGAAACTACACACGGATGTGAAAAATGTACAACATTACTCTATTGTGCCTTTTGCTTGTTTAGTGTGCAGTGTACATGTATGTGCACAAATACACTGTATATATACTGATGCATGCACAATTGTTGTACAATTGATGTACTTTACAGTTATTGAGCTGAACTGAATCAACACAGACTGAACTTACTTGAGCTGAAAAATGTTAGAGCTGCATTACAGCAGAATTTGAATATGTTAAACTATTTGTATTGTATAAATGCTACAGAAATAAAGGTGACGGCGCATGTATTGTGACGAATCATGAATTATGATTTGGGTAATTCTTTAATTAGAATTGGAATTTGGGATAATTCGTTGAGTAGGAGTATTGGTTTGGAAATTGGATTATTATTAGAAAAAAATAAGTTTTGGGGGAGTGTCATACAAAAAAGATTTTTTTTTTTTTTTTGGTTTGGATTAGTGGTCTTGGAAAAAAGCGCTAAGTGCTTCTTCAACCTAACACGGGGTTTCTCATGGCTTATGCAGTCCAAACCGCACTATCTGCATAAGCCATGAGAAACCCCGTGTTAGGTTGAAGAAGCGCTTAGCACTTTTTTTGTTGTTTTAGTTTGTTGTTTTTGGTGCGTCGAACACGGGTAGCAGTTGAGCTGCATGTGGGCGTACTGAAGACTAGGGTTGAGGATAATTAGTTGCTCAATTATTAGTTAGATGCGGGGTGGCTTTACAAAGAGTTCTGGCAGTGGAAGTGTGACCAGATGGCTCGGGTGAATATAACTTTATTTGTTTAAACGTTCTGGTAGTTATAGCAAAAAAAAAGCCGAAATGGATTTGTTACATTTTTTTGGTGGCTCCTATGAAGGAAAAACTAGGAGGTCTTTCAAAAGAACAATTATTTAAAGTAGCTGAACATTTCGATTTGTAAGAGTTGTAAGATAAAATTTATTTGGGACGCAGTAGAGGAACGAGAGATTAAAAGAGAGATTGATTTTAACTTCAGAGACCCAGTCTGAAGAGGTGATACCTGAAGGTACTTCGACACCTCATGCGTTATTAGCACCTGTTGGATTAACATTCGAGCAACAGTTAGAACTCCTTAGTATACAAAACAAAGAACGTGAATTGGATAGACAACTTGAATTACAGAAATTAAAAATTCAAGAACGAGAACAGGAACGACAGTTTGAAATGTTTAGAATGCAAAAGGAAAATGGAAGAAGTGAAATTAACAGGATGCGGAACGGTTAAGGTTAATCGGACAAGGAAAGTTGGTTAGAGATAATGCTGAACCTTTAGATGATCAGGAAATTTCAGGTGTGAGTGGAAATTGAATGACGGGTTTAGTACAGATGATTAAACTCTTACCAAAATTCAATGATCGAGATCCAGATGTGTTCTTTTCTCTGTTTGAAGCTTGGCTGAGGATAGAGGTTGGAATGATGCAGAGCGTACACTCTTACTACAAAGTGTTTTGGAAGGTAAAGCTCAGGAAGCCTTCATCTCACTTTCTTTTGAAAATCGAAAGAAATATAAGGTAGTAAAAGAGGCGGTGTTAAAAACATATGAACTTGTCCCAGAAGCGTATCGGCGACGGTTTAGGAGATGGAGGAAAGATGAGCGTGAAACACACGTTGAAGTGGCTAGGGAATTGACAAGTCATTTTAATAGGTGATGTACATCACTGTGTGTTAGTACCTTTGAAGATCTTGCTAATCTGATAGTTCTGGAACAGTTTAAAAACATTATCCCCGTGCGTGTCGCGATGTTTGTAAACGAACATAAAGTGGTGACAGCTGCAGAGGCTGCTGTTCTTGCGGACGAATATGTTTTAATTAATAAAAAACGCTGGTGATTCGTTCTATAAAAAGCAAAATGGTAGTGGAAATGTAGTGAAAAATTCGAACAAATCAGAGTATGCTAGAAAAGTCGATCTAGATTCGACCTGTAGGTATTGTTTGGAAAAAGGTCATTGGAAAAAGGAATGCCCTGTATTACGAAATAAATTTAAATCCGGGGTTCCAAAAGCTGTCGGTCTGGTGTCAACTACTGCATTGAGTTAGAAATCAGATGTATGAGTAGTAGAGATGTACGGAAGGGATGATCGTGATCCTTTGCAAGCAAGTTACAAACCGTTCATAACTCTGGGGACTGTGTCTTTGGGCGATTTGACGAAAGTACCTGTTAAGATATTACAAGACATCTGAAGACATCGGGGTCATCTGAATCTTTCTTATTGGATTCGAAACTGCCGTTTTCTTCTAAATCGAATACGGGTAAAAGTGTTCTAATTCAAGGAATTGGATTAGATACATTTTCGGCTCCCCTGCACCGAATTCAGTTAGATTCTGAGGTGGTGAAAGGAGAGGTCGCTTTTATAAAAACTTGCCATGTCTGGCAATTGGTTGGAAAGCCAAACGAGATGATAGCTCCTGCTCCGTTGTATCCTATTCCGGTGGTGAAAAATCCTTTTGAGCATCTAACGATTGATTGTGTGGGGCCATTACCTCCTTCTAAAACTGGTTCAATTTATATATTGACTGTGATGTGCCAAACTACGCGATACCCGGCTGCGTATCCATTGCAAAATATTACTACGAAGTCTATAGTGAAGGCTTTGACTCAATTTATTTCCATATTTGGAATTCCTCGTGTTATTCAGTCTGACAGGGGGACAAACTTCGTCTCGCATGTTTGCACAAATTTTGAAACAGTTGCGGGTAGATCATCAGAAAAGTAGTGCTTATCATCCGGAGAGTCAGGGGGCCCTCGAGCGCTTTCATCAAACGCTGAAGAAGTTGTTAAGAACGTACTGTACTGAATTGATGAAAGATTGGGAGGAGGGATTACCTTGGTTGCTGCTCTCTGCTCGCGAGGTCATTCAGGAAAGTTTGGGGTTCAGTCCTAATGATTTAGTCTTTGGACATAAGATCAGGGGACCGCTCGCGCTTTTGCGTGATTTGTGGGAAGCTGAACCACCTGTAAATCTTTTGGATTATGTAAATGGGTTCCGATTTAGGTTGTACTGTGCCGGTTAGCTCGTGAGAATTTAGGTAGGGCACAATCGAAAATGAAAACCTGGTTTGATCATAAGGCAGAAAGAAGGGAATTCCATCCGGGAGATCAGGTCTTGGTGTTACTTCCAATGACTGGTTCCTCTTTCTCAGCGAGATTTTCTGGACCTTATACTGTGCTTGAGAAATTGTCAGAGCAAAACTATATGATTTCTACTCCTGATAGAAAGAAGAAGGCTCAGCTGTGCCATGTAAATCTATTGAAGCCTTATGTGGTTCGTGAAATCGGATTTCATGGCCTAGCAGAGATGATGAAATTAAGCCTGTTGCGACTGCTGCAGGGGGTGGAAGTGGTTCTTTGTTAGGTGGGGTTGAGAAGGATATTTTTGATGAGTATTTAATTCAACCTAGACTCTGCAATTCTGAGCAGTTAAACAAATTGGAGAGTATGTTTGGGCATTTATCTCCAGATAAGGGTGAGGAATTAAGACAGCTGATTACAGAGTTTCGAGTGCTTTTTTCTGATATTCCTTCCTGCACTGATATGATTCAGCATGACATTGACGTTGGTGATTCAAAACCTATTCGACAACGATTTTATAGAGTGCCTCCCGAAAAACAACATCTTTTGGAATTAGAGGTTAAGTATCCTTTGGAAAATGGACTTGTAGAACGGTCCAGTTCCAGTTGGGCTTCCCCTTGTCTTTTAGTTACGAAACCAGATGGTACGTTTAGGTTTTGCACTGATTATAGAAGATTAAATGCTGTGACGAAATCAGATTCTTTTCCACTTCCCCGAATTGAAGACTGCATCGATTCGGTGGGGTCAGCGAAGTTCATTACGAAGATTGATTTATTTAAGGGATATTACTGTCTGGCTGACGTAACATAAGAACAAGTCATTGGGAATGTATAGAAAGTCAATGTTCAAGGACTCTTTGGTCAAAAATATTTTCTACCGTCTGGCTAATGTAACATCTAAAGGAGTCAAAGAGTACGTAAAGAAATTTCAAGCTCAAGTACACTTTGGCCAGAAATTTGTTCAGTTGGTCAAATATGGACTACTGTCTGGTTGATTTAACATCAGGAGTCTTAAAAATAACTATAAAAAAAACTGTGTGAGAAATATGTTCAGTGCGTCAAAATATGAATTTTTCTATAGCCATAAGATGTAAAAAAAAAAAAAATAATAATAATAATAATAATAACTTAAAAATAACTTTAAAAAAAAAAAAAACTTTTGTGGACCCTTTGCCAGAAATGGGAATCAGAAGGGAAGTCAATGAATATGTATAGTAAGTTCATGTCAAAAATATGTTCAGTAGGTCAATTATGGTCTTCTTTATTGCTATAACATGTAAATAAAAATAAATAAATAAATAAATAAAAATAAAAAAAACATAAAAAAATAAAAACTTTTGTGGACTCTTCTTTCGAGGACTCTTGGGCCAGAAATATGTTCAGTGCATCAAAATATGGACTTTTGTATAGCCATAACATGCAAAAAAAAAAAAAAAAAAAACTTTTGTGGACCCTTCTGCCAGAAATAGCAATCAGAAGGGAAGTCCATAGTAAGTTCATGATTGAGGACTCTTGGGCCAGAAATATGTTCATTTGGTCAAATATGGACTACTGTCTGGCTGATTTAATATCAGAAGGAGTCAATGGGAATGTATAAAAATGTCATGATCGAGGACTCTTGGGCCAGAAATATGTTCAGTAGATCAAATATGGACTTCGGTATAGCTGACGTAACATAAGAACGAGTCAATGGGAATGTACAGAAAGTTCATGATGGAGGACTCTTTGTCCAGAAATATGTTCAGCAGGTCAAATATAGAAAACTGTATGGCTGACGTAACATAAGAAGGAGTCAATGAGTACATATAGTAAGTCAAAGTTCAAGGACTCTTTGGTCAAAAATATTCTCTACTGTCTTGCTGATGTAACAAAAGGAATCAAAGACTATGTATAGAAATTTTTAAGCTCTGATGTCTCATCAACCATACAGTAGTCCATATTTTACATACTGAACATATTTCAGGCCAAGGAGTTCTCAATCTTGAACTTTCTATATAGACTAATTGACTCCTTCTGATGTCTCATCAACCATACAGTAGTCCATATTTTACATACTGAACATATTTCAGGCCAAAGAGTTCTCGATCGTTGAATTTTTCATGCTCATTGACTCCGTCTGATGTTACATCAGCCAGATATTCATCGATATTTGACGTACTGAACATATTTCAGGTCAAAGAGACCTCGATCTTGAACTTTCTATACATACTCATAGACTGCTTCTGATGTTACATCAGCCACACAGTAGTCCATATTTGACTTATTGAACATCTTTCTGACCACAGAGTCTTCAAACTTTATCATTCAATTCCTACTTCTAGACTCCTTCTGATGTTATATCAGTCAGACAGTAGTCCTTATTTGACCTTTTGAACATCTTTCTGGCCACAGAGTCTTCAAACTTTATCTGTCACGGTTCATGGAGTCACTGACTCATTCATGTGTGTGTGTGTGTGTGTGTGTGTGTGTGTGTGTGTATGTGAGTGTGGGTGTGTCCACTGATTGAGGCTGATCAGCTTGTCAGCACCAGCTGCGGCTCATCAGCTGGTCTATTTAATGTCTGTGTTTCCGTCCTGTGTTTGTCAGATCGTTTGGTTGTCTTCCTTGGCCCTGTCCTGTCCTCCGCTCTTGTTCGCTGGATATTCTCCGTTCCTGCTGGATCCTGTCTGTTTCTTGGGTTTCTTCACCTTATGTCTTACAGCGGACCTGGTTTTCCCATTGCGTCCCTGGGCTGCCTGGAGACTCTGTACCGCCTGCCATCGACTCTGACCACCTTCGTTATCGCTGCTGTTTGTGTTTTGGAATAAACATTCCTATTTCTTCACTCGCACTTGAATCCGTCTCTGATTCCTGACATTATCATTCCATTCTTACTTCTAGACTCCTTCTGATGTATCAGTCAGACAGTAGTCCTTATTTTACATACTGAACATATTTCAGGCCAAGGAGTTCTCAATCTTGAACTTTCTATACAGACTGATTGACTCCTTCTGATGTCTCAGCAACCATACAGTATTCCGTATTTGACATACCAACACTTTTCAGGCCAAAGAGTTCTCGATCTTAAATTTTTCATGCTCATTGACTCCGTCTGATGTTACATCAGCCAGACATTTATCCATATTTTACGTACTGAACATATTTCAGGTCAAAGAGACCTCGATCTTGAACTTTCTATACATACTCATAGACTGCTTCTGATGTTACATCAGCCAGACAGTAGTCCATATTTGGCCTATTGAACATCTTTCTGGCTACAGAGTCTTCAAACTTTATTAATCCATTCCTACTTCTAGACTCCTTCTGATGTTATGTCAGTCAGACAGTAGTTCTTATTTGACCTTTTGAACATCTTTCTGGCCACAGAGTCTTCAAACTTTATCATTCCATTCCTGTTTATAGACTCCTTCTGATGTTACATCATCCAGACAGTAGTCCACGTTTAACCTACTGAACATATTTCAGGCCAAAGCATCCTCAATCTTGATCTTTCTATATATAATCATTGACTCCTGATGTGTCATTATCCGTAGAGTTGTCCATGTTTGACCTATTGAACATTTTTCAGGCAAAAGAAACCTCGGATATTAGCTTTCTACATATACTCAGTAACTCCTTCTGCTGCTTCGTCATCCAGAGATTAGTCCCTTTTTGACCTGTTGAGCCAAAAAGTTCTCAAAGGTTTACTTATGCATACTCATAGTCTCCTTCTGATGTTTTGTCAACCATAGCGTAGTCCATATTTGACATATTGAACAAATTTCAGACCAAGGTGTCCTTGATCTTAAACTTTCTATACATGCTCATTGACTCCTTTTGATGTTACATTAGCCAGACAGCAGTGCATATTTGACATAATGAACATCTTCTGGCCAATGAGTCCTTGATCTTGAACTTTCTATACATATTGACTCCTGTTGTCTCATCAACCATGTCATATATTTCATAGTCCATATTTGCCCTACTGAACATATTTCAGGCCAAAGAGTCCTAGATCTTGAATTTTCTATACTTTTCGAGTCCTGATGTTACATCAGCCAGACAATAATCCAATAAAACTTGACTTATTGAACATATTTCAGGCCAAAGAGACCGCGATCATGAACGTTCTGCACATACTCATAGACCCCGTCTGATATTACATTAGCCAGACAGCTGTCCATATTTGACCTACTGAACATATTTCTCGCCAAGGGTCCTCAAACATTGTCTTTCCATTCCTACTTATAGACTCCTTCTTATGTTATATCAGCCAGGAAGTAGTCCATCTTATTTATAAACGTGCCTTAGAAAAAAAAATTGGTGTGTAGTAAAGGTGTGCATCTTGAGTCAAAACAACTGCTTTCAGTTAACTGCTTCAGCTTACAGCTAAAACATGCATTTTAGTTTGAGACTAGCTTAAGCCTTGTCTGTGAAACCGGAGGCTTGTTTATTTGCAATGCCAAACATGTTTGATAATTCCACATTGCATTGCTTTAATGCTCCAAAGTGAAAAGCAAAAGCAAATTCTTATTACAGATTCTTTTTAAAGCATTTTGTAAAGTCATGTTTGCAATGCCAAACATGTTCTTAATCATGAACTTACCTGCTCACCTTTAATGCTTCCTTTTACAAAACAACACAAGCACTATTATTAGTCACTGCATATTCCTTGAACATTGCTTATATTGTTTCTATAACGAAAGAAAAACACATTCTCAGTTTATGAAACGTATGTTTATATTCGTTGCATTATATAAAAACGGCAACTTAAATAAGGAGTCAATTAGGAAAGATGTTCAAAAGGTCAGATAAGGACAACTGTCTAGCTGATGTAATATCAGAAGCAGTATGTATAGAAAGTTCAAGATCGAGGTCTCTTTGACCTGAAATATGTTCAGTACGTCAAATATGGATGAATGTCTGGCTGATGTAACATCAAATGGAGTCAATGAGCATGAAAAATTCAAGATCGAGAACTCTTTGGCCTGAAAAGTGTTCAGTATGTCAAATATGGACTACTGTATGGTTGATGAGACATCAGAAGGCCTCAATTAGTCTGTATAGAAAGTTCAAGATTGATAACTCCATGGCCTGAAATATGTTCAGGATGTAAAATATGGACTACCGTATGGTTGATGAGACATCAGAAGGCCTCAATTAGTCTGTATAGAAAATTCAAGATCAAGGCCTCTTTGGCCTGAAATATGTTCAATAGGTTAACATGGATTACATCCTGGCTGTAGAAAGAAAGATGTTCAATAGAACAAAATAGACTAATGTCTGGCTGATGTAACATCAGAAGGAGTCTAGAAGTAGGAATGGAATGATAAAGTTCAAAGACTCTGTGGCCAGAAAGATGTTCAAAGACGGACTGGCTTACCCGACCGCCTGCTAGCTGTCTCACGTCACAGAAGTCAGATAAATCCCAGCACACAGAGACTCTTTCACCTAGATATTATCACATAGAGACTGTGTCTGTTCTACGAATTAGTAAATACAAAAAACCATCAAAAACATTCGACGGTAAAAATTTAATTGATGTCCAACAAGTAAACAACAGATATAATACAGATGATCAAATGATAAAGCTCGGGCTGCTGAATATTCGATCCCTTTCCTCAAAAGCGCTTATTGTTAATGATATGATTACAGATCATAACCTAGATGTGCTGTGTTTGACAGAAACCTGGCTAAAACCTGACGATTACATTACTTTAAATGAGTCCACCCCCCAACATTATTGTTATAAACACGAGCCGTGTCTGAAAGGTAAAGGGGGAGGTGTTGCTGTAATTTATAATAATATCTTCTGTATTACTCAGAAGTCAAATATAATTCCTTTGAAGTTTTGGTGCTTTATGTAACATTATGTAGTGAAATTGATAAATCCCGTTTGATATTTGTGCTGGCTACTGTATACAGGCCACCAGGGCACCATATAGACTTTACCAGAGAATTTGCTGATTTTCTATCAGAGTTAGTACTAGCTGCAGATAAAGTCCTAATTGTTGGTGATTTCAATATCCATGTAGACAATGAAAAAGACGCATTGGGATTGGCATTGGCAAGGAATTAAACAGCACAGCAGTAATGACTTTATGAACTTCTTTACTTGTAAGATTGATAATATTAGGAAAAAAATTATAACCATGCAGCCGTCTACTACAGTATCACATCAGACAGTGCATTGTAGTGTCACTGAGGAAAAATTACATTCATTCACTGCTATAGGAGAAGAAGAATTGGCTAAACTCGTTAAATCATCAAAATCAACAACATGTATGCTCGACCCCATACCGACTAAACTACTAAAAGAGATGCTTCCAAAGGTCATAGATCCTCGTCTTAATATCATTAATTCATCCTTGACATTAGGATATGTACCGAAAACTTTTAAGTTGGCTATTATTAAACCACTTATTAAAAAACCGCACCTTGATCCTACAAAATTAGTCAATTACAGGCCAATCTCAAATCTACCCTTTCTGTCAAAAATACTAGAAAAGGCAGTGTCCTCACAATTATGCTCCTTTTTAGAAAGAAATGGTATCTGTGAGGATTTCCAGTCAGGATTTAGACCATATCATAGTACTGAGACTGCTCTCATTAGAGTTACAAATGATTTACTCTTATCATCCGATTGTGGTTGTATCTCTCTGTTAGTGTTACTCGATCTTAGTGCTGCATTCGATACTATCGACCACAACATTCTTTTGAATAGACTCGAAAATTATGTTGGCATTAGTGGAATTTCATTGGCATGGTTTAAATCATACTTATCTGACCGTTATCAGTTTGTAGCAGTAAATGAAGAGGTCACACCGAACACAAGTTCAGTATGGAGTACCGCAGGGCTCAGTGCTAGGACCGTTGCTTTTCACCCTGTACATGCTACCACTGGGAGATATTATTAGGAAGCATGGCGTTAATTTTCATTGTTATGCTGACGATACTCAGCTCTATATTTCTTCACGCCCTGACGAAACTTACCAATTCACAAGATTAATGGAATGCATAGCTGATATAAAAAATTGGATGACTAGTAATTTCCTGCAACTTAATTCAGAAAAAACTGAATTTTTAATCATTGGACAAAAAAACTCCACAAGTAGTAACCAGAATACTGTCTAACACTCGATGGCTGCTCTGTCAAGTCCTCGTCGTCAGTTAGGAACCTGGGTGTGCTCTTTGATACCAATCTCTCATTTGAAAGCCACGTTTCTAGCATCTGTAAAACTGCATTCTACCATCTTAAAAATATATCTAAATTACGGCACATGCTTTCAATGAAAAATGCTAAACAGTTAGTTCATGCGTTCATGACCTCAAGGCTAGATTATTGTAATGCTCTACTGGGTGGTTGCCCTGCTCGCTTAATAAATAAACTGCAGCTTGTCCAAAACACAGCAGCTAGAGTTCTTACTAGAACCAGGAAGTATGACCATGTTAGCCCGGTTCTGGCAACACTGCATTGGCCCCCTATTAAACATTGTATACATTTTAAAATCTTGCTGATTACTTACAAAGCACTAAATGGTTTAGCTCCCTAGTACTTGAGCGAGCTCTTAACGCATTATACTCCATCACGTCTATTGCGGTCTCAAAATTCTGGCCAGTTGATAATACCTAGAATATCAAAATCAACTGCAGGCGGTCGATCCTTTTCCTATTTATCACCTAAACTCTGGAACAGTCTTTCTACCATTGTTTGGGAAGCAGACACACTCTGTCAGTTTAAATCTAGACTAAAAACACATCTCTTTACTATGGCATACACATAAAACATTTTTAATTTCTATTATTCAAATCAGTTAAATGATTGTTTTAGGCTGCATTAACTAGGTCAGCCGGAAACCGGGAACACTTCCCATAACACCTGATGTACTCGTTACATCATAAGAAGAATGGCATCTACACTAATGTTAGTCTCTGTTTATCCCGAGGTTTACTGCAGTCGGCCGGATCCAAGCCGGATCCAGACCAGATGGTGGACCTTAGCCTGGACATGACGACCATATCCCTGAAGTGTCTGTAGAGACCGTGTCAATTAAACTCCCCCCTGTAAATGCCGCATCGACACGACATCCTCATTAAACCCGTACCCGGCGTGACGACTCCAATCTTTCGAATAATCCTACGAATATCTATTGATCTAATATGACTTCTGACCTGTAATGTTGCCAGAATCATAATCATACACTATTTGTTCGTCAGCCAGAGGAGAACTGGCACCCCGACTGAGCCTGGTTTCTTCCAAGGTTTTTTTCTCCATTCTGGCCCTGAAGGAGTTTTGGTTCCTTGCCACCGTCGCCTTTGGCTTTTGGCTTGCTCAGTTGGGGACACTTAAATTTCAACTATATTACTGATCTGCCCGCATTGGCACTATATGATAATTGAAATGAGCTGGATGACATCACCATTTTCACCAGAGCGGCTGTACAGCCGAATCAAATTCCGTTACATTATTTTCCTGTTACCACTGTGAAGCTGCTTTGAAACAATTGCCATTGTAAAAAGCGCTATATAAATAAAGGTGATTTGATTTTGATTTGATGTTCAATAGGTCAAATATGGACTACTGTCTGGCTGATGTAACCTTAGAAGCAGTCTATGAGTATGTATAGAAAGTTCAAGATCGAGGTCTCTTTGCCCTGAAATATGTTCAGTACGTCAAATATGGATAAATGTCTGGCTGATGTAACATCAGACGGAGTCAATACCCTCTGTGCCCTCGGGAATACCAATCACGCGAATATTGTTCCTCCTGGATCGATTTTCCAAGTTTGGCCCTCAGTTTGTCATTATCTTTCGAAAGCACTGAGCACGTAGATTCAAGGGCAGATTCCTCCACATCCTTCGGCTTCTGTTCTTGCTTTAATAGTGAAGTTTTCACCGCAGAGATAGATGATTTGAGCTCTGTAAGGATCTCCACTCTGAGCGCCGCTACTTCTGATCTAATACCGCCAAGGAGTTTTCTGATATCCCCCTGGCTTGAGGTGGCCCCATCCACACTCTGTGTATCGCCAGCATCCTCAGTAATATCAACTGTTTTTTAAGTATTGTTTCTCTACATGTTGTTCTACTAAGGGTCGCAAATAGTATTTTCAAACTATGTCATCCAATAAGTGCTAACTAAGCTGTTAAATAATAAGCAATGTGCGGAGCAGAAAACTTTACGACTTCTCACACCGCCATCTCACCGGAAGACCCCGAGGTCTCTTTGACCTGAAATATGTTCAGTACGTCAAATATGGATGAATGTCTGGCTGATGTAACATCAGATGGAGTCAATGAGCATGAAAAATTCAAGATCGAGAACTCTTTGGCCTGGAAAGTGTTCAGTATGTCAAATATGGACTACTGTATGGTTGATGAGACATCAGAAGGCCTTAATTAGTCTGTATAGAAAATTCAAGACCAAGGCCTCTTTGGCCTGAAAAGTGTTCAGTATGTCAAATATTGACTACTGTATGGTTGATGAGACATCAGGGGGAGTCAATTAGTCTGTATAGAAAGTTCAAGATTGAGAACTCCCTGGCCTGAATATGTTCAGTATGAAAAATATGGACTACCATGTGGTTGATAAGAGGTCAACCATAGGCCCCATTAGTCTCTATAGAAAATTCAAGATCAAGGCCTCTTTGGCCTGAAATATGTTCAATAGGTTATATATATATATAACATCAGAAGGAGTCTAGAAGTAGGAATGGAATGATAAAGTTTGAAGACTCTGTGGAAAGAAAGATGTTCAATAGGTCAATAATGGACTACTGTCTGGCTGATGAGACATCAGAAGGAGTCAATTAGTCTGTATAGAAAGCAAATTTGATGTTTAGCAGGGGAATAAGATAATTCTCGTATGCAGTGCAATGCAACAACACACATGGTGTTATCTTTTACAAAGGCATTAGTTAGTTAATGTATGAACGTAATAATTCATGCAACGTAATAAGTTAGTTCTTATGTGCAATGCAACAACACATTTGTTATGTGTTATCTCTTTAAAGCTCATGGAATGAGTTAGTTCTGTTGTATGCAATGCAAGGGGATAAGTTAGCTCTTTATGCAATGCAATGCAACATAATAACGTTCGTGTATAAGTTCGTTCTTGTAAGCATTGCATTGCAACAGAACATATGTTATATTTATTTCTTTAATGTACAATGTAATAAGTTAGTTCTCGAATGAAATGCAAAATCACATATGTTGTGTGTTTTATTTTCGATGCATAACGGAATAAGTTCATTCTTGTATGCAATGCATTGCAACAACACGTTATGTGTTATCTTTTCAATGCACAACGGAATGAGTTACTTCTTGTAAGCATTGCATTGCAACAGAACATATGTTATGTGTTATCGACTCAATGCACAATGTATTAACACTGTGTATGCATTGCAATCTTTTCAGTGCACAACGGGATAAGTTAGTACTTGCATGGAATGCAACACATATTATGTTATCACTTCAATGCATTTAGTTAGTTAGAACACTCAGTTAGTTAGAACAAGTTACAATGAAACAGTGCATAGTTTATTTTATTCTTCACTGCACAACATACAAGTTAGTTATTGCATGCAATGCAATAAAAAGTTAATTCACATGTGTTATTCAATGCAAGTCAATAAGTATATAATATAAAATTGTATAATTCAATAATGCATTGTACATTAAAGACATAACACATAACATATGCTATATTGCAATGCAATGCTTACAAGAACTTAATCATTCCGTTGTGCTAAAGTTAGATCTTGTATAGAATGCAATGCAAGAGCACAGATGCCATGTGTCATGTCTTAAATGTAAAATGAAATAAGTTATTATTGAATGCAATGCAACGCAACATCGCATATGTTATCTCTTCAATGCATAATGGAATAAGTTAGTTTTGTATTCAGTGAATGAAATTATACATTATATTCTTCAACAAGCAAAGGATCAAGATAGATATTGCTGTAAGGCAATGCAACAACTCGTATGCAATAAAACGTAATGCAATAAAACGTTCATTCAATAAGTATATAATATAAAAGTATATATATACAACAATGCAATGCAGTGCCAATTCTACTGTATGCAATGCAATACAAAATCACATACTTTATGTGATATATTTTCATGTTCTTGTATGCAATGCAATGCAACGGAATAAGTTAGTTCTTATTTGCAATACAATGCAACATATGTTATGTTATCTTCTCAATGCATATCGGACAGAGTTGGTTCTTGTACAATGAAACAATGCATAGCTTATGTTATTCTTCACTGCACAACAGAATAAGTTAGTTATTGCATGCAATGCAATAAAAAGTTAGAATTAACTTTTTATTGCATTGCATGCAATAACTAACTTATTCTGTTGTTATTCAATGCAAGTCAGTTATGTAATATAAAAGTATATAATGCAATAATGCAATGCAGTGCAATTTCTATTGTATGCAATGCAATACAAAATCACATATTTTATGTAATATATTTTCAATGCATAATGAAATGAGTTAGTTCTTGTATGCAATACAATGCAACAGATGTTATGTTATCAGCTCAATGCATTAATGAGCTAGCTCTTGTATGCAATGCAAAATCACATGTTGCGTTTTTTCATGTTGCGAATTAACTTTTTATTGCATTGCATGCAATAACTAACTTATTCTGTTGTTATTCAATGCAACTCAATTATGTAATATAAAAGTATATAATGCAATAATGCAATGCACTGCAATTTCTATTGTATGCAATGCAGTGCAATTTCTATTGTATGCAATGCAATACAAAATCACATATTTTATGTAATATATTTTCAATGCATAACGAAATGAGTTAGTTCTTGTATGCAATACAATGCAACAGATGTTATGTTATCAGCTCAATCCATTAATGAGTTAGCTCTTGTATGCAATGCAAAATCACATGTTGCGTTTTTTCTTTCGATGCTTATCAGAATAAGTTCATTCTTGTATGCAACAGCACATATGTTATGTGTTGTCTTTAATGCACAATGGATTAACTCCGTGCATTGCAACAAGCACATATGTTTTTGTTAGTTCTTGTGTGCAATCTAATGAAACAGAGCATGTTTTATTATAACTGCACAACAAAACAAGTTAGATCTTGTATAGAATGCAATGCAAGAGCACAGATGCCATGAGTTATGTCTTAAATGTAAAATGAAATAAGTTATTATTGAATACAATGCAACGCAACATCACATATGGTATCTCTTAAAAGCAAAACGCAATGACTTAGTTCTTGTATGCAATGCAGTGCAACAGCTCCCGTTTGTTATATCTTTTCAGTGCACAATGGAATAAGTTAGTACTTGCATGTAAATGCAACAACACATATTTTATGCAATGCAATGCATAACGGACAGAGTTGGTTCATGTATGCAATGCAAAATCACATATTTTGCGTTTTCTTTCGGAATATGTTCATTTTTATATGCAATGCTCTCGTGTGTTATATCTTTTCAGTACACAACGGGATAAGTTAGTACTTGCATGTAATGCAACAACACATATTTTATGGTATCTCACCCTTGGCGAGAAATATGTTCAATAGGTCAAATATGGACAGCTGTCTCTCTAACGTAACATCAGAAGGGGTCTACGAGTATGTACAGAACGTTCATGATTGAGGTCTCTTTGGCCTGAAATATGTTCAATAAGACAATTTTTATTGGATTATTGTCTGGCTGATGTAACATCAGGACTCGAAAAGTATTGAAAATTCAAGATCAAGGACACTTTGGCCTGAAATTTGTTTAGTAGGTCAAATATGGACTACGTTCTACTTGATGTAACATCAGAAGGAGTCAGTCAACCAGTATGTATAGAAAGTTCAAAATCGAGGAGTCTTCGGCCAGAAGATGTTCATGATGTCAAATATAGTTTACTATTTATATATTATTTTTGCACTTTCAGTATACTACTATGTTCAAATGTAAGTATATTTTTTTATACTTGAACTATACCTTTAACTGTACTTTAACTCATTTTAAAAAGCATTTTATTATAGCTTCATGTATCCCTTTTTATCAAAACTTGAATGTGGGTAAGTTTCATAAAGAAAGGTTAACATTTTAAACAAAAAGTGGAGAAAATCGCATTTTTGTTAAAGACTACGCCTTGATCATAGAACTCTCGATTCTTGAATTTTTCTTGCTCATTGACTACGTCTGATGTTACATCAGCCAGACATTCATCCATATTTGATATATTGATCATATTTCAGGTCAACGAGACCTCGATCCTATTGAAAATCTTTCTGGCCACAGAGTCTTCAAACTTTATCATTCCATTCCTACTTTTGATTCCTTCTAATGTTATATAACTCAGACAGTAGTCCTTAGTTGACCTTTCAAACATCTTTCCTAAATTGACTCCTTCTGATGTCTCATCAACCATACAGTTGTCCATATTTGACATACTGAAAATATTTCAGGCCAAAGAGGCCTTGGTCTTGAATTTTCTATACAGACTAATTGACTCCTTCTGATGTCTCATCAACCATACATTATTCCATATATGACAAACTGAACACTTTTCAGGCCAAAAAGTTCTCGATCTTGAATTTTTCATGCTCATTGACTCCGTCGGATGTTACATCAGCCAGACATTTATCCATATTTTATGTACTGAACATATTTCAGGTCAAAGAGACCTCGAGCTTAAACCTTCTATACAAACTCATGATTGCTTCTGATGTTACATCAGCCAGACAGTAGTCCATATTTGACCTATTGAACATCTCTCCTAATTGACTCCTTCTGATGTCTCATCAACCATACAGTATTCCATATTTGACATACTGAACATATTTCAGGCCAAGGAGTTCTCAATCTTGAACTTTCTATACAGACCAATTGACTCCTTCTGATGTCTCATCAACCATACAGTGTTCCATATTTGACATACTGAACACTTTTCAGGCCAAAGAGTTCACGATCTTGAGTTTTTCATGCTCATTGACTCCGTCTGATGTTACATCAGCCAGACATTTATCCATATTTTATGTACTGAACATGTTTCAGGTCAAAGAGACCTCAATCTTGAACTTTCTATACGTACTCATCGACTGCCCCTGATGTTACATCAGACAGACATTAGTCCATATTTGACCTATTGAACATCGTTCTGGCCACAGAGTCTTCAAACTTTATCATTGCATTCCTACTTCTAGATTCCTTCTGATGTTATATCAGTCAGACAGTAGTCCTTATTTGACCATTTGAACATCTTTCTGGCCACAGAGTCTTCAAACTTTATCATTCCATTCCTACTTATAGACTCCGTCTGATGTTATATCAGCCAGGATATGGCCCATGTTTAACCTATTGAACATATTTTAGGCCAAAGAGAAATTGATCTTGATTTTTCAATACAGAATAAATGATTGAGGCCTTCTGAATCCTCATCAACCATTCGGTAGTCCATATTTGACCTGTTGAACATATTTCTGGACATAGAATTCTCGATTCTTGAATTTTTCTTACTCATTGACTCCGTCTGATGTTACATCAGCCAAACAGTAGTCCATATTTGACCGACTGAACATCTTTCTGGCCATAGAGTCTTCAAACTTTATCATTCCATTCCTACTTCTAGACTTCTTCTAATGTTATATAAGTCAGACAGTAGTCCTTTTTTGACCTTTCGAACATCTTTCCTAATTGATTCCTTCTGATGTCTCATCAACCATACAGTTGTCCATATTTGACATACTGAAAATTTCAGGCCAAAGAGACCTCGATCTTGAACTTTCTATACATACTCATAGACTGCTTCTGATGTTACATCAGCCAGACAGTAGTCCATATTTGACCGATTGAACATCTTTCAGGCCGAAGAGGCCTTGATTTTGAATTTTGTAAACAGACTAATTGAGGCCTTTTGATATCTCATCAACCATATTTGACATACTGAAAATATTTCAGGCCAAGGAGTTCTCAATCTTGAACTTTCTATACAGACCAATTGACTCCTTCTGATATCTCATCAACCATACAGTATTCCATATTTGACATACTGATAATATTTCAGGCCAACGAGGCCTTGCTCTTGAATTTTCTATACAGACTAATTGAGGTCTTTTGATGTCTCATCAACCATTCGGTAGTCCATATTTGACCTATTAAACATCTTTCTGGACATAGAATACTCGATTCTTGAATTTTTCTTACTCATTGACTCCATCTGATGTTACATCAGCCAGACAGTACTCCTTATTTGACAAACTGAAAATATTTCAGGAAGAAGAGGCCTTGATCTTGAATTTTCTATACAGACTAATTGAGGACTTTTGATGTCTCATCAACCATACAGTATTCCATATTTGACAAACTGAAAACATTTCAGGCCGAAGAGGCCTTGATCTTGAATTTTCTAAACAGACTTATTTAGGCCTTTTGATATCTCATCAACCATACAGTATTCCATATTTGACATACTGAACATATTTCAGGCCAAGGAGCTCTCAATCTTGAACTTTCTATACAGACCAATTGACTCCTTCTGATATCTCATCAACCATACAGTATTCCATATTTGACATACTGAACATATTTCAGGCCAAGGAGTTCTCAATCTTGAACTTTCTATACAGACCAATTGACTCCTTCTGATGTCTCATCAACCATACAGTGTTCCATATTTGACATACTGAACACTTTTCAGGCCAAAGAGTTCACGATCTTGAGTTTTTCATGCTCATTGACTCCGTCTGATGTTACATCAGCCAGACATTTATCCATATTTTATGTACTGAACATGTTTCAGGTCAAAGAGACCTCGATCTAGAATTTTCTATACATACTCATCGACTGCCCCTGATGTTACATCAGACAGACATTAGTCCATATTTGACCTATTGAACATCGTTCTGGCCACAGAGTCTTCAAACGTTATCATTGCATTCCTACTTCTAGATTCCTTATGATGTTATATCAGTCAGACAGTAATCCTTATTTGACCATTTGAACATCTTTCTGGCCACAGAGTCTTCAAACTTTATCATTCCATTCCTACTTATAGACTCCGTCTGATGTTATATCAGCCAGGATATGGTCCATGTTTAACCTATTGAACATATTTTAGGCCAAAGAGAAATTGATCTTGATTTTTCAATACAGAATAAATGATTGAGGCCTTCTGAATGCTCATCAACCATTCGGTAGTCCATATTTGACCTGTTGAACATCTTTCTGGACATAGAATTCTCGATTCTTGAATTTTTCTTACTCATTGACTCCGTCTGATGTTACATCAGCCAGACAGTAGTCCATATTTGACCGACTGAACATCTTTCTGGCCACAGAGTCTTCAAACTTTATCATTCCATTCCTACTTCTAGACTTCTTCTAATGTTATATAAGTCAGACAGTAGTCCTTATTTGGCCTTTCGAACATCTTTCCTAATTGATTCCTTCTGATGTCTCATCAACCATACAGTTGTCCATATTTGACATACTGAAAATTTCAGGCCAAAGAGACCTCGATCTTGAACTTCTATACATACTCATAGACTGCTTCTGATGTTACATCAGCCAGACAGTAGTACATATTTGACCTTTTGAACATCTCTCCTAATTGACTCCTTCTGATGTCTCATCAACCATACAGTATTCCATATATGACATACTGAAAAATTTCAGGCCAAAGAGACCTTGCTCTTGAATTTTCTATACAGACTAATTGAGGTCTTCTGATGTCTCATCAACCATACAGTATTCCATATTTGACAAACTGAAAATATTTCAGGCCAAGGAGTTCTCAATCTTGAACTTTCTATATAGACCAATTGACTCCTTCTGATATCTCAACCATACAGTATTCCATATTTGACATCCTGAACATATTTCAGGCCAAGGAGTTCTCAATCTTGAGCTTTCTATACAGACCAATTGACTCCTTCTGATGTCTCATCAACCATACAGTATTCCATATTTGACATACTGAACACTTTTCAGGCCAAAGAGTTCACGATCTTGAGTTTTTCATGCTCATTGATTCCGTCTGATGTTACACCAGCCAGACATTTATCCATATTTTATGTATTGAACAT
The DNA here is from genome assembly GCA_039654105.1 of Coreius guichenoti. NCBI lineage: Eukaryota > Metazoa > Chordata > Actinopteri > Cypriniformes > Gobionidae > Coreius > Coreius guichenoti. Next base: position 12,299,074 of record CM077189.1, read on the forward strand.
ATTTCCGGCCAAAGAGACCTCGATCTTGAACTTTCTATACATACTCATCGACTGCCCCTGATGTTACATCAGACAGACATTAGTCCATATTTGACCTATTGAACATCTTTCTGGCCACAGAGTCTTCAAACGTTATCATTGCATTCCTACTTCTAGATTCCTTCTGATGTTATATCAGCCAGGATATAGTCCATGTTTAACCTATTGAATATATTTCAGGCCAAAGAGAAATTGATCTTGAATTTTCAATACAGACTAATTGATTGAGACCATCAACCATTCGGTATTCCATATTTGACCTATTGAACATCTTTCTGGACATAGAGTTGTAAGAATGGATTTCACCTGAGCATGAACTCAAGAAGTCTAATCTGCAATAAGACAATAAAACTTCTCTCATCTGAATAGGAGATCTACAAGAGAAAACAAGACCCCACCTGGTCAATCTTATCTCAGAGCCTTGTACATGACCAGCCATTACCAGGCCAAACACCTGTGTACATAGATGGTTCCCGATTCTGTCAAAATGGTCATTTTTATGCTGGATGTGCAGTGTGGGCCCCCCATCTTCCCGAAACGGATGCTAGACAACAGCTGTTGTTTAACAGCCATTTCCGTTGTGAAAGTGCGTGCACACATCAACAAAAACCCAGATGTGCATGAGGAAAGCAATAATATTGTTGATCAATTGGCGAAGCTGGCCGCAGTGAAAGGCGACCAATGGCAAAGCAAGACACCCTCTGTTTCTGTAGCAAGTGCCGTCCAAGTCACACCCATTGACCTCAAACAGTATCAACAAGATCTGTGGGTCTCTGATGGAGAACTTGTACCACATTTGAAACATGATCAGATGGTGGACATAATCGAAGGCATAGTGATCCGAGATGGAAAATTTGTCGTTCCAGAAGCCCTCCAAAAACCAATAATCAAATTATATCATGATTATGCGCATGTATCGGCAACAAAAACAGCACAGTTGATACAAAATCAGTTTTGGTGGCAGGGAATGACAGCCGACATTGAAAGATGGTGCAACACCTGCATGGTGTGTGCTACCATCAACCAGGGAAAACAAGGCCGAACAAACCTACGTAGGCCAGAACCACCGAAAGGGCCCTGGGAGTCCTTACAATTGGATTTCATTGGTCCGCTATCCAGTACCAAAGGGGGGTATCGTTATTGCCTCGTGATAACTGATAAATTCTCAAAATGGGTTGAAGCAATTCCCACTCGTAATAACACGGCAAATACTGTGGCATGTGTGATGGCGAACCAAATCATCCCTCTTTGGGGAGCACCAATTCAAATTGAATCCGATCAGGGGACTCATTTTACTGGACAAGTCATGAAAAATATGTGCAAAATGCTAAACATCAAGCAAAAATTCCACATTCCATATAGACCACAAAGTTCTGGAATTGTTGAACGTGCCAATCGCACCATAAAGGAAAATATTGCAAAACAGATAGCACAACACCAAAACAGGTGGATTGATGTCTTACCCACAGTTCTGACTGTGCTGCGAGCAACCCCATCAAAAGCTACAGGCATTAGCCCATATGAGCTTATGACTGGAAGGGTGATGAAGCTGCTGTAAGCTCCACCTGCTTGGCCCAACGTAGGAATCCAGCAGCTGGTTGAAAGACTTCTGCATGTATGTCTTTTCTAGCGCTTCTGGAAGAATCACTTTAATGTATTAAAATGTGAAGATCCAATTTTCAATCTGACTCCATGAATAATTTAATCTGACTTTAATTGTATGTGATTTTTATTGCGTTTGTTACTGATCAAATGATTAGTTGTGTTTTAATTTGGATCGTTGATTTTCTTAGTATGTCTTATTCTCAAATACTCGTTCATCAAGGGACCCGATATCGCACAGAAACAGACACGTCGCGAGTCGTGCGTTCACAAACACAAACTGGCCAGTTCTGATATTAGTCAGAGGATTGCAGAGTGAATATTTTACCTTTAAGTGGTCGCACCTGCTTACTCAACAAAAAGTGTAATTTGATTAATAGACACGGAAGCTGCAACGTGCTAATACAGTAATAGTCAGAAATCGGATTATCCCGCATGCTGCGCCCCAATGCTTCAGTCATGGGGTCCTCGGTTTGATCTATTCTGGCAAAAGATTTGCGGAAATAAAGGACTCCACATTGATCCATACTAGAATAATGATTTCAGTAAAATACAAGATAAATCAAGATTAATGTTTATTTTAGCCAGGCAAAAACCAAATAAAGGAATTAAAAAGAACCCATTATACACAACTGATCAGCATACAATATACAACACAATTACAAAATAATAGAAAAAGAGTTTCCAAGAGTCATCATTACCTGGCAATAGAGACACACCGCAACAGTGTGGGAAGTTCTGAATACAGATGCTTCCCTGAGTGGTTTGCCAATTCCCTTTGAATACTCAACCAGAACAAAGAACAATAAACATTTAGCACCCAAATATTTATGCAGCTTTTGGTTGAACTTTTCTCGTGCCCAAATGGTCACGCCTATCTTTGGGGGATGACAGCAAAGGTTTATCAAAAGATCTTTATGAGCATCTCCCACACCAGGGGAACAAGCCCTGTTTTCTTTATGATGACCTGTTCTACTGATGTGGGAATGAAACATCTTTACCAATCGCACCAAACGTATTTATTTTGACCACAAAGAAACAGCTTGTGGCAGGATCTGTGAGATTTGCATGATTGTGTGGGCCCTGAGACAGAGAGGGTGAGATGGTCAGGACTCGCTGGGGGGGGGGGAGATAAGATTGACCAGGTGGGGTCTTGTTTTCTCTTGTAGATCTCCTATTCAGATGAGAGAAGTTTTATTGTCTTATTGCAGATTAGACTTCTTGAGTTCATGCTCAGGTGAAATCCATTCTTACAGTCCGCCCTTGGTCCCTTGGGGCAGATTCAGAGCAGTCCCCGAGGGGCCACTTTCAGGGATTTCTTGACGTTTGCTTTACAGCTGCAGTTTTCTTAGGGCTGGTACCTGTAATGGGCTGAGTGCGATGGCCACGTTGGTTGAAGTCTGCATCGCTCGAAGAAGACATCTGAAGTAACAGCACTGTATTTACATTTCCTTTGATCAGACCACCCGTAGGGGTGGGATGTAATTTTGGACACTGTGTGGGTTTCCTGTATCCACAGGTAGTTAAATTAAAACAATGGTGTAGAGTCCATGAACAATTGTGAGGGCTAGTATAATTGTCCATATTTGCCTCACATGTTCCTTCTTTCCGACCAGTCCAAACAAATGTCTTTACATTGTTATTAGGTGCCTTCTTTGTTAGATCAAAAAGAAGTTCAGTAAACTTCAAATGTGTAGTGTTATGTGTTGTTTTGTGTGTGCACCTATATGTGGTTGGTTCTAGATCCGTAACGGAATAACATTTTCTAGGATCCGTGCCATAATTTTTCTTCTCATAAAATGTGTGCATACTACTAATTTTTGAATCGGGGAACACTTTAAGTTGATCCCAGGCCGTAATGTTATGATGAAATTGTGGTGCATATGTGTCTGGCCGGTGAGGTTTTGGTATGGGAGATGGGTAGAACCTGTATTACAGCAGATTTTTGTGATACAATTTGGTTCCGGTGCTATTCCGGGGGGCCATGTGACTATTTCTTTGTATGTAATTGGAGTGTAATGTGTGAATGGCCCCTTGGTATATTTCCATACCCATCTCTCGCATCCTAGGGTGTGTGTGAGTGTGATGCGTTGTCCTAATTCGATGCAGGTTGGTCCGGATACCCTCCTGGCGTCCGGCCTCCATGGAATTGCAGTGATCGTCCTGAGAAGGAAGATCATAATTAATTCACTGAACCTTTGAATGGTTTACACTGAGACATGTGGTACCATCTTAATTTTCCTCTGATTGTCACGGCCACGCAGCTGTTACAAACAGCTTTAATTTCATAGGGCCCGTGCCATCTAGGGGAAAATGCGTTTTGTTTTACAAAGACGCGTACCATCACCACATTTCCTTCTGAAAATTTTGTTTCAGAGATTGGGTTAAATTGTGCATCATTTGACAGGTCTGACTGTTGTTGTTTCAGTACAGCCTGTGTGTGCAGCACCTTCAATCTTTCTTGCAATTTCACCAACACAGTCTGCTGAGTTGCAAGCATGAGGGGCCCCAGGTCTGCTGGGGAAATTTCTGGATCAATGGGCTGTGTAAGGGTGGGTCGCCGACAGTGGTTCAGGCTGCAGGGTTGCCGAATGACTAAAGAAACGTTATCAGCAAGAGGATAGAAAACTGTACATTTCTCGTCTTTACCACCCACTTCAACTTATACCAACGATGGAAATAAGCGCAGTTACAATAGCAAAATATGTGGGAGAGCGTTGCTAGAATGTGACTATATTGTATTGCAATAGGTAGCACTTCAAAGTCAATACCAAATCAAAACTAGTTAGCACATCATTTGTAATAGAAAGGATTTAATGACAATTTCTGGTTATGGTTACACTTAAAATAGTTACAAAATAGATGTATGTGATGATAAAAACTTGTACCATTAATCGTACCCAGCATGAATGTTACCTGAGGGATAGAAAGGGAGAGAGAGAGAGAGAAAAAAACAAAGGGAAGAAGAGCGCAAAGAAGAGAAGAGCCAAAGAGAAGGCCCCCAAGAATAGAGAGAGCCAGAGAATCAAGAAAGACAGAGCATAAAAGAAGCCCCAGAGCAACAGTTACATCTTCTTTTTATCTGTTCCTTGACCATGGGACTGAAACCCTAATGTGAGACATTCAAACTGACCAATCAGACCAAACTTCCCCCACTGTACTAAAGGTGTGACACATTTTGGCCTACAGGCCTTCAGCATCTCTTTGTCTTTAGGAATTCCAAATGGCCCTTCTGATAAGAAAGATGGGGGTTGAAAACAGTGACGCAAATGTCTTTGTTCAATTTCAAATATCAAAAAACTTTGATTATTTTCAATCCTACAGAATTCTCGATTCTTTAATTTTTCTTGCTCATTGACTCCATCTGATGTTACATCAGCCAGACATTCATCCATATTTGACGTACTGATGATATTTCAGGTCAAAGAGACCTCAATCTTGAACTTTCTATACATACTCATAGAATGCTTCTGATGTTACATCAGCCAGACAGTAGTCCATATTTGACCGATTGAACATCTTTCAGGCCAAAGAGGCCTTGGTCTTGAATTTTCTATACAGACTATCTGACTCCTTCTGATGTCTCATCAACCATACATTATTCCAAATATGACAAACTGAACACTTTTCAGGCAAAAGACTTCTCGATCTTGAATTTATCATGCTCATTGACTCCGTCTGATGTTACATCAGCCAGACATTTATCCATATTTTATGTACTGAACATATTTCAGGTCAAAGAGACCTCGAGCTTGAACATTCTATACATACTCATGATTGCTTCTGATGTTACATCAGCCAGACAGTAGTCCATATTTGACCTATTGAACATCTTTCTGGCCACAGAGTCTTCAAACTTTATCATTCCATTCCTACTTCTAGACTCCTTCTGATGTTATATAAGTCAGACAGTAGTAATTATTTGACCTCTCGAACATATTTCCTAATTGATTCCTTCTGATGTCTCATCAACCATACAGTATTCCATATATGACATACTGATAATATTTCAGGCCAACGAGGCCTTGCTCTTGAATTTTCTATACAGACTAATTGAGGTCTTTTGATGTCTCATCAACCATACGGTATTCCATATTTGACATACTGAACACTTTTCAGGCCAAAGAGTTCACGATCTTGAGTTTTTCATGCTCGTTGACTCCGTCTGATGTTACATCAGCCAGAAATGTATCCATATTTTATGTACTGAACATATTTCAGGTCAAAGAGACCTCGATCTTGAACTTTCTATACATACTCATCGACTGCCCCTGATGTTACATCAGACAGACATTAGTCCATATTTGACCTATTGAACATCGTTCTGGCCACAGAGTCTTCAAACTTTATCATTCCATTCCTACTTCTAGATTCCTTCTGATGTTCTATCAGTCAGACAGTAGTCCTTATTTGACCATTTGAACATCTTTCTGGCCACAGAGTCTTCAAACGTTATCATTCCATTCCTACTTCTAGATTCCTTCTGATGTTATATAAGTCAGACAGTAGTCCTTATTTGACCTTTCGAACAACTTTCCTAATTGGCCTTCTGATGTCTCATCAACCATACAGTTGTCCATATTTGACATACTGAAAATTTCAGGCCAAAGAGACCTCAATCTTGAACTTTCTATACATACTCATAGACTGCTTCTGATGTTACATCAGCCAGACAGTTGTCCATATTTGACCGGTTGAACATCTTTCTGGCCACAGAGTCTTCAAACTTTATCATTCCATTCCTACTTCTAGATTCCTTCTGATGTTATATCAGCCAGGATATAGTCCATGTTTAACCTATTGAACATATTTCAGGCCAAAGAGAAATTGATCTTGAATTTTCAATACAGAATAATTGATTGAGACCATCAACCATTCGGTATTCCATATTTGACCTATTGAACATCTTTCTGGACATAGAATTCTCGATTCTTGAATTTTTCTTGCTCATTGACTCCGTCTGATGTTACATCAGCCAGACATTCATCCATATTTGACGTACTGATGATATTTCAGGTCAAAGAGACCTCAATCTTGAACTTTCTATACATACTCATAGAATGCTTCTGATGTTACATCAGCCAGTAGTCCATATTTGACCGATTGAACATCTTTCAGGCCAAAGAGGCCTTGGTCTTGAATTTTCTATACAGACTATTTGACTCCTTCTGATGTCTCATCAACCATACATTATTCCAAATATGACAAATTGAACACTTTTCAGGCCAGAGTTCTCGTTCTTGAATTTATCATGCTCATTGACTCCGTCTGATGTTACATCAGCCAGACATTTATCCATATTTTATGTACTGAACATATTTCAGGTAAAAGAGACCTCGAGCTTGAACCTTCTATACATACTCATGATTTCTTCTGATGTTACATCAGCCAGACAGTAGGCTGTATTTGTCCTATTGAACATCTTTCTGGGCACAGAGTCTTCAAACTTTATTATTCCATTCCTACTTCTAGACTCCTGATGTTATATCAGTCAGACAGTAGTCTTTATTTGAACTTTTGAACATCTTTCCTAATTGACTCCTTCTGATGCCTCATCAACCATACAGTTGTCCATATTTGACAAACTGAAAATATTTCAGGCCAAAGAGTCCTTGGTCTTGAATTTTCTATACAGACCAATTGACTCCTTATGATGTCTCATCAATCATACATTATTCCATATATGACAAACTGAACACTTTTCAGGCCACAGAGTTCTCGATTGTGAATGTTTCATGCTCATTGACTCCGTCTGATGTTACATCAGCCAGACATTTATCCATATTTTATGTACTGAACATATTTCAGGTCAAAGGGACCTCGATCTTGAACTTTCTATACATACTCATAGACTGCTTCTGATGTTACATCAGCCAGACAGTAGTCCATATTTGACCTATAGAACATCTTTCTGGCCACAGAGTCTTCAAACTTTATCATTTAATTCCTACTTATAAACTCCGTCTGATGTTATATCAGCCAGGATATAGTCCATGTTTAACCTATTGAACATATTTCAGGCCAAAGAGAAATTGATCTTGAATTTTCAATACAGACTAAATGATTGAGACCTTTTGATGTCTCATCAACCATTCGGTAGTCCATATTTGACCTATTGAACATCTTTCTGGACAGAATTCTCGATTCTTGAATTTTCAGCCAGACATTCATCCGTATTTGACGCACTGATCATATTTCAGGTCAAAGAGACCTCGATCTTGAACTTTCTATACATTCTCATAGACAGCTTCTGATGTTACATCAGCCAGACAGTAGTCCATATTTGACAGATTGAACATCTTTCTGTCCACAGTCTTCAAACTTTGTCATTCCATTCCTACTTCTAGACCCCTGATGTTATATTAGTCAGACAGTAGTCCTTATTTGACCTTTAGAACATCTCTCCTAATTGACTCCTTCTGATATCTCATCAACCATACAGTATTACATATTTGACAAACTGAAAATATTTCAGGCCGAAGAGGCCTTGATCTTGAATTTTCTGAACAGACTAATTGAGGCCTTTTGATATCTCATCAACCATATTTGACATACTGAAAATATTTCAGGCCAAGGAGTTCTCAAGCTTGAACTTTCTATACAGACCAATTGACTCCTTCTGATATCTCATCAACCATACAGTATTCCATATTTGACACTTTTCAGGCCAAAGAGTTCACGATCTTGAGTGTTTCATGCTCTTTGACTCCGTCTGATGTTACATCAGCCAGACATTTATCCATATTTTATGTACTGAACATATTTCAGGTCAAAGAGACCTCGATCTTGAACTTTCTATACATACTCATCGACTGCCCCTGATGGTCAGGGCAGACAGTAGTCCATATTTGACCTATTGAACATCTTTCTGGCCACAGAGTTTTCAAACTTTATCATTACATTTCTACTTCCAGATTCCTTCTGAGGTTATTATGTCATACAGTAGTCCTTATTTGACCATTAGAACATCTTTCTGGCCACAGAGTCTTCAAACTTTATCATTCCATTCCTACTTCTAGACTCCTTCTGATGTTATATCAGTCAAGACAGTAGTCTTTATTTGACCTTTTGAACATCTCTCCTAATTGACTCCTTCTGATGTCTCATCAACCATACAGTATTCCATATATGACATACTGAAAATATTTCAGGAAAACGAGGCCTTGCTCTTGAACATTCTATACAGACTAATTGAGGTCTTCTGATGTCTCATCAACCGTACAGTATTCAATATTTGACATACTGAACATATTTCAGGCCAAGGAGTTCTCAATCTTGAACTTTCTATACAGACCAATTGACTCCTTCTGATGTCTCATCAACCATACAGAAGTCTATATTTGACGTACTGAACACTTTTCAGGAAAAAGAGTTCTCGATCTTGAATTTTTCATGCTCGTTGACTCCGTGTGATGTTACATCAGCCAGACATTTATCCATATTTTATGTACTGAACATATTTCCTCAAAGAGACCTCGAGATTGAACCTTCTAAACATACTCATTGACTCCACCTGATGTTACATCAGCCAGACATTTATCCATATTTTATGTACGGAACATATTTCAGGTCAAAGGGACCTCGATCTTGAACTTTCTATACATACTCATGACTGCTTCTGATGTTACGTCAGCCAGACAGTAGTCCATATTTGACCTATTGAACATCTTTCTGGGCACAGAGTCTTCAAACTTTATCATTCCATTCCTACTTCTAGATCCCTGATGTTATATCAGTCAGACAGTAGTCCTTATTTGACCATTTGAACATATTTCTGCCCACAGAGTCTTCAAATTTTATCATTCCATTCCTAGTTCTAGACCCCTGATGTTATATCAGTCAGACAGTAGTCCTTATTTGACCTTTTGAACATCTCTCCTAATTGACTCCTTCTGATGTCTCATCAACCATACAGTATTCAATATTTGACACACTGAACATATTTCAGGCCAAAGAGTCCTCCACCTTGAACGTTCTATATATACTCATAGTCTCCTCCTCATGTTACATTATCCAGACTTTGACATCCAGATCCATATTTGACCTACTGAACATATTTCAGGCAAAAGAAACCTCCGATATTAGCTTTCTACATATACTCAGTAACTCCTGCTGCTTCGTCATCCAGAGATTAGTCCCTTTTTGACCTGTTGAGCCAAAAAGTTCTCAAAGGGCTACTTATGCATACTCATAGTCTCCTTCTGATGTTTTGTCAACCATAGCGTAGTCCATATTTGACATATTGAACAAATTTCAGACCAAGGTGTCCTTGAACTTTCTATACATACTCATTGACTCCTTTTGATGTTACATTAGCCAGACAGCAGTGCATATTTGACATAATGAACATCTTCTGGCGAATGAGTCCTTGATGTTGAATATATATATACATACTCGTTGACTCCTGTTGTCTCATCAACCATATCACATATTTCATAGTCCATATTTGCCCTACTGAACATATTTCAGGCCAAAGAGTCCTAGATCTTGAATTTTCTGTACTTTTCGAGTCCTTGATGTTACATCAGCCAGACAATAATCCAATAAAAATTGACTTATTGAACATATTTCAGGCCAAAGAGACCGCGATCATGAACGTTCTGTACATACTCATAGACCCCGTCTGATGTTACATTAGCCAGACAGCTGTCCATATTTGACCTATTGAACATATTTCTCGCCAAGGGTCTTCAAACATTTTCTTTCCATTCCTACTTTCCATTCTTACTTGCTGATATAACATCCTTCTTATGTTATATCAGCCAGGAAGTAGTCCATCTTATTTATAAACGTGCCTTAGAAAAAAAAAATTGGTGTGTAGTAAAGGTGTGCATCTTGAGTCAAAACAACTGCTTTCAGTTAACTGCTTCAGCTTACAGCTAAAACATGCATTTTAGTTTGAGACTAGCTTAAGCCTTGTCTGTGAAACCGGAGGCTCGTTTATTTGCAATCCCAAACATGTTCGATAATTCCACATTGCGTTGCTTTAATGCTCCAAAGTGAAACGCAAAAGCAAATTCTTATTACAGATTACTTTTAAAGCATTTTGTAAAGTCATTTATGTGATGACAAACATGTTCTTAATCATGAACTTAATCATAAATATGTTCAGTTTGTAAAATATGGATGAATGTCTGGCTGATGTAACAACAGATGTAGTCAATGAGAATGAAAAATTCAAGACTGAGAATTGATGAGACATCAGAAGGAGACAAATAGTCTGTATAGAAAGTTCAAGATCGAGAACTCTTTGGCCTGAAAAATGTTCAGTATGTCAAATATGGAATACTGTATGGTTGATGAGACATCAGAGGGAGTCAATTAGTCTGTATCGAAGGTTCAAGATTGAGAACTCCCTGGCCTGAATATGTTCAGTATGAAAAATATGGACTACAATATGGTTGATAAGAGGTCAACCATAGGCCCCAATTAGTCTCTATAGAAATTTCAAGCTCAAAGCCTCTGTGGCCAGAAAGATTTTCAATAGGTCAAATATGGACTACTGTATGATTGAGACATCAGAAGGAGTATTAGTCTGTATAGAAAATTCAAGATCAAGGCCTCTTTGGCCTTAAAATATGTTCAATAGGTAAAACATGGACTACATCCTGGCTGATATAACATCAGACGGAGTCAATACCCTCTGTGCCCTCGGGAAAACCAATCACGTGAATATTGTTCCTCCTGGATCGATTTTCCAAATCATCAAGTTTGGCCATCAGTTTGTCATTATCTTTCGAAAGCACTGAGCACGTAGATTCAAGGGTAGTAACGCAACCATCCACGTCTGTAAGGGATTCCTCCACATCCTTCGGCTTTTGTACTTGCTTTAATAGTGAAGTTTTCAACGCAGAGATAGATGATTTGAGCTCTGTAAGGATCTCCACTCTGAGCGTCGCTACTTCTGATCTAATACCGCCAAGGAGTTCTCTGATATCCACCTGGCCCGAGGCGGCCCCATCCACACTCTGTGTATCTCCAGCATCCTCAGTAAAATCAACCGTTTTTAAAGAATTGTTTCTCTACATGTTGTTCTACTAAGGGTCGTGAATAGTATTTTCAAACTATGTCATCCAATAAGTGCTAACTAAGCTGTTAAATAATAAGCAATGTGCGGAGCAGAAAACTTTACGACTTCTCACGCCGCCATCTCACCGGAAGTCCCCGAGGTCTCTTTGACCTGAAATATGTTCAGTACGTCAAATATGGATGAATGTCTGGCTGATGTAACATCAGATGGAGTCAATGAGCATGAAAAATTCAAGATCGAGAACTCTTTGGTCTGGAAAGTGTTCAGTATGTCAAATATGGACTACTGTATGGTTGATGACACATCAGAAGGCCTCAATTAGCCTGTATAGAAAATTCAAAACCAAGGCCTCTTTGGCCTGAAATATATTCAATAGGTTAAACATGGACTACATCCTGACTGTAGAAAAAAAGATGTTCAATAAGTCAAAAAAGGACTACTGTCTGGCTGATGTAACATCAGAAGGAGTCTAGAAGTAGCAATGGATTGATAAAGTTTGAAGACTCTGTGGCCAGAAAGATGTTCAATAGATGAAAAATGATGTGACATCAGAAGCAGTCTATGAGTATGTACAGAAAGTTCAAGATCGAGGTATCTTTGACCTGAAATATGTTCAGTACGTAAAATATGGATGTAACATCAGATGGAGTCTACAAGTAGGAATGGAATGATAAAGTTTGAAGACTGTGTGGAAAGAAAGATGTTCAATAGATGAAAAATGATGTGACATCAGAAGCAGTCTATGAGTATGTATAGAAAGTTCAAGATCGAGAACTCTTTAGCCTTAAAAGTCTACAGTATGTCAAATACGGACTTAGACCGCACAAATGTGATGTTTAGCAGAGGAATAAGGTGCAGTGCAATGCTAGAAGTAGCAATGGATTGAAGACTCTGTGGCCAGAAAGATGATCAATAGGTCAATAATGGACTACTGTCTGGCTGATGAGACATCAGAAGAAGTCAATTAGTCTGTATAGAAAGTTCAAGATTGAAACTCCTTGGCCTGACATGTTAATGTATAAACATAATATTTCCTGCAACGTAATAAGTTAGTTCTTATGTGCAATGCAACAACACATTTGTTATGTGTTATCTCTTGGAATGAGGACATGAAATGAGTTAGTTCTGTTGTATGCAATGCAAGGGGATAAGTTAGCTCTTTATGCAACGCAATGCAACATAATAACGTTCGTGTATAAAGTTCGTTCTTGTAAGCATTGCATTGCAACAGAACATATGTTATGTGTTATCGACTCAATGCACAATGTATTAACACTGTGTATGCATTGCAATCTTTTCAGTGCACAACGAGATAATTAGTACTTGCATGAAATGCAACACATATATTATGTTATGACTTCAATGCATAATGGAATAAGTTAGTTAGAATAAGTTACAATGAAACAGTGCATAGCTTATGTTATTCTTCACTGCACAACAGAATAAGTTAGTTAATGCATGCAATGCAATAAAAAGTTAATTCACATGTGTTATTGCAAGTCAATGCAATGCAAGTCAATTATGTAATATAAAAGTATATAATGCAATAATGCAATGCAGTGCAAATACAATTGTATTGTAATGAGTTAGTTCTTGTAAGCATTGCGTTGCAACATAGCATATGTTATGTGTTTTCTCTTCAGTGCACAATGGATGAACTCCGTGCATTGCAACAAGCACATATGTTTTTGTTAGTTCTTGTGTGCAATCTAATAAAACAGAGCATGTTTTATTCTAACTGCACAACAAAACAAGTTAGATCTTGTATAGAATGCAATGCAAGAGCACAGATGCCATGAGTTATGTCTTAAATGTAAAATGAATTACATTCAATTATTGAATACAATGCAACGCAACATCACATATGGTATCTCTTCAAAGCAATTCGCAATGACTTAGTTCTTGTATGCAATGCAGTGCAACAGCTCCCGTGTGTTATATCTTTTCAGTGTACAACGGGATAAGTTAGTACTTGCATGTAAATGCAACAACACATATTTTATGTTATCGCTTCAAAGCATAATGGAATAAGTTAGTTCTTGTATTCAATGAATTCTATACATTATACACCGAGCAACGGATCAAGGTAGATCTTGCTGTAAGGCAATGCAACAACTCGTATGCTGTGTTAAATGGTGTATACAATACAATGAAACAGTGCATAGCTCACTGCACAACAGAATAAGTTAGTATTGCATGCAATGCAATAAAAAGTTCATTCATATATGTTATTCTTCAATACGAGTCTAAGTATGGTATATAATGCAATAAAGCAATGGCAGTGCAAATTCTATTGTATGCAATGCAATACAAAATCACATACTTTATGTGATATCTTTTCAATGCATAACGAAATGGGTTAGTTCTTGGTATGCAATGCAATGCATAACGTACAGAGTTGGTTCTTGTATGCAATGCAAAATCACATAATAACGTTCGTGTATAAGTTCGTTCTTGTAAGCATTGTATTGCAACAGAACATATGTTATGTGTTATCGACTCAATGCACAATGTATTAACACTGTGTATGCATTGCAATCTTTTAAATGCACAACGAGATAAATTAGTACTTGCATGGAATGCAACACATATATTATGTTATCACTTCAATGCATAATGGAATAAGTTAGTTAGAATAAGTTACAATGAAACAGTGCATAGCTTATGTTATTCTTCACTGCACAACAGAATAATTTAGTTATTGCATGCAATGCAATAAAAAGTTAATTCACATGTGTTATTGCAAGTCAATGCAATGCAAGTCAATTATGTAATATAAAAGTATATAATGCAATAATGCAATGCAGTGCAAATACTATTGTATGCAATGCAATACAAAATCACATACTTTATGTAATATATTTTCAATGCATAACGAAATGAGTTAGTTCTTGTATGCAATACAATGCAACAGATGTTATGTTATCAGCTCAATGCATTAAGGAGTTAGCTCTTGTATGCAATGCAAAATCACATTTGTTGCGTTTTTTCTTTCGATGCTTATCGGAATAAGTTCATTCTTGTATGCAACAACACATGTTATGTCTTATCTTTTCAATGCACAATGGAATGAGTTAGTTCTTGTAAGCATTGCATTGCAACATAGCATATGTTATGTGTTTTCTCTTCAGTGCACAATGGATTAACATCGTGTATGCATTGCAACAGCACATATGTTATGTGTTGTCTTTAATGCACAATGAAATGAGTTAGTTCTTGTATGCAATGCAATGCAACAACATGTGTTATCTCTTCAATGCACAATGGATGAACTCCGTGCATTTCAACAAGCACATATGTTTTTGTTAGTTCTTGTGTGCAATCTAATAAAACAGAGCAAGTTTTATTCTAACTGCACAACAAAACAAGTTAGATCTTGTATAGAATGCAATGCAAGAGCACAGATGCCATGAGTTATGTCTTAAATGTAAAATGAATTACATTCAATTATTGAATACAATGCAACGCAACATCACATATGGTATCTCTTCAAAGCAAAACGCAATGACTTAGTTCTTGTATGCAATGCAGTGCAACAGCTCCCGTGTGTTATATCTTTTCAGTGCACAACGGGATAAGTTAGTACTTGCATGTAAATGCAACAACACATATTTTATGTTATCGCTTCAAAGCATAATGGAATAAGTTAGTTCTTGTATTCAATGAATTCTATACATTATACACCGAGCAACGGATCAAGGTAGATCTTGCTGTAAGGCAATGCAACAACTCGTATGCTGTGTTAAATGGTGTATACAATACAATGAAACAGTGCATAGCTCACTGCACAACAGAATAAGTTAGTATTGCATGCAATGCAATAAAAAGTTCATTCATATATGTTATTCTTCAATACGAGTCTAAGTATGGTATATAATGCAATAAAGCAATGGCAGTGCAAATTCTATTGTATGCAATGCAATACAAAATCACATACTTTATGTGATATCTTTTCAATGCATAACGAAATGGGTTAGTTCTTGGTATGCAATGCAATGCATAACGTACAGAGTTGGTTCTTGTATGCAATGCAAAATCACATAATAACGTTCGTGTATAAGTTCGTTCTTGTAAGCATTGTATTGCAACAGAACATATGTTATGTGTTATCGACTCAATGCACAATGTATTAACACTGTGTATGCATTGCAATCTTTTAAATGCACAACGAGATAAATTAGTACTTGCATGGAATGCAACACATATATTATGTTATCACTTCAATGCATAATGGAATAAGTTAGTTAGAATAAGTTACAATGAAACAGTGCATAGCTTATGTTATTCTTCACTGCACAACAGAATAATTTAGTTATTGCATGCAATGCAATAAAAAGTTAATTCACATGTGTTATTGCAAGTCAATGCAATGCAAGTCAATTATGTAATATAAAAGTATATAATGCAATAATGCAATGCAGTGCAAATACTATTGTATGCAATGCAATACAAAATCACATACTTTATGTAATATATTTTCAATGCATAACGAAATGAGTTAGTTCTTGTATGCAATACAATGCAACAGATGTTATGTTATCAGCTCAATGCATTGAGTTAGCTCTTGTATGCAATGCAAAATCACATATGTTGCGTTTTTTCTTTCGATGCTTATCGGAATAAGTTCATTCTTGTATGCAACAACACATGTTATGTCTTATCTTTTCAATGCACAATGGAATGAGTTAGTTCTTGTAAGCATTGCATTGCAACATAGCATATGTTATGTGTTTTCTCTTCAGTGCACAATGGATTAACATCGTGTATGCATTGCAACAGCACATATGTTATGTGTTGTCTTTAATGCACAAAGAAATGAGTTAATTCTTGTATGCAATGCAATGCAACAACATATGTTATGTGTTATCTCTTCAATGCACAATGGATGAACTCCGTGCATTGCAACAAGCACATATGTTTTTGTTAGTTCTTGTGTGCAATCTAATAAAACAGAGCATGTTTTATTCTAACTGCACAACAAAACAAGTTAGATCTTGTATAGAATGCAATGCAAGAGCACAGATGCCATGAGTTGTGTCTTAAATGTAAAATGAATTACATTCAATTATTGAATACAATGCAACGCAACATCACATATGGTATCTCTTCAAAGCAAAACGCAATGACTTAGTTCTTGTATGCAATGCAGTGCAACAGCTCCCGTGTGTTATATCTTTTCAGTGCACAACGGGATAAGTTAGTACTTGCACGTAAATGCAACAACACATATTTTATGTTATCGCTTCAAAGCATAATGGAATGTTAGTTCTTGTATTCAATGAATTCTATACATTATACACCGAGCAACGGATCAAGGTAGATCTTGCTGTAAGGCAATGCAACAACTCGTATGCTGTGTTAAATGGTGTATACAATACAATGAAACAGTGCATAGCTCACTGCACAACAGAATAAGTTAGTATTGCATGCAATGCAATAAAAAGTTCATTCATATATGTTATTCTTCAATACGAGTCTGTTAAGTATGGTATATAATGCAATAAAGCAATGGCAGTGCAAACTCTATTGTATGCAATGCAATACAAAATCACATACTTTATGTGATATCTTTTCAATGCATAACGAAATGGGTTAGTTCTTGGTATGCAATGCAATGCATAACGTACAGAGTTGGTTCTTGTATGCAATGCAAAATCACATATGTTGCGGTTTCTTTCGATGCATAACGGAATATGTTCGTTTTTATATGCAATGCAGTGCAACAGCTCTCGTGCGTTATATCTTTTCAGTGCACATCGGGATAAGTTAGTACTTGCATGTAATGCAACAACACATATTTTATGGTATCTCACCCTTGGCGAGAAATATGTTCAATAGTTCAAATATGGACAGCTGTCTGTCTAACGTAACATCAGAAGGGGTCTACGAGTATGTACAGAACGTTCATGATCGAGGTCTCTTTGGCCTGAAATATGTTCAATAAGACAATTTTTATTGGATTATAGCCTTAAAAAGTCTACAGTATGTCAAATACGGACTTAATAAAAAAGTCAGTACGTTTATAATATGCATTGCAAACCGCACAAATGTGACGTTCAGCAGGGGAATAAGATAGTTCTCGTATGCAATGCAAAGCAACAACACATATGTTATGTGTTATCTCTTTAAAGCACATGGAATGAGTTAGTTCTGTTGTATGCAAAGCAAGGGAATAAGTTAGCTTTTTATGCAATGCAATGCAACATATCAGTGCACAACGGGATTGCATTGCAATCTTTTCAGTGCACAACGGGATAAGTTAGTACTTGCATGTAATGCAACAACATTTTATGTTATCACTTCAATGCATAATGGAATAAGTTAGTTAGAATAAGTTACAATGGAACATTGCATAGCTTATGTTATTCTTCACTGCACAACAGAATAAGTTAATTGCATGCAGTGCGATAAAAAGTTAATTCACATGTGTTATAATTCAATGCAAGTCAATTATGTAATATAAAAGTATATAATGCAATAATGCAATGCAATGCAATGCAAATTCTATTGTATGCAATGCAATACAAAATCACACACTTTATGTATATATTTATGTTATATATATATTTTCAATGCATAACGAAATGAGTTAGTTCTTGTATGCAATACAATGCAACAGATGTTATGCAATGTATCAATGCATTAATGAGTTAGCTCCTGTATGCAATGCAAAATCACATATTTTGCATTTTTTCTTTCGATGCTTATCGGAATAAGTTCATTCTTTTATGCAACAACACATGTTATGTCTTATCTTTTCAATGCACAATGGAATGAGTTAGTTCTTGTAAGCATTGCATTGCAACATAGCATATGTTATGTGTTTTCTCTTCAGTGCACAATGGATTAACATCGTGTATGCATTGCAACAGCGCATGTTATGTGTTGTCTTTAATGCACAATGGAATAAGTTAGTTCTTGTATTCAATGAATTCTATACATTATATTCTTCAACGAGCAACAGATCAAGGTAGATCTTGCTGTAAGGCAATGCAACAACTCGTATGCTAAGTGTTAAATGGTGTAGACAATACAATGAAACAGTGCATAGCTCACTGCACAACAGAATAAGTTAGTATTGCATGCAATGCAATAAAAAGTTCATTCATATATGTTATTCTTCAATGCAAGTCTGTTAATTATGTAATATAAAAGTATATAATGCAATAATGCAATGGCAGTGCAAATTCTATTATATGCAATGCAATACAAAATCACATACTTTATGTGACATCTTTTCAGTGCATAACGAAATGGGTTAGTTCTTGGTATGCAATGCAACGCATAACGGACAGAGTTGGTTCTTGTATGCAATGCAAAACCACATATGTTGCGTTTTCTTTCGATGCATAACGTAATATGTTCGTTTTTATATGCAATGCAGTGAAACAGCTCTCATGCTCTCGTGTGTTATATCTTTTTAGTGCACAACGGGATAAGTTAGTACTTGCATGTAATGCAACAACACATATTTTATGGTATCTCACCCTTGGCGAGAAATATGTTCAATAATAGGTCAAATATGGACAGCTGTCTGTCTAACGTAACATCAGAAGGGGTCTACGAGTATGTACAGAACGTTCATGATCGAGGTCTCTTTGGCCTGAAATATGTTCAATAAGACAATATTTATTAGATTATAGCCTTAAAAAGTCTACAGTATGTCAAATACGGACTTAATAAAAAAGTCAGTACGTTTATAATATGCATTGCAAACCGCACAAATGTGATGTTTAGCAGGGGAATAAGATAGTTCTCGTATTGCAGTGCAATGCAACAACACACATGGTATGTTATCTTTTACAAAGGAATTTTAGTTAATGTATGAATGTAATAATTCATGCAACGTCATAAGTTAGTTCTTATATGCAATGCAAAGCAACAACACATATGTTATGTGTTATCTCTTTAAAGCACTTGGAATGAGTTAGTTCTGTTGTATGCAAAGCAAGGGAATAAGTTGGCTCTTTATGCAATGCAATGCAACATATCAGTGCACAACGGGATTGCATTGCAATCTTTTCAGTGCACAACGGGATAAGTTAGTACTTGCATGTAATGCAACAACACATATATTAATGTTATTACTTCAATGCATAATGGAATAAGTTAGTTAGAATAAGTTACAATGGAACATTGCATAGCTTATGTTATTCTTCACTGCACAACATACAAGTTAGTTATTGCATGCAATGCAATAAAAAGTTAATTCACATGTGTTATTCAATACAAGCCAATGAGTATATAATATAAAATTATATAATGCAATAATGCATTGTACATTAAAGACATAACACATAACATATGCTATATTGAAATGCATTGCTTACAAGAACTTAATCATTCCGTTTTGCTAAAGTTAGTTCTTGTATGCAATGCAATGCATAACGGACAGAGTTGGTTCTTGTATGCAATACAATGCAACAGATGTTATGTTATCAGCTCAATGCATTAATGAGTTAGCTCTTGTATGCAATGCAAAATCACATATGTTGCATTTTTTCTTTCGATGCTTATCGGAATAAATTCATTCTTGTATGCAACAACACATGTTATGTCTTATCTTTCCAATGCACAATGGAATGAGTTAGTTCTTGTAAGCACTGCATTGCAACATAGCATATGTTATGTGTTTTCTCTTCAGTGCACAATGGATTAACATCTTGTATGCATTGCAACAGCACATATGTTATGTGTTGTCTTTAATGCATAATGGAATAAGTTAGTTTTGTATTCAGTGAATGAAATTATACATTATACTCTTCAAGGAGCAACGGATCAAGGTAGATCTTGCTGTAAGGCAATGCAACAACTCGTATGCTAAGTGTTAAATGGTGTATACAATACAATGAAAGTGCATAGCTCACTGCACAACAGAATAAGTTAGTATTGCATGCAATGCAATAAAAAGTTCATTCATATATGTTATTCTTCAATGCAATGACCATTTGAACATCTTTCTGGCCACAGAGTCTTCAAACTTTATCATTCCATTCCTACTTATAGACTCCGTCTGATGTTATATCAGCCAGGATATAGTCCATGTTTAACCTATTGAACATAATTCAGGCCAAAGAGAAATTGATCTTGATTTTTCAATACAGAATAATTGATTGAGGCCTTCTGAATCAAATAAAGTATGTGATTTTGTATTGCATTGCATATAATAGAATTTGCACTGCCATTGCATTATTGCATTATATACTTTTATATTACATACTTAACAAAGTATGTAATATAAAAGTATATAATGCAATAATGCAATGGCAGTGCAAATTCTATTATATGCAATGCAATACAAAATCACATACTTTATGTGATATCTTTTCAGTGCATAACGAAATGAGTTAGTTCTTGGTATGCAATGCAATGCATAACGGACAGAGTTGGTTCTTGTATGCAATGCAAAATCACATATGTTGCGTTTTCTTTCGATGCATAACGGAATATGTTCGTTTTTATATGCAATGCAGTGCAACAGCTCTCGTGTGTTATATCTTTTCAGTGCACAACGGGATAAGTTAGTACTTGCATGTAATGCAACAACACATATTTTATGGTAAAATATGTTCCATAATAGGTCAAATATGGACAGCTGTCTGTCTAACGTAACATCAGAAGGGGTCTACGAGTATGTACAGAACATGATCGAGGCCTCTTTGGCCTGAAATACGTTCAATAAGACAATTTTTATTGGATTATTGTCTGGCTGATGTAACATCAGGACTCGAAAAGTATTGAAAATTCAAGATCATTTTGTTTAGTAGGTCAAATATGGACTACGTTCTACTTGATGTAACATCAGAAGGAGTCAGTCAATCAGTATGTATAGAAAGTTCAAAATCGAGGAGTCTTCGGCCAGAAGATGTTCATTATGTCAAATATAGTTTACTTTTTATATATTATTTTTGCACTTTCAGTATACTACTATGTTCAAATGTAAGTATATTTTTTTATACTTGAACTATACCTTTAACTGTACTTTAACTCATTTTAAAAAGCATTTTATTATAGCTTTATGTATCCCTTTTTATCAAAACTTGAATTTTATTTTAAGTTTCATAAAGGTCAACATTTTAAACAAAAAGTGGAGAAAATAGCATTTTTGTTAAAGACTACGCCTTGATCATAGAACTCTCAATTCTTAAATTTTTCTTGCTCATTGACTACGTTTGATGTTACATCAGCCAGACATTCATCCATATTTGACGTATTGATCATATTCCAGGTCAACGAGACCTCGATCTTGAACTTTCTATACATACTCATAGACTGCTTCTGATGTTACATCAGCCAGACAGTAGTCCATATTTGACCTATTGAACATCTTTCTGGCCACAGTCTTCAAACTTTATCATTCCATTCCTACTTTTGATTCCTTCTAATGTTATATAACTCAGTCCTTAGTTGACCTTTCGAACATCTTTCCTAAATTGACTCCTTCTGATGTCTCATCAACCCAACCATACATTATTCCATATATTACAAACTGAACACTTTTCAGGCCAAAAAGTTCTCGATCTTGAATTTTTCATGCTTATTGACTCCGTCGGATGTTACATCAGCCAGACATTTATCCATATTTTATGTACTGAACATATTTCAGGTCAAAGTGACCTCGAGCTTGAACCTTCTATACAAACTCATGACTGCTTCTGATGTTACATCAGCCAGACAGTAGCCAATATTTGACCTATTGAACATCTCTCCTAATTGACTCCTTCTGATTTCTCATCAACCATACAGCAGTCCATATTTGACAAACTGAAAATATTTCAGGCCAAAGAGGCCTTGATCTTGAATTTTCTATACAGACTAATTGACTCCTTCTGATGTCTCATCAGCCATACATTATTCCATATTTGACTGTAAGGATGGGTCGCCTACAGTGGTTCTGGCTGCAGGGTTGCCGAATGACTAAAGAAACGTTATCAGCAAGATGGTAGAACTGTACATTTCTCGTCTTTACCACCCACTGCAACTTATACCAACGACGGAAATAAGCGCAGTTACAATAGCAAAATATGTGGGAGAGCGTTGCTAGAATGTGACTATATTGTATTGCAATAGCACTTCAAAGTCAATACCAAATCAAAACTAGTTAGCACATCATTTGTAATAGAAAGGATTTAATGACAAAATCTGGTTATGGTTACACTTAAAATAGTTTCAAAATAGATGTATGAGATGATAAAAACTTATACCATTAATCGTACCCAGCATGAATAGAATGTCACCTGAGGGATAGAAAGTGAGAGAGAGGGAGAGAGAGAGAAAGAGACAAAGAGAAGAAGAGAGCAAAGAAGAGAAGAGCCAAAGAGAAGGCCCCCAAGAAGAGAGAGAGCCAGAGAATCAAGAGAGACAGAGCATAAAAGAAGGCCAGAGCAACAGTTACATCTTCTTTTTATCTGTTCCTTGACCATGTGACTGAAACCCTAATGTGAAACATTCAAACTGACCAATCAGACCAAACTTCCCCCACTGTACTAAAGGTGTGACACATTTTGGCCTACAGGCCTTCAGCATCTCATTGTCTTTAGGAATTCCAAATGGCTCTTCTGATAAGAAAGATGGGGGTTGAAAACAGTGAAGCAAATGTCTTTGTTCAATTTCAAATATCAAATATCTTTGATTATTTTCAATCCTACATGACAAACTGAAAGTATTTCAGGCCAAAGACGCCCTGATCTTGAATTTTCTATACAGACTAGTTGAGGCCCTTTGATGTCTCATCAACCATACAGTATTCAATATTTGACATACTGAAAATATTTCAGGCCAAGGAGTTCTCAATTTTGAACTTTCTATACAGACCAATTGACTCCTGATGTCTCATCAACTATACAGTATTACATATTTGACATACTGAACACTTTTCATGCCGAGTTCTCAATCTTGAGTTTTTCATACTCATTGACTCCGTCTGATGTTACATCAGCCAAACATTTATCCATATTTTATGTACTGAACATATTTCATGTAAAAGAGACCACTTTCTATACATACTCATAGACTGCCTCTGATGTTACATCAGACAGACATTAGTCAATATTTGACCATTTGAACATCTTTCTGGCCACAGAGTCTTCAAACTTTATCATTCCATTCCTACTTATAGACTCCGTCTGATGTTATATCAGCCAGGATATAGTCCATGTTTAACCTATTGAACATAATTCAGGCCAAAGAGAAATTGATCTTGATTTTTCAATACAGAATAATTGATTGAGGCCTTCTGAATGCTCATCAACCATTCGGTAGTCCATATTTGACCTATTGAACATCTTTCTGGACATAGAATTTTCGATTCTTGAATTTTTCTTGCTCATTAACACCGTCTGATGTTACATCAGCCAGACAGTAGTCCATATTTGACCGATTGAACATCTTTCTGGCCACTGAGTCTTCAAACTTTATCACTCCATTCCTACTTCTAGACCCCTGATATCAGTCAGACAGTAGTCCTTATTTAACCTTTTGAACATCTCTCCTAATTGACTCCTTCTGATGTCTCATCAACCATACAGTATTCCATATATGACATACTGATAATATTTCAGGCCAACGAGGCCTTGCTCTTGAATTTTCTATACAGACTAACAGAGGTCTTCTAATGTCTCATCAACCATACAGTATTCCATATTTGACAAACTGAAAATATTTCAGGCCGAAGATGCCTTGATCTTGAATTTTCTATACAGACCAATTGACTCCTTCTGATATCTCATCAACCATACAGTATTCCATATTTGACATACTGAACATATTTCAGGCCTAGGAGTTCTCAATCTTGAACTTTCTATATATACTCATCGACTGCCCCTGATGTTACGTCAGACAGACATTAGTCCATAGTTGACCTATTGAACATCTTTCTGGCCACAGAGTCTTCAAACGATATCATTGCATTCCTACAACTAGATTCCTTCTGATGTTATATCAGCCAGGATATAGTCCATGTTTAACCTATTGAACATATTTCAGGCCAAAGAGAAATTGATCTTGAATTTTCAATACAGACTAATTGATTGAGGCCATCAACCATTCGGTATTCCATATTTGACCTATTGAACATCTTTCTGGACATAGAGTTCTCGATTCTTGAATTTTTCTTGCTCATTGACTCCATCTGATGTTACATCAGCCAGACATTCATCCATATTTGAAGTACTGATGATAAATCAGGTCAAAGAGACCTCAATCTTGAACTTTCTATACATACTCATAGACTGCTTCTGATGTTACATCAGCCAGACAGTAGTCCATATTTGACCGATTGAACATCTTTCAGGCCAAAGAGGCCTTGGTCTTGAATTTTCTATACAGACTATTTGACTCCTTCTGATGTCTCATCAACCATACAGTATTCCAAATATGACAAACTGAAAATATTTCAAGCCGAAGAGGCCTTGATCTTGAATTTTCTAAACAGACTTATTTAGGCCTTTTGATATCTCATCAACTATACAGTTGTCCATATTTGAAATACTGAAAAATTCAGGCCAAAGAGACCTCGATCTTGAACTTTCTATACATACTCATAGACTGCTTCTGATGTTACATCAGAAAGACAATAGTCCATTTTTGACCGGTTGAACATCTTTCTGGCCACAGAGTCTTCGAACTTTATCATTCCATTCCATTCCTACTTCTAGACCCCTGATGTTAAATTAGACAGACAGTAGTCCTTATTTGACCTTTTGAACATCTCTCCTAATTGACTCCTTCTGATGTCTCATCAACCATACAGTATTCCATATATGACATACTGAATATATTTCAGGCCAACGAGGCCTTGCTCTTGAACTTTCTATACACACTAATTGAGGTCTTCTGATGTCTCATCAACCATACAGTATTCCATATTTGACAAACTGAAAATATTTCAGGCCGAAGAGGCCTTGATCTTGAATTTTCTAAACAGACTAATTTAGGGCTTTTGATATCTCATTAACCATACATTATTAAATATTTGACATACTGACATTGTTTAAGGCCAAGGACTTCTCAGTCTTGAACTTTCTATACAGACCAATTGACTCCTGATATCTCAACCATACAGTATTCCATATTTGACATACTGAACATATTTCAGGCCAAGGACTTCTAAATCTTGAACTTTCTATACAGACCAATTGACTCCTTCTGATGTCTCAACCATACAGTATTCCATAATTGACATACTGAACACTTTTCAGGCCAAAGAGTTCACGAGCTTGAGTTTTTCATGCTCATTGACCGTCTGACGTTACATCAGACAGACATTTATCCATATTTTATGTACTAAACATATTTCAGGTGAAAGAGACCTCAATCTTGAACTTTCTATACATACTCATCGACTGCCCCTGATATTACATTACACAGACATTAGTCCATATTTGACCTATTGAATATCTTTCTGGCCCCAGAGTCTTCAAATGTTATGATTCCATTCCTACTTCTAGACTTCTAATGTTATATGAGTCAGAAAGTAGTCCTTATTTGACCTTTCGAACATCTTTCCTAATTGATTCCTTGTGATGTCTCATCAACCATACAGTTGTCCATATTTGACATACTGAAAATTTCAGGCCAAAGAGACCTCGATCTTAAACTTTCTATACATACTCATAGACTGCTTCTGATGTTACATCAGCAAGACAGTAGTCCATATTTGACCGATTGAACATCTATCAGGCCGAAGAGGCCTTGATCTTGAATTTTGTAAACAGACTAATTGAGGCCTTTTGATATCTCATCAACCATATTTGACATACTGAACATATTTCAGGCCAAGGAGTTCTCAATCTTGAACTTTCTATACAGACCAATTGACTCCTTCTGATATCTCATCAACCATACAATATTCCATTGTTGACATACTGTACATATTTCAGGCCAAGGAGTTCTCAATCTTGAAGTTTCTATACAGACCAATTGACTCCTGATGTCTCATCAACCATACAGTATTCCATATTTGACATACTGAACACTTTTCAGGCCAAAGAGTTCACAATCTTGTTTTTCATGCTCATTGACTCCGTCTGATGTTACATCAGCCAGACAATTATCCATATTTTATGTACTGAACATATTTCAGGTCAAAGAGACCTCGAATTTGAATTTTCTATACATACTCATAGAATGCTTCTGATGTTACATCATCCAGACATTCATCCATATTTGACGTACTGATGATATTTCAGGTCAAAGAGACCTCAATCTTGAACTTTCTATACATACTCATAGAATGCTTCTGATGTTACATCAGCCAGACAGTAGTCCATATTTGACCGATTGAACATCTTTCAGGCCAAAGAGGCCTTGGTCTTGAATTTTCTATACAGACTATTTGACTCCTTCTGATGTCTCATCAACCATACATTATTCCAAATATGACAAACTGAACACTTTTCAGGCCACAGAGTTCTCGATTGTGAATGTTTCATGCTCATTGACTCCGTCTGATGTTACATCAGCCAGACATTTATCCATATTTTATGTACTGAACATATTTCAGGTCAAAGGGACCTCGATCTTAAACTTTCTATACATACTCATAGACTGCTTCTGATGTTACATCAGCCAGACAGTAGTCCATATTTGACCTATAGAACATATTACAGGCCAAAGAGAAATTGATCTTGAATTTTCAATACAGACTAATTGATTGAGACCTTCAGATGTCTCATCAACCATTCGGTAGCCCATATTTGACCTATTGAATATCTTTCTGGACATAGAATTCTCGATTCTCGAATTTTTCTTGCTCATTGACTCTGTCTGATGTTACATCAGCCAGACATTCATCCATATTTGACGTACTGATCATATTTCAGGTCAAAGAGACCATGATCTTGAACTTTCTATACATACTCATAGACTGCTTCTGATGTTACATCAGACTGACATTATTCCATATTTGACCTATTGAACATCGTTCTGGCCACAGAGTCTTCAAACGTTATCATTGCATTCCTACTTCTAGATTCCTTCTGATGTTATATCAGTCAGACAGTAGTCCTTATTTGACCATTTGAACATCTTTCTGGCCACAGAGTCTTCAAACTTTATCATTCCATTCCTACTTCTAGACTTTTTCTAATGTTATATAAGTCAGACAGTAGTCCTTATTTGACCTTTCGATCATCTTTCCTAATTGATTCCTTCTGATGTCTCAACCATACAGTTGTCCATATTTGACATACTGAAAATTTCAGGCCAAAGAGGCCTTGGTCTTGAACTTTCTATACAGACCAATTGACTATTTCTGATATCTCATTAACCATACAGTATTAAATATTTGACATACTGAAAATATTTCAGGACAAAGAGTTCACGATCCTGAAATTTCTATACAGACCAGTTGACTCCTGATGTCTCATCAACCATACAGTATTCCATATTTGACATACTGAACACTTTTCAGGACAAAGAGTTCACGATCTTGAGTTTTTCATGCTCATTGACTCCGTGTGATGTTACATCAGCCAGACAATTATCCATATTATATGTACTGAACATATTTCAGGTCAAACAGACCTCGATCTTGAACTTTCTATACATACTCATCGACTGCCCCTGGTGTTACATCAGACAGACATTAGTCCATATTTGATCTATTGAACATCTTTCTAGCAACAGAGTCTTCAAACGTTATCATTGCATTCCTGCTTCTAAATTCCTTCTGATGTTATATCAGTCAGACAGTAGTCCTTATTTGACCTTTCGAACATCTTTCCTAATTGATTTTCTCTGATGTGTCATCAACCATACAGAATTCAATATTTGACATTCTGAACATATTTCAGGCCAAGGAGTTCTCAATCTTGAACTTTCCATACAGACCAATTGACTCCTGATCTCTCATCAACCATACAGTATTCCATATTTGACATACTGAACACTTTTCAGGCCATAGAGTTCTCGATCTTGAGTTTTTTTATGCTCATTGACTCCACCTGATGTTACATCAGCCAAACACTTATCCATATTTTATGTACTGAACATATTTCAGGCCAAGGAGTTCTCAATCTTGAACTTTCTATAGAGACTAACTAACTCCTTCTGATGTCTCATCAACCATACAGTATTCCATAAATGACATACTCAAAACATTTCAGGCCAACGAGGCCTTGCTCTTGAATATTCTATACAGACTAACTGAGGTCTTCTGATTTCTCATCAACCATACAGTATTCAATATTTGACATACTGAAAATATTTCAGGCCAAGGAGTTCTCAATCCTGAACTTTCTATAGAGACTAACTAACTCCTTCTGATGTCTCATCAACCATACAGTATTCCATATATGACAAACTGCAGATATTTCAGGCCGAGTTCTCAATCTTGAACTTTCTATACAGACCAATTGACTCCTTCTGATGTCTCATCAACCATACAGTATTCCATATATGACATACTGAACATATTTCAGGCCAACGAGGCCTTGATCTTGAATTTTCTATACAGACTAATTTAGGCCTTTTGATATCTCATCAACCATGCAGTATTAAATATTTAACATACTGAAATTATTTTAGGCCAAGGAGTTCTCATTCTTGAACTTTCTATACAGACCAATTGACTCCATCTGATATCTCATCAACCATACAGTATTCCATAGTTGACATACTAAACATATTTCAGGCCAAGGAGTTCTCAATCTTGAAATTTCTATACAGACCAGTTGACTCCTGATGTGTCATCATCCATACAGTATTCCATATTTGACATACTGAACACTTTTCAGGACAAAGAGTTCACGATCTTGAGTTTTTCATGCTAATTGACTCCGTCTGATGTTACATCAGCCAGAAATGTATCCATATTTTATGTACTGAACATATTTCAGGTCAAAGGGACCGCGATCTTGAACTTTCTATACATACTCATAGACTGCTTCTGATGTTACATCAGACAGACATTAGTCCATATTTGACCTATTGTACATCTTTCTGGCCACAGAGTCTTCAAATGTTATCATTCCATTCAAACTTCTAGACTTCTTCTAATGTTATATAAGTCAGACAGTAGTCCTTATTTGACCTTTCGAACATCTTTCCTAATTGATTCCTTCTGTCTCATCAACCATACAGTTGTCCATATTTGACATACCGAAAATATTTCAGGCCAAAGAGGCCTTGGTCTTGAACTTTCTATACAGACCAAATTACTATTTCTGATATCTCATCAACCATACAGTATTCCATAGTTGAAATACTGAACATATTTCAGGGCAAGGAGTTCTCAATCTTGAAATTTCTATACAGACCAGTTGACTCCTGATGTCTCATCAACCATACAGTATTCCATATTTGACATACTGAACACTTTTCAGGACAAAGAGTTCACGATCTTGAGTTTTTCATGCTCATTGACTCCGTCTGATGTTACATCAGCCAGACAATTATCCATATTATATGTACTGAACATATTTCAGGTCAAAGAGACCTCGATCTTGAACTTTCTATACATACTCATCGACTGCCCCTGATGTTACATTACACAGACATTATTCCATATTTGACCTATTGAACATCTTTCTGGCCACAGAGTCTTCAAACGTTATCATTGCATTCCTACTTCTAGACTTCTTCTAATGTTATATAAGTCAGACAGTAGTCCTTATTTGACCTTTCGAACATCTTTCCTAATTGATTCCTTCTTTCTCATCAACCATACAGTTGTCCATATTTGACATACCGAAAATATTTCAGGCCAAAGAGGCCTTGGTCTTGAACTTTCTATACAGACCAACTGACTATTTCTGATATCTCATTAACCATACAGTATTAAATATTTGACATACTGAAAATATTTCAGGCCAAGGAGTTCTCAATCTTGAATTTTCTATACAGACCAATTGACTGTTTCTGATATCTCATCAACCATACAGTATTCCATATCTGACATACTGAATATATTTCAGGACAAGGAGTTCTCAATCTTGAACTTTCTTTACAGACCAATAGACTATTTCTGATATCTCATCAACCATACAGTATTCCATATTTGACATACTGAAAATATTTCTGTCCAAGGAGTTCTCAATCTTGAAGTTTCTATACAGACCAATTGACTATTTCTGATATCTCATCAACCATACAGTATTCCATATTTGACATACTGAAAATATTTCAGGTCAAAGAGACCTCAAGCTTGAACATTCTATACATACTCATGATAGCTTTTGATGTTATCATCCAGACAGTAGTCCATATTTGACCTATTGAACATCTTTTTGGGCACAGAGTCTTCAAACTTTATCATTCCATTCCTACTTCTAGACTTCTTCTGATGTTATATCAGTCAGACAGTAGTCCTTATTTGACCTTTTGAACATCTTTCCTAAGTGACTCCTTCTGATGTGTCATCAAACATACAGTTGTCCATATTTGACATACTGAACATATTTCTGGCCACAGAGTCTTCAAACTTTATCATTCCATTCCTTCTTCTACACCCCTGATTGTTATATCAGTCAGACAGTAGTCCTTATTTGACCTTTTGAACATCTCTCCTAATTGACTCCTTCTGATGTCTCATCAACCATACAGTATTCAATATTTGACATTCTGAACATATTTCAGGCCAAGGAGTTCTCAATCTTGAACTTTCCATACAGACCAACTGACTCCTGATGTCTCATCAACCATACAGTATTCCATATTTGACATTCTGAACACTTTTCAGGCCAAAGAGTTCTCGATCTTGAGTTTTTTATGCTCATTGACTCCGTCTGATGTTACATCAGCCAAACATATATCCATATTTTATGTACTGAACATATTTCAGGCCAAGGAGTTCTCAATCTTGAACTTTCTATAGAGACTAACTAACTCCTTCTGATGTCTCATCAACCATACAGTATTCCATAAATGACGTACTCAAATCATTTCAGGCCAACGAGGCCTTGCTCTTGAATATTCTATACAGACTAACTGAGGTCTTCTGATTTCTCATCAACCATACAGTATTCAATATTTGACATACTGAAAATATTTCAGGCCAAGGAGTTCTCAATCATGAACTTTCTTTACAGACCAATTGACTCCATCTGATGTCTCATCAACCATACAGTATTCAATATTTGACACACTGAACATATTTCAGGCCAAAGAGTCCTACACCTTGAACGTTCTATATATACTCATAGTCTCCTCCTCATGTTACATCATCCAGACTTTGACATCCAGATCCATATTTGACATACTGAACATATTTCAGGCAAAAGAAACCTCCGATATTAGCTTTCTACATATACTCAGTAACTCCTGCTGCTTCGTCATCCAGAGATTAGTCCCTTTTTGACCTGTTGAGCCAAAAAGTTCTCAAAGGTCTACTTATGCATACTCATAGTCTCCTTCTGATGTTTTGTCAACCATAGCGTAGTCCATATTTGACATATTGAACAAATTTCAGACCAAGGTGTCCTTGATCTTGAACTTTCTATACATACTCATTGACTCCTTTTGATGTTACATTAGCCAGACAGCAGTGCATATTTGACATAATGAACATCTTCTGGCGAATGAGTCCTTGATGTTGAATATATATATACATACTCGTTGACTCCTGTTGTCTCATCAACCATATCACATATTTCATAGTCCATATTTGCCCTACTGAACATATTTCAGGCCAAAGAGTCCTAGATCTTGAATTTTCTGTACTTTTCGAGTCCTTGATGTTACATCAGCCAGACAATAATCTAATAAAAATTGACTTATTGAACATATTTCAGGCCAAAGAGACCGCGATCATGAACGTTCTGTACATACTCATAGACCCCGTCTGATGTTACATTAGCCAGACAGCTGTCCATATTTGACCTATTGAACATATTTTCTTTCATATTTTCTTTCCATTCCTACTTATATCAGCCAGGAAGTAGTCCATCTTATTTATAAACGTGCCTTAGAAAAATAAAATTGGTGTAGTAAAGGTGTGCATCTTGAGTCAAAACAACTGCTTTCAGTTAACTGCTTCAGCTTACAGCTAAAACATGCATTTTATTTTGAGACTAGCTTAAGCCTTGTCTGTGAAACCGGAGGCTCGTTTATTTGCAATCCCAAACATGTTCGATAATTCCACATTGCATTGCTTTAATGCTCCAAAGTGAAACGCAAAAGCAAATTCTTATTACAGATTACTTTTAAAGCATTTTGTAAAGTCATTTATGCGATGACAAACATGTTCTTAATCATGAACTTAATCATAAATATGTTCAGTTTGTAAAATATGGATGAATGTCTGGCTGATGTAACAACAGATGAAGTCAGTGAGAATGAAAAATTCAAGACTGAGAATTGATGAGACATCAGAAGGAGACAAATAGTCTGTATAGAAAATTCAAGATTGAGAACTCCCTGGCCTGAATATGTCAAATATGGAATACTGTATGGTTGATGAGACATCAGAGGGAGTCAATTAGTCTGTATCGAAGGTTCAAGATTGAGAACTCCCTGGCCTGAATATGTTCAGTATGAAAAATATGGACTACCATATGGTTGATAAGAGGTCAACCATAGGCCCCAATTAGTCTCTATAGAAAATTCAAGCTCAAAGCCTCTGTGGCCAGAAAGATGTTCAATAGGTCAAATATGGACTACTGTATGATTGAGACATCAGAAGGAGTATTAGTCTGTATAGAAAATTCAAGATCAAGGCCTCTTTGGCCTTAAAATATGTTCAATAGGTAAAACATGGACTAAATCCTGGCTGATATAACATCAGGAGTCTAAAAGTAGCAACAGAATGATAAAGTTTGAAGACTCTGTGGCCAGAAAGATGTTCAAAAGGTCAATGGACTACTGTCTGGCTGATGTAACCTTAGAAGCAGTCTATGAGTATGTATAGAAAGTTCAAGATCGAGGTCTCTTTGCCCTGAAATATGTTCAGTACGTCAAATATGGATAAATGTCTGGCTGATGTAACATCAGACGGAGTCATTACCCTCTGTGCCCTCGGGAATACCAATCACGTGAATATTGTTCCTCCTGGATCGATTTTCCAAATCATCAAGTTTGGCCATCAGTTTGTCATTATCTTTCGAAAGCACTGAGCACGTAGATTCAAGGGCAGTAACGCAACCATCCACGTCTGTAAGGGATTCCTCCACATCCTTCGGCTTTTGTACTTGCTTTAATAGTGAAGTTTTCAACGCAGAGATAGATGATTTGAGCTCTGTAAGGATCTCCACTCTGAGCGTCGCTACTTCTGATCTAATACCGCCAAGGAGTTCTCTGATATCCATCTGGCTCGAGGCGGCCCCATCCACACTCTGTGTATCGCCAGCATCCTCAGTAAAATCAACCGTTTTCTCTACATGTTGTTCTACTAAGGGTCGTGAATAGTATTTTCAAACTATGTCATCCAATAAGTGCTAACTAAGCTGTTAAATAATAAGCAATGTGCGGAGCAGAAAACTTTACGACTTCTCACGCCGCCATCTCACCGGAAGTCCCCGAGGTCTCTTTGACCTGAAATATGTTCAGTACGTCAAATATGGATGAATGTCTGGCTGATGTAACATCAGATGGAGTCAATGAGCATGAAAAATTCAAGATCGAGAACTCTGGTCTGGAAAGTGTTCAGTATGTCAAATATGGACTACTGTATGGTTGATGAGACATCAGGAGAAAATTAGTCTGTATAGAAAGTTCAAGACTGAGAACTCCTTGGCCTAAAATATGTTCAGTATGTAAAATATAGATACTACTGTATGGTTGATGAGACATCAGAAAGCCTCAATTAAAGAAGTCTGTATATAGAAAATTCAAGATCAAGGCCACTTTGGCCTGAAATATGTTCAATAGGTTAAGCATGGACCACATCCTGGCTGATATAACATCAGAAGGAGTCTAGAAGTAGGAATGGAATGATAAAGTTTGAAGACTCTGTAGCCAGAAAGATGTTCAATAGGTCAAATATGGACTACTGTATGGTTGATGACACATCAGAAGGCCTCAATTAGCCTGTATAGAAAATTCAAAACCAAGGCCTCTTTGGCCTGAAATATATTCAATAGGTTAAACATGGACTACATCCTGACTGTAGAAAAAAAGATGTTCAATAAGTCAAAAAAGGACTACTGTCTGGCTGATGTAACATCAGGAGTCTAGAAGTAGCAATGGATTGATAAAGTTTGAAGACTCTGTGGCCAGAAAGATGTTCAATAGGTCAAATATGGACTACTGTCTGGCTCATGTAACATCAGAAGCAGTCTATGAGTATGTACAGAAAGTTCAAGATCGAGGTATCTTTGACCTGAAATATGTTCAGTACGTAAAATATGGATGTAACATCAGATGGAGTCTACAAGTAGGAATGGAATGATAAAGTTTGAAGACTGTGTGAAAAGAAAGATGTTCAATAGATGAAAAATGATGTGACATCAGAAGCAGTCTATGAGTATGTATAGAAAGTTCAAGATCGAGAACTCTTTAGCCTTAAAAGTCTACAGTATGTCAAATACGGACTTAAACCGCACAAATGTGATGTTTAGCAGAGGAATAAGATGCAGTGCAATGCTAGAAGTAGCAATGGATTGAAGATTCTGTGGCCAGAAAGATGATCAATAGGTCAATAATGGACTACTGTCTGGCTGATGAGACATCAGAAGGAGTCAATTAGTCTGTATAGAAAGTTCAAGATTGAAACTCCTTGGCCTGACATGTTAATGTATAAACGTAATATTTCCTGCAACGTAATAAGTTAGTTCTTATGTGCAATGCAACAACACATTTGTTATGTGTTATCTCTTGGAATGAGGACATGAAATGAGTTAGTTCTGTTGTATGCAATGCAAGGGGATAAGTTAGCTCTTTATGCAATGCAATGCAACATAATAACTTTCGTGTATAAAGTTCGTTCTTGTAAGCATTGCATTGCAACAGAACATATGTTATGTGTTATCGACTCAATGCACAATGTATTAACACTGTGTATGCATTGCAATCTTTTCAGTGCACAACGAGATAATTAGTACTTGCATGAAATGCAACACATATATTATGTTATGACTTCAATGCATAATGGAATAAGTTAGTTAGAATAAGTTACAATGAAACAGTGCATAGCTTATGTTATTCTTCACTGCACAACAGAATAAGTTAGTTATTGCATGCAATGCGATAAAAAGTTAATTCACATGTGTTATAATTCAATGCAAGTCAATTATGTAATATAAAAGTATATAATGCAATAATGCAATGCAGTGCAAATACAATTGTATTGTAATGAGTTAGTTCTTGTAAGCATTGCATTGCAACATAGCATATGTTATGTGTTTTCTCTTCAGTGCACAATGGATTAACATCGTGTATGCATTGCAACAGCACATATGTTATGTGTTGTCTTTAATGCACAATGAAATGAGTTAGTTCTTGTATGCAATGCAATGCTACAACATTTGTTATGTGTTATCACTTCAATGCATAATGGAATAAGTTAGTTAGAATAAGTTACAATGAAACAGTGCATAGCTTGTTATTCTTCACTGCACAACAGAATAATTTAGTTATTGCATGCAATGCAATAAAAAGTTAATTCACATGTGTTATTGCAAGTCAATTATGTAATATAAAAGTATATAATGCAATAATGCAATGCAGTGCAAATACTATTGTATGCAATGCAATACAAAATCACATACTTTATGTAATATACATAACGAATGCATAACGAAATGAGTTAGTTCTTGTATGCAATACAATGCAACAGATGTTATGTTATCAGCTCAATGCATTAATGAGTTAGCTCTTGTATGCAATGCAAAATCACACATGTTGCGTTTTTTCTTTCGATGCTTATCGGAATAAGTTCATTCTTGTATGCAACAACACATGTTATGTCTTGTCTTTTCAATGCACAATGGAATGAGTTAGTTCTTGTAAGCATTGCATTGCAACATAGCATATGTTATGTGTTTTCTCTTCAGTGCACAATGGATTAACATCGTGTATGCATTGCAACAGCACATATGTTATGTGTTGTCTTTAATGCACAATGAAATGAGTTAGTTCTTGTATGCAATGCAATGCAACAACATATGTTATGTGTTATCTCTTCAATGCACAATGGATGAACTCCGTGCATTGCAACAAGCACATATGTTTTTGTTAGTTCTTATGTGCAATCTAATAAAACAGAGCATGTTTTATTCTAACTGCACAACAAAACAAGTTAGATCTTGTATAGAATGCAATGCAAGAGCACAGATGCCATGAGTTATGTCTTAAATGTAAAATGAATTACATTCAATTATTGAATACAATGCAAAGCAACATCACATATGGTATCTCTTCAAAGCAAAACGCAATGACTTAGTTCTTGTATGCAATGCAGTGCAACAGCTCCCGTGTGTTATATCTTTTCAGTGCACAACGGGATAAGTTAGTACTTGCATGTAAATGCAACAACACATATTTTATGTTATCGCTTCAAAGCATAATGGAATAAGTTAGTTCTTGTATTCAATGAATTCTATACATTATACACCGAGCAACGGATCAAGGTAGATCTTGCTGTAAGGCAATGCAACAACTCGTATGCTGTGTTAAATGGTGTATACAATACAATGAAACAGTGCATAGCTCACTGCACAACAGAATAAGTTAGTATTGCATGCAATGCAATAAAAAGTTCATTCATATATGTTATTCTTCAATACGAGTCTAAGTATGGTATATAATGCAATAAAGCAATGGCAGTGCAAATTCTATTGTATGCAATCCAATACAAAATCACATACTTTATGTGATATCTTTTCAATGCATAACGAAATGGGTTAGTTCTTGGTATGCAATGCAATGCATAACGTACAGAGTTGGTTCTTGTATGCAATGCAAAATCACATAATAACGTTCGTGTATAAGTTCGTTCTTGTAAGCGTTGTATTGCAACAGAACATATGTTATGTGTTATCGACTCAATGCACAATGTATTAACACTGTGTATGCATTGCAATCTTTTAAATGAACAACGAGATAAATTACTACTTGCATGGAATGCAACACATATATTGTTATCACTTCAATGCATAATGGAATAAGTTAGTTAGAATAAATTACAATGAAACAGTGCATAGCTTATGTTATTCTTCACTGCACAACAGAATAATTTAGTTATTGCATGCAATGCAATAAAAAGTTAATTATGTAATATAAAAGTATATAATGCAATAATGCAATGCAGTGCAAATACTATTGTATGCAATGCAATACAAAATCACATACTTTATGTAATATATTTTCAATGCATAACGAAATGAGTTAGTTCTTGTATGCAATACAATGCAACAGATGTTATGTTATCAGCTCAATGCATTAATGAGTTAGCTCTTGTATGCAATGCAAAATCACATATGTTGCGTTTTTTCTTTCGATGCTTATCGGAATAAGTTCATTCTTGTATGCAACAAAACATGTTATGTCTTATCTTTTCAATGCACAATGGAATGAGTTAGTTCTTGTAAGCATTGCATTGCAACATAGCATATGTTATGTGTTTTCTCTTCAGTGCACAATGGATTAACATCGTGTATGTACTGCAACAGCACATATGTTATGTGTTGTCTTTAATGCACAATGAAATGAGTTAGTTCTTTTATGCAATGCAATGCAACAACATATGTTATGTGTTATCTCTTCAATGCACAATGGATGAACTCCGTGCATTGCAACAAGCACATATGTTTTTGTTAGTTCTTATGTGCAATCTAATAAAACAGAGCATGTTTTATTCTAACTGCACAACAAAACAAGTTAGATCTTGTATAGAATGCAATGCAAGAGCACAGATGCATTGAGTTATGTCTTAAATGTAAAATGAATTACATTCAATTATTGAATACAATGCAACGCAACATCACATATGGTATCTCTTCAAAGCAAAACGCAATGACTTAGTTCTTGTATGCAATGCAGTGCAACAGCTCCCGTGTGTTATATCTTTTCAGTGCACAACGGGATAAGTTAGTACTTGAACGTAAATGCAACACATATTTTATGTTATCGCTTCAAAGCATAATGGAATAAGTTAGTTCTTGTATTCAATGAATTCTATACATTGTACACCGAGCAACGGATCAAGGTAGATCTTGCTGTAAGGCAATGCAACAACTCGTATGCTGTGTTAAATGGTGTATACAATACAATGAAACAGTGCATAGCTCACTGCACAACAGAATAAGTTAGTACTGCATGCAATGCAATAAAAAGTTCATTCATATATGTTATTCTTCAATACGAGTCTGTTAAGTATGGTATATAATGCAATAAAGCAATGGCAGTGCAAATTCTATTGTATGCAGTGCAATACAAAATCACATACTTTATGTGATATCTTTTCAATGCATAACGAAATGGGTTAGTTCTTGGTATGCAATGCAATGCATAACGTACAGAGTTGGTTCTTGTATGCAATGCAAAATCACATATGTTGCGTTTTCTTTCGATGCATAACGGAATATGTTCGTTTTTATATGCAATGCAGTGCAACAGCTCTCGTGCGTTATAACTTTTCAGTGCACATCGGTATAAGTTAGTACTTGCATGTAATGCAACAACACATATTTTATGGTATCTGACCCTTGGCGAGAAATATGTTCAATAGTTCAAATATGGACAGCTGTCTGTCTAACGTAACATCAGAAGGGGTCTACGAGTATGTACAGAACATGATCGAGGTCTCTTTGGCCTGAAATACGTTCAATAAGACAATTTTTATTGGATTATTGTCTGGCTGATGTAACATCAGGACTCGAAAAGTATTGAAAATTCAAGATCATTTTGTTTAGTAGGTCAAATATGGACTACGTTCTACTTGATGTAACATCAGAAGGAGTCAGTCAATCAGTATGTATAGAAAGTTCAAAATCGAGGAGTCTTCGGCCAGAAGATGTTCATTATGTCAAATATAGTTTACTTTTTATATATTATTTTTGCACTTTCAGTATACTACTATGTTCAAATGTAAGTATATTTTTTTATACTTGAACTATACCTTTAACTGTACTTTAACTCATTTTAAAAAGCATTTTATAATAGCTTCATGTATCCCTTTTTATCAAAACTTGAATTTTATTTTAAGTTTCATAAAGGTCAACATTTTAAACAAAAAGTGGAGAAAATAGCATTTTTGTTAAAGACTACGCCTTGATCATAGAACTCTCTATTCTTAAATTTTTCTTGCTCATTGACTACGTCTGATGTTACATCAGCCAGACATTCATCCATATTTGACGTATTGATCATATTCCAGGTCAACGAGACCTCGATCTTGAACTTTCTATACATACTCATAGACTACTTCTGATGTTACATCAGCCAGACAGTAGTCCATATTTGACCTATTGAACATCTTTCTGGCCACAGAGTCTTCAAACTTTATCATTCCATTCCTACTTTTGATTCCTTCTAATGTTATATAACTCAGTCCTTAGTTGACCTTTCGAACATCTTTCCTAAACTGACTCCTTCTGATGTCTCATTAACCATACATTATTCCATATATGACAAACTGAACACTTTTCAGGCCAAAAAGTTCTCGATCTTGAATTTTTCTTGCTCATTGACTCCATCTGATGTTACATCAGCCAGACATTCATCCATATTTGAAGTACTGATGATAAATCAGGTCAAAGAGACCTCAATCTTGAACTTTCTATACATACTCATAGACTGCTTCTGATGTTACATCAGCCAGACAGTAGTCCATATTTGACCGATTGAACATCTTTCAGGCCAAAGAGGCCTTGGTCTTGAATTTTCTATACAGACTATTTGACTCCTTCTGATGTCTCATCAACCATACAGTATTCCAAATATGACAAACTGAAAATATTTCGGGCCGAAGAGGCCTTGATCTTGAATTTTCTAAACAGACTTATTTAGGCCTTTTGATATCTCATCAACCATACAGTATTCCATATTTGACATACTGAACATATTTCAGGCCAAGGAGTTCTTAATCTTGAACTTTCTATACAGACCAACTGACTCCTTCTGATGTCTCATCAACCATACAGTACTCCATATTTGACATACTGAACACTTTTCAGGCCAAAGAGTTCACGAAATTGAGTTTTTCATACTCATTGACTCCGTCTGATGTTACATCAGCCAGACATTCATCCATATTTGAAGTACTGATGATATTTCAGGTCAAAGAGACCTCAATCTTGAACTTTCTATACTACTCATAGACTGCTTCTGATGTTACATGAGACAGACATTTGTCCATATTTGACCTATTTAACATCGTTCTGGCCACAGAGTCTTCAAACGTTATCACTGCAATCCTACTTCTAGATTCCTTCTGATGTTATATCAGTCAGAAAGTAGTCCTTATTTGACCATTTGAACATCTTTCTGGCCACAGAGTCTTCAAACTTTATCATTCCATTCCTACTTCTAGATTTCTTCTGATGTTATATCAGTCAGACAGTAGTCCTTATTTGACCTTTCAAACATCTTTCCTAATTGATTCCTTCTGATGTCTCATCAACTATACAGTATTCCATATTTGACATACTGAACACTTTTCAGGCCAAGGAGTTCTCAATCTTGAAGTTTCTATACAGACCAATTGACTCCTGATGTCTCATCAACCATACAGTATTCCATATTTGACATACTGAACACTTTTCAGGCCAAAGAGTTCACAATCTTGTTTTTCATGCTCATTGACTCCGTCTGATGTTACATCAGCCAGACAATTATCCATATTTTATGTACTGAACATATTTCAGGTCAAAGAGACCTCGAATTTGAATTTTCTATACATACTCATAGAATGCTTCTGATGTTACATCAGCCAGACATTCATCCATATTTGACGTACTGATGATATTTCAGGTCAAAGAGACCTCAATCTTGAACTTTCTATACATACTCATAGAACGCTTCTGATGTTACATCAGCCAGACAGTAGTCCATATTTGACCGATTGAACATCTTTCAGGCCAAAGAGGCCTTGGTCTTGAATTTTCTATACAGACTATTTGACTCCTTCTGATGGCTCATCAACCATACATTATTCCAAATATGACAAATTGAACACTTTTCAGGCCAGAGTTCTCGTTCTTGAATTTATCA
Source organism: Coreius guichenoti (assembly GCA_039654105.1). Classification (NCBI taxonomy): domain Eukaryota; kingdom Metazoa; phylum Chordata; class Actinopteri; order Cypriniformes; family Gobionidae; genus Coreius; species Coreius guichenoti. The sequence goes on from CM077189.1 coordinate 12,340,829, forward strand.
TGCTCATTGACTCTGTCTGATGTTACATCAGCCAGACATTTATCCATATTTTATGTACTGAACATATTTCAGGTAAAAGAGACCTCGAGCTTGAACCTTCTATACATACTCATGATTTCTTCTGATGTTACATCAGCCAGACAGTAGGCCATATTTGTCCTATTGAACATCTTTCTGGGCACAGAGTCTTCAAACTTTATTATTCCATTCCTACTTCTAGACTCCTGATGTTATATCAGTCAGACAGTAGTCTTTATTTGAACTTTTGAACATCTTTCCTAATTGACTCCTTCTGATGCCTCATCAACCATACAGTTGTCCATATTTGACAAACTGAAAATATTTCAGGCCAAAGAGGCCTTGGTCTTGAATTTTCTATACAGACTAATTGACTCCTTATGATGTCTCATCAATCATACATTATTCCATATATGACAAACTGAACACTTTTCAGGCCACAGAGTTCTCGATTGTGAATGTGTCATGCTCATTGACTCCGTCTGATGTTACATCAGCCAGACATTTATCCATATTTTATGTACTGAACATATTTCAGGTCAAAGGGACCTCGATCTTGAACTTTCTATACATACTCATAGACTGCTTCTGATGTTACATCAGCCAGAGAGTAGTCCATATTTGACCTATAGAACATATTACAGGCCAAAGAGAAATTGATCTTGAATTTTCAATACAGACTAATTGATTGAGACCTTCAGATGTCTCATCAACCATTCGGTAGCCCATATTTGACCTATTGAATATCTTTCTGGACATAGAATTCTCGATTCTTGAATTTTTCTTGCTCATTGACTCCGTCTGATGTTACATCAGCCAGACAATTATCCATATTATATGTACTGAACATATTTCAGGACAAACAGACCTCGATCTTGAACTTTCTATACATACTGATCGACTGCCCCTGATGTTACATCAGACAGACATTAGTCCATATTTGACCATTTGAACATCTTTCTAGCCACAGAGTCTTCAAACGTTATCATTGCATTCCTACTTCAAAATTCCTTCTGATGTTATATCAGTCAGACAGTAGTCCTTATCTGACCATTTGAACATCTTTCTGGACACAGAGTCCTCAAACTTTATTATTCCATTCCTACTTCTAGACTTCTTCTAATGTTATATAAGTCAGACAGTAGTCCTTATTTGACCTTTCGAACATCTTTCCTAATTGATTTTCTCTGATGTGTTATCAACCATACAGTATTCAATATTTGACATTCTGAACATATTTCAGGCCAAGGAGTTCTCAATCTTGAACTTTCCATACAGACCAATTGACTCCTGATGTCTCATCAACTATACAGTATTCCATATCTGACATACTGAACACTTTTCAGGCCATAGAGTTCTCGATCTTGTTTTTTTATGCTCATTGACTCCGCCTGATGTTACATCAGCCAAACACTTATCCATATTTTATGTACTGAACATATTTCAGGCCAAGGAGTTCTCAATCTTGAACTTTCTATAGAGACTAACTAACTCCTTCTGATGTCTCATCAACCATACAGTATTCCATAAATGACATAATCAAAACATTTCAGGCCAACGAGGCCTTGCTCTTGAATATTCTATACAGACTAACTGAGGTCTTCTGATTTCTCATCAACCATACAGTATTCCATATATGACAAACTGAAGATATTTCAGGCCGAGTTCTCAATCTTGAACTTTCTATACAGACCAATTGACTCCTTCTGATGTCTCATCAACCATACAGTATTCCATATATGACATACTGAACATATTTCAGGCCAACGAGGCCTTGATCTTGAATTTTCTATACAGACTAATTTAGGCCTTTTGATATCTCATCAACCATGCAGTATTAAATATTTAACATACTGAAATTATTTTAGGCCAAGGAGTTCTCATTCTTGAACTTTCTATACAGACCAATTGACTCCATCTGATATCTCATCAACCATACAGTATTCCATAGTTGACATACTGAACATATTTCAGGCCAAGGAGTTCTCAATCTTGAAATTTCTATACAGACCAACTGACTCCTTCTGATGTCTCATCAACCATACAGTACTCCATATTTGACATACTGAACACTTTTCAGGCCAAAGAGTTCACGATCTTGAGTTTTTTATACTCATTGACTCCTTCTGATGTTACATCAGCCAGACATTCATCCATATTTGAAGTACTGATGATATTTCAGGTCAAAGAGACCTCAATCTTGAACTTTCTATACTACTCATAGACTGCTTCTGATGTTACATCAGCCAGACATTCATCCATATTTGAAGTACTGATGATATTTCATGTCAAAGAGACCTCAATCTTGAACTTTCTATACTACTTCTAGACTCCTTCTGATGTTATATAAGTCAGACAGTAGTAATTATTTGACCATTTGAACATCTTTCTGGCCACAAAGTCTTCAAACGTTACCACTGCATTCCTACTTCTAGATTCCTTCTGATGTTATATCAGTCAGAAAGTAGTCCTTATTTGACCATTTGAACATGTTTCTGGCCACAGAGTCTTCAAATTTTATCATTCCATTCCTACTTCTAGATTCCTTCTGATGTTATATCAATCAGACAGTAGTCCTTATTTGACCTTTCAAACATCTTTCCTAATTGATTCCTTCTGATGTCTCATCAACTATACAGTTGTCCATATTTGAAATACTGAAAATTTCAGGCCAAAGAGACCTCGATCTTGAACTTTCTATACATACTCATAGACTGCTTCTGATGTTACATCAGAAAGACAGTAGTCCATTTTTGACTTGTTGAACATCTTTCTGGCCACAGAGTCTTCAAACTTTATCATTCCATTCCATTCCTACTTCTAGACCCCTGATGTTAAATTAGACAGACAGTAGTCCTTATTTGACCTTTTGAACATCTCTCCTAATTGACTCCTTCTGATGTCTCATCAACCATACAGTATTCCATATATGACATACTGAATATATTTCAGGCTGAAGAGGCCTTGATCTTGAATTTTCTAAACAGACTAATTTAGGCCTTTTGATATCTCATTAACCATACATTATTAAATATTTGACATACTGACATTGTTTAAGGCCAAGGACTTCTCAGTCTTGAACTCTCTATACAGACCAATTGACTCCTGATATCTCAACCATACAGTATTCCATATTTGACATACTGAACATATTTCAGGCCAAGGAGTTCTCAATCTTGAACTTTCTATACAGACCAATTGGCTCCTTCTGATGTCTCATCAACCATACAGTATTCCATAATTGACATACTGAACACTTTTCAGGCCAAAGAGTTCACGAGCTTGAGTTTTTCATGCTCATTGACTCCGTCTGACGTTACATCAGACAGACATTTATCCATATTTTATGTACTAAACATATTTCAGGTGAAAGAGACCTCAATCTTGAACTTTCTATACATACTCATCGACTGCCCCTGATATTACATTAGACAGACATTAGTCCATATTTGACCTATTGAATATCTTTCTGGCCCCAGAGTCTTCAAATGTTATGATTCCATTCCTACTTCTAGACTTCTAATGTTATATGAGTCAGAAAGTAGTCCTTATTTGACCTTTCGAACATCTTTCCTAATTGATGTCTCATCAACCATACAGTTGTCCATATTTGACATACTGAAAATTTCAGGCCAAAGAGACATCGATCTTAAACTTTCTATACATACTCATAGACTGCTTCTGATGTTACATCAGCAAGACAGTAGTCCATATTTGACCGATTGAACATCTATCAGGCCGAAGAGGCCTTGATCTTGAATTTTGTAAACAGAATAATTGAGGCCTTTTGATATCTCATCAACCATATTTGACATACTGAAAATATTTCAGGCCAAGGAGTTCTCAATCTTGAACTTTCTATACAGACCAATTGACTCCTGATATCTCATCAACCATACAATATTCCATTGTTGACATACTGTACATATTTCAGGCCAAGGAGTTCTCAATCTTGAAGTTTCTATACAGACCAATTGACTCCTGATGTCTCATCAACCATACAGTATTCCATATTTGACATACTGAACACTTTTCAGGCCAAAGAGTTCACAATCTTGTTTTTCATGCTCATTGACTCCGTCTGATGTTACATCAGCCAGACAATTATCCATATTTTATGTACTGAACATATTTCAGGTCAAAGAGACCTCGAATTTGAATTTTCTATACATACTCATAGAATGCTTCTGATGTTACATCAGCCAGACATTCATCCATATTTGACGTACTGATGATATTTCAGGTCAAAGAGACCTCAATCTTGAACTTTCTATACATACTCATAGAATGCTTCTGATGTTACATCAGCCAGACAGTAGTCCATATTTGACCGATTGAACATCTTTCAGGCCAAAGAGGCCTTGGTCTTGAATTTTCTATACAGACTATTTGACTCCTTCTGATGTCTCATCAACCATACATTATTCCAAATATGACAAATTGAACACTTTTCAGGCCAGAGTTCTCGTTCTTGAAATTATCATGCTCATTGACTCTGTCTGATGTTACATCAGCCAGACATTTATCCATATTTTATGTACTGAACATATTTCAGGTAAAAGAGACCTCGAGCTTGAACCTTCTATACATACTCATGATTTCTTCTGATGTTACATCAGCCAGACAGCAGGCCATATTTGTCCTATTGAACATCTTTCTGGGCACAGAGTCTTCAAACTTTATTATTCCATTCCTACTTCTAGACTCCTGATGTTATATCAGTCAGACAGTAGTCTTTATTTGAACTTTTGAACATCTTTCCTAATTGGCTCCTTCTGATGCCTCATCAACCATACAGTTGTCCATATTTGACAAACTGAAAATATTTCAGGCCAAAGAGGCCTTGATCTTGAATTTTCAATACAGACTAATTGATTGAGACCAGATGTCCCATATTTGACCTATTGAATATCTTTCTGGACATAGAATTCTCGATTCTTGAATTTTTCTTGCTCATTGACTCCGTCTGATGTTACATCAGCCAGACATTCATCCATATTTGACGTACTGATCATATTTCAGGTCAAAGAGACCATGATCTTGAACTTTCTATACATACTCATAGACTGCTTCTGATGTTACATCAGACTGACATTATTCCATATTTGACCTATTGAACATCGTTCTGGCCAAAGAGTCTTCAAACGTTATCATTGCATTCCTACTTCTAGATTCCTTCTGATGTTATATCAGTCAGACAGTAGTCCTTATTTCACCATTTGAACATCTTTCCTAATTGATTCCTTCTGATGTCTCAACCATACAGTTGTCCATATTTGACATACTGAAAATTTCAGGCCAAAGAGGCCTTGGTCTTGAACTTTCTATACAGACCAATTGACTATTTCTGATATCTCATTAACCATACAGTATTAAATATTTGACACTGAAAATATTTCAGGACAAAGAGTTCACGATCTTGAAATTTCTATACAGACCAGTTGACTCCTGATGTCTCATCAACCATACAGTATTCCATATTTGACATACTGAACACTTTTCAGGACAAAGAGTTCACGATCTTGAGTTTTTCATGCTCATTGACTCCGTGTGATGTTACATCAGCCAGACAATTATCCATATTATATGTACTGAACATATTTCAGGTCAAACAGACCTCGATCTTGAACTTTCTATACATACTCATCGACTGCCCCTGATGTTACATCAGACAGACATTAGTCCATATTTGACCTATTGAACATCTTTCTAGCCACAGAGTCTTCAAACGTTATCATTGCATTCCTACTTCTAAATTCCTTCTGATGTTATATCAGTCAGACAGTAGTCCTTATCTGACCATTTGAACGTCTCTCTGGACACAGAGTCCTCAAACTTTATTATTCCATTCCTACTTCTAGACTTCTTCTAATGTTATATAAGTCAGACAGTAGTCCTTATTTGACCTTTCGAACATCTTTCCTAATTGATTTTCTCTGATGTGTCATCAACCATACAGTATTCAATATTTGACATTCTGAACATATTTCAGGCAAAGGAGTTCTCAATCTTGAACTTTCCATACAGACCAATTGACTCCTGATCTCTCATCAACCATACAGTATTCCATATTTGACATACTGAACACTTTTCAGGCCATAGAGTTCTCGATCTTGAGTTTTTTTATGCTCATTGACTCCACCTGATGTTACATCAGCCAAACACTTATCCATATTTTATGTACTGAACATATTTCAGGCCAAGGAGTTCTCAATCTTGAACTTTCTATAGAGACTAACTAACTCCTTCTGATGTCTCATCAACCACACAGTATTCCATAAATGACATACTCAAAACATTTCAGGCCAACGAGGCCTTGCTCTTGAATATTCTATACAGACTAACTGAGGTCTTCTGATTTCTCATCAACCATACAGTATTCAATATTTGACATACTGAAAATATTTCAGGCCAAGGAGTTCTCAATCCTGAACTTTCTATAGAGACTAACTAACTCCTTCTGATGTCTCATCAACCATACAGTATTCCATATATGACAAACTGAAGATATTTCAGGCCGAGTTCTCAATCTTGAACTTTCTATACAGACCAATTGACTCCTTCTGATGTCTCATCAACCATACAGTATTCCATATATGACATACTGAACATATTTCAGGCCAACGAGGCCTTGATCTTGAATTTTCTATACAGACTAATTTAGGCCTTTTGATATCTCATCAACCATGCAGTATTAAATATTTAACATACTGAAATTATTTTAGGCCAAGGAGTTCTCATTCTTGAACTTTCTATACAGACCAATTGACTCTATCTGATATCTCATCAACCATACAGTATTCCATAGTTGACATACTGAACATAGTTCAGGCCAAGGAGTTCTCAATCTTGAAATTTCTATACAGATCAGTTGACTCCTGATGTGTCATCATCCATACAGTATTCCATATTTGACATACTGAACACTTTTCAGGACAAAGAGTTCACGATCTTGAGTTTTTCATGCTCATTGACTCCGTCTGATGTTACATCAGCCAGAAATGTATCCATATTTTATGTACTGAACATATTTCAGGTCAAAGGGACCGCGATCTTGAACTTTCTATACATACTCATAGACTGCTTCTGATGTTACATCAGACAGACATTAGTCCATATTTGACCTATTGTACATCTTTCTGGCCACAGAGTCTTCAAATGTTATCATTCCATTCCTACTTCTAGACTTCTTCTAATGTTATATAAGTCAGACAGTAGTCCTTATTTGACCTTTCGAACATCTTTCCTAATTGATTCCTTCTGTCTCATCAACCATACAGTTGTCCATATTTGACATACCGAAAATATTTCAGGCCAAAGAGGCCTTGGTCTTGAACTTTCTATACAGACCAATTGACTATTTCTGATATCTCATCAACCATACAGTATTCCATATTTGACATACTGAACATATTTCAGGCCAAGGAGTTCTCAATGTTGAACTTTCTATACAGACCAATTGACTATTTCTGATATCTCATCAACCATATAGTATTCCATAGTTGACATACTGAACATATTTCAGGCCAAGGAGTTCTCAATCTTGAACTTTCTATACAGACCAAATGACTATTTCTGATATCTCATCAACCATACAGTATTCCATAGTTGAAATACTGAACATATTTCAGGCCAAGGAGTTCTCAATCTTGAAATTTCTATACAGACCAGTTGACTCCTGATGTCTCATCAACCATACAGTATTCCATATTTGACATACTGAACACTTTTCAGGACAAAGAGTTCACGATCTTGAGTTTTTCATGCTCATTGACTCCGTCTGATGTTACATCAGCCAGACAATTATCCATATTATATGTACTGAACATATTTCAGGTCAAAGAGACCTCGATCTTGAACTTTCTATACATACTCATCGACTGCCCCTGATGTTACATCAGACAGACATTATTCCATATTTGACCTATTGAACATCTTTCTGGCCACAGAGTCTTCAAACGTTATCATTGCATTCCTACTTCTAGACTTCTTCTAATGTTATATAAGTCAGACAGTAGTCTTTATTTGACCTTTCGAACATCTTTCCTAATTGATTCCTTCTTTCTCATCAACCATACAGTTGTCCATATTTGACATACCGAAAATATTTCAGGCCAAAGAGGCCTTGGTCTTGAACTTTCTATACAGACCAATTGACTATTTCTGATATCTCATTAACCATACAGTATTAAATATTTGACATACTGAAAATATTTCAGGCCAAGGAGTTCTCAATCTTGAATTTTCTATACAGACCAATTGACTATTTCTGATATCTCATCAACCATACAGTATTCCATATCTGACATACTGAATATATTTCAGGACAAGGAGTTCTCAATCTTGAACTTTCTTTACAGACCAATTGACTATTTCTGATATCTCATCAACCATACAGTATTCCATATTTGACATACTGAAAATATTTTTGGCCAAGGAGTTCTCAATCTTGAAGTTTCTATACAGACCAATTGACTATTTCTGATATCTCATCAACCATACAGTATTCCATATTTGACATACTGAAAATATTTCAGGTCAAAGAGACCTCAAGCTTGAACATTCTATACATACTCATGATAGCTTTTGATGTTATCTTCCAGACAGTAGTCCATATTTGACCTATTGAACATCTTTCTGGGCACAGAGTCTTCAAACTTTATCATTCCATTCCTACTTCTAGACTTCTTCTGATGTTATATCAGTCAGACAGTAGTCCTTATTTGACCTTTTGAACATCTTTCCTAAGTGACTCCTTCTGATGTGTCATCAAACATACAGTTGTCCATATTTGACATACTGAACATATTTCTGGCCACAGAGTCTTCAAACTTTATCATTCCATTCCTACTTCTAGACCCCTGATTGTTATATCAGTCAGACAGTAGTCCTTATTTGACCTTTTGAACATCTCTCCTAATTGACTCCTTCTGATGTCTCATCAACCATACAGTATTCAATATTTGACATTCTGAACATATTTCAGGCCAAGGAGTTCTCAATCTTGAACTTTCCATACAGACCAACTGACTCCTGATGTCTCATCAACCATACAGTATTCCATATTTGACATACTGAACACTTTTCAGGCCAAAGAGTTCTCGATCTTGAGTGTTTTATGCTCATTGACTCCGTCTGATGTTACATCAGCCAAACATATATCCATATTTTATGTACTGAACATATTTCAGGCCAAGGAGTTCTCAATCTTGAACTTTCTATAGAGACTAACTAACTCCTTCTGATGTCTCATCAACCATACAGTATTATATAAATGACATACTCAAATCATTTCAGGCCAACGAGGCCTTGCTCTTGAATATTCTATACAGACTAACTGAGGTCTTCTGATTTCTCATCAACCATACAGTATTCAATATTTGACATACTGAAAATATTTCAGGCCAAGGAGTTCTCAATCATGAACTTTCTTTACAGACCAATTGACTCCATCTGATGTCTCATCAACCATACAGTATTCAATATTTGACACACTGAACATATTTCAGGCCAAAGAGTCCTCCACCTTGAACGTTCTATATATACTCATAGTCTCCTCCTCATGTTACATCATCCAGACTTTGACATCCAGATCCATATTTGACCTACTGAACATATTTCAGGCAAAAGAAACCTCCGATATTAGCTTTCTACATATACTCAGTAACTCCTGCTGCTTCGTCATCCAGAGATTAGTTCCTTTTTGACCTGTTGAGCCAAAAAGTTCTCAAAGGTCTACTTATGCATACTCATAGTCTCCTTCTGATGTTTTGTCAACCATAGCGTAGTCCATATTTGACATATTGAACAAATTTCAGACCAAGGTGTCCTTGATCTTGAACTTTCTATACATACTCATTGACTCCTTTTGATGTTACATTAGCCAGACAGCAGTGCATATTTGACATAATGAACATCTTCTGGCGAATGAGTCCTTGATGTTGAATATATATATACATACTCGTTGACTCCTGTTGTCTCATCAACCATATCACATATTTCATAGACCATATTTGCCCTACTGAACATATTTCAGGCCAAAGAGTCCTAGATCTTGAATTTTCTGTACTTTTCGAGTCTTTGATGTTACATCAGCCAGACAATAATCTAATAAAAATTGACTTATTGAACATATTTCAGGCCAAAGAGACCGCGATCATGAACGTTCTGTACATACTCATAGACCCCGTCTGATGTTACATTAGCCAGACAGCTGTCCATATTTGACCTATTGAACATATTTCTCGCCAAGGGTCTTCAAACATTTTCTTTCCATTCCTACTTATAGACTCCTTCTTATGTTATATCAGCCAGGAAGTAGTCCATCTTATTTATAAACGTGCCTTAGAAAAAAAAATTGGTGTAGTAAAGGTGTGCATCTTGAGTCAAAACAACTGCTTTCAGTTAACTGCTTCAGCTTACAGCTAAAACATGCATTTTATTTTGAGACTAGTTTAAGCCTTGTCTGTGAAACCGGAGGCTCGTTTATTTGCAATGCCAAACATGTTCGATAATTCCACATTGCATTGCTTTAATGCTCCAAAGTGAAACGCAAAAGCAAATTCTTATTACAGATTCCTTTTAAAGCATTTTGTAAAGTCATTTATGCAATGACAAACATGTTCATAATCATGAACTTAATCATAAATATGTTCAGTTCGTAAAATATGGATGAATGTCTGGCTGATGTAACAACAGATGTAGTCAATGAGAATGAAAAATTCAAGACTCAGAATTGATGAGACATCAGAAGGAGACAAAAAGTCTGTATAGAAAGTTCAAGATCGAGAACTCTTTGGCCTGAAAAATGTTCAGTATGTCAAATATGGAATACTGTATGGTTGATGAGACATCAGAGGGAGTCAATTAGTCTGTATCGAAAGTTCAAGATTGAGAACTCCCTGGCCTGAATATGTTCAGTATGAAAAATATGGACTACCATATGGTTGATAAGAGGTCAACCATAGGCCCCAATTAGTCTCTATAGAAAATTCAAGCTCAAGGCCTCTGTGGCCAGAAAGATGTTCAATAGGTCAAATATGGACTACTGTATGATTGATGAGACATCAGATGGAGTATTAGTCTGTATAGAAAATTCAAGATCAAGGCCTCTTTGGCCTTAAAATACATTCAATAGGTAAAACATGGACTACATCCTGGCTGATATAACATCAGAAGGAGTCTATAAGTAGAAACGGAATGATAAAGTTTGAAGACTCTGTGGCCAGAAAGATGTTCAAAAGGTCAATGGACTACTGTCTGGCTGATGTAACCTTAGAAGCAGTCTATGAGTATGTATAGAAAGTTCAAGATCGAGGTCTCTTTGCCCTGAAACATGTTCAGTACGTCAAATATGGATAAATGTCTGGCTGATGTAACATCAGACGGAGTCAATACCCTCTGTGCCCTCGGGAATACCAATCACGTGAATATTGTTCCTCCTGGATCGATTTTCCAAATCATTAAGTTTGGCCATCAGTTTGTCATTATCTTTCGAAAGCACTGAGCACGTAGATTCAAGGGCAGTAACACAACCATCCACGTCTGTAAGGGATTCCTCCACATCCTTCGGCTTTTGTACTTGCTTTAATAGTGAAGTTTTCAACGCAGAGATAGATGATTTGAGCTCTGTAAGGATCTCCACTCTGAGCGTCGCTACTTCTGATCTAATACCGCCAAGGAGTTCTCTGATATCCCCCTGGCTCGAGGCGGCCCCATCCACACTCTGTGTATCGCCAGCATCTTCAGTAATATCAACCGTTTTTAAAGAATTATTACTCTACATGTTGTTCTACTAAGGGTCGCGAATAGTATTTTCAAACTATGTCATCCAATAAGTGCTAACTAAGCTGTTAAATAATAAGAAATGTGCGGAGCAGAAAACTTTACGACTTCTCACGCCGCCATCTCACCGGAAGTCCCCGAGGTCTCTTTGACCTGAAATATGTTCAGTACGTCAAATATGGATGAATGTCTGGCTGATGTAACATCAGATGGAGTCAATGATCATGAAAAATTTAAGATCGAGAACTCTTTGGTCTGGAAAGTGTTCAGTATGTCAAATATGGACTACTGTATGGTTGATGAGACATCAGAAGGCCTCAATTAAAGAAGTCTGTATATAGAAAATTCAAGATCAAGGCCACTTTGGCCTGAAATATGTTCAATAGGTCCACATCCTGGCTGATATAACATCAGTAGGAGTCTAGAAGTAGGAATGGAATGATAAAGTTTGAAGACTCTGTAGCCAGAAAGATGTTCAATAGGTCAAATATGGACTACTGTATGGTTGATGAGACATCAGAAGGCCTCAATTAGTCTGTATGGAAAATTCAAAACCAAGGCCTCTTTGGCCTGAAATATATTCAATAGGTTAAACATGGACTACATCCTGACTGTAGAAAAAAGATGTTCAATAAGTCAAAAAAGGACTACTGTCTGGCTCATGTAACATCAGAAGCAGTCTATGAGTATGTACAGAAAGTTCAAGATCGAGGTATCTTTGACCTGAAATATGTTCAGTACGTAAAATATGGATGTAACATCAGATGGAGTCTACAAGTAGGAATGGAATGATACAATTTGAAGACTGTGTGGAAAGAAAGATGTTCAATAGATGAAAAATGATGTGACATCAGAAGCAGTCTATGAGTATGTGTAGAAAGTTCAAGATCGAGAACTCTTTAGCCTTAAAAGTCTACAGTATGTCAAATACGGACTTAAACCGCACAAATGTGATGTTTAGCAGAGGAATAAGATGCAGTGCAATGCAACAACACACATGGTATGTTATCTTTTACAAAGGAATTTTAGTTAATGTATGAATGTAATAATTCATGCAACGTAATAAGTTAGTTCTTATATGCAATGCAAAGCAACAACACATATGTTATGTGTTATCTCTTTAAAGCACATGGAATGAGTTAGTTCTGTTGTATGCAAAGCAAGGGAATAAGTTAGCTCTTTATGCAATGCAATGCAACATATGCAATGCAATGCACGTGTGTAAATTCGTTCTTGTAAGCATTGCATTGCAACAGAACATATGTTATGTATCTACTCAATGCACAATGTATTAACACCGTGTATGCATTGCAATCTTTTCAGTGCACAACGGGATAAGTTAGATAGAATAAGTTACAATGAAACATTGCATAGCTTATGTTATTCTTCACTGCACAACATAAAAGTTAGTTATTGCATGCAATGCATGTTCATTCACATGTGTTATTCTTCGATGCAAGTCAATAAGTATATAATATAAAAGTATATAATGACTAATGCAATGCAGTGCAAATTCTATAGTATGCAATGCAATAGAAAAATCACATACATTATGTGATATCTTTTCAATGCATAACGGACTGAGTTAGTTTGTGTATGCAATGCAAAATCACATATGTTGCGTGTTTTTGTTCGATGCATAACGGAATAAGTTCTTGTATTCAATGGATTAAATTATATATTATATTCTTCAACGAGCAACTGATCAAGGTAGATCTTGCTGTAATGCAATGCAACTCGTATGTAATGCAACTCGTATGTTATGTGGTGCATACAATACAATGAAACAGTGCATAGCGTATGTTACGAAGACACTGCACAACAGAATGTTATTGCAGAAGTGAACAGTTATTGCATGCAATGCATGTTCATTCACATGTGTTATTTTTCCATGCAATTCAATAAGTGTATAATATAAAAGTGCAATAATGCAATGCAGTGCAAATTCTGTTTGCAATGAAATACAAAAGCACATTATGTGTTATCTTTTCAATGTATGAGGTCAACCATAGGCCCCAATTAGTCTCTATGGAAAATTCAAGATCAAGGCCTCTTTGGCATGAAATATGTTCAATAAACCTATACATATGACATCAGAAGGAGTCTAGAAGTAGCAATGGATTGAAGACTCTGTGGCCAGAAAGATGATCAATAGGTCAATAATGGACTACTGTCTGGCTGATGAGACATCAGAAGGAGTCAATTAGTCTGTATAGAAAGTTCAAGATTGAAACTCCTTGGCCTGACATGTTAATGTATAAACGTAATATTTCCTGCAACGTAATAAGTTAGTTCTTATGTGCAATGCAACAACACATTTGTTATGTGTTATCTCTTGGAATGAGGACATGGAATGAGTTAGTTCTGTTGTATGCAATGCAAGGGGATAAGTTAGCTCTTTATGCAATGCAATGCAACATAATAACGTTCGTGTATAAGTTCGTTCTTGTAAGCATTGCATTGCAACAGAACATATGTGTTATCGACTCAGTGCACAATGTATTCACACTGTGTATGCATTGCAATCTTTTCAATGCACAACGAGATAATTAGTACTTGCATGGAATGCAACACATATATTATGTTATCACTTCAATGCATAATGGAATAAGTTAGTTAGAATAAGTTACAATGAAACAGTGCATAGCTTATGTTATTCTTCACTGCACAACAGAATAAGTTAGTTATTGCATGCAATGCAATAAAAAGTTAATTCACATGTGTTATTGCAAGTCAATGCAGTGCAAGTCAATTATGTAATATAAAAGTATATAATGCAATAATGCAATGCAGTGCAAATACTATTGTATTGTAATGAGTTAGTTCTTGTAAGCATTGCATTGCAACATAGCATATGTTATGTGTTTTCTCTTCAGTGCACAATGGATTAACATCGTGTATGCATTGCAACAGCACATATGTTATGTGTTGTCTTTAATGCACAATGAAATGAGTTAGTTCTTGTATGCAATGCAATGAAACAACATATGTTATGTGTTATCTCTTCAATGCACAATGGATGAACTCCGTGCATTGCAACAAGCACATATATTTTTGTTAGTTCTTGTGTGCAATCTAATAAAACAGAGCATGTTTTATTCTAACTGCACAACAAAACAAGTTAGATCTTGTATAGAATGCAATGCAAGAGCACAGATGCCATGAGTTGTGTCTTAAATGTAAAATGAATTACATTCAATTATTGAATACAATGCAACGCAACATCACATATGGTATCTCTTCAAAGCAAAACGCAATGACTTAGTTCTTGTATGCAATGCAGTGCAACAGCTCCCGTGTGTTATATCTTTTCAGTGCACAACGGGATAAGTTAGTACTTGCACGTAAATGCAACAACACATATTTTATGTTATCGCTTCAAAGCATAATGGAATAAGTTAGTTCTTGTATTCAATGAATTCTATACATTATACACCGAGCAACGGATCAAGGTAGATCTTGCTGTAAGGCAATGCAACAACTCGTATGCTGTGTTAAATGGTGTATACAATACAATGAAACAGTGCATAGCTCACTGCACAACAGAATAAGTTAGTATTGCATGCAATGCAATAAAGCAATGGCAGTGCAAATTCTATTGTATGCAGTGCAACACAAAATCACATACTTTATGTGATATCTTTTCAATGCATAACGAAATGGGTTAGTTCTTGGTATGCAATGCAATGCATAACGTACAGAGTTGGTTCTTGTATGCAATGCAAAATCACATATGTTGCGTTTTCTTTCGATGCATAACGGAATATGTTCGTTTTTATATGCAACGCAGTGCAACAGCTATCGTGCGTTATATCTTTTCAGTGCACATCGGGATAAGTTAGTACTTGCATGTAATGCAACAACACATATTTTATGGTATCTCACCCTTGGCGAGATATATGTTCAATAGTTCAAATATGGACAGCTGTCTGTCTAACGTAACATCAGAAGGGGTCTACGAGTATGTACAGAACGTTCATGATCGAGGTCTCTTTGGCCTGAAATGTGTTCAATAAGACAATTTTTATTGGATTATAGCCTTAAAAAGTCAACAGTATGTCAAATACGGACTTAATAAAAAAAGTCAGTACGTTTATAATATGCATTGCAAACCGCACAAATGTGATGTTTAGCAGGGGAATAAGATAGTTCTCGTATGCAATGCAAAGCAACAACACATATGTTATGTGTTATCTCTTTAAAGCACATGGAATGAGTTAGTTCTGTTGTATGCAAAGCAAGGGAATAAGTTAGCTCTTTATGCAATGCAATGCAACATATCAGTGCACAACGGGATTGCATTGCAATCTTTTCAGTGCACAACGGGATAAGTTAGTACTTGCATGTAATACAACAACACATATATTGTTATCACTTCAGTGCATAATGGAATAAGTTAGTTAGAATAAGTTACAATGGAACATTGCATAGCTTATGTTATTCTTCACTGCACAACATGCAATGCAATAAAAAGTTAATTCACATGTGTTATTCAATGCAAGTCAATAAGTATATAATATAAAATTATATAATGCAATATACATTAAAGACATAACACATAACATATGCTATATTGCAATGCAATGCTTATAAGAACTTAATCATTCCGTTTTGCTAAATTTAGATCTTTGTATAGAATACAATGCAAGAGCACAGATGCCATGTGTTATGTCTTAAATGTAAAATGAAATAAGTTAATATTGAATGCAATGCAACGCAACATCACATATGTTATCTCTTTAATGCACAATGGAATAAGTTAGTTCTTGTATGCAATGCAGTGCAACAGCTCCCATGTGTTATATCTTTTCAGTGCACAACGGGATAAGTTAGTACTTGCATGTAATGCAACAACACATATATTATTTTATCACTTCAATGCATAATGGAATAAGTTAGTTAAAGTTACAATGGAACATTGCATAGCTTATGTTATTCTTCACTGCACAACAGAATAAGTTAGTTATTGCATGCAATGCGATAAAAAGTTAATTCACATGTGTTATAATTCAATGCAAGTCAATTATGTAATATAAAAGTATATAATGCAATAATGCAATGCAATGCAATGCAAATTCTATTGTATGCAATGCAATACAAAATCACATACTTTATGTATATATTTATGTTATATATATATTTTCAATGCATAACGAAATGAGTTAGTTCTTGTATGCAATACAATGCAACAGATGTTATGCAATGTATCAATGCATTAATGAGTTAGCTCCTGTATGCAATGCAAAGTCACATATTTTGCATTTTTTCTTTCGATGCTTATCGGAATAAGTTCATTCTTGTATGCAACAACACATGTTATGTCTTATCTTTTCAATGCACAATGGAATGAGTTAGTTCTTGTAAGCATTGCATTGCAACATAGCATATGTTATGTGTTTTCTCTTCAGTGCACAATGGATTAACATCGTGTATGCATTGCAACAGCACATATGTTATGTGTTGTCTTTAATGCACAATGAAATGAGTTAGTTCTTGTATGCAATGCAATGAAACAACATATGTTATGTGTTATCTCTTCAATGCACAATGGATGAACTCCGTGCATTGCAACAAGCACATATATTTTTGTTAGTTCTTGTGTGCAATCTAATAAAACAGAGCATGTTTTATTCTAACTGCACAACAAAACAAGTTAGATCTTGTATAGAATGCAATGCAAGAGCACAGATGCCATGAGTTGTGTCTTAAATGTAAAATGAATTACATTCAATTATTGAATACAATGCAACGCAACATCACATATGGTATCTCTTCAAAGCAAAACGCAATGACTTAGTTCTTGTATGCAATGCAGTGCAACAGCTCCCGTGTGTTATATCTTTTCAGTGCACAACGGGATAAGTTAGTACTTGCACGTAAATGCAACAACACATATTTTATGTTATCGCTTCAAAGCATAATGGAATAAGTTAGTTCTTGTATTCAATGAATTCTATACATTATACACCGAGCAACGGATCAAGGTAGATCTTGCTGTAAGGCAATGCAACAACTCGTATGCTGTGTTAAATGGTGTATACAATACAATGAAACAGTGCATAGCTCACTGCACAACAGAATAAGTTAGTATTGCATGCAATGCAATAAAAAGTTCATTCATATATGTTATTCTTCAATACGAGTCTGTTAAGCATGGTATATAATGCAATAAAGCAATGGCAGTGCAAATTCTATTGTATGCAGTGCAACACAAAATCACATACTTTATGTGATATCTTTTCAATGCATAACGAAATGGGTTAGTTCTTGGTATGCAATGCAATGCATAACGTACAGAGTTGGTTCTTGTATGCAATGCAAAATCACATATGTTGCGTTTTCTTTCGATGCATAACGGAATATGTTCGTTTTTATATGCAACGCAGTGCAACAGCTATCGTGCGTTATATCTTTTCAGTGCACATCGGGATAAGTTAGTACTTGCATGTAATGCAACAACACATATTTTATGGTATCTCACCCTTGGCGAGATATATGTTCAATAGTTCAAATATGGACAGCTGTCTGTCTAACGTAACATCAGAAGGGGTCTACGAGTATGTACAGAACGTTCATGATCGAGGTCTCTTTGGCCTGAAATGTGTTCAATAAGACAATTTTTATTGGATTATAGCCTTAAAAAGTCAACAGTATGTCAAATACGGACTTAATAAAAAAGTCAGTACGTTTATAATATGCATTGCAAACCGCACAAATGTGATGTTTAGCAGGGGAATAAGATAGTTCTCGTATGCAATGCAAAGCAACAACACATATGTTATGTGTTATCTCTTTAAAGCACATGGAATGAGTTAGTTCTGTTGTATGCAAAGCAAGGGAATAAGTTAGCTCTTTATGCAATGCAATGCAACATATCAGTGCACAACGGGATTGCATTGCAATCTTTTCAGTGCACAACGGGATAAGTTAGTACTTGCATGTAATACAACAACACATATATTGTTATCACTTCAGTGCATAATGGAATAAGTTAGTTAGAATAAGTTACAATGGAACATTGCATAGCTTATGTTATTCTTCACTGCACAACATGCAATGCAATAAAAAGTTAATTCACATGTGTTATTCAATGCAAGTCAATAAGTATATAATATAAAATTATATAATGCAATATACATTAAAGACATAACACATAACATATGCTATATTGCAATGCAATGCTTATAAGAACTTAATCATTCCGTTTTGCTAAATTTAGATCTTGTATAGAATACAATGCAAGAGCACAGATGCCATGTGTTATGTCTTAAATGTAAAATGAAATAAGTTAATATTGAATGCAATGCAACGCAACATCACATATGTTATCTCTTTAATGCACAATGGAATAAGTTAGTTCTTGTATGCAATGCAGTGCAACAGCTCCCATGTGTTATATCTTTTCAGTGCACAACGGGATAAGTTAGTACTTGCATGTAATGCAACAACACATATATTATTTTATCACTTCAATGCATAATGGAATAAGTTAGTTAAAGTTACAATGGAACATTGCATAGCTTATGTTATTCTTCACTGCACAACAGAATAAGTTAGTTATTGCATGCAATGCGATAAAAAGTTAATTCACATGTGTTATAATTCAATGCGTCAATTATGTAATATAAAAGTATATAATGCAATAATGCAATGCAATGCAATGCAAATTCTATTGTATGCAATGCAATACAAAATCACATACTTTATGTATATATTTATGTTATATATATATTTTCAATGCATAACGAAATGAGTTAGTTCTTGTATGCAATACAATGCAACAGATGTTATGCAATGTATCAATGCATTAATGAGTTAGCTCCTGTATGCAATGCAAAGTCACATATTTTGCATTTTTTCTTTCGATGCTTATCGGAATAAGTTCATTCTTGTATGCAACAACACATGTTATGTCTTATCTTTTCAATGCACAATGGAATGAGTTAGTTCTTGTAAGCATTGCATTGCAACATAGCATATGTTATGTGTTTTCTCTTCAGTGCACAATGGATTAACATCGTGTATGCATTGCAACAGCACATGTTATGTGTTGTCTTTAATGCACAATGGAATAAGTTAGTTCTTGTATTCAATGAATTCTATACATTATATTCTTCAACGAGCAACAGATCAAGGTAGATCTTGCTGTAAGGCAATGCAACAACTCGTATGCTAAGTGTTAAATGGTGTAGACAATACAATGAAACAGTGCATAGCTCACTGCACAACAGAATAAGTTATTATTGCATGCAATGCAATAAAAAGTTCATTCATATATGTTATTCTTCAATGCAAGTCTGTTAAGTATGTAATATAAAAGTGTATAATGCAATAATGCAATGGCAGTGCAAATTCTATTATATGCAATGCAACACAAAATCACATACTTTATGTGACATCTTTTCAGTGCATAACGAAACGGGTTAGTTCTTGGTATGCAATGCAATGCATAACGGACAGAGTTGGTTCTTGTATGCAATGCAAAATCACATATGTTGCGTTTTCTTTCGATGCATAACGTAATATGTTCGTTTTTATATGCAATGCAGTGAAACAGCTCTCATGCTCTCGTTTGTTATATCTTTTTAGTGCCAACGGGATAAGTTAGTAATTGCATGTAATGCAACAACACATATTTTATGGTATCTCACCCTTGGCGAGAAATATGTTCAATAATAGATCAAATATGGACAGCTGTCTGTCTAACGTAACATCAGAAGGGGTCTACGAGTATGTACAGAACTTTCATGATCGAGGTCTCTTTGGCCTGAAATATGTTCAATAAGACAATATTTATTAGATTATAGCCTTAAAAAGTCTACAGTATGTCAAATACGGACTTAATAAAAAAGTCAGCACGTTTATAATATGCATTGCAAACCGCACAAATGTGATGTTTAGCAGGGGAATAAGATAGTTCTCGTATGCAGTGCAAAACAACAACACATATGTTATGTGTTCTCTCTTTAAAGCACATGGAATGAGTTAGTTCTGTTGTATGCAAAGCAAGGAAATAAGTTGGCTCTTTATGCAATGCAATGCAACATATCAGTGCACAACGGGATTGCATTGCAATCTTTTCAGTGCACAACGGGATAAGTCAGTACTTGCATGTAATGCAACAACACATATATTATGTTATTACTTCAATGCATAATGGAATAAGTTAGTTAGAATAAGTTACAATGGAACATTGCATAGCTTATGTTATTCTTCACTGCACAACATACAAGTTAGTTATTGCATGCAATGCAATAAAAAGTTAATTCACATGTTATTCAATGCAAGTCAATAAGTATATAATATAAAATTATATAATGCAATAATGCAATGTACATTAAAGACATAACACATAACATATACGTTACAAGAACTTAATCATTCCGTTTTGCTAAAGTTAGATCTTCTATAGAGTGCAATGCAAGAGCACAGATGCCATGTGTTATATCTTAAATGTAAAATGAAATAAGTTATTATTGAATGCAATTCAGCGCAACATCACATATGTTATCTCTTTAATGCACAATGGAATAAGTTAGTTCTTGTATGCAATGCAGTGCAACAGCTCCCATGTGTTATATCTTTTCAGTACACAACGGGATAAGTTAGTACTTGCATGTAATGCAACAACACATATTTTATGTTATCGCTTCAAAGTATAATGGAATAAGTTAGTTCTTGTATTCAATGAATTCTATACATTGTACACCGAGCAACGGATCAAGGTAGATCTTGCTGTAAGGCAATGCAACAACTCGTATGCTATGTGTTAAATGGTGTATACAATACAATGAAACAGTGCATAGCTCACTGCACAACAGAATAAGTTAGTACTGCATGCAATGCAATAAAAAGTTCATTCATATATGTTATTCTTCAATGCAAGTCTGTTAAGTATGTAATATAAAAGTATTTAATGCAATGGCAGTGCAAATTCTATTGAATGCAATGCAATACAAAATCACATACTTTATGTGATATCTTTTCAGTGCATAACGAAATGGGTTAGTTCTTGGTATGCAACGCAATGCATAACGGACAGAGTTGGTTCTTGTATGCAATGCAAAATGTGTTGCCTTTTCTTTCGATGCATATCGGAATATGTTAGTTTTTATATGCAATGCAGTGCAACAGCTCTCGTGTGTTATATATTTTTCAGTGCACAACGGGATAAGTTAGTACTTGCATGTAATGCATCAATACATATTTTAATGGTATCTCACCCTTGGCGAGAAATATGTTCCATAATAGGTCAAATATGGACAGCTGTCTGTCTAACGTAACATCAGAAGGGGTCTACGAGTATGTACAGAACATGATCGAGGTCTCTTTGGCCTGAAATACGTTCAATAAGACAATTTTTATTGGATTATTGTCTGGCTGATGTAACATCAGGACTCGAAAAGTATTGAAAATTCAAGATTATTTTGTTTAGTAGGTCAAATATGGACTACGTTCTACTTGATGTAACATCAGAAGGAGTCAGTCAATCAGTATGTATAGAAAGTTCAAAATCGAGGAGTCTTCGGCCAGAAGATGTTCATTATGTCAAATATAGTTTACTTTTTATATATTATTTTTGCACTTTCAGTATACTACTATGTTCAAATGTAAGTATATTTTTTTATACTTGAACTATACCTTTAACTGTACTTTAACTCATTTTAAAAAGCATTTTATTATAGCTTCATGTATCCCTTTTTATCAAAACTTGAATTTTATTTTAAGTTTCATAAAGGTCAACATTTTAAACAAAAAGTGGAGAAAATAGCATTTTTGTTAAAGACTACGCCTTGATCATAGAACTCTCAATTCTTAAATTTTTCTTGCTCATTGACTATGTCTGATGTTACATCAGCCAGACATTCATCCATATTTGACGTATTGATCATATTCCAGGTCAACGAGACCTCGGTCTTGAACTTTCTATACATACTCATAGACTGCTTCTGATGTTACATCAGCCAGACAGTAGCCAATATTTGACCTATTGAACATCTCTCCTAATTGACTCCTTCTGATGTCTCATCAACCATACAGCAGTCCATATTTGACAAACTGAAAATATTTCAGGCCAAAGAGGCCTTGATCTTGAATTTTCTATGCAGACTAATTGACTCCTTCTGATGTCTCATGAATCATACATTATTCCATATTTGACAAACTGAAAGTATTTCAGGCCAGACGCCCTGATCTTGAATTTTCTATACAGACTAGTTGAGGCCCTTTGATGTCTCATCAACCATACAGTATTCAATATTTGACATACTGAAAATATTTCAGGCCAAGGAGTTCTCAATTTTGAACTTTCTATACAGACCAATTGACTCCTGATGTCTCATCAACTATACAGTATTCCATATTTGACATACTGAACACTTTTCATGCCGAGTTCTCAATCTTGAGTTTTTCATGCTCATTGACTCGTCTGATGTTACATCAGCCAAACATTTATCCATATTTTATGTACTGAACATATTTCATGTAAAAGAGACCACTTTATACACATACTCATAGACTGCCTCTGATGTTACATCAGACAGACATTAGTCAATATTTGACCATTTGAACATCTTTCTGGCCACAGTGTCTTCAAACTTTATCATTCCATTCCTACTTATAGACTCCGTCTGATGTTGTATCAGCCAGGATATAGTCCATGTTTAACCTATTGAACTTAATTCAGGCCAAAGAGAAATTGATCTTTATTTTTTAATACAGAATAATTGATTGAGGCCTTCTGAATGCTCATCAACCATTCGGTAGTCCATATTTGACCTATTGAACATCTTTCTGGACATAGAATTTTCGATTCTTGAATTTTTCTTGCTCATTAACACCGTCTGATGTTACATCAGCCAGACAGTAGTCCATATTTGACCGATTGAACATCTTTCTGGCCACTGAGTCTTCAAACTTTATCACTCCATTCCTACTTCTAGACCCCTGATATCAGTCAGACAGTAGTCCTTATTTAACCTTTTGAACATCTCTCCTAATTTACTCCTTCTGATGTCTCATCAACCATACAGTATTCCATATTTGACATACTGAACATATTTCAGGCCAAGGAGTTCTTAATCTTGAACTTTCTATACAGACCAACTGGCTCCTGATGTCTCATCAACCATACAGTACTCCATATTTGACATACTGAACACTTTTCAGGCCAAAGAGTTCACGATCTTGAGTTTTTCATACTCATTGACTCCATCTGATGTTACATCAGCCAGACATTCATCCATATTTGAAGTACTGATGATATTTCAGGTCAAAGAGACCTCAATCTTGAACTTTCTATACTAATAGACTGCTTCTGATGTTACATGAGACAGACATTTGTCCATATTTGACCTATTTAACATCATTCTGGCCACAGAGTCTTCAAACGTTATCACTGCAATCCTACTTCTAGATTCCTTCTGATGTTATATCAGTCAGAAAGTAGTCCTTATTTGACCATTTGAACATCTTTCTGGCCACAGAGTCTTCAAACTTTATCATTCCATTCCTACTTCTAGATTCCTTCTGATGTTATATCAGTCAGACAGTAGTCCTTATTTGACCTTTCAAACATCTTTCCTAATTGATTCCTTCTGATATCTCATCAACTATACAGTTGTCCATATTTGAAATACTGAAAAATTCAGGCCAAAGAGACCTCGATCTTGAACTTTCTATACATACTCATAGACTGCTTCTGATGTTACATCAGAAAGACAGTAGTCCATATTTGACCGGTTGAACATCTTTCTGGCCACAGAGTCTTCAAACTTTATCATTCCATTCCATTCCTACTTCTAGACCCCTGATGTTATATTAGTCAGACAGTAGTCCTTATTTGACCTTTTGAACATCTCTCCTAACTGACTCCTTCTGATGTCTCATCAACCATACAGTATTCCATATGTGACATACTGAATATATTTCAGGCCAACGAGGCCTTGCTCTTGAACTTTCTATACAGACTATTTGAGGTCTTCTGATGTCTCATCAACCATACAGTATTCCATATTTGACAAACTGAAAATATTTCAGGCCGAAGAGGCCTTGATCTTGAATTTTCTAAACAGACTAATTTAGGCCTTTTGATATCTCATTAACCATACATTATTAAATATTTGACATACTGACATTGTTTCAGGCCAAGGACTTCTCAATCTTGAACTTTCTATACAGACCAATTGACTCCTGATATCTCAACCATACAGTATTCCATATTTGACATACTGAACATATTTCAGGCCAAAGAGACCTCGATCTTAAACTTTCTATACATACTCATAGACTGCTTCTGATGTTACATCAGCAAGACAGTAGTCCATATTTGACCGATTGAACATCTATCAGGCCGAAGAGGCCTTGATCTTGAATTTTGTAAACAGACTAATTGAGGCCTTTTGATAACTCATCAATCATATTTGACATACTGAAAATATTTCAGGCCAAGGAGTTCTCAATCTTGAACTTTCTATACAGACCAATTGACTCCTTCTGATATCTCATCAACCATACAATATTCCATTGTTGACATACTGTACATATTTCAGGCCAAGGAGTTCTCAATCTTGAAGTTTCTATACAGACCAATTGACTCCTGATGTCTCATCAACCATACAGTATTTCATATTTGACATACTGAACACTTTTCAAGCCAAAGAGTTCACAATCTTGTTTTTCATGCTCATTGACTCCGTCTGATGTTACATCAGCCAGACAATTATCCATATTTTATGTACTGAACATATTTCAGGTCAAAGAGACCTCGAATTTGAACTTTCTATACATACTCATCGACTGCCCCTGATGTTACATCAGACAGACATTAGTCCATATTTGACCTATTGAACATCTTTCTAGCCACAGAGTCTTCAAACGTTATCATTGCATTCCTACTTCTAAATTCCTTCTGATGTTATATCAGTCAGACAGTAGTAATTATTTGACCATTTGAACATCTTTCTGGCCACAGAGTCTTCAAACGTTATCATTGCATTCCTACTTCTAGATTTCTTCTGATGTTATATAAGTCAGACAGTAGTCCTTATTTGACCTTTCGAACATCTTTCCTAATTGATTCCTTCTGATGTCTCATCAACCATACAGTTGTTCATATTTGACATACTGAAAATTTCAGGCCAAAGAGACCTCAATCTTGAACTTTCTATACGTACTCATAGACTGCTTCTGATGTTTCAGGCAACAGAGTCTTCAAACTTTATCATTCCATTCCTACTTCTAGACTCCTTCTGATGTTATATCAGCCAGGATATAGTCCATGTTTAACCTATTGAACATATTTCAGGCCAAAGAGAAACTGATCTTGAATTTTCAATACAGAATAATTGATTGAGACCATCAACCATTCGGTATTCCATATTTGACCTACTGAACATCTTTCTGGACATAGAATTCTCGATTCTTGAATTTTTGTTGCTCATTGACTCCGTCTGATGTTACATCAGCCAGACATTCATCCATATTTGACGTACTGATGATATTTCAGGTCAAAGAGACCTCAATCTTGAACTTTCTATACATACTCTTAGAATGCTTCTGATGTTACATCAGCCAGACAGTAGTCCATATTTGACCGATTTAACATCTTTCTGGCCAAAGAGGCCTTGGTCTTGAATTTTCTATACAGACTATTTGACTCCTTCTGATGTCTCATCAACCATACAGTATTCGAAATATGACAAACTGAAAATATTTCAGGCCGAAGAGGCCTTGATCTTGAATTTTCTAAACAGACTTATTTAGGCCTTTTGATATCTCATCAACCATACAGTATTCCATATTTGACATACTGAACATATTTCAGGCCAAGGAGTTCTCAATCTTGAACTTTCTATACAGACCAACTGACTCCTTCTGATGTCTCATCAACCATACAGTAGTCCATATTTGACACACTGAACACTTTTCAGGCCAAAGAGTTCACGATCTTGAGTTTTTCATACTCATTGACTCCTTCTGATGTTACATCAGCCAGACATTCATCTATATTTGAAGTACTGATGATATTTCAGGTCAAAGAGACCTCAATCTTGAACTTTCTATACTACTCATAGACTGCTTCTGATGTTACATGAGACAGACATTTGTCCATATTTGACCTATTTAACATCGTTCTGGCCACAGAGTCTTCAAAGGTTATCACTGCATTCCTACTTCTAGATTCCTTCTGATGTTATATCAGTCAGAAAGTGGTCCTTATTTGACCATTTGAACATCTTTCTGGCCACAGAGTCTTCAAATTTTATCATTCCATTCCTACTTCTAGATTCCTTCTGATGTTATATCAATCAGACAGTAGTCCTTATTTGACCTTTCAAACATCTTTCCTAATTGATTCCTTCTGATGTCTCATCAACTATACAGTTGTCCATATTTGAAATACTGAAAAATTCAGGCCAAAGAGACCTCGATCTTGAACTTTCTATACATACTCATAGACTGCTTCTGATGTTACATCAGAAAGACAGTAGTCCATTTTTGACCGGTTGAACATCTTTCTGGCCACAGAGTCTTCAAACTTTATCATTCCATTCCATTCCTACTTCTAGACCCCTGACGTTAAATTAGACAGACAGTAGTCCTTATTTGACCTTTTGAACATCTCTCCTAATTGACTCCTTCTGATGTCTCATCAACCATACAGTATTCCATATATGACATACTGAATATATTTCAGGCCAACGAGGCCTTGCTCTTGAACTGTCTATACAGACTAATTGAGGTCTTCTGATGTCTCATCAACCATACAGTATTCCATATTTGACAAACTGAAAATATTTCAGGCCGAAGAGGCCTTGATCTTGAATTTTCTAAACAGACTAATTTAGGCATTTTGATATCTCATTAACCATACATTATTAAATATTTGACATACTGACATTGTTTAAGGCCAAGGACTTCTCAATCTTGAACTTTCTATACAGACCAATTGACTCCTGATATCTCAACCATACAGTATTCCGTATTTGACATACTGAACATATTTCAGGCCAAGGAGTTCTCAATCTTGAACTTTCTATACAGACCAATTGACTCCTTCTGATGTCTCATCAACCATACAGTATTCCATAATTGACATACTGAACACTTTTCAGGCCAAAGAGTTCACGAGCTTGAGTTTTTCATGCTCATTGACTCCGTCTGACGTTACATCAGACAGACATTTATCCATATTTTATGTACTAAACATATTTCAGGTGAAAGAGACCTCAATCTTGAACTTTCTATACATACTCATCGACTGCCCTTGATATTACATTAGACAGACATTAGTCCATATTTGACCTATTGAATATCTTTCTGGCCCCAGAGTCTTCAAATGTTATGATTCCAATCCTACTTCTAGACTTCTAATGTTATATGAGTCAGAAAGTAGTCCTTATTTGACCTTTCGAACATCTTTCCTAATTGATTCCTTGTGATGTCTCATCAACCGTACAGTTGTCCATATTTGACATACTGAAAATTTCAGGCCAAAGAGACCTCGATCTTAAACTTTCTATACATACTCATAGACTGCTTCTGATGTTACATCAGAAAGACAGTAGTCCATATTTGACCGATTGAACATCTATCAGGCCAAAGAGGCCTTGATCTTGAATTTTGTAAACAGACTAATTGAGGCATTTTGATATCTCATCAACCATATTTGACATACTGAAAATATTTCAGGCCAAGGAGTTCTCAATCTTGAACTTTCTATACAGACCAATTGACTCCTTCTGATATCTCATCAACCATACAATATTCCATTGTTGACATACTGTACATATTTCAGGCCAAGGAGTTCTCAATCTTGAAGTTTCTATACAGACCAATTTGACTCCTGATGTCTCATCAACCATACAGTATTCCATATTTGACATACTGAACACTTTTCAGGCCAAAGAGTTCACAATCTTGTTTTTCATGCTCATTGACTCCGTCTGATGTTACATCAGCCAGACAATTATCCATATTTTATGTACTGAACATATTTCAGGTCAAAGAGACCTCGAATTTGAATTTTCTATACATACTCATAGAATGCTTCTGATGTTACATCAGCCAGACATTCATCCATATTTGACGTACTGATGATATTTCAGGTCAAAGAGACCTCAATCTTGAACTTTCTATACATACTCATAGAACGCTTCTGATGTTACATCAGCCAGACAGTAGTCCATATTTGACCGATTGAACATCTTTCAGGCCAAAGAGGCCTTGGTCTTGAATTTTCTATACAGACTATTTGACTCCTTCTGATGTCTCATCAACCATACATTATTCCAAATATGACAAATTGAACACTTTTCAGGCCAGAGTTCTCGTTCTTGAATTTATCATGCTCATTGACTCTGTCTGATGTTACATCAGCCAGACATTTATCCATATTTTATGTACTGAACATATTTCAGGTCAAAGGGACCTCAATCTTGAACTTTCTATACATACTCATAGACTGCTTCTGATGTTACATCAGACAGACATTAGTCCTTATTTGAATTTTTGAAAATCTTTCCTAATTGACTCCTTCTGATGCCTCATCAACCATACAGTTGTCCATATTTGACAAACTGAAAATATTTCAGGCCAAAGAGGCCTTGGTCTTGAATTTTCTATACAGACTAATTGACTCCTTATGATGTCTCATCAATCATACATTATTCCATATATGACAAACTGAACACTTTTCAGGCCACAGAGTTCTCGATTGTGAATGTTTCATGCTCATTGACTCCGTCTGATGTTACATCAGCCAGACATTTATCCATATTTTATGTACTGAACATATTTCAGGTCAAAGGGACCTCAATCTTGAACTTTCTATACATACTCATAGACTGCTTCTGATGTTACATCAGACAGACATTATTCCATATTTGACCTATTGTACATCTTTCTGGCCACAGAGTCTTCAAATGTTATCATTCCATTCCTACTTCTAGACTTCTTCTAATGTTATATAAGTCAGACAGTAGTCCTTATTTGACCTATAGAACATATTACAGGCCAAAGAGAAATTGATCTTGAATTTTCAATACAGACTAATTGATTGAGACCTTCAGATGTCTCATCAACCATTCGGTAGCCCATATTTGACCTATTGAATATCTTTCTGGACATAGAATTCTCGATTCTTGAATTTTTCTTGCTCATTGACTCCGTCTGATGTTACATCAGCCAGACATTCATCAATATTTGACGTACTGATCATATTTCAGGTCAGAGAGACCATGATCTTGAACTTTCTATACATACTCATAGAC
Organism: Coreius guichenoti; assembly: GCA_039654105.1. Classification (NCBI taxonomy): domain Eukaryota; kingdom Metazoa; phylum Chordata; class Actinopteri; order Cypriniformes; family Gobionidae; genus Coreius; species Coreius guichenoti. The sequence goes on from CM077189.1 coordinate 12,370,903, forward strand.
TGCTTCTGATGTTACATCAGACAGACATTAGTCCATATTTGACCTATTGAACATCGTTCTGGCCACAGAGTCTTCAAACGTTATCATTGCATTCCTACTTCTAGATTCCTTCTGATGTTATATCAGTCAGACAGTAGTCCTTATTTGACCATTTGAACATCTTTCTGGCCAGAGAGTCTTCAAAATTTATCATTCCATTCCTACTTCTAGACTTTTTCTAATGTTATAGAAGTCAGACAGTAGTCCTTATTTGACCTTTCGATCATCTTTCCTAATTGATTCCTTCTGATGTCTCATCAACCATACAGTTGTCCATATTTGACATACTGAAAATTTCAGGCCAAAGAGGCCTTGTTCTTGAACTTTCTATACAGACCAATTGATTATTTCTGATATATCATTAACCATACAGTATTAAATATTTGACATACTGAAAATGTTTCAGAACAAAGAGTTCACGATCTTGAAATTTCTATACAGACCAGTTGGCTCCTGATGTCTCATCAACCATACAGTATTCCATATTTGACATACTGAACACTTTTCAGGACAAAGTGTTCACGATCTTGAGTTTTTCATGCTCATTGACTCCGTCTGATGTTACATCAGCCAGACAATTATCCATATTATATGTACTGAACATATTTCAGGTCAAACAGACCTCGATCTTGAACTTTCTATACATACTCATCGAATGCCCCTGATGTTACATCAGACAGACATTAGTCCATATTTGACCTATTGGACATCTTTCTGGCCACAGAGTCTTCAAACGTTATCATTGCATTCCTACTTCTAAATTCCTTCTGATGTTATATCAGTCAGACAGTAGTCCTTATCTGACCATTTGAACATCTTTCTGGCCACAGAGTCCTCAAACTTTATTATTCCATTCCTACTTCTAGACTTTTTCTAATGTTATATAAGTCAGACAGTAGTCCTTATTTGACCTTTCGATCATCTTTCCTAATTGATTCCTTCTGATGTCTCATTAACCATACAGTTGTCCATATTTGACATACTGAAAATTTCAGGCCAAAGAGGCCTTGGTCTTGAACTTTCTATACAGACCAATTGACTATTTCTGATATCTCATTAACCATACAGTATTAAATATTTGACATACTGAAAATATTTCAGGACAAAGAGTTCACGATCTTGAAATTTCTATACAGACTAGTTGACTCCTGATGTCTCATCAACCATACAGTATTCCGTATTTGACATACTGAACACTTTTCAGGACAAAGAGTTCACGATCTTGAGTTTTTCATGCTCATTGACTCCGTCTGATGTTACATCAGCCAGACAATTATCCATATTATATGTACTGAACATATTTCAGCTCAAACAGACCTCGATCTTGAACTTTCTATACATACTCATCGACTGCCCCTGATGTTACATCAGACAGACATTATTCCATATTTGACCTATTGAACATCTTTCTGGCTACAGAGTCCTCAAACTTTATTATTCCATTCCTACTTCTAGACTTCTTCTAATGTTATATAAGTCAGACAGTAGTCCTTATTTGACCTTTCGAACATCTTTCCTAATTGATTTTCTCTGATGTGTCATCAACCATACAGTATTCAATATTTGACATTCTGAACATATTTCAGGCCAAGGAGTTCTCAATCTTGAACTTTCCATACAGACCAACTGACTCCTGATGTCTCATCAACCATACAGTATTCCACATTTGACATACTGAACACTTTTCAGGCCATAGAGTTCTCGATCTTGAGTTTTTTATGCTCATTGACTCCACATCAGCCAAACACTTATCCATATTTTATGTACTGAACATATTTCAGGCCAAGGAGTTCTCAATCTTGAACTTTCTATAGAGACTAACTAACTCCTTCAGATGTCTCATCAACCATACAGTATTCCATAAATGACATACTCAAAACATTTCAGGCCAACGAGGCCTTGCTCTTGAATATTCTATACAGACTAACTGAGGTCTTCTGATTTCTCATCAACCATACAGTATTCCATATTTGACATACTGAACACTTTTCAGGACAAAGAGTTCACGATCTTGAGTTTTTCATTCTCATAGGCTCCGTCTGATGTTACATCAGCCAGAAATGTATCCATATTTTATGTACCGAACATATTTCAGGTCAAAGGGACCGCAATCTTGAACTTTCTATACATACTCATAGACTGCTTCTGATGTTACATCAGACAGACATTAGTCCATATTTGACCTATTGTACATCTTTCTGGCCACAGAGTCTTCAAATGTTATCATTCCATTCCTACTTCTAGACTTCTTCTAATGTTATATAAGTCAAACAGTAGTCCTTATTTGACCTTTCGAACATCTTTCCTAATTGATTCCCTCTGTCTCATCAACCATACAGTTGTCCATATTTGACATACCGAAAATATTTCTGGCCAAAGAGGCCTTGGTCTTGAACTTTCTATACAGACCAATTGACTATTTCTGATATCTCATCAACCATACAGTATTCCATATTTGATATACTGAACATATTTCAGGCCAAGGAGTTCTCAATCTTGAACTTTCTACACAGACCAATTGACTATTTCTGATATCTCATCAACCATACAGTATTCCATAGTTGACATACTGAACATATTTCAGGCCAAGGAGTTCTCAATCTTGAAATTTCCATACAGACCAGTTGACTCCTGATGTCTCATCAACCATACAGTATTCCATATTTGACATACTGAACACTTTTCAGGACAAAGAGTTCACGATCTTGAGTTTTTCATGCTCATTGACTCCGTCTGATGTTACATCAGCCAGACAATTATCCATATTATATGTACTGAACATATTTCAGGTCAAAGAGACCTCGATCTTGAACTTTCTATACATACTCATCGACTGCCCCTGATGTTACATCAGACAGACATTATTCCATATTTGACCTATTGAACATCTTTCTGGCCACAGAGTCTTCAAACGTTATCATTGCATTCCTACTTCTAGACTTCTTCTAATGTTATATAAGTCAGACAATAGTCCTTATTTGACCTTTAGAAACATCTTTCCTAATTGATTCCTTCTTTCTCATCAACCATACAGTTGTCCATATTTGACATACCGAAAATATTTCAGGCCAAAGAGGCCTTGGTTTTGAACTTTTTATACAGACCAATTGACTATTTCTGATATCTCATTAACCATACAGTATTGAATATTTGACATACTGAAAATATTTCAGGCCAAGGAGTTCTCAATCTTGAATTTTCTATACAGACCAATTGACTATTTCTGATATCTCATTAACCATACAGTATTGAATATTTGACATACTGAAAATATTTCAGGCCAAGGAGTTCTCAATCTTGAATTTTCTATACAGACCAATTGACTATTTCTGATATCTCATCAACCATACAGTATTCCATATTTGACATACTGAACATATTTCAGGCCAAGGAGTTCTCAATCTTGAATTTTCTATACAGACCAATTGACTATTTCTGATATCTCATCAACCATACAGTATTCCATATTTGACATACTGAAAATATTTCTGGCCAAGGAGTTCTCAATCTTGAACTTTCTATACAGACCAATTGACTATTTCTGATATCTCATCAATCATACAGTATTCCATATTTGACATACTGAACATATTTCAGGCCAAGGAGTTCTCAATCTTGAACTTTCTATACAGACCAATTGACTATTTTTGATATCTCATCAACCATACAGTATTCCATATTTGACATACTGAAAATATTTCAGGTCAAAGAGACCTCGATCTTGAACTTTCTATACATACTCATCGACTGCCCCTGATGTTACATCAGACAGACATTATTCCATATTTGACCTATTGAACATCTTTCTGGCCACAGAGTCTTCAAACGTTATCATTGCATTCCTACTTCTAGATTCCTTCTGATGTTCTATCAGTCAGACAGTAGTCCTTATTTGACCATTTGAACATCTTTCTGGCCACAGAGTCTTCAAACGTTATCATTGCATTCATACTTCTAGATTCCTTCTGATGTTATATTAGTCAGACATTAGTCCTTATTTGACCATTCGAACATCTTTCCTAAATGATTTTCTCTGATGTCTCATCAACCATAAAGTTGTTCATATTTGAGGTACTGATCATATTTCAGGTCAAAGAGACCGCGAACTTAAACTTTCTATACATACTCATAGACTGCTTCTGATGTTACATCAGCCAAACAGTAGTCCATATTTAACATACTGAACATATTTCTGGCCACAGAGTCTTCAAATTTTATCATTCCATTCCTACTTCTAGACTCCTTCTGATGTTATATCAGTCAAGACAGTAGTCCTTATTTGAACTTTTGAACATCTTTAATAAAAGACTCCTTCTGATGTGTCATCAACCATACAGTAGTCCATATTTGACATACTGAACATATTTCTGGCCACAGAGTCTTCAAACTTTATCATTCCATTCCTACTTCTAGACCCCCTGATTGTTATATCAGTCAGACAGTAATCCTTATTTGACCTTTTGAACATCTTTCCTAATTGACTCCTTCTGATGTCTCATCAACCATACAGTATTCAATATTTGACATTCTGAACATATTTCAGGCAAAGGAGTTCTCAATCTTGAACTTTCCATACAGACCAACTGACTCCTGATGTCTCATCAACCATACAGTATTCCATATTTGACATACTGAACACTTTTCAGGCCAAAGAGTTCTCGATCTTGAGTTTTTTATGCTCATTGACTCCGTCTGATGTTACATCAGCCAAACATTTATCCATATTTTATGTACTGAACATATTTCAGGACAAGGAGTTCTCAATCTTGAACTTTCTATAGAGACTAACTAACTCCTTCTGATGTCTCATCAACCATACAGTATTCCATAAATGACATACTCAAAACATTTCAGGCCAACGAGGCCTTGCTCTTGAATATTCTATACAGACTAACTGAGGTCATCTAATTTCTCATCAACCATACAGTATTCAATATTTGACATACTGAAAACATTTCAGGCCAAGGAGTTCTCAATCCTGAACTTTCTGTAGAGACTAACTAACTCCTTCTGATGTCTCATCAACCATACAGTATTCCATATATGACATACTGAAAATATTACAGGCCAACGAGGCCTTGCTCTTGAATATGCTATACAGACTAACTGAGGTCTTCTGATGTCTCATCAACCATACAGTATTCAATATTTGACATACTGAAAATATTTCAGGCCAAGGAGTTCTCAATCCTGAACTTTCTAGAGAGACTAACTCCTTTTGATATCTCATCAACCATACAGTATTCCATATATGACATAATGAAGATATTTCAGGCCAAGCAGTTCTCAATCTTGAACTTTCTATACAGACCAATTAACTCCATCTGATGTCTCATCAACCATACAGTATTCCATATATCACATATTGAACATATTTCAGGCCAACGAGGCCTTGACCTTGAATTTTCTATACAGACTAATTTAGGCCTTTTGATATCTCATCAACCATGCAGTATTAAATATTTAACATACTGAAATTATTTTAGGCCAAGGAGTTCTCATTCTTAAACTTTCTATACAGACCAATTGACTCCATCTGATATCTCATCAACCATACAGTATTCCATAGTTGACATACTGAACATATTTCAGGCCAAGGAGTTCTCAATCTTGAAATTTCTATACAGACCAGTTGACTCCTGATGGTCTGTATAGAAATTTCAAGATTGAGAACTCCTTGGCCTGAAATACGTTCAGTATGTCAACTATGGAATACTATATGGTTCATCATCCATACAGTATTCCATATTTGACATACTGAACACTTTTCAGGACAAAGAGTTCACGATCTTGAGTTTTTCATGCTCATTGACTCCATCTGATGTTACATCAGCCAGAAATGTATCCATATTTTATGTACTGAACATATTTCAGGTCAAAGGGACCGCGATCTTGAACTTTCTATACATACTCATAGACTGCTTCTGATGTTACATCAGACAGACATTAGTCCATATTTGACCTATTGTACATCTTTCTGGCCACAGAGTCTTCAAATGTTATCATTCCATTCCTACTTCTAGACTTCTTCTAATGTTATATAAGTCAGACAGTAGTCCTTATTTGACCTTTCGAACATCTTTCCTAATTGATTCCTTCTGTCTCATCAACCATACAGTTGTCCATATTTGACATACCGAAAATATTTCAGGCCAAAGAGGCCTTGGTCTTGAACTTTCTATACAGACCAATTGACTATTTCTGATATCTCATCAACCATACAGTATTCCATATTTGACATACTGAACATATTTCAGGCCAAGGAGTTCTCAATCTTGAACTTTCTATACAGACCAATTGACTATTTCTGATATCTCATCAACCATATAGTATTCCATAGTTGACATACTGAACGTATTTCAGGCCAAGGAGTTCTCAATCTTGAAATTTCTATACAGACCAGTTGACTCCTGATGTCTCATCAACCATACAGTATTCCATATTTGACATACTGAACACTTTTCAGTCAGACAGTAGTCCTTATTTGACCATTTGAACATCTTTCTGGCCACAGAGTCTTCAAACGTTATCATTGCATTCATACTTCTAGATTCCTTCTGATGTTATATTAGTCAGACATTAGTCCTTATTTGACCTTTCGAACATCTTTCCTAAATGATTTTCTCTGATGTCTCATCAACCATAAAGTTGTTCATATTTGAGGTACTGATCATATTTCAGGTCAAAGAGACTGCGAACTTAAACTTTCTATACATACTCATAGACTGCTTCTGATGTTACATCAGCCAAACAGTAGTCCATAATTAACATACTGAACATATTTCTGGCCACAGAGTCTTCAAATTTTATCATTCCATTCCTACTTCTAGACTCCTTCTGATGTTATATCAGTCAAGACAGTAGTCCTTATTTGAACTTTTGAACATCTTTCCTAATTGACTCCTTCTGATGTGTCATCAACCATACAGTAGTCCATATTTGACATACTGAACATATTTCTGGCCACAGAGTCTTCAAACTTTATCATTCCATTCCTACTTCTAGACCCCTGATTGTTATATCAGTCAGACAGTAATTCTTATTTGACCTTTTGAACATCTCTCCTAATTGACTCCTTCTGATGTCTCATCAACCATACAGTATTCAATATTTGACATTCTGAACATATTTCAGGCAAAGGAGTTCTCAATCTTGAACTTTCCATACAGACCAACTGACTCCTGATGTCTCATCAACCATACAGTATTCCATATTTAACATACTGAACACTTTTCAGGCCAAAGAGTTCTCGATCTTGAGTTTTTTATGCTCATTGACTCCGTCTGATGTTACATCAGCCAAACATTTATCCATATTTTATGTACTGAACATATTTCAGGACAAGGAGTTCTCAATCTTGAACTTTCTATAGAGACTAACTAACTCCTTCTGATGTCTCATCAACCATACAGTATTCCATAAATGACATACTCAAAACATTTCAGGCCAACGAGGCCTTGCTCTTGAATATTCTATACAGACTAACTGAGGTCATCTGATTTCTCATCAACCATACAGTATTCAATATTTGACATACTGAAAACATTTCAGGCCAAGGAGTTCTCAATCCTGAACTTTCTGTAGAGACTAACTAACTCCTTCTGATGTCTCATCAACCATACAGTATTCCATATATGACATACTGAAAATATTACAGGCCAACGAGGCCTTGCTCTTGAATATTCTATACAGACTAACTGAGGTCTTCTGATGTCTCATCAACCATACAGTATTCAATATTTGACATACTGAAAATATTTCAGGCCAAGGAGTTCTCAATCCTGAACTTTCTAGAGAGACTAACTCCTTTTGATATCTCATCAACCATACAGTATTCCATATATGACATAATGAAGATATTTCAGGCCAAGCAGTTCTCAATCTTGAACTTTCTATACAGACCAATTGACTCCATCTGATGTCTCATCAACCATACAGTATTCCATATATCACATATTGAACATATTTCAGGCCAACGAGGCCTTGACCTTGAATTTTCTATACAGATTAATTTAGGCCTTTTGAAATCTCATCAATCATGCAGTATTAAATATTTAACATACTGAAATTATTTTAGGCCAAGGAGTTCTCATTCTTGAACTTTCTATACAGACCAATTGACTCCATCTGATATCTCATCAACCATACAGTATTCCATAGTTGACATACTGAACATATTTCAGGCCAAGGAGTTCTCAATCTTGAAATTTCTATACAGACCAGTTGACTCCTGATGTCTCATCATCCATACAGTATTCCATATTTGACATACTGAACACTTTTCAGGACAAAGAGTTCACGATCTTGAGTTTTTCATGCTCATTGACTCCGTCTGATGTTACATCAGCCAGAAATGTATCCATATTTTATGTACTGAACATATTTCAGGTCAAAGGGACCGCGATCTTGAACTTTCTATACATACTCATAGACTGCTTCTGATGTTACATCAGACAGACATTAGTCCATATTTGACCTATTTTACATCTTTCTGGCCACAGAGTCTTCAAATGTTACCATTCCATTCCTACTTCTACACTTCTTCTAATGTTATATAAGTCAGACAGTAGTCTTTATTTGACCTTTCGAACATCTTTCCTAATTGATTCCTTCTGTCTCAACCATACAGTTGTCCATATTTGACATACCGAAAATATTTCAGGCCAAAGAGGCCTTGGTCTTGAACTTTCTATACAGACCAATTGACTATTTCTGATATCTCATCAACCATACATGATTCCATATTTGACATACTGAACATATTTCAGGCCAAGGAGTTCTCAATCTTGAACTTTCTATACAGACCAATTGACTATTTCTGATATCTCATCAACCATATAGTATTCCATAGTTGATATACTGAACATATTTCAGGCCAAGGAGTTCTCAATCTTGAAATTTCTATACAGACCAGTTGACTCCTGATGTCTCATCAGCCATACAGTATTCCATATTTGACATACAGAACACTTTTCAGGACAAAGAGTTCACGATCTTGAGTTTTTCATGCTCATTGACTCCGTCTGATGTTACATCAGCCAGACAATTATCCATATTATATGTACTGAACATATTTCAGGTCAAAGAGACCTCGATCTTGATCTTTCTATACATACTCATCGACTGCCCCTGATGTTACATCAGACAGACATTATTCCATATTTGACCTATTGAACATCTTTCTGGCCACAGAGTCTTCAAACGTTATCATTGCATTCCTACTTCTAGAGTCCTTCTGATGTTCTATCAGTCAGACAGTAGTCCTTATTTGACCATTTGAACATCTTTCTGGCAACAGAGTCTTCAAACTTTATCATTGCATTCCTACTTCTAGATTCCTTCTGATGTTATATTAGTCAGACAGTAGTCCTTATTTGACCTTTCGAACATCTTTCCTAATTTATTTTCTCTGATGTCTCATCAACCATACAGTTGTCCATATTTGAGGTACTGATCATATTTCAGGTCAAAGAGACCGCGATCTTAAACTTTCTATACATACTCAACGACTGCTTCTGATGTTACATCAACCAAACAGTAGTCTATATTTGACATACTGAACATATTTCTGGCCACAGAGTCTTCAAACTTTATCATTCCATTCCTACTTCTAGACCCCTGATTGTTATATCAGTCAGACAGTAGTCCTTATTTGACCTTTTGAACGTCTCTATTAATTGACTCCTTCTGATGTCTCATCAACCATACAGTATTCAATATTTGACATTCTGAACATATTTCAGGCCAAGGAGTTCTCAATCTTGAACTTTCCATACAGACCAACTGACTCCTGATGTCTCATCAACCATACAGTATTCCATTTTTGACATACTGAACACTTTTCAGGCCAAAGAGTTCTCGATCTTGAGTTTTTTATGCTCATTGACTCCGTCTGATGTTACATCAGCCAAACATTTATCAATATATTTTATGTACTGAACATATTTCAGGAAAAGGAGTTCTCAATCTTGAACTTTCTATAGAGACTAACTAACTCCTTCTGATGTCTCATCAACCATACAGCATTCCATAAATGACATACTCAAAACATTTCAGGCCAACGAGGCCTTGCTCTTGAATATTCTATACAGACCAACTGAGGTCTTCTGATTTCTCATCAACCATACAGTATTCAATATTTGACATACTGAAAATATTTCAGGCCAAGGAGTTCTCAATCCTGAACTTTCTATAGAGACTAACTAACTCCTTCTGATGTCTCATCAACCATACAGTATTCCATATATGACATACTGAAAATATTACAGGCCAACGAGGGCTTGCTCTTGAATATTCTGTACAGACTAACTGAGGTCTTCTGATGTCTCATCAACCATACAGTATTCAATATTTGACATACTGAAAATATTTCAGGCCAAGGAGTTCTCAATCCTGAACTTTCTATAGAGACTAACTCCTTTTGATGTCTCATCAACCATACAGTAGTCCATATATGACATACTGAAGATATTTCAGGCCAAGGAGTTCTCAATCTTGAACTTTCTATACAGACCAATTGACTCCTTCTGATGTCTCATCAACCATACAGTATTCCATATATCACATACTGAACATATTTCAGGCCAACGAGGCCTTGATCTTGAATTTTCTATACAGATTAATTTATGTCTTTTGATATCTCATCAACCATACAGTAGTCCATATATGACATACTGAAATTATTTTAGGCCACGGAGTTCTCATTCCTGAACTTTCTATAAAGACCAATTGACTCCATCTGATATCTCATCAACCATACAGTATTCCATAGTTGACATACTGAACATATTTCAGGCCAAGGAGTTCTCAATCTTGAAATTTCTATACAGACCAGTTGACTCCTGATGTCTCATCATCCATACAGTATTCCATATTTGACATACTGAACACTTTTCAGGACAAAGAGTTCACGATCTTGAGTTTTTCATGCTCATTGACTCCGTCTGATGTTACATCAGCCAGAAATGTATCCATATTTTATGTAACGAACATATTTCAGGTCAAAGGGACCACAATCTTGAACTTTCTATACATACTCATAGACTGCTTCTGATGTTACATCAGACAGACATTAGTCCATATTTGACCTATTTTACATCTTTCTGGCCACAGAGTCTTCAAATGTTATCATTCCATTCCTACTTCTAGACTTCTTCTAATGTTATATAAGTCAGACAGTAGTCCTTATTTGACCTTTCGAACATCTTTCCTAATTGATTCCCTCTGTCTCATCAACCATACAGTTGTCCATATTTGACATACTGAACATATTTCAGGCCAAGGAGTTCTCAATCTTGAACTTTCTATACAGACCAATTGACTATTTCTGACATCTCATCAACCATACAGTATTCCATAGTTGACATACTGAACATATTTCAGGCCAAGGAGTTCTCAATCTTGAAATTTCTATACAGACCAGTTGACTCCTGATGTCTCATCAACCATACAGTATTCCATATTTGACATACTGAACACTTTTCAGGACAAAGAGTTCACGATCTTGAGTTTTTCATGCTCATTGACTCCGTCTGATGTTACATCAGCCAGACAATTATCCATATTATATGTACTGAACATATTTCAGGTCAAAGAGACCTCGATCTTGAACTTTCTATACATACTCATCGACTGCCCCTGATGTTACATCAGACAGACATTATTCCATATTTGACCTATTGAACATCTTTCTAGCCACAGAGTCTTCAAACGTTATCATTACATTCCTACTTCTAGACTTCTTCTAATGTTATATAAGTCAGACAGTAGTCCTTATTTGACCTTTCGAACATCTTTCCTAATTGATTCCTTCTTTCTCATCAACCATACAGTTGTCCATGTTTGACATACCGAAAATATTTCAGGCCAAAGATGCCTTGATCTTGAACTTTCTATACAGACCATTTGACTATTTCTGATATCTCATTAACCATACAGTATTAAATACTTGACATACTGAAAATATTTCAGGCCAAGGAGTTCTCAATCTTGAATTTTCTATACAGACCAATTGACTATTTCTGATATCTCATCAACCATACAGTATTCCATATTTGACATACTGAACATATTTCAGGCCAAGGAGTTCTCAATCTTGAACTTTCTATACAGACCAATTGACTATTTCTGATATCTTATCAACCATACAGTATTCCATATTTGACATACTGAAAATATTTCTGGCCAAGGAGTTCTTAATCTTGAACTTTCTATACAGACCAATTGACTATTTCTGATATCTCATCAACCATACAGTATTCCATATTTGACATACTGAACATATTTCAGGCCAAGGAGTTCTCAATCTTGAACTTTCTATACAGACCAATTGACTATTTTTGATATCTCATCAACCATACAGTATTCCATATTTGACATACTGAAAATATTTTAGGTCAAAGAGACCTCAAGCTTGAACCTTCTATACATACTCATGATAGCTTCTGATGTTATCCAGAAAGTAGTCCATATTTGACCTATTGAACATCTTTCTGGACAGAATTCTCGATTCTTGAATTTTCAGCCAGACATTCATCCATATTTGACGCACTGATCATATTTCAGGTCAAAGAGACCTCAATCTTGAACTTTCTATACATTCTCATAGACAGCTTCTGATGTTACATCAGCCAGACAGTAGTCCATATTTGACAGATTGAACATCTTTCTGTCCACAGAGTCTTCAAACTTTGTCATTCCATTCCTACTTCTAGACCCCTGATGTTATATTAGTCAGACAGTAGTCCTTATTTGACCTTTAGAACATCTCTCCTAATTGACTCCTTCTGATATCTCATCAACCATACAGTATTCCATATTTGACAAACTGAAAATATTTCAGGCCGAAGAGGCCTTGATCTTGAATTTTCTAAACAGACTAATTGAGGCCTTTTGATATCTCATCAACCATATTTGACATACTGAAAATATTTCAGGCCAAGGAGTTCTCAATCTTGAACTTTCTATACAGACCAATTGACTCCTTCTGATATCTCATCAACCATACAGTATTCCATACTTGACATACTGAACACTTTTCAGGCCAAAGAGTTCACGATCTTGAGTTTTTCATGCTCTTTGACTCCTTCTGATGTTACATCAGCCAGACATTTATCCATATTTTATGTACTGAACATATTTCAGGTCAAAGAGACCATACTTTCTATCTTGAACTTTCTATACATACTCATCGACTGCCCCTGATGTTACATCAGACAGACAGTAGTGCATATTTGACCTATTGAACATCTTTCTGGCACACAGAGTTTTCAAACTTTATCATTACATTCCTACTTCTAGACTCCTTCTGATGTTATATCAGTCAAGACAGTAGTCCTTATTTGACCTTTTGAACATCTCTCCTAATTGACTCCTTCTGATGTCTCATCAACCATACACTATTCCATATATGACATACTGAAAATATTTCAGGCAAACGAGGCCTTGCTCTTGAACATTCTATACAGACTAATTGAGGTCTTCTGATTTCTCATCAACCGTACAGTATTCAATATTTGACATACTGAACATATTTCAGGCCAAGGAGTTCTCAATCTTGAACTTTCTATACAGACCAATTGACTCCTTCTGATGTCTCATCAACCGAACAGTATTCAATATTTGACATACTGAACATATTTCAGGTCAAAGAGACCTCGATCTTGAACTTTCTATACATACTCATGACTGCTTCTGATGTTACATCAGCCAGACAGTAGTCCATATTTGACCGATTGAACATTTTTCTGGCCACAGAGTGTTCAAACTTTATCATTGCGTTCCTACATCAAGATTCCTTCTGATGTTTTATCAGTCAGACAGTAGTCCTTATTTGATCTTTTGAACATCTTTCCTAATTGGCCTTCTGATGTCTCATCAACCATACAGTAGTCTAAATTTGATATACTGAACATATTTCAGGCCAAAGACGCCTTGATCTTGAATTTTGTATGCAGACTAATTGACTCCTTTTGATGTCTCATCAACCATACAGAAGTCTATATTTGACGTACTGAATACTTTTCAGGAAAAAGAGTTCTCGATCTTGAATTTTTCATGCTCGTTGACTCCGTGTGATGTTATATCAGCCAGACATTTATCCATATTTTATGTACTGAACATATTTTGTCAAAGAGACCTCGAGATTGAACCTTCTAAACATACTCATTGACTCCACCTGACGTTACATCAGCCAGACATTTATCAATATTTTATCTACGGAACATATTTCAGGTCAAAGGGACCTCGATCTTGAACTTTCTATACATACTCATGACTGCTTCTGATGTTACGTCAGCCAGACAGTAGTCCATATTTGACCTATTGAACATCTTTCTGGGCACAGAGTCTTCAAACTTTATCATTCCATTCCTACTTCTAGATCCCTGATGTTATATCAGTCAGACAGTAGTCCTTATTTCACCATTTGAACATATTTCTGCCCACAGAGTCTTCAAATTTTATCATTCCATTCCTACTTCTAGACCCCTGATGTTATATGTCAGACAGTAGTCCTTATTTGACCTTTTGAACCTCTCTCCTAATTGACTCCTTCTGATGTCTCATCAACCATACAGTGTTCCATATATGACATACTGAACATATTTCAGGCCAAGGAGTTCTCAGTCATGAACTTTCTATACAGACCAATTGACTCCTTCTGATGTCTCATCAACCATACAGTATTCAATATTTGACACACTGAACATATTTCAGGCCAAAGAGTCCTCCACCTTGAACGTTCTATATATACTCATAGTCTCCTCCTCATGTTACATCATCCAGACTTTGACATCCAGATCCATACTTTACCTACTGAACATATTTCAGGCAAAAGAAACCTTCGATATTAGCTTTCTACGTATACTCAGTAACTCCTGCTGCTTCGTCATCCAGAGATTAGTCCCTTTTTGACCTGTTGAGCCAAAAAGTTCTCAAAGGGCTACTTATGCATACTCATAGTCTCCTTCTGATGTTTTGTCAACCATAGCGTAGTCCATATTTGACATATTGAACAAATTTCAGACCAAGGTGTCCTTGATCTTGAACTTTCTGTACATACTCATTGACTCCTTGCAGCAGTGCATATTTGACATAATGAACATCTTCTGGCGAATGAGTCCTTGATGTTGAATATATATATATTACATACTCGTTGACTCCTGTTGTCTCATCAACCATATCACATATTTCATAGTCCATATTTGCCCTACTGAACATATTTCAGGCCAAAGAGTCCTAGATCTTGAATTTTCTGTACTTTTCGAGTCCTTGATGTTACATCAGCCAGACAATAATCCAATAAAAATTAACTTATTGAACATATTTCAGGCCAAAGAGACCGCGATCATGAACGTTCTGTACATACTCATAGACCCCGTCTGATGTTACGTTAGCCAGACAGCTGTCCATATTTGACCTATTGAACATATTTCTCGCCAAGGGTCTTCAAACATTTTCTTTCCATTCCTACTTATAGACTCCTTCTTATGTTATATCAGCCAGGAAGTAGTCCATCTTATTTATAAACGTGCCTTAGAAAAAAAAAATTGGTGTTGTAAAGGTGTGCATCTTGAGTCAAAACAACTGCTTTCAGTTAACTGCTTCAGCTTACAGATAAAACATAGTTTGAGACTAGCTTAAGCCTTGTCTGTGAAACCGGAGGCTCGTTTATTTGCAATGCCAAACATGTTCGATAATTCCACATTGCATTGCTTTAATGCTCCAAAGTGAAATGCAAAAGCAAATTCTTATTACAGATTCCTTTTAAAGCATTTTGTAAAGTCATTTATGCGATGACAAACATGAACTTAATCATAAATATGTTCAGTTCGTAAAATATGGATGAATGTCTGGCTGATGCAACAACAGATGTAGTCAATGAGAATAAAAAATCAAGGCCACTTTGGCCTGAAATATGTTCAATAGGTTAAGCATGGACCACATCCTGTCTGATATAACGTCAGAAGGAGTCTAGAAGTAGGAATGGAATGATAAAGTTTGAAGACTCTGTAGCCAGAAAGATGTTCAATAGGTCAAATATGGACTACTGTTTGGTTGATGAGACATCAGAAGGAGTCAAGAAATAGGAATGGAATTATAACGTTTGAAGACTCTGTGGCCAGAAAGATGTTCAATAGGTCAAATATGGACTACTGTATGACTGGTGAGACATCAGAAGGAGTCAATAAGCATGAAAATTTCAAGAGCGAGAACTTTTTGGCCTGAAAAGTGTTCAACCTGTCAAATATGGACTACTGTATGGTTGATGAGACATCAGAAGGAGAAAATTAGCCTGTATAGAAAGTTCAAGATTGAGAACTCCTTGGCCTAAAAATATGTTCAGTATGTAAAATATGGACTACTGTATGGTTGATGAGACATCAGAAGGCCTCAATTAAAGAAGTCTGTATATAGAAAATTCAAGATCAAGGCCACTTTGGCCTGAAATATATTCAATAGGTTAAGCATGGACCACATCCTGTCTGATATAACGTCAGAAGGAGTCTAGAAGTAGGAATGGAATGATAAAGTTTGAAGACTCTGTAGCCAGAAAGATGTTCAATAGGTCAAATATGGACTACTGTATGGTTGATGAGACATCAGAAGGCCTCAATTAGTCTGTATAGAAAATTCAAAACCAAGGCCTCTTTGGCCTGAAATATATTCAATAGGTTAAACATGGACTACATCCTGACTGTATAAAAAAAGATGTTCAATAGGTCAAAAAAGGACTACTGTCTGGCTGATGTAACATCAGAAGGAGTCTAGAAGTAGCAATGGATTGATAAAGTTTGAAGACTGTGTGGAAAGAAAGATGTTCAATAGATGAAAAATGATGTGACATCAGAAGCAGTCTATGAGTATGTATAGAAAGTTCAAGATCGAGAACTCTTTAGCCTTAAAAGTCTACAGTATGTCAAATATGGACTTAAACCGCACAAATGTGATGTTTAGCAGAGGAATAAGATGCAGTGCAATGCAACAACACACATGGTATGTTATCTTTTACAAAGGAATTTTAGTTAATGTATGAATGTAATAATTCATGCAACGTAATGTTAGTTCTTATATTCAATGCAAAGCAACAACACATATGTTATGTGTTATCTCTTTAAAGCACATGGAATGAGTTAGTTCTGTTGTATGCAAAGCAAGGGACTAAGTTAGCTCTTTGCAACATATGCAATGCAATGCACGTGTGTAAATTCGTTCTTGTAAGCATTGCATTGCAACAGAACATATGTTATGTGTTATCTGCTCAATGCACAATGTATTAACACCGTGTATGCATTGCAATCTTTTCAGTGCACAACGGGATAAGTTAGATAGAATAAGTTACAATGAAACATTGAGTAGCTTATGTTATTCTTCACTGCACAACATAAAAGTTAGTTATTGCATGCAATGCATGTTCATTCTCATGTGTTATTCTTCGATGCAAGTCAATAAGTATATAATATAAAAGTATATAATGACAAATGCAATGCAGTGCAAATTCTATAGTATGCAATGCAATAGAAAAATCACATACATTATGTGATATCTTTTCAATGCATAACGGACTGAGTTAGTTTGTGTACGCAATGCAAAATCACATATGTTGCATTTTTGTTCGATGCATAACGGAATAATTCAATGTATTCTTGTATTCAATGGATTAAATTATATATTATATTCTTCAACGAGGAACTGATCAAGGTAGATCTTGCTGTAATGCAATGCAACTCGTATGTAATGCAACTCGTATGTTATGTGGTGTATACAATACAATGAAACAGTGTATGTTACGAAGACACCACAACAGAATAAGTTAGTTATTGCATGCAATGCATGTTCATTCACATGTGTTATTCTTCAATACAATTCAATAAGTATATAATATAAAAGTGCAATAATGCAATGCAGTGCAAATTCTGTTGTTTACAATGAAATACAAAAGCACATTATGTGTTATCTTTTCAATGTATGAGGTCAACCATAGGCCCCAATTAGTCTCTATAGAAAATTCAAGATCAAGGCCTCTTTGGCCTGAAATATGTTCAATAGGTTATACATATGACATCAGAAGGAGTCTAGAAGTAGCAATGGATTGAAGACTCTGTGGCCAGAAAGATGATCAATAGGTCAATAATGGACTACTGTCTGGCTGATGAGACATCAGAAGGAGTCGATTAGTCTGTATAGAAAGTTCAAGATTGAAACTCCTTGGCCTGACATGTTAATGTATAAACGAAATAATTCCCTCAACGTAATAAGTTAGTTCTTATGTGCAATGCAACAAAACATTTGTTATTTGTTATCTCTTGGAATGAGGACATGGAATGAGTTCGTTCTTGTAAGCATTGCATTGCAACAGAACATATGTTATGTGTTATCGACTCAATGCACAATGTATTAACACTGTGTATGCATTGCAATCTTTTCAATGCACAACGAGATAAATTAGTACTTGCATTGAATGCAACACATATATTATATCACTTCAATGCATAATGGAATAAGTTAGTTAGAATGTTACAATGAAACAGTGCATAGCTTATGTTATTCTTCACTGCACAACAGAATAAGTTAGTTATTGCATGCAATGCAATAAAAAGTTAATTCAACGTGTTATTCTTCAATGCAAGTCAATAAGTATATAATATAAAATTATATAATTCAATAATGCATTGTACATTAAAGACATAACACATAACATATGCTATGTTGCAATGCAATGCTTACAAGAACTAACTCATTCCGTTGTGCTAAAGTTAGATCTTGTATAGAATGCAATGCAAGAGCACAGATGCCATGTGTTATGTCTTAAATGTAAAATGAAATAAGTTATTATTGAATGCAATGCAACGCAACATCACATATGTTATCTCTTCAATGCATAATGGAATAAGTAAGTTTTGTATTCAATGAATTAAATTATACATTATATTCTTCAACAAGCAACGGATCAAGATAGATATTGTAAGGCAATGCAACAACTCGTATGCAATAAAACGTAATGCAATAAAACGTTCATTCAAGTATATAATATAAAAGTATATATATACAACAATGCAATGCAGTGCCAATTCTGCTGTATGCAATGCAATACAAAATCACATACATTATGCAACGGAATAAGTTAGTTCTTATTTCCAATAAAATGCAACATATGTTATGTTATCTTCTCAATGCATAACGGACAGAGTTGGTTCTTGTATACAATACAATGAAACAGTGCATAGCTTATGTTATTCTTCACTGCACAACAGAATAAGTTAGTTATTGCATGCAATGCAATAAAAAGTTAATTCACATGTGTTAGTGCAAGTCAATGCAATGCAAGTCAATTATGTAATATAAAAGTATATAATGCAATAATGCCATGCAGTGCAAATGCTATTGTATGCAATGCAATACAAAATCACATACTTTATGTAATATATTTTCAATGCATAACGAAATGAGTTAGTTCTTATATGCAATACAATGCAACAGATGATATGTTATCAGCTCAATGCATTAATGAGTTAGCTCTTGTATGCAATGCAAAATCACATATGTTGCGTTTTTTCTTTCGATGCTTATCGGAATAAGTTCATTCTTGTATGCAACAACACATGTTATGTCTTATCTTTTCAATGCACAATGGAATGAGTTAGTTCTTGTAAGCATTGCATTGCAACATAGCATATGTTATGTGTTTTCTCTTCAGTGCACAATGGATTAACATCGTGTATGCATTGCAACAGCACATATGTTATGTGTTGTCTTTAATGCACAATGGAATGAGTTAGTTATTGTATGCAATGCAATGCAACAACATATGTTATGTGTTATCACTTCAATGCACAATGGATTAACTCCGCGCATTGCAACAAGCACATATGTTTTTGTTAGTTCTTGTGTGAAATCTAATGAAACAGAGCATGTTTTACTCTAACTGCACAACAAAACCAGTTAGATCTTGTATAGAATGCAATGCAAGAGTTATGTCTTAAATGTAAAATGAAATAAGTTATTACTGAATACAATGCAACGCAACATCACATATGGTATCTCTTCAAAGCAAAAAACAATGACTTAGTTCTTGTATGCAATGCAGTGCAAAAGCTCCCTTGTGTTATGTCTTTTCAGTGCACACCGGGATAAGTTAGTACTTGCATGTAAATGTAACAACACATATTTTATGTTATCGCTTCAATGCATAATGGAATAAGTTAGTTCTTGTATTCAATGAATTCTATACATTATATTCTTCAACGAGCAACGGATCAAGGTAGATCTTACTGTAAGGCAATGCAACAACTCGTATGCTGTGTTAAATGGTGTATACAATACAATGAAACAGTGCATAGCTCACTGCACAACAGAATAAGTTAGTACTGCATGCAATGCAATAAAAAGTTCATTCATATATGTTATTCTTCAATGCAAGTCTGTTAAGTATGGTATATAATGCAATAAAGCAATGGCAGTGCAAATTCTATTGTATGCAATGCAATGCAAAATCACATACTTTATGTGATATCTTTTCAATGCATAACGTACAGAGTTGGTTCTTGTATGCAATGCAAAATCACATATGTTGCGTTTTCTTTCGATGCATACCGGAATATGTTCGTTTTTATATGCAATGCAGTGCAACAGCTCTCCTGTGTTATATCTTTTCAGAGCACAACGGGATAAGTTAGTACTTGCATGTAATGCAACAACATATATATTATTTTATCACTTCAATGCATAATGGAATAAGTTAGTTAGAATAAATTACAATGGAACATTGCATAGCTCATGTTATTCTTCAGTGCACAACAGAATAAGTTAGTTATTGCATGCAATGCGATAAAAAGTTAATTCACATGTGTTATAATTCAATGCAAGTCAATTATGTAATTATATAATGCAATAATGCAAATTCTATTGTATGCAATGCAATACAAAATCACATACTTTATGTATACATTTATGTTATATATATATAATTTCAATGCATAACGAAATGAGTTAGCACTTGTATGCAATGCAAAATCACATATGTTGCATTTTTTCTTTCGATGCTTATCAGAATAAGTTCATTCTTGTATGCAACAACACATGTTATGTCTTATCTTTTCAATGCACAATGGAATGAGTTAGTTCTTGTAAGCATTGCATTGCAACATAGCATATGTTATGTGTTTTCTCTTCAGTGCACAATGGATTAACATCATGTATGCATTGCAACAACACATATGTTATATGTTGTCTTTAATGCACAATGGAATAAGTTAGTTCTTGTATTCAATGAATTCTATGCATTATATTCTTCAACGAGCAACGGATCAAGGTAGATCTTGCTGTAAGGCAATGCAACAACTCGTATGCTAAGTGTTAAATGGTGTATACAATACAATGAAACAGTGCATAGCTCACTGCACAACAGAATAAGTTAGTATTGCATGCAATGCAATAAAAAGTTCATTCATATGTGTTATTCTTCAATGCAAGTCTGTTAAGTATGTAATATAAAAGTATATAATGCAGTACTGCCATGGCAGTGCAAATTCTATTATATGCAATGCAATACAACATCACATACTTTATGTGATATCTTTTCAGTGCATAACGAAATGGGTTAGTTCTTGGTATGCAATGCAAAATCACATATGTTGCGTTTTCTTTCGATGCATAACGGAATATGTTCGTTTTTATATGCAATGCAGTGCAACAGCTCTCGTGTGTTATATCTTTTCAGTGCACAACGGGATAAGTTAGTACTTGCATGTAATGCAAGAACACATATTTTAAGGTATCTCACCCTTGGCGAGAAATATGTTCAATAATAGGTCAAATATGGACAGCTGTCTGTCTAACGTAACATCAGGTCTCTTTGGCCTGAAATATGTTCAATAAGACAATTTTTATTGGATTATAGCCTTAAAAAGTCTACAGTATGTCAAAAACGGACTTAATAAAGTCAGTACGTTTATAATATGCATTGCAAACCGCACAAATGTGATGTTTAGCAGGGGAATAAGATAGTCCTCGTATGCAGTGCAATGCAACAACATACGGTATGTTATCTTTTACAAAGGAATTTTAGTTAATGTATGAATGTAATAATTCATGCAACGTAATAAGTTAGTTCTTATATGCAATGCAAAGCAACAACACATATGTTATGTGTTATCTCTTTAAAGCACATGGAATGAGTTAGTTCTGTTGTATGCAAAGCAAGGGAATAAGTTAGCTCTTTATGCAATGCAATGCAACATATCAGTGCACAACGGGATTGCATTGTAATATTTTCAGTGCACAACGGGATAAGTTAGTACTTGCATGTAATGCAACAACACATATGTTATCACTTCAATGCATAATGGAATAAATTAGTTAGAATAAGTTACAATGGAACATTGCATAGCTTATGTTATTCTTCACTGCACAACATACAAGTTAGTTATTGCATGCAATGCAATAAAAACTTATTTCACATGTGTTATTCAATGCAAGTCAATAAGTATATAATATAAAATTATATAATGCATTGTACATTAAAGACATGAAATATGCTATATTGCAATGCAATGCTTACAAGAACTTAATCATTCCGTTTTGCTAAAGTTAGATCTTGTATAGAATGCAATGCAAGAGCACAGATGCCATGTGTTATGTCTTAAATGTAAAATGAAATAAGTTATTATTGAATGCAATGCAACGCAAAATCACAGATATCTCTTCAATGCATAAGTTAGTTTTGTATTCAATGAATTAAATTATACATTATATTCTTCAACAAGCAACGGATCAAGATAGATATTGCTGTAAGGCACTGCAACAACTCGTATGCAATAAAACGTTCATTCAATAAGTATATATATAACAATGCAATGCAGTGCCAATTCTACTGTATGCAATGCAATAAAAAATCACATACTTTATGTGACATATTTTCATGTTCTTGTATGCAATGCAATGCAACGGAATAAGTTAGTTCTTATTTGCAATACAATGCAACATATGTTATGTTATCTTCTCAATGCATAACGGACAGAGTTGGTTCTTGTATACAATACAATGAAACAGTGCATAGCTTATGTTATTCTTCACTGCACAACAGAATAAGTTAGTTATTGCATGCAATGCATTAAAAAGTTAATTCACATGTGTTATCATTCCATGCAAGTCAATTATGTCATATAAAAGTATATAATGCAATAATGCAATGCAGTGCAAATTCTGTTGTATGCAATGCAATACAAAATCACATACTTTATGTAATATATCTTCAATGCATAACGAAATGAGTTAGTTCTTGTATGCAATGCAATGCAACAACATATGTTATGTGTTATCTCTTCAATGCACAATGGATTAACTCCGTGCATTTCAACAAGCACATATGTTTTTGTTAGTTCTTGTGTGCAATCTAATGAAACAGAGCATGTTTTATTCTAACTGCACAACAAAACAAGTTAGATCTTGTATAGAATGCAATGCAAGAGCACAGATGCCATGAGTTATGTCTTAAAAGTAAAATGAAATAAGTTATTATTGAATACAATGCAACGCAACATCACATATGGTATCTCTTCAAAGCAAAACGCAATGACTTAGTTCTTGTATGCAATGCAGTGCATAAGACTACGTTAAAGACTACGCCTTGATCATAGAACTCTCAATTCTTGAATTTTTCTTGCTCATTGACTCCGTCTGATGTTACATCAGCCAGACATTCATCCATATTTGACGTATTGATCATATTCCAGGTAAACGAGACCTCGATCTTGAACTTGCTATACATACTCATAGACTGCCCCTGATGTTACATCAGACAGACATTAGTCCATATTTGACCATTTGAACATCTTTCTGGCCACAGAGTCTTCAAACTTTATCATTCCATTCCTACTTATAGACTCCGTCTGATGTTATATCAGCCAGGATATAGTCCATGTTTAACCTATTGAACATAATTCAGGACAAAGAGAAATTGATCTTGATTTTTCAATACAGAATAATTGATTGAGGCCTTCTGAATGCTCATCAACCATTCGGTAGTCCATATTTGACCTATTGGACATCTTTCTGGACATAGAATTTTCGATTTTTGAATTTTTCTTGCACATTGTCACCGTCTAATGTTACATCAGCCAGACAGTAGTCCATATTTGACCAACTGAACATCTTTCTGGCCACTGAGTCTTCAAACTTTATCACTCCATTCCTACTTCTAGACAACTGATATCAGTCAGACATTAGTCCTTATTTGACCTTTTGAACATCTCTCCTAATTGACTCCTTCTGATGTCTCATCAATCATACAGTATTCCATATATGACATACTGATAATATTTCAGGCCAACGAGGCCTTGCTCTTCAATTTTCTATACAGCCTAACTGAGGTATTTTGATGTCTCATTAACCATACAGTATTCCATATTTGACAAACTGAAAATATTTCAGGCCAAGGAGTTCTCAATCTTGAACTTTCTATACAGACCAACTGACTCCTTCTGATGTCTCATCAACCATACAGTACTCCATATTTGACACTGAACACTTTTCAGGCCAAGGAGTTCTAAATCTTGAACTTTCTATACAGACCAACTGACTCCTTCTGATGTCTCATCAACCATACAGTACTCCATATTTGACATACTGACATTATTTCAGGCCAAGGAGTTCTCAATCTTGAACTTTCTATACAGAGCAATTGACTCCTTCTGATGTCTCATCAACCATACAGTACTCCATATTTGACATACTGACATTATTTCAGGCCAAGGAGTTCACAATCTTGAACTTTCTATACAGAGCAATTGACTCCTTCTGATGTTACATCAACCAGACATTCATCCACATTTGAAGTACTGATGATATTTCAGGTCAAAGAGACCTCAATCTTGAACTTTCTATACATACTCATAGACTGCTTCTGACGTTACATGAGACAGACATTTGTCCATATTTGACCTATTGAACATCGTTCTGGCCACAGAGTCTTCAAACGTTATCACTGCATTCCTACTTCTAGATTCCTTCTGATGTTATATCAGTCAGACAGTAGTCCTTATTTGACCTTTCGAACTTCTTTCCTAATTGATTCCTTCTGATGTCTCATCAATTATACAGTTGTCCATATTTGAAATACTGAAAAATTCAGGCCAAAGAGACCTCGATCTTGAACTTTCTATACATACTCAAAGACTGCTTCTGATGTTACATCAGAAAGACAGTAGTCAATATTTGACCGGTTGAACACCTTTCTGGCCACAGAGTCTTCAAACTTTATCATTCCATTCCTACTTCTAGACCCCTTATGTTATATTAGTCAGACAGTAGTCCTTATTTGACCTTTTGAACATCTCTCCTAACTGACTTCTTCTGATGTCTCATCAACCATACAGTATTCCATATATGACATACTGACATTATTTCAGGCCAAGGAGTTCTCAATCTTGAACTTTCTATACAGAGCAATTGACTCCTTCTGATGTCTCATCAACCATACAGTATTCCATAATTGACATACTGAACACTTTTCAGGCCAAAGAGTTCACGAGCTTGAGTTTTTCATGCTCATTGACTCCGTCTGACGTTACATCAGACAGACATTTATCCATATTTTATGTACTAAACATATTTCAGGTCAAAGAGTCCTCGATCTTGAACTTTCTATACATACTCATCGACTGCCCCTGATGTTACATCAGACAGACATTATTCCATATTTGACCTATTGAACATCTTTCTGGCCAGAGAGTCTTCAAATGTTATCATTGCATTCCTACTTTTAGATTCCTTCTGATGTTATATCAGTCAGACAGTAGTCCTTATTTGACCTTTCGAACATCTTTCCTAATTGATTTTCTCTGATGTCTCATCAACCATACAGTTGTCCATATTTGAGGTACTGATCATATTTCTTGTCAAAGAGACCGCGATCTTAAACTTTCTATACATATAGACTGCTTCTGATGTTACATCAACCATACAGTAGTCCATATTTGATATACTGAACATATTACTGTCCACAGAGTCTTCAAATTTTATCATTCCATTCCTACTTCTAGAATCCTTCTGATGTTATATTAGAAAAGACAGTAGTCCTTATTTGAACTTTTGAACATCTTTCCTAATTGACTCCTTCTGATGTGTCATCAACCATACAGTAGTCCATATTTGACATAATGAACATATTTCTGGCCACAGAGTCTTCAAACTTTATCATTCCATTCCTACTTCTAGACCCCTGATTGTTATATCAGTCAGACAGTAGTCCTTATTTGAACTTTGAACATCTCTCCTAATTGACTCCTTCTGATGTCTCATCAACCATACAGTATTCCATATTTTACATACTGAACACTTTACAGGACAAAGAGTTCACGATCTTGAGTTTTTCATGCTCATTGACTCCGTCTGATGTTACATCAGCCAGACAATTATCCATATTATATGTACTAAACATATTTCAGGTCAAAGAGACCTCGATCTTGAACTTTCTATACATACTCATCGACAGCCCCTGATGTTACATCAGACAGAAATTATTCCATATTTGACCTATTGAACATCTTTCTAGCCACAGAGTCTTCAAACATTATCATTGCATTCCTACTTCTAGACTCCTTCTGATGTTATATCAGTCAAGACAGTAGTCCTTATTTGAACTTTTGAACATCTTTCTTAATTGACTCCTTCTGATGTGTCATCAACCATACAGTAGTCCATATTTGACATTCTTAACATATTTCAGGCCAAGGAGTTCTCAATCTTGAACTTTCAATAGAGACTAACTAACTCCTTCTGATGTCTCATCAACCATACAGTATTCCATATATGACATACTGAAAATATTACAGGCCAATGAGGCCTTGCTCTTGAATATTCTATACAGACTAACTGAGGTCTTCTGATGTCTCATCAACCATACAGTATTCAATATTTGACATACTGAAAATATTTCAGGCCAAGGAGTTCTCAATCCTGAACTTTCTATAGAGACTAACTAACTCCTGATGTCTCATCAACAATAAAGTGTTCCATATATGACATACTGAAAATATTACAGGCCAACGAGGCATTGCTCTTGAATATTCTATACAGACTAACTGAGGTCTTCTGATGTCTCATCAACCATACAGTATTCCATATATGACATACTGAACATATTTCAGGCCAACGAGGCCTTGATCTTGAATTTTCTATACAGACTAATTTAGGCCTTTTGATATCTCATCAACCATGCAGTATTAAATATATAACATACTGAAATTATTTTTTGGCCAAGGAGTTCTCATTTTTGAACTTTCTACACAGACCAATTGACTCCTGATGTTTCATCATCCATACAGTATTCCATAATTGACACTTTTCAGGACAAAGAGTTCACGAGCTTGAGTTTTTCATGCTCATTGACTCCGTCTGATGTTACATCAGCTAGAAATTTATCCATATTTTATGTACTGAACATATTTCAGGTCAAAGGGACCGTGATCTTGAACTTTCTATACATACTCATAGACTGCTTCTGATGTTACATCAGACAGACATTAGTCCATATTTGACCTATTGTACATCTTTCTGGCCACAAAGTCTTCAAATGTTATCATTCCATTCCTACTTCTAGACTTCTTCTAATGTTATGTAAGTCAGACAGTAGTCCTTATTTGACCTTTCGAACATCTTTCCTAATTGATTCCTTCTTTCTCATCAACCATACAGTTGTCCATATTTGACATACCGAAAATATTTCAAGCCAAAGAGGCCTTGGTCTTGAACTTTCTATACAGACCAATTGACTATTTCTGATATCTCATCAACCATACTCATGATAGCTTCTGATGTTATCATCTAGACAGTAGTCCATATTTGACCTATTGAACATCTTTCTGGGCACAGAGTCTTCAAACTTTATCATTCCATTCCTACTTCTAGAATTCTTCTGATGTTATATCAGTCAGACAGTAGGTCTTATTTGACCTTTTGAACATCTTTCCTAAGTGACTACTTCTGATGTGTCATCAACAATACAGTTGTCCATATTTGACACACTGAACATCTTTCTGGCCACGGAGTCTTCAAAATGTATCATTCCATTCCTACTTCTAGAATCCTTCTGATGTTACATCAGCCAGACATTTATCCATATTTTATGTACTGAACATATTTCAGGTCAAAGAGACCTCGATCTTGAACTTTCTATACATACTCATCGACTGCCCCTGATGTTACATCAGACAGACAGTAGTCCATATTTGACCTATTGAACATCTTTCTGGCCACAGTTTTCAAACGTTATCATTGCATTCCTACTTCTAGATTCCTTCTGATGTTATATCACTCAGACAGTAGTCCTTACCTGATCATTTGAACATCTTTCCTAATTGATTTTCTCTGATGTGTCATTAACCATACAGTAGTCCATATTTGACATGCTGAACATATTTCTGGTCACAGAGTCTTCAAACTTTATCATTCCGTTCCTACTTCTAGACCCCTGGTTGTTATAGCAGTCAGACAGTAGTCCTTATTTGACCTTTTGAACATCTCTCCTAATTGACTCCTTCTGATGTCTCATCAACCATAAAGTATTCAATATTTGACATTCTGAACATATTTCAGGCCAAGGAGTTCTCAATCTTGAACTTTCCATACAGAAAAAACTGACTCCTGATGTCTCATCAACCATACAGTATTTCATATTTGACATACTGAACACTTTTCAGGCCAAAGAGTTCTCGATCTTGAACTTTCTATAGAGACTAACTAACTCCTTCTGATGTCTCATCAACCGTACAGTATTCCATAAATGACATACTCAAAACATTTCAGGCCAACGAGGCCTTGCTCTTGAATATTCTATATAGACTAACTGAGGTCTTCTGATTTCTCATCAACCATACAGTATTCAATATTTGACATACTGAAAATATTTCAGGCCAAGGAGTTCTCAATCCTGAACTTTCTATAGAGACTAACTCCTTCTGATGTCTCATCAACCATACAGTATTCCATATATGACAAACTGAAGATATTTCAGGCCGAGTTCTCAATCTTGAACTTTCTATACAGACCAATTGACTCCTTCTGATGTCTTATCAACCATACAGTATTCCATATATGACATACTGAACATATTTCAGGCCAACGAGGCCTTGATCTTGAATTTTCTATACAGACTAATTTAGACCTTTTGATATCTCATCAACCATGCAGTATTAAATATTTAACATACTGAAATTATTTTAGGCCAAGGAGTTCTCATTTTTGAACTTTCTATACAGACCAATTGACTCCATCTGATATCTCATCAACCATACAGTATTCCACAGTTGACATACTGAACATATTTCAGGCCAAGGAGTTCTCAATCTTGAAATTTCTATACAGACCAGTTGACTCCTGATGTCTCATCATCCATACAGTATTCCATAATTGACATACTGAACACTTTTCAGGACAAAGAGTTCACGATCTTGAGTTTTTCATGCTCATTGACTCCGTCTGATGTTACATCAGCCAGAAATTTATCCATATTTTATGTACTGAACATATTTCAGGTCAAAGGGACCGCGATCTTGAACTTTCTATACATACTCATAGACTGCTTCTGATGTTACATCAGACAGACATTAGTCCATATTTGACCTATTGTACATCTTTCTGGCCACAGAGTCTTCAAATGTTATCATTCCATTCCTACTTCTAGACTTCTTCTAATGTTATATGTCAGACAGTAGTCCTTATTTGACCTTTCGAACATCTTTCCTAATTGATTCCCTCTGTC
This sequence comes from Coreius guichenoti, assembly GCA_039654105.1. Taxonomy (NCBI): domain Eukaryota; kingdom Metazoa; phylum Chordata; class Actinopteri; order Cypriniformes; family Gobionidae; genus Coreius; species Coreius guichenoti. The sequence continues at coordinate 12,400,700 of CM077189.1, forward strand.
TCATCAACCATAAAGTTGTTCATATTTGAGGTACTGATCATATTTCAGGTCAAAGAGACCGCGATCTTAAACTTTCTATACATACTCAAAGACTGCTTCTGATGTTACATCAACCATACAGTATTCCATATTTAACATACTGAACATATTTCAGGCAAAGGAGTTCTCAATCTTGAACTTTCTATATAGACCAATTGACTATTTCTGACATCTCATCAACCATACAGTATTCCATAGTTGACATACTGAACATATTTCAGGCCGAGTTCTCAATCTTGAAATTTCTGTACAGACCAGTTGACTGCTGATGTCTCATCAACCATACAGTATTCCATATTTGACATACTGAACACTTTACAGGACAAAGAGTTCACGATCTTGAGTTTTTCATGCTCATTGACTCCGTCTGATGTTACATCAGCCAGACAATTTTCCATATTACATGTACTAAACATATTTCAGGTCAAAGAGACCTCGATCTTGAACTTTCTATACATACTCATCGACTGCCCCTGATGTTACATCAGACAGACATTAGTCCATATTTGACCTATTGTACATATTTCTGGCCACAGAGTCTTCAAACTTTATCATTCCATTCCTACTTCTAGAACCCTGATTGTTATATCAGTCAGACAGTAGTCCTTATTTGACCTTTTGAACATCTTTCCTAAGTGACTCCTTCTGATGTGTCATCAACCATACAGTTGTCCTTATTTGACATACTGAACATCTTTCTGGCCACGGAGTCTTCAAAATGTATCATTCCATTCCTACTTCTAGAATCCTTCTGATGTTACATCAGCCAGATATTTATCCATATTTTATGTACTGAACATATTTCAGGTCAAAGAGACCTCGATCTTGAACTTTCTATACATACTCATCGACTGCCCCTGATGTTACATCAGACATAAAGTAGTCCATATTTGACTTATTGAACATCTTTCTGGCCACAGAGTCTTCAAACATTATCATTGCATTCCTACTTCTAGATTCCTTCTGATGTTATATCAGTCAGACAGTAGTCCTTATCTGACCATTTGAACATCTTTCTGGCCACAGAGTCCTCAAACTTTATTATTCCATTCCTACTTCTAGACTTTTTCTAATGTTATATAAGTCAGACAGTAGTCCTTATTTGACCTTTCGAACATCTTTCCTAATTGATTTTCTCTGATGTGTCATTAACCATACAGTAGTCCATATTTGACATGCTGAACATATTTCTGGTCACAGAGTCTTCAAACTTTATCATTCCATTCCTACTTCTAGACCCCTGATTGTTATATCAGTCAGACAGTAGTCCTTATTTGACCTTTTGAACATCTCTCCTAATTGACTCCTTTTGATGTCTCATCAACCATAAAGTATTCAATATTTGACATTCTGAGCATATTTCATGCATATGAGTTTTTCATGCTCATTGACTCCGTCTGATGTTACATCAGCCAGAAATTTATCCATATTTTATGTACTGAACATATTTCAGGTCAAAGTGATCTTGAACTTTCAATACATACTCATAGACTGCTTCTGATGTTACATCAGACAGACATTAGTCCATATTTGACCTATTGTACATCTTTCTGGCCACAGAGTCTTCAAATGTTATCATTCCATTCCTACTTCTAGACTTCTTCTAATGTTATGTAAGTCAGACAGTAGTCCTTATTTGACCTTTCGAATATCTTTCCTAATTGATTCCTTCTTTCTCATCAACCATACAGTTGTCCATATTTGACATACCGAAAATATTTCAAGCCAAGGAGGCCTTGGTCTTGAACTTCCTATACAGACCAATTGATTATTTATGATGTCTCATTAAGCATACAGTATTAAATATTTGACATACTGAAAATATTTCAGGCCAAGGAGTTCTCAATCTTGAATTTTCTATACAGACCAATTGACTATTTCTGATATCTCATCAACCATACAGTATTCCATATTTGACATACTGAACATATTTCAGGCCAAGGAGTTCTCAATCTTGAATTTTCTATACAGACCAATTGACTATTTCTGATATCTCATCAACCATACAGTATTCCATATTTGACATACTGAACATATTTCAGGCCAAGGAGTTCTCAATCTTGAACTTTCTATACAGACCAATTGACTATTTCTGATATCTCATCAACCATACAGTATTCCATATTTGACTTACTGAAAATATTTCAGGTCAAAGAGACCTCAAGCTTGAACCTTCTATACATACTCATGATAGCTTCTGATGTTATCATCCAGACAGTAGTCCATATTTGACCTATTGAACATCTTTCTGGGCACAGAGTCTTCAAACTTTATCATTCCATTCCTACTTCTAGACTTCTTCTGATGTTATATCAGTCAGACAGTAGTCCTTTTTTGACGTTTTGAACATCTTTCCTAAGTGACTCCTTCTGATGTGTCATTAACCATACAGTTGTCCATATTTGACATACTGAACTTCTTTCTGGCCACGGAGTCTTCAAAATGTATCATTCCATTCCTACTTCTAGAATCCTTCTGATGTTACATCAGCCAGACATTTATCCATATTTTATGTACTGAACACATTTCAGGTCAAAGAGACCTCAATCTTGAACTTTCTATACATACTCATCGACTGCCCCTGGTGTTACATCAGACAGAAAGTAGTCCATATTTGACCTATTTAACATCTTTCTGGCCACAGAGTCTTCAAACGTTATCATTGCATTCCTACTTCTAGATTCCTTCTGATGTTATATCAGTCAGACAGTAGTCCTTATCTGACCATTTGAACATCTTTCTGGCCACAGAGTCCTCAAACTTTATTATTCCATTCCTACTTCTATACTTCTTCTAATGTTATATAAGTCAGACAGTAGTCCTTATTTGACCTTTCGAACATCTTTCCTAATTGGTTTTCTCTGATGTGTCATTAACCATACAGTAGTCCATATTTGACATGCTGAACATATTTCTGGTCACAGAGTCTTCAAACTTTATCATTCCATTCCTACTTCTAGACCCCTGATTGTTATATCAGTCAGACAGTAGTCCTTATTTTACCTTTTGAACATCTCTCCTAATTGACTCCTTTTGATGTCTCATCAACCATAAAGTATTCAATATTTGACATTCTGAGCATATTTCAGGCCAGGGAGTTCTCAATCTTGACCTTTCCATACAGACCAACTGACTCCTGATGTCTCATCAACCATACAGTATTCCATATTTGACATACTGAACACTTTTCAGGCCAAAGAGTTCTCGATCTTGAGTTTTTTATGCTCATTGACTCCGTCTGATGTTACATCAGCCAGAAATTTATCCATATTTTATGTACTGAACATATTTCAGGTCAAAGGGACCGCAATCTTGAGCTTTCTATACATACTCATAGACTGCTTCTGATGTTACATCAGACAGACATTAGTCCATATTTGACCTATTGTAAATCTTTCTGGCCACAGAGTCTTCAAATGTTATCATTCCATTCCTACTTCTAGACTTCTTCTAATGTTATATAAGTCAGACAGTAGTCCTTATTTGACCTTTCGAACATCTTTCCTAATTGATTCCTTCTTTCTCATCAACCATACAGTTGTCCATATTTGACATACCGAAAATATTTCAAGCCAAAGAGGCCTTGGTCTTGAACTTTCTAAACAGACCAATTGACTATTTCTGATTTCTCATTAACCATACAGTATTAAATATTTGACATACTGAAAATATTTCAGACCAAGGAGTTCTCAATCTTGAATTTTCTATACAGACCAATTGACTATTTCTGATATCTCATCAACCATACAGTATTCCATATTTGATATACTGAACATATTTCAGGCCAAGGAGTTCTCAATCTTGAACTTTCTATACAGACCAATTGACTATTTCTGATATCTCATTAACCATACAGTATTCCATATTTGACATACTGAACATATTTCAGGCCGAGTTCTCAATCTTGAACTTTCTATACAGACCAATTGACTATTTCTGATATCTCATCAACCATACAGTATTCCATATTTGACATACTGAAAATATTTCAGGTCAAAGAGACCTCAAGCTTGAACCTTCTATACATACTCATGATAGCTTCTGATGTTATCATCCAGACAGTTGTCCATATTTGACATACTGAACTTCTTTCTGGCCACGGAGTCTTCAAACGTTATCATTCCATTCCTACTTCTAGAATCCTTCTGATGTTACATCAGCCAGACATTTATCCATATTTTATGTACTGAACATATTTCAGGTCAAAGAGACCTCGATCTTGAACTTTCTATACATACTCATCGACTGCCCCTGATGTTACATCAGACAGACAGTAGTCCATATTTGACCTATTGAACATCTTTCTGGCCACAGAGTCTTCAAACGTAATCATTGCATTCCTACTTCTAGATTCCTTCTGATGTTATATCAGTCAGACAGTAGTCCTTATCTGACCATTTGAACATCTTTCTGGCCACAGAGTCCTCAAACTTTATTATTCCATTCCTACTTCTAGACTTCTTCTAACGTTATATAAGTCAGACAGTAGTCCTTATTTGACCTTTCGAAAATCTTTCCTAATTGATTTTCTCTGATGTGTCATTAACCATACAGTAGTCCATATTTGACATGCTGAACATATTTCTGGTCACAGAGTCTTCAAACTTTATCATTCCATTCCTACTTCTAGACCCCTGATTGTTATATCAGTCAGACAGTTGACCTTATTTGACCTTTTGAACATGTCTCCTAATTGACTCCTGATGTCTCATCAACCATAAAGTATTCAATATTTGACATTCTGAACATATTTCAGGCCAAGGAGTTCTCAATCTTGAACTTACCATACAGACCAACTGACTCCTGATGTCTCATCAACCATACAGTATTCCATATTTGACATACTGAACACTTTTCAGGCCAAAGAGTTCTCGATCTTGAGTTTTTTATGCTCATTCACTCTGCCTGATGTTACATCAGCCAAACACTTATCCATATTTTATGTACTGAACATATTTCAGGCCAAGGAGTTCTCAATCTTGAAATTTCTATACAGACCAGTTGACTCCTGATGTCTCATCATCCATACAGTATTCCATAACTGACATACTGAACACTTTTCAGGACAAAGAGTTCACAATCTTGAGTTTTTCATGCTCATTGACTCCGTCTGATGTTACATCAGCCAGAAATTTATCCATATTTTATGTACTGAACATATTTCAGGTCAAAGGGACCGCGATCTTGAACTTTCTATACATACTCATAGACTGCTTCTGATGTTACATCAGACAGACATTAATCCATATTTGACCTATTGTACATCTTTCTGGCCACAGAGTCTTCAAATGTTATCATTCCATTCCTACTTCTAGACTTCTTCTAATGTTATATAAGTCAGACAGTAGTCCTTATTTGACCTTTCGAACATCTTTCCTAATTGATTCCTTCTTTCTCATCAACCATACAGTTGTCCATATTTGACATACCGAAAATATTTCATGCCAAAGAGGCCTTGGTCTTGAACTTTCTATACAGACCAATTGACTATTTCTGATATCTCATTAAACATACAGTATTAAATATTTGACATACTGAAAATATTTCAGGCCAAGGAGTTCTCAATCTTGAATTTTCTATACAGACCAATTGACTATTTCTGATATCTCATCAACCATACAGTATTCCATATTTGACATACTGAACGTATTTCAGGCCAAGGAGTTCTCAATCTTGAACTTTATATACAGACCAATTGACCATTTCTGATATCTCATCAACCATACAGTATTCCATATTTGACATACTGAAAATATTTCAGGCCAAGGAGTTCTCAATCTTGAACTTTCTATACAGACCAATTGACTATTTCTGATATCTCATCAACCATACAGTATTCCATATTTGACATACTGAACATATTTCAGGCCAAGGAGTTCTCAATCTTGAACTTTCTATACAGACCAATTGACTATTTCTGATATCTCATCAACCATACAGTATTCCATATTTGACATACTGAACATATTTCAGGCCAAGGAGTTCTCAATCTTGAACTTTCTATACAGACCAATTGACTATTTCTGATATCTCATCAACCATACAGTATTCCATAGTTGACATACTGAACATATTTCAGGCCAAGGAGTTCTCAATCTTGAAATTTCTATACAGACCAGTTGACTCCTGATGTCTCGTCATCCATACAGTATTCCATATTTGACATACTGAACACTTTTCAGGACAAAGAGTTCACGATCTTGAGTTTTTCATGCTCATTGACTCCGTCTGATGTTACATCAGCCAGAAATGTATCCATATTTTATGTACTGAACATATTTCAGGTCAAAGGGACCGCAATCTTGAACTTTCTATACATACTCATAGACTGCTTCTGATGTTACATCAGACAGACATTAGTCCATATTTGACCTATTGTACATCTTTCTGGCCACAGAGTCTTCAAATGTTATCATTCCATTCCTACTTCTAGACTTCTTCTAATGTTATATTTCAGACAGTAGTCCTTATTTGACCTTTCGAACATCTTTCCTAATTGATTCCCTCTGCCTCATCAACCATACAGTTGTCCATATTTGACATACCGAAAATATTTCTGGCCAAAGAGGCCTTGGTCTTGAACTTTCTATACAGACCAATTGACTATTTCTGATATCTCATCAACCATACAGTATTCCATATTTGACATACTGAACATATTTCAGGCCAAGGAGTTCTCAATCTTGAACTTTCTATACAGACCAATTGACTATTTCTGATATCTCATCAACCATACAGTATTCCATATTTGACATACTGAACATATTTTAGGCCAAGGAGTTCTCAATCTTGAACTTTCTATACAGACCAATTGACTATTTCTGATATCTCATCAACCATACAGTATTCCATAGTTGACATACTGAACATATTTCAGGCCAAGGAGTTCTCAATCTTGAAATTTCTGTACAGACCAGTTGACTGCTGATGTCTCATCAACTATACAGTATTCCATATTTGACATACTGAACACTTTACAGGACAAAGAGTTCACGATCTTGAGTTTTTCATGCTCATTGACCGTCTGATGTTACATCAGCCAGACAATTATCCATATTATATGTACTAAACATATTTCAGGTCAAAGAGACCTCGATCTTGAACTTTCTCATGATAGCTTCTGATGTTATCATCCAGACAGTTGTCCATATTTGACATACTGAACTTCTTTCTGGCCACGGAGTCTTCAAACGTTATCATTCCATTCCTACTTCTAGAATCCTTCTGATGTTACATCAGCCAGACATTTATCCATATTTTATGTACTGAACATATTTCAGGTAAAAGAGACCTCGATCTTGAACTTTCTATACATACTCATCGACTGCCCCTGATGTTACATCAGACAGACAGTAGTCCATATTTGACCTATTGAACATCTTTCTGGCCACAGAGTCTTCAAACGTTATCATTGTATTCCTACTTCTAGATTCCTTCTGATGTTATATCAGTCAGACAGTAGTCCTTATCTGACCATTTGAGCATCTTTCTGGCCACAGAGTCCTCAAACTTTATTATTCCATTCCTACTTCTAGACTCCTTCTGATGTTATATCAGTCAAGACAGTAGTCCTTATTTGAACTTTTGAACATCTTTCCTAATTGACTCCTTCTGATGTGTCATCAACCATACAGTAGTCCTTATTTGACCTTTTAAACATCTCTCCTAATTGACTCCTTCTGATGTCTCATCAACCATACAGTATTCAATATTTGACATTCTGAACATATTTCAGGTCAAGGAGTTCTCAATCTTGAACTTTCCATACAGACCAACTGACTCCTGATGTCTCATCAACCATACAGTATTCAATATTTGACATACTGAAAATATTTCAGGCCAAGGAGTTCTCAATCCTGAACTTTCTGTTGAGACTAACTAACTTCTTCTGATGTCTCATCAACCATACAGTATTCCATATATGACATACTGAAAATATTACAGACCAACGAGGCCTTGCTCTTGAATATTCTATACAGACTAACTGAGGTCTTCTGATGTCTCATCAACCATACAGTATTCAATATTTGACATACTGAAAATATTTCAGGCCAAGGAGTTCTCAATCCTGAACTTTCTATAGAGACTAACTAACTCCTTCTGATGTCTCATCAACCATAAAGTATTCCATATATGACATACTGAAAATATTACAGGCCAACGAGGCCTTGCTCTTGAATATTCTATACAGACTAACTGAGGTCTTCTGATGTCTCATCAACCATACAGTATTCCATATTTGACATACTGAACATATTTCAGGCAAAGGAGTTCTCAATCTTGAACTTTCTATACAGACCAATTGACTATTTCTGATATCTCATCAACCATACAATATTCCATAGTTGACATACTGAACATATTTCAGGCCAAGGAGTTCTCAATCTTGAAATTTCTGTACAGACCAGTTGACTGCTGATGTCTCATCAACTATACAGTATTCCATATTTGACATACTGAACACTTTACAGGACAAAGAGTTCACGATCTTGAGTTTTTCATGCTCATTGACTCCGTCTGATGTTACATCAGCCAGACAATTATCCATATTATATGTACTAAACATATTTCAGGTCAAATAGACCTCGATCTTGAACTTTCTCATGATAGCTTCTGATGTTATCATCCAGACAGTTGTCCATATTTGACATACTGAACTTCTTTCTGACCACGGAGTCTTCAAACGTTATCATTCCATTCCTACTTCTAGAATCCTTCTGATGTTACATCAGCCAGACATTTATCCATATTTTATGTACTGAACATATTTCAGGTCAAATAGACCTCGATCTTGAACTTTCTATACATACTCATCGACTGCCCCTGATGTTACATCAGACAGACAGTAGTCCATATTTGACCTATTGAACATCTTTCTGGCCACAGAGTCTTCAAACGTTATCATTGCATTCCTACTTCTAGATTCCTTCTGATGTTATATCAGTCAGACAGTAGTCCTTATCTGACCATTTGAGCATCTTTCTGGCCACAGAGTCCTCAAACTTTATTATTCCATTCCTACTTCTAGACTCCTGATGTTATATCAGTCAAGACAGTAGTCCTTATTTGAACTTTTGAACATCTTTCCTAATTGACTCCTTCTGATGTGTCATCAACCATACAGTAGTCCATATTTGATATACTGAACATATTTCTGGCCACAGAGTCTTCAAACTTTATCATTCCATTCCTACTTCTAGACCCCTGATTGTTATATCAGTCAGACAGTAGTCCTTATTTGACCTTTTGAACATCTCTCCTAATTGACTCCTTCTGATGTCTCATCAACCATACAGTATTCAATATTTGACATTCTGAACATATTTCAGGTCAAGGAGTTCTCAATCTTGAACTTTCCATACAGACCAACTGACTCCTGATGTCTCATCAACCATACAGTATTCAATATTTGACATACTGAAAATATTTCAGGCCAAGGAGTTCTCAATCCTGAACTTTCTATTGAGACTAACTAACTTCTTCTGATGTCTCATCAACCATACAGTATTCCATATATGACATACTGAAAATATTACAGGCCAACGAGGCCTTGCTCTTGAATATTCTATACAGACTAACTGAGGTCTTCTGATGTCTCATCAACCATACAGTATTCAATATTTGACATACTGAAAATATTTCAGGCCAAGGAGTTCTCAATCCTGAACTTTCTATAGAGACTAACTAACTCCTTCTGATGTCTCATCAACCATAAAGTATTCCATATATGACATACTGAAAATATTACAGGCCAACGAGGCCTTGCTCTTGAATATTCTATACAGACTAACTGAGGTCTTCTGATGTCTCATCAACCATACAGTATTCCATATATGACATACTGAACATATTTCAGGCCAACTAGGCCTTGATCTTGAACTTTCTATACAGACCAATTGACTCCATCTGATATCTCATCAACCATACAGTATTCCATCGTTGACATACTGAACATATTTTAGGCCAAGGAGTTCTCAATCTTGAAATTTCTATACAGACCAGTTGACTCCTGATGTCTCATCATCCATACAGTATTCCATAATTGACATACTGAACACTTTTCAGGACAAAGAGTTCACGATCTTGAGTTTTTCATGCTCATTGACTCCGTCTGATGTTACATCAGCCAGAAATTTATCCATATTTTATGTACTGAACATATTTCAGGTCAAAGGGACCGCGATCTTGAACTTTCTATACATACTCATAGACTGCTTCTGATGTTACATCAGACAGACATTTGTCCATATTTGACCTATTGTACATCTTTCTGGACACAGAGTCTTCAAATGTTATCATTCCATTCCTACTTATAGACTCCTTATGTTATATCAGCCAGGAAGTAGTCCATCTTATTTATAAACGTGCCTTAGAAAAAAAAAATTGGTGTGTAGTAAAGGTGTGCATCTTGAGTCAAAACAACTGCTTTCAGTTAACTGCTTCAGCTTACAGCTAAAACATGCTTTTTAGTTTGAGACTAGCTTAAGCCTTGTCTGTGAAACCGGAGGCTCGTTTATTTGCAATGCCAAACACGTTCGATAATTCCACATTGCATTGCTTTAATGCTCCAAAGTGAAACGCAAAAGCAAATTCTTATTACAGATTCCTTTTAAAGCATTTTGTAAAGTCATTTATACGATGACAAACATGTCCTTAATCATGAACTTAATCATAAATATGTTCAGTTCGTAAAATATGGATGAATGTTTGGTTGATGTAACAACAGATGTAGTCAATGAGAATGAAAATTTAAAGACTGAGAATTGATGAGACATCAGAAGGAGACAAATAGTCTGTATAGAAAGTTCAAGATCGAGAACTCTTTGGCCTGAAAAATGTTCAGTATGTCAAATATTGACTACTGTATGGTTGATGAGACATCAGAGGGAGTCAATTAGTCTGTATCGAAAGTTCAAGATTGAGAACTCCCTGGCCTGAATATGTTCAGTATGAAAAATATGGACTACCATATGGTTGATAAGAGGTCAACCATAGGCCCCAATTAGTCTCTATAGAAAATTCAAGCTCAAGGCCTCTGTGGCCAGAAAGATGTTCAATAGGTCAAATATGGACTACTGTATGATTGATGAGACATCAGAAGGAGTATTAGTCTGTATAGAAAATTCAAGATCAAGGCCTCTTTGGCCTTAAAATATGTTCAATAGGTAAAACATGGACTACATCCTGGCTGATATAACATCAGAAGGAGTCTATAAGTAGAAACGGAATGATAATGTTTGAAGACTCTGTGGCCAGAAAGATGTTCAAAAGGTCAATGGACTACTGTCTGGCTGATGTAACCTTAGAAGCAGTCTATGAGTATGTATAGAAAGTTCAAGATCGAGGTCTCTTTTTGCCCTGAAATATGTTCAGTACGTCAAATATGGATAAATGTCTGGCTGATGTAACATCAGACGGAGTCAATACCCTCTGTGCCCTCGGGAATACCAATCACGTGAATATTGTTCCTCCTGGATCGATTTTCCAAATCATCAAGTTTGGCCATCAGTTTGTCATTATCTTTCGAAAGCACTGAGCACGTAGATTCAAGGGCAGTAACGCAACCATCCACGTCTGTAAGGGATTCCTCCACATCCTTCGGCTTTTGCACTTGCTTTAATAGTGAAGTTTTCAACGCAGAGATAGATGATTTGAGCTCTGTAAGGATCTCCACTCTGAGCGTCGCTACTTCTGATCTAATACTGCCAAGGAGTTCTCTGATATCCCCCTGGCTCGAGGCGGCCCCATCCACACTCTGTGTATCGCCAGCATCTTCAGTAATATCAACCGTTTTTAAAGTATTGTTTCTCTACATGTTGTTCTACTAAGGGTCGCGAATAGTATTTTCAAACTATGTCATCTAATAAGTGCTAACTAAGCTGTTAAATAATAAGCAATGTGCGGCGCAGAAAACTTTACGACTTCTCACGTCGCCGTCTCACCGGAAGTCCCCGAGGTCTCTTTGACCTGAAATATGTTCAGTACGTCAAATATGGATGAATGTCTGGCTGATGTAACATCAGATGGAGTCAATGAGCATGAAAAATTCAAGATCGCGAACTCTTTGGTCTGGAAAGTGTTCAGTATGTCAAATATGGACTACTGTATGGTTGATGAGACATCAGGAGGAGAAAATTAGTCTGTATAGAAAGTTCAAGATTGAGAACTCCTTGGCCTAAAATATGTTCAGTATGTAAAATATGGACTACTGTATGGTTGATGAGACATCAGAAGGCCTCAATTAAAGAAGTCTGTATGTAGCAAATTCAAGATCAAGGTCACTTTGGTCTGAAATATATTCAATAGGTTAATCATGGACCACATCCTGGCTGATATAACATCAGAAGGAGTCTAGAAATAGGAATGGAATGATAAAGTTTGAAGACTCTGTGGCCAGAAAGATGTTCAATAGGTCAAATATGGACTACTGTATGACTGATGAGACATCAGGAGTCAATGAGCATGAAAATTTCAAGATCGAGAACTTTTTGGCCTGAAAAGTGTTCAGCCTGTCAAATATGGACTACTGTATGGTTGATGAGACATCAGAAGGAGAAAATTAGTCTGTATAGAATGTTCAAGATTGAGAACTCCTTGGCCTAAAATATGTTCAGTATGTAAAATATGGGCTACTGTATGGTTGATGAGACATCAGAAGGCCTCAATTAAAGAAGTCTGTATATAGAAAATTCAAGATCAAAGCCACTTTGGCCTGAAATATGTTCAATAGGTTAAGCATGGACCACATCCTGGCTGATATAACATCAGAAGGAGTCTAGAAGTAGGAATGGAATGATAATGTTTGAAGACTTTGTAGCCAGAAAGATGGTCAATAGGTCAAATATGGACTACTGTATGGTTGATGAGACATCAGAAGGCCTCAATTAGTCTGTATAGAAAATTCAAAACCAAGGCCTCTTTGGCCTGAAATATATTCAATAGGTTAAACATGGACTACATCATGACTGTAGAAAAAAAGATGTTCAATAGGTCAAAAAAGGACTACTGTCTGGCTGATGTTACATCAGAAGGAATCTAGAAGTAACAATGGATTGATAAAGTTTGAAGACTCTGTGGCCAGAAAGATGTTCAATAGGTCAAATATGGACTACTGTCTGTCTGATGTAACATCAGAAGCAGTCTATGAGTATGTACAGAAAGTTCAAGATCTAGGTATCTTTGACCTGAAATATGTTCAGTACGTAAAATATGGATGTAACATCAGATGGAGTATACAAGTAGGAATGGAATGATAAAGTTTGAAAACTGTGTGGAAAGAAAGATGTTCAATAGATGAAAAATGATGTGACATCAGAAGCAGTCTATGAGTATGTATAGAAAGTTCAAGATCGAGAACTCTTTAGCCTTAAAAGTCTACAGTATGTCAAATACGGACTTAAACCGCACAAATGTGATATATAGCAGAGGAATAAGATGCAGTACAATGCAACAACACACATGGTATGTTTTCTTTTACAAAGGAATTTTAGTTAATGTATGAATGTAATAATTCATGCAACGTAATAAGTTAGTTCTTATATGCAATGCAAAGCAACAAGACATATGCTATGTGTTATCTCTTTAAAGCACATGGAATGAGTTAGTTCTGTTGTATGCAAAGTAAGGGAATAAGTTAGCTCTTTATGCAATGCAATGCAACATATGCAATGCAATGCACGTGTGTAATGCAATGCTTACATTCGTTCTTGTAAGCATTGCATTGCAACAGAACATATGTTATGGGTTATCTGCTCAATGCACAATGTATTAACACCGTGTATGCATTGCAATCTTTTCAGTGCACAACGGGAAAAGTTAGATAGAATAAGTTACAATGAATCATTGCATAGCTTATGTTATTCTTCACTGCACAACATAAAAGTTAGTTATTGCATGCAATGCATGTTCATTCACATGTGTTATTCTTCGATTCGTCAATAAGTATATAATATAAAAGTATATAATGACTTTAATGCAGTGCAAATTCTATAGTATGCAATGCAATACAAAATCACATACATTATGTGATATATTTTCATGTTCTTGTATGCAATGCAATGCAACGGAATAATTTAGTTCTTATTTCCAATAAAATGCAACATATGTTATGTTATCTTCTCAATGCATAACGGACAGAGTTGGTTCTTGTATGCAATGCAAAATCACATATTTTGCGTTTTCTTTTGATGCATAACGGAATATGTTCGTTTTTATATGCAATGCAGTGCAACAGCTCTCGTGTGTTATATCTTTTCAGTGCACAACGGGATAAGTTAGTACTTGCATGTAATGATTTATTTTTATGTTATCACTTCAATGCATAATGGAATAAGTTAGTTAGAATAAGTTACAATGGAACATTGCATAGCTTATTTTATTCTTCACAACATACAAGTTAGTTATTGCATGCAATGCAATAAAAAGTTAATTCACATGTGTTATTCAATGCAAGTCAATAAGTATATAATATAAAATTATATAATGCAATAATGCATTGTACATTAAAGACATAACACATAACATATGCTATATTACAATGCAATGCTTACAAGAACTTAATCATTCCGTTTTGCTAAAGTTAGATCTTGTATAGAATGCAATGCAAGAGCACAGATGCCATGTGTTATGTCTTAAATGTAAAATGAAATAAGTTATTATTGAATGCAATGCAATGCAACATCACATATGTTATCTCTTCAATGCACAATGGAATAAGTTAGTTCTTGTATGCAATGCAGTGCAACAGCTCCCATGTGTTATATCTTTTCAGTGCACAACGGGATAAGTTAGTACTTGCATGTAATGCAACAACATATATATTATGTTATCACTTCAATGCATAATGGAATAAGTTAGTTAGAATGGAACATTGCATAACTTATGTTATTCTTCACTGCACAACATAAAAGTTAGTTATTGCATGCAATGCGATAAAAAGTTAATTCACATGTGTTATAATTCAATGCGTCAATGATGTAATACAAAAGTATATAATGCAATAATGCAAAGCAATGCAAATTCTATTGTATGCAATGCAATATAAAAATCACATACTTTATGTATATATTTATGTTATATATATATTTTCAACGCATAACGAAATGAGTTAGTTCTTGTATGCAATTACAATGCAACAGATGTTATGTTATCAGCTCAATGCATTAATGAGTTAGCTCTTGCATGCAATGCAAAATCACGTTGCATTTTTTCTTTCGATGCTTATCGGAATAAGTTCATTCTTGTATGCAACAACACATGTTATGTCTTATCTTTTCAATGCACAATGGAATGAGTTAGTTCTTGTAAGCATTGCATTGCAACATAGCATATGTTATGTTTTCTCTTCAGTGCACAATGGATTAACATCGTGTATGCATTGCAACAGCACATATGTTATGTGTTGTCTTTAATGCACAATGGAATAAGTTAGTTCTTGTATTCAATGAATTCTATACATTATATTCTTCAACGAGCAACGGATCAAGGTAGATCTTGCTGTAAGGCAATGCAACAACTCGTATGCTAAGTGTTAAATGGTGTATACAATACAATGAAACAGTGCATAGCTCACTGCACAACAGAATAAGTTAGTATTGCATGCAATGCAATAAAAAGTTCATTCATATATGTTATTCTTCAATGCAAGTCTATGTTATATAAAAGTATATAATGCAATAATGCAATGGCAGTGCAAATTCTATTATATGCAATGCAATACAAAATCACATACTTTATGTGATATCTTTTCAGTGCATAACGAAATGGGTTAGTTCTTGGTATGCAATGCAATGCATAACGGACAGTTTTGGTTCTTGTATGCAATGCAAAATCACATATGTTGCGTTTTCTTTCGATGCATATCGGAATATGTTCGTTTTTATATGCAATGCAGTGCCACAGTTCTCGTGTGTTATATCTTTTTAGTGCACAAAGGTAAAAGTTAGTACTTGCATGTAATGCAACCACATATTTTATGGTATCTCACCCTTGGCGAGAAATATGTTCAATAATAGGTCAAATATGGACAGCTGTCTGTCTAACGTAAAATCAGAAGGGGTCTACGAGTATGCACAGAACGTTCATGATCGAGGTCTCTTTGGCCTGAAATATGTTCAATAAGGCAATTTTTATTGGATTATAGCCTTAAAAAGTCTACAGTATGTCAAATACGGACTTAATAAAAAAGTCAGTACGTTTATAATATGCATTGCAAACCGCACAAATGTGATGTTTAGCAGGGGAATAAGATAGTTCTCGTATGCAGTGCAATGCAACAACACACATGGTATGTTAACTTTTACAAAGGAATTTTAGTTAATGTATGAATGTAATAATTTATGCAACGTTATAAGTTAGTTTTTATATGCAATGCAAAGCAACAACACATGTTATGTGTTATCTCTTTAAAGCACATGGAATGAGTTAGTTCTGTTGTATGCAAAGCAAGGGAATTAGTTAGCTCTTTATGCAATGCAATGCTACATAAGCAATGCAATGCACGTGTATAAGTTCGTTCTTGTAAGCATTGCATTGCAACAGAACATATGTTATGTGTTATCTACTCAATGCACAATGTATTAACACCGTGTATGCATTGCAATCTTTTCGGTGCACAACGGGATAAGTTAGTACTTGCATGTAATGCAACAACACATATATTATGTTATCTCTTCAATACATAATGGAATAAGTTAGTTAGAATAAGTTCCAATGGAATATTGCATAGTTTAATGTTATTCTTCACTGCACAACATAAAAGTTAGTTATTGCATGCAATGCAATAAAAAGTTAATTCACATGTGTTATAATTCAATGCAAGTCAATTATGTAATATAAAAGTATATAATGCAATAATGCAATGCAATGCAAATTCTATTGTATGCAATGCAATACAAAATCACATACTTTATGTATATATTTATGTTATATATATATTTTCAATGCATAACGAAATGAGTTAGTTCTTGTATGCAATACAAAATCACATATGTTGCATTTTTTCTTTCGATGCTTATCGGAATAAGTTCATTCTTGTATGCAACAACACATGTTATGTCTTATCTTTTCAATGCACAATGGAATGAGTTAGTTCTTGTAAGCATTGCATTGCAACATAGCATATGTTATGTGTTTTCTCTTCAGTGCACAATGGATTAACATCGTGTATGCATTGCAACAGCACATATGTTATGTGTTGTCTTTAATGCACAATGGAATAAGTTAGTTCTTGTATTCAATGAATTCTATACATTATATTCTTCAACGAGCAACGGATCAAGGTAGATCTTGCTATAAGGCAATGCAACAACTCGTATGCTAAGTGTTAAATGGTGTATACAATACAATGAAACAGTGCATAGCTCACTGCACAACAGAATAAGTTAGTATTGCATGCAATACAATAAAAAGTTCATTCATATATGTTATTCTTCAATGCAAGTCTGTTAAGTATGTAATATAAAAGTATATAATGCAATAATGCAATGGCAGTGCAAATTCTATTATATGCAATGCAATACAAAATCACATACTTTATGTGATATCTTTTCAGTGCATAACGAAATGGTTTAGTTCTTGGTATGCAATGCAATGCATAACGGACAGAGCTGGTTCTTGTATGCAATGCAAAGCAACAACACATATGTTATATGTTATCTCTTTAAAGCACATGGAATGAGTTAGTTCTGTTGTATGCAAAGCAAGGAAATAAGTTAGCTCTTTATGCAATGCAATGCAACATATCAGTGCACAACGGGATTGCATTGCAATCTTTTCAGTGCACAACGGGATAAGTTAGTACTTGCATGTAATGCAACAACTTCAATGTATCACTTCAATGCATAATGGAATAAGTTAAAATAAGTTACAATGGAACATTGCATAGTTTATGTTATTATTCACTGCACAACATACAAGTTAGTTATTGCATGCAATGCAATAAAAAGTTAATTCACATGTGTTATTCAATGCAAGTCAATAAGTATATAATATAAAATTATATAATGCAATAATGCATTGTACATTAAAGACATAACACATAACATATGTTATATTGCAATGCAATGCTTACAAGAACTTAATCATTCCGTTTTGCTAAAGTTAGATCTTGTATAGAATGCAATGCAAGAGCACAGATGCCATGTGTTATGTCTTAAATGTAAAATGAAATAAGTTATTATTGAATGCAATGCAACGCAACATCACATATGTTATCTCTTCAATGAATAATGGAATAAGTTAGTTTTGTATTCAATGAATTAAATTATACATTATATTCTTCAACAAGCAACGGATCAAGAAAGATATTGCTGTAAGGCAATGCAACAACTCGTATGCAATAAAACGTTCATTGCATATATAATATAAAAGTATATATATACAACAATGCAATGCAGTGCCAATTCTACTGTATGCAATGCAATAAAAAATCACATACTTTATGTGACATATTTTCATGTTCTTGTATGCAATGCAATGCAACGGAATAAGTTAGTTCTTATTTGCAATACAATGCAACATATGTTGTTATCTTCTCAATGCATAACGGACAGAGTTGGTTCTTGTATACAATACAATGAAACAGTGCATAGCTTATGTTATTCTTCACTGCACAACAGAATAAGTTAGTTATTGCATGCAATGCAATAAAAAGTTAATTCACATGTGTTATTATTCAATGCGTCAATTATGTAATATAAAAGTATATAATGCAATAATGCAATGCAGCGCAAATTCTGTTGTATGCAATGCAATACAAAATCACATACTTTATGTAATATTTTTTCAATGCATAACGAAATGAGTTAGTTCTTGTATGCAGTGCAATGCAACAACATATGTTATGTGTTATCTCTTCAATGCACAATGGATTAACTCCGTGCATTGCAACAAGCACATATGTTTTTGTTAGTTGTTGTGTGCAATCTAATGAAACAGAGCATGTTTTATTCTAACTGCACAACAAAACAAGTTAGATCTTGTATAGAATGCAATGCACTTGCACAGATGCATTGAGTTATGTCTTAAATGTAAAATGAAATAAGTTATTATTGAATACAATGCAACGCAACATCACATATGGTATCTCTTCAAAGCAAAACGCAATGACTTAGTTCTTGTATGCAATGCAGTGCATAAGCTCCAGTGTGTTATATCTTTTCAGTGCACAACGGGATAAGTTAGTACTTGCATGTAATGCAACAACACATATTTTATGGTATCTCACCCTTGGCGAGAAATATGTTCAATAGGTCAAATATGGACAGCTGTCTCGCTAACGTAACATCAGAAGGGGTCTACGAGTATGTACAGAACGTTCATGATCGAGGTCTCTTTGGCCTGAAATATGTTCAATATTTATTGGATTATTGTCTGGCTGATGTAACATCAGGACTCGAAAAGTATTGAAAATTCAAGATCATTTTGTTTAGTAGGTCAAATATGGACTACGTTCTACTTGTAACATCAGAAGGAGTCAGTCAATCAGTATGTATAGAAAGTTTAAAATCGAGGAGTCTTCGGCCAGATTTTCATTATGTCAAATATAGTTTACTATTTATATATTATTTTTGCACTTTCAGTATACTACAGTTCAAATGTAAGTATATTTTTTATACTTAAACTATACCTTTGACTGTACTTTAACTCATTTTAAAAAGAATTTTATTATAGCTTCATGTATCCTTTTTATCAAAACTTGAATTTTATTTTAAGTTGCATAAAGAAAGGTTAACATTTTAAACAAAAAGTGGAGAAAATCGCATTTTTGTTAAAGACAACGCCTTGATCTCAATTCTTGAATATTTCTTGCTCATTGACTCCGTCTGATGTTACATCAGCCAGACAGTAGACCATATTTGGCCTATTGAACATCTTTCTGGCCACAGAGTCTTCAAACTTTATCATTCCATTCCTACTTTTGATTATTTCTAATGTTATATACCTCAGTCCTTAGTTGACCTTTCGAATATCTTTCCTAAATTGACTCCTTCTGATGTCTCATCAACCATACAGTTGTTCATATTTGACATACTGAAAATTTTAGGCCAAAGAGGTCTTGGTCTTGAATTTTCTATACAGACTAATTGACTCCTTCTAATGTCTCATCAGCCATACATTATTCCATATATGACAAACTGAACACTTTTCAGGAAAAAAAAAAGTTCTCGATCTTGAATTTTTCATGCTTATTGACTCCGTCGGATGTTACATCAGCCAGACATTTATCCATATTTTATGTACTGAACATATTTCAGGTCAAAGAGACCTCGAGCTTGAACCTTCTATACATACTCATGATTGCTTCTGATGTTGCATCAGCCAGACAGTAGTCCATATTTGACAAACTGAAAATATTTCAGGCCAAAGAGGCCTTGATCTTGAATTTTCTATACAGACTAATTGACTCCTTCTGCTGTCTCATGAATCATACATTATTCCATATTTGACAAACTGAAAGTATTTCAGGCCAAAGAGGCCCTGATCTTGAATTTTCTATACAGACTAGTTGAGGCCCTTTGATGTCTCATCAACTATACAGTATTCAATATTTGACATACTGAAAATATTTCAGGCCATGCAGTTCTCAATTTTGAACTTTCTATACAGACCAATTGACTCCTGATGTCTCAACTATACAGTATTCCATATTTGACATACTGAACACTTTTCATGCCGAGTTCTCAATCTTGAGTTTTTCATGCTCATTGACTCCGTCTGATGTTGCATCAGCCAAACATTTATCCATATTTTATGTACTGAACATGTTTCATGTAAAAGAGACCACTTTCTATACATACTCATAGACTGCCCCTGATGTTACATCAGACAGACATTAGTCCATATTTGACCATTTGAACATCTTTCTGGCCACAGTCTTCAAACTTTATCATTCCATTCCTACTTATAGACTCCGTCTGATGTTATATCAGCCAGGATATTGTCCATGTTTAACCTATTGAACATAATTCAGGCCAAAGAGAAATTGATCTTGATTTTTCAATACAGAATAATTGATTGAGGCCTTCTGAATGCTAATCAACCATTCGGTAGTCCATATTTGACCTATTGAACATCTTTCTGGACATTGAATTTTCGATTCTTTATTTTTCTTGCTCATTAACACCGTCTGATGTTACATCAGCCAGACAGTAGTCCATATTTGACCGATTGAACATCTTTCTGGCCACTGAGTCTTCAAACTTTATCACTCCATTCCTACTTCTAGACCCCTGATATCAGTCAGACAGTAGTCCTTATTTGACCTTTTCAACATCTCTCCTAATTGACTCCTTCTGATGTCTCATCAACCATATAGTATTCCATATATGACATACTGATAATATTTCAGGCCAACAAGGCCTTGCTCTTGAATTTTCTATACAGACTAACTGAGGTCTTTTGATGTCTCATCAACCATACAGTATTCCATATTTGACAAACTGAAAATATTTCAGGCCGAAGAGGCCTTGATCTTGAATTTTCTATACAGACCAATTGACTCCTTCTGATATCTCATCAACCATACAGTATTCCATATTTGACATACTGAACATATTTCAGGCCAAGGAGTTTTCAATCTTGAACTTTCTATATATACTCATCGACTGTCCCTGATGTTGCATCAGGCAGACATTAGTCCATAGTTGACCTATTAAACATCTTTCTGGCCACAGAGTCTTCAAACGATATCATTGCATTCTTACTTCTAGATTCCTTCTGATGTTATATCAGCCATGTTTAACCTACTGAACATATTTCAGGCCAAAGAGAAATTGATCTTGAATTTTCAATACAGACTAATTGATTGAGACCATCAACCATTCGGTATTCCATATTTGACCTAGTGAACATCTTTCTGGACATAGAATTCTCGATTCTTGAATTTTTCTTGCTCATTGACTCCGTCTGATGTTACATCAGCCAGACATTCATCCATATTTGAAGTACTGATGATATTTCAGGTCAAAGAGACCTCAATCTTGAACTTTCTATACATACTCATAGACTTCTTCTGATGTTACATCAGCCAGACAGTAGTCCATATTTGACCGATTGAACATCTTTCAGGCCAAAGAGGCCTTGGTCTTGAAATTTCTATACAGACTATTTGACTCCTTCTGATGTCTCATCAACCATACAGTATTCCAAATATGACAAACTGAAAATATTTCAGTCCGAAGAGGCCTTGATCTTGAATTTTCTAAACAGACTTATTTAGGCCTTTTGATATCTCATCAACCATACAGTATTCCATATTTGACATACTGAACACATTTCATGCGAAGGAGTTCTCAATCTTGAACTTTCTATACAGACCAACTGACTCCTTCTGATGTCTCATCAACCATACAGTACTCCATATTTGACATACTGAACACTTTTCAGGCCAAAGAGTTCACAATCTTGAGTTTTTCATACTCATTGACTCCGTCTGATGTTACATCAACCAGACATTCATCCATATTTGAAGTACTGATGATATTTCAGTTCAAAGAGACCTCAATCTTGAACTTTCTATACATACTCATAGACTGCTTCTGATGTTACATGAGACAGACATTTGTCCATATTTGACCTATTGAACATCTTTCTGGCCACAGAGTCTAAAAAACGTTATCACTGCATTCCTACTTCTAGATTCATTCTGATGTTATATCAGTCAGACAGTACTCCTTATTTGACCATTTGAACATCTTTCTGGCCACAGAGTCTTCAAACTTTATCATTCCATTCCTACTTCTAGATTCATTCTGATGTTATATCAGTCAGACAGTACTCCTTATTTGACCATTTGAACATCTTTCTGTCCACAGAGTCTTCAAACTTTATCATTCCATTCCTACTTCTAGATTCATTCTGATGTTATATCAGTACGACAGTAGTCCATATTTGAGCGATTAAACATCTTTCAGGGCGAAGAGGCCTTGATCTTGAATTTTGTAAACAGACTAATTGAGGCCTTTTGATATCTCATCAACCATATTTGACATACTGAAAATATTTCAGGCCAAGGAGTTCTCAATCTTGAACTTTCTATAGAGATCAATTGGCTCCTTCTGATATCTCATCAACCATACAATATTCCATTGTTGACATACTGTACATATTTCAGGCCAAGGAGTTCTCAATCTTGAAGTTTCTATACAGACCAATTGACTCCTGATGTCTCATCAACCATACAGTATTCCATATTTGACATACTGAACGCTTTTCAGGCCAAAGAGTTCACAATCTTGAGTTTTTCATGCTCATTAACTCCGTCTGATGTTACATCAGCCAGACAATTATCCATATTTTATGTACTGAACATTTTTCAGGTCAAAGAGACCTCGATCTTGAACTTTCTATACATACTCATCGACTGCCCCTGATGTTACATCAGACAGACATTAGTCCATATTTGACCTATTGAACATCTTTCTGGCCAGAGAGTCTTCAAACGTTATCATTGTATTCCTACTTCTAGATTCCTTCTGATGTTATATCAGTCAGACAGTAGTCCTTATTTGACCATTTGAACATCTTTCTGGCACAGAGTCCTCAAACTTTATCATTCCATTCCTACTTCTAGACTTCAAATGTTATATAAGTCAGACAGTAGTCAGTATTTGACCTTTCGAACATCTTTCCTAATTGATTTTCTCTGATGTCTCATCAACCATACAGTTGTCCATATTTGAGGTCCTGATCATATTTCAGGTCAAAGAGACCGCGATCTTAAACTTTCTATACATACTCATAGACTGCTTCTGATGTTACATCAACCATACAGTAGTCCATATTTGACGTACTGAACATATTTCTGGCCACAGAGTCTTCAAACTTTATCATTCCATTCCTACTTCTAGACCCCTGATTGTTATATCAGTCAGACAGTAGTCCTTATTTGACCTTTTGAACATCTCTCCTAATTGACTCCTGATGTCTCATCAACCATACAGTATTCAATATTTGACATTCTGAACATATTTCAGGCCAAGGAGTTCTCAATCTTGAACTTTCCATACAGACCAACTGACTCCTGATGTCTCATCAACAATGCAGTATTCCATAAATGACATACTCAAAATATTTCAGGCCAACGAGGCCTTGCTCTTGAATATTCTATACAGACTAATTGAGGTCTTCTGATGTCTCATCAACCATACAGTATTCAAAATTTGACATACTGAAAATATTTCAGGCCAAGAAGTTCTCAATCTTGAACTTTCTATAGAGACTAACTAACTCCTTCTGATGTCTCATCAACCATACAGTATTCAAAATTTGACATACTGAAAATATTTCAGGCCAAGAAGTTCTCAATCTTGAACTTTCTATAGAGACTAACTAACTCCTTCTGATGTCTCATCAACTATACAGTATTCCATATATGACATACTGAAAATATTCCAGGCCAATGAGGCCTTGCTCTTGAATATTCTATACAGACTAATTGAGGTCTTCTGATGTCTCATCAACCATACAGTATTCCATATTAGACATACTGAACATACTTCAGGCCAAGGAGTTCTCAATCTTGAACTTTCTATACAGACCAACTGACTCCTTCTGATGTCTCATCAACCATACAGTATTCCATATTTGATATAATGAACAATGTTCAGGCCAAAGAGCCCACGATCTGGAGTTTTTCATGCTCATTGACTCCGTCTGATGTTACATCAGCCAGACATTTATCCATATTTTATGTACTGAACATATTTCAGGTCAAAGAGACCTCAATATTGAACTTTCTATACACACTCATCGACTGCCCCTGATGTTACATCAGACAGACATTATTCCATATTTGACCTATTGAACATCTTTCTGGCCACAGAGTCTTCAAACGTTATCATTGCATTCCTACTTCTAGATTCCTTGTGATGTTATATCAGTCAGACAGTAGTCCTTATTTGACAATTTGAACATCTTTCTGGCCACAGAGTCCTCAAACTTTATCATTCCATTCCTACTTCTAGACTTCTTCTAATGTTATATAAGTCAGACAGTAGCCCTTATTGACCTTTCGAACATCTTTCCTAATTGGTTCCTTCTGATGTCTCATCAACCATACAGTAGTCCATATTTGACCTATAGAACATATTTCTGTTCACAGAGTCTTCAAACTTTATCATTCCATTCCTACTTCTAGACTCCTTCTAATGTTATATGTCAGACAGTAGTAATTATTTGACCTATCAAACATATTTCCTAATTGATTCCTTCTGATGTCTCAACCATACAGTTGTCCATATTTGACATAATGTAAATTTCAGGCCAAAGATACCTCGATCTTGAACTTTCTATACATACTCATCGACTGCCCCTGATGTTACATCAGACAGACATTATTCCATATTTGACCTATTGAACATCTTTCTGGCCACAGAGTCTTCAAATATTATCATTGCATTCCTACTTCTAGATTCCTTCTGATTTTATATCAGTTAGACAGTAGTCCTTATTTGACCATTTGAACATCTTTCTGGCCAGAGTCCTCAAACTTTATCATTCCATTCCTACTTCTAGACTTCTTCTAATGTTATATAAATCAGACAGTAGCCCTTATTGACCTTTCGAACATCTTTCCTAATTGGTTCCTTCTGATGTCTCATCAACCATACAGTAGTCCATATTTGAGGTACTGAAAATATTTCAAGCCAAAGAGGCCTTGTTCTTGAATTTTCTATACAGACTATTTGACTCCTGATGTCTCATCAACCATACATTATTCCAAATATGACAAACTGAACACTTTTCAGGCCAAAGAGTTCTCGATTTTGAATTTATCATGCTCATTGACTCCGTCTGATGTTGCATCAGCCAGACATTTATCCATATTTTATTTACTGAACATATTTCAGGTAAAAGAGACCTAGAGCTTCAACCTTCTATACATACTCATGATTGCTTCTGATGTTATATTAGACAGACAGTAGTCCTTATTTGAACTTTTGAAAATCTTTCCTAATTGACTCCTTCTGATGTGTTATCAACCATACAGTAGTCCATATTTGACATACTGAACATCTTTCTGGCCAGAGAGTCTTCAAACTTTATCATTTCATTCCTACTTCTAGACCCCTGATGTTATATTAGTCAGACAGTAGTCCTTATTTGACCTTTTGAACATCTCTCCTAATTGACTCCTTCAGATGTCTCATCAACCATACAGTATTCCATATATGACGTACTGAAAATATTTCAGGCCAACGAGGCCTTGCTCTTGAATTTTCTATACAGACTAATTGAGGTCTTCTGATGTCTCATCAACCATACAGTATTCCATATTTGACAAAATGAAAATATTTCAGGCCGAAGAGGCCTTGATCTTGAATTTTCTAAACAGAATAATTTAGGCCTTTTGTTATATCATTAACCATACATTATTAAATATTTGACATACTGAAATTATTTCAGGCTAAGGAGTTCTCATTCTTGAACTTTCTATACAGACTAATTGACTCCTTCTGATATCTCAACCATATAGTACTCCATATTTGACATACTGAACATATTTCAGGCCAAGGAGTTCTCAATCTTGAACTTTCTATACAGACCAATTGACTCCTTCTGATGTCTCATCAACAATACCGTATTCCATATTTGACATACTGAACACTTTTCAGGCCAAAGAGTTCTCGATCTTGAATTTATCATGCTCATTGACTCCGTCTGATGTTACATCAGCCAGACATTTATCCATATTTTATGTACTGAACATATTTCAGGTCAAAGAGACCTCGAGCTTGAACATTCTATACATACTCATGATTGCTTCTGATGTTACATCAGCCAGACAGTAGTCCATATTTGACCTATAGAACATCTTTCTGGCCACAGAGTCTTCAAACTTTATCATTCCATTCCTACTTCTAGACTCCTTCTAATGTTATGTAAGTCAGACAGCAGTAATTATTTGACCTCTCGAACATATTTCCTAATTGATTCCTTATGATGTCTCATCCACCATACAGTTGCCCATATTTGACATACTGAAAATTTCAGGCCAAAGATGCCTCGATCTATAACTTTCTATACATACACATAGACTGCTTCTGATGTTACATCAGCCAGACAGTAGTCGATATTTAACCTATTGAACATCTTTCTGGCCACAGAGTCTTCAAACTTTATCATTCCATTCCTACTTCTAGACTTCTTCTAATGTTATATAAGTCAGACAGTAGTAATTATTTGACCTCTCGAACATATATCCTAATTGATTCCTTCTGATGTCTCATCAACCATACAGTTGTCCATATTTGATATACTGAAAATTTCAGGCCAAAGAGACCTCGATCTTGAACTTTCTATACATACTCATAGACTGCTTCTGATGTTACATCAGCCAGACAGTAGTCCTTATTTGACCTTTTGAACATCTCTCCTAATTGACTCCTGATGTCTCATCAACCATACAGTATTCAATATTTGACATTCTGAACATATTTCAAGCCAAGGAGTTCTCAATCTTGAACTTTCCATACAGACCAACTGACTCCTGATGTCTCATCAACAATGCAGTATTCCATAAATGACATACTCAAAATATTTCAGGCCAACGAGGCCTTGCTCTTGAATATTCTATACAGACTAATTGAGGTCTTCTGATGTCTCATCAACCATACAGTATTCAAAATTTGACATACTGAAAATATTTCAGGCCAAGAAGTTCTCAATCTTGAACTTTCTATAGAGACTAACTAACTCCTTCTGATGTCTCATCAACTATACAGTATTCCATATATGACATACTGAAAATATTCCATGCCAATGAGGCCTTGCTCTTGAATATTCTATACAGACTAATTGAGGTCTTCTGATGTCTCATCAACCATACAGTATTCCATATTAGACATACTGAACATACTTCAGGCCAAGGAGTTCTCAATCTTGAACTTTCTATACAGACCAACTGACTCCTTCTGATGTCTCATCAACCATACAGTATTCCATATTTGATATACTGAACAATGTTCAGGCCAAAGAGCCCACGATCTGGAGTTTTTCATGCTCATTGACTCCGTCTGATGTTACATCAGCCAGACATTTATCCATATTTTATGTACTGAACATATTTCAGGTCAAAGAGACCTCGAGCTTGAACATTCTATACATACTCATGATTGCTTCTGATGTTACATCAGCCAGACAGTAGTCCATATTTGACGGGTTGAACATCTTTCTGGCCACAGAGTCTTCAAATTTTACGATTCCATTCCTACTTTTAGACCCCTGATGTTATATCAGTCAGACAGTAGTCCTTATTTGACCTCTCGAACATCTCTCCTAATTGACTCCTTCTGATGTCTCATCAACCATACAGTATTCCATATATGACATACTGAAAATATTTCAGGTCAAGGAGTTCTCAATCTTGAATTTTCTATATAGACCAATTGACTCCTTCTGATATCTCATCAACCATACAGTATTCCATATTTCACATACTGAACACTTTTCACGCCAAAGAGTTCACGATCTTGAGTATTTCATCCTCACTGACTCCGTCTGATGTTACATCAGCCAGACATTTATCCATATTTTATGTACTGAACATATTTCAGGCCAACGAGGCCTTGATCTTGAATTTTCTATACAGACTAATTAAGGCCTTTTGATATCTCATCAACCATGCAGTATTAAATATTTGACATACTGAAATTATTTTAGGCCAAGGAGTTCTCAATCTTGAACTTTCTATACAGTCCAGTTGACTCCATCTGATATCTCATCAACCATACAATATTCCATAGTTGACATACTGTACATATTTCAGGCCAAGGAGTTCTCAATCTTGAAATTTCTATACAGACCAATTGACTCCTGATGTCACATCAACCATACAGTATTCCATATTTGACATACTGAACACTTTTCAGGCCAAAGAGTTCACAATCTTGAGTTTTTCATGCTCATTAACTCCGTCTGATGTTACATCAGCCAGGCAATTATCCATATTTTATGTACTGAACATATTTCAGGTCAAAGAGACCTTGATCTTGAACTTTCTATACATACTCATCGACTGCCCCTGATGTCACATCAGACAGACATTAGTCCATATTTGACCTATTGAACATCTTTCTGGCCAGAGAGTCTTCAAACGTTATCATTGCATTCCTACTTCTAGAGTCCTTTTGATGTTATATCAGTCAGACAGTAGTCCTTATTTGACCATTTGAACATCTTTCTGGCCACATAGTCCTCAAACTTTATCATTCCATTCCTACTTGTAGACTTCTAATGTTATATAAGTCAGACAGTAGTCCTTATTCGACCTTTCGAACATCTTTCCTAATTGATTTTCTCTGATGTCTCATCAACCATACAGTTGTCCATATTTGAGGTACTGATCATATTTCAGGTCAAAGAGACCGCGATCTTAAACTTTCTATACATACTCATAGACTGCTTCTGATGTTACATCAACCATACAGTAGTCCATATTTGACATACTGAACATATTTCTGGCCACAGAGTCTTCAAATTTTATCATTCCATTCCTACTTCTAGACTCCTTCTGATGTTATATCAGAAAAGACAGTAGTCCTTATTTGAACTTTTGAACATCTTTCCTAATTGACTCCTTCTGTTGTGTCATCAACCATACAGTAGTCCATATTTGACATACTGAACATATTTCTGGCCACAGAGTCTTCAAACTTTATCATTCCATTCCTACTTCTAGACCCCTGATTGTTATATCAGTCAGACAGTAGTCCTTATTTGACCTTTTGAACATCTCTCCTAATTGACTCCTTCTGATGTCTCATCAACCATACAGTATTCAATATTTGACATTCTGAACATATTTCAGGCCAAGGAGACCTCGATCTTGAACTTTCTATACATATTCATCGACTGCCCCTGATGTTACATCAGACAGACATTAGTCCATATTTGACCTATTGAACATCTTTCTGGCCACAGAGTCTTCAAACGTTATCATTGCATTCCTACTCCTAGATCCCTTCTGATGTTATACCAGTCAGACAGTAGTCCTTATTTGACCATTTGAACATCTTTCTGGCCACAAAGTCCTCAAACTTTATCATTCCATTCCTACTTCTAGACCCCTGATGTTATATCAGACAGACAGTAGTCCTTATTTGACCTTTTGAACATCTCTCCTAACTGACTCCTTCTGATGTCTCATCAACCATACAGTATTCCATATATAACATACTGAAGATATTTCAGGCCAATGAGGCTTTGATCTTGAATTTTCTATACAGACTAATTTAGGCCTTTTGATATCTCATCAACCATACAGTATTCCATATTTGACAAACTGAAAATATTTCAGACCGACGAGGGCTTGATCTTGAATTTTCTAAACAGACTAATTTAGGCCTTTTTATATATTATTAACCATACATTATTAAATATTTGACATACTGAAATTATTTCAGGCCAAGGAGTTCTCAATCTTGAACTTTCTATACAGACCAATTGATTCCTTCTGATATCTCAACCATACAGTATTCCATATTTGACATACTGAACATATTTCAGGCCAAAGAGTTCTCAATCTTGAACTTTCTATACAGACCAATTGACTCCTTCTGATGTCTCATCAACCATACCGTATTCCATATTTGACATACTGAACACTTTTCAGGCCAAAGAGTTCTCGATCTTGAATTTATCATGCTCATTGAATCCGTCTGATGTTACATCAGCCAGACATTTATCCATATTTTATGTACTGAACATATTTCAGGTCAAAGAGACCTCGAGCTTGAACATTCTATACATACTCATGATTGCTTCTGATGTTACATTAGCCAGACAGTAGTCCATATTTGACCTATAGAACATCTTTCTGGCCACAGAGTCTTCAAACTTTATCATTCCATTCCTACTTCTAGACTCCTTCTAATGTTATGTAAGTCAGACAGTAGTAATTATTTGACCTCTCGAACATATTTCCTAATTGATTCCTTATGATGTCTCATCCACCATACAGTTGCCCATATTTGACATACTGAAAATTTCAGGCCAAAGATACCTCGATCTTGAACTTTCTATACATACTCATAGACTGCTTCTGATGTTACATCAGCCAGACAGTAGTCGATATTTGACATATTGAACATCTTTCTGGCCAAAGAGTCTTCAAACTTTATCATTCCATTCCTACTTCTAGACTTCTTCTAATGTTATATGTCAGACAGTAGTAATTATTTGACCTCTCGAACATATTTCCTAATTGATTCCTTCTGATGTCTCATCAACCATACAGTATTCCATATATGACATACTGAAGATATTTCAGGCCAACGAGGCCTTGATCTTGAATTTTCTATACAGACTAATTTAGGCCTTTTGATATCTCATCAACCATGCAGTATCAGACATTTGACATACTGAAATTATTTTAGGCCAAGGAGTTCTCAATCTTGAACTTTCTATACAGACCATTTGACTCCATCGGATATCTCATCAACCATACAATATTCCATAGTTGACATACTGTACATATTTCAGGCCAAGGAGTTCTCAATCTTGAAATTTCTTTACAGACCAATTGACTCCTGATGTCTCATCAACCATACAGTATTACATATTTTACATACTGAACACTTTTCAGGCAAAAGAGTTCACAATCTTGAGTTTTTCATGCTCATTAACTCCGTCTGATGTTACATCAGCCAGACAATTATCCATATTTTATGTACTGAACATATTTCAGGTCAAAGAGACCTCGATCTTGAACTTTCTATACATACTCATCGACTGCGCCTGATATTACATCAGATAGACATTAGTCCATATTTGACCTATTGAACATCTTTCTGGCCACAGAGCCTTCAAACATTATCAATGCATTCCTACTTCTAGACTTCTAATGTTATATAAATCAGACAGTAGCCCTTATTGACCTTTCGAACATCTTTCCTAATTGGTTCCTTCTGATGTCTCATCAACCATACAGTAGTCCATATTTGAGGTACTGAAAATATTTCAAGCCAAAGAGGCCTTGTTCTTGAATTTTCTATACAGACTATTTGACTCCTGATGTCTCATCAACCATACATTATTCCAAATATGACAAACTGAAAACTTTTCAGGCCAAAGAGTTCTCGATTTTGAATTTATCATGCTCATTGACTCCGTCTGATGTTGCATCAGACAGACATTTATCCATATTTTATTTACTGAACATATTTCAGGAAAAAGAGACCTAGAGCTTCAACCTTCTATACATACTCATGATTGCTTCTGATGTTATATTAGACAAACAGTAGTCCTTATTTGAACTTTTGAACATCTTTCCAAATTGACTCCTTCTGATGTGTCATCAACCATACAGTAGTCCATATTTGACATACTGAACATCTTTCTGGCCAGAGAGTCCTCAAACTTTATCATTTCATTCCTACTTCTAGACCCCTGATGTTATATTAGTCAGACAGTAGTCCTTATTTGACCTTTTGAACATCTCTCCTAATTGACTCCTTCTGATGTCTCATCAACCATACAGTATTCCATATTTGACAAACTGAAAATATTTCAGGCCGAAGAGGCCTTGATCTTGAATTTTCTAAACAGAATAATTTAGGCCTTTTGATATATCATTAACCATACATTATTAAATATTTGACATACTGAAATTATTTCAGGCCAAGGAGTTCTCAATCTTGAACTTTCTATACAGACCAATTGACTCCTTCTGATGTCTCATCAACCATACCGTATTCCATATTTGACCTATAGAACATCTTTCAGTCTTCAAACTTTATCATTCCATTCCTACTTCTAGATTCCTTCTGATGTTATATCAGTCAGACAGTAGTCCTTATCTGACTATTTGAACATCTTTCTGGCCACAGAGTCCTCAAACTTTATTATTCCATTCCTACTTCTAGACTTCTTCTAATGTTATATAAGTCAGACAGTAGTCCTTATTTAACCTTTCGAACATCTTTCCTAATTGATTTTCTCTGATGTGTCATTAACCATACAGTAGTCCATATTTGACATGCTGAACATATTTCTGGTCACAGAGTCTTCAAACTTTATCATTCCATTCCTACTTCTAGACCCCTGATTGTTATATCAGTCAGACAGTAGTCCTTATTTGACCTTTTGAACATCTCTCATAATTGACTCCTTCTGATGTCTCATCAACCATAAAGTATTCAATATTTGACATTCTGAACATATATTAGGCCAAGGAGTTCTCAATCTTGAACTTTCCATACAGACCAACTGACTCCTGATGTCTCATCAACCATACAGTATTCCATAAATGACATACTCAAAACATTTCAGGCCAACGAGGCCTTGCTCTTGAATATTCTATACAGACTAACTGAGGTCTTCTGATTTCTCATCAACCATACAGTATTCAATATTTGACATACTGAAAATATTTCAGGCCAAGGAGTTCTCAATCCTGAACTTTCTATAGAGACTAACTAACTCCTTCTGATGTCTCATCAACCATACAGTATTCCATATATGACAAACTGAAGATATTTCAGGCCGAGTTCGTAATCTTGAACTTTCTATACAGACCAATTGACTCCTTCTGATGTCTCATCAACCATACAGCATTCCATAGTTGACATACTGAACATATTTCAGGCCAAGGAGTTCTCAATCTTGAAATTTCTATACAGACCAGTTGACTCCTGATGTCTCATCATCCATACAGTATTCCATAATTGACATACTGAACACTTTTCAGGACAAAGAGTTCACAATCTTGAGTTTTTCATGCTCATTGACTCCGTCTGATGTTACATCAGCCAGAAATGTATCCATATTTTATGTACTGAACATATTTCAGGTCAAAGGGACCGCGATCTTGAACTTTCTATACATACTCATAGACTGCTTCTGATGTTACATCAGACAGACATTAGTCCATATTTGACCTATTGTACATCTTTCTGGCCACAGAGTCTTCAAATGTTATCATTCCATTCCAACTTCTAGACTTCTTCTAATGTTATATAAGTCAGACAGTAGTCCTTATTTGACCTTTCGAACATCTTTCCTAATCGATTCCTTCTTTCTCATCAACCATACAGTTGTCCA
This sequence comes from Coreius guichenoti, assembly GCA_039654105.1. Taxonomy (NCBI): domain Eukaryota; kingdom Metazoa; phylum Chordata; class Actinopteri; order Cypriniformes; family Gobionidae; genus Coreius; species Coreius guichenoti. The sequence continues at coordinate 12,434,780 of CM077189.1, forward strand.
TATTTGACATACCGAAAATATTTCAGGCCAAAGAGGCCTTGGTCTTGAACTTTCTATACAGACCAATTGACTATTTCTGATATCTCATTAACCATACAGTATTAAATATTTGACATACTGAAAATATTTCAGGCCAAGGAGTTCTCAATCTTGATTTTTCTATACAGACCAATTGACTATTTCTGATATCTCATACAGTATTCAGTTTTCTCATACAATATGTCAAATATGGAATACAGTATTCCATATTTGACATACTGAACATATTTCAGGCCAAGGATTTCTCAATCTTGAACTTTCTATACAGACCAATTGACTATTTCTGATATCTCATCAACCATACATTATTCCATATTTGACATACTGAAAATATTTCAGGCCAAGGTGTTCTCAATCTTGAACTTTCTATACAGACCAATTGACTATTTCTGATATCTCATCAACCATACAGTATTCCATATTTGACATACTGAACATATTTCAGGCCAAGGAGTTCTCAATCTTGAACTTTCTATACAGACCAATTGACTATTTTTGATAGCTCATCAACCATACAATATTCCATATTTGACATACTGAAAATATTTCAGGTCAAATAGACCTCAAGCTTGAACCTTCTATACATACTCATGATAGCTTCTGATGTTATCATCTAGACAGTAGTCCATATTTGACCTATTGAACATCTTTCTGGGCACAGAGTCTTCAAACTTTATCATTCCATTCCTACTTCTAGACTTCTTCTGATGTTATATCAATCAGACAGTAGTCCTTATATGACCTTTTGAACATCTTTCCTAAGTGACTCCTTCTGATGTGTCATCAACCATACAGTTGTCCATATTTGACATACTGAACATCTTTCTGGCCACGGAGTCTTCAGAATGTATCATTCCATTCCTACTTCTAGAATCCTTCTGATGTTACATCAGCCAGACATTTATCCATATTTTATGTACTGAACATATTTCAGGTCAAAGGGACCTCAATCTTGAACTTTCTATACATACTCATAGACTGCTTCTGATGTTACATCAGCCAGACAGTAGTCCATATTTGACCTATAGAAAATCTTTCTGGCCACAGAGTCTTCAAACTTTATCATTTAATTCCTACTTATAAACTCCGTCTGATGTTATATCAGCCAGGATATAGTCCATGTTTAACCTATTGAACATATTTCAGGCCAAAGAGAAATTGATCTTGAATTTTCTATATAGACTAAATGATTGAGACCTTTTGATGTCTCATCAACCATTCGGTAGTCCATATTTGACCTATTGAACATCTTTCTGGACAGAATTCTCGATTCTTGAAGTTTTCTTGCTCATTGACTCTGTCTGATGTTTCATCAGCCAGACAGTAGTCCATATTTGACAGATTGAACATCTTTCTGGCCACAGAGACTTCAAACTTTGTCATTCCATTCCTACTTCTAGACCCCTGATGTTATATTAGTCAGACAGTAGTCCTTATTTGACCTTTAGAACATCTCTCCTAATTGACTCCTTCTGACATCTCATCAACCATACAGTATTCTATATTTGACAAACTGAAAATATTTCAGGCCGAAGAGGCCTTGATCTTGAATTTTCTAAACAGACTAATTGAGGCCTTTTTTAATATCTCATCAACCATATTTGACATACTGAAAATATTTCAGGCCACGGAGTTCACGATCTTGAGTTTTTCATGCTCTTTGACTCCGTCTGATGTTACATCAGCCAGACATTTATCCATATTTTATGTACTGAACATATTTCAGGTCAAAGAGACCTCGATCTTGAACTTTCTATACATACTCATCGACTGCCCCTGATGTTACATCAGACAGACAGTAGTCCATATTTGACCTATTGAACATCTTTCTGGCCACAGAGTTTTCAAACTTTATCATTACATTCCTACTTCTAGATTCCTTCTGATGTTATTATGTCATACAGTAGTCCTTATTTGACCTATTGAACATCTTTCTGGCCACAGAGTCTTCAAACTTTATCATTCCATTCCTACTTGTAGACTCCTTCTGATGTTATACCAGTCAAGACAGTAGTCCTTATTTGATCTTTTGAACATCTCTCCTAATTGACTCCTTCTGATGTCTCATCAACCATACAGTAATCCATATATGACATACTGAAAATATTTCAGGCAAACTAGGCCTTTCTCTTGAACATTCTATACAGACTAATTGAGGTCTTCTGATGTCTCATCAACCATACAGTAGTCTAAATTTGACATACTGAACATATTTCAGGCCAAAGAAGCCTTGATCTTGAATTTTGTATACAGACTAATTGACTCCTGATGTCTCATCAACCATACAGAAGTCTATATTTGACGTACTGAACACTTTTCAGGAAAAAGAGTTCTCGACCTTGAATTTTTCATGCTCGTTGACTCTGTGTGGTTACATCAGCCAGACATTTATCCATATTTTATGTACTGAACATATTTCCTCAAAGAGACCTCGAGATTGAACCTTCTAAACATACTCATTGACTCCACCTGATGTTACATCAGCCAGACAGTAGTCCTTATTTGACCATTTGAACATATTTCTGCTCACAGAGTCTTCAAATTTTATCATTCCATTCCTACTTCTAGACCCCTGATGTTATATCAGTCAGACAGTAGTCCTTATTTGACCTTTTGAACATCTCTCCTAATTGACTCCTTCTGATGTCTCATCAACCATACAGTATTCCATATATGACACACTGAACATATTTCAGGCCAAGGAGTTCTCAATCTTGAACTTTCTATACAGACCAATTGACTCTTTCTGATGTCTCATCAACCATACAGTATTCAATATTTGACACACTGAACATATTTTAGGCCAAAGAGAACGTTCTATATATACTCATAGTCTCCTCCTCATGTTACATCATCCAGACTTTGACATCCAGATCCATATTTGACCTTCTGAACATATTTCAGGCAAAAGAAACCTCCGATATTAGCTTTCTACATATACTCAGTAACTCCTGCAGCTTCGTCATCCAGAGATTAGTCCCTTTTTGACCTGTTGAGCCAAAAAGTTCTCAAAGGGCTACTTATGCATACTCATAGTCTCCTTCTGATGTTTTGTCAACCATAGCGTAGTCCATATTTGACATGTTGAACAAATTTCAGACCAAGGTGTCCTTGATCTTGAACTTTCTATACATACTCATTGACTCCTTTTGATGTTACATTAGCCAGACAGCAGTGCATATTTGACATAATGAACATCTTCTGGCGAATGAGTCCTTGATGTTGAATATATATATACATACTCGTTGACTCCTGTTGTCTCATCAACCATATCACATATTTCATAGTCCATATTTGCCCTACTGAACATATTTCAGGCCAAAGAGTCCTAGATCTTGAATTTTCTGTACTTTTTGAGTCCTTGATGTTACATCAGCCAGACAATAATCCAATAAAAATTGACTTATTGAACATATTTCAGGCCAAACAGACCGCGATTATGAACGTTCTGTACATACTCATAGACCCCGTCTGATGTTACATTAGCCAGACAGCTGTCCATATTTGACCTATTGAACATATTTCTCGCCAAGGGTCTTCAAACATTTTCTTTCCATTCCTACTTATAGACTCCTTATGTTATATCAGCCAGGAAGTAGTCCATCTTATTTATAAACGTGCCTTAGAAAAAAAAAAATTGGTGTGTAGTAAAGGTGTGCATCTTGAGTCAAAACAACTGCTTTCCGTTAACTGCTTCAGCTTACAGCTAAAACATGCATTTTAGTTTGAGACTAGCTTAAGCCTTGTCTGTGAAACCGGAGGCTCGTTTATTTGCAATGCCAAACATGTTCGATAATTCCACATTGCATTGCTTTAATGCTCCAAAGTGAAACGCAAAAGCAAATTCTTATTACAGATTCCTTTTAAAACATTTTGTAAAGTCATTTATGTGATGACAAACATGTTCTTAATCATGAACTTAATCATAAATATGTTCAGTTCGTAAAATATGGATGAGTGTCTGGCTGATGTAACAACAGATGTAGTCAATGAGAATGAAAAATTCAAGACTGAGAATTGATGAGACATCAGGAGACAAATAGTCTGTATAGAAAGTTCAAGATCGAGAACTCTTTGGCCTGAAAAATGTTCAGTATGTCAAATATTGACTACTGTATGGTTGATGAGACATCAGAGGGAGTCAATTAGTCTGTATCGAAAGTTCAAGATTGAGAACTCCCTGGCCTGAATATGTTCAGTATGAAAAATATGGACTACCATATGGTTGATAAGAGGTCAACCATAGGCCCCAATTAGTCTCTATAGAAAATTCAAGGTCAGGCCTCTGTGGCCAGAAAGATGTTCAATAGGTCAAATATGGACTACTGTATGATTGATGAGACATCAGAAGGAGTATTAGTCTGTATAGAAAATTCAAGATCAAGGACTCTTTGGCCCCATCCACACTCTGTGTATCGCCAGCATCTTCAGTAATATCAACCGTTTTTAAAGTATTGTTTCTCTACATGTTGTTCTACTAAGGGTCGCGAATAGTATTTTCAAACTATGTCATCCAATAAGTACTAACTAAGCTGTTAAATAATAAGCAATGTGCGGAGCAGAAAACTTTACGACTTCTCATGCCGCCATCTCACCGGAAATCCCCGAGGTCTCTTTGACCTAAAATATGTTCAGTATGTCAAATATGGATGAATGTCTGGCTGATGTAACATCAGATGGAATCAATGAGCATGAAAAATTCAAGATCGAGAACTCTTTGGCCTAAAATATGTTCAGTATGTAAAATATGGACTACTGTATGGTTGATGAGACATCAGAAGGCCTCAATTAAAGAAGTCTGTATATAGAAAATTCAAGATCAAGGCCACTTTGGCCTGAAATATGTTCAATAGGTTAAGCATGGACCACATCCTGGCTGATATAACATCAGAAGGAGCTTAGAAGTAGGAATGGAATTATAAAGTTTAAAGACTCTGTAGCCAGAAAGATGTTCAATAGGTCAAATATGGACTACTGTATGGTTGATGAGACATCAGAAGGCCTCAATTAGTCTGTATAGAAAATTCAAGATCAAGGACTCTTTGGCCCCATCCACACTCTGTGTATCGCCAGCATCTTCAGTAATATCAACCGTTTTTAAAGTATTGTTTCTCTACATGTTGTTCTACTAAGGGTCGCGAATAGTATTTTCAAACTATGTCATCCAATAAGTACTAACTAAGCTGTTAAATAATAAGCAATGTGCGGAGCAGAAAACTTTACGACTTCTCATGCCGCCATCTCACCGGAAATCCCCGAGGTCTCTTTGACCTAAAATATGTTCAGTATGTCAAATATGGATGAATGTCTGGCTGATGTAACATCAGATGGAATCAATGAGCATGAAAAAGTCAAGATCGAGAACTCTTTGGCCTAAAATATGTTCAGTATGTAAAATATGGACTACTGTATGGTTGATGAGACATCAGAAGGCCTCAATTAAAGAAGTCTGTATATAGAAAATTCAAGATCAAGGCCACTTTGGCCTGAAATATGTTCAATAGGTTAAGCATGGACCACATCCTGGCTGATATAACATCAGAAGGAGCTTAGAAGTAGGAATGGAATTATAAAGTTTAAAGACTCTGTAGCCAGAAAGATGTTCAATAGGTCAAATATGGACTACTGTATGGTTGATGAGACATCAGAAGGCCTCAATTAGTCTGTATAGAAAATTCAAAACCAAGGCCTCTTTGGCCTGAAATATATTCAATAGGTTAAACATGGACTACATCCTGACTGTAGAAAAAAAGATGTTCAATAAGTCAAAAAAGGACTACTGTCTGGCTGATGTAACATCAGAAGGAGTCTAGAAGTAGCAATGGATTGATAAAGTTTGAAGACTCTGTGGCCAGAAAGATGTTCAATATGTCAAAAAAGGACTACTGTCTGGCTGATGTAACATCAGAAGCAGTCTATGAGTATGTACAGAAAGTTCAAGATCGAGGATCGAGGACCTGAAATATGTTCAGTACGTAAAATATGGATGTAACATCAGTCTACAAGTAGGAATGGAATGATAAAGTTTGAAGACTGTGTGGAAAGAAAGATGTTCAATAGATGAAAAATGATGTGACATCAGAAGCAGTCTATGAGTATGTATAGAAAGTTCAAGATCGAGAACTCTTTAGCCTTAAAAGTCTACAATATGTCAAATACGGACTTAAACCGCACAAATGTGATGTTTAGCAGAGGAATAAGATGCAGTGCAATGCAACAACACACATGGTATGTTTTCTTTTACAAAGGCATTTTAGTTAATGTATGAATGTAATAATTCATGCAACGTAATAAGTTAGTTCTTATATGCAATGCAAAGCAACAAGACATATGCTATGTGTTATCTCTTTAAAGCACATGGAATGAGTTAGTTCTGTTGTATTCAAAGTAAGGGAATAAGTTAGCTCTTTATGCAATGCAATGCAACATATGCAATGCAAAGCACGTGTGTAAATTCGTTCTTGTAAGCATTGCATTGCAACAGAACATATGTTATGTTATCTACTCAATGCACAATGTATTACCGTGTATGCATTGCAATCTTTTCAGTGCACAACGGGATAAGTTAGATAGAATAAGTTACAATGAAACATTGCATAGCTTATGTTATTCTTCACTGCACAACATAAAAGTTAGTTATTGGATGCAATGCATGTTCATGCACATGTGTTATTCTTCGATGCAAGTCTATAAGTATATAATATAAAAGTATATAATGACTAATGCAATGCAGTGCAAATTCTATAGTATGCAATGCAATAGAAAAATCACATACATTATGTGATATCTTTTCAATGCATAACGGACTGAGTTCGTGTATGCAATGCAAAATCACATATGTTGCGTGTTTTTGTTCGATGCATAACGGAATAAATTCATGGATTAAATTATATATTATATTCTTCAACGAGCAACTGGTCAAGGTAGATCTTGCTGTAATGCAATGCAACTCGTATGTAATGCAACTCGTATGTTATGTGGTGTATACAATACAATGAAACAGTGCATAGCGTATGTTACGAAGACACTGCACAACAGAATAAGTTAGTTATTGCATGCAATGCATGTTCTTTCACATGTGTTATTCTTCCATGCAATTCAATAAATATATAATATAAAAGTGCAATAATGCAATGCAGTGCAAATTCTGTTGTTTGCAATGAAATACAAAAGCACATTATGTGTTATCTTTTCAATGTATGAGGTCAACCATAGGCCACAATTAGTCTCTATAGAAAATTCAAGATCAAGGCCTCTTTGGCCTGAAATATGTTCAATAGGTTATACATATGACATCAGAAGGAGTCTAGAAGTAGCAATGGATTGAAGACTCTGTGGCCAGAAAGATGATCAATAGGTCAATAATGGACTACTGTCTGGCTGATGTGACATCAGAAGGAGTCAATTATTCTGTATAGAAAGATTAAGATTGAAACTCCTTGGCCTGACATGTTAATGTATAAACGTAATAATTCCTGCAACGTAATAAGTTAGTTCTTATGTGCAATGCAACAACACATTTGTTATGTGTTATCTCTTGGAATGAGGACATGGAATGAGTTAGTTCTGTTGTATGAAATGCAAGGGGATAAGTTAGCTCTTTATGCAATGCAATGCAACATAATAACGTTCGTGTATAAGTTCGTTCTTGTAAGCATTGCATTGCAACAGAACATATGTTATGTGTTATCGACTCAATGCACAATGTATTAACTGTGTATGCATTGCAATCTTTTCAATGCACAACGAGATAAATTAGTACTTGCATGGAATGCAACACATATATTATGTTATCACTTCAATGCATAATGGAATAAGTTAAGTTAGAACAAGTTGCAATGAAACAGTGCATAGCTCATGTTATTCTTCACTGCACAACAGAATAAGTTAGTTATTGCATGCAATGCAATAAAAAGTTAATTCACATGTGTTATTGCAAGTCAATGCAATGCAAGTCAATTATGTAATATAATGCAATAATGCAATGCAGTGCAAATACTATTGTATGCAATGCAATTCAAAATCACATACTTTATGTAATATATTTTCAATGCATAATGAAATGAGTTAGTTCTTGTATGCAATTAACGCAATGCAACGCAACATCACATATGTTATCTCTTCAATGCACAATGGAATAAGTTAGTTCTTGTATGCAATGCAGTGCAACAGCTCCCATGTGTTATATCTTTTCAGTGCACAACGGGATAAGTTAGTACTTGCATGTAATGCAACAAGATATATATTATGTTATCACTTCAATGCATAATGGAATAAGTTAGTTAGAATAAGTTACAATGGAACATTGCATAACTTATGTTTTCTTCACTGCACAACAGAATAAGTTAGTTATTGCATGCAATGCGATAAAAAGTTAATTCACATGTGTTATAATTCAATGCAAGTCAATGATGTAATATAAAAGTATATAATGCAATAATGCAATGAAAATTCCATTGTATGCAATGCAATACAAAATCACATCCTTTATGTATATATTTATGTTATATATATATTTTCAATGCATAACGAAATGAGTTAGTTCTTGTATGCAATTACAATGCAACAGATGTTATGTTATCAGCTCAATGCATTAATGAGTTAGCTCTTGTATGCAATGCAGAATCACATGTTGCATTTTTTCTTTCGATGCTTATCGGAATAAGTTCATTCTTGTATGCAGCAACACATGTTATGTCTTATTTTTTCAATGCACAATGGAATGAGTTAGTTCTTGTAAGCATTGCATTGCAACATAGCATATGTTATGTGCTTTCTCTTCAGTGCCCAATGGATTAACATCGTGTATGCATTGCAACAGCACATATGTTATGTGTTGTCTTTAATGCACAATGGAATAAGTTAGTTCTTGTATTCAATGAATTCTATACATTAGATTCTTCATCGAGCAACGGATCAAGGTAGATCTTGCTGTAAGGCAATGCAACAACTCGTATGCTAAGTGTTAAATGGTGTATACAATACAATGAAACAGTGCATAGCTCATTGCACAACAGAATAAGTTAGTATTGCATGCAATGCAATAAAAAGTTCATTCATATATGTTATTCTTCAATGCAAGTCTGTTAAGTATGTAATATAAAAGTATATAATGCAATAATGCAATTTCAGTGCAAATTAAATTGTATGCAATGCAATACAAAATCACATACTTTATGTGATATCTTTTCAGTGCATAACGAAATGGGTTAGTTCTTGGTATGCAATGCAATGCATAACGGACAGTGTTGGTTCTTGTATGCAATGCAAAATCACATATGTTGCGTTTTCTTTCGATGCATAACGTAATATGTTCGTTTTTATATGCAATGCAGTGCAACAGCTCTCGTGTGTTATTTCTTTTTAGTGCACAAAGGGATAAGTTAGTACTTGCATGTAATGCAACAACACATATTTTATGGTATCTCACCCTTGGCGAGAAATATGTTCAATAATAGGTCAATAAGTATGACTTAGTTCTTATATGTTATTCTTCAATGCAAGTCTGTTAAGTATGGTATATAATGCAATGGCAGTGCAAAGTCTATTATATGCAATGCAATACAAAATCACATACTTTATGTGATATCTTTTCAATGCATATCGAAATGGGTTAGTTCTTGGTATGCAATGCAATGCATAACGTACAGAGTTGGTTCTTGTATGCAATGCAAAATCACATATGTTGCGTTTTCTTTCGATGCATAACGGAATATGTTCGTTTTTATATGCAATGCAGTGCAACAGCTCTCGTGTGTTATATCTTTTCAGTGCACAACGGGATAAGTTAGTACTTGCATGTAATGCAACAACACATATATTATGTTATCACTTCAATGCATAATGGAATAAGTTAGTTAGAATACGTTACAATGGAACATTGCATAGCTTATGTTATTCTTCACTGCACAACATACAAGTTAGTTATTGCATGCATTGCAATAAAAAGTTAATTCACATGTGTTATTCAATGCAAGTCAATAAGTATATAATATAAAATTATATAATGCAATAATGCATTGTACATTAAAGACATAACACATAACATATGCTATATTGTAATGCAATGCTTACAAGAACTTAATCATTCCGTTTTGCTAAAGTTAGATCTTGTATAGAATGCAATGCAAGAGCACAGATGCCATGTGTTATGTCTTAAATGTAAAATGAAAGAAGTTATTATTGAATGCAATGCAACGCAACATCACATATGTTATCTCTTCAATGCACAATGGAATAAGTTAGTTCTTGTATGCAATGCAGTGCAACAGCTCCCATGTGTTATTTCAGTGCACAACGGGATAAGTTAGTACTTGCATGTAATGCAACAACATATATATTATGTTATCACTTCAATGCATAATGGAATAAGTTAGTTAGAATAAGTTACAATGGAACATTGCATAACTTATGTTATTCTTCACTGCACAACAGAATAAGTTAGTTATTCCATGCAATGCGATAAAAAGTTAGTTCACATGTGTTATAATTCAATGCAAGTCAATGATGTAATATAAAAGTATATATTGCAATAATGCAATGGCAGTGCAAATTAAATTGTATGCAATGCAATATAAAATCACATACTTTATGTGATATCTTTTCAGTGCAAAACGAAATGGGTTAGTTCTTGGTATGCAATGCAATGCATAACGGACAGAGTTGGTTCTTGTATGCAATGCAAAATCACACATGTTGCGTTTTCTTTCGATGCTTATCGGAATAAGTTCATTCTTGTATGCAACAACACATGTTATGTCTTATCTTTTCAATGCACAATGGAATGAGTTAGTTCTTGTAAGCATTGCATTGCAACATAGCATATGTTATGTGTTTTCTCTTCAGTGCCCAATGGATTAACATCGTGTATGCATTGCAACAGCACATATGTTATGTGTTGTCTTTAATGCACAATGGAATAAGTTAGTTCTTGTATTCAATGAATTCTATACATTATATTCTTCAACGAGCAACGGATCAAGGTAGCTCTTGCTGTAAGGCAATGCAACAACTCGTATGCTAAGTGTTAAATGGTGTATACAATACAATGAAACAGTGCATAGCTCATTGCACAACAGAATAAGTTAGTATTGCATGCAATGCAATAAAAAGTTCATTCATATATGTTATTCTTCAATGCAAGTCTGTTAAGTATGTAATATAAAAAGTATATAATGCAATAATGCAATGGCAGTGCAAATTCTATTATATGCAATGCAATACAAAATCACATACTTTATGTGATATCTTTTCAGTGCATAACGAAATGGGTTAGTTATTGGTATGCAATGCAATGCATAACGGACAGTGTTGGTTCTTGTATGCAATGCAAAATCACATATGTTGCGTTTTCTTTCGATGCATAACGGAATATGTTCGTTTTTATATGCAATGCAGTGCAACAGCTCTCGTGTGTTATATCTTTTTAGTGCACAAAGGGATAAGTTAGTACTTGCATGTAATGCAACAACACATATTTTATGGTATCTCACCCTTGGCGAGAAATATGTTCAATAATAGGTCAATAAGTATGACTTAGTTCTTATATGTTATTCTTCAATGCAAGTCTGTTAAGTATGGTATATAATGCAATGGCAGTGCAAAGTCTATTATATGCAATGCAATACAAAATCACATACTTTATGTGATATCTTTCCAATGCATAACGAAATGGGTTAGTTCTTGGTATGCAACGCAATGCATAACGTACAGAGTTGGTTCTTGTATGCAATGCAAAATCACATATGTTGCGTTTTCTTTCGATGCATAACGGAATATGTTCGTTTTTATATGCAATGCAGTGCAACAGCTCTCGTGTGTTATATATTTTCAGTGCACAACGGGATAAGTTAGTACTTGCATGTAATGCAACAACACATATATTATGTTATCACCAATGCATAATGGAATAAATTAGTTAGAATACGTTACAATGGAACATTGCATAGCTTATGTTATTCTTCACTGCACAACATACAAGTTAGTTATTGCATGCAATGCAATAAAAAGTTAATTCACATGTGTTATTCAATGCAAGTCAATAAGTATATAATATAAAATTATATAATGCAATAATGCATTGTACATTAAAGACATAACACATAACATATGCTATATTGCAATGCAATGCTTACAAGAACTTAATCATTCCGTTTTGCTAAAGTTAGATCTTGTATAGAATGCAATGCAAGAGCACAGATGCCATGTGTTATGTCTTAAATGTAAAATGAAATAAGTTATTATTGAATGCAATGCAACGCAACATCACATATGTTATCTCTTCAATGCACAATGGAATAAGTTCGTTCTTGTATGCAATGCAGTGCAACAGCTCCCATGTGTTATATCTTTTCAGTGCACAACGGGATAAGTTAGTACTTGCATGTAATGCAACAACATATATATGTTATCACTTCAATGCATAATGGAATAAGTTAGTTAGAATAAGTTACAATGGAACATTGCATAACTTATGTTATTCTTCACTGCACAACAGAATAAAGTAGTTATTGCATGCAATGCGATAAAAAGTTAATTCACGTGTTATAATTCAATGCAAGTCAATGATGTAATATAAAAGTATATAATGCAATAATGCAATGCAATGCAAATTCCACTGTATGCAATGCAATACAAAATCACATACTTTATGTATATATTTATGTTATATATATATTTTCAATGCATAACGAAATGAGTTAGTTCTTGTATGCAATTACAATGCAACAGATGTTATGTTATCAGCTCAATGCATTAATGAGTTAGCCCTTGTATGCAATGCAGAATCACATGTTGCATTTTTTCTTTCTATGCTTATCGGAATAAGTTCATTCTTGTATGCAACAACACATGTTATGTCTTATTTTTTCAATGCACAATGGAATGAGTTAGTTCTTGTAAGCATTGCATTGCAACATAGCATATGTTATGTGTTTTCTCTTCAGTGCACAATGGATTAACATCGTGTATGCATTGCAACAGCACATGTTATGTGTTGTCTTTAATGCACAATGGAATAAGTTAGTTCTTGTATTCAATGAATTCTGTACATTATATTCTTCAACGAGCAACGGATCAAGGTAGATCTTGCTGTAAGGCAATGCAACAACTCGTATGCTAAGTGTTAAATGGTGTATACAATACAATGAAACAGTGCATAGCTCATTGCACATCAGAATAAGTTAGTATTGCATGCAATGCAATAAAAAGTTCATTCATATATGTTATTCTTCAATGCAAGTCTGTTAAGTATGTAATATAAAAGTATATAATGCAATAATACAATGGCAGTGCAAATTCTATTATATGCAATGCAATACAAAATCACATACTTTATGTGATATCTTTTCAGTGCATAACGAAATGGGTTAGTTCTTGGTATGCAATGCAATGCATAACGGACAGTGTTGGTTCTTGTATGCAATGCAAAATCACATATGTTGCGTTTTCTTTCGATGCATAACGGAATATGTTCGTTTTTATATGCAATGCAGTGCAACAGCTCTCGTGCGTTATATCTTTTTAGTGCACAAAGGGATAAGTTAGTACTTGCATGTAATGCAACAACACATATTTTATGGTATCTCACCCTTGGCGAGAAATATGTTCAATAATAGGTCAATAAGTATGACTTAGTTCTTATATGTTATTCTTCAATGCAAGTCTGTTAAGTATGGTATATAATGCAATGGCAGTGCAAAGTCTATTATATGCAATGCAATACAAAATCACATACTTTATGTGATATCTTTCCAATGCATAACGAAATGGGTTAGTTCTTGGTATGCAATGCAATGCATAACGTACAGAGTTGGTTCTTGTATGCAATGCAAAATCACATATGTTGCGTTTTCTTTCGATGCATAACGGAATATGTTCGTTTTTATATGCAATGCAGTGCAATAGCTCTCGTGTGTTATATATTTTCAGTGCACAACGGGATAAGTTAGTACTTGCATGTAATGCAACAACACATATATTATGTTATCACTTCAATGCATAATGGAATAAATTAGTTAGAATACGTTACAATGGAACATTGCATAGCTTATGTTATTCTTCACTGCACAACATACAAGTTAGTTATCGCATGCAATGCAATAAAAAGTTAATTCACATGTGTTATTCAATGCAAGTCAATAAGTATATAATATAAAATTATATAATGCAATAATGCATTGTACATTAAAGACAACACATAACATATGCTATATTGCAATGCAATGCTTACAAGAACTTAATCATTCCGTTTTGCTAAAGTTAGATCTTGTATAGAATGCAATGCAAGAGCACAGATGCCATGTGTTATGTCTTAAATGTAAAATGAAATAAGTTATTATTGAATGCAATGCAACGCAACATCACATATGTTATCTCTTCAATGCACAATGGAATAAGTTAGTTCTTGTATGCAATGCAGTGCAACAGCTCCCATGTGTTATATCTTTTCAGTGCACAACGGGATAAGTTAGTACTTGCATGTAATGCAACAACATATATATGTTATCACTTCAATGCATAATGGAAAAGTTAGTTAGAATAAGTTACAATGGAACATTGCATAACTTATGTTATTCTTCACTGCACAACAGAATAAGTTAGTTATTGCATGCAATGCGATAAAAAGTTAATTAACGTGTTATAATTCAATGCAAGTCAATAATGTAATATAAAAGTATATAATGCAATAATGCAATGCAATGCAAATTCCGTTGTATGTAATGCAATACAAAATCACATACTTTATGTATATATTTATGTTATATATATATTTTCAATGCATAACGAAATGAGTTAGTTCTTGTATGCAATTACAATGCAACAGATGTTATGTTATCAGCTCAATGCATTAATGAGTTAGCCCTTGTATGCAATGCAGAATCACATGTTGCATTTTTTCTTTCGATGCTTATCGGAATAAGTTCATTCTTGTATGCAACAACACATGTTATGTCTTATTTTTTCAATGCACAATGGAATGAGTTAGTTCTTGTAAGCATTGCATTGCAACATAGCACATTGTTATGTGTTTTCTCTTCAGTGCACAATGGATTAACATCGTGTATGCATTGCAACAGCACATGTTATGTGTTGTCTTTAATGACAACACAGCAATGCGTAACGGAATATGTTCGTTTTTATATGCAATGCAGTGCAACAGCTCTCGTGTGTTATATCTTTTTATTGCACAACGGGATAAGTTAGTACTTGCATGTAATGCAACAACTCATATTTTATGGTATCTCACCCTTGGCGAGGAATATGTTCAATAACAGGTCAAATATGGACAGCTGTCTGTCTAACGTAGCATCAGAAGGGGTCTACGAGTATGTACAGAACGTTCATGATCGAGATCTCTTTGGCCTGAAATATGTTCAATAAGACAATTTTTATTGGATTATAGCCTTAAAAAGTCTACAGTATGTCAAATACGGACTTAATAAAAAAGTCAGTACGTTTATAATATGCATTGCAAACCGCACAAATGTGATGTTTAGCAGGAGAATAAGATAGTTCTCGTATTGCAGTGCAATGCAACAACACACATGGTATGTTATCTTTTACAAAGGAATTTTAGTTAATGTATAAATGTAATAATTCATGCAACGTAATAAGTTAGTCCTTATATGCAATGCAAAGCAACAACATACGTGTTATCTCTTTAAAGCACATGGAATGAGTTAGTTCTGTTGTATGCAAAGCAAGGGAATAAGTTAGCTCTTTATGCAATGCAATGCAACATATCAGTGCACAACGGTATTGCATTGCAATCTTTTCAGTGCACAACGGGATAAGTTAGTACTTGCATGTAATGCAACAACACATATATTATGTTAGCACTTCAATGCATAATGGAACATTGCATAGCTTATGTTATTCTTCACTGCACAACATACAAGTTAGTTATTGCATGCAATGCAAAAAAAAGTTAATTCACATGTGTTATTCAATGCAATTCAATAAGTATATAATATAAAATTATATAATGCAATAATGCATTGTACATTAAAGACATAACACATAACATATGCTATATTGCAATGCAATGCTTACAAGAACTTAATCATTCCGTTTTGCTAAAGTTAGATCTTGTATTGAATGCAATGCAAGAGCACAGATGCCATGTGTTATGTCTTAAATGTAAAATGAAATAAGTTATTATTGAATGCAATGCAACGCAACATCACATAT
Organism: Coreius guichenoti; assembly: GCA_039654105.1. Lineage (NCBI taxonomy): Eukaryota > Metazoa > Chordata > Actinopteri > Cypriniformes > Gobionidae > Coreius > Coreius guichenoti. The sequence continues at coordinate 12,451,010 of CM077189.1, forward strand.
GTTATCTCTTTAATGCACAATGGAATAAGTTAGTTCTTGTATTCAATGAATTAAATTATACATTATATTCTTCAACAAGCAACGGATCAAGATTGATATTGCTGTAAGGCAATGCAACAACTCGTATGCAATAAAACGTTCATTGCATATATAATATAAAAGTATATATATACAACAATGCAATGCAGTGCCAATTCTACTGTATGCAATGCAATAAAAAATCACATACTTTATGTGACATATTTTCATGTTCTTGTATGCAATGCAATGCAACGGAATAAGTTAGTTCTTATTTGCAATACAAATATGTTATGTTATCTTCTCAATGCATAACGGACAGAGTTGGTTCTTGTATACAATACAATGAAACAGTGCATAGCTTATGTTACTCTTCACTGCACAACAGAATAAGTTAGTTATTGCATGCAATGCAATAAAAAGTTAATTCACATGTGTTATTATTCAATGCAAGTCAATTATGTAATATAAAAGTATATAATGCAATAATGCAATGCAGTGCAAATTCTGTTGTATGCAATGCAATACAAAATCACATACTTTATGTAATATATTTTCAATGCATAACGAAATGAGTTAGCTCTTGTATAGAATGCAATGCAAGACAGTAGTCCATATTTGACCTATTGAACATCTTTCTGGCCAGAGAGTCTTCAAACTTTATCATTCCATTCCTACTTTTGATTCCTTCTAATGTTATATAACTCAGTCCTGAGTTGACCTTTCGAACATCTTTCTTAGGAAAGAAACATTGACTCCTTCTGATGTCTCATCAACCATACAGTTGTCCATATTTGACATACTGAAAATATTTCAGGCCAAAGAGGCCTTGGTCTTGAATTTTCTATATTGACTCCTTCTAATGTCTCATCAGCCATACATTATTCCATATATGTCAAACTGAACACTTTTCAGGCCAAAAAGTTCTCAATTTTGAACTTTCTATACAGACCAATTGACTCCTGATGTCTCATCAACTATACAGTATTCCATATTTGACATACTGAACACTTTTCATGCCGAGTTCTCAATCTTGAGTTTTTCATGCTCATTGACTCCGTCTGATGTTACATCAACCAAACATTTATCCATATTTTATGTACTGAACACATTTCATGTAAAAGAGACCACTTTCTATACATTCTCATAGACTGCCCCTGATGTTACATCAGACAGACATTAGTCCATATTTGACCATTTGAACATCTTTCTGGACATTGAATTTTCGATTCTTGAATTTTTCTTGCTCATTAACACCGTCTGATGTTACATCAGCCAGACAGTAGTCCATATTTGACCGATTGAACATCTTTCTGGCCACTGAGTCTTCAAACTTTATCACTCCATTCCTACTTCTAGACCCCTGATATCAGTCAGACAGTAGTCCTTATTTGACCTTTTGAACATCTCTCCTAATTGACTCCTTCTGATGTCTCATCAACCATACAGTATTCCATATATGACATACTGATAATATTTCAGGCCAACGAGGCCTTGCTCTTGAATTTTCTATACAGACTAACTGAGGTCTTTTGATGTCTCATCAACCATACAGTATTCCATATTTGACAAACTGAAAATATTTCAGGCCGAAGAGGCCTTGATCTTGAATTTTCTATACAGACCAATTGACTCCTGATATCTCATCAACCATACAGTATTCCATATTTGACATACTGAACATATTTCAGGCCAAGGAGTTCTCAATCTTGAACTTTCTATATATACTCATCGACTGCCCCTGATGTTACATCACACAGACATTTAGTCCATAGTTGACCTATTGAACATCTTTCTGGCCACAGAGTCTTCAAACGATATCATTGCATTCCTACTTCTAGATTCCTTCTGATGTTATATCAGCCAGGATATAGTCCATGTTTAACCTATTGAACATATTTCAGGCCAAAGAGAAATTGATCTTGAATTTTCAATACAGACTAATTGATTGAGACCATCAACCATTCGGTATTCCATATTTGACCTATTGAACATCTTTCTGGACATAGAATTCTCGATTCTTGAATTTTTCTTGCTCATTTACTCCGTCTGATTTTATATCAGCCAGACATTCATCCATATTTGAAGAACTGATGATATTTCAGGTCAAAGAGACCTCAATCTTGAACCTTCTATACATACTCATAGACTGCTTCTGATGTTACATCAGCCAGACAGTAGTCCATATTTGACCGATTGAACATCTTTCAGGCCAAAGAGGCCTTGGTCTTGAATTTTCTATACAGATTATTTGACTCCTTCTGATGTCTCATAAACCATACAGTATTCCAAATATGACAAACTGAAAATATTTCAGGCTGAAGAGGCCTTGATCTTGAATTTTCTAAACAGACTTATTTAGGCCTTTTGATATCTCATCAACCATACAGTACTCCATATTTGACATTCTGAACACTTTTCAGGCCAAAGAGTTCACAATCTTGAGTTTTTCATACTCATCGACTGCCCCTGATGTTACATCAGACAGACAATAGTCCATATTTGACCTATTGAACATCTTTCTGGCCAGAGAGTCTTCAAACATTATCATTGCATTCCTACTTCTAGATTCCTTCTGATGTTATATCAGTCATACAGTAGTCCTTATTTGACCATTTGAACATCTTTCTGGCCACAGAGTCCTCAAACTTTATCATTCCATTCCTACTTCTAGACTTCTTCTAATGTTATATAAGTCAGACAGTAGTCCTTATTTGACCTTTCGAACATCTTTCCTAATTCATTTTCTCTGATGTCTCATCAACCATACAGTTGTCCATATTTGAGGTACTGATCATATTTCAGGTCAAAGAGACCGCGATCTTAAACTTTCTATACATACTCATAGACTGCTTCTGATGTTACATCAACCATACAGTAGTCCATATTTGATGTACTGAACATATTTCTGGCCACAGAGTCTTCAAACTTTATCATTCCATTCCTACTTCTAGACCCCTGATTGTTATATCAGTCAGACAGTAGTCTTTATTTGACCTTTTGAACATCTCTCCTAATTGACTCCTGATGTCTCATCAACCATACAGTATTCAATATTTGACATTCTGAACATATTTCAGGCCAAGGAGTTCTCAATCTTGAACTTTCCATACAGACCAACTGACTCCTGATGTCTCATCAACCATACAGTATTCCATAAATGTCATTCTCAAAATATTTCAGGCCAACGAGGCCTTGCTCTTGAATATTCTATACAGACTAAATGAGGTCTTCTGATTTCTCATCAACCATACAGTATTCAATATTTGACATACTGAAAATATTTCAGTCCAAGGAGTTCTTAATCCTGAACTTTCTATAGAGTCTAACTAACTCCTTCTGATGTCTCATCAACCATACAGTATTCCATATATGACATACTGAAAATATTACAGGCCAACGAGGCCTTGCTCTTGAATATTCTATACAGACTAATTGAGGTCTTCTGATGTCTCATCAACCATGCAGTATTCAAAATTTGACATCCTGAAAATATTTCAGGCCAAGAAGTACTCAAGCTTGAACTTTCTATAGAGACTAACTAACTCCTTCTGATGTCTCATCAACTATACAGTATTCCATATATGACATACTGAAAATATTCCAGGCCAACGAGGCCTTGCTCTTGAATATTCTATACAGACTAATTGAGGTCTTCTGATGTCTCATCAACCATGCAGTATTCAAAATTTGACATCCTGAAAATATTTCAGGCCAAGAAATAATCAATCTTGAACTTTCTATAGAGACTAACCAACTCCTTCTGATGTCTCATCAACTATACAGTATTCCATATATGACATACTGAAAATATTCCAGGCCAACGAGGCCTTGCTCTTGAATATTCTATACAGACTAATTGAGGTCTTCTGATGTCTCATCAACCATACAGTATTCCATATTAGACATACTGAACATATTTCAGGCCAAGGAGTTCTCAATCTTGAACTTTCTATACAGACCAACTGACTCCTTCTGATGTCTCATCAACCATACAGTATTCCATATTTGATATACTGAACAATGTTCAGGCCAAAGAGTCCACGATCCGGAGTTTTTCATGCTCATTAACTCCGTCTGATGTTACATCAGCCAGACAATTATCCATTATCAGACAGTAGCCCTTATTGACCTTTCGAACATCTTTCCTAATTGGTTCCTTCTGATGTCTCATCAGCCATACAGTAGTTCATATTTGAGGTACTGAAAACATTTCAAGCCAAAGAGGCCTTGTTCTTGAATTTTCTATACAGACTATTTGACTCCTGATGTCTCATCAACCATACATTATTCCAAATATGACAAACTGAACACTTTTCAGGCCAAAGAGTTCTCGATTTTGAATTTATCATGCTCATTGACTCCGTCTGATGCTGCATCAGCCAGACATTTATCCATATTTTATTTACTGAACATATTTCAGGTAAAAGAGACCTAGAGCTTCAACCTTCTATACATACTCATGATTGCTTCTGATGTTATATTAGACAGACAGTAGTCCTTATTTGAACTTTTGAACATCTTTCCTAATTGACTCCTTCTGATGTGTCATCAACCATACAGTAGTCCATATTTGACATACTGAACATCTTTCTGGCCAGAGAGTCTTCAAACTTTATCATTTCATTCCTACTTCTAGACCCCTGATGTTATATTAGTCAGACAGTAGTCCTTATTTGACCTTTTAAACATCTCTCCTAATTGACTCTCATCAACCATACAGTATTCCATATATGACATACTGAAAATATTTCAGGCCAACGAGGCCTTGCTCTTGAATTTTCTATACAGACTAATTGAGGTCTTCTGATGTCTCATCAACCATACATTATTCCATATTTGACAAACTGAAAATATTTCAGGCCGAAGAGGTCTTGATCTTGAATTTTCTAAACAGAATAATTTAGGCCTTTTGATATATCATTAACCATACATTATTAAATATTTGACATACTGAAATTATTTCAGGCCAAGGAGTTCTCAATCTTGAACTTTCTATACAGACCAATTGACTCCTTCTGATATCTCAACCATACAGTACTCTATATTTGACATACTGAACATATTTCAGGCCAAGGAGTTCTTAATCTTGAACTTTCTATACAGACCAATTGACTCCTTCTGATGTCTCATCAACCATACCGTACTCCATATTTGACATACTGAACACTTTTCAGGCCAAAGAGTTCTCGATCTTGAATTTATCATGCTCATTGACTCCGTCTGATGTTACATCAGCCAGACATTTATCCATATTTTATGTACTGAACATATTTCAGGTCAAAGAGACCTCGAGCTTGAACATTCTATACATACTCATGATTACATCAGCCAGACAGTAGTCCATATTTGACCTATAGAACATCTTTCTGGCCACAGAGTCTTCAAACTTTATCATTCCATTCCTACTTCTAGACTCCTTCTAATGTCATGTGTCAGACAGTAGTAATTATTTGACCTCTCGAACATATTTCCTAATTGATTCCTTCTGATGTCTCATCAACCATACAGTTGTCCATATTTGACATAATGAAAATTTCAGGCCAAAGAGACCTCGATCTTGAACTTTCAATACATACTCATAGAATGCTTCTGATGTTACATCAGCCAGACAGTAGTCCATATTTGACCAGTTGAACATCTTTCTGGCCACAGAGTCTTCAAATTTTATGATTCCATTCCTACTTCTAGACTCCTTCTAATGTCATGAGTCAGACAGTAGTAATTATTTGACCTCTCGAACATATTTCCTAATTGATTCCTTCTGATGTCTCATCAACCATACAGTTGTCCATATTTGACATAATGAAAATTTCAGGCCAAAGAGACCTCGATCTTGAACTTTCAATACATACTCATAGAATGCTTCTGATGTTATATCAGTCAGACAGTAGTCCTTATTTGACCTTTTGAACATCTCTCCTAATTGACTCCTTCTGATGTCTCATCAACCATACAGTATTCCATATATGACATACTGAAGATTTTTCAGGCCAACAAGGCCTTGATCTTGAATTTTCTATACAGACTAATTTAGGCCTTTTGATATCTCATCAACCATGCAGTATAAAATATTTGACATACTGAAATTATTTTAGGCCAAGGAGTTCTCAATCTTGAACTTTCTATACAGACCATTTGACTCCATCGGATATCTCATCAACCATACAATATTCCATAGTTGACATACTGTATATATTTCAGGCCAAGGAGTTGTCAATCTTGAAATTTCTATACAGACCAATTGACTCCTGATGTCTCATCAACCATACAGTATTCCATATTTGACATACTGAACACTTTTCAGGCAAAAGAGTTCACAATCTTGAGTTTTTCATGCTCATTAACTCCGTCTGATGTTACATCAGCCAGACAATTATCCATATTTTATGTACTAAACATATTTCAGGTCAAAGAGACCTCGATCTTGAACTTTCTATACATAGTCATCGACTGCCCCTGATGTTACATCAGACAGACATTAGTCCATATTTGACCTATTGAACATCTTTCTGGCCAGAGAGTCTTCAAACATTATCATTGCATTCCTACTTCTAGATTCCTTCTGATGTTATATCAGTCATACAGTAGTCCTTATTTGACCATTTGAACATCTTTCTGGCCACAGAGTCCTCAAACTTTATCATTCCATTCCTACTTCTAGACTTCTTCTAATGTTATATAAGTCAGACAGTAGTCCTTATTTGACCTTTCGAACATCTTTCCTAATTCATTTTCTCTGATGTCTCATCAACCATACAGTTGTCCATATTTGAGGTACTGATCATATTTCAGGTCAAAGAGACCGCGATCTTAAACTTTCTATACATACTCATAGACTGCTTCTGATGTTACATCAACCATACAGTAGTCCATATTTGACGTACTGAACATATTTCTGGCCACAGAGTCTTCAAACTTTATCATTCCATTCCTACTTCTAGACCCCTGATTGTTATATCAGTCAGACAGTAGTCTTTATTTGACCTTTTGAACATCTCTCCTAATTGACTCCTGATGTCTCATCAACCATACAGTATTCAATATTTGACATTCTGAACATATTTCAGGCCAAGGAGTTCTCAATCTTGAACTTTCCATACAGACCAACTGACTCCTGATGTCTCATCAACCATACAGTATTCCATAAATGTCATTCTCAAAATATTTCAGGCCAACGAGGCCTTGCTCTTGAATATTCTATACAGACTAAATGAGGTCTTCTGATTTCTCATCAACCATACAGTATTCAATATTTGACATACTGAAAATATTTCAGTCCAAGGAGTTCTTAATCCTGAACTTTCTATAGAGTCTAACTAACTCCTTCTGATGTCTCATCAACCATACAGTATTCCATATATGACATACTGAAAATATTACAGGCCAACGAGGCCTTGCTCTTGAATATTCTATACAGACTAATTGAGGTCTTCTGATGTCTCATCAACCATGCAGTATTCAAAATTTGACATCCTGAAAATATTTCAGGCCAAGAAGTACTCAAGCTTGAACTTTCTATAGAGACTAACTAACTCCTTCTGATGTCTCATCAACTATACAGTATTCCATATATGACATACTGAAAATATTCCAGGCCAACGAGGCCTTGCTCTTGAATATTCTATACAGACTAATTGAGGTCTTCTGATGTCTCATCAACCATACAGTATTCCATATTAGACATACTGAACATATTTCAGGCCAAGGAGTTCTCAATCTTGAACTTTCTATACAGACCAACTGACTCCTTCTGATGTCTCATCAACCATACAGTATTCCATATTTGATATACTGAACAATGTTCAGGCCAAAGAGTCCACGATCCGGAGTTTTTCATGCTCATTAACTCCGTCTGATGTTACATCAGCCAGACAATTATCCATTATCAGACAGTAGCCCTTATTGACCTTTCGAACATCTTTCCTAATTGGTTCCTTCTGATGTCTCATCAGCCATACAGTAGTTCATATTTGAGGTACTGAAAACATTTCAAGCCAAAGAGGCCTTGTTCTTGAATTTTCTATACAGACTATTTGACTCCTGATGTCTCATCAACCATACATTATTCCAAATATGACAAACTGAACACTTTTCAGGCCAAAGAGTTCTCGATTTTGAATTTATCATGCTCATTGACTCCGTCTGATGCTGCATCAGCCAGACATTTATCCATATTTTATTTACTGAACATATTTCAGGTAAAAGAGACCTAGAGCTTCAACCTTCTATACATACTCATGATTGCTTCTGATGTTATATTAGACAGACAGTAGTCCTTATTTGAACTTTTGAACATCTTTCCTAATTGACTCCTTCTGATGTGTCATCAACCATACAGTAGTCCATATTTGACATACTGAACATCTTTCTGGCCAGAGAGTCTTCAAACTTTATCATTTCATTCCTACTTCTAGACCCCTGATGTTATATTAGTCAGACAGTAGTCCTTATTTGACCTTTTAAACATCTCTCCTAATTGACTCTCATCAACCATACAGTATTCCATATATGACATACTGAAAATATTTCAGGCCAACGAGGCCTTGCTCTTGAATTTTCTATACAGACTAATTGAGGTCTTCTGATGTCTCATCAACCATACATTATTCCATATTTGACAAACTGAAAATATTTCAGGCCGAAGAGGTCTTGATCTTGAATTTTCTAAACAGAATAATTTAGGCCTTTTGATATATCATTAACCATACATTATTAAATATTTGACATACTGAAATTATTTCAGGCCAAGGAGTTCTCAATCTTGAACTTTCTATACAGACCAATTGACTCCTTCTGATATCTCAACCATACAGTACTCTATATTTGACATACTGAACATATTTCAGGCCAAGGAGTTCTTAATCTTGAACTTTCTATACAGACCAATTGACTCCTTCTGATATCTCAACCATACCGTACTCCATATTTGACATACTGAACACTTTTCAGGCCAAAGAGTTCTCGATCTTGAATTTATCATGCTCATTGACTCCGTCTGATGTTACATCAGCCAGACATTTATCCATATTTTATGTACTGAACATATTTCAGGTCAAAGAGACCTCGAGCTTGAACATTCTATACATACTCATGATTACATCAGCCAGACAGTAGTCCATATTTGACCTATAGAACATCTTTCTGGCCACAGAGTCTTCAAACTTTATCATTCCATTCCTACTTCTAGACTCCTTCTAATGTCATGTGTCAGACAGTAGTAATTATTTGACCTCTCGAACATATTTCCTAATTGATTCCTTCTGATGTCTCATCAACCATACAGTTGTCCATATTTGACATAATGAAAATTTCAGGCCAAAGAGACCTCGATCTTGAACTTTCAATACATACTCATAGAATGCTTCTGATGTTACATCAGCCAGACAGTAGTCCATATTTGACCAGTTGAACATCTTTCTGGCCACAGAGTCTTCAAATTTTATGATTCCATTCCTACTTCTAGACTCCTTCTAATGTCATGTGTCAGACAGTAGTAATTATTTGACCTCTCGAACATATTTCCTAATTGATTCCTTCTGATGTCTCATCAACCATACAGTTGTCCATATTTGACATAATGAAAATTTCAGGCCAAAGAGACCTCGATCTTGAACTTTCAATACATACTCATAGAATGCTTCTGATGTTATATCAGTCAGACAGTAGTCCTTATTTGACCTTTTGAACATCTCTCCTAATTGACTCCTTCTGATGTCTCATCAACCATACAGTATTCCATATATGACATACTGAAGATTTTTCAGGCCAACAAGGCCTTGATCTTGAATTTTCTATACAGACTAATTTAGGCCTTTTGATATCTCATCAACCATGCAGTATAAAATATTTGACATACTGAAATTATTTTAGGCCAAGGAGTTCTCAATCTTGAACTTTCTATACAGACCATTTGACTCCATCGGATATCTCATCAACCATACAATATTCCATAGTTGACATACTGTACATATTTCAGGCCAAGGAGTTGTCAATCTTGAAATTTCTATACAGACCAATTGACTCCTGATGTCTCATCAACCATACAGTATTCCATATTTGACATACTGAACACTTTTCAGGCAAAAGAGTTCACAATCTTGAGTTTTTCATGCTCATTAACTCCGTCTGATGTTACATCAGCCAGACAATTATCCATATTTTATGTACTAAACATATTTCAGGTCAAAGAGACCTCGATCTTGAACTTTCTATACATAGTCATCGACTGCCCCTGATGTTACATCAGACAGACATTAGTCCATATTTGACCTATTGAACATCTTTCTGGCCAGAGAGTCTTCAAATGTTATCATTGCATTCCTACTTCTAGATTCCTTCTGATGTTATATCAGTCAGACAGTAGTCCTTATTTGACCTTTCGAACATCTTTCCCAATTGATTTTCTCTGATGTCTCATCAACCATACAGTTGTCCATATTTGAGGTACTGATCATATTTCATGTCAAAGAGACCGCGATCTTAAACTTTCTATACATATAGACTGCTTCTGATGTTACATCAACCATACAGTAGTCCATATTTGATATACTGAACATATTTCTGGCCACAGAGTCTTCAAATTTTATCATTCCATTCCTAATTCTAGACTCCTTCTTATGTTATATCAGAAAAGACAGTAGTCATTATTTGAACTTTTGAACATCTTTCCTAATTGACTCCTTCTGATGTGTCATCAACCATACAGTAGTCCATGCTTGACATAGTGAACATATTTCTGGCCACAGAGTCTTCATACTTTATCATTCCATTCCTACTTCTAGACTCCTGATTGTTATATCAGTCAGACAGTAGTCCTTATTTGACCTTTTGAACATCTCTCCTAATTGACTCCTTCTGATGTCTCATCAACCATACAGTATTCAATATTTGACATTCTGAACACATTTCAGGCAAAGGAGTTCTCAATCTTGAACTTTCCATACAGACCAACCGACTCCTGATGCCTCATCAACCATACAGTATTCCATAAATGACATACTCAAAATATTTCAGGCCAACGAGGCCTTGCTCTTGAATATTCTATACAGACTAATAGAGGTCTTCTGATTTCTCATCAACCATACAGTATTCAATATTTGACATACTGAAAATATTTCAGGCCATGGAGTTCTCAATCCTGAACTTTCTATAGAGACTAAATAACTCCTTCTGATGTCTCTTCAACCATACCGTATCCCATATATGACGTACTGAAAATTTTACAGGCCAACGAGGCCTTGCTCTTGAATATTCTATACAGACTAACTGAGGTCTTCTGATGTCTCATCAACCATACAGTATTCAATATTTGACATACTGAAAATATTTCAGGTCAAGGAGTTCTCAATCCTGAACTTTCTATAGAGACTAACTAACTCCTTCTGATGTCTCATCAACCATACAGTATTTCATATATGACATACTGAAAATATTTCAGGCCAAGGAGTTCTCAATCTTGAACTTTCTATACAGACCAATTGACTCCATCTGATATCTCATCAACCATACAGTATTCCATAGTTGACATACTGAACATATTTCAGGCCAAGGAGTTCTCAATCTTGAAATTTCTATACAGACCAGTTGACTCCTGATGTCTCATCAACCATACAGTATTCCATAATTGACATACTGAACACTTTTCAGGACAAAGAGCTCACGATCTTGAGTTTTTCATGCTCATTGACTCCGTCTGACGTTACATCAGCCAGACAATTATCCATATTATATGTACTGAACATATTTCAGGTCAAAGAGACCTCGATCTTGAACTTTCTATACATACTCATCGACTGCCCCTGATGTTACATCAGACAGACATTAGTCCATATTTGACCTATTGAACATCTTTCTGGCCACAGAGTCTTCAAACGTTATCATTGCATTCCTACTTCTAGATACCTTCTGATGTTATATAAGTGAGACAGTAGTTCTTATTTGACCATTTGAACATCTTTCTGGCCACAGAGTACTCAAACTTTATCATTCCATTCCTACTTCTAGACTTCTTCTAATGTTATATAAGTCAGACAGTAGTCCTTATTTGACCTTTCAAACATCTTTCCTAATTGATTTTCTCTGATGTGTCATCAACCATACAGTAGTCCATATTTGACATGCTGAACATATTTCTGGTCACAGATTCTTCAAACTTTTAATTCCATTCCTACTTCTAGACCCCTGATTGTTATATCAGTCAGATAGTAGTCCTTATTTGACGTTTTGAACATCTCTCCTAATTGACTCCTGATGTCTCATCAACCATACAGTATTCAATATTTGACATTCTGAACATATTTCAGGCCAAGGAGTTCTCAATCTTGAACTTTCCATACAGACCAACTGACTCCTGATGTCTCATCAACCATATAGTATTCCATATTTGACATACTGAACACTTTTCACGTCAAAGAGTTCTCGATCGTGAGTTTTTTATGCTCATTGACTCCGTCTGATGTTACATCAGCCAAACATTTATCCATATTTTATGTACTGAACATATTTCAGGCCAAGGAGTTCTCAATCTTGAACTTTCTATAGAGACTAACTAACTCCTTCTGATGTCTCATCAACCATACAGTATTCCATAAATGACATACTCAAAACATTTCAGGCCAACGAGGCCTTGCTCTTGAATATTCCATACAGACTAACTGAGGTCTTCTGATTTCTCATCAACCATACAGTATTCAATATTTGACATACTGAAAATATTTCAGGCCAAGGAGTTCTCAATCCTGAACTAACTCCTTCTGATGTCTCATCAACCATACAGTATTCCATATATGACATACTGAAAATATTACAGGCCAACGAGGCCTTGCTCTTGAATATTCTATACAGACTAACTGAGGTCTTCTGATGTCTCATCAACCATACAGTATTCAATATTTGACATAATGAAAATATTTCAGGCCAAGGAGTTCTCAATCCTGAACTTTCTTTAGAGACTAACTCCTGATGTCTCATCAACCATACAGTATTCCATATATGACATACTGAACATATTTCAGGCCAACAAGGCCTTGATCTTGAATTTTCTATACAGACTAATTTAGGCCTTTTGATATGTCATCAACCATGCAGTATTAAATATTTAACATACTGAAATTATTTTAGGAAAAGGAGTTCTCATTTTTGAACTTTCTATACAGACCAATTGACTCCATCTGATATCTCATCAACCTTACAGTACTCCATAATTGACATACTGAACATATTTCAGGACAAGGATTTCTCAATCTTGAAATTTCTATACAGACCAGTTGACTCCTGATGTCTCATCATCCATACAGTACTCCATAATTGACATACTGAACACTTTTCAGGACAAAGAGTTCACGATCTTGAGTGTTTGATCCTCATTGACTCCGTCTGATGTTACATCAGCCAGAAATGTATCCATATTTTATGTACTGAACATATTTCAGGTCAAAGGGACCGCGATCTTGAACTTTCTATACATACTCATAGACTGCTTCTGATGTTACATTAGACAGACATTAGTCCATATTTGACCTATTGTACATCTTTCTGGCCACAGAGTCTTCAAATGTTATCATTCCATTCCTACTTCTAGACTTCTTCTAATGTTATATAAGTCAGACAGTAGTCCTTATTTGACCTTTCGAACATCTTTCCTAATTGATTCCTTCTTTCTCATCAACCATACAGTTGTCCATATTTGACATACCGAAAATATTTCAGGCCAAAGAGGCCTTGGTCTTGAACTTTCTATACAGACCAATTGACTATTTCTGATATCTCATTAAGCATACAGTATTAAATATTTGACATACTGAAAATATTTCAGGCCAAGGAGTTCTCAATCTTGAATTTTCTATACAGACCAATTGACTATTTCTGATATCTCATCAACCATACAGTATTCCATATTTGACATACTGAACATATTTCAGTCCAAGGAGTTCTCAATCTTGAACTTTCTATACAGACCAGTTGACTATTTCTGATATCTCATCAACCATACAGTATTCCATATTTGACATACTGAACATATTTCAGGCCACAGAGTCTTCAAACTTTATCATTCCATTCCTACTTCTAGACCCCTGATTGTTATATCAGTCAGACAGTAGTCCTTATTTGACCTTTTGAACATCTCTCCTAATTGACTCCTTCTGATGTCTCATCAACCATACAGTATTCAATATTTGACATTCTGAACATATTTCAGGCCAAAGAGTTCTCAATCTTGAACTTTCCATACAGACCAACTGACTCCTGATGTCTCATCAACCATACAGTATTCCATATTTGACATACTGAACACTTTTCAGGCCAAAGAGTTCTCGATCTTGAGTTTTTTATGCTCATTGACTCCGTCTGATGTTACATCAGCCAAATATTTATCCATATTTTATGTACTGAACATATTTCAGGCCTAGGAGTTCTCAATCTTGAACTTTCTATAGAGACTAACTAACTCCTTCTGATGTCTTATCAACCATACAGTATTCCATAAATGACATACTCAAAACATTTCAGGCCAACGAGGCCTTGCTCTTGAATATTCTATACAGACTAACTGAGGTCTTCTGATTTCTCATCAACCATACAGTATTCAATATTTGACATACTGAAAATATTTCAGGTCAAATAGACCTCAAGCTTGAACCTTCTATACATACCCATGATAGCTTCTGATGTTATCATCCAGACAGTAGTCCATATTTGACCTATTGAACATCTTTCTGGGCACAGAGTCTTCAAACTTTATCATTCCATTCCTGCTTCTAGACTTCTTCTGATGTTATATCAGACAGTAGTCCTTATTTGACCTTTTGAACAGCTTTCCTAAGTGACTCTTTCTGATGTGTCATCAACCATACAGTTGTCCATATTTGACATACTGAACATCTTTCTGGCCACGGAGTCTTCAAAATGTATCATTACATTCCTACTTCTAGAATCCTTCTGATGTTACATCAGCCAGACATTTATCCATATTTTATGTACTGAACATATTTCAGGTCAAAGAGACCTCGATCTTGAACTTTTTATACATACTCATCGACTGCCCCTGATGTTACATCAGACAGACAGTAGTCCATATTCGACCTATTGAACATCTTTCTGGCCACAGAGTCTTCAAACGTTATCATTGCATTCCTACTTCTAGATTCCTTCTGATGTTATATCAGTCAGACAGTAGTCCTTATCTGACCATTTGAACATCTTTCTGGCCACAGAGTCTTCAAACGTTATCATTGCATTCCTACTTCTAGATTCCTTCTGATGTTATATAAGTCAGACAGTAGTCCTTATTTGACCTTTCGAACATCTTTCCTAATTGATTTTCTCTGATGTGTCATTAACCATACAGTAGTCCATATTTGACATGCTGAACATATTTCTGGTCACAGAGTCTTCAAATGTTATCATTCCATTCCTACTTCTAGACTTCTTCTAATGTTATATAAGTCAGACAGTAGTCCTTATTTGACCTTTCGAACATCTTTCCTAATTGATTCCTTCTTTCTCATCAACCATACAGTTGTCCATATTTGACATACCGAAAATATTTCAGGTCAAATGGCCTTGGTCTTGAACTTTCTATACAGACCAATTGACTATTTCTGTCTCATTAACCATACAGTATTAAGTATTTGACATACTGAAAATATTTCAGGCCAAGGAGTTCTCAATCTTGAATTTTCTATACAGACCAATTGACTATTTCTGATATCTCATCAACCATACAGTATTCAATATTTGACATACTGAAAATATTTCAGGCCAAGGAGTTCTCAATCCTGATCTTTCTATAGAGACTAACTAACTCCTTCTGATGTCTCATCAACCATACAGTATTCCATATATGACTTACTGAAAATATTACAGGCCAACGAGGCCTTGCTCTTGAATATTCTATACAGACTAACTGAGGTCTTCTGATGTCTCATCAACCATACAGTATTCCATATATGACATACTGAACATATTTCATGCCAACAAGGCCTTGATCTTGAATTTTCTATACAGACTAATTTAGGCCTTTTGATATCTCATCAACCATGCAGTATTAAATATTTAACATACTGAAATTATTTTAGGCCAAGGAGTTCTCATTTTTGAACTTTCTATACAGACCAATTGACCATCTGATATTTCATCAACCATACAGTATTCCATAGTTGACATACTGAACATATTTCAGGCCAAGGAGTTCTCAATCTTGAAATTTCTATACAGACCAGTTGACTCCTGATGTCTCATCATCCATACAGTATTCCATAATTGACATACTGAACACTTTTCAGGACAAAGAGTTCACGATCTTGAGTTTTTCATGCTCATTGACTCCGTCTGATGTTACATCAGCCAGAAATGTATCCATATTTTATGTACTGAACATATTTCAGGTCAAAGGGACCGCGGTCTTGAACTTTCTATACATACTCATAGACTGCTTCTGATGTTACATCAGACAGACATTAGTCCATATTTGACCTATTGTACATCTTTCTGGCCACAGAGTCTTCAAATGTTATCATTCCATTCCTACTTCTAGACTTCTTCTAATGTTATATAAGTCAGACAGTAGTCCTTATTTGACCTTTCGAACATCTTTCCTAATTGATTCCTTCTTTCTCATCAACCATACAGTTGTCCATATTTGACATACCGAAAATATTTCAGGTCAAATGGCCTTGGTCTTGAACTTTCTATACAGACCAATTGACTATTTCTGTCTCATTAACCATACAGTATTAAGTATTTGACATACTGAAAATATTTCAGGCCAAGGAGTTCTCAATCTTGAATTTTCTATACAGACCAATTGACTATTTCTGATATCTCATCAACCATACAGTATTCCATATTTGACATACTGAACATATTTCAGGCCACAGAGTCTTCAAACTTTATCATTCCATTCCTACTTCTAGACCCCTGATTGTTATATCAGTCAGACAGTAGTCCCTATTTGACCTTTTGAACATCTCTCATAATTGGCTCCTTCTGATGTCTCATCAACCATACAGTATTCAATATTTGACATTCTGAACATATTTCAGGCCAAGGAGTTCTCAATCTTGAACTTTCCATACAGACCAACTGACTCCTGATGTCTCATCAACCATACAGTATTCCATATTTGACATACTGAACACTTTTCAGGCCAAAGAGTTCTCGATCTTGAGTTTTTTATGCTCATTGACTCCGTCTGATGTTACATCAGCCAAACATTTATCCATATTTTGTGTACTGAACATATTTCAGGCCAAGGAGTTCTCAATCTTGAACTTTCTATAGAGACTAACTAACTTCTTCTGATGTCTTATCAACCATACAGTATTCCATAAATGACATACTCAAAACATTTCAGGCCAACAAGGCCTTGCTCTTGAATATTCTATACAGACTAACTGAGGTCTTCTGATTTCTCATCAACAATACAGTATTCCATATATGACTTACTGAAAATATTACAGGCCAACGAGGCCTTGCTCTTGAATATTCTATACAGACTAACTGAGGTCTTCTGTCTCATCAACCATACAGTATTAAATATATGACATACTGAACATATTTCAGGCCAAGGAGTTCTCAATCTTGAACTTTCTATAGAGACTAACTAGCTCCTTCTGATTTCTCATCAACCATACAGTATTCCATAAATGACATACTCAAAACATTTCAGGCCAACGAGGCCTTGCTCTTGAATATTCTATACAGACTAACTGAGGTCTTCTGATTTCTCATCAACCGTACAGTATTCAATATTTGACATACTGAAAATATTTCAGGCCAAGGAGTTCTCAATCCTGAACTTTCTAAAGAGACTAACTAACTCCTTCTGATGTCTCATCAACCATACAGTATTCCATATATGACAAACTGAAGATATTTCAGGCCGAGTTCTCAATCTTGAACTTTCTATACAGACCAATTGACTCCTTCTGATGTCTCATCAACCATACAGTATTCCATATATGACATACTGAACATATTTCAGGCCAACGAGGCCTTGATCTTGAATTTTCTATACAGACTAATTTAGGCATTTTGATATCTCATCAACCATGCAGTATTAAATATTTAACATACTGAAATTATTTCAGGCCAAGGAGTTCTCATTTTTGAACTTTCTATACAGACCAATTGACTCAATCTGATATCTCATCAACCATACAATATTCCATAGTTGACATACTGAACATATTTCAGGCCAAGGAGTTCTCAATCTTGAAATTTCTATACAGACCAGTTGACTCCTGATGTCTCATCATCCATACAGTATTCCATAATTGACATACTGAACACTTTTCAGGACAAAGAGTTCACAATCTTGAGTTTTTCATGCTCATTGACTCCGTCTGATGTTACATCAGCCAGAAATTTATCCATATTTTATGTACTGAACATATTTCAGGTCAAAGGGACAGCGATCTTGAACTTTCTATACATACTCATAGACTGCTTCTGATGTTACATCAGACAGACATTAGTCCATATTTGACCTATTGTACATCTTTCTGGCCACAGAGTCTTCAAATGTTATCATTCCATTCCAACTTCTAGACTTCTTCTAATGTTATATAAGTCAGACAGTAGTCCTTATTTGACCTTTCGAACATCTTTCCTAATTGATTCCTTCTTTCTTATCAACCATACAGTTGTCCATATTTGACATACCGAAAATATTTCAGGCCAAAGAGGCCTTGGTCTTGAACTTTCTATACAGACCAATTGACTATTTCTGATATCTCATTAACCATACAGTATTAAATATTTTACATACTGAAAATATTTCAGGCCAAGGAGTTCTCAATCTTGAATTTTCTATATAGACCAACTGACTATTTCTGATATCTCATCAACCATACAGTATTCCATATTTGACATACTGAATATATTTCAGGCCAAGGAGTTCTCAATCTTGAACTTTCTATACAGACCAATTGACTATTTCTGATATCTCATCAACCATACATTATTCCATATTTGACATACTGAAAATATTTCAGGCCAAGGTGTTCTCAATCTTGAACTTTCTATACAGACCAATTGACTATTTCTGATATCTCATCAACCATACAGTATTCCATATTTGACATACTGAACATATTTCAGGCCAAGGAGTTCTCAATCTTGAACTTTCTATACAGACCCATTGACTATTTCTGATATCTCATCAACCATACAGTATTCCATATTTGACATACTGAACATATTTCAGGCCAAGGAGTTCTCAATCTTGAACTTTCTATACAGACCAATTGACTATTTTTGATATCTCATCAGCCATACAGTATTCCATATTTGACATACTGAAAATATTTCAGGCCAAGGAGTTCTCAATCTTGAACTTTCTATACAGACCAATTGACTATTTCTGATATCTCATCAACCATACAGTATTCCATATTTGACATACTGAAAATATTTCAGGTCAAATAGACCTCAATCTTGAACCTTCTATACATACTCATGATAGCTTCTGATGTTATCATCCAGACAGTAGTCCATATTTGACCTATTGAACATCTTTCTGGGCACAGAGTCTTCAAACTTTATCATTCCATTCCTGCTTCTAGACTTCTTCTGATGTTATATCAGTCAGACAGTAGTCCTTATTTGACCTTTTGAACATCTTTCCTAAGTGACTCTTTCTGATGTGTCATCAACCATACAGTTGTCCATATTTGACATACTGAACATCTTTCTGGCCACGGAGTCTTCAAAATGTATCATTCCATTCCTACTTCTAGAATCCTTCTGATGTTACATCAGCCAGACATTTATCCATATTTTATGTACTGAACATATTTCAGGTCAAAGAGACCTCGATCTTGAACTTTCTGTACATACTCATCGACTGCCCCTGATGTTACATCAGACAGACAGTAGTCCATATTTGACCTATTGAACATCTTTCTGGCCACAGAGTCTTCAAACGTTATCATTGCATTCCTACTTCTAGATTCCTTCTGATGTTATATCAGTCAGACAGTAGTCCTTATCTGACCATTTGAACATCTTTCTGGCCACAGAGTCCTCAAACTTTATCATTCCATTCCTACTTCTAGACTTCTTCTAATGTTATATAAGTCAGACAGTAGTCCTTATTTGACCTTTCGAACATCTTTCCTAATTGATTTTCTCTGATGTGTCATTAACCATACAGTAGTCCATATTTGACATGCTGAACATATTTCTGGTCACAGTCTTCAAACTTTATCATTCCATTCCTACTTCTAGACCCCTGATTGTTATATCAGTCCGACAGTAGTCCTTATTTGACCTTTTGAACATCTCTCATAATTGACTCCTTCTGATGTCTCATCAACCATAAAGTATTCAATATTTGACATTCTGAACATATTTCAGGCCAAGGAGTTCTCAATCTTGAACTTCCATACAGACCAACTGACTCCTGATATCTCATCAACCATACAGTATTCCATATTTGACATACTGAACACTTTTCAGGCCAAAGAGTTCTCGATCTTGAGTTTTTTATGCTCATTGACTCCGCCTGATGTTACATCAGCCAAACACTTATCCATATTTTATGTATTGAACATATTTCAGGCCGAGGAGTTCTCAATCTTGAACTTTCTATAGAGACTAACTAACTCCTTCTGATGTCTCATCAACCATACAGTATTCCATAAATGACATATTCAAAACATTTCAGGCCAACGAGGCCTTGCTCTTGAGTATTCTATACAGACTAACTGAGGTCTTCTGATTTCTCATCAACCACACAGTATTCAATATTTGACATACTGAAAATATTTCAGGCCAAGGAGTTCTCAATCCTGAACTTTTTATAGAGACTAACTAACTCCTTCTGATGTCTCATCAACCATACAGTATTCCATAGTTGACATTCTGAACATATTTCAGGCCAAGGAGTTCTCAATCTTGAAATTTCTATACAGACCAGTTGACTCCTGATGTCTCATCATCCATACAGTATTCCATAATTGACATACTGAACACTTTTCAGGACAAAGAGTTCACGATCTTGAGTTTTTCATGCTCATTGACTCCGTCTGATGTTACATCAGCCAGAAATGTATCCATATTTTATGTACTGAACATATTTCAGGTTAAAGGGACCGCGATCTTGAACTTTCTATACATACTCATAGACTGCTTCTGATGTTACATCAGACAGACATTAGTCCATATTTGACCTATTGTACATCTTTCTGGCCACAGAGTCTTCAAATGTTATCATTCCATTCCTTCTTCTAGACTTCTTCTAATGTTATGTAAGTCAGACAGTAGTCCTTATTTGACCTTTCAAACATCTTTCCTAATTGATTCCTTCTTTCTCATCAACCATACAGTTGTCCATATTTGACATACCGAAAATATTTCAGGCCAAAGAGGCCTTGGTCTTGAACTTTCTATACAGACCAATTGACTATTTCTGATATCTCATTAACCATACAGTATTAAATATTTGACATACTGAAAATATTTCAGGCCAAGGAGTTCTCAATCTTTAACTTTCTATACAGACCAATTGACTATTTCTGATGTCTCATCAACCATACAGTATTCCATATTTGACATACTGAACATATTTCAGGCCAAGGAGTTCTCAATCTTGAACTTTCTATACAGACAAATTGACTATTTCTGATGTCTCATCAACCATACAGTATTCCATATTTGACATACTGAACATATTTCAGGCCAAGGAGTTCTCAATCTTGAACTTTCTATACAGACCAATTGACTATTTTTGATATCTCATCAACCATACAGTATTCCATATTTGACATACTGAAAATATTTCAGGCCAAGGAGTTCTCAATCTTGAACTTTCTATTCAGACCAATTGACTATTTCTGATATCTCATCAACCATACAGTATTCCATATTTGACATACTGAACATATTTCAGGCCAAGGAGTTCTCAATCTTGAACTTTCTATACAGACCAATTGACTATTTCTGATGTCTCATCAACCATACAGTATTCCATATTTGACATACTGAACATATTTCAGGCCAAGGAGTTCTCAATCTTGAACTTTCTATACAGACAAATTGACTATTTCTGATGTCTCATCAACCATACAGTATTCCATATTTGACATACTGAACATATTTCAGGCCAAGGAGTTCTCAATCTTGAACTTTCTATACAGACCAATTGACTATTTTTGATATCTCATCAACCATACAGTATTCCATATTTGACATACTGAAAATATTTCAGGCCAAGGAGTTCTCAATCTTGAACTTTCTATGCAGACCAATTGACTATTTCTGATATCTCATCAACCATACAGTATTCCATATTTGACATACT
The DNA here is from genome assembly GCA_039654105.1 of Coreius guichenoti. Classification (NCBI taxonomy): domain Eukaryota; kingdom Metazoa; phylum Chordata; class Actinopteri; order Cypriniformes; family Gobionidae; genus Coreius; species Coreius guichenoti. The sequence continues at coordinate 12,473,334 of CM077189.1, forward strand.
GAACATATTTCAGGCCAAGGAGTTCTCAATCTTGAACTTTCTATACAGACCAATTGACTATTTCTGATATCTCATCAACCATACAGTATTCCATATTTGACATACTGAAAATATTTCAGGTCAAAGAGACCTCAAGCTTGAACCTTCTATACATACTCATGATAGCTTCTGATGTTATCATCCATACAGTAGTCCATATTTGACATACTGAACACCTTTCTGGCCACGGAGTCTTCAAAATGTATCATTCCATTCCTGCTTCTAGAATCCTTCTGATGTTACATCAGCCAGACATTTATCCATATTTTATGTACTGAACATATTTCAGGTCAAAGAGACCTCAAGCTTGAACCTTCTATACATACTCATGATAGCTTCTGATGTTATCATCCATACAGTAGTCCATATTTGACCTATTGAACATCTTTCTGGGCACAGAGTCTTCAAACTTTATCATTTCATTCCTACTTCTAGATTCCTTCTGATGTTATATCAGTCAGACAATAGTCCTTATTTGACCTTTTGAACATCTTTCCTAATTGACTCCTGATGTCTCATCAACCATTCGGTAGTCCATATTTGACCTATTGAACATCTTTCTGGACAGAATTCTCGATTCTTGAATTTTTCTTGCTCATTGACTCCGTCTGATGTTTCATCAGCCCGACAGTAGTCCATATTTGACAGATTGAACATCTTTCTGGCCACAGAGCCTTCAAACTTTGTCATTCCATTCCTACTTCTAGACCCCTGATGTTATATTAGTCAGACAGTAGTCCTTATTTGACCTTTAGAACATCTCTCCTAATTGACTCCTGATATCTCATCAACCATACAGTATTCTATATTTGACAAACTGAAAATATTTCAGGCCGAAGAGGCCTTGATCTTGAATTTTCTAAACAGACTAATTGAGGCCTTTTGATATCTCATCAACCATATTTGACATACTGAAAATATTTCAGGCCAAGGAGTTCTCAATCTTTAACTTTCTATACAGACCAATTGACTATTTCTGATATCTCATCAACCATACAGTATTCCATATTTGACATACTGAACATATTTCAGGCCAAGGAGTTCTCAATCTTGAACTTTCTATACAGACCAATTGACTATTTTTGATATCTCATCAGCCATACAGTATTCCATATTTGACATACTGAAAATATTTCAGGCCAAGGAGTTCTCAATCTTGAACTTTCTATACAGACCAATTGACTATTTCTGATATCTCATCAACCATACAGTATTCCATATTTGACATACTGAAAATTTTTCAGGTTAAATAGACCTCAAGCTTGAACCTTCTATACATACTCATGATAGCTTCTGATGTTATCATCCAGACAGTAGTCCATATTTGACCTATTGAACATCTTTCTGGGCACAGAGTCTTCAAACTTTATCATTCCATTCCTACTTCTAGACTTCTTCTGATGTTATATCAGTCAGACAGTAGTCCTTATTTGACCTTTTGAACATCTTTCCTAAGTGACTCCTTCTGATGTGTCACCAACCATACAGTTGTCCATATTTGACATACTGAACATCTTTCTGGCCACGGAGTCTTCAGAATGTATCATTCCATTCCTACTTCTAGAATCCTTCTGATGTTACATCAGCCAGACATTTATCCATATTTTATGTACTGAACATATTTCAGGTCAAAGGGACCTCAATCTTGAACTTTCTATACATACTCATAGACTGCTTCTGATGTTACATCAGCCAGACAGTAGTCCATATTTGACCTATAGAAAATCTTTCTGGCCACAGAGTCTTCAAACTTTATCATTTAATTCCTACTTATAAACTCCGTCTGATGTTATATCAGCCAGGATATAGTCCATGTTTAACCTATTGAACATATTTCAGGCCGAAGAGAAATTGATCTTGAATTTTCTATACAGACTAAATGATTGAGACCTTTTGATGTCTCTTCAACCATTCGGTAGTCCATATTTGACCTATTGAACATCTTTCTGGACAGAATTCTCGATTCTTGAATTTTTCTTGCTCATTGACTCCGTCTGATGTTTCATCAGCCAGACAGTAGTCCATATTTGACAGATTGAACATCTTTCTGGCCACAGAGCCTTCAAACTTTGTCATTCCATTCCTACTTCTAGACCCCTGATGTTATATTAGTCAGACAGTAGTCCTTATTTGACCTTTAGAACATCTCTCCTAATTGACTCCTGATATCTCATCAACCATACAGTATTCTATATTTGACAAACTGAAAATATTTCAGGCCGAAGAGGCCTTGATCTTGAATTTTCTAAACAGACTAATTGAGGCCTTTTGATATCTCATCAACCATATTTGACATACTGAAAATATTTCAGGCCAAGGAGTTCTCAATCTTGAATTTTCTATACAGACCAATTGACTCCTTCTGATATCTCATCAACCATACAGTATTCCATATTTGACATACTGAACACTTTTCAGGCCAAAGAGTTCACGATCTTGAACTTTCTATACAGACCAATTGACTATTTCTGATATCTCATCAACCATACAGTATTCCATATTTGACATACTGAACATATTTCAGGCCAAGGAGTTCTCAATCTTGAACTTTCTATACAGACCAATTGACTATTTCTGATATCTCATCAACCATACATTATTCCATATTTGACATACTGAAAATATTTCAGGCCAAGGTGTTCTCAATCTTGAACTTTCTATACAGACCAATTGACTATTTCTGATATCTCATCAACCATACAGTATTCCATATTTGACATACTGAACATATTTCAGGCCAAGGAGTTCTCAATCTTGAACTTTCTATACAGACCAATTGACTATTTCTGATATCTCATCAACCATACAGTATTCCATATTTGACATACTGAACATATTTCAGGCCAAGGAGTTCTCAATCTTGAACTTTCTATACAGACCAATTGACTATTTTTGATATCTCATCAGCCATACAGTATTCCATATTTGACATACTGAAAATATTTCAGGCCAAGGAGTTCTCAATCTTGAACTTTCTATACAGAGCAATTGACTATTTCTGATATCTCATCAACCATACAGTATTCCATATTTGACATACTGAAAATATTTCAGGTCAAATAGACCTCAAGCTTGAACCTTCTATACATACTCATGATAGCTTCTGATGTTATCATCCAGACAGTAGTCCATATTTGACCTATTGAACATCTTTCTGGGCACAGAGTCTTCAAACTTTATCATTCCATTCCTACTTCTAGACTTCTTCTGATGTTATATCAGTCAGACAGTAGTCCTTATTTGACCTTTTGAACATCTTTCCTAAGTGACTCCTTCTGATGTGTCATCAACCATACAGTTGTCCATATTTGACATACTGAACATCTTTCTGGCCACGGAGTCTTCAGAATGTATCATTCCATTCCTACTTCTAGAATCCTTCTGATGTTACATCAGCCAGACATTTATCCATATTTTATGTACTGAACATATTTCAGGTCAAAGGGACCTCAATCTTGAACTTTCTATACATACTCATAGACTGCTTCTGATGTTACATCAGCCAGAAAGTAGTCCATATTTGACCTATAGAAAATCTTTCTGGCCACAGAGTCTTCAAACTTTATCATTTAATTCCTACTTATAAACTCCGTCTGATGTTATATCAGCCAGGATATAGTCCATGTTTAACCTATAGAACATATTTCAGGCCAAAGAGAAATTGATCTTGAATTTTCTATACAGACTAAATGATTGAGACCTTTTGATGTCTCATCAGCCAGACAGTAGTCCATATTTGACAGATTGATGTTTGAGTCGAATGAGTCCTTGATGTTGAATATATATATACATACTCGTTGACTCCTGTTGTCTCATCAACCATATCACATATTTCATAGTCCATATTTGCCCTACTGAACATATTTCAGGCCAAAGAGTCCTAGATCTTGAATTTTCTGTACTTTTCGAGTCCTTGATGTTACATCAGCCAGACAATAATCCAATAAAAATTGACTTATTGAACATATTCCAGGCCAAAGAGACCGCGATCATGAACGTTCTGTACATACTCATAGACCCCGTCTGATGTTACATTAGCCAGACAGCTGTCCATATTTGACCTATTGAACATATTTCTCGCCAAGGGTCTTCAAACATTTTCTTTCCATTCCTACTTATAGACTCCTTCTTATGTTGTATCAGCCAGGAAGTAGTCCATCTTATTTATAAACGTGCCTTAGAAAAAAAAAATTGGTGTGTAGTAAAGGTGTGCATCTTGAGTCAAAACAACTGCTTTCCGTTAACTGCTTCAGCTTACAGCTAAAACATGCATTTTAGTTTGAGACTAGCTTAAGCCTTGTCTGTGAAACCGGAGGCTCGTTTATGTGCAATGCCAAACATGTTCGATAATTCCACATTGCATTGCTTTAATGCTCCAAGGTGAAACGCAAAAGCAAATTCTTATTACAGATTCCTTTTAGAGCATTTTGTAAAGTCATTTATGCGATGACAAACATGTTCTTAATCATGAACAATCATAAATACGTTCAGTTCGTAAAATATGGATGAATGTCTGGCTGATGTAACAACAGATGTAGTCAATGAGAATGAAAAATTCAAGACTGAGAATTGATGAGACATCAGAAGGAGACAAATAGTCTGTATAGAAAGTTCAAGATCGAGAACTCTTTGGCCTGAAAAATGTTCAGTATGTCAAATATTGACTACTGTATGGTTGATGAGACATCAGAGGGAGTCAATTAGTCTGTATCGAAAGTTCAAGATTGAGAGCTCCCTGGCCTGAATATGTTCAGTATGAAAAATATGGACTACCATATGGTTGATAAGAGGTCAACCATAGGCCCCAATTAGTCTCTATAGAAAATTCAAGGTCAAGGCCTCTGTGGCCAGAAAGATGTTCAATAGGTCAAATATGGACTACTGTATGATTGATGAGACATCAGAAGGAGTATTAGTCTGTATAGAAAATTCAAGGTCAAGGCCTCTGTGGCCAGAAAGATGTTCAATAGGTCAAATATGGACTACTGTATGATTGATGAGACATCAGAAGGAGTATTAGTCTGTATAGAAAACTCAAGATCAAGGACTCTTTGGCCCCATCCACACTCTGTGTATCGCCAGCATCTTCAGTAATATCAACCGTTTTTAAAGTATTGTTTCTCTACATGTTGTTCTACTAAGGGTCGCGAATAGTATTTTCAAACTATGACATCCAATAAGTACTAACTAAGCTGTTAAATAATAAGCAATGTGCGGAGCAGAAAACTTTACGACTTCTCACGCCGCCATCTCACGGGAAGTCCCCGAGGTCTCTTTGACCTGAAATATGTTCAGTACGTCAAATACGGATGAATGTCTGGCTGATGTAACATCAGATTGAATCAATGAGCATGAAAAATTCAAGATCGAGAACTCTTTGGTCTGGAAAGTGTTCAGTATGTCAAATATGGACTACTGTATGGTTGATGAGACATCAGGAGGAGAAAATTAGTCTGTATAGAAAGTTCAAGATTGAGAACTCCTTGGCCTAAAATATGTTCAGTATGTAAAATATGGACTACTGTATGGTTGATGAGACATCAGAAGGCCTCAATTAAAGAAGTCTGTATATAGAAAATTCAAGATCAAGGCCACTTTGGCCTGAAATATATTCAATAGGTTAAGCATGGACCACATCCTGGCTGATATAACATCAGAAGGAGTCTAGAAGTAGGAATGGAATTATAAAGTTTGAAGACTCTGTAGCCAGAAAGATGTTCAATAGGTCAAATATGGACTACTGTATTGTTGATGAGACATCAGAAGGCCTCAATTAGTCTGTATAGAAAATTCAAAACCAAGGCCTCTTTGGCCTGAAATATATTCAATAGGTTAAACATGGACTACATCCTGACTGTAGAAAAAAAGATGTTCAATAAGTCAAAAAAGGACTACTGTCTGGCTGATGTAACATCAGAAGGAGTCTAGAAGTAGCAATGGATTGATAAAGTTTGAAGACTCTGTGGCCAGAAAGATGTTCAATAGGTCAAAAAAGGACTACTGTCTGGCTGATGTAACATCAGAAGGAGTCTAGAAGTAGCAATGGATTGATAAAGTTTGAAGACTCTGTGGCCAGAAAGATGTTCAATAGGTCAAATATGGACTACTGTCTGGCTCATGTAACATCAGAAGCAGTCTATGAGTATGTACAGAAAGTTCAAGACCGAGGTATCTTTGAAGATTCAGTATCTACTGAATATGTTCAGTACGTAAAATATGGATGTAACATCAGTCTACAAGTAGGAATGGAATGATAAAGTTTGAAGACTGTGTGGAAAGAAAGATGTTCAATAGATGAAAAATGATGTGACATCAGAAGCAGTCTATGAGTATGTATAGAAAGTTCAAGATCGAGAACTCTTTAGCCTTAAAAGTCTACAGTATGTCAAATACGGACTTAAACCGCACAAATGTGATGTTTAGCAGAGGAATAAGATGCAGTGCAATGCAACAACACACATGGTATGTTTTCTTTTACAAAGGAATTTTAGTTAATGTATGAATGTAATAATTCATGCAACGTAATAAGTTAGTTCTTATATGCATTGCAAAGTAGCAAGACATATGCTATGTGTTATCTCTTTAAAGCACATGGAATGAGTTAGTTCTGTTGTATTCAAAGTAAGGGAATAAGTTAGCTCTTTATGCAATGCAATGCAACATATGCAATGCAATGCACGTGTGTAAATTCGTTCTTGTAAGCATTGCATTGCAACAGAACATATGTTATGTGTTATCTACTCAATGCACAATGTATTAACACCGTGTATGCATTGCAATCTTTTCAGTGCACAACGGGACAAGTTAGATAGAATAAGTTACAATGAAACATTGCATAGCTTATGTTATTCTTCACTGCACAACATAAAAGTTAGTTATTGCATGCAATGCATGTTCATTCACATGTGTTATTCTTCGATGCAAGTCAATAAGTATATAATATAAAAGTATATAATGGCTAATGCAATGCAGTGCAAATTCTATAGTATGCAATGCAATAGAAAAATCACATACATTATGTGATATCTTTTCAATGCATAACGGACTGAGTTAGTTCGTGTATGCAATGCAAAATCACATATGTTGCGTGTTTTTGTTCAATGCATAACGGAATAAATTCATGGATTAAATTATATATTATATTCTTCAACGAGCAACTGGTCAAGGTAGATCTTGCTGTAACGCAATGCAACTTGTATGTAATGCAACTCGTATGTTATGTGGTGTATACAATACAATGAAACAGTGCATAGCGTATGTTACGAAGACACTGCACAACAGAATAAGTTAGTTATTGCATGCAATGCATGGTCTTTCACATGTGTTATTCTTCCATGCAATTCAATAAGTATATAATATAAAAGTGCAATAATGCAATGCAGCGCAAATTCTGTTGTTTGCAATGAAATACAAAAGCACATTATGTGTTATCTTTTCAATGAGGTCAACCATAGGCCACAATTAGTCTCTATAGAAAATTCAAGATCAAGGCCTCTTTGGCCTGAAATATGTTCAATAGGTTATACATATGACATCAGAAGGAGTCTAGAAGTAGCAATGGATTGAAGACTCTGTGGCCAGAAAGATGATCAATAGGTCAATAATGGACTACTGTCTGGCTGATGAGACATCAGAAGGAGTCAATTAGTCTGTATAGAAAGTTTAAGATTGAAACTCCTTGGCCTGACATGTTAATGTATAAACGTAATAATTCCTGCAACGTAATAAGTTAGTTCTTATGTGCAATGCAACAACACATTTGTTATGTGTTATCTCTTGGAATGAGTTAGTTCTGTTGTATGCAATGCAAGGGGATAAGTTAGCTCTTTATGCAATGCAATGCAACATAATAACGTTCGTGTATAAGTTCGTTCTTGTAAGCATTGCATTGCAACAGAACATATGTTATGTGTTATCGACTCAATACACAATGTATTAACACTGTGTATGCATTGCAATCTTTTCAATGCACAACGAGATAAATTAGTACTTGCATGGAATGCAACACATATATTATGTTATCACTTCAATGCATAATGGAATAAGTTAGTTAGAATAAGTTACAATGAAACAGTGCATATCTTATGTTATTCTTCACTGCACAACAGAATAAGTTAGTTATTGCATGCAATGCAATAAAAAGTTAATTCACGTGTTATTCTTCAATGCAAGTCAATAAGTATATAATATAAAATTATATAATTCGATAATGCATTGTACGTTAAAGACATAACACATAACATATGCTATGTTGCAATGCAATGCTTACAAGAACTAACTCATTCCGTTGTGCTAAAGTTAGATCTTGTATAGAATGCAATGCAAGAGCACAGATGCCATGTGTTATGTCTTAAATGTAAAATGAAATAAGTTATTATTAAATGCAATGCAACGCAACATCACATATGTTATCTCTTCAATGCATAATGGAATAAGTTAGTTTTGTATTCAATGAATTAAATTATACATTATATTCTTCAACAAGCAACGGATCAAGATAGATATTGCTGTATGGCTATGCAACAACTCGTATGCAATAAAACGTAATGCAATAAAACGTTCATTCAATAAGTATATAATATAAAAGTATATATATATACAACAATGCAATGCAGTGCCAATTCTACTGTATGCAATGCAATACAAAATCACATACATTATGTGATATATTTTCATGTTCTTGTATGCAATGCAATGCAACGGAATAAGTTAGTTCTTATTTCCAATAAAATGCAACATATGTTGTTATCTTCTCAATGCACAACGGACAGAGTTGGTTCTTGTATACAATACAATGAAACAGTGCATAGCTTATGTTATTCTTCACTGCACAACAGAATAAGTTAGTTATTGCATGCAATGCAATAAAAAGTTAATTCACATGTGTTATTGCAAGTCAATGCAATGCAAGTCAATTATGTAATATAAAAGTATATAATGCAATAATGCAATGCAGTGCAAATACTATTGTATGCAATGCAATACAAAATCACATACTTTATGTAATATATTTTCAATGCATAACGAAATGAGTTAGTTCTTGTATGCAATACAATGCAACAGATGATATGTTATCAGCTCAATGCATTAATGAGTTAGCTCTTGTATGCAATGCAAAATCACATATGTTGTGTTTTTTCTTTCGATGCTTATCGGAATAAGTTCATTCTTGTATGCAACAACACATGTTATGTCTTATCTTTTCAATGCACAAGGAATGAATTAGTTCTTGTAAGCATTGCATTGCATTGCAACATAGCATATGTTGTGTGTTTTCTCTTCAGTGCACAATGGATTAACATCGTGTATGCATTGCAACAGCACATATGTTATGTGTTGTCTTTAATGCACAATGGAATGAGTTAGTTATTGTATGCAATGCAATGCAACAACATATATGTGTTATCTCTTCAATGCACAATGGATTAACTCCGTGCATTGCAACAAGCACATATGTTTTTGTTAGTTCTTGTGTGCAATCTAATGAAACAGAGCATGTTTTATTCTAACTGCACAACAAAACAAGTTAGATCTTGTATAGAATGCAATGCACTTGCACAGATGCCATGAGTTATGTCTTAAATGTAAAATGAAATAAGTTATTATTGAATACAATGCAACGCAACATCACATATGGTATCTCTTCAAAGAAAAACGCAATGACTTAGTTCTTATATGTTATTCTTCAATGCAAGTCTGTTAAGTATGGTATATAATGCAATGGCAGTGCAAAGTCTATTATATGCAATGCAATACAAAATCACATACTTTATGTGATACCTTTTCAATGCATAACGAAATGGGTTAGTTCTTGGTATGCAATGCAATGCATAACGTACAGAGTTGGTTCTTGTATGCAATGCAAAATCACATATGTTGCGTTTTCTTTCGATGCATAACAGAATATGTTCGTTTTTATATGCAATGCAGTGCAACAGCTCTCGTGTGTTATATCTTTTCAGTGCACAACGGGATAAGTTAGTACTTGCATGTAATGCAACAACACATATATTATGTTATCACTTCAATGCATAATGGAATAAGTTAGTTAGAATACGTTACAATGGAACATTGCATAGCTTATGTTATTCTTCACTGCACAACATACAAGTTAGTTATTGCATGCAATGCAATAAAAAGTTAATTCACATGTGTTATTCAATGCAAGTCAATAAGTATATAATATAAAATTATATAATGCAATAATGCATTGTACATTAAAGACATAACACATAACATATGCTATATTGCAATGCAATGCTTACAAGAGCTTAATCATTCCGTTTTGCTAAAGTTAGATCTTGTATAGAATGCAATGCAAGAGCACAGATGCCATGTGTTATGTCTTAAATGTAAAATGAAATAAGTTATTATTGAATGCAATGCAACGCAACATCACATATGTTATCTCTTCAATGCACAATGGAATAAGTTAGTTCTTGTATGCAATGCAGTGCAACAGCTCCCATGTGTTATATCTTTTCAGTGCACAACGGGATAAGTTAGTACTTGCATGTAATGCAACAACATATATATTATGTTATCACTTCAATGCATAATGGAATAAGTTAGTTAGAATAAGTTACAATGGAACATTGCATAACTTATGTTATTCTTCACTGCACAACAGAATAAGTTAGTTATTGCATGCAATGCGATAAAAAGTTCATTCATATATGTTATTCTTCAATGCAAGTCTGTTAAGTATGTAATATAAAAGTATATAATGCAATAATGCAATGGCAGTGCAAATTCTATTATATGCAATGCAATACAAAATCACATACTTTATGTGATATCTTTTCAGTGCATAACGAAATGGGTTAGTTCTTGGTATGCAATGCAATGCATAACGGATAGTGTTGGTTCTTGTATGCAATGCAAAATCACATATGTTGCGTTTTCTTTCGATGCATAACGGAATATGTTCGTTTTTATATGCAATGCAGTGCAACAGCTCTCGTGTGTTATATCTTTTTATTGCACAACGGGATAAGTTAGTACTTGCATGTAATGCAACAACACATATTTTATGGTATCTCACCCTTGGCGAGGAATATGTTCAATAATAGGTCAAATATGGACAGCTGCCTGTCTAACGTAACATCAGAAGGGGTCTACGAGTATGTACAGAACGTTCATGATCGATGTCTCTTTGGCCTGAAATATGTTCAATAAGACAATTTTTATTGGATTATAGCCTTAAAAAGTCTACAGTATGTCAAATACGGACTTAATAAAAAAGTCAGTACGTTTATAATATGCATTGCAAACCGCACAAATGTGATGTTTAGCAGGGGAATAAGATAGTTCTCGTATTGCAGTGCAATGCAACAACACACATGGTATGTTATCTTTTACAAAGGAATTGTAGTTAATGTATGAATGTAATAATTCATGCAACGTAATAAGTTAGTTCTTATATGCAATGCAAAGCAACAACATATGTGTTATCTCTTTAAAGCACATGGAATGAGTTAGTTCTGTTGTATGCAAAGCAAGGGAATAATTTAGCTCTTTATGCAATGCAATGCAACATATCAGTGCACAACGGGATTGCATTGCAATCTTTTCAGTGCACAACGGGATAAGTTAGTACTTGCATGTAATGCAACAACACATATATTATGTTAGCACTTCAATGCATAATGGAACATTGCATAGCTTATGTTATTCTTCACTGCACAACATACAAGTTAGTTATTGCATGCAATGCAAAAAAAAGTTAATTCACATGTGTTATTCAATGCAAGTCAATAAGTATATAATATAAAATTATATAATGCAATAATGCATTGTACATTAAAGACATAACACATAACATATGCTATATTGCAATGCAATGCTTACAAGAACTTAATCATTCCGTTTTGCTAAAGTTAGATCTTGTATAGAATGCAATGCAAGAGCACAGATGCCATGTGTTATGTCTTAAATGTAAAATGAAATAAGTTATTATTGAATGCAATGCAACGCAACATCACATATGTTATCTCTTTAATGCACAATGGAATAAGTTAGTTCTTGTATTCAATGAATTAAATTATACATTATATTCTTCAACAAGCAACGGATCAAGATTGATATTGCTGTAAGGCAATGCAACAACTCGTATGCAATAAAACGTTCATTGCATATATAATATAAAAGTATATATATACAACAATGCAATGCAGTGCCAATTCTACTGTATGCAATGCAATAAAAAATCACATACTTTATGTGACATATTTTCATGTTCTTGTATGCAATGCAATGCAACGGAATAAGTTAGTTCTTATATGCAAAACAATGCAACATATGTTATGTTATCTTCTCAATGCATAACGGACAGAGTTGGTTCTGTATACAATACAATGAAACAGTGCATAGCTTATGTTACTCTTCACTGCACAACAGAATAAGTTAGTTATTGCATGCAATGCAATAAAAAGTTAATTCACATGTGTTATTATTCAATGCAAGTCAATTATGTAATATAAAAGTATATAATGCAATAATGCAATGCAGTGCAAATTCTGTTGTATGCAATGCAATACAAAATCACATACTTTATGTAATATATTTTCAATGCATAACGAAATGAGTTAGCTCTTGTATAGAATGCAATGCAAGACAGTAGTCCATATTTGACCTATTGAACATCTTTCTGGCCAGAGAGTCTTCAAACTTTATCATTCCATTCCTACTTTTGATTCCTTCTAATGTTATATAACTCAGTCCTGAGTTGACCTTTCGAACATCTTTCTTAGGAAAGAAACATTGACTCCTTCTGATGTCTCATCAACCATACAGTTGTCCATATTTGACATACTGAAAATATTTCAGGCCAAAGAGGCCTTGGTCTTGAATTTTCTATACAGACTAATTGACTCCTTCTAATGTCTCATCAGCCATACATTATTCCATATATGTCAAACTGAACACTTTTCAGGCCAAAAAGTTCTCAATTTTGAACTTTCTATACAGACCAATTGACTCCTGATGTCTCATCAACTATACAGTATTCCATATTTGACATACTGAACACTTTTCATGCCGAGTTCTCAATCTTGAGTTTTTCATGCTCATTGACTCCGTCTGATGTTACATCAACCAAACATTTATCCATATTTTATGTACTGAACACATTTCATGTAAAAGAGACCACTTTCTATACATTCTCATAGACTGCCCCTGATGTTACATCAGACAGACATTAGTCCATATTTGACCACTTGAACATCTTTCTGGACATTGAATTTTCGATTCTTGAATTTTTCTTGCTCATTAACACCGTCTGATGTTACATCAGCCAGACAGTAGTCCATATTTGACCGATTGAACATCTTTCTGGCCACTGAGTCTTCAAACTTTATCACTCCATTCCTACTTCTAGACCCCTGATATCAGTCAGACAGTAGTCCTTATTTGACCTTTTGAACATCTCTCCTAATTGACTCCTTCTGATGTCTCATCAACCATACAGTATTCCATATATGACATACTGATAATATTTCAGGCCAACGAGGCCTTGCTCTTGAATTTTCTATACAGACTAACTGAGGTCTTTTGATGTCTCATCAACCATACAGTATTCCATATTTGACAAACTGAAAATATTTCAGGCCGAAGAGGCCTTGATCTTGAATTTTCTATACAGACCAATTGACTCCTGATATCTCATCAACCATACAGTATTCCATATTTGACATACTGAACATATTTCAGGCCAAGGAGTTCTCAATCTTGAACTTTCTATATATACTCATCGACTGCCCCTGATGTTACATCAGACAGACATTTAGTCCATAGTTGACCTATTGAACATCTTTCTGGCCACAGAGTCTTCAAACGATATCATTGCATTCCTACTTCTAGATTCCTTCTGATGTTATATCAGCCAGGATATAGTCCATGTTTAACCTATTGAACATATTTCAGGCCAAAGAGAAATTGATCTTGAATTTTCAATACAGACTAATTGATTGAGACCATCAACCATTCGGTATTCCATATTTGACCTATTGAACATCTTTCTGGACATAGAATTCTCGATTTTTGAATTTTTCTTGCTCATTTACTCCGTCTGATGTTATATCAGCCAGACATTCATCCATATTTGAAGAACTGATGATATTTCTGGTCAAAGAGACCTCAATCTTGAACCTTCTATACATACTCATAGACTGCTTCTGATGTTACATCAGCCAGACAGTAGTCCATATTTGACCGATTGAACATCTTTCAGGCCAAAGAGGCCTTGGTCTTGAATTTTCTATACAGATTATTTGACTCCTTCTGATGTCTCATCAACCATACAGTATTCCAAATATGACAAACTGAAAATATTTCAGGCTGAAGAGGCCTTGATCTTGAATTTTCTAAACAGACTTATTTAGGCCTTTTGATATCTCATCAACCATACAGTACTCCATATTTGACATTCTGAACACTTTTCAGGCCAAAGAGTTCACAATCTTGAGTTTTTCATACTCATTGACTCCGTCTGATGTTACATCAGACAGACAATTATCCATATTTTATGTACTGAACATATTTCAGGTCAAAGAGACCTCGATATTGAACTTTCTATACATACTCATCGACTGCCCCTGATGTTACATCAGACAGACAATAGTCCATATTTGACCTATTGAACATCTTTCTGGCCAGAGAGTCTTCAAACATTATCATTGCATTCCTACTTCTAGATTCCTTCTGATGTTATATCAGTCAGACAGTAGTCCTTATTTGACCATTTGAACATCTTTCTGGCCACAGAGTCCTCAAACTTTATCATTCCATTCCTACTTCTAGACTTCTTCTAATGTTATATAAGTCAGACAGTAGTCCTTATTTGACCTTTCGAACATCTTTCCTAATTCATTTTCTCTGATGTCTCATCAACCATACAGTTGTCCATATTTGAGGTACTGATCATATTTCAGGTCAAAGAGACCGCGATCTTAAACTTTCTATACATACTCATAGACTGCTTCTGATGTTACATCAACCATACAGTAGTCCATATTTGACGTACTGAACATATTTCTGGCCACAGAGTCTTCAAACTTTATCATTCCATTCCTACTTCTAGACCCCTGATTGTTATATCAGTCAGACAGTAGTCTTTATTTGACCTTTTGAACATCTCTCCTAATTGACTCCTGATGTCTCATCAACCATACAGTATTCAATATTTGACATTCTGAACATATTTCAGGCCAAGGAGTTCTCAATCTTGAACTTTCCATACAGACTAACTGACTCCTGATGTCTCATCAACCATACAGTATTCCATAAATGTCATTCTCAAAATATTTCAGGCCAACGAGGCCTTGCTCTTGAATATTCTATACAGACTAAATGAGGTCTTCTGATTTCTCATCAACCATACAGTATTCAATATTTGACATACTGAAAATATTTCAGTCCAAGGAGTTCTTAATCCTGAACTTTCTATAGAGTCTAACTAACTCCTTCTGATGTCTCATCAACCATACAGTATTCCATATATGACATACTGAAAATATTACAGGCCAACGAGGCCTTGCTCTTGAATATTCTATACAGACTAATTGAGGTCTTCTGATGTCTCATCAACCATGCAGTATTCAAAATTTGACATCCTGAAAATATTTCAGGCCAAGAAGTACTCAAGCCTGAACTTTCTATAGAGACTAACTAACTCCTTCTGATGTCTCATCAACTATACAGTATTCCATATATGACATACTGAAAATATTCCAGGCCAACGAGGCCTTGCTCTTGAATATTCTATACAGACTAATTGAGGTCTTCTGATGTCTCATCAACCATGCAGTATTCAAAATTTGACATCCTGAAAATATTTCAGGCCAAGAAGTACTCAATCTTGAACTTTCTATAGAGACTAACCAACTCCTTCTGATGTCTCATCAACTATACAGTATTCCATATATGACATACTGAAAATATTCCAGGCCAACGAGGCCTTGCTCTTGAATATTCTATACAGACTAATTGAGGTCTTCTGATGTCTCATCAACCATACAGTATTCCATATTAGACATACTGAACATATTTCAGGCCAAGGAGTTCTCAATCTTGAACTTTCTATACAGACCAACTGACTCCTTCTGATGTCTCATCAACCATACAGTATTCCATATTTGATATACTGAACAATGTTCAGGCCAAAGAGTCCACGATCCGGAGTTTTTCATGCTCATTAACTCCGTCTGATGTTACATCAGCCAGACAATTATCCATTATCAGACAGTAGCCCTTATTGACCTTTCGAACATCTATCCTAATTGGTTCCTTCTGATGTCTCATCAGCCATACAGTAGTTCATATTTGAGGTACTGAAAACATTTCAAGCCAAAGAGGCCTTGTTCTTGAATTTTCTATACAGACTATTTGACTCCTGATGTCTCATCAACCATACATTATTCCAAATATGACAAACTGAACACTTTTCAGGCCAAAGAGTTCTCGATTTTGAATTTATCATGCTCATTGACTCCGTCTGATGTTGCATCAGCCAGACATTTATCCATATTTTATTTACTGAACATATTTCAGGTAAAAGAGACCTAGAGCTTCAACCTTCTATACATACTCATGATTGCTTCTGATGTTATATTAGACAGACAGTAGTCCTTATTTGAACTTTTGAACATCTTTCCTAATTGACTCCTTCTGATGTGTCATCAACCATACAGTAGTCCATATTTGACATACTGAACATCTTTCTGGCCAGAGAGTCTTCAAACTTTATCATTTCATTCCTACTTCTAGACCCCTGATGTTATATTAGTCAGACAGTAGTCCTTATTTGACCTTTTAAACATCTCTCCTAATTGACTCTCATCAACCATACAGTATTCCATATATGACATACTGAAAATATTTCAGGCCAACGAGGCCTTGCTCTTGAATTTTCTATACAGACTAATTGAGGTCTTCTGATGTCTCATCAACCATACATTATTCCATATTTGACAAACTGAAAATATTTCAGGCCGAAGAGGCCTTGATCTTGAATTTTCTAAACAGAATAATTTAGGCCTTTTGATATATCATTAACCATACATTATTAAATATTTGACATACTGAAATTATTTCAGGCCAAGGAGTTCTCAATCTTGAACTTTCTATACCGACCAATTGACTCCTTCTGATATCTCAACCATACAGTACTCTATATTTGACATACTGAACATATTTCAGGCCAAGGAGTTCTTAATCTTGAACTTTCTATACAGACCAATTGACTCCTTCTGATGTCTCATCAACCATACCGTACTCCATATTTGACATACTGAACACTTTTCAGGCCAAAGAGTTCTCGATCTTGAATTTATCATGCTCATTGACTCCGTCTGATGTTACATCAGCCAGACATTTATCCATATTTTATGTACTGAACATATTTCAGGTCAAAGAGACCTCGAGCTTGAACATTCTATACATACTCATGATTACATCAGCCAGACAGTAGTCCATATTTGACCTATAGAACATCTTTCTGGCCACAGAGTCTTCAAACTTTATCATTCCATTCCTACTTCTAGACTCCTTCTAATGCCATGTCAGACAGTAGTAATTATTTGACCTCTCGAACATATTTCCTAATTGATTCCTTCTGATGTCTCATCAACCATACAGTTGTCCATATTTGACATAATGAAAATTTCAGGCCAAAGAGACCTCGATCTTGAACTTTCAATACATACTCATAGAATGCTTCTGATGTTACATCAGCCAGACAGTAGTCCATATTTGACCAGTTGAACATCTTTCTGGCCACAGAGTCTGCAAATTTTATGATTCCATTCCTACTTCTAGACCCCTGATGTTATATCAGTCAGACAGTAGTCCTTATTTGACCTTTTGAACATCTCTCCTAATTGACTCCTTCTGATGTCTCATCAATCATACAGTATTCCATATATGACATACTGAAGATTTTTCAGGCCAACAAGGCCTTGATCTTGAATTTTCTATACAGACTAATTTAGGCCTTTTGATATCTCATCAACCATGCAGTATTAAATATTTGACATACTGAAATTATTTTAGGCCAAGGAGTTCTCAATCTTGAACTTTCTATACAGACCATTTGACTCCATCGGATATCTCATCAACCATACAATATTCCATAGTTGACATACTGTATATATTTCAGGCCAAGGAGTTGTCAATCTTGAAATTTCTATACAGACCAATTGACTCCTGATGTCTCATCAACCATACAGTATTCCATATTTGACATACTGAACACTTTTCAGGCAAAAGAGTTCACAATCTTGAGTTTTTCATGCTCATTAACTCCGTCTGATGTTACATCAGCCAGACAATTATCCATATTTTATGTACTAAACATATTTCAGGTCAAAGAGACCTCGATCTTGAACTTTCTATACATAGTCATCGACTGCCCCTGATGTTACATCAGACAGACATTAGTCCATATTTGACCTATTGAACATCTTTCTGGCCAGAGAGTCTTCAAATGTTATCATTGCATTCCTACTTCTAGATTCCTTCTGATGTTATATCAGTCAGACAGTAGTCCTTATTTGACCTTTCGAACATCTTTCCTAATTGATTTTCTCTGATGTCTCATCAACCATACAGTTGTCCATATTTGAGGTACTGATCATATTTCATGTCAAAGAGACCGCGATCTTAAACTTTCTATACATATAGACTGCTTCTGATGTTACATCAACCATACAGTAGTCCATATTTGATATACTGAACATATTTCTGGCCACAGAGTCTTCAAATTTTATCATTCCATTCCTAATTCCAGACTCCTTCTTATGTTATATCAGAAAAGACAGTAGTCATTATTTGAACTTTTGAACATCTTTCCTAATTGACTCCTTCTGATGTGTCATCAACCATACAGTAGTCCATGCTTGACATAGTGAACATATTTCTGGCCACAGAGTCTTCATACTTTATCATTCCATTTCTACTTCTAGACTCCTGATTGTTATATCAGTCAGACAGTAGTTCTTATTTGACCATTTGAACATCTTTCTGGCCACAGAGTACTCAAACTTTATCATTCCATTCCTACTTCTAGACTTCTTCTAATGTTATATAAGTCAGACAGTAGTCCTTATTTGACCTTTCAAACATCTTTCCTAATTGATTTTCTCTGATGTGTCATCAACCATACAGTAGTCCATATTTGACATGCTGAACATATTTCTGGTCACAGATTCTTCAAACTTTTAATTCCATTCCTACTTCTAGACCCCTGATTGTTATATCAGTCAGATAGTAGTCCTTATTTGACGTTTTGAACATCTCTCCTAATTGACTCCTGATGTCTCATCAACCATACAGTATTCAATATTTGACATTCTGAACATATTTCAGGCCAAGGAGTTCTCAATCTTGAACTTTCCATACAGACCAACTGACTCCTGATGTCTCATCAACCATACAGTATTCCATATTTGACATACTGAACACTTTTCACGTCAAAGAGTTCTCGATCGTGAGTTTTTTATGCTCATTGACTCCGTCTGATGTTACATCAGCCAAACATTTATCCATATTTTATGTACTGAACATATTTCAGGCCAAGGAGTTCTCAATCTTGAACTTTCTATAGAGACTAACTAACTCCTTCTGATGTCTCATCAACCATACAGTATTCCATAAATGACACACTCAAAACATTTCAGGCCAACGAGGCCTTGCTCTTGAATATTCTATACAGACTAACTGAGGTCTTCTGATTTCTCATCAACCATACAGTATTCAATATTTGACATACTGAAAATATTTCAGGTCAAATAGACCTCAAGCTTGAACCTTCTATACATACTCATGATAGCTTCTGATGTTATCATCCAGACAGTAGTCCATATTTGACCTATTGAACATCTTTCTGGGCACAGAGTCTTCAAACTTTATCATTCCATTCCTGCTTCTAGACTTCTTCTGATGTTATATCAGTCAGACAGTAGTCCTTATTTGACCTTTTGAACATCTTTCCTAAGTGACTCTTTCTGATGTGTCATCAACCATACAGTTGTCCATATTTGACATACTGAACATCTTTCTGGCCACGGAGTCTTCAAAATGTATCATTACATTCCTACTTCTAGAATCCTTCTGATGTTACATCAGCCAGACATTTATCCATATTTTATGTACTGAACATATTTCAGGTCACAGAGACCTCGATCTTGAACTTTTTATACATACTCATCGACTGCCCCTGATGTTACATCAGACAGACAGTAGTCCATATTCGACCTATTGAACATCTTTCTGGCCACAGAGTCTTCAAACATTATCATTGCATTCCTACTTCTAGATTCCTTCTGATGTTATATCAGTCAGACAGTAGTCCTTATCTGACCATTTGAACATCTTTCTGGCCACAGAGTCTTCAAACTTTATCATTCCATTCCTACTTTTGATTATTTCTAATGTTATATACCTCAGTCCTTAGTTGACCTTTCGAATATCTTTCCTAAATTGACTCCTTCTGATGTCTCATCAACCATACAGTTGTTCATATTTGACATACTGAAAATTTTAGGCCAAAGAGGCCTTGGTCTTGAATTTTCTATACAGACTAATTGACTCCTTCTAATGTCTCATCAGCCATACATTATTCCATATATGACAAACTGAACACTTTTCAGGCAAAAAAAAAGTTCTCGATCTTGAATTTTTCATGCTTATTGACTCCGTCGGATGTTACATCAGCCAGACATTTATCCATATTTTATGTACTGAACATATTTCAGGTCAAAGAGACCTCGAGCTTGAACCTTCTATACATACTCATGATTGCTTCTGATGTTACATCAGCCAGACAGTAGTCCATATTTGACCTATTGAACATCTCTCCTAATTGACTCCTTCTGATGTCTCATCAACCATACAGCAGTCCATATTTGACAAACTGAAAATATTTCAGGCCAAAGAGGCCTTGATCTTGAATTTTCTATACAGACTAGTTGAGGCCCTTTGATGTCTCATCAACCATACAGTATTCAATATTTGACATACTGAAAATATTTCAGGCCAAGCAGTTCTCAATTTTGAACTTTCTATACAGACCAATTGACTCCTGATGTCTCAACTATACAGTATTCCATATTTGACATACTGAACACTTTTCATGCCGAGTTCTCAATCTTGAGTTTTTCATGCTCATTGACTCCGTCTGATGTTACATCAGCCAAACATTTATCCATATTTTATGTACTGAACATGTTTCATGTAAAAGAGACCACTTTCTATACATACTCATAGACTGCCCCTGATGTTACATCAGACAGACATTAGTCCATATTTGACCATTTGAACATCTTTCTGGCCACAGTCTTCAAACTTTATCATTCCATTCCTACTTATAGACTCCGTCTGATGTTATATCAGCCAGGATATTGTCCATGTTTAACCTATTGAACATAATTCAGGCCAAAGAGAAATTGATCTTGATTTTTCAATACAGAATAATTGATTGAGGCCTTCTGAATGCTAATCAACCATTCGGTAGTCCATATTTGACCTATTGAACATCTTTCTGGACATTGAATTTTCGATTCTTTATTTTTCTTGCTCATTAACACCGTCTGATGTTACATCAGCCAGACAGTAGTCCATATTTGACCGATTGAACATCTTTCTGGCCACTGAGTCTTCAAACTTTATCACTCCATTCCTACTTCTAGACCCCTGATATCAGTCAGACAGTAGTCCTTATTTGACCTTTTCAACATCTCTCCTAATTGACTCCTTCTGATGTCTCATCAACCATACAATATTCCATATATGACATACTGATAATATTTCAGGCCAACAAGGCCTTGCTCTTGAATTTTCTATACAGACTAACTGAGGTCTTTTGATGTCTCATCAACCATACAGTATTCCATATTTGACAAACTGAAAATATTTCAGGCCGAAGAGGCCTTGATCTTGAATTTTCTATACAGACTAACTGAGGTCTTTTGATGTCTCATCAACCATACAGTACTCCATATTTGACATACTGAACATATTTCAGGCCAAGGAGTTTTCAATCTTGAACTTTCTATATATACTCATCGACTGTCCCTGATGTTACATCAGGCAGACATTAGTCCATAGTTGACCTATTGAACATCTTTCTGGCCACAGAGTCTTCAAACGATATCATTGCATTCTTACTTCTAGATTCCTTCTGATGTTATATCAGCCAGGATATAGTCCATGTTTAACCTACTGAACATATTTCAGGCCAAAGAGAAATTGATCTTGAATTTTCAATACAGACTAATTGATTGAGACCATCAACCATTCGGTATTCCATATTTGACCTAGTGAACATCTTTCTGGACATAGAATTCTCGATTCTTGAATTTTTCTTGCTCATTGACTCCGTCTGATGTTACATCAGCCAGACATTCATCCATATTTGAAGTACTGATGATATTTCAGGTCAAAGAGACCTCAATCTTGAACTTTCTATACATACTCATAGACTTCTTCTGATGTTACATCAGCCAGACAGTAGTCCATATTTGACCGATTGAACATCTTTCAGGCCAAAGAGGCCTTGGTCTTGAAATTTCTATACAGACTATTTGACTCCTTCTGATGTCTCATCAACCATACAGTATTCCAAATATGACAAACTGAAAATATTTCAGTCCGAAGAGGCCTTGATCTTGAATTTTCTAAACAGACTTATTTAGGCCTTTTGATATCTCATCAACCATACAGTATTCCATATTTGACATACTGAACACATTTCATGCCAAGGAGTTCTCAATCTTGAACTTTCTATACAGACCAACTGACTCCTTCTGATGTCTCATCAACCATACAGTACTCCATATTTGACATACTGAACACTTTTCAGGCCAAAGAGTTCACAATCTTGAGTTTTTCATACTCATTGACTCCGTCTGATGTTACATCAACCAGACATTCATCCATATTTGAAGTACTGATGATATTTCAGTTCAAAGAGACCTCAATCTTGAACTTTCTATACATACTCATAGACTGCTTCTGATGTTACATGAGACAGACATTTGTCCATATTTGACCTATTGAACATCGTTCTGGCCACAGAGTCTAAAAAACGTTATCACTGCATTCCTACTTCTAGATTCATTCTGATGTTATATCAGTCAGACAGTACTCCTTATTTGACCATTTGAACATCTTTCTGGCCACAGAGTCTTCAAACTTTATCATTCCATTCCTACTTCTAGATTCATTCTGATGTTATATCAGTCAGACAGTACTCCTTATTTGACCATTTGAACATCTTTCTGTCCACAGAGTCTTCAAACTTTATCATTCCATTCCTACTTCTAGATTCATTCTGATGTTATATCAGTACGACAGTAGTCCATATTTGACCGATTAAACATCTTTCAGGGCGAAGAGGCCTTGATCTTGAATTTTGTAAACAGACTAATTGAGGCCTTTTGATATCTCATCAACCATATTTGACATACTGAAAATATTTCAGGCCAAGGAGTTCTCAATCTTGAACTTTCTATAGAGATCAATTGGCTCCTTCTGATATCTCATCAACCATACAATATTCCATTGTTGACATACTGTACATATTTCAGGCCAAGGAGTTCTCAATCTTGAAGTTTCTATACAGACCAATTGACTCCTGATGTCTCATCAACCATACAGTATTCCATATTTGACATACTGTACACTTTTCAGGCCAAAGAGTTCACAATCTTGAGTTTTTCATGCTCATTAACTCCGTCTGATGTTACATCAGCCAGACAATTATCCATATTTTATGTACTGAACATTTTTCAGGTCAAAGAGACCTCGATCTTGAACTTTCTATACATACTCATCGACTGCCCCTGATGTTACATCAGACAGACATTAGTCCATATTTGACATATTGAACATCTTTCTGGCCACAGAATCTTCAAACGTTATCATTGCGTTCCTATTTCTAGATTCCTTCTGATGTTATATCAGTCAGACAGTAGTCCTTATTTGACCATTTGAACATCTTTCTGGCCACAGAGTCCTCAAACGTTATCATTACATTCCTACTTCTAGACCCCTGATGTTATATCAGTCAGACAGTAGTTCTTATTTGACCTTTTGAACATCTCTCCTAATTGACTCCTTCTGATGTCTCATCAACCATACAGTATTCCATATATGACAAACTGAAGATATTTCAGGCCAACGAGGCCTTGATCTTGAATTTTCTATACAGACTAATTTAGGCCTTTTGATATCTCATCAACCATGCAGTATTAAATATTTGACATACTGAAATTATTTTAGGCCAAGGAGTTCTCAATCTTGAACTTTCTATACAGTCCAGTTGACTCCATCTGATATCTCATCAACCATACAATATTCCATAGTTGACATACTGTACATATTTCAGGCCAAGGAGTTCTCAATCTTGAAATTTCTATACAGACCAATTGACTCCTGATGTCACATCAACCATACAGTATTCCATATTTGACATACTGAACACTTTTCAGGCCAAAGAGTTCACAATCTTGAGTTTTTCATGCTCATTAACTCCGTCTGATGTTACATCAGCCAGGCAATTATCCATATTTTATGTACTGAACATATTTCAGGTCAAAGAGACCTTGATCTTGAACTTTCTATACATACTCATCGACTGCCCCTGATGTCACATCAGACAGACATTAGTCCATATTTGACCTATTGAACATCTTTCTGGCCAGAGAGTCTTCAAACGTTATCATTGCATTCCTACTTCTAGAGTCCTTTTGATGTTATATCAGTCAGACAGTAGTCCTTATTTGACCATTTGAACATCTTTCTGGCCACATAGTCCTCAAACTTTATCATTCCATTCCTACTTGTAGACTTCTAATGTTATATAAGTCAGACAGTAGTCCTTATTCGACCTTTCGAACATCTTTCCTAATTGATTTTCTCTGATGTCTCATCAACCATACAGTTGTCCATATTTGAGGTACTGATCATATTTCAGGTCAAAGAGACCGCGATCTTAAACTTTCTATACATACTCATAGACTGCTTCTGATGTTACATCAACCATACAGTAGTCCATATTTGACATACTGAACATATTTCTGGCCACAGAGTCTTCAAATTTTATCATTCCATTCCTACTTCTAGACTCCTTCTGATGTTATATCAGAAAAGACATTAGTCCTTATTTGAACTTTTGAACATCTTTCCTAATTGACTCCTTCTGTTGTGTCATCAACCATACAGTAGTCCATATTTGACATACTGAACATATTTCTGGCCACAGAGTCTTCAAACTTTATCATTCCATTCCTACTTCTAGACCCCTGATTGTTATATCAGTCAGACAGTAGTCCTTATTTGACCTTTTGAACATCTCTCCTAATTGACTCCTTCTGATGTCTCATCAACCGTACAGTATTCAATATTTGACATTCTGAACATATTTCAGGCCAAGGAGACCTCGATCTTGAACTTTCTATACATATTCATCGACTGCCCCTGATGTTACATCAGACAGACATTAGTCCATATTTGACCTATTGAACATCTTTCTGGCCACAGAGTCTTCAAACGTTATCATTGCATTCCTACTCCTAGATTCCTTCTGATGTTATACCAGTCAGACAGTAGTCCTTATTTGACCATTTGAACATTTTTCTGGCCACAAAGTCCTCAAACTTTATCATTCCATTCCTACTTCTAGACCCCTGATGTTATATCAGACAGACAGTAGTCCTTATTTGACCTTTTGAACATCTCTCCTAACTGACTCCTTCTGATGTCTCATCAACCATACAGTATTCCATATATAACATACTGAAGATATTTCAGGCCAATGAGGCTTTGATCTTGAATTTTCTATACAGACTAATTTAGGCCTTTTGATATCTCATCAACCATACAGTATTCCATATTTGACAAACTGAAAATATTTCAGACCGACGAGGCCTTGATCTTGAATTTTCTAAACAGACTAATTTAGGCCTTTTTATATATTATTAACCATACATTATTAAATATTTGACATACTGAAATTATTTCAGGCCAAGGAGTTCTCAATCTTGAACTTTCTATACAGACCAATTGATTCCTTCTGATATCTCAACCATACAGTATTCCATATTTGACATACTGAACACATTTCAGGCCAAGGAGTTCTCAATCTTGAACTTTCTATACAGACCAATTGACTCCTTCTGATGTCTCATCAACCATACCGTATTCCATATTTGACATACTGAACACTTTTCAGGCCAAAGAGTTCTCGATCTTGAATTTATCATGCTCATTGAATCCGTCTGATGTTACATCAGCCAGACATTTATCCATATTTTATGTACTGAACATATTTCAGGTCAAAGAGACCTCGAGCTTGAACATTCTATACATACTCATGATTGCTTCTGATGTTACATTAGCCAGACAGTAGTCCATATTTGACCTATAGAACATCTTTCTGGCCACAGAGTCTTCAAACTTTATCATTCCATTCCTACTTCTAGACTCCTTCTAATGTTATGTAAGTCAGACAGTAGTAATTATTTGACCTCTCGAACATATTTCCTAATTGATTCCTTATGATGTCTCATCCACCATACAGTTGCCCATATTTGACATACTGAAAATTTCAGGCCAAAGATACCTCGATCTTGAACTTTCTATACATACTCATAGACTGCTTCTGATGTTACATCAGCCAGACAGTAGTCGATATTTGACATATTGAACATCTTTCTGGCCAAAGAGTCTTCAAACTTTATCATTCCATTCCTACTTCTAGACTTCTTCTAATGTTATATCTCAGACAGTAGTAATTATTTGACCTCTCGAACATATTTCCTAATTGATTCCTTCTGATGTCTCATCAACCATACAGTATTCCATATATGACATACTGAAGATATTTCAGGCCAACGAGGCCTTGATCTTGAATTTTCTATACAGACTAATTTAGGCCTTTTGATATCTCATCAACCATGCAGTATCAAACATTTGACATACTGAAATTATTTTAGGCCAAGGAGTTCTCAATCTGGAACTTTCTATACAGACCATTTGACTCCATCGGATATCTCATCAACCATACAATATTCCATAGTTGACATACTGTACATATTTCAGGCCAAGGAGTTCTCAATCTTGAAATTTCTTTACAGACCAATTGACTCCTGATGTCTCATCAACCATACAGTATTCCATATTTGACATACTGAACACTTTTCAGGCAAAAGAGTTCACAATCTTGAGTTTTTCATGCTCATTAACTCCGTCTGATGTTACATCAGCCAGACAATTATCCATATTTTATGTACTGAACATATTTCATGTCAAAGAGACCTCGATCTTGAACTTTCTATACATACTCATCGACTGCCCCTGATATTACATCAGATAGACATTAGTCCATATTTGACCTATTGAACGTCTTTCTGGCCACAGAGCCTTCAAACATTATCAATGCATTCCTACTTCTAGACTTCTAATGTTATATAAGTCAGACAGTAGCCCTTATTGACCTTTCGAACATCTTTCCTAATTGGTTCCTTCTGATGTCTCATCAACCATACAGTAGTCCATATTTGAGGTACTGAAAATATTTCAAGCCAAAGAGGCCTTGTTCTTGAATTTTCTATACAGACTATTTGACTCCTGATGTCTCATCAACCATACATTATTCCAAATATGACAAACTGAAAACTTTTCAGGCCAAAGAGTTCTCGATTTTGAATTTATCATGCTCATTGACTCCGTCTGATGTTGCATCAGACAGACATTTATCCATATTTTATTTACTGAACATATTTCAGGTAAAAGAGACCTAGAGCTTCAACCTTCTATACATACTCATGATTGCTTCTGATGTTATATTAGACAAACAGTAGTCCTTATTTGAACTTTTGAACATCTTTCCTAATTGACTCCTTCTGATGTGTCATCAACCATACAGTAGTCCATATTTGACATACTGAACATCTTTCTGGCCAGAGAGTCTTCAAACTTTATCATTTCATTCCTACTTCTAGACCCCTGATGTTATATTAGTCAGACAGTAGTCCTTATTTGACCTTTTGAACATCTCTCCTAATTGACTCCTTCTGATGTCTCATCAACCATACAGTATTCCATATTTGACAAACTGAAAATATTTCAGGCCGAAGAGGCCTTGATCTTGAATTTTCTAAACAGAATAATTTAGGCCTTTTGATATATCATTAACCATACATTATTAAATATTTGACATACTGAAATTATTTCAGGCCAAGGAGTTCTCAATCTTGAACTTTCTATACAGACCAATTGACTCCTTCTGATGTCTCATCAACCATACCGTATTCCATATTTGACCTATAGAACATCTTTCAGTCTTCAAACTTTATCATTCCATTCCTACTTCTAGATTCCTTCTGATGTTATATCAGTCAGACAGTAGTCCTTATCTGACTATTTGAACATCTTTCTGGCCACAGAGTCCTCAAACTCTATTATTCCATTCCTACTTCTAGACTTCTTCTAATGTTATATAAGTCAGACAGTAGTCCTTATTTAACCTTTCGAACATCTTTCCTAATTGATTTTCTCTGATGTGTCATTAACCATACAGTAGTCCATATTTGACATGCTGAACATATTTCTGGTCACAGAGTCTTCAAACTTTATCATTCCATTCCTACTTCTAGACCCCTGATTGTTATATCAGTCAGACAGTAGTCCTTATTTGACCTTTTGAACATCTCTCATAATTGACTCCTTCTGATGTCTCATCAACCATAAAGTATTCAATATTTGACATTCTGAACATATATTAGGCCAAGGAGTTCTCAATCTTGAACTTTCCATACAGACCAACTGACTCCTGATGTCTCATCAACCATACAGTATTCCATATTTGACAAACTGAAAATATTTCAGACCGACGAGGCCTTGATCTTGAATTTTCTAAACAGACTAATTTAGGCCTTTTTATATATTATTAACCATACATTATTAAATATTTGACATACTGAAATTATTTCAGGCCAAGGAGTTCTCAATCTTGAACTTTCTATACAGACCAATTGATTCCTTCTGATATCTCAACCATACAGTATTCCATATTTGACATACTGAACATATTTCAGGCCAAGGAGTTCTCAATCTTGAACTTTCTATACAGACCAATTGACTCCTTCTGATGTCTCATCAACCATACCGTATTCCATATTTGACATACTGAACACTTTTCAGGCCAAAGAGTTCTCGATCTTGAATTTATCATGCTCATTGAATCCGTCTGATGTTACATCAGCCAGACATTTATCCATATTTTATGTACTGAACATATTTCAGGTCAAAGAGACCTCGAGCTTGAACATTCTATACATACTCATGATTGCTTCTGATGTTACATTAGCCAGACAGTAGTCCATATTTGACCTATAGAACATCTTTCTGGCCACAGAGTCTTCAAACTTTATCATTCCATTCCTACTTCTAGACTCCTTCTAATGTTATGTAAGTCAGACAGTAGTAATTATTTGACCTCTCGAACATATTTCCTAGTTGATTCCTTATGATGTCTCATCCACCATACAGTTGCCCATATTTGACATACTGAAAATTTCAGGCCAAAGATACCTCGATCTTGAACTTTCTATACATACTCATAGACTGCTTCTGATGTTACATCAGCCAGACAGTAGTCCATATTTGACCTTTTGAACATCTCTCCTAATTGACTCCTTCTGATGTCTCATCAACCATACAGTATTCCATATTTGACAAACTGAAAATATTTCAGGCCGAAGAGGCCTTGATCTTGAATTTTCTAAACAGAATAATTTAGGCCTTTTGATATATATCATTAACCATACATTATTAAATATTTGACATACTGAAATTATTTCAGGCCAAGGAGTTCTCAATCTTGAACTTTCTATACAGACCAATTGACTCCTTCTGATGTCTCATCAACCATACAGTATTCCATAAATGACATACTCAAAACATTTCAGGCCAACGAGGCCTTGCTCTTGAATATTCTATACAGACTAACTGAGGTCTTCTGATTTCTCATCAACCATACAGTATTCAATATTTGACATACTGAAAATATTTCAGGCCAAGGAGTTCTCAATCCTGAACTTTCTATAGAGACTAACTAACTCCTTCTGATGTCTCATCAACCATACAGTATTCCATATATGACAAACTGAAGATATTTCAGGCCGAGTTCGTAATCTTGAACTTTCTATACAGACCAATTGACTCCTTCTGATGTCTCATCAACCATACAGCATTCCATAGTTGACATACTAAACATATTTCAGGCCAAGGAGTTCTCAATCTTGAAATTTCTATACAGACCAGTTGACTCCTGATGTCTCATCATCCATACAGTATTCCATAATTGACATACTGAACACTTTTCAGGACAAAGAGTTCACAATCTTGAGTTTTTCATGCTCATTGACTCCGTCTGATGTTACATCAGCCAGAAATGTATCCATATTTTATGTACTGAACATATTTCAGGTCAAAGGGACCGCGATCTTGAACTTTCTATACATACTCATAGACTGCTTCTGATGTTACATCAGACAGACATTAGTCCATATTTGACCTATTGTACATCTTTCTGGCCACAGAGTCTTCAAATGTTATCATTCCATTCCAACTTCTAGACTTCTTCTAATGTTATATAAGTCAGACAGTAGTCCTTATTTGACCTTTCGAACATCTTTCCTAATCGATTCCTTCTTTCTCATCAACCATACAGTTGTCCATATTTGACATACCGAAAATATTTCAGGCCAAAGAGGCCTTGGTCTTGAACTTTCTATACAGACCAATTGACTATTTCTGATATCTCATTAACCATACAGTATTAAATATTTGACATACTGAAAATATTTCAGGCCAAGGAGTTCTCAATCTTGATTTTTCTATACAGACCAATTGACTATTTCTGATATCTCATACAGTATTCAGTTTTCTCATACAATATGTCAAATATGGAATACAGTATTCCATATTTGACATACTGAACATATTTCAGGCCAAGGACTTCTCAATCTTGAACTTTCTATACAGACCAATTGACTATTTCTGATATCTCATCAACCATACATTATTCCATATTTGACATACTGAAAATATTTCAGGCCAAGGTGTTCTCAATCTTGAACTTTCTATACAGACCAATTGACTATTTCTGATATCTCATCTACCATACAGTATTCCATATTTGACATACTGAACATATTTCAGGCCAAGGAGTTCTCAATCTTGAACTTTCTATACAGACCAATTGACTATTTCTGATATCTCATCAACCATACAGTATTCCATATTTGACATACTGAACATATTTCAGGCCAAGGAGTTCTCAATCTTGAACTTTCTATACAGACCAATTGACTATTTTTGATAGCTCATCAACCATACAATATTCCATATTTGACATACTGAAAATATTTCAGGTCAAATAGACCTCAAGCTTGAACCTTCTGTACATACTCATGATAGCTTCTGATGTTATCATCTAGACAGTAGTCCATATTTGACCTATAGAACATCTTTCTGGGCACAGAGTCTTCAAACTTTATCATTCCATTCCTACTTCTAGACTTCTTCTGATGTTATATCAATCAGACAGTAGTCCTTATTTGACCTTTTGAACATCTTTCCTAAGTGACTCCTTCTGATGTGTCATCAACCATACAGTTGTCCATATTTGACATACTGAACATCTTTCTGGCCACGGAGTCTTCAGAATGTATCATTCCATTCCTACTTCTAGAATCCTTCTGATGTTACATCAGCCAGACATTTATCCATATTTTATGTACTGAACATATTTCAGGTCAAAGGGACCTCAATCTTGAACTTTCTATACATACTCATAGACTGCTTCTGATGTTACATCAGCCAGACAGTAGTCCATATTTGACCTATAGAAAATCTTTCTGGCCACAGAGTCTTCAAACTTTATCATTTAATTCCTACTTATAAACTCCGTCTGATGTTATATCAGCCAGGATATAGTCCATGTTTAACCTATTGAACATATTTCAGGCCAAAGAGAAATTGATCTTGAATTTTCTATATAGACTAAATGATTGAGACCTTTTGATGTCTCATCAACCATTCGGTAGTCCATATTTGACCTATTGAACATCTTTCTGGACAGAATTCTCGATTCTTGAAGTTTTCTTGCTCATTGACTCTGTCTGATGTTTCATCAGCCAGACAGTAGTCCATATTTGACAGATTGAACATCTTTCTGGCCACAGAGACTTCAAACTTTGTCATTCCATTCCTACTTCTAGACCCCTGATGTTATATTAGTCAGACAGTAGTCCTTATTTGACCTTTGGAACATCTCTCCTAATTGACTCCTTCTGACATCTCATCAACCATACAGTATTCTATATTTGACAAACTGAAAATATTTCAGGCCGAAGAGGCCTTGATCTTGAATTTTCTAAACAGACTAATTGAGGCCTTTTTTAATATCTCATCAACCATATTTGACATACTGAAAATATTTCAGGCCACGGAGTTCTCAATCTTGAACTTTCTATACAGACCAATTGACTCCTTCTGATATCTCATCAACCATACAGTATTCCATATTTGACATACTGAACACTTTTCAGGCCAAAGAGTTCACGATCTTGAGTTTTTCATGCTCTTTGACTCCGTCTGATGTTACATCAGCCAGACATTTATCCATATTTTATGTACTGAACATATTTCAGGTCAAAGAGACCTCGATCTTGAACTTTCTATACATACTCATCGACTGCCCCTGATGTTACATCAGACAGACAGTAGTCCATATTTGACCTATTGAACATCTTTCTGGCCACAGAGTCTTCAAACTTTATCATTACATTCCTACTTCTAGATTCCTTCTGATGTTATTATGTCATACAGTAGTCCTTATTTGACCTATTGAACATCTTTCTGGCCACAGAGTCTTCAAACTTTATCATTCCATTCCTACTTGTAGACTCCTTCTGATGTTATACCAGTCAAGACAGTAGTCCTTATTTGATCTTTTGAACATCTCTCCTAATTGACTCCTTCTGATGTCTCATCAACCATACAGTAATCCATATATGACATACTGAAAATATTTCAGGCAAACTAGGCCTTTCTCTTGAACATTCTATACAGACTAATTGAGGTCTTCTGATGTCTCATCAACCATACAGTAGTCTAAATTTGACATACTGAACATATTTCAGGCCAAAGAAGCCTTGATCTTGAATTTTGTATACAGACTAATTGACTCCTGATGTCTCATCAACCATACAGAAGTCTATATTTGACGTACTGAACACTTTTCAGGAAAAAGAGTTCTCGACCTTGAATTTTTCATGCTCGTTGACTCTGTGTGGTTACATCAGCCAGACATTTATCCATATTTTATGTACTGAACATATTTCCTCAAAGAGACCTCGAGATTGAACCTTCTAAACATACTCATTGACTCCACCTGATGTTACATCAGCCAGACAGTAGTCCTTATTTGACCATTTGAACATATTTCTGCTCACAGAGTCTTCAAATTTTATCATTCCATTCCTACTTCTAGACCCCTGATGTTATATCAGTCAGACAGTAGTCCTTATTTGACCTTTTGAACATCTCTCCTAATTGACTCCTTCTGATGTCTCATCAACCATACAGTATTCCATATATGACACACTGAACATATTTCAGGCCAAGGAGTTCTCAATCTTGAACTTTCTATACAGACCAATTGACTCTTTCTGATGTCTCATCAACCATACAGTATTCAATATTTGACACACTGAACATATTTTAGGCCAAAGAGAACGTTCTATATATACTCATAGTCTCCTCCTCATGTTACATCATCCAGACTTTGACATCCAGATCCATATTTGACCTTCTGAACATATTTCAGGCAAAAGAAACCTCCGATATTAGCTTTCTACATATACTCAGTAACTCCTGCAGCTTCGTCATCCAGAGATTAGTCCCTTTTTGACCTGTTGAGCCAAAAAGTTCTCAAAGGGCTACTTATGCATACTCATAGTCTCCTTCTGATGTTTTGTCAACCATAGCGTAGTCCATATTTGACATGTTGAACAAATTTCAGACCAAGGTGTCCTTGATCTTGAACTTTCTATACATACTCATTGACTCCTTTTGATGTTACATTAGCCAGACAGCAGTGCATATTTGACATAATGAACATCTTCTGGCGAATGAGTCCTTGATGTTGAATATATATATACATACTCGTTGACTCCTGTTGTCTCATCAACCATATCACATATTTCATAGTCCATATTTGCCCTACTGAACATATTTCAGGCCAAAGAGTCCTAGATCTTGAATTTTCTGTGCTTTTTGAGTCCTTGATGTTACATCAGCCAGACAATAATCCAATAAAAATTGACTTATTGAACATATTTCAGGCCAAATAGACCGCGATCATGAACGTTCTGTACATACTCATAGACCCCGTCTGATGTTACATTAGCCAGACAGCTGTCCATATTTGACCTATTGAACATATTTCTCGCCAAGGGTCTTCAAACATTTTCTTTCCATTCCTACTTATAGACTCCTTATGTTATATCAGCCAGGAAGTAGTCCATCTTATTTATAAACGTGCCTTAGAAAAAAAAAAATTGGTGTGTAGTAAAGGTGTGCATCTTGAGTCAAAACAACTGCTTTCCGTTAACTGCTTCAGCTTACAGCTAAAACATGCATTTTAGTTTGAGACTAGCTTAAGCCTTGTCTGTGAAACCGGAGGCTCGTTTATTTGCAATGCCAAACATGTTCGATAATTCCACATTGCATTGCTTTAATGCTCCAAAGTGAAACGCAAAAGCAAATTCTTATTACAGATTCCTTTTAAAACATTTTGTAAAGTCATTTATGTGATGACAAACATGTTCTTAATCATGAACTTAATCATAAATATGTTCAGTTCGTAAAATATGGATGAGTGTCTGGCTGATGTAACAACAGATGTAGTCAATGAGAATGAAAAATTCAAGACTGAGAATTGATGAGACATCAGGAGACAAATAGTCTGTATAGAAAGTTCAAGATCGAGAACTCTTTGGCCTGAAAAATGTTCAGTATGTCAAATATTGACTACTGTATGGTTGATGAGACATCAGAGGGAGTCAATTAGTCTGTATCGAAAGTTCAAGATTGAGAACTCCCTGGCCTGAATATGTTCAGTATGAAAAATATGGACTACCATATGGTTGATAAGAGGTCAACCATAGGCCCCAATTAGTCTCTATAGAAAATTCAAGGTCAGGCCTCTGTGGCCAGAAAGATGTTCAATAGGTCAAATATGGACTACTGTATGATTGATGAGACATCAGAAGGAGTATTAGTCTGTATAGAAAATTCAAGATCAAGGACTCTTTGGCCCCATCCACACTCTGTGTATCGCCAGCATCTTCAGTAATATCAACCGTTTTTAAAGTATTGTTTCTCTACATGTTGTTCTACTAAGGGTCGCGAATAGTATTTTCAAACTATGTCATCCAATAAGTACTAACTAAGCTGTTAAATAATAAGCAATGTGCGGAGCAGAAAACTTTACGACTTCTCATGCCGCCATCTCACCGGAAATCCCCGAGGTCTCTTTGACCTAAAATATGTTCAGTATGTCAAATATGGATGAATGTCTGGCTGATGTAACATCAGATGGAATCAATGAGCATGAAAAATTCAAGATCGAGAACTCTTTGGCCTAAAATATGTTCAGTATGTAAAATATGGACTACTGTATGGTTGATGAGACATCAGAAGGCCTCAATTAAAGAAGTCTGTATATAGAAAATTCAAGATCAAGGCCACTTTGGCCTGAAATATGTTCAATAGGTTAAGCATGGACCACATCCTGGCTGATATAACATCAGAAGGAGCTTAGAAGTAGGAATGGAATTATAAAGTTTAAAGACTCTGTAGCCAGAAAGATGTTCAATAGGTCAAATATGGACTACTGTATGGTTGATGAGACATCAGAAGGCCTCAATTAGTCTGTATAGAAAATTCAAGATCAAGGACTCTTTGGCCCCATCCACACTCTGTGTATCGCCAGCATCTTCAGTAATATCAACCGTTTTTAAAGTATTGTTTCTCTACATGTTGTTCTACTAAGGGTCGCGAATAGTATTTTCAAACTATGTCATCCAATAAGTACTAACTAAGCTGTTAAATAATAAGCAATGTGCGGAGCAGAAAACTTTACGACTTCTCATGCCGGCATCTCACCGGAAATCCCCGAGGTCTCTTTGACCTAAAATATGTTCAGTATGTCAAATATGGATGAATGTCTGGCTGATGTAACATCAGATGGAATCAATGAGCATGAAAAATTCAAGATCGAGAACTCTTTGGCCTAAAATATGTTCAGTATGTAAAATATGGACTACTGTATGGTTGATGAGACATCAGAAGGCCTCAATTAAAGAAGTCTGTATATAGAAAATTCAAGATCAAGGCCACTTTGGCCTGAAATATGTTCAATAGGTTAAGCATGGACCACATCCTGGCTGATATAACATCAGAAGGAGCTTAGAAGTAGGAATGGAATTATAAAGTTTAAAGACTCTGTAGCCAGAAAGATGTTCAATAGGTCAAATATGGACTACTGTATGGTTGATGAGACATCAGAAGGCCTCAATTAGTCTGTATAGAAAATTCAAAACCAAGGCCTCTTTGGCCTGAAATATATTCAATAGGTTAAACATGGACTACATCCTGACTGTAGAAAAAAAGATGTTCAATAAGTCAAAAAAGGACTACTGTCTGGCTGATGTAACATCAGAAGGAGTCTAGAAGTAGCAATGGATTGATAAAGTTTGAAGACTCTGTGGCCAGAAAGATGTTCAATATGTCAAAAAAGGACTACTGTCTGGCTGATGTAACATCAGAAGCAGTCTATGAGTATGTACAGAAAGTTCAAGATCGAGGTATCTTTGACCTGAAATATGTTCAGTACGTAACATATGGATGTAACATCAGTCTACAAGTAGGAATGGAATGATAAAGTTTGAAGACTGTGTGGAAAGAAAGATGTTCAATAGATGAAAAATGATGTGACATCAGAAGCAGTCTATGAGTATGTATAGAAAGTTCAAGATCGAGAACTCTTTAGCCTTAAAAGTCTACAATATGTCAAATACGGACTTAAACCGCACAAATGTGATGTTTAGCAGAGGAATAAGATGCAGTGCAATGCAACAACACACATGGTATGTTTTCTTTTACAAAGGCATTTTAGTTAATGTATGAATGTAATAATTCATGCAACGTAATAAGTTAGTTCTTATATGCAATGCAAAGCAACAAGACATATGCTATGTGTTATCTCTTTAAAGCACATGGAATGAGTTAGTTCTGTTGTATTCAAAGTAAGGGAATAAGTTAGCTCTTTATGCAATGCAATGCAACATATGCAATGCAAAGCACGTGTGTAAATTCGTTCTTGTAAGCATTGCATTGCAACAGAACATATGTTATGTTATCTACTCAATGCACAATGTATTACCGTGTATGCATTGCAATCTTTTCAGTGCACAACGGGATAAGTTAGATAGAATAAGTTACAATGAAACATTGCATAGCTTATGTTATTCTTCACTGCACAACATAAAAGTTAGTTATTGGATGCAATGCATGTTCATGCACATGTGTTATTCTTCGATGCAAGTCTATAAGTATATAATATAAAAGTATATAATGACTAATGCAATGCAGTGCAAATTCTATAGTATGCAATGCAATAGAAAAATCACATACATTATGTGATATCTTTTCAATGCATAACGGACTGAGTTCGTGTATGCAATGCAAAATCACATATGTTGCGTGTTTTTGTTCGATGCATAACGGAATAAATTCATGGATTAAATTATATATTATATTCTTCAACGAGCAACTGGTCAAGGTAGATCTTGCTGTAATGCAATGCAACTCGTATGTAATGCAACTCGTATGTTATGTGGTGTATACAATACAATGAAACAGTGCATAGCGTATGTTACGAAGACACTGCACAACAGAATAAGTTAGTTATTGCATGCAATGCATGTTCTTTCACATGTGTTATTCTTCCATGCAATTCAATAAGTATATAATATAAGTGCAATAATGCAATGCAGTGCAAATTCTGTTGTTTGCAATGAAATACAAAAGCACATTATGTGTTATCTTTTCAATGTATGAGGTCAACCATAGGCCACAATTAGTCTCTACAGAAAATTCAAGATCAAGGCCTCTTTGGCCTGAAATATGTTCAATAGGTTATACATATGACATCAGAAGGAGTCTAGAAGTAGCAATGGATTGAAGACTCTGTGGCCAGAAAGATGATCAATAGGTCAATAATGGACTACTGTCTGGCTGATGTGACATCAGAAGGAGTCAATTATTCTGTATAGAAAGATTAAGATTGAAACTCCTTGGCCTGACATGTTAATGTATAAACGTAATAATTCCTGCAACGTAATAAGTTAGTTCTTATGTGCAATGCAACAACACATTTGTTATGTGTTATCTCTTGGAATGAGGACATGGAATGAGTTAGTTCTGTTGTATGAAATGCAAGGGGATAAGTTAGCTCTTTATGCAATGCAATGCAACATAATAACGTTCGTGTATAAGTTCGTTCTTGTAAGCATTGCATTGCAACAGAACATATGTTATGTGTTATCGACTCAATGCACAATGTATTAACTGTGTATGCATTGCAATCTTTTCAATGCACAACGAGATAAATTAGTACTTGCATGGAATGCAACACATATATTATGTTATCACTTCAATGCATAATGGAATAAGTTAAGTTAGAACAAGTTACAATGAAACAGTGCATAGCTCATGTTATTCTTCACTGCACAACAGAATAAGTTAGTTATTGCATGCAATGCAATAAAAAGTTAATTCACATGTGTTATTGCAAGTCAATGCAATGCAAGTCAATTATGTAATATAATGCAATAATGCAATGCAGTGCAAATACTATTGTATGCAATGCAATTCAAAATCACATACTTTATGTAATATATTTTCAATGCATAACGAAATGAGTTAGTTCTTGTATGCAATTAACGCAATGCAACGCAACATCACATATGTTATCTCTTCAATGCACAATGGAATAAGTTAGTTCTTGTATGCAATGCAGTGCAACAGCTCCCATGTGTTATATCTTTTCAGTGCACAACGGGATAAGTTAGTACTTGCATGTAATGCAACAAGATATATATTATGTTATCACTTCAATGCATAATGGAATAAGTTAGTTAGAATAAGTTACAATGGAACATTGCATAACTTATGTTTTCTTCACTGCACAACAGAATAAGTTAGTTATTGCATGCAATGCGATAAAAAGTTAATTCACATGTGTTATAATTCAATGCAAGTCAATGATGTAATATAAAAGTATATAATGCAATAATGCAATGAAAATTCCATTGTATGCAATGCAATACAAAATCACATCCTTTATGTATATATTTATGTTATATATATATTTTCAATGCATAACGAAATGAGTTAGTTCTTGTATGCAATTACAATGCAACAGATGTTATGTTATCAGCTCAATGCATTAATGAGTTAGCTCTTGTATGCAATGCAGAATCACATGTTGCATTTTTTCTTTCGATGCTTATCGGAATAAGTTCATTCTTGTATGCAGCAACACATGTTATGTCTTATTTTTTCAATGCACAATGGAATGAGTTAGTTCTTGTAAGCATTGCATTGCAACATAGCATATGTTATGTGCTTTCTCTTCAGTGCCCAATGGATTAACATCGTGTATGCATTGCAACAGCACATATGTTATGTGTTGTCTTTAATGCACAATGGAATAAGTTAGTTCTTGTATTCAATGAATTCTATACATTAGATTCTTCATCGAGCAACGGATCAAGGTAGATCTTGCTGTAAGGCAATGCAACAACTCGTATGCTAAGTGTTAAATGGTGTATACAATACAATGAAACAGTGCATAGCTCATTGCACAACAGAATAAGTTAGTATTGCATGCAATGCAATAAAAAGTTCATTCATATATGTTATTCTTCAATGCAAGTCTGTTAAGTATGTAATATAAAAGTATATAATGCAATAATGCAATTTCAGTGCAAATTAAATTGTATGCAATGCAATACAAAATCACATACTTTATGTGATATCTTTTCAGTGCATAACGAAATGGGTTAGTTCTTGGTATGCAATGCAATGCATAACGGACAGTGTTGGTTCTTGTATGCAATGCAAAATCACATATGTTGCGTTTTCTTTCGATGCATAACGTAATATGTTCGTTTTTATATGCAATGCAGTGCAACAGCTCTCGTGTGTTATTTCTTTTTAGTGCACAAAGGGATAAGTTAGTACTTGCATGTAATGCAACAACACATATTTTATGGTATCTCACCCTTGGCGAGAAATATGTTCAATAATAGGTCAATAAGTATGACTTAGTTCTTATATGTTATTCTTCAATGCAAGTCTGTTAAGTATGGTATATAATGCAATGGCAGTGCAAAGTCTATTATATGCAATGCAATACAAAATCACATACTTTATGTGATATCTTTTCAATGCATATCGAAATGGGTTAGTTCTTGGTATGCAATGCAATGCATAACGTACAGAGTTGGTTCTTGTATGCAATGCAAAATCACATATGTTGCGTTTTCTTTCGATGCATAACGGAATATGTTCGTTTTTATATGCAATGCAGTGCAACAGCTCTCGTGTGTTATATCTTTTCAGTGCACAACGGGATAAGTTAGTACTTGCATGTAATGCAACAACACATATATTATGTTATCACTTCAATGCATAATGGAATAAGTTAGTTAGAATACGTTACAATGGAACATTGCATAGCTTATGTTATTCTTCACTGCACAACATACAAGTTAGTTATTGCATGCATTGCAATAAAAAGTTAATTCACATGTGTTATTCAATGCAAGTCAATAAGTATATAATATAAAATTATATAATGCAATAATGCATTGTACATTAAAGACATAACACATAACATATGCTATATTGTAATGCAATGCTTACAAGAACTTAATCATTCCGTTTTGCTAAAGTTAGATCTTGTATAGAATGCAATGCAAGAGCACAGATGCCATGTGTTATGTCTTAAATGTAAAATGAAAGAAGTTATTATTGAATGCAATGCAACGCAACATCACATATGTTATCTCTTCAATGCACAATGGAATAAGTTAGTTCTTGTATGCAATGCAGTGCAACAGCTCCCATGTGTTATTTCAGTGCACAACGGGATAAGTTAGTACTTGCATGTAATGCAACAACATATATATTATGTTATCACTTCAATGCATAATGGAATAAGTTAGTTAGAATAAGTTACAATGGAACATTGCATAACTTATGTTATTCTTCACTGCACAACAGAATAAGTTAGTTATTCCATGCAATGCGATAAAAAGTTAGTTCACATGTGTTATAATTCAATGCAAGTCAATGATGTAATATAAAAGTATATATTGCAATAATGCAATGGCAGTGCAAATTAAATTGTATGCAATGCAATATAAAATCACATACTTTATGTGATATCTTTTCAGTGCAAAACGAAATGGGTTAGTTCTTGGTATGCAATGCAACGCATAACGGACAGAGTTGGTTCTTGTATGCAATGCAAAATCACACATGTTGCGTTTTCTTTCGATGCTTATCGGAATAAGTTCATTCTTGTATGCAACAACACATGTTATGTCTTATCTTTTCAATGCACAATGGAATGAGTTAGTTCTTGTAAGCATTGCATTGCAACATAGCATATGTTATGTGTTTTCTCTTCAGTGCCCAATGGATTAACATCGTGTATGCATTGCAACAGCACATATGTTATGTGTTGTCTTTAATGCACAATGGAATAAGTTAGTTCTTGTATTCAATGAATTCTATACATTATATTCTTCAACGAGCAACGGATCAAGGTAGCTCTTGCTGTAAGGCAATGCAACAACTCGTATGCTAAGTGTTAAATGGTGTATACAATACAATGAAACAGTGCATAGCTCATTGCACAACAGAATAAATTAGTATTGCATGCAATGCAATAAAAAGTTCATTCATATATGTTATTCTTCAATGCAAGTCTGTTAAGTATGTAATATAAAAAGTATATAATGCAATAATGCAATGGCAGTGCAAATTCTATTATATGCAATGCAATACAAAATCACATACTTTATGTGATATCTTTTCAGTGCATAACGAAATGGGTTAGTTCTTGGTATGCAATGCAATGCATAACGGACAGTGTTGGTTCTTGTATGCAATGCAAAATCACATATGTTGCGTTTTCTTTCGATGCATAACGGAATATGTTCGTTTTTATATGCAATGCAGTGCAACAGCTCTCGTGTGTTATATCTTTTTAGTGCACAAAGGGATAAGTTAGTACTTGCATGTAATGCAACAACACATATTTTATGGTATCTCACCCTTGGCGAGAAATATGTTCAATAATAGGTCAATAAGTATGACTTAGTTCTTATATGTTATTCTTCAATGCAAGTCTGTTAAGTATGGTATATAATGCAATGGCAGTGCAAAGTCTATTATATGCAATGCAATACAAAATCACATACTTTATGTGATATCTTTCCAATGCATAACGAAATGGGTTAGTTCTTGGTATGCAACGCAATGCATAACGTACAGAGTTGGTTCTTGTATGCAATGCAAAATCACATATGTTGCGTTTTCTTTCGATGCATAACGGAATATGTTCGTTTTTATATGCAATGCAGTGCAACAGCTCTCGTGTGTTATATATTTTCAGTGCACAACGGGATAAGTTAGTACTTGCATGTAATGCAACAACACATATATTATGTTATCACCAATGCATAATGGAATAAATTAGTTAGAATACGTTACAATGGAACATTGCATAGCTTATGTTATTCTTCACTGCACAACATACAAGTTAGTTATTGCATGCAATGCAATAAAAAGTTAATTCACATGTGTTATTCAATGCAAGTCAATAAGTATATAATATAAAATTATATAATGCAATAATGCATTGTACATTAAAGACATAACACATAACATATGCTATATTGCAATGCAATGCTTACAAGAACTTAATCATTCCGTTTTGCTAAAGTTAGATCTTGTATAGAATGCAATGCAAGAGCACAGATGCCATGTGTTATGTCTTAAATGTAAAATGAAATAAGTTATTATTGAATGCAATGCAACGCAACATCACATATGTTATCTCTTCAATGCACAATGGAATAAGTTCGTTCTTGTATGCAATGCAGTGCAACAGCTCCCATGTGTTATATCTTTTCAGTGCACAACGGGATAAGTTAGTACTTGCATGTAATGCAACAACATATATATGTTATCACTTCAATGCATAATGGAATAAGTTAGTTAGAATAAGTTACAATGGAACATTGCATAACTTATGTTATTCTTCACTGCACAACAGAATAAAGTAGTTATTGCATGCAATGCGATAAAAAGTTAATTCACGTGTTATAATTCAATGCAAGTCAATGATGTAATATAAAAGTATATAATGCAATAATGCAATGCAATGCAAATTCCACTGTATGCAATGCAATACAAAATCACATACTTTATGTATATATTTATGTTATATATATATTTTCAATGCATAACGAAATGAGTTAGTTCTTGTATGCAATTACAATGCAACAGATGTTATGTTATCAGCTCAATGCATTAATGAGTTAGCCCTTGTATGCAATGCAGAATCACATGTTGCATTTTTTCTTTCTATGCTTATCGGAATAAGTTCATTCTTGTATGCAACAACACATGTTATGTCTTATTTTTTCAATGCACAATGGAATGAGTTAGTTCTTGTAAGCATTGCATTGCAACATAGCATATGTTATGTGTTTTCTCTTCAGTGCACAATGGATTAACATCGTGTATGCATTGCAACAGCACATGTTATGTGTTGTCTTTAATGCACAATGGAATAAGTTAGTTCTTGTATTCAATGAATTCTATACATTATATTCTTCAACGAGCAACGGATCAAGGTAGATCTTGCTGTAAGGCAATGCAACAACTCGTATGCTAAGTGTTAAATGGTGTATACAATACAATGAAACAGTGCATAGCTCATTGCACATCAGAATAAGTTAGTATTGCATGCAATGCAATAAAAAGTTCATTCATATATGTTATTCTTCAATGCAAGTCTGTTAAGTATGTAATATAAAAGTATATAATGCAATAATGCAATGGCAGTGCAAATTCTATTATATGCAATGCAATACAAAATCACATACTTTATGTGATATCTTTTCAGTGCATAACGAAATGGGTTAGTTCTTGGTATGCAATGCAATGCATAACGGACAGTGTTGGTTCTTGTATGCAATGCAAAATCACATATGTTGCGTTTTCTTTCGATGCATAACGGAATATGTTCGTTTTTATATGCAATGCAGTGCAACAGCTCTCGTGCGTTATATCTTTTTAGTGCACAAAGGGATAAGTTAGTACTTGCATGTAATGCAACAACACATATTTTATGGTATCTCACCCTTGGCGAGAAATATGTTCAATAATAGGTCAATAAGTATGACTTAGTTCTTATATGTTATTCTTCAATGCAAGTC
Source organism: Coreius guichenoti (assembly GCA_039654105.1). NCBI lineage: Eukaryota > Metazoa > Chordata > Actinopteri > Cypriniformes > Gobionidae > Coreius > Coreius guichenoti. Next base: position 12,518,024 of record CM077189.1, read on the forward strand.
TGTTAAGTATGGTATATAATGCAATGGCAGTGCAAAGTCTTTTATATGCAATGCAATACAAAATCACATACTTTATGTGATATCTTTCCAATGCATAACGAAATGGGTTAGTTCTTGGTATGCAATGCAATGCATAACGTACAGAGTTGGTTCTTGTATGCAATGCAAAATCACATATGTTGCGTTTTCTTTCGATGCATAACGGAATATGTTCGTTTTTATATGCAATGCAGTGCAATAGCTCTCGTGTGTTATATATTTTCAGTGCACAACGGGATAAGTTAGTACTTGCATGTAATGCAACAACACATATATTATGTTATCACTTCAATGCATAATGGAATAAATTAGTTAGAATACGTTACAATGGAACATTGCATAGCTTATGTTATTCTTCACTGCACAACATACAAGTTAGTTATCGCATGCAATGCAATAAAAAGTTAATTCACATGTGTTATTCAATGCAAGTCAATAAGTATATAATATAAAATTATATAATGCAATAATGCATTGTACATTAAAGACAACACATAACATATGCTATATTGCAATGCAATGCTTACAAGAACTTAATCATTCCGTTTTGCTAAAGTTAGATCTTGTATAGAATGCAATGCAAGAGCACAGATGCCATGTGTTATGTCTTAAATGTAAAATGAAATAAGTTATTATTGAATGCAATGCAACGCAACATCACATATGTTATCTCTTCAATGCACAATGGAATAAGTTAGTTCTTGTATGCAATGCAGTGCAACAGCTCCCATGTGTTATATCTTTTCAGTGCACAACGGGATAAGTTAGTACTTGCATGTAATGCAACAACATATATATGTTATCACTTCAATGCATAATGGAAAAGTTAGTTAGAATAAGTTACAATGGAACATTGCATAACTTATGTTATTCTTCACTGCACAACAGAATAAGTTAGTTATTGCATGCAATGCGATAAAAAGTTAATTCACGTGTTATAATTCAATGCAAGTCAATAATGTAATATAAAAGTATATAATGCAATAATGCAATGCAATGCAAATTCCGTTGTATGCAATGCAATACAAAATCACATACTTTATGTATATATTTATGTTATATATATATTTTCAATGCATAACGAAATGAGTTAGTTCTTGTATGCAATTACAATGCAACAGATGTTATGTTATCAGCTCAATGCATTAATGAGTTAGCCCTTGTATGCAATGCAGAATCACATGTTGCATTTTTTCTTTCGATGCTTATCGGAATAAGTTCATTCTTGTATGCAACAACACATGTTATGTCTTATTTTTTCAATGCACAATGGAATGAGTTAGTTCTTGTAAGCATTGCATTGCAACATAGCATATTGTTATGTGTTTTCTCTTCAGTGCACAATGGATTAACATCGTGTATGCATTGCAACAGCACATGTTATGTGTTGTCTTTAATGACAACACAGCAATGCGTAACGGAATATGTTCGTTTTTATATGCAATGCAGTGCAACAGCTCTCGTGTGTTATATCTTTTTATTGCACAACGGGATAAGTTAGTACTTGCATGTAATGCAACAACTCATATTTTATGGTATCTCACCCTTGGCGAGGAATATGTTCAATAACAGGTCAAATATGGACAGCTGTCTGTCTAACGTAGCATCAGAAGGGGTCTACGAGTATGTACAGAACGTTCATGATCGAGATCTCTTTGGCCTGAAATATGTTCAATAAGACAATTTTTATTGGATTATAGCCTTAAAAAGTCTACAGTATGTCAAATACGGACTTAATAAAAAAGTCAGTACGTTTATAATATGCATTGCAAACCGCACAAATGTGATGTTTAGCAGGAGAATAAGATAGTTCTCGTATTGCAGTGCAATGCAACAACACACATGGTATGTTATCTTTTACAAAGGAATTTTAGTTAATGTATAAATGTAATAATTCATGCAACGTAATAAGTTAGTCCTTATATGCAATGCAAAGCAACAACATACGTGTTATCTCTTTAAAGCACATGGAATGAGTTAGTTCTGTTGTATGCAAAGCAAGGGAATAAGTTAGCTCTTTATGCAATGCAATGCAACATATCAGTGCACAACGGTATTGCATTGCAATCTTTTCAGTGCACAACGGGATAAGTTAGTACTTGCATGTAATGCAACAACACATATATTATGTTAGCACTTCAATGCATAATGGAACATTGCATAGCTTATGTTATTCTTCACTGCACAACATACAAGTTAGTTATTGCATGCAATGCAAAAAAAAGTTAATTCACATGTGTTATTCAATGCAATTCAATAAGTATATAATATAAAATTATATAATGCAATAATGCATTGTACATTAAAGACATAACACATAACATATGCTATATTGCAATGCAATGCTTACAAGAACTTAATCATTCCGTTTTGCTAAAGTTAGATCTTGTATTGAATGCAATGCAAGAGCACAGATGCCATGTGTTATGTCTTAAATGTAAAATGAAATAAGTTATTATTGAATGCAATGCAACGCAACATCACATATGTTATCTCTTTAATGCACAATGGAATAAGTTAGTTCTTGTATTCAATGAATTAAATTATACATTATATTCTTCAACAAGCAACGGATCAAGATTGATATTGCTGTAAGGCAATGCAACAACTCGTATGCAATAAAACGTTCATTGCATATATAATATAAAAGTATATATATACAACAATGCAATGCAGTGCCAATTCTACTGTATGCAATGCAATAAAAAATCACATACTTTATGTGACATATTTTCATGTTCTTGTATGCAATGCAATGCAACGGAATAAGTTAGTTCTTATTTGCAATACAAATATGTTATGTTATCTTCTCAATGCATAACGGACAGAGTTGGTTCTTGTATACAATACAATGAAACAGTGCATAGCTTATGTTACTCTTCACTGCACAACAGAATAAGTTAGTTATTGCATGCAATGCAATAAAAAGTTAATTCACATGTGTTATTATTCAATGCAAGTCAATTATGTAATATAAAAGTATATAATGCAATAATGCAATGCAGTGCAAATTCTGTTGTATGCAATGCAATACAAAATCACATACTTTATGTAATATATTTTCAATGCATAACGAAATGAGTTAGCTCTTGTATAGAATGCAATGCAAGACAGTAGTCCATATTTGACCTATTGAACATCTTTCTGGCCAGAGAGTCTTCAAACTTTATCATTCCATTCCTACTTTTGATTCCTTCTAATGTTATATAACTCAGTCCTGAGTTGACCTTTCGAACATCTTTCTTAGGAAAGAAACATTGACTCCTTCTGATGTCTCATCAACCATACAGTTGTCCATATTTGACATACTGAAAATATTTCAGGCCAAAGAGGCCTTGGTCTTGAATTTTCTATACAGACTAATTGACTCCTTCTAATGTCTCATCAGCCATACATTATTCCATATATGTCAAACTGAACACTTTTCAGGCCAAAAAGTTCTCAATTTTGAACTTTCTATACAGACCAATTGACTCCTGATGTCTCATCAACTATACAGTATTCCATATTTGACATACTGAACACTTTTCATGCCGAGTTCTCAATCTTGAGTTTTTCATGCTCATTGACTCCGTCTGATGTTACATCAACCAAACATTTATCCATATTTTATGTACTGAACACATTTCATGTAAAAGAGACCACTTTCTATACATTCTCATAGACTGCCCCTGATGTTACATCAGACAGACATTAGTCCATATTTGACCATTTGAACATCTTTCTGGACATTGAATTTTCGATTCTTGAATTTTTCTTGCTCATTAACACCGTCTGATGTTACATCAGCCAGACAGTAGTCCATATTTGACCGATTGAACATCTTTCTGGCCACTGAGTCTTCAAACTTTATCACTCCATTCCTACTTCTAGACCCCTGATATCAGTCAGACAGTAGTCCTTATTTGACCTTTTGAACATCTCTCCTAATTGACTCCTTCTGATGTCTCATCAACCATACAGTATTCCATATATGACATACTGATAATATTTCAGGCCAACGAGGCCTTGCTCTTGAATTTTCTATACAGACTAACTGAGGTCTTTTGATGTCTCATCAACCATACAGTATTCCATATTTGACAAACTGAAAATATTTCAGGCCGAAGAGGCCTTGATCTTGAATTTTCTATACAGACCAATTGACTCCTGATATCTCATCAACCATACAGTATTCCATATTTGACATACTGAACATATTTCAGGCCAAGGAGTTCTCAATCTTGAACTTTCTATATATACTCATCGACTGCCCCTGATGTTACATCACACAGACATTTAGTCCATAGTTGACCTATTGAACATCTTTCTGGCCACAGAGTCTTCAAACGATATCATTGCATTCCTACTTCTAGATTCCTTCTGATGTTATATCAGCCAGGATATAGTCCATGTTTAACCTATTGAACATATTTCAGGCCAAAGAGAAATTGATCTTGAATTTTCAATACAGACTAATTGATTGAGACCATCAACCATTCGGTATTCCATATTTGACCTATTGAACATCTTTCTGGACATAGAATTCTCGATTCTTGAATTTTTCTTGCTCATTTACTCCGTCTGATTTTATATCAGCCAGACATTCATCCATATTTGAAGAACTGATGATATTTCAGGTCAAAGAGACCTCAATCTTGAACCTTCTATACATACTCATAGACTGCTTCTGATGTTACATCAGCCAGACAGTAGTCCATATTTGACCGATTGAACATCTTTCAGGCCAAAGAGGCCTTGGTCTTGAATTTTCTATACAGATTATTTGACTCCTTCTGATGTCTCATAAACCATACAGTATTCCAAATATGACAAACTGAAAATATTTCAGGCTGAAGAGGCCTTGATCTTGAATTTTCTAAACAGACTTATTTAGGCCTTTTGATATCTCATCAACCATACAGTACTCCATATTTGACATTCTGAACACTTTTCAGGCCAAAGAGTTCACAATCTTGAGTTTTTCATACTCATTGACTCCGTCTGATGTTACATCAGACAGACAATTATCCATATTTTATGTACTGAACATATTTCAGGTCAAAGAGAACTCGATCTTGAACTTTCTATACATACTCATCGACTGCCCCTGATGTTACATCAGACAGACAATAGTCCATATTTGACCTATTGAACATCTTTCTGGCCAGAGAGTCTTCAAACATTATCATTGCATTCCTACTTCTAGATTCCTTCTGATGTTATATCAGTCATACAGTAGTCCTTATTTGACCATTTGAACATCTTTCTGGCCACAGAGTCCTCAAACTTTATCATTCCATTCCTACTTCTAGACTTCTTCTAATGTTATATAAGTCAGACAGTAGTCCTTATTTGACCTTTCGAACATCTTTCCTAATTCATTTTCTCTGATGTCTCATCAACCATACAGTTGTCCATATTTGAGGTACTGATCATATTTCAGGTCAAAGAGACCGCGATCTTAAACTTTCTATACATACTCATAGACTGCTTCTGATGTTACATCAACCATACAGTAGTCCATATTTGACGTACTGAACATATTTCTGGCCACAGAGTCTTCAAACTTTATCATTCCATTCCTACTTCTAGACCCCTGATTGTTATATCAGTCAGACAGTAGTCTTTATTTGACCTTTTGAACATCTCTCCTAATTGACTCCTGATGTCTCATCAACCATACAGTATTCAATATTTGACATTCTGAACATATTTCAGGCCAAGGAGTTCTCAATCTTGAACTTTCCATACAGACCAACTGACTCCTGATGTCTCATCAACCATACAGTATTCCATAAATGTCATTCTCAAAATATTTCAGGCCAACGAGGCCTTGCTCTTGAATATTCTATACAGACTAAATGAGGTCTTCTGATTTCTCATCAACCATACAGTATTCAATATTTGACATACTGAAAATATTTCAGTCCAAGGAGTTCTTAATCCTGAACTTTCTATAGAGTCTAACTAACTCCTTCTGATGTCTCATCAACCATACAGTATTCCATATATGACATACTGAAAATATTACAGGCCAACGAGGCCTTGCTCTTGAATATTCTATACAGACTAATTGAGGTCTTCTGATGTCTCATCAACCATGCAGTATTCAAAATTTGACATCCTGAAAATATTTCAGGCCAAGAAGTACTCAAGCTTGAACTTTCTATAGAGACTAACTAACTCCTTCTGATGTCTCATCAACTATACAGTATTCCATATATGACATACTGAAAATATTCCAGGCCAACGAGGCCTTGCTCTTGAATATTCTATACAGACTAATTGAGGTCTTCTGATGTCTCATCAACCATGCAGTATTCAAAATTTGACATCCTGAAAATATTTCAGGCCAAGAAATAATCAATCTTGAACTTTCTATAGAGACTAACCAACTCCTTCTGATGTCTCATCAACTATACAGTATTCCATATATGACATACTGAAAATATTCCAGGCCAACGAGGCCTTGCTCTTGAATATTCTATACAGACTAATTGAGGTCTTCTGATGTCTCATCAACCATACAGTATTCCATATTAGACATACTGAACATATTTCAGGCCAAGGAGTTCTCAATCTTGAACTTTCTATACAGACCAACTGACTCCTTCTGATGTCTCATCAACCATACAGTATTCCATATTTGATATACTGAACAATGTTCAGGCCAAAGAGTCCACGATCCGGAGTTTTTCATGCTCATTAACTCCGTCTGATGTTACATCAGCCAGACAATTATCCATTATCAGACAGTAGCCCTTATTGACCTTTCGAACATCTTTCCTAATTGGTTCCTTCTGATGTCTCATCAGCCATACAGTAGTTCATATTTGAGGTACTGAAAACATTTCAAGCCAAAGAGGCCTTGTTCTTGAATTTTCTATACAGACTATTTGACTCCTGATGTCTCATCAACCATACATTATTCCAAATATGACAAACTGAACACTTTTCAGGCCAAAGAGTTCTCGATTTTGAATTTATCATGCTCATTGACTCCGTCTGATGCTGCATCAGCCAGACATTTATCCATATTTTATTTACTGAACATATTTCAGGTAAAAGAGACCTAGAGCTTCAACCTTCTATACATACTCATGATTGCTTCTGATGTTATATTAGACAGACAGTAGTCCTTATTTGAACTTTTGAACATCTTTCCTAATTGACTCCTTCTGATGTGTCATCAACCATACAGTAGTCCATATTTGACATACTGAACATCTTTCTGGCCAGAGAGTCTTCAAACTTTATCATTTCATTCCTACTTCTAGACCCCTGATGTTATATTAGTCAGACAGTAGTCCTTATTTGACCTTTTAAACATCTCTCCTAATTGACTCTCATCAACCATACAGTATTCCATATATGACATACTGAAAATATTTCAGGCCAACGAGGCCTTGCTCTTGAATTTTCTATACAGACTAATTGAGGTCTTCTGATGTCTCATCAACCATACATTATTCCATATTTGACAAACTGAAAATATTTCAGGCCGAAGAGGTCTTGATCTTGAATTTTCTAAACAGAATAATTTAGGCCTTTTGATATATCATTAACCATACATTATTAAATATTTGACATACTGAAATTATTTCAGGCCAAGGAGTTCTCAATCTTGAACTTTCTATACAGACCAATTGACTCCTTCTGATATCTCAACCATACAGTACTCTATATTTGACATACTGAACATATTTCAGGCCAAGGAGTTCTTAATCTTGAACTTTCTATACAGACCAATTGACTCCTTCTGATGTCTCATCAACCATACCGTACTCCATATTTGACATACTGAACACTTTTCAGGCCAAAGAGTTCTCGATCTTGAATTTATCATGCTCATTGACTCCGTCTGATGTTACATCAGCCAGACATTTATCCATATTTTATGTACTGAACATATTTCAGGTCAAAGAGACCTCGAGCTTGAACATTCTATACATACTCATGATTACATCAGCCAGACAGTAGTCCATATTTGACCTATAGAACATCTTTCTGGCCACAGAGTCTTCAAACTTTATCATTCCATTCCTACTTCTAGACTCCTTCTAATGTCATGTGTCAGACAGTAGTAATTATTTGACCTCTCGAACATATTTCCTAATTGATTCCTTCTGATGTCTCATCAACCATACAGTTGTCCATATTTGACATAATGAAAATTTCAGGCCAAAGAGACCTCGATCTTGAACTTTCAATACATACTCATAGAATGCTTCTGATGTTACATCAGCCAGACAGTAGTCCATATTTGACCAGTTGAACATCTTTCTGGCCACAGAGTCTTCAAATTTTATGATTCCATTCCTACTTCTAGACTCCTTCTAATGTCATGTGTCAGACAGTAGTAATTATTTGACCTCTCGAACATATTTCCTAATTGATTCCTTCTGATGTCTCATCAACCATACAGTTGTCCATATTTGACATAATGAAAATTTCAGGCCAAAGAGACCTCGATCTTGAACTTTCAATACATACTCATAGAATGCTTCTGATGTTATATCAGTCAGACAGTAGTCCTTATTTGACCTTTTGAACATCTCTCCTAATTGACTCCTTCTGATGTCTCATCAACCATACAGTATTCCATATATGACATACTGAAGATTTTTCAGGCCAACAAGGCCTTGATCTTGAATTTTCTATACAGACTAATTTAGGCCTTTTGATATCTCATCAACCATGCAGTATAAAATATTTGACATACTGAAATTATTTTAGGCCAAGGAGTTCTCAATCTTGAACTTTCTATACAGACCATTTGACTCCATCGGATATCTCATCAACCATACAATATTCCATAGTTGACATACTGTATATATTTCAGGCCAAGGAGTTGTCAATCTTGAAATTTCTATACAGACCAATTGACTCCTGATGTCTCATCAACCATACAGTATTCCATATTTGACATACTGAACACTTTTCAGGCAAAAGAGTTCACAATCTTGAGTTTTTCATGCTCATTAACTCCGTCTGATGTTACATCAGCCAGACAATTATCCATATTTTATGTACTAAACATATTTCAGGTCAAAGAGACCTCGATCTTGAACTTTCTATACATAGTCATCGACTGCCCCTGATGTTACATCAGACAGACATTAGTCCATATTTGACCTATTGAACATCTTTCTGGCCAGAGAGTCTTCAAATGTTATCATTGCATTCCTACTTCTAGATTCCTTCTGATGTTATATCAGTCAGACAGTAGTCCTTATTTGACCTTTCGAACATCTTTCCCAATTGATTTTCTCTGATGTCTCATCAACCATACAGTTGTCCATATTTGAGGTACTGATCATATTTCATGTCAAAGAGACCGCGATTTTAAACTTTCTATACATATAGACTGCTTCTGATGTTACATCAACCATACAGTAGTCCATATTTGATATACTGAACATATTTCTGGCCACAGAGTCTTCAAATTTTATCATTCCATTCCTAATTCTAGACTCCTTCTTATGTTATATCAGAAAAGACAGTAGTCATTATTTGAACTTTTGAACATCTTTCCTAATTGACTCCTTCTGATGTGTCATCAACCATACAGTAGTCCATGCTTGACATAGTGAACATATTTCTGGCCACAGAGTCTTCATACTTTATCATTCCATTCCTACTTCTAGACTCCTGATTGTTATATCAGTCAGACAGTAGTCCTTATTTGACCTTTTGAACATCTCTCCTAATTGACTCCTTCTGATGTCTCATCAACCATACAGTATTCAATATTTGACATTCTGAACACATTTCAGGCAAAGGAGTTCTCAATCTTGAACTTTCCATACAGACCAACCGACTCCTGATGCCTCATCAACCATACAGTATTCCATAAATGACATACTCAAAATATTTCAGGCCAACGAGGCCTTGCTCTTGAATATTCTATACAGACTAATAGAGGTCTTCTGATTTCTCATCAACCATACAGTATTCAATATTTGACATACTGAAAATATTTCAGGCCATGGAGTTCTCAATCCTGAACTTTCTATAGAGACTAAATAACTCCTTCTGATGTCTCTTCAACCATACCGTATCCCATATATGACGTACTGAAAATTTTACAGGCCAACGAGGCCTTGCTCTTGAATATTCTATACAGACTAACTGAGGTCTTCTGATGTCTCATCAACCATACAGTATTCAATATTTGACATACTGAAAATATTTCAGGTCAAGGAGTTCTCAATCCTGAACTTTCTATAGAGACTAACTAACTCCTTCTGATGTCTCATCAACCATACAGTATTTCATATATGACATACTGAAAATATTTCAGGCCAAGGAGTTCTCAATCTTGAACTTTCTATACAGACCAATTGACTCCATCTGATATCTCATCAACCATACAGTATTCCATAGTTGACATACTGAACATATTTCAGGCCAAGGAGTTCTCAATCTTGAAATTTCTATACAGACCAGTTGACTCCTGATGTCTCATCAACCATACAGTATTCCATAATTGACATACTGAACACTTTTCAGGACAAAGAGCTCACGATCTTGAGTTTTTCATGCTCATTGACTCCGTCTGACGTTACATCAGCCAGACAATTATCCATATTATATGTACTGAACATATTTCAGGTCAAAGAGACCTCGATCTTGAACTTTCTATACATACTCATCGACTGCCCCTGATGTTACATCAGACAGACATTAGTCCATATTTGACCTATTGAACATCTTTCTGGCCACAGAGTCTTCAAACGTTATCATTGCATTCCTACTTCTAGATACCTTCTGATGTTATATAAGTGAGACAGTAGTTCTTATTTGACCATTTGAACATCTTTCTGGCCACAGAGTCTTCAAACGTTATCATTGCATTCCTACTTCTAGATTCCTTCTGATGTTATATAAGTCAGACAGTAGTCCTTATTTGACCTTTCGAACATCTTTCCTAATTGATTTTCTCTGATGTGTCATTAACCATACAGTAGTCCATATTTGACATGCTGAACATATTTCTGGTCACAGAGTCTTCAAATGTTATCATTCCATTCCTACTTCTAGACTTCTTCTAATGTTATATAAGTCAGACAGTAGTCCTTATTTGACCTTTCGAACATCTTTCCTAATTGATTCCTTCTTTCTCATCAACCATACAGTTGTCCATATTTGACATACCGAAAATATTTCAGGTCAAATGGCCTTGGTCTTGAACTTTCTATACAGACCAATTGACTATTTCTGTCTCATTAACCATACAGTATTAAGTATTTGACATACTGAAAATATTTCAGGCCAAGGAGTTCTCAATCTTGAATTTTCTATACAGACCAATTGACTATTTCTGATATCTCATCAACCATACAGTATTCCATATTTGACATACTGAACATATTTCAGGCCAAGGAGTTCTCAATCTTGAACTTTCTATACAGACCAATTGACTATTTCTGATATCTCATCAACCATACAGTATTCCATATTTGACATACTGAAAATATTTCAGGCCAAGGAGTTCTCAATCTTGAACTTTCTATACAGACCAATTGACTATTTCTGATATCTCATCAACCATACAGTATTCAATATTTGACATACTGAAAATATTTCAGGCCAAGGAGTTCTCAATCCTGATCTTTCTATAGAGACTAACTAACTCCTTCTGATGTCTCATCAACCATACAGTATTCCATATATGACTTACTGAAAATATTACAGGCCAACGAGGCCTTGCTCTTGAATATTCTATACAGACTAACTGAGGTCTTCTGATGTCTCATCAACCATACAGTATTCCATATATGACATACTGAACATATTTCAGGCCAACAAGGCCTTGATCTTGAATTTTCTATACAGACTAATTTAGGCCTTTTGATATCTCATCAACCATGCAGTATTAAATATTTAACATACTGAAATTATTTTAGGCCAAGGAGTTCTCATTTTTGAACTTTCTATACAGACCAATTGACCATCTGATATTTCATCAACCATACAGTATTCCATAGTTGACATACTGAACATATTTCAGGCCAAGGAGTTCTCAATCTTGAAATTTCTATACAGACCAGTTGACTCCTGATGTCTCATCATCCATACAGTATTCCATAATTGACATACTGAACACTTTTCAGGACAAAGAGTTCACGATCTTGAGTTTTTCATGCTCATTGACTCCGTCTGATGTTACATCAGCCAGAAATGTATCCATATTTTATGTACTGAACATATTTCAGGTCAAAGGGACCGCGGTCTTGAACTTTCTATACATACTCATAGACTGCTTCTGATGTTACATCAGACAGACATTAGTCCATATTTGACCTATTGTACATCTTTCTGGCCACAGAGTCTTCAAATGTTATCATTCCATTCCTACTTCTAGACTTCTTCTAATGTTATATAAGTCAGACAGTAGTCCTTATTTGACCTTTCGAACATCTTTCCTAATTGATTCCTTCTTTCTCATCAACCATACAGTTGTCCATATTTGACATACCGAAAATATTTCAGGTCAAATGGCCTTGGTCTTGAACTTTCTATACAGACCAATTGACTATTTCTGTCTCATTAACCATACAGTATTAAGTATTTGACATACTGAAAATATTTCAGGCCAAGGAGTTCTCAATCTTGAATTTTCTATACAGACCAATTGACTATTTCTGATATCTCATCAACCATACAGTATTCCATATTTGACATACTGAACATATTTCAGGCCACAGAGTCTTCAAACTTTATCATTCCATTCCTACTTCTAGACCCCTGATTGTTATATCAGTCAGACAGTAGTCCCTATTTGACCTTTTGAACATCTCTCATAATTGGCTCCTTCTGATGTCTCATCAACCATACAGTATTCAATATTTGACATTCTGAACATATTTCAGGCCAAGGAGTTCTCAATCTTGAACTTTCCATACAGACCAACTGACTCCTGATGTCTCATCAACCATACAGTATTCCATATTTGACATACTGAACACTTTTCAGGCCAAAGAGTTCTCGATCTTGAGTTTTTTATGCTCATTGACTCCGTCTGATGTTACATCAGCCAAACATTTATCCATATTTTGTGTACTGAACATATTTCAGGCCAAGGAGTTCTCAATCTTGAACTTTCTATAGAGACTAACTAACTTCTTCTGATGTCTTATCAACCATACAGTATTCCATAAATGACATACTCAAAACATTTCAGGCCAACAAGGCCTTGCTCTTGAATATTCTATACAGACTAACTGAGGTCTTCTGATTTCTCATCAACAATACAGTATTCCATATATGACTTACTGAAAATATTACAGGCCAACGAGGCCTTGCTCTTGAATATTCTATACAGACTAACTGAGGTCTTCTGTCTCATCAACCATACAGTATTAAATATATGACATACTGAACATATTTCAGGCCAAGGAGTTCTCAATCTTGAACTTTCTATAGAGACTAACTAGCTCCTTCTGATTTCTCATCAACCATACAGTATTCCATAAATGACATACTCAAAACATTTCAGGCCAACGAGGCCTTGCTCTTGAATATTCTATACAGACTAACTGAGGTCTTCTGATTTCTCATCAACCGTACAGTATTCAATATTTGACATACTGAAAATATTTCAGGCCAAGGAGTTCTCAATCCTGAACTTTCTAAAGAGACTAACTAACTCCTTCTGATGTCTCATCAACCATACAGTATTCCATATATGACAAACTGAAGATATTTCAGGCCGAGTTCTCAATCTTGAACTTTCTATACAGACCAATTGACTCCTTCTGATGTCTCATCAACCATACAGTATTCCATATATGACATACTGAACATATTTCAGGCCAACGAGGCCTTGATCTTGAATTTTCTATACAGACTAATTTAGGCATTTTGATATCTCATCAACCATGCAGTATTAAATATTTAACATACTGAAATTATTTCAGGCCAAGGAGTTCTCATTTTTGAACTTTCTATACAGACCAATTGACTCAATCTGATATCTCATCAACCATACAATATTCCATAGTTGACATACTGAACATATTTCAGGCCAAGGAGTTCTCAATCTTGAAATTTCTATACAGACCAGTTGACTCCTGATGTCTCATCATCCATACAGTATTCCATAATTGACATACTGAACACTTTTCAGGACAAAGAGTTCACAATCTTGAGTTTTTCATGCTCATTGACTCCGTCTGATGTTACATCAGCCAGAAATTTATCCATATTTTATGTACTGAACATATTTCAGGTCAAAGGGACAGCGATCTTGAACTTTCTATACATACTCATAGACTGCTTCTGATGTTACATCAGACAGACATTAGTCCATATTTGACCTATTGTACATCTTTCTGGCCACAGAGTCTTCAAATGTTATCATTCCATTCCAACTTCTAGACTTCTTCTAATGTTATATAAGTCAGACAGTAGTCCTTATTTGACCTTTCGAACATCTTTCCTAATTGATTCCTTCTTTCTTATCAACCATACAGTTGTCCATATTTGACATACCGAAAATATTTCAGGCCAAAGAGGCCTTGGTCTTGAACTTTCTATACAGACCAATTGACTATTTCTGATATCTCATTAACCATACAGTATTAAATATTTTACATACTGAAAATATTTCAGGCCAAGGAGTTCTCAATCTTGAATTTTCTATATAGACCAACTGACTATTTCTGATATCTCATCAACCATACAGTATTCCATATTTGACATACTGAATATATTTCAGGCCAAGGAGTTCTCAATCTTGAACTTTCTATACAGACCAATTGACTATTTCTGATATCTCATCAACCATACATTATTCCATATTTGACATACTGAAAATATTTCAGGCCAAGGTGTTCTCAATCTTGAACTTTCTATACAGACCAATTGACTATTTCTGATATCTCATCAACCATACAGTATTCCATATTTGACATACTGAACATATTTCAGGCCAAGGAGTTCTCAATCTTGAACTTTCTATACAGACCCATTGACTATTTCTGATATCTCATCAACCATACAGTATTCCATATTTGACATACTGAACATATTTCAGGCCAAGGAGTTCTCAATCTTGAACTTTCTATACAGACCAATTGACTATTTTTGATATCTCATCAGCCATACAGTATTCCATATTTGACATACTGAAAATATTTCAGGCCAAGGAGTTCTCAATCTTGAACTTTCTATACAGACCAATTGACTATTTCTGATATCTCATCAACCATACAGTATTCCATATTTGACATACTGAAAATATTTCAGGTCAAATAGACCTCAATCTTGAACCTTCTATACATACTCATGATAGCTTCTGATGTTATCATCCAGACAGTAGTCCATATTTGACCTATTGAACATCTTTCTGGGCACAGAGTCTTCAAACTTTATCATTCCATTCCTGCTTCTAGACTTCTTCTGATGTTATATCAGTCAGACAGTAGTCCTTATTTGACCTTTTGAACATCTTTCCTAAGTGACTCTTTCTGATGTGTCATCAACCATACAGTTGTCCATATTTGACATACTGAACATCTTTCTGGCCACGGAGTCTTCAAAATGTATCATTCCATTCCTACTTCTAGAATCCTTCTGATGTTACATCAGCCAGACATTTATCCATATTTTATGTACTGAACATATTTCAGGTCAAAGAGACCTCGATCTTGAACTTTCTATACATACTCATCGACTGCCCCTGATGTTACATCAGACAGACAGTAGTCCATATTTGACCTATTGAACATCTTTCTGGCCACAGAGTCTTCAAACGTTATCATTGCATTCCTACTTCTAGATTCCTTCTGATGTTATATCAGTCAGACAGTAGTCCTTATCTGACCATTTGAACATCTTTCTGGCCACAGAGTCCTCAAACTTTATCATTCCATTCCTACTTCTAGACTTCTTCTAATGTTATATAAGTCAGACAGTAGTCCTTATTTGACCTTTCGAACAGCTTTCCTAATTGATTTTCTCTGATGTGTCATTAACCATACAGTAGTCCATATTTGACATGCTGAACATATTTCTGGTCACAGTCTTCAAACTTTATCATTCCATTCCTACTTCTAGACCCCTGATTGTTATATCAGTCCGACAGTAGTCCTTATTTGACCTTTTGAACATCTCTCATAATTGACTCCTTCTGATGTCTCATCAACCATAAAGTATTCAATATTTGACATTCTGAACATATTTCAGGCCAAGGAGTTCTCAATCTTGAACTTCCATACAGACCAACTGACTCCTGATATCTCATCAACCATACAGTATTCCATATTTGACATACTGAACACTTTTCAGGCCAAAGAGTTCTCGATCTTGAGTTTTTTATGCTCATTGACTCCGCCTGATGTTACATCAGCCAAACACTTATCCATATTTTATGTATTGAACATATTTCAGGCCGAGGAGTTCTCAATCTTGAACTTTCTATAGAGACTAACTAACTCCTTCTGATGTCTCATCAACCATACAGTATTCCATAAATGACATACTCAAAACATTTCAGGCCAACGAGGCCTTGCTCTTGAGTATTCTATACAGACTAACTGAGGTCTTCTGATTTCTCATCAACCACACAGTATTCAATATTTGACATACTGAAAATATTTCAGGCCAAGGAGTTCTCAATCCTGAACTTTTTATAGAGACTAACTAACTCCTTCTGATGTCTCATCAACCATACAGTATTCCATAGTTGACATTCTGAACATATTTCAGGCCAAGGAGTTCTCAATCTTGAAATTTCTATACAGACCAGTTGACTCCTGATGTCTCATCATCCATACAGTATTCCATAATTGACATACTGAACACTTTTCAGGACAAAGAGTTCACGATCTTGAGTTTTTCATGCTCATTGACTCCGTCTGATGTTACATCAGCCAGAAATGTATCCATATTTTATGTACTGAACATATTTCAGGTTAAAGGGACCGCGATCTTGAACTTTCTATACATACTCATAGACTGCTTCTGATGTTACATCAGACAGACATTAGTCCATATTTGACCTATTGTACATCTTTCTGGCCACAGAGTCTTCAAATGTTATCATTCCATTCCTTCTTCTAGACTTCTTCTAATGTTATGTAAGTCAGACAGTAGTCCTTATTTGACCTTTCAAACATCTTTCCTAATTGATTCCTTCTTTCTCATCAACCATACAGTTGTCCATATTTGACATACCGAAAATATTTCAGGCCAAAGAGGCCTTGGTCTTGAACTTTCTATACAGACCAATTGACTATTTCTGATATCTCATTAACCATACAGTATTAAATATTTGACATACTGAAAATATTTCAGGCCAAGGAGTTCTCAATCTTTAACTTTCTATACAGACCAATTGACTATTTCTGATGTCTCATCAACCATACAGTATTCCATATTTGACATACTGAACATATTTCAGGCCAAGGAGTTCTCAATCTTGAACTTTCTATACAGACAAATTGACTATTTCTGATGTCTCATCAACCATACAGTATTCCATATTTGACATACTGAACATATTTCAGGCCAAGGAGTTCTCAATCTTGAACTTTCTATACAGACCAATTGACTATTTTTGATATCTCATCAACCATACAGTATTCCATATTTGACATACTGAAAATATTTCAGGCCAAGGAGTTCTCAATCTTGAACTTTCTATTCAGACCAATTGACTATTTCTGATATCTCATCAACCATACAGTATTCCATATTTGACATACTGAACATATTTCAGGCCAAGGAGTTCTCAATCTTGAACTTTCTATACAGACCAATTGACTATTTCTGATGTCTCATCAACCATACAGTATTCCATATTTGACATACTGAACATATTTCAGGCCAAGGAGTTCTCAATCTTGAACTTTCTATACAGACAAATTGACTATTTCTGATGTCTCATCAACCATACAGTATTCCATATTTGACATACTGAACATATTTCAGGCCAAGGAGTTCTCAATCTTGAACTTTCTATACAGACCAATTGACTATTTTTGATATCTCATCAACCATACAGTATTCCATATTTGACATACTGAAAATATTTCAGGCCAAGGAGTTCTCAATCTTGAACTTTCTATGCAGACCAATTGACTATTTCTGATATCTCATCAACCATACAGTATTCCATATTTGACATACTGAACATATTTCAGGCCAAGGAGTTCTCAATCTTGAACTTTCTATACAGACCAATTGACTATTTCTGATATCTCATCAACCATACAGTATTCCATATTTGACATACTGAAAATATTTCAGGTCAAAGAGACCTCAAGCTTGAACCTTCTATACATACTCATGATAGCTTCTGATGTTATCATCCATACAGTAGTCCATATTTGACATACTGAACACCTTTCTGGCCACGGAGTCTTCAAAATGTATCATTCCATTCCTGCTTCTAGAATCCTTCTGATGTTACATCAGCCAGACATTTATCCATATTTTATGTACTGAACATATTTCAGGTCAAAGAGACCTCAAGCTTGAACCTTCTATACATACTCATGATAGCTTCTGATGTTATCATCCATACAGTAGTCCATATTTGACCTATTGAACATCTTTCTGGGCACAGAGTCTTCAAACTTTATCATTTCATTCCTACTTCTAGATTCCTTCTGATGTTATATCAGTCAGACAATAGTCCTTATTTGACCTTTTGAACATCTTTCCTAGGTGACTCCTTCTGATGTGTCATCAACCATACAGTTGTCCATATTTGACATACTGAACATCTTTCTGGCCACGGAGTCTTCAGAATGTATCATTCCATTCCTACTTCTAGAATGCTTCTGATGTTACATCAGCCAGACATTTATCCATATTTTATGTACTGAACATATTTCAGGTCAAAGGGACCTCAATCTTGAACTTTCTATACATACTCATAGACTGCTTCTGATGTTACATCAGCCAGACAGTAGTCCATATTTGACCTATAGAAAATCTTTCTGGCCACAGGGTCTTCAAACTTTATCATTTAATTCCTACTTATAAACTCCGTCTGATGTTATATCAGCCAGGATATAGTCCATGTTTAACCTATTGAACATATTTCAGGCCAAAGAGAAATTGATCTTGAATTTTCTATACAGACTGAATGATTGAGACCTTTTGATGTCTCATCAACCATTCGGTAGTCCATATTTGACCTATTGAACATCTTTCTGGACAGAATTCTCGATTCTTGAATTTTTCTTGCTCATTGACTCCGTCTGATGTTTCATCAGCCAGACAGTAGTCCATATTTGACAGATTGAACATCTTTCTGGCCACAGAGCCTTCAAACTTTGTCATTCCATTCCTACTTCTAGACCCCTGATGTTATATTAGTCAGACAGTAGTCCTTATTTGACCTTTAGAACATCTCTCCTAATTGACTCCTGATATCTCATCAACCATACAGTATTCTATATTTGACAAACTGAAAATATTTCAGACCGAAGAGGCCTTGATCTTGAATTTTCTAAACAGACTAATTGAGGCCTTTTGATATCTCATCAACCATATTTGACATACTGAAAATATTTCAGGCCAAGGAGTTCTCAATCTTGAACTTTCTATACAGACCAATTGACTCCTTCTGATATCTCATCAACCATACAGTATTCCATATTTGACATACTGAACACTTTTCAGGCCAAAGAGTTCACGATCTTGAACTTTCTATACAGACCAATTGACTATTTCTGATATCTCATCAACCATACAGTATTCCATATTTGACATACTGAACATATTTCAGGCCAAGGAGTTCTCAATCTTGAACTTTCTATACAGACCAATTGACTGTTTCTGATATCTCATCAACCATACATTATTCCATATTTGACATACTGAAAATATTTCAGGCCAAGGTGTTCTCAATCTTGAACTTTCTATACAGACCAATTGACTATTTCTGATATCTCATCAACCATACAGTATTCCATATTTGACATACTGAACATATTTCAGGCCAAGGAGTTCTCAATCTTGAACTTCTATACAGACCAATTGACTATTTCTGATATCTCATTAACCATACAGTATTCCATATTTGACATACTGAACATATTTCAGGCCAAGGAGTTCTCAATCTTGAACTTTCTATACAGACCAATTGACTATTTCTGATATCTCATCAACCATACAGTATTCCATATTTGACATACTGAAAATATTTCAGGTCAAATAGACCTCAAGCTTGAACCTTCTATACATACTCATGATAGCTTCTGATGTTATCATCCAGACAGTAGTCCATATTTGACCTATTGAACATCTTTCTGGGCACAGAGTCTTCAAACTTTATCATTCCATTCCTACTTCTAGACTTCTTCTGATGTTATATCAGTCAGACAGTAGTCCTTATTTGACCTTTTGAACATCTTTCCTAAGTGACTCCTTCTGATGTGTCATCAATCATACAGTTGTCCATATTTGACATACTGAACATCTTTCTGGCCACGGAGTCTTCAGAATGTATCATTCCATTCCTACTTCTAGAATCCTTCTAATGTTACATCAGCCAGACATTTATCCATATTTTATGTACTGAACATATTTCAGGTCAAAGGGACCTCAATCTTGAACTTTCTATACATACTCATAGACTGCTTCTGATGTTACATCAGCCAGACAGTAGTCCATATTTGACCTATAGAAAATCTTTCTGGCCACAGAGTCTTCAAACTTTATCATTTAATTCCTACTTATAAACTCCGTCTGATGTTATATCAGCCAGGATATAGTCCATGTTTAACCTATAGAACATATTTCAGGCCAAAGAGAAATTGATCTTGAATTTTCTATACAGACTAAATGATTGAGACCTTTTGATGTCTCATCAACCATTCGGTAGTCCATATTTGACCTATTGAACATCTTTCTGGACAGAATTCTCGATTCTTGAATTTTTCTTGCTCATTGACTCCGTCTGACGTTTCATCAGCCCGACAGTAGTCCATATTTGACAGATTGAACATCTTTCTGGCCACAGAGCCTTCAAACTTTGTCATTCCATTCCTACTTCTAGACCCCTGATGTTATATTAGTCAGACAGTAGTCCTTATTTGACCTTTAGAACATCTCTCCTAATTGACTCCTGATATCTCATCAACCATACAGTATTCTATATTTGACAAACTGAAAATATTTCAGGCCGAAGAGGCCTTGATCTTGAATTTTCTAAACAGACTAATTGAGGCCTTTTGATATCTCATCAACCATATTTGACATACTGAAAATATTTCAGGCCAAGGAGTTCTCAATCTTTAACTTTCTATACAGACCAATTGACTATTTCTGATATCTCATCAACCATACAGTATTCCATATTTGACATACTGAACATATTTCAGGCCAAGGAGTTCTCAATCTTGAACTTTCTATACAGACCAATTGACTATTTTTGATATCTCATCAGCCATACAGTATTCCATATTTGACATACTGAAAATATTTCAGGCCAAGGAGTTCTCAATCTTGAACTTTCTATACAGACCAATTGACTATTTCTGATATCTCATCAACCATACAGTATTCCATATTTGACATACTGAAAATTTTTCAGGTTAAATAGACCTCAAGCTTGAACCTTCTATACATACTCATGATAGCTTCTGATGTTATCATCCAGACAGTAGTCCATATTTGACCTATTGAACATCTTTCTGGGCACAGAGTCTTCAAACTTTATCATTCCATTCCTACTTCTAGACTTCTTCTGATGTTATATCAGTCAGACAGTAGTCCTTATTTGACCTTTTGAACATCTTTCCTAAGTGACTCCTTCTGATGTGTCACCAACCATACAGTTGTCCATATTTGACATACTGAACATCTTTCTGGCCACGGAGTCTTCAGAATGTATCATTCCATTCCTACTTCTAGAATCCTTCTGATGTTACATCAGCCAGACATTTATCCATATTTTATGTACTGAACATATTTCAGGTCAAAGGGACCTCAATCTTGAACTTTCTATACATACTCATAGACTGCTTCTGATGTTACATCAGCCAGACAGTAGTCCATATTTGACCTATAGAAAATCTTTCTGGCCACAGAGTCTTCAAACTTTATCATTTAATTCCTACTTATAAACTCCGTCTGATGTTATATCAGCCAGGATATAGTCCATGTTTAACCTATTGAACATATTTCAGGCCGAAGAGAAATTGATCTTGAATTTTCTATACAGACTAAATGATTGAGACCTTTTGATGTCTCTTCAACCATTCGGTAGTCCATATTTGACCTATTGAACATCTTTCTGGACAGAATTCTCGATTCTTGAATTTTTCTTGCTCATTGACTCCGTCTGATGTTTCATCAGCCAGACAGTAGTCCATATTTGACAGATTGAACATCTTTCTGGCCACAGAGCCTTCAAACTTTGTCATTCCATTCCTACTTCTAGACCCCTGATGTTATATTAGTCAGACAGTAGTCCTTATTTGACCTTTAGAACATCTCTCCTAATTGACTCCTGATATCTCATCAACCATACAGTATTCTATATTTGACAAACTGAAAATATTTCAGGCCGAAGAGGCCTTGATCTTGAATTTTCTAAACAGACTAATTGAGGCCTTTTGATATCTCATCAACCATATTTGACATACTGAAAATATTTCAGGCCAAGGAGTTCTCAATCTTGAATTTTCTATACAGACCAATTGACTCCTTCTGATATCTCATCAACCATACAGTATTCCATATTTGACATACTGAACACTTTTCAGGCCAAAGAGTTCACGATCTTGAACTTTCTATACAGACCAATTGACTATTTCTGATATCTCATCAACCATACAGTATTCCATATTTGACATACTGAACATATTTCAGGCCAAGGAGTTCTCAATCTTGAACTTTCTATACAGACCAATTGACTATTTCTGATATCTCATCAACCATACATTATTCCATATTTGACATACTGAAAATATTTCAGGCCAAGGTGTTCTCAATCTTGAACTTTCTATACAGACCAATTGACTATTTCTGATATCTCATCAACCATACAGTATTCCATATTTGACATACTGAACATATTTCAGGCCAAGGAGTTCTCAATCTTGAACTTTCTATACAGACCAATTGACTATTTCTGATATCTCATCAACCATACAGTATTCCATATTTGACATACTGAACATATTTCAGGCCAAGGAGTTCTCAATCTTGAACTTTCTATACAGACCAATTGACTATTTTTGATATCTCATCAGCCATACAGTATTCCATATTTGACATACTGAAAATATTTCAGGCCAAGGAGTTCTCAATCTTGAACTTTCTATACAGAGCAATTGACTATTTCTGATATCTCATCAACCATACAGTATTCCATATTTGACATACTGAAAATATTTCAGGTCAAATAGACCTCAAGCTTGAACCTTCTATACATACTCATGATAGCTTCTGATGTTATCATCCAGACAGTAGTCCATATTTGACCTATTGAACATCTTTCTGGGCACAGAGTCTTCAAACTTTATCATTCCATTCCTACTTCTAGACTTCTTCTGATGTTATATCAGTCAGACAGTAGTCCTTATTTGACCTTTTGAACATCTTTCCTAAGTGACTCCTTCTGATGTGTCATCAACCATACAGTTGTCCATATTTGACATACTGAACATCTTTCTGGCCACGGAGTCTTCAGAATGTATCATTCCATTCCTACTTCTAGAATCCTTCTGATGTTACATCAGCCAGACATTTATCCATATTTTATGTACTGAACATATTTCAGGTCAAAGGGACCTCAATCTTGAACTTTCTATACATACTCATAGACTGCTTCTGATGTTACATCAGCCAGAAAGTAGTCCATATTTGACCTATAGAAAATCTTTCTGGCCACAGAGTCTTCAAACTTTATCATTTAATTCCTACTTATAAACTCCGTCTGATGTTATATCAGCCAGGATATAGTCCATGTTTAACCTATAGAACATATTTCAGGCCAAAGAGAAATTGATCTTGAATTTTCTATACAGACTAAATGATTGAGACCTTTTGATGTCTCATCAGCCAGACAGTAGTCCATATTTGACAGATTGATGTTTGAGTCGAATGAGTCCTTGATGTTGAATATATATATACATACTCGTTGACTCCTGTTGTCTCATCAACCATATCACATATTTCATAGTCCATATTTGCCCTACTGAACATATTTCAGGCCAAAGAGTCCTAGATCTTGAATTTTCTGTACTTTTCGAGTCCTTGATGTTACATCAGCCAGACAATAATCCAATAAAAATTGACTTATTGAACATATTCCAGGCCAAAGAGACCGCGATCATGAACGTTCTGTACATACTCATAGACCCCGTCTGATGTTACATTAGCCAGACAGCTGTCCATATTTGACCTATTGAACATATTTCTCGCCAAGGGTCTTCAAACATTTTCTTTCCATTCCTACTTATAGACTCCTTCTTATGTTGTATCAGCCAGGAAGTAGTCCATCTTATTTATAAACGTGCCTTAGAAAAAAAAAATTGGTGTGTAGTAAAGGTGTGCATCTTGAGTCAAAACAACTGCTTTCCGTTAACTGCTTCAGCTTACAGCTAAAACATGCATTTTAGTTTGAGACTAGCTTAAGCCTTGTCTGTGAAACCGGAGGCTCGTTTATGTGCAATGCCAAACATGTTCGATAATTCCACATTGCATTGCTTTAATGCTCCAAGGTGAAACGCAAAAGCAAATTCTTATTACAGATTCCTTTTAGAGCATTTTGTAAAGTCATTTATGCGATGACAAACATGTTCTTAATCATGAACAATCATAAATACGTTCAGTTCGTAAAATATGGATGAATGTCTGGCTGATGTAACAACAGATGTAGTCAATGAGAATGAAAAATTCAAGACTGAGAATTGATGAGACATCAGAAGGAGACAAATAGTCTGTATAGAAAGTTCAAGATCGAGAACTCTTTGGCCTGAAAAATGTTCAGTATGTCAAATATTGACTACTGTATGGTTGATGAGACATCAGAGGGAGTCAATTAGTCTGTATCGAAAGTTCAAGATTGAGAGCTCCCTGGCCTGAATATGTTCAGTATGAAAAATATGGACTACCATATGGTTGATAAGAGGTCAACCATAGGCCCCAATTAGTCTCTATAGAAAATTCAAGGTCAAGGCCTCTGTGGCCAGAAAGATGTTCAATAGGTCAAATATGGACTACTGTATGATTGATGAGACATCAGAAGGAGTATTAGTCTGTATAGAAAACTCAAGATCAAGGACTCTTTGGCCCCATCCACACTCTGTGTATCGCCAGCATCTTCAGTAATATCAACCGTTTTTAAAGTATTGTTTCTCTACATGTTGTTCTACTAAGGGTCGCGAATAGTATTTTCAAACTATGACATCCAATAAGTACTAACTAAGCTGTTAAATAATAAGCAATGTGCGGAGCAGAAAACTTTACGACTTCTCACGCCGCCATCTCACGGGAAGTCCCCGAGGTCTCTTTGACCTGAAATATGTTCAGTACGTCAAATACGGATGAATGTCTGGCTGATGTAACATCAGATTGAATCAATGAGCATGAAAAATTCAAGATCGAGAACTCTTTGGTCTGGAAAGTGTTCAGTATGTCAAATATGGACTACTGTATGGTTGATGAGACATCAGGAGGAGAAAATTAGTCTGTATAGAAAGTTCAAGATTGAGAACTCCTTGGCCTAAAATATGTTCAGTATGTAAAATATGGACTACTGTATGGTTGATGAGACATCAGAAGGCCTCAATTAAAGAAGTCTGTATATAGAAAATTCAAGATCAAGGCCACTTTGGCCTGAAATATATTCAATAGGTTAAGCATGGACCACATCCTGGCTGATATAACATCAGAAGGAGTCTAGAAGTAGGAATGGAATTATAAAGTTTGAAGACTCTGTAGCCAGAAAGATGTTCAATAGGTCAAATATGGACTACTGTATTGTTGATGAGACATCAGAAGGCCTCAATTAGTCTGTATAGAAAATTCAAAACCAAGGCCTCTTTGGCCTGAAATATATTCAATAGGTTAAACATGGACTACATCCTGACTGTAGAAAAAAAGATGTTCAATAAGTCAAAAAAGGACTACTGTCTGGCTGATGTAACATCAGAAGGAGTCTAGAAGTAGCAATGGATTGATAAAGTTTGAAGACTCTGTGGCCAGAAAGATGTTCAATAGGTCAAAAAAGGACTACTGTCTGGCTGATGTAACATCAGAAGGAGTCTAGAAGTAGCAATGGATTGATAAAGTTTGAAGACTCTGTGGCCAGAAAGATGTTCAATAGGTCAAATATGGACTACTGTCTGGCTCATGTAACATCAGAAGCAGTCTATGAGTATGTACAGAAAGTTCAAGATCGAGGTATCTTTGAAGATTCAGTATCTACTGAATATGTTCAGTACGTAAAATATGGATGTAACATCAGTCTACAAGTAGGAATGGAATGATAAAGTTTGAAGACTGTGTGGAAAGAAAGATGTTCAATAGATGAAAAATGATGTGACATCAGAAGCAGTCTATGAGTATGTATAGAAAGTTCAAGATCGAGAACTCTTTAGCCTTAAAAGTCTACAGTATGTCAAATACGGACTTAAACCGCACAAATGTGATGTTTAGCAGAGGAATAAGATGCAGTGCAATGCAACAACACACATGGTATGTTTTCTTTTACAAAGGAATTTTAGTTAATGTATGAATGTAATAATTCATGCAACGTAATAAGTTAGTTCTTATATGCATTGCAAAGTAGCAAGACATATGCTATGTGTTATCTCTTTAAAGCACATGGAATGAGTTAGTTCTGTTGTATTCAAAGTAAGGGAATAAGTTAGCTCTTTATGCAATGCAATGCAACATATGCAATGCAATGCACGTGTGTAAATTCGTTCTTGTAAGCATTGCATTGCAACAGAACATATGTTATGTGTTATCTACTCAATGCACAATGTATTAACACCGTGTATGCATTGCAATCTTTTCAGTGCACAACGGGACAAGTTAGATAGAATAAGTTACAATGAAACATTGCATAGCTTATGTTATTCTTCACTGCACAACATAAAAGTTAGTTATTGCATGCAATGCATGTTCATTCACATGTGTTATTCTTCGATGCAAGTCAATAAGTATATAATATAAAAGTATATAATGACTAATGCAATGCAGTGCAAATTCTATAGTATGCAATGCAATAGAAAAATCACATACATTATGTGATATCTTTTCAATGCATAACGGACTGAGTTAGTTCGTGTATGCAATGCAAAATCACATATGTTGCGTGTTTTTGTTCAATGCATAACGGAATAAATTCATGGATTAAATTATATATTATATTCTTCAACGAGCAACTGGTCAAGGTAGATCTTGCTGTAACGCAATGCAACTTGTATGTAATGCAACTCGTATGTTATGTGGTGTATACAATACAATGAAACAGTGCATAGCGTATGTTACGAAGACACTGCACAACAGAATAAGTTAGTTATTGCATGCAATGCATGGTCTTTCACATGTGTTATTCTTCCATGCAATTCAATAAGTATATAATATAAAAGTGCAATAATGCAATGCAGCGCAAATTCTGTTGTTTGCAATGAAATACAAAAGCACATTATGTGTTATCTTTTCAATGAGGTCAACCATAGGCCACAATTAGTCTCTATAGAAAATTCAAGATCAAGGCCTCTTTGGCCTGAAATATGTTCAATAGGTTATACATATGACATCAGAAGGAGTCTAGAAGTAGCAATGGATTGAAGACTCTGTGGCCAGAAAGATGATCAATAGGTCAATAATGGACTACTGTCTGGCTGATGAGACATCAGAAGGAGTCAATTAGTCTGTATAGAAAGTTTAAGATTGAAACTCCTTGGCCTGACATGTTAATGTATAAACGTAATAATTCCTGCAACGTAATAAGTTAGTTCTTATGTGCAATGCAACAACACATTTGTTATGTGTTATCTCTTGGAATGAGTTAGTTCTGTTGTATGCAATGCAAGGGGATAAGTTAGCTCTTTATGCAATGCAATGCAACATAATAACGTTCGTGTATAAGTTCGTTCTTGTAAGCATTGCATTGCAACAGAACATATGTTATGTGTTATCGACTCAATACACAATGTATTAACACTGTGTATGCATTGCAATCTTTTCAATGCACAACGAGATAAATTAGTACTTGCATGGAATGCAACACATATATTATGTTATCACTTCAATGCATAATGGAATAAGTTAGTTAGAATAAGTTACAATGAAACAGTGCATATCTTATGTTATTCTTCACTGCACAACAGAATAAGTTAGTTATTGCATGCAATGCAATAAAAAGTTAATTCACGTGTTATTCTTCAATGCAAGTCAATAAGTATATAATATAAAATTATATAATTCGATAATGCATTGTACGTTAAAGACATAACACATAACATATGCTATGTTGCAATGCAATGCTTACAAGAACTAACTCATTCCGTTGTGCTAAAGTTAGATCTTGTATAGAATGCAATGCAAGAGCACAGATGCCATGTGTTATGTCTTAAATGTAAAATGAAATAAGTTATTATTAAATGCAATGCAACGCAACATCACATATGTTATCTCTTCAATGCATAATGGAATAAGTTAGTTTTGTATTCAATGAATTAAATTATACATTATATTCTTCAACAAGCAACGGATCAAGATAGATATTGCTGTATGGCTATGCAACAACTCGTATGCAATAAAACGTAATGCAATAAAACGTTCATTCAATAAGTATATAATATAAAAGTATATATATATACAACAATGCAATGCAGTGCCAATTCTACTGTATGCAATGCAATACAAAATCACATACATTATGTGATATATTTTCATGTTCTTGTATGCAATGCAATGCAACGGAATAAGTTAGTTCTTATTTCCAATAAAATGCAACATATGTTATGTTATCTTCTCAATGCACAACGGACAGAGTTGGTTCTTGTATACAATACAATGAAACAGTGCATAGCTTATGTTATTCTTCACTGCACAACAGAATAAGTTAGTTATTGCATGCAATGCAATAAAAAGTTAATTCACATGTGTTATTGCAAGTCAATGCAATGCAAGTCAATTATGTAATATAAAAGTATATAATGCAATAATGCAATGCAGTGCAAATACTATTGTATGCAATGCAATACAAAATCACATACTTTATGTAATATATTTTCAATGCATAACGAAATGAGTTAGTTCTTGTATGCAATACAATGCAACAGATGATATGTTATCAGCTCAATGCATTAATGAGTTAGCTCTTGTATGCAATGCAAAATCACATATGTTGTGTTTTTTCTTTCGATGCTTATCGGAATAAGTTCATTCTTGTATGCAACAACACATGTTATGTCTTATCTTTTCAATGCACAAGGAATGAATTAGTTCTTGTAAGCATTGCATTGCATTGCAACATAGCATATGTTGTGTGTTTTCTCTTCAGTGCACAATGGATTAACATCGTGTATGCATTGCAACAGCACATATGTTATGTGTTGTCTTTAATGCACAATGGAATGAGTTAGTTATTGTATGCAATGCAATGCAACAACATATATGTGTTATCTCTTCAATGCACAATGGATTAACTCCGTGCATTGCAACAAGCACATATGTTTTTGTTAGTTCTTGTGTGCAATCTAATGAAACAGAGCATGTTTTATTCTAACTGCACAACAAAACAAGTTAGATCTTGTATAGAATGCAATGCACTTGCACAGATGCCATGAGTTATGTCTTAAATGTAAAATGAAATAAGTTATTATTGAATACAATGCAACGCAACATCACATATGGTATCTCTTCAAAGAAAAACGCAATGACTTAGTTCTTATATGTTATTCTTCAATGCAAGTCTGTTAAGTATGGTATATAATGCAATGGCAGTGCAAAGTCTATTATATGCAATGCAATACAAAATCACATACTTTATGTGATACCTTTTCAATGCATAACGAAATGGGTTAGTTCTTGGTATGCAATGCAATGCATAACGTACAGAGTTGGTTCTTGTATGCAATGCAAAATCACATATGTTGCGTTTTCTTTCGATGCATAACAGAATATGTTCGTTTTTATATGCAATGCAGTGCAACAGCTCTCGTGTGTTATATCTTTTCAGTGCACAACGGGATAAGTTAGTACTTGCATGTAATGCAACAACACATATATTATGTTATCACTTCAATGCATAATGGAATAAGTTAGTTAGAATACGTTACAATGGAACATTGCATAGCTTATGTTATTCTTCACTGCACAACATACAAGTTAGTTATTGCATGCAATGCAATAAAAAGTTAATTCACATGTGTTATTCAATGCAAGTCAATAAGTATATAATATAAAATTATATAATGCAATAATGCATTGTACATTAAAGACATAACACATAACATATGCTATATTGCAATGCAATGCTTACAAGAACTTAATCATTCCGTTTTGCTAAAGTTAGATCTTGTATAGAATGCAATGCAAGAGCACAGATGCCATGTGTTATGTCTTAAATGTAAAATGAAATAAGTTATTATTGAATGCAATGCAACGCAACATCACATATGTTATCTCTTCAATGCACAATGGAATAAGTTAGTTCTTGTATGCAATGCAGTGCAACAGCTCCCATGTGTTATATCTTTTCAGTGCACAACGGGATAAGTTAGTACTTGCATGTAATGCAACAACATATATATTATGTTATCACTTCAATGCATAATGGAATAAGTTAGTTAGAATAAGTTACAATGGAACATTGCATAACTTATGTTATTCTTCACTGCACAACAGAATAAGTTAGTTATTGCATGCAATGCGATAAAAAGTTCATTCATATATGTTATTCTTCAATGCAAGTCTGTTAAGTATGTAATATAAAAGTATATAATGCAATAATGCAATGGCAGTGCAAATTCTATTATATGCAATGCAATACAAAATCACATACTTTATGTGATATCTTTTCAGTGCATAACGAAATGGGTTAGTTCTTGGTATGCAATGCAATGCATAACGGATAGTGTTGGTTCTTGTATGCAATGCAAAATCACATATGTTGCGTTTTCTTTCGATGCATAACGGAATATGTTCGTTTTTATATGCAATGCAGTGCAACAGCTCTCGTGTGTTATATCTTTTTATTGCACAACGGGATAAGTTAGTACTTGCATGTAATGCAACAACACATATTTTATGGTATCTCACCCTTGGCGAGGAATATGTTCAATAATAGGTCAAATATGGACAGCTGCCTGTCTAACGTAACATCAGAAGGGGTCTACGAGTATGTACAGAACGTTCATGATCGATGTCTCTTTGGCCTGAAATATGTTCAATAAGACAATTTTTATTGGATTATAGCCTTAAAAAGTCTACAGTATGTCAAATACGGACTTAATAAAAAAGTCAGTACGTTTATAATATGCATTGCAAACCGCACAAATGTGATGTTTAGCAGGGGAATAAGATAGTTCTCGTATTGCAGTGCAATGCAACAACACACATGGTATGTTATCTTTTACAAAGGAATTGTAGTTAATGTATGAATGTAATAATTCATGCAACGTAATAAGTTAGTTCTTATATGCAATGCAAAGCAACAACATATGTGTTATCTCTTTAAAGCACATGGAATGAGTTAGTTCTGTTGTATGCAAAGCAAGGGAATAATTTAGCTCTTTATGCAATGCAATGCAACATATCAGTGCACAACGGGATTGCATTGCAATCTTTTCAGTGCACAACGGGATAAGTTAGTACTTGCATGTAATGCAACAACACATATATTATGTTATCACTTCAATGCATAATGGAATAAGTTAGTTAGAATAAGTTACAATGGAACATTGCATAGCTTATGTTATTCTTCACTGCACAACATACAAGTTAGTTATTGCATGCAATGCAATAAAAAGTTAATTCACATGTGTTGTTCAATGCAAGTCAATAAGTATATAATATAAAATTATATAATGCAATAATGCATTGTACATTAAAGACATAACACATAACATATGCTATATTGCAATGCAATGCTTACAAGAACTTAATCATTCCGTTTTGCTAAAGTTAGATCTTGTATAGAATGCAATGCAAGAGCACAGATGCCATGTGTTATGTCTTAAATGTAAAATGAAATAAATTATTATTGAATGCAATGCAACGCAACATCACATATGTTATCTCTTTAATGCACAATGGAATAAGTTAGTTCTTGTATGCAATGCAGTGCAACAGCTCCCATGTGTTATATCTTTTCAGTGCAGAACGGGATAAGTTAGTACTTGCATGTAATGCAACAACACATATTTTATGTTCCCTTTCGTTCAGTCACTCCGAGTAACGTCAGTGACTGACGAATGGGGGTTTCGCCTAGAAGCCTATCATCTTTGAGATCTAGAAAACGCCCAATGGCAGTGCCAATGCCATGGGCATGCGGAATTTGCATAGCGTAACTCCGCCCCACAGTGTGGGTATATAAGGAAGTACGCTGGCAACATCGCATTATGTTTCTGCTTCGGAGCCAAGAGCATCTATCTCTTCACTCCTTAAGCCTTTTTGAGTATATCGTCAAGCTTCTTCGAGACGAACAGCTTTCCAGTCGGTGTTGGTGTTACGGCGCGTTCCAGCGAGTGTTTACTTCCTGCCTGCTGATCTGTGCAGTGATCTGCATCCAGCTGGTATTCGTTCCCTGGGCGCTTCGGCATCGCTGTGAAGCTCCCTCTCACAAAAGAGCTCGCATGTGGCATGTCTTTTTAAAGACGGTTTGCCCGTGCACTTCTGGGTGCGGTCGATCTCTGTTGCCATCTGATGGGCACAATCGCTGCTTGACGTGTTTGGGCTTCAGCACGTTCAAGCAGCGTTTGTGGATGCGTCATGTTCTCACTGCGGGAACATGACCATCGCGATGTTGCGGTCGAGACTCAATGACCTCCGCAAGGAAAGAGAGTCCCCTCTGCCACACCCCAATCTACCGTCTCCGAGAGAGATGGTACTTTGGCTGGTGGCCAGGGTGTCCTGAGGGTTACGGTGTGGCATAACCCCGACGATCATTCCTCGGGCCACACCCCCCTCTCGCACATCGCTACCCACGAGTGATCGGACTGAAGCAGCGGGACCGTC
The DNA here is from genome assembly GCA_039654105.1 of Coreius guichenoti. Lineage (NCBI taxonomy): Eukaryota > Metazoa > Chordata > Actinopteri > Cypriniformes > Gobionidae > Coreius > Coreius guichenoti. The sequence continues at coordinate 12,551,213 of CM077189.1, forward strand.
TGCGGACGCCCCGTGTGTTTCGTTCGGCGCTCCAGTTGGCGATGAGATGTCGATCGCCGCATCTCAAGGTGGGCTGGAGTCCTCTGGGGATGAAGATTCGGCTATGCTGCTGCCTTCGGGCGTGCCAGCATTGCCCGAGTCCGACCCGGAGTTGACAGCCATGTCATCTCGGGGGATGTTTGGTCTTTGGGTGTGACGCGTCCTGACAGCTGTTGGGCCCCGCCCCCAATTACTTTCTCTCCTGGGATACATGAGGAGGTCACGTGGTCCTGGAAGTCCCCGTTGTCTTCCCGCGACCGTTCGGCGGCCTCCTCCGCCTTCTCTGCCCTCGATGGGGCCGCGGCCAAGGGTACACTGGGGTCCCCCCTGTTGACGCTCAGTTGCAATCACAGTCGAGACTCAATGACCCCCGTATGGAGGGAGAGTCCCCTCTGCCACACCCCAGTTATCCTCTCCACGTGACGGGATGTTTGGCTGGTGGCCAGGGTGACCTGAGGGCTGCGGTGTGGCATAAACCCCGACGAGTATTCCTCGGGCCACACCCCCCCTCTTGCACAGAGTGCTTCAATGTGGCGCGGTGATCCTAAGCACCCCTCCAAGGCCTGTAGTTCTCATCTACTCTGGTGGCGAGGGACTGCAGAGCTGAGGGGCAGGCCGCCGCCTCTCAGCACGCCATGGCCATCCTTCAGGTCTTCCAGGCCAGGATGCTCGTGGCATGCACAAGGGTAGAGCTGTCCCAGGGCTCTTAATGAGCCGCGTGCCGCCAACGACCTCGCCCTCCGGGTGACGAAGGTGACCGTGCGCTCCCTGGGTCAGGTGATGTCCACAGCTGTGGTCCAGGAGAGACGAGGCTCAGCCTGGTCGATATGAGAGAGGCTGAGCGAACCCGGTTCCTCAACGCTCACATATCCCAGGCTGGCCTCTTCGGCGGCACGGCCAAGAACTGCGCCCAACAGTTCTCGGCCGTCCAGTAGCAGACTAAGGCCATTAAACGTACTGCCCCGGCGGCTGTTACTCAGCCGCAGGCTCAGTTGCCTCAGTCTGCTTGCCGTCCGCTCCCAGCCCCGCAGCCCGCCTAACGCCAGGCTAGCGGCGCTCCTGACGTGGACAGCTCAGGGATGGGCAGTTCTTCCAAGGAGTTGGTAGCAGGGCCACTCCTTCCCCCGGTGGAGGGCCGGGGGAGAATCTTCTGTTCAGCTGCTGGCCCCCAGGTCAGCAGCACCCTATGTGGAAGAACTAACTCACCCATCCCTGAGCACCCAGAGACCGATGGCAGTGTGCGCCGCCCCCGGGCCACGCCACTCTCGTCCCTCTCTAACGCCAGTCTCCTCTCAGAGCAGACCCCAGTGGAACGCGCGTCCTTCCCTGGTCTCCTCTGTCAGGACGCGGCTGATGACCGTGCCCCCACACCGGGACGCTACGCCTCCCACGTCCGGGCCGGTCACGCCGCCTCGCTGCCCCACCCGGGGTACGTCTGTGGTCCGCACGACCCCGCTGGTGCAGTTTTTGGGAGCCTGGCTAGAGCTTCCCGGACTGTTCCGCTGGGTCGAGAAGACCATCAGGCTCGGCTATGCGATTCAGTTCGCTCAGGCTCCTCCCCGCTCCGGGGAGTCCGCCACACCATGGGGGGCCCAACGCCCCTGTCATGCGTGCGGAGGTTGCTACCTTGCTGGCGAAGGGTGCGATCGAGCCTGTCCCTCCAGCCGAGATGAAGTCCGGCTTCTACAGCCCTTACTTCATTGTACCCAGGAAAACCGGTGGGTTACGACCGATCCTGGACCTGCGCGTCCTGAACCGATCCCTTCACAGGCTTCCGTTCAGGATGTTGACAGCGAAGCGCCTTTTCGAATGCATTCGTCCAGTAGATTGGTTTGCAGCGATCGACCTCAAGGACGCCTACTTCCATATCAGTACGCGGTCCTCCCATTCGGGCTAGCTCTGTCCCCTCGCGTCTTTACGAAGATTGTCGAGGCAGCCCTTGTGCCACTCAGGCAACACGGGGTTCGCATCCTGAACTACCTCGACGACTGGCTGTTCCTGAGTCACTCTCGAGAGCAGGTGTGCGAACACAGAGACCTGGTGCTCCAGCACTTAGCCCGTCTGGGCCTTCGGGTCAACTGGGAAAAGAGCAAACTCTGCCAGTGCAGAGGATCTCTTTTCTCAGTATCGACTCGGTCGCCAGGTGCGCGCAGCTTACGAGCGAGCTCGCGCAGTCACTGCTGACTTGCCTCCGTCAAATCAGGAGCAAGAGTGCGGTTCCACTGAAGTTATTTCAGAGGCTGCTGGGGCATATGGCATCTGCAGCCATGGTAACGCCGCTCAGATTGCTTCATATGAGACCGCTTCAGCACTGGCTTCGCGATCGAGTCCCGAGATGGGCATGGCAGTCGGGCACGCTCTGGTCCCAGTGACTCGGGCCTGCCTGCAGACCCTCACCCCGTGGTCGAACCTCAGTTCTACGGCCGGTGTGCCCTTAGAACGAGTTTCCAGGCAATTTTGTTGTGTCAACAGATGCCTTCACCACGGGCTGGGGTGCCATGTGCAATGGACATGCTGCCGCGGGCTCCTGGACAGGACCCCAGCGCCTTCTGCATGTCAATTGCCTCGAGTTGCTGGCAGTACGGTTTGCCCTGCACCGCTTCCGAGCGCTGCTCAAGGGTCAACACGTGCTAGTCCGGTCAGACAACACGGCCACAGTAGCATACATCAACCACCAGGGTGGTCTACGTTCCCGCCGCATGTCTCAACTCGCCCGCCATCTCGTCTTATGGAGTCAGAAGCACCTGAGGTCCCTTCGTGCCATCCACGTCCCGGGAGTCCTGAACCGTGCAGCCGACGAGCTCTCACGGCTTCAGCCACTTCCTGGAGAATGGAGACTCGGCACGGATGCTCTGGCGCACAGCTGGCCGCGGGGCCTCCGCAAGTTTGCGTTTCCCCCAGTGAGCCTTCTCGCACAGGTTCTGTGCAAGATCAGGGAGGACAAGGAGCAGGTCCTTTTGGTCGCCCCGTATTGGCTCGGCCGGACCTGGTTCTCCGAACTCGTACTCCTTGCGACAGCCCCTCCCTGGTCGATTCCTCTGAGGAAGGACCTCCTTTCTCAGAGACAGGGCACCCTTTGGCACCCGCATCCCCGATGTGGATCCTCCACGTGTGGCTCCTGGATGGGACGCGGCAGGTTTGAGTACCCTACCACCTCAGGTGGTGGCTACCATCACTTCCGCTAGGGCCCTGTCTACAGAAACGACACGCCTATGCGTTGAAGTGGAACCTCTTCGTCACTGGTGTTCTTCTCGCCAAGAAGACCCCTGGAAATGCCCGATCGGGTCCGTGCTCACATTCCTCCAGGAAGGGTTGGAACGAAGGCTGTCTCCTTCCACCCTCAAGGTTTATGTGGCCGCTATTTCTGCCTACCACGACCTTGTGGAGACGAAAAAGGTAAGTCAGCACGACCTGGTCATCAGGTTCCTGAGGGGAGCGAGGAGACTGAATCCTCCTTGCGCTCCCCTCGTACCCTCTTGGGACCTCTCAGTAGTCTTAAGTGCTCTGCAGAGGGCTCCCTTCGAGCCATTGCGGTCAGTCGAGCTTAAGTTCCTGTCTATGAAGACAGCGCTCCTGATCGCCTTGGCCTCCATCAAGAGGGTAGGGGACCTGCAGGCATTTTCGGTTGACGAAGCGTGCCTGGAATTCGGGCCGGCCTACTCTCACGTGATCCTGAGACCCCGGCCTGGATATGTGCCCAAGGTTCCCACCACTCCGTTCCAGGTGGTGAACCTGCAAGCGCTGCCTTTGGAGGAGGCAGACCCAGCCTTGGCACTGCTCTGTCCAGTACGCGCCCTCCGTGCTTACGTAGACAGAACGCAGTGTTCAGGACCTCAGACCAGCTCTTTGTCTGTTATGGTGGGAAGCTGAAGGGAAAGGCTCTCTCCAAGCAAGATTGTCTCACTGGATAGTGGACGCCATTGTTTTGGCTTACCTGACGCAGGGGCGTCCATGCCCCCTAGGGGTCAGGGCTCACTCCACCCGGAGTGTGGCCTCCTCTTGGGCTCTAGCGCATGGCGCCTCGCTAACAGACATTGCAGAGCTGCAGGCTGGGCGACACCCAACACATTCGCCAGATTCTATAATCTCCGAGTGGAGCCAGTGTCCCCTCATGTACTCGCCTCTACTAGTGGCCGGTAATGGACTAGGCTCAGGTGTCTTCGCTTGCTCGCCATTCCACTCCACGGACTGGATACTTGCGATATTTTCCTCAGGTAGTTTCCCTGAAGCCCTGAGTTCCTCCAGCACTGTTGATGCCGACACCAGTACGTCTGCCCACTCGCTCAGGCCCTCGTGTTGGCTAGGTGCCACCGTGTGCATGGTTCCCCCGTTGGGTGACCCCCACATGTGTATTTCCACTGTAAGTCTCCCTGAGCATGTGTCTTTCCCTTGGCAAGCCCCTTGCCACCCCTGGGGGTAAAAATTCTTCCACCTTCGGCTGGTTACCCCAGAGTTCTCCATATGTAGCCCTGAGCGGGTCATATGTGTTTCCTTAAGTCCTCCCTACGGGTAGGCGTTTGGCGCATACTTCCACCTGGAATATGCTTCCCAGTGTACCTTGGTACTCCTGTGTTAAGTGGGAGTCCTTCGTCTGTACTAGCTTACGACAGGGAGCTCACGCTTACGCAGGGCACTGGATGACAGCCGAGTGGCGTGATTACATTGGGACCCCCATTCGTCAGTCACTGACGTTACTCGGAGTGACTGAACGAAAGGGAACGTCTCGGTTACGTATGTAACCCTCGTTCCCTGAGGAGGGAACGGAGACGTAACGTCCCTCTGCCACTTCCGCTGTACCGCTGGAACAGCCGGGAGTTCAGTCTTGGCTCCTCAGCAGGTAAACATAATGCGATGTTGCCAGCGTACTTCCTTATATACCCACACTGTGGGGCGGAGTTACGCTATGCAAATTCCGCATGCCCATGGCACTGGCACTGCCATTGGGCGTTTTCTAGATCTCGAAGATGATAGGCTTCTAGGCGAAACCCCCATTCGTCAGTCACTGACGTTACGTCTCCGTTCCCTCCTCAGGGAACGAGGGTTACATACGTAACCGAGACGTTATCGCTTCAAAGCATAATGGAATAAGTTATTTCTTGTATTCAATGAATTCTATACATTATATTCTTCAACGAGCAAAGGATCAAGGTAGATCTTGCTGTAAGGCAATGCAACAACTCGTATGCTATGTGTTAAATGGTGTATACAATACAATGAAACAGTGCATAGCTCACTGCATAACAGAATAAGTTAGTATTGCATGCAATGCAATAAAAAGTTCATTCATATATGTTATCCTTCAATGCAAGTCTGAGTATGTAATATAAAAGTATTTAATGCAAAGGCAGTGCAAATTCTATTGTATGCAATGCAATACAAAATCACATACTTTATGTGATATCTTTTCAGTGCATAACGAAATGGGTTAGTTCTTGGTATGCAATGCAAAGCATAACGGACAGAGTTGGTTCTTGTATGCAATGCAAAATCACATATGTTGCTTTTTCTTTCTATGCTTATCGGAATAAGTTCATTCTTGTATGCAACAACACGTTATGTCTTATCTTTTCAATGCACAATGGAATGAGTTAGTTCTTGTAAGCATTGCATTGCAACATAGCATATGTTATGTGTTTTCTCTTCAGTGCACAATGGATTAACATCGTGTATGCATTGCAACAGCACATATGTTATGTGTTGTCTTTAATGCACAATGGAATAAGTTAGTTCTTGAATTCTATACATTATATTCTTCAACGAGCAACGGATCAAGGTAGATCTTGCTGCAAGGCAATGCAACAACTCGTATGCTAAGTGTTAAATGGTGTATACAATACAATGAAACAGTGCATAGCTCATTGCACAACAGAATAAGTTAGTATTGCATGCAATGCAATAAAAAGTTCATTCATATATGTTATTCTTCAATGCAAGTCTGTTAAGTATGTAATATAAAAGTATATAATGCAATATTGCAATGGCAGTGCAAATTCTATTATATGCAATGCAATACAAAATCACATACTTTATGTGATATCTTTTCAGTGCATAACGAAATGGGTTAGTTCTTGCATGTAATGCAACAACACATATTATGTTATCACTTCAATGCATAATGGAATAAGTTAGTTAGAATAAGTTACAATGGAACATTGCATAGCTTATGTTATTCTTCACTGCACAACATATAAGTTAGTTATTGCATGCAATGCAATAAAAAGTTAATTCACATGTGTTATTCAATGCAAGTCAATAAGTATATAATATAAAATTATATAATGCAATAATGCATTGTACATTAAAGACATAACACATAACATATGCTATATTGCAATGCAATGCTTACAAGAACTTAATCATTCCATTTTGCTAAAGTTAGATCTTGTATAGAATGCAATGCAAGAGCACAGATGCCATGTGTTATGTCTTAAATGTAAAATGAAATAAGTTATTATTGAGTGCAATGCAACGCAACATCACATATGTTATCTCTTTAATGCACAATGGAATAAGTTAGTTCTTGTATGCAATGCAGTGCAACAGCTCCCATGTGTTATATCTTTTCAGTGCACAACGGGATAAGTTAGTACTTGCATGTAATGCAACAACACATATTTTGTGTTATCGCTTCAAAGCATAATGGAGTAAGTTAGTTCTTGTATTCAATGAATTCTATACATTATATTCTTCAACGAGCAACGGATCAAGGTAGATCTTGCTGTAAGGCAATGCAACAGCTCGTATGCTATGTGTTAAATGGTGTATACAATACAATGAAACAGTGCATAGCTCACTGCACAACAGAATAAGTTAGTATTGCATGCAATGCAATAAAAAGTTCATTCATATATGTTATTCTTCAATGCAAGTCTGTTGAGTATGTAATATAAAAGTATTTAATGCAATGGCAGTGCAAATTCTATTGTATGCAATGCAATACAAAATCACATACTTTATGTGATATCTTTTCAGTGCATAACGAAATGGGTTAGTTCTTGGTATGCAATGCAATGCATAACGGACAGAGTTGGTTCTTGTATGCAATGCAAAATCACGTGTTGCGTTTTCTTTCGATGCATAACGGAATATATTCGTTTTTATATGCAATGCAGTGCAACAGCTCTCGTGTGTTATATCTTTTCAGTGCACAACGGGATAAGTTAGTACTTGCATGTAATGCAACAACACATATTTTATGGTATCTCACCCTTGGCGAGAAATATGTTCAATAATAGGTCAAATATGGACAGCTGTCTGTCTAACGTAACATCAGAAGAGGTCTACGAGTATGTACAGAACGTTCATGATCGAGATCTCTTTGGCCTGAAATATGTTCAATAAGACAATTTTTATTGGATTATAGCCTTAAAAAGTCTACAGTATGTCAAATACGGACTTAATAAAAAAGTCAGTACGTTTATAATATGCATTGCAAACCGCACAAATGTGATGTTTAACAGGGGAATAAGATAGTTCTCGTATGCAGTGCAATGCAACAACACACATGGTATGTTATCTTTTACAAAGGAATTTTAGTTAATGTATGAATGTAACAATTCATGCAACGTAATAAATTAGTTCTTATATGCAATGCAAAGCAACAACACATATGTTATGTGTTATCTCTTTAAAGCACATGGAATGAGTTAGTTCTGTTGTATGCAAAGCAAGGAAATAAGTTAGCTCTTTATGCAATGCAATGCAACATATCAGTGCACAACGGGATTGCATTGCAATCTTATCAGTGCACAACGGGATAAGTTAGTACTTGCATGTAATGCAACAACACATATATTATGTTATCACTTCAATGCATAATGGAATAAGTTAGAATAAGTTACAATGGAACATTGCATAGCTTATGTTATTCTTCACTGCACAACATACAAGTTAGTTATTGCATGCAATGCAATAAAAAGTTAATTCACATGTGTTATTCAATGCAAGTCAATAAGTATATAATATAAAATTATATAATGCGATAATGCATTGTACATTAAAGACATAACACATTACATATGCTATATTGCAATGCCATGCTTACAAGAACTTAATCATTCCGTTTTGCTAAAGTTAGATCTTGTATAGAATGCAATGCAAGAGCACAGATGCCATGTGTTATGTCTTAAATGTAAAATGAAATAAGTAATTATTGAATGCAATGCAACGCAACATCACATATGTTATCTCTTCAATGCATAATGGAATAAGTTAGTTTTGTATTCAATGAATTAAATTATACATTATATTCTTCAACAAGCAACGGATCAAGATAGATATTGCTGTAAGGCAATGCAACAACTCGTATGCAATAAAACGTTCATTGCATATATAATATAAAAGTATATATATACAACAATGCAATGCAGTGCCAATTCTACTGTATGCAATGCAATAAAAAATCACATACTTTATGTGACATATTTTCATGTTCTTGTATGCAATGCAATGGAACGGAATAAGTTAGTTCTTATTTGCAATACAATGCAACATATGTTATGTTATCTTCTCAATGCATAACGGACAGAGTTGGTTCTTGTATACAATACAATGAAACAGTGCATAGCTTATGTTACTCTTCACTGCACAACAGAATAAGTTAGTTATTGCATGCAATGCAATAAAAAGTTAATTCACATGTGTTATTATTCAATGCAAGTCAATTATGTAATATAAAAGTATATAATGCAATAATGCAATGCAGTGCAAATTCTGTTGTATGCAATGCAATACAAAATCACATACTTTATGTAATATATTTTCAATGCATAACGAAATGAGTTAGTTCTTGTATAGAATGCAATGCAAGAGCACAGATGCCATGAGTTATGTCTTAAATGTAAAATGAAATAAGTTATTATTGAATACAATGCAATGCAACATCACATATGGTATCTCTTCAAAGCAAAACGCAATGACTTAGTTCTTGTATGCAATGCAGTGCATAAGCTCCCGTGTGTTATATCTTTTCAGTGCACAACAGGATAAGTTAGTACTTGCATGTAATGCAACAACACATATTTTATGGTATCTCACCCTTGGCGAGAAATATGTTCAATAGGTCAAATATGGACAGCTGTCTCGCTAACGTAACATCAGAAGGGATCTACGAGAATGTACAGAACGTTCATGATCGAGGTCTCTTTGGCATGAAATATGTTCAATAAGACAATTTTTATTGGATTATTGTCTGGCTGATGTAACAGCAGGACTCGTAAAGTATTGAAAATTCAAGATCATTTTGTTTAGTAGGTCAAATATGGACTACGTTCTACTTGATGTAACATCAGAAGGAGTCAGTCAATCAGTATGTATAGAAAGTTCAAAATCGAGGAGTCTTCGGCCAGAAGATGTTCATTATGTCAAATATAGTTTACTATTTATATATTATTTTTGCACTTTCAGTATACTACTATGTTCAAATGTAAGTATATTTTTTTATACTTAAACTATACCTTTAACTGTACTTTAACTAATTTTAAAAAGCATTTTATTATAGCTTCATGTATCCCTTTTTATCAAAACTTGAATTTTATTTTAAGTTTCATAAAGAAAGGTTAACATTTTAAACAAAAAGTGGAGAAAATCGCATTTTTGTTAAAGACTACGCCTTGATCATAGAACTCTCAATTCTTGAATTTTTCTTGCTCATTGACTCCGTCTGATGTTACATCAGCCAGACTTTCATCCATATTTGACGTATTGATCATATTCCAGGTCAACGAGAACTCGATCTTGAACTTTCTATACATACTCATAGACTGCTTCTGATGTTACATCAGCCAGACAGTAGTCCATATTTGACCTATTGAACATCTTTCTGGCCACAGAGTCTTCAAACTTTATCATTCCATTCCTACTTTTGATTCCTTCTAATGTTATATAACTCAGTCCTTAGTTGACCTTTCGAACATCTTTCTTAGGAAAGAAACATTGACTCCTTCTGATGTCTCATCAACCATACAGTTGTCCATATTTGACATACTGAAAATATTTCAGGCCAAAGAGGCCTTGGTCTTGAATTTTCTATACAGACTAATTGACTCCTTCTAATGTCTCATCAGCCATACATTATTCCATATATGACAAACTGAACACTTTTCAGGCTAAAAGTTCTCAATTTTGAACTTTCTATACAGACCAATTGACTCCTGATGTCTCATCAACTATACAGTATTCCATATTTGACATACTGAACACTTTTCATGCCGAGTTCTCAATCTTGAGTTTTTCATGCTCATTGACTCCGTCTGATGTTACATCAGCCAAACATTTATCCATATTTTATGTACTGAACATATTTCATGTAAAAGAGACCACTTTCTATACATACTCATAGACTGCCCCTGATGTTACATCAGACAGACATTAGTCCATATTTGACCATTTGAACATCTTTCTGGACATTGAATTTTCGATTCTTGAATTTTTCTTGCTCATTAACACCGTCTGATGTTACATCAGCCAGACAGTAGTCCATATTTGACCGATTGAACATCTTTCTGGCCACTGAGTCTTCAAACTTTATCACTCCATTCCTACTTCTAGACCCCTGATATCAGTCAGACAGTAGTCCTTATTTGACCTTTTGAACATCTCTCCTAATTGACTCCTTCTGATGTCTCATCAACCATACAGTATTCCATATATGACATACTGATAATATTTCAGGCCAACGAGGCCTTGCTCTTGATTTTTCTATACAGACTAACTGAGGTCTTTTGATGTCTCATCAACCATACAGTATTCCATATTTGACAAACTGAAAATATTTCAGGCCGAAGAGGCCTTGAACTTGAATTTTCTATACAGACCAATTGACTCCTGATATCTCATCAACCATACAGTATTCCATATTTGACATACTGAACATATTTCAGGCCAAGGAGTTTTCAATCTTGAACTTTCTATATATACTCATCGACTGCCCCTGATGTTACATCAGACAGACATTAGTCCATAGTTGACCTATTGAACATCTTTCTGGCCACAGAGTCTTCAAACGATATCATTGCATTCCTACTTCTAGATTCCTTCTGATGTTATATCAGCCAGGATATAGTCCATGTTTAACCTATTGAACATATTTCAGGCTAAAGAGAAATTGATCTTGAATTTTCAATACAGACTAATTGATTGAGACCATCAACCATTCGGTATTCCATATTTGACCTATTGAACATCTTTCTGGAAATAGAATTCTTGATTCTTGAATTTTTCTTGCTCATTGACTCCGTCTGATGTTACATCAGCCAGACATTCATCCATATTTGAAGTACTGATGATATTTCAGGTCAAAGAGACCTCAATCTTGAACCTTCTATACATACTCATAGACTGCTTCTGATGTTACATCAGCCAGACAGTAGTCCATATTTGACCGATTGAACATCTTTCTGGCCAAAGAGGCCTTGGTCTTGAATTTTCTATACAGACTATTTGACTCCTTCTGATGTCTCATCAACCATACAGTATTCCAAATATGACAAACTGAAAATATTTCAGGCCGAAGAGGCCTTGATCTTGAATTTTCTAAACAGACTTATTTAGGCCTTTTGATATCTCATCAACCATACAGTACTCCATATTTGACATACTGAACACTTTTCAGGCCAAAGAGTTCACAATCTTGAGTTTTTCATACTCATTGACTCCGTCTGATGTTACATCAGCCAGACAATTATCCATATTTTATGTACTGAACATATTTCAGGTCAAAGAGACCTCGATCTTGAACTTTCTATACATACTCATCGACTGCCCCTGATGTTACATCAGACAGACAATAGTCCATATTTGACCTATTGAACATCTTTCTGGCCAGAGAGTCTTCAAACGTTATCATTGCATTCCTACTTCTAGATTCCTTCTGATGTTATATCAGTCAGACAGTAGTCCTTATTTGACCATTTGAACATCTTTCTGGCCACAGAGTCCTCAAACTTTATCATTCCATTCCTACTTCTAGACTTCTTCTAATGTTATATAAGTCAGACAGAAGTCCTTATTTGACCTTTCGAACATCTTTCCTAATTGATTTTCTCTGATGTCTCATCAACCAGACAGTTGTCCATATTTGAGGTACTGATCATATTTCAGGTCAAAGAGACCGCGGTCTTAAACTTTCTATACATACTCATAGACTGCTTCTGATGTTACATCAACCATACAGTAGTCCATATTTGACGTACTGAACATATTTCTGGCCACAGAGTCTTCAAACTTTATCATTCCATTCCTATTTCTAGACCCCTGATTGTTATATCAGTCAGACAGTAGTCCTTATTTGACCTTTTGAACATCTCTCCTAATTGACTCCTGATGTCTCATCAACCATACAGTATTCAATATTTGACATTCTGAACATATTTCAGGCCAAGGAGTTCTCAATCTTGAAATTTCCATACAGACCAACTGACTCCTGATGTCTCATCAACCATACAGTATTCCATAAATGACATTCTCAAAATATTTCAGGCCAACGAGGCCTTGCTCTTGAATATTCTATACAGACTAAATGAGGTCTTCTGATTTCTCATCAACCATACAGTATTCAATATTTGACATACTGAAAATATTTCAGTCCAAGGAGTTCTCAATCCTGAACTTTCTATAGAGTCTAACTAACTCCTTCTGATGTCTCATCAACCATACAGTATTCCATATATGACATACTGAAAATATTACAGGCCAACGAGGCCTTGCTCTTGAATATTCTATACAGACTAATTGAGGTCTTCTGATGTCTCATCAACCATGCAGTATTCAAAATTTGACATCCTGAAAATATTTCAGGCCAAGAAGTACTCAATCTTGAACTTTCTATAGAGACTAACTAACTCCTTCTGATGTCTCATCAACTATACAGTATTCCATATATGACATACTGAAAATATTCCAGGTCAAGGAGGCCTTGCTCTTGAATATTCTATACAGACTAATTGAGGTCTTCTGATGTCTCATCAACCATACAGTATTCCATATTAGACATACTGAACATATTTCAGGCCAAGGAGTTCTCAATCTTGAACTTTCTATACAGACCAACTGACTCCTTCTGATGTCTCATCAACCATACAGTATTCCATATTTGATATACTGAACAATGTTCAGGCCAAAGAGTAAACGATCTGGAGTTTTTCATGCTCATTGACTCCGTCTGATGTTACATCAGACAGACATTTATCCATATTTTATGTACTGAACATATTTCAGGTCAAAGAGACCTCAATCTTGAACTTTCTATACACACTCATCGACTGCCCCTGATGTTACATCAGACAGACATTATTCCATATTTGACCTATTGAACATCTTTCTGGCCACAGAGTCTTCAAACGTTATCATTGCATTCCTACTTCTAGATTCCTTCTGATGTTATATCAGTCAGACAGTAGTCCTTATTTGACCATTTGAACATCTTTCTGGCCACAGAGTCCTCAAACTTTATCATTCCATTCCTACTTCTAGACTTCTTCTAATGTTATATAAGTCAGACAGTAGCCCTTATTGACATTTCGAACATCTTTCCTAATTGGTTCCTTCTGATGTCTCATCAACCAGACAGTAGTCCATATTTGACCTATAGAACATCTTTCTGTCCACAGAGTCTTCAAACTTTATCATTCCATTCCTACTTCTAGAATCCTTCTAATGTTATATGTCAGACAGTAGTAATTATTTGATCTATCGAACATATTTCCTAATTGATTCCTTCTGATGTCTCATCAACCATACAGTTGTCCATATTTGACATAATGTAAATTTCAGGCCAAAGAGACCTCGATCTTGAACTTTCTATACATACTCATCGACTGCCCCTGATGTTACATCAGACAGACATTATTTCATATTTGCCCTATTGAACATCTTTCTGGCCACAGAGTCTTCAAACATTATCATTGCATTCCCACTTCTAGATTCCTTCTGATTTTATATCAGTCAGACAGTAGTCCTTATTTGACCGTCTGAACATCTTTCTGGCCACAGAGTCCTCAAACTTTATCATTCCATTCTTACTTCTAGACTTCTTCTAATGTTATATAAGTCAGACAGTAGCCCTTATTGACCTTTCGAACATCTTTCCTAATTGGTTCCTTCTGATGTCTCATCAACCATACAGTAGTCCATATTTGAGGTACTGAAAATATTTCAAGCCAAAGAGGCCTTGTTCTTGAATTTTCTATACAGACTATTTGACTCCTGATGTCTCATCAACTATACATTATTCCAAATATGACAAACTGAACACTTTTCAGGCCAAAGAGTTCTCGATTTTGAATTTATCATGCTCATTGACTCCGTCTGATGTTGCATCAGCCAGACATTTATCCATATTTTATTTACTGAACATATTTCAGGTAAAAGAGACCTAGAGCTTCAACCTTCTATACATACTCATGATTGCTTCTGATGTTATATTAGACAGACAGTAGTCCTTATTTGAACTTTTGAACATCTTTCCTAATTGACTCCTTCTGATGTGTCATCAACCATACAGTAGTCCATATTTGACATACTGAACATCTTTCTGGCCAGAGAGTCTTCAAACTTTATCATTTAATTCCTACTTCTAGACCCCTGATGTTATATTAGTCAGACAGTAGTCCTTATTTGACCTTTTGAACATCTCTCCTAATTGACTCCTTCTGATGTCTCATCAACCATACAGTATTCCATATATGACATACTCAAAATATTTCAGGCCAACGAGGCCTTGCTCTTGAATTTTCTATACAGACTAATTGAGGTCTTCTGATGTCTCTTCAACCATACAGTATTCCATATTTGACAAACTGAAAATATTTCAGGCCGAAGAGGCCTTGATCTTGAATTTTCTAAACAGAATAATTTAGGCCTTTTGATATATCATTAACTATACATTATTAAATATTTGACATACTGAAATTATTTCAGGCCAAGGAGTTCTCAATCTTGAACTTTCTATACAGACCAATTGACTCCTTCTGATATCTCAACCATACAGTACTCCATATTTGACATACTGAACATATTTCAGGCCAAGGAGTTCTTAATCTTGAACTTTCTATACAGACCAATTGACTCCTTCTGATGTCTCATCAACCATACCGTATTCCATATTTGACATACTGAACACTTTTCAGGCCAAAGAGTTCTCGATCTTGAATTTATCATGCTCATTGACTCCGTCTGATGTTACATCAGCCAGACATTTATCCATATTTTATGTACTGAACATATTTCAGGTCAAAGAGACCTCGAGCTTGAACATTCTATACATACTCATGATTACATCAGCAAGACAGTAGTCCATATTTGACCTATAGAACATCTTTCTGGCCACAGAGTCTTCAAACTTTATCATTCCATTCCTAGTTCTAGACTCCTTCTAATGTCATGTAAGTCAGACAGTAGTAATTATTTGACCTCTCGAACATATTTCCTAATTGATTCCTTCTGATGTCTCATCAACCATACAGTTGTCCATATTTGACATAATGAAAATTTCAGGCCAAAGAGACCTCGATCTTGAACTTTCAATACATACTCATAGAATGCTTCTGATGTTACATCAGCCAGACAGTAGTCGATATTTGACCTATTGAACATCTTTCTGGCCACAGAGTCTTCAAACTTTATCATTCCATTCCTACTTCTAGACTTCTTCTAATGTTATATAAGTCAGACAGTAGTAATTATTTGACCTCTCGAGCATATTTCCTAATTGATTCCTTCTGATGTCTCATCAACCATATAGTTGTCCATATTTGACAATGAAAATTTCAGGCCAAAGAGACCTCGATCTTGAACTTTCTATACATTCTCATAGACTGCTTCTGATGTTACATCAGCCAGACAGTAGTCCATATTTGACCGGTTGAAAATCTTTCTGGCCACAGAGTCTTCAAACTTTATGATTCCATTCCTACTTCTAGACCCCTGATGTTATATCAGTCAGACAGTAGTCCTTATTTGACCTTTTGAACATCTCTCCTAATTGACTCCTTCTGATGTCTCATCAACCATACAGTATTCCATATATGACATACTGAAGATATTTCAGGCCAACAAGGCCTTGATCTTGAATTTTCTATACAGACTAATTTAGGCCTTTTGATATCTCATCAACCATGCAGTATTAAATATTTGACATACTGAAATTATTTTAGGCCAAGGAGTTCTCAATCTTGAACTTTCTATACAGACCATTTGACTCCATCGGATATCTCATCAACCATACAATATTCCATAGTTGACATACTGTACATATTTCAGGCCAAGGAGTTGTCAATCTTGAAATTTCTATACAGACCAATTGACTCCTGATGTCTCATCAACCATACAGTATTCCATATTTGACATACTGAACACTTTTCAGGCAAAAGAGTTCACAATCTTGAGTTTTTCATGCTCATTAACTCTGTCTGATGTTAAGACCTCGATCCTGAACTTTCTATACATAGTCATCGACTGCCCCTGATGTTACATCAGACAGACATTAGTCCATATTTGACCTATTGAACATCTTTCTGGCCAGAGAGTCTTCAAATGTTATCATTGCATTCCTACTTCTAGATTCCTTCTGATGTTGTATCAGTCAGACAGTAGTCCTTATTTGACCTTTCGAACATCTTTCCTAATTGATTTTCTCTGATGTCTCATCAACCATACAGTTGTCCATATTTGAGGTACTGATCATATTTAATGTCAAAGAGACCGCGATCTTAAACTTTCTATACATATAGACTGCTTCTGATGTTACATCAACCATACAGTAGTCCATATTTGACATAGTGAACATATTTCTGGCCACAGAGTCTTCATACTTTATCATTCCATTCCTACTTCTAGACCCCTGATTGTTATATCAGTCAGACAGTAGTCCTTATTTGACCTTTTGAACATCTCTCCTAATTGACTCCTGATGTCTCATCAACCATACAGTATTCCATATATGACATACTGAACATATTTCAGGCCAAGGAGTTCTCAATCTTGAACTTTCTATACAGACCAATTGACTCCTTTTGATGTCTCATCAACCATACAGTATTCAATATTTGACATTCTGAACAAATTTCAGGCAAAGGAGTTCTCAATCTTGAACTTTCCATACAGACCAACTGACTCCTGATGTCTCATCAACCATACAGTATTCCATAAATGACATACTCAAAATATTTCAGGCCAACGAGGCCTTGCTCTTGAATATTCTATACAGACTAATAGAGGTCTTCTGATTTCTCATCAACCATACAGTATTCAATATTTGACATACTGAAAATATTTAAGGCCAAGGAGTTCTCAATCCTGAACTTTCTATAGAGACTAAATAACTCCTTCTGATGTCTCTTCAACCATACAGTATTCAATATTTGACATACAGAAAATATTTTAGGCCAAGGAGTTCTCAATCTTGAACTTTCTATACAGACCAATTGACTCTTTCTGATATCTCATCAACCATACAGTATTCCATATTTGTCACTTTTCAGGACAAAGGGTTCTCGATCTTGAGTTTTTTATGCTCATTGACTCCGTCTGATGTTACATCAGCCAGACATTTATCCATATTTTATGTACTGAACATATTTCAGGTCAAAGAGACCTCGATCTTGAACTTTCTATACATATTCATCGACTGCCCCTGATGTTACATCAGACAGGCATTAGTCAATATTTGACCTATTGAACATCTTTCTGGCCACAGAGTCTTCAAACATTATCATTGCATTCCTACTTCTAGATTCCTTCTGATGTTCTATCAGTCAGACAGTAGTCCTTATTTGACCATTTGAACATCTTTCTGGCCACAGAGTCCTCAAACTTTATCATTCCATTCCTACTTTTAGATCCCTGATGTTATATCAGTCAGACAGTAGTCCTTATTTGACCTTTTGAACATCTCTCCTAATTGACTCCTTCTGATGTCTCATCAACCATACAGTATTCCATATATGACATACTGAAGATAATTCAGGCCAACGAGTCCTTGATCTTGAATTTTCTATACAGACTAATTTAGGCCTTTTGATATCTCACCAACCATGCAGTATTAAATATTTAACATACTGAAATTATTTTAGGCCAAGGTGTTCTCAATCTTGAACTTTCTATACAGACCAATTGACTCCATCTGATGTCTCATCAACCATACAGTACTCCATAGTTGACATACTGAGCATATATCAGGCCAAGGAGTTCTCAATCTTGAACTTTCCGTACAGACCAACTGACTCCTGATGTCTCATCAACCATACAGTATTCCATATTTCACATACTGAACACTTTTCAGGCCAAAGAGTTCTCGATCTTGAGTTTTTTAATCTCATTGACTCCGTCTGATGTTACATCAGCCAAACATTTATCCATATATTATGTACTGAACATATTTCAGGTCAAGGAGTTCTCAATCTTGAACTTTCTATAGAGACTAACTAACTCCTTCTGATGTCTCATCAACCATACAATATTCCATAAATGACATACTCAAAATATTTCAGGCAAACGAGGCCTTGCTCTTGAATATTCTATACAGACTAATTGAGGTCTTCTAATTTCTCATCAACCGTACAGTATTCAATATTTGACATACTGAAAATATTTCAGGCCAAGAAGTTCTCAATCCTGAACTTTCTACAGAGACTAACTAACTCCTTCTGATGTCTCATCAACCATACAGTATTCCATATTTGACATACTAAACACTTTTCAGGCCAAAGAGTTCTCGATCTTGAGTTTTTTATGCTCATTGACTCCGTCTGATGTTACATCAGCCAAACATTTATCCATATTTTATGTACTGAACATATTTCAGGCCAAGGAGTTCTCAATCTTGAACTTTCTATAGAGACTAACTAACTCCTTCTGATGTCTTATCAACCATACAGTATTCCATAAATGACATACTCAAAACATTTCAGGCCAACGAGGCCTTGCTCTTGAATATTCTATACAGACTAACTGAGGTCTTCTGATTTCTCATCAACCATACAGTATTCAATATTTGACATACTGAAAATATTTCAGGCCAAGGAGTTCTCAATCCTGAACTTTCTATAGAGACTAACTAACTCCTTCTGATGTCTCATCAACCATACAGTATTCCATATATGACATACTGAAAATATTACAGGCCAACGAGGCCTTGCTCTTGAATATTCAATACAGACTAACTGAGGTCTTCTGATGTCTCATCAACCATACAGTATTCAATATTTGACATACTGAAAATATTTCAGGCCAAGGAGTTCTCAATCCTGATCTTTCTATAGAGACTAACTAACTCCTTCTGATTTCTCATCAACCATACAGTATTCCATATATGACTTACTGAAAATATTACAGGCCAAAGAGGCCTTGCTCTTGAATATTCTATACAGACTAACTGAGGTCTTCTGATGTCTCATCAACCATACAGTATTCCATATATGACATACTGAACATATTTCAGGCCAACGAGGCCTTGATCTTGAATTTTCTACACAGACTAATTTAGGCCTTTTGATATCTCATCAACGATGCAGTATTAAATATTTAACATACTGAAATTATTTTAGGCCAAGGAGTTCTCATTTTTGAACTTTCTATACAGACCAATTGACTCCATCTGATATCTCATCAACCATACAGTATTCCATAGTTGACATACTGAACATATTTCAGGCCAAGGAGTTCTCAATCTTGAACTTTCTATACAGACCAATTGACTATTTCTGATATCTCATCGACCATACAGTATTCCATATTTGACATACTGAACATATTTCAGGCCACAGAGTCTTCAAACTTTATCATTCCATTCCTACTTCTAGACCCCTGATTGTTATATCAGTCAGACAGAAGTCCTTATTTGACCTTTTGAACATCTCTCCTAATTGACTCCTTCTGATGTCTCATCAACCATACAGTATTCAATATTTGACATTCTGAACATATTTCAGGCCAAGGAGTTCTCAGTCTTGAACTTTCCATACAGACCAACTGACTCCTGATGTCTCATCAACCATACAGTATTCCATATTTGACATACTGAACACTTTTCAGGCCAAAGAGTTCTCGATCTTGAGTTTTTTATGCTCATTGACTCCGTCTGATGTTACATCAGCCAAACATTTATCCATATTTTATGTACTGAACATATTTCAGGCCAAGGAGTTCTCAATCTTGAACTTTCTATAGAGACTAACTAACTCCTTCTGATGTCTTATCAACCATACAGTATTCCATAAATGACATACTCAAAACATTTCAGGCCAACGAGGCCTTGCTCTTGAATATTCTATACAGACTAACTGAGGTCTTCTGATTTCTCATCAACCATACAATATTCAATATTTGACATACTGAAAATATTTCAGGCCAAGGAGTTCTCAATCCTGGACTTTCTATAGAGACTAACTAACTCCTTCTGATGTCTCATCAACCATACAGTATTCCATATATGACATACTGAAAATATTACAGGCCAACGAGGCCTTGCTCTTGAATACTCAATACAGACTAACTGAGGTCTTCTGATGTCTCATCAACCATACAGTATTCAATATTTGACATACTGAAAATATTTCAGGCCAAGGAGTTCTCAATCCTGATCTTTCTATAGAGACTAACTAACTCCTTCTGATTTCTCATCAACCATACAGTATTCCATATATGACTTACTGAAAATATTACAGGCCAACGAGGCCTTGCTCTTGAATATTCTATACAGACTAACTGAGGTCTTCTGATGTCTCATCAACCATACAGTATTCCATATATGACATCCTGAAAATATTTCAGGCCAACGAGGCCTTGATCTTGAATTTTCTATACAGACTAATTTAGGCCTTTTGATATCTCATCAACGATGCAGTATTAAATATTTAACATACTGAAATTATTTTAGGCCAAGGAGTTTTCATTTTTGAACTTTCTATACAGACCAATTGACTCCATCTGATATCTCATCAACCATACAGTATTCCATAGTTGACATACTGAACATATTTCAGGCCAAGGAGTTCTCAATCTTGAAATTTCTATTCAGACCAGTTGACTCCTGATGTCTCATCATCCATACAGTATTCCATAATTGACATACTGAACACTTTTCAGGACAAAGAGTTCACGATCTTGAGTTTTTCATGCTCATTGACTCCGTCTGATGTTACATCAGCCAGAAATGTATCCATATTTTATGTACTGAACATATTTCAGTTCAAAGGGACCGCGATCGTGAACTTTCTATGCATACTCATAGACTGCTTCTGATGTTACATCAGACAGACATTAGTCCATATTTGACCTATTGTACATCTTTCTGGCCACAGAGTCTTCAAATGTTATCATTCCATTCCTACTTCTAGACTTCTTCTAATGTTATATAAGTCAGACAGTAGCCCTTATTTGACCTTTCGAACATCTTTCCTAATTGATTCCTTCTTTCTCATCAACCATACAGTTGTCCATATTTGACATACCGAAAATATTTCAGGCCAAATGGCCTTGGTCTTGAACTTTCTATACAGACCAATTGACTATTTCTGATATCTCATTAACCATACAGTATTAAATATTTGACATACTGAAAATATTTCAGGCCAAGGAGTTCTCAATCTTAAATTTTCTATACAGACCAACTGACTATTTTTGGTATCTCATCAACCATACAGTATTCCATATTTGACATACTGAACATATTTCAGGCCAAGGAGTTCTCAATCTTGAACTTTCTATACAGACCAATTGACTATTTCTGATATCTCATCAACCATACAGTATTCCATATTTGACATACTGAACATATTTCAGGCCACAGAGTCTTCAAACTTTATCATTCCATTCCTACTTCTAGACCCCTGATTGTTATATCAGTCAGACAGAAGTCCTTATTTGACCTTTTGAACATCTCTCCTAATTGACTCCTTCTGATGTCTCATCAACCATACAGTATTCAATATTTGACATTCTGAACATATTTCAGGCCAAGGAGTTCTCAATCTTGAACTTTCCATACAGACCAACTGACTCCTGATGTCTCATCAACCATACAGTATTCCATATTTGACATACTGAACACTTTTCAGGCCAAAGAGTTCTCGATCTTGAGTTTTTTATGCTCATTGACTCCGTCTGATGTTACATCAGCCAAACATTTATCCATATTTTATGTACTGAACATATTTCAGGCCAAGGAGTTCTCAATCTTGAACTTTCTATAGAGACTAACTAACTCCTTCTGATGTCTTATCAACCATACAGTATTCCATAAATGACATACTCAAAACATTTCAGGCCAACGAGGCCTTGCTCTTGAATATTCTATACAGACTAACTGAGGTCTTCTGATTTCTCATCAACCATACAGTATTCAATATTTGACATACTGAAAATATTTCAGGCCAAGGAGTTCTCAATCCTGAACTTTCTATAGAGACTAACTAACTCCTTCTGATGTCTCATCAACCATACAGTATTCCATATATGACATACTGAAAATATTACAGGCCAACGAGGCCTTGCTCTTGAATATTCAATACAGACTAACTGAGGTCTTCTGATGTCTCATCAACCGTACAGTATTCAATATTTGACATACTGAAAATATTTCAGGCCAAGGAGTTCTCAATCCTGATCTTTCTATAGAGACTAACTAACTCCTTCTGATTTCTCATCAACCATACAGTATTCCATATATGACTTACTGAAAATATTACAGGCCAAAGAGGCCTTGCTCTTGAATATTCTATACAGACTAACTGAGGTCTTCTGATGTCTCATCAACCATACAGTATTCCATATATGACATACTGAACATATTTCAGGCCAACGAGGCCTTGATCTTGAATTTTCTATACAGACTAATTTAGGCCTTTTGATATCTCATCAACGATGCAGTATTAAATATTTAACATACTGAAATTATTTTAGGCCAAGGAGTTCTCATTTTTGAACTTTCTATACAGACCAATTGACTCCATCTGATATCTCATCAACCATACAGTATTCCATAGTTGACATACTGAACATATTTCAGGCCAAGGAGTTCTCAATCTTGAACTTTCTATACAGACCAATTGACTATTTCTGATATCTCATCAACCATACAGTATTCCATATTTGACATACTGAACATATTTCAGGCCACAGAGTCTTCAAACTTTATCATTCCATTCCTACTTCTAGACCCCTGATTGTTATATCAGTCAGACAGAAGTCCTTATTTGACCTTTTGAACATCTCTCCTAATTGACTCCTTCTGATGTCTCATCAACCATACAGTATTCAATATTTGACATTCTGAACATATTTCAGGCCAAGGAGTTCTCAATCTTGAACTTTCCATACAGACCAACTGACTCCTGATGTCTCATCAACCATACAGTATTCCATATTTGACATACTGAACACTTTTCAGGCCAAAGAGTTCTCGATCTTGAGTTTTTTATGCTCATTGACTCCGTCTGATGTTACATCAGCCAAACATTTATCCATATTTTATGTACTGAACATATTTCAGGCCAAGGAGTTCTCAATCTTGAACTTTCTATAGAGACTAACTAACTCCTTCTGATGTCTTATCAACCATACAGTATTCCATAAATGACATACTCAAAACATTTCAGGCCAACGAGGCCTTGCTCTTGAATATTCTATACAGACTAACTGAGGTCTTCTGATTTCTCATCAACCATACAATATTCAATATTTGACATACTGAAAATATTTCAGGCCAAGGAGTTCTCAATCCTGAACTTTCTATAGAGACTAACTAACTCCTTCTGATGTCTCATCAACCATACAGTATTCCATATATGACATACTGAAAATATTACAGGCCAACGAGGCCTTGCTCTTGAATATTCAATACAGACTAACTGAGGTCTTCTGATGTCTCATCAACCATACAGTATTCAATATTTGACATACTGAAAATATTTCAGGCCAAGGAGTTCTCAATCCTGATCTTTCTATAGAGACTAACTAACTCCTTCTGATTTCTCATCAACCATACAGTATTCCATATATGACTTACTGAAAATATTACAGGCCAACGAGGCCTTGCTCTTGAATATTCTATACAGACTAACTGAGGTCTTCTGATGTCTCATCAACCATACAGTATTCCATATATGACATACTGAACATATTTCAGGCCAACGAGGCCTTGATCTTGAATTTTCTATACAGACTAATTTAGGCCTTTTGATATCTCATCAACGATGCAGTATTAAATATTTAACATACTGAAATTATTTTGGGCCAAGGAGTTCTCATTTTTGAACTTTCTATACAGACCAATTGACTCCATCTGATATCTCATCAACCATACAGTATTCCATAGTTGACATACTGAACATATTTCAGGCCAAGGAGTTCTCAATCTTGAAATTTCTATACAGACCAGTTGACTCCTGATGTCTCATCATCCATACAGTATTCCATAATTGACATACTGAACACTTTTCAGGACAAAGAGTTCACGATCTTGAGTTTTTCATGCTCATTGACTCCGTCTGTTGTTACATCAGCCAGAAATGTATCCATATTTTATGTACTGAACATATTTCAGTTCAAAGGGACCGCGATCTTGAACTTTCTATGCATACTCATAAACTGCTTCTGATGTTACATCAGACAGACATTAGTCCATATTTGACCTATTGTACATCTTTCTGGCCACAGAGTCTTCAAATGTTATCATTCCATTCCTACTTCTAGACTTCTTCTAATGTTATATAAGTCAGACAGTAGTCCTTATTTGACCTTTCGAACATCTTTCCTAATTGATTCCTTCTTTCTCATCAACCATACAGTTGTCCATATTTGACATACCGAAAATATTTCAGGCCAAATGGCCTTGGTCTTGAACTTTCTATACAGACCAATTGACTATTTCTGATATCTCATTAACCATACAGTATTAAATATTTGACATACTGAAAATATTTCAGGCCAAGGAGTTCTCAATCTTGAATTTTCTATACAGACCAATTGACTATTTCTGATATCTCATCAACCATACAGTATTCCATATTTGACATACTGAACATATTTCAGGCCAAGGAGTTCTTAATCTTGAACTTTCCATACAGACCAACTGACTCCTGATGTCTCATCAACCATACAGTATTCCATATTTGACATACTGAACACTTTTCAGGCCAAAGAGTTCTCGATCTTGAGTTTTTTATGCTCATTGACTCCGTCTGATGTTACATCAGCCAAACATTTATCCATATTTTATGTACTGAACATATTTCAGGTCAAGGAGTTCTCAATCTTGAACTTTCTATAGAGACTAACTAACTCCTTCTGATGTCTTATCAACCATACAGTATTCCATAAATGACATACTCAAAACATTTCAGGCCAACGAGGCCTTGCTCTTGAATATTCTATACAGACTAACTGAGGTCTTCTGATTTCTCATCAACCATACAGTATTCAATATTTGACATACTGAAAATATTTCAGGCCAAGGAGTTCTCAATCCTGAACTTTCTATAGAGACTAACTAACTCCTTCTGATGTCTCATCAACCATACAGTATTCCATATATGACATACTGAAAATATTACAGGCCAACGAGGCCTTGCTCTTGAATATTCAATACAGACTAACTGAGGTCTTCTGATGTCTCATCAACCATACAGTATTCAATATTTGACATACTGAAAATATTTCAGGCCAAGGAGTTCTCAATCCTGATCTTTCTATAGAGACTAACTAACTCCTTCTGATTTCTCATCAACCATACAGTATTCCATATATGACTTACTGAAAATATTACAGGCCAACGAGGCCTTGCTCTTGAATATTCTATACAGACTAACTGAGGTCTTCTGATGTCTCATCAACCATACAGTATTCCATATATGACATACTGAACATATTTCAGGCCAACGAGGCCTTGATCTTGAATTTTCTATACAGACTAATTTAGGCCTTTTGATATCTCATCAACCATGCAGTATTAAATATTTAACATACTGAAATTATTTTAGGCCAAGGAGTTCTCATTTTTGAACTTTCTATACAGACCAATTGACTCCATCTGATATCTCATCAACCATACAGTATTCCATAGTTGACATACTGAACATATTTCAGGTCAAAGGGACCGCGATCTTGAACTTTCTATACATACTCATAGACTGCTTCTGATGTTACACCAGACAGACATTAGTCCATATTTAACCTATTGTACATCTTTCTGGCCACAGAGTCTTCAAATGTTATCATTCCATTCCTACTTCTAGACTTCTTCTAATGTTATATAAGTCAGACAGTAGTCCTTATTTGACCTTTCGAACATCTTTCCTAATTGATTCCTTCTTTCTCATCAACCATACAGTTGTCCATATTTGACATACCGAAAATATTTCAGGCCAAATGGCCTTGGTCTTGAACTTTCTATACAGACCAATTGACTATTTCTGATATCTCATTAACCATACAGTATTAAATATTTGACATACTGAAAATATTTCAGGCCAAGGAGTTCTCAATCTTGAATTTTCTATACAGACCAATTGACTATTTCTGATATCTCATCAACCATACAGTATTCCATATTTGACATACTGAACATATTTCAGGCCAAGGAGTTCTCAATCTTGAACTTTCTATACAGACCAATTGACTATTTCTGATATCTCATCAACCATACAGTATTCCGTATTTGACATACTGAAAATATTTCAGGCCAAGGAGTTCTCAATCTTGAACTTTCTATACAGACCAATTGACTATTTCTGATATCTCATCAACCATACAGTATTCCATATTTGACATACTGAACATATTTCAGGCCAAGCAGTTCTCAATCTTGAACTTTCAATACAGACCAATTGACTATTTTTGATATCTCATCAACCATACAGTATTCCATATTTGACATACTGAAAATATTTCAGGCCAAGGAGTTCTCAATCTTGAACTTTCTATACAGACCAATTGACTATTTCTGATATCTCATCAACCATACAGTATTCCATATTTGACATACTGAAAATATTTCAGGCCAAGGAGTTCTCAATTTTGAACTTTCTATACAGACCAATTGACTATTTCTGATATCTCATCAACCATACAGTATTCCATATTTGACATACTGAAAATATTTCAGGTCAAAGAGACCTCAAGCTTGAACCTTCTATACATACTCATGATAGCTTCTGATGTTATCATCCAGACAGTAGTCCATATTTGACCTATTGAACATCTTTCTGGGCACAGAGTCTTCAAACTTTATCATTCCATTCCTACTTCTAGACTTCTTCTGATGTTATATCAGTCAGACAGTAGTCCTTATTTGACCTTTTGAACATCTTTCCTAAGTGACTCCTTCTGATGTGTCATCAACCATACAGTTGTCCATATTTGACATACTGAACATCTTTCTGGCCACGGAGTCTTCAAAATGTATCATTCCATTCCTACTTCTAGAATCCTTCTGATGTTACATCAGCCAGACATTTATCCATATTTTATGTACTGAACATATTTCAGGTCAAAGGGACCTCGATCTTGAACTTTCTGTACATACTCATAGACTGCTTCTGATGTTACATCAGCCAGACAGTAGTCCATATTTGACAGATTGAACATCTTTCTGGCCACAGAGTCTTCAAACTTTGTCATTCCATTCCTTCTTCTAGACCCCTGATGTTATATTAGTCAGACAGTAGTCCTTATTTGACCTTTAGAACATCTCTCCTAATTGACTCCTTCTGATATCTCATCAACCATACAGTATTCCATATTTGACAAACTGAAAATATTTCAGGCCGAAGAGGCCTTGATCTTGAATTTTCTAAACAGACTAATTGAGGCCTTTTGATATCTCATCAACCATATAGTATTCCATATTTGACATACTGAACACTTTTCAGGCCAAAGAGTTCACGATCTTGAGTTTTTCATACTCTTTGACTCCGTCTGATGTTACATCAGCCAGACATTTATCCATATTTTATGTACTGAACATATTTCAGGTCAAAGAGACCTCGATCTTGAACTTTCTATACATACTCATCGACTGCCCCTGATGTTACATCAGACAGACAGTAGTCCATATTTGACCTATTGAACATCTTTCTGGCACAGAGTTTTCAAACTTTATCATTACATTCCTACTTCTAGATTCCTTCTGATGTTATTATGTCATACAGTAGTCCTTATTTGACCATTAGAACATCTTTCTGGCCACAGAGTCTTCAAACTTTATCATTCCATTCCTACTTCTAGACTCCTTCTGATGTTATATCAGTCAAGACAGTAGTCCTTATTTGACCTTTTGAACATCTCTCCTAATTGACTCCTTCTGATGTGTCATCAACCATACAGTATTCCATATATGACATACTGAAAATATTTCAGGCGAACGAGGCCTTGCTCTTGAACATTCTATACAGACTAATTGAGGTCTTCTGATGTCTCATCAACCGTACAGTATTCAATATTTGACATACTGAACATATTTCAGGCCAAGGAGTTCTCAATCTTGAACTTTCTATACAGACCAATTGACTCCTTCTGATGTCTCATCAACCGAACAGTATTCAATATTTGACATACTGAACATATTTCAGGTCAAAGAGACCTCGATTTGAACTTTCTATACATACTCATGACTGCTTCTGATGTTACATCAGCCAGACAGTAGTCCATATTTGACCGATTGAACATCTTTCTGGCGACAGAGTGTTCAAACTTTATCATTGCGTTCCTACATCAAGATTCCTTCTGATGTTTTATCAGTCAGACAGTAGTCCTTATTTGACCTTTTGAACATCTTTCCTAATTGGCCTTCTGATGTCTCATCAACCATACAGTAGTCTAAATTTGACATACTGAACATATTTCAGGCCAAAGACGCCTTGATCTTGAATTTTGTATACAGACTAATTGATTCCTTCTGATGTCTCATCAACCATACAGAAGTCTATATTTGACGTACTGAACACTTTTCAGGAAAAAGAGTTCCAGATCTTGAATTTTTCATGCTCGTTGACTCCGTGTGATGTTACATCAGCCAGACATTTATCCATATTTTATGTACTGAACATATTTCGTCAAAGAGACCTCGAGATTGAACCTTCTAAACATACTCATTGACTCCACCTGATGTTACATCAGCCAGACATTTATCCATATTTTATGTACGGAACATATTTCAGGTCAAAGGGACCCGATCTTGAACTTTCTATACATACTCATGACTGCTTCTGATGTTACGTCAGCGAGACAGTAGTCCATATTTGACCTATTGAACATCTTTCTGGGCACAGAGTCTTCAAACTTTATCATTCCATTCCTACTTCTAGATCCCTGATGTTATATCAGTCAGACAGTAGTCCTTATTTGACCATTTGAACATATTTCTGCCCACAGAGTCTTCAAATTTTATCATTCCATTTCTACTTCTAGACCCCTGATGTTATATCAGTCAGACAGTAGTCCTTATTTGACCTTTTGAACATCTCTCCTAATTGACTCCTGATGTCTCATCAACCATACAGTATTCCATATATGACATACTGAACATATTTCAGGCCAAGGAGTTCTCAATCTTGAACTTTCTATACAGACCAATTGACTCCTTCTGATGTCTCATCAACCATACAGTATTCAATATTTGACACACTGAACATATTTCAGGCCAAAGAGTCCTAGATCTTGAATTTTCTGTACTTTTCGAGTCCTTGATGTTACATCAGCCAGACAATAATCCAATAAAAATTGACTTATTGAACATATTCCAGGCCAAAGAGACCGCGATCATGAACGTTCTGTACATACTCATAGACCCCGTCTGATGTTACATTAGCCAGACAGCTGTCCATATTTGACCTATTGAACATATTTCTCGCCAAGGGTCTTCAAACATTTTCTTTCCATTCCTACTTATAGACTCCTTCTTATGTTATATCAGCCAGGAAGTAGTCCATCTTATTTATAAACGTGCCTTAGAAAAAAAAAATTGGTGTGTAGTAAAGGTGTGCATCTTGAGTCAAAACAACTGCTTTCAGTTAACTGCTTCAACTTACAGCTAAAACATGCATTTTAGTTTGAGACTAGCTTAAGCCTTGTCTGTGAAACCGGAGGCTCGTTTATTTGCAATGCCAAACATGTTCGATAATTCCACATTGCATTGCTTTAATGCTCCAAAGTGAAACGCAAAAGCAAATTCTTATTACAGATTCCTTTTAAAGCATTTTGTAAAGTCATTTATGCAGACAAACATGTCCTTAATCATGAACTTAATCATAAATATGTTCAGTTCGTAAAATATGGATGAATGTCTGGCTGATGTAACAACAGATGTAGTCAATGAGAATGAAAAATTCAAGACTGAGAATTGATGAGACATCAGAAGGAGACAAATAGTCTGTATAGAAAGTTCAAGATCGAGAACTCTTTGGCCTGAAAAATGTTCAGTATGTCAAATATGGAATACTGTATGGTTGATGAGACATCAGAGGGAGTCAATTAGTCTGTATCGAAAGTTCAAGATTGAGAACTCCCTGGCCTGAATATGTTCAGTATGAAAAATATGGACTACCATATGGTTGATAAGAGGTCAACCATAGGCCCCAATTAGTCTCTATAGAAAATTCAAGCTCAAGGCCTCTGTGGCCAGAAAGATGTTCAATAGGTCAAATATGGACTACTGTATGATTGATGAGACATCAGAAGGAGTATTAGTCTGTATAGAAAATTCAAGATCAAGGCCTCTTTGGCCTTAAAATATGTTCAATAGGTAAAACATGGACTACATCCTGGCTGATATAACATCAGAAGGAGTCTATAAGTAGAAACGGAATGATAAAGTTTGAAGACTCTGTGGCCAGAAAGATGTTCAAAAGGTCAATGGACTACTGTCTACTGACTACTGGCTGATGTAACCTTAGAAGCAGTCTATGAGTATGTATAGAAAGTTCAAGATCGAGGTCTCTTTGCCCTGAAATATGTTCAGTACGTCAAATATGGATAAATGTCTGGCTGATGTAACATCAGACGGAGTCAATACCCTCTGTGCCCTCGGGAATACCAATCACGTGAATATTGTTCCTCCTGGATCGATTTTCCAAATCATCAAGTTTGGCCATCAGTTTGTCATTATCTTTCGAAAGCACTGAGCACGTAGATTGAAGGGCAGTAACGCAACCATCCACGTCTGTAAGGGATTCCTCCACATCCTTAGGCTTCTGTACTTGCTTTAATAGTGAAGTTTTCAACGCAGAGATAGATGATTTGAGCTCTGTAAGGATCTCCACTCTGAGCGTCGCTACTTCTGATCTAATACCGCCAAGGAGTTCTCTGATATCCCCCTGGCTCGAGGCGGCCCCATCCACACTCTGTGTATCGCCAGCATCCTCAGTAATATCAACCGTTTTTAAAGTATTGTTTCTCTACATGTTGTTCTACTAAGGGTCGCGAATAGTATTTTCAAACTATGTCATCCAATAAGTGCTAACTAAGCTGTTAAATAATAAGCAATGTGCGGAGCAGAAAACTTTACGACTTCTCACGCCGCCATCTCACCGGAAGTCCCCGAGGTCTCTTTGACCTGAAATATGTTCAGTACGTCAAATACGGATGAATGTCTGGCTGATGTAACATCAGATTGAATCAATGAGCATGAAAAATTCAAGATCGAGAACTCTTTGGTCTGGAAAGTGTTCAGTATGTCAAATATGGACTACTGTATGGTTGATGAGACATCAGAAGGAGTCAATGAGCATGAAAATTTCAAGATCGAGAACTTTTTGGCCTGAAAAGTGTTCAGCCTGTCAAATATGGACTACTGTATGGTTGATGAGACATCAGAAGGCCTCAATTAGTCTGTATAGAAAATTCAAAACCAAGGCCTCTTTGGCCTGAAATATATTCAATAGGTTAAACATGGACTACATCCTGACTGTAGAAAAAAAGATGTTCAATAGGTCAAAAAAGGACTACTGTCTGGCTGATGTAACATCAGAAGGAGTCTAGAAGTAGCAATGGATTGATAAAGTTTGAATACTCTGTGGCCAGAAAGATGTTCAATAGGTCAAATATGGACTACTGTCTGGCTCATGTAACATCAGAAGCAGTCTATGAGTATGTACAGAAAGTTCAAGATCGAGGTATCTTTGACCTGAAATATGTTCAGTACGTAAAATATGGATGTAACATCAGATGGAGTCTACAAGTAGGAATGGAATGATAAAGTTTGAAGACTGTGTGGAAAGAAAGATGTTCAATAGATGAAAATGATGTGACATCAGAAGCAGTCTATGAGTATGTATAGAAAGTTCAAGATCGAGAACTCTTTAGCCTTAAAAGTCTACAGTATGTCAAATACGGACTTAATAAAAAAGTCAGTACGTTTATAATATGCATTGCAAACCGCACAAATGTGATGTTTAGCAGGGGAATAAGATGCAGTGCAATGCAACAACACACATGGTATGTTATCTCTTACAAAGGATTTTTAGTTAATGTATGAATGTAATAATTCATGCAACGTAATAAGTTAGTTCTTATATGCAATGCAAAGCAACAACACATATGTTATGTGTTATCTCTTTAAAGCACATGGAATGAGTTAGTTCTGTTGTATGCAAAGCAAGGGAATAACTTAGCTCTTTATGCAATGCAATGCAACATATGCAATGCAATGTACGTGTGTAAATTCGTTCTTGTAAGCATTGCATTTCAACAGAACATATGTTATGTGTTATCTACTCAATGCACAATGTATTAACACCGTGTATGCATTGCAATCTTTTCAGTGCACAACGGGATAAGTTAGTTAGAATAAGTTACAATGAAACATAGCATAGCTTATGTTATTCTTCACTGCACAACATAAAAGTTAGTTATTGCATGCAATGCATGTTCATTCACATGTGTTATTCTTCGATGCAAGTCAATAAGTATATAATATAAAAGTATATAATGACTAATGCAATGCAGTGCAAATTCTATAGTATGCAATGCAATAGAAAAATCACATACATTATGTGATATCTTTTCAATGCATAACGGACTGAGTTAGTTCGTGTACGCAATGCAAAATCACATATGTTGCGTGTTTTTGTTCGATGTGTTATTCTTCCATGCAATTCAATAAGTATATAATATAAAAGTGCAATAATGCAATGCAGTGCAAATTCTGTTGTTTGCAATGAAATACAAAAGCACATTACGTGTTATCTTTTCAATGTATGAGGTCAACCATAGGCCCCAATTAGTCTCTATAGAAAATTCAAGATCAAGGCCTCTTTGGCCTGAAATATGTTCAATAGGTTATACATATAACATCAGGAGTCTAGAAGTAGCAATGGATTGATAAAGTTTAAAGACTCTGTGGCCAGAAAGATGTTCAATAGGTCAATAATGGACTACTGTCTGGCTGATGAGACATCAGAAGGAGTTAATTAGTCTGTATAGAAAGTTCAAGATTGAAACTCCTTGGCCTGACATATGTTCAGTATGTCAAATAAGGATTACTTTATTGTTGAATAGTCATTAGGAGTCAATAAGTGTGTGTAGACAGATGTTCAATGTCTCAAATATGGACTACTTCCTGGCTAATGTAACATCAAAAGGAGTCAATGAGTTGAAGATCGACGACACTTTGGCCTAAAATTTGTTCAATATGTCAAAAATGGACTACTCGATGGTTGTTAAAATGTTAGGAGTCAATGAGCACATACAGAAAGTTCAAGATCGAAGATTCTTTGGCCAGAAATATGTTCAGTAAGCCTGATAGGTCAAATTTGCACTACAGTGTGGGTGACAAAACATCTGAAAGTGTCTATGAGTATGTATATAAAGTTCAAAATCGAAGACTTTTCTGTCAGAAAGATGTTCAATAGGTCAAATGTGGACTAAATAAAAAAGTCAATACGTTTATGATATGCAGTGCAAACCGCACAAATTTGATGTTTAGCAGGGGAATAAGATAGTTCTCGTATGCAGTGCAATGCAACAACACACATGGTGTTATCTTTTACAAAGGAATTAGTTAGTTAATGTATGAACGTAATAATTCATGCAACGTAATAAGTTAGTTCTTATGTGCAATGCAACAACACATTTGTTATGTGTTATCTCTTGGAATGAGCACATGGAATGAGTTAGTTCTGTTGTATGCAATGCAAGGGGATAAGTTAGCTTATTATGCAATGCAATGCAACATAATAACGTTTGTGTATAAGTTCGTTCTTGTAAGCATTGCATTGCAACAGAACATATGTTATTTTTATTTCTTTAATGTACAATGTCACATATGTTGTGTGTTTTATTTTCGATGCATAACGGAATGTTCATTCTTGTATGCAATGCATGGCAACAACATGTTATGTGTTATCTTTTTAATGCACAACGGAATGAGTTAGTTCTTGTAAGCATTGCATTGCAACAGAACATATGTTACGTGTTATCGACTCAATGCACAATGTATTAACACTGTGTATGCATTGCAATCTTTTCAGTGCACGAGATAAATTAGTACTTGCATGGAATGCAACACATATATTATGTTATCACTTCAATGCATAATGGAATAAGTTAGTTAGAATAAGTTACAATGAAACAGTGCATAGCTTATGTTATTCTTCACTGCACAACAGAATAAGTTAGTTATTACATGCATTAATTCACATGTGTTATTCTTCAATGCAAGTCAATAAGTATATAATATAAAATTATATAATGCAATAATGCATTGTACATTAAAGACATAACACATAACATATGCTATGTTGCAATGCAATGCTTACAAGAACTAACTCATTCCATTGTGCTAAAGTTAGATCTTGTATAGAATGCAATGCAAGAGCACAGATGCCATGTGTTATGTCTTAAATGTAAAATGAAATAAGTTATTATTGAATGCAATGCAACGCAACATCACATATGTTATCTCTTCAATGCATAATGGAATAAGTTAGTTTTGTATTCAATGAATTAAATTATACATTATATTCTTCAACAAGCAACGGATCAAGATAGATATTGCTGTAAGGCAATGCAACAACTCGTATGCAATAAAACGTTCATTCAATAAGTATATAATATAAACGTATATATATAACACAATGCAATGCAGTGCCAATTCTACTGTATGCAATGCAATACAAAATCACATACATTATGTGATATATTTTCATGTTCTTGTATGCAATGCAATGCAACGGAATAAGTTAGTTCTTATTTGCAATACAATGCAACATACGTTATGTTATCTTCTCAGTGCATAACGGACAGAGTTGGTTCTTGTATACAATACAATGAAACAGTGCATAGCTTATATTATTCTTCACTGCACAACAGAATAAGTTAGTTATTGCATGCAATGCAATAAAAAGTTAATTCACGTGTTATTCTTCAATGCAAGTCAATAAGTATATAATATAAAATTATATAATGCAATATTGCGTTGTACATTAAAGACATAACACATAACATATGCTATGTTGCAATGCAATGCTTACAAGAACTAACTCATTCTGTTGTGCTAAAGTTAGATCTTGTATAGAATGCAATGCAAGGGCACAGATGCCATGTGTTATGTCTTAAATGTAAAATGAAATAAGTTATTATTGAATGCAATGCAACGCAACATCACATATGTTATCTCTTCAATGCATAATGGAATAAGTTAGTTTTGTATTCAGTGAATTAAATTATACATTATATTCTTCAACAAGCAACGGATCAAGATAGATATTGCTGTAAGGCAATGCAACAACTCGTATGCAATAAAATGTAATGCAATAAAACGTTCATTCAATAAGTATATAATATAAAAGTATATATATACAACAATGCAATGCAGTACAAAATCACATACATTATGTGATATATTTTCATGTTCTTGTATGCAATGCAGTGCAACGGAATAAGTTAGTTCTTAGTTGCAATACAGTGCAACATATGTTATGTTATCTTCTCAATGCATAACGGACAGAGTTGGTTCTTGTATACAATACAATGAAACAGTGCATAGCTTATGTTATTCTTCACTGCACAACAGAATAAGTTAGTTATTGAATGCAATGCAATAAAAAGTTAATTCACATGTGTTATTATTCAATGCAAGTCAATTATGTAATATAAAAGTATATAATGCAATAATGCAATGCAGTGCAAATTCTATTGTATGCAATGCAATACAAAATCACATACTTTATGTAATATATTTTCAATGCATAACGAAATGAGTTAGTTCTTGTATGCACATCGTGTATGCATTGCAACAGCACATATGCTATGTGTTGTCTTTAATGCACAATGGAATGAGTTAGTTCTTGTATGCAATGCAATGCAACAACATATGTTATGTGTTATCTCTTCAATGCACAATGGATTAACTCCGTGCATTGCAACAAGCACATATGTTTTTGTTAGTTCTTGTGTGCAATCTAATGAAACAGAGCATATTTTGTTTTATTCTAACTGCACAACAAAACAAGTTAGATCTTGTATAGAATGCAATGCAAGAGCACAGATGCCATGAGTTATGTCTTAAATGTAAAATGAAATAAGTTATTATTGAATACAATGCAACGCAACATCACATATGGTATCTCTTCAAAGCAAAACGCAATGACTTAGTATGCAATGCAGTGCAACAACTCCCGTGTGTTATATATTTTCAGTGCACAACGGGATAAGTTAGTACTTGCAACAACACATATTTTATGTTATCGCTTCAAAGCATAATGGAATAAGTTAGTTCTTGTGTTCGTAAATTAAATTATACATTATATTATTCAACGAGCAACGGATCAGGTTAGATGTTTCTGTAATGCAATGCAGCAACTCGTGTGTTATGTGTTATATGTTGTATACAATGCAATGAAACAGTGCATAGGTTATGGTATTCTTCACTGCACAACAGAATAGGTTAGTTATTGCATGCAATGCAATAAAAAGCCAATTCACATGTGTTTAATGCAAGTATATAATATAAAAGTGCAATAAACAATGCATTGCAAATTCTGTTGTATGCAATGGAGTACAAAAGCACATTATGTGATATCTTTTCAGTGCATAACGAAATGAGTTAGCTCTTGTATGTAATGCAAAATGCAACAGCACATACGCTATGTGTTATCTTTCCAGTGCATAACGAAATGAGTTAGTTCTTGTTTGCAATACAATGCAACAGCACATATGTTTCTTTTCAATGCGCAACGGAATAAGTTAGCTCTTGTATGCAATGCAAAATGCATCTTTTTGATGCATATAACGGAATGAGTTAGTTGTTGTATTCAATATAATGCTGTGCACGTTAAAAAGTTAGGTCTTTTTAAATGCAATGAAACATGTTATACTTTAAGGCACACAGGACTAAGTTAGATCTTACAGGCAATGTATTAACACATTTAATGTATCTCTTGAAGCATAATGGAATAAGTCATTGTGTAATATACAGATAAAGTTCGATTGTGTATGCAATGCACTACAAGATAGCTATTATAGGTGTTCTATTGATATATTGAGATAGAATTACTATCTCAATAGTATATAGAGTTATCTCAATAGAGTTACTTTTCAACACGCACTGAATAAAAATAGTTATTGTCTACAATGCAATAAAACAGAGCATATCCTATTTTTTTAATCTCAGTTACTTAACATATTTCCGGTCAAAAAGACCTCGATTTGAACTTTCTATACATACTCATAGACTGCTTCTGATGTTACATCAGCCAGACAATAGTCCGTATTTGACCTACAGAACATCTTTCTGGCCACAGAGTCTTCAAACTTTATCATTTCATTCCTACTTATAGACTACCTCTGATGTTATATCAGTCAGACAGTAGTTCTTATTTGACCTTTTGAACATCTTTCCTAATTGACCCCTTTTTAAGTTACCGTTTTAATACAATGCAACGAATATAAACATTCGTTTCATAAACTGAGAATGAAAAGATCTCATCAACCATACAGTATTCCATATTTGACATACTGAACACTTTTCAGGGCAAAGAGTTCACGATCTTGAGTTTTTCATGCTCTTTGACATTTATCCATATTTTATGTACTGAACATATTTCAGGTCAAAGAGACCTCGATCTTGAACTTTCTATACATACTCATAGACTGCCCCTGATGTTACAGATGTTATCAGACAGACAGTAGTCCATATTTAACCTATTGAACATCTTTCTGGCCACAGAGTCTTCAAACTTTATCATTACATTCCTACTTCTAGATTCCTTCTAATGTTATTATCAGTCATACAGTAGTCCTTATTTGACCATTAGAACATCTTTCTGGCCACAGAGTCTTCAAACTTTATCATTCCATTCCTACTTCTATACTCCTTCTGATGTTATATCAGTCAAGACAGTAGTCCTTATTTGAACTTTTGAACATCTTTCCTAATTGACTCCTTCTGATGTGTCATCAACCATACAGTAGTCCATATTTGACATACTGAAAATATTTCAGGCCAACGAGGCCTTGCTCTTGAATATTCTATACACACTAATTGAGGTCTTCTGATGTCTCATCAACTGTACAGTATTCAATATTTGACATACTGAACATATTTCAGGCCAAGGAGTTCTCAATCTTGAACTTTCTATACAGACCAATTGACTCCTTCTGATGTCTCATCAACCGTACAGTATTTAATATTTGACATACTGAACATATTTCAGGTCAAAGAGACCTCGATCTTGAACTTTCTATACATACTCATGACTGCTTCTGATGTTACATCAGCCAGACAGTAGTCCATATTTGACCGACTGAACATCTTTCTGGCCACAGAGTGTTCAAACTTTATCATTGCATTCCTACATCAAGATTCCTTCTGATGTTTTATCAGTCAGACAGTAGTCCTTATTTGACCTTTTGAACATCTTTCCTTATTGGCCTTCTGATGTCTCATCAACCATACAGTAGTCTAAATTTGACATACTCAACATATTTCAGGCCAAAGGCGCCTTGATCTTGAATTTTCTATACATACTCATGACTGCTTCTGATGTCTCATCAACCATACAGAAGTCCATATTTGACGTACTGAACACTTTTCAGGCAAAAGAGTTCTCAATCTTGAATTTTTCGTGCTCGTTGACTCCGTGTGATGTTACATCAGCCAGACATTTATCCATATTTTATGTACTGAACATATTTCAGGTCAAAGGGACCTCGATCTTGAACTTTCTATACATACTCATGACTGCTTCTGATGTTACATCAGCCAGACAGTAGTCCATATTTGACCTATTGAACATCTTTCTGGGCACAGAGTCTTCAAACTTTATCATTCCATTCCTACTTCTAGACTACCTCTGATGTTATATCAGTCAGACAGTAGTCCTTATTTGACCTTTTAAACATCTTTCCTAATTGACCCCTTTTTAAGTTACCGTTTTAATACAATGCAACGAATATAAACATTCGTTTCATAAACTGAGAATGTGTTTTTCTTTCGTTATAGAAACAATATAAGCAATGTTCAAGGAATATGCAGTGACTAATAATAGTGCTTGTGTTGTTTTGTAAAAGGAAGCATTAAAGGTGAGCAGGTTTGGCATTGCATAAATGACTTTACACAATGCTTTAAAATGAATGTGTAATAAGAATTTGCTTTTGCATTTCACTTTGGAGCATTAAAGCAATGCAATGTGGAATTATCGAACATGTTTGTCATTGCAAATAAACGAGCCTCCAGTTTCACAGACAAGGCTTAAGATAGTCTCAGACTAAAATGCATGTTTTAGCTGTATTAACTGAAAGCAATTGTTTTGACTCAAGATGCACACATTTATAAATTAGATGGATTACTTCCTGGCTGATATAGCATAAGAAGGAGTCTATAATGGAAATGGAAATGGGAAATGGGAATGGAAAAACAATGTTTGAGGACCCTTGGTGAGAAATATGTTCAATAGGTCAAATATGGACTAATGTCTGGCTGATGTAACATCAGAAGGAGTCTAGAAGTAGGAATGGAATGATAAAGTTTAAAGACTCTGTGGCCAGAAAGATGTTCAATAGGTCAAATATGGACTACTGTTTGGCTGATGTAATATCAGAAGCAGTCTATGAGTTTGTATAGAAAGTTCAAGATCAAGGTCTCTTTGACCGGAAATATGTTCAGTACGTCAAATATGGATGAATGTCTTGCTGATGTAACATCAGACTGTCAATGAGCATGAAAATTTCAAGATTGAGAACTCTTTGGCCTGAAAAGTATGTCAAATATGGACTACTGTATAGTTGATGAGACATCAGGAGTCAATTAGTCTGTATAGAAAGTTCAAGATTGAGAACTCTCTGGTCTGAAATATGTTTAGTATGAAAAATATGGACTACCATACGGTTGATGAGACATGAGAAGGCCTCAATTAGTCTGTATAGGAAATTCAAGATCAAGGCCTCTTTGGCCTGAAATATGTTCAATAGGTTAAACATGGACTACTGTCTGACTGCTATAACATCAGAAGGAGTCTAGAAGTAGGTCTGGAATGATAAAGTTTGAAGACTCTTTGGCCACAATGATGTTCAGTAGGTCTGGACTACTGGTCTGGAATTTTTCATGCTCATTGACTCCGTCTGATATTACATCAGCCAGACATTTATCCATATTTTATGTACTGAACAGATTTCAGGTCAAAGGGACCTCGATCTTGAACTTTCTATACATACTCATAGACTGCTTCTGATGTTACATCAGCCAGACAGTAGTCCATATTTGACCTATAGAACTTCTTTCTGGCCACAGAGTCTTCAAATTTTATCATTCCATTCCTACTTCTAGATTCCTTCTGATGTTATATCAGTCAGACAGTAGTCATTATTTGACATACTGAACATATTTCAGGCCAAAGAGGCCTTGAGCTTGAATTTTCTGTACAGACTAATTGAGGCATTCTGATTTATCAGAATACGGTAGTCTATATTTTACATACTGAACATATTTCAGACCAAGGAGTTCTCAATCTTGAACTTTCTTTACAGACTAATTGACTCCTTCTGATGTCTCATC
The DNA here is from genome assembly GCA_039654105.1 of Coreius guichenoti. Classification (NCBI taxonomy): domain Eukaryota; kingdom Metazoa; phylum Chordata; class Actinopteri; order Cypriniformes; family Gobionidae; genus Coreius; species Coreius guichenoti. Next base: position 12,592,233 of record CM077189.1, read on the forward strand.
AACCATACAGAAGTCCATATTTGATGTACTGAACACTTTTCAGGCCTATTGAACATCTTTCTGGCCACAGAGTCTTCAAACTTTATGATTCCATGACTCCTTCTGACTCCTTCTGGCTCTTATCTTGAACTTTCTATACATACTCATTGACTCCTGAAGTCTCATCAAGCATACATTAGTCCATATTTTAGGCCAAGCAGTCCTTGCTCTTGAACCTTCTATACATACTTATTGACTCCTTTTGATGTTACATTAGCCAGACAGTAGTGCATGTTTGATATATTGAACACCTTCTGGCTGAAGAGTCCTCGATTTTAAACTTTCTATACATACTTATTGACTCATTCTGATGTTACATTAGCCAGACAGTACTCCTTATTTGACACACTTAAAATATTTAGGCCAAAGAGTCCTCGTTCTTCGATACTTTCGATACAGACTAACTGACTGCTTCTGATGTCTCATCAACATATCATTGTAGTCCATATTTGACCTACTGAACATATTTCAGGGCAAAGAGTCATCCATCTTGAACTTTCTATATATACTCATAGTCTCCTTCTGATGTTACATCATCCAGACAGTAGTTCACATTTGACCTACTGAACATATTTCAGGCCAAAGCATCCTCAATCTTGATCTTTCTATATATACTCATTGACTCCTGATGTGTCATTATCCGTAGAGTTGTCCATGTTTGACCTATTGAACATTTTTCAGGCAAACGAAACCTTGGATATTAGCTTTCTACATATACTCAGTAACTCCTTCTGCTGCTTCGTCATCTAGAGATTAGTCCCTTTTTGACCTGGTGAGCCAAAAAGTTCTCAAAGGTTTACTTATGCATAAATTTCTATACCTGATGTTACATCAACCAAACAATAATCCAATAAAACTTGACTTATTGAACATATTTCAGGCCAAAGAGACCTCGATCATGAACGTTCTGTACATACTCATAGACTCCTTCTGATGGTTAATTAGCCAGACAGCTGTCCATATTTGACCTATTGAACATATTTCTCGCCAAAGGTCCTCAAACATTGTCTTTCCATTCCCATTTCCCATTTCCATTATAGACTCCTTCTTATGTTATATCAGCCAGGAAGTAGTCCATCTTATTTATAAACGTGCCATAAATAGGTGTGTAGTAAAGGTGTGCATCTTGAGTCAAAACAACTGCTTCCAGTTAATACAGCTAAAACATGCATTTTAGTTTGAGACTATTGTCTGTGAAACCGGAGGCTCGTTTATTTGCAATGCCAAACATGCAAACATTACATCGATATTTCCACATTGCATTGCTTTAATGCTCCAAAGTGAAATGCAAAAGCAAATTCTTATTACGGATTCTTTCTAAAGCATCGTGTAAAGTCATTTATGCAATGCCAAACATGTTCTTAATTATGAACTTACCTGCTCACCTTTAATGCTTCCTTTTACAAAACAACACAAGCTCTATTATTAGTCACTGCATATTCCTTGAACATTGCTTATATTGTTTCTATAACGATCTTTCGTTATAGAAACAATATAAGCAATGTTCAAGGAATATGGAACATTCTCAGTTTATGAAACGTATGTTTATATTCGTTGCATTGTATTAAAACGGTAACTTAAATAAGGGGTCAATTAGGAAAGATGTTCAAAAGGTCAAATAAGGACTACTGTCTGACTGATGTAACATCAGAAGTAGTCTAGAAGTAGGAATGGAATGATAAAGTTTGAAGACTCTGTGGCCAGAAAGATGGTTGATTAGACATCAGAAGGAGTCAATTAGTCTGTATAGAAAGTTCAAGCTCAAGAATTCTTTGGCCTGAAAAGTGTTCAGTATGTCAAATATGGACTACTGTATGGTTGATGAGACATTTAGTGGGAGTCAATAAGGAAAGATGTTCAAAAGGTCAAATAAGGACTACTGTCTGGCTGATGTAACATCAGAAGCAGTCTATGAGTATGTATAGAAAGTTCAAGATCGAGGTCTCTTCCTCCCCCCTGAAATATGTTCAGTACGTCAAATATGGATGAATGTCTGGCTGATGTAACCTTAGATCAAATATGGATTTCGGTATAGCTGACGTAACATAAGAGCGAGTCAATGGGAATGTACAGAAAGTTCATTATCGAGGACTCTTTGTCCAGAAATATGTGCAAATATAGGTCACATATAGACTACAGTGTGGCTGACGTAATATAAGAAGGAGTAAATGTATGTATAGTAAACTAATTTTCAAGGACTCTTTGGTCAAAATTTGTTCAGTAGGTCAATTATTGTCTTCTGTATAGCCATGACATGTATTAAAAAATAAATAAATAAATAAAAAAAAAAAACTTTTTTTCTAATTCATTCCGTTGTCTATTGAAGAATAACATATACTCTGTTTCATTGCATTGCATAAACGATCTAACTTGTGCATTGAATAGATAGCACATAATAATACAAACCCGATTCCAAAAAAGTTGGGACACTGTACAAATTGTGAATAAAAAAGGAATGCAATCATTTACAAATCTCATAAACTTATATTTTATTCACAATATAATATAGATAACATATCAAATGTTGAAAGTGAGACATTTTGAAATGTCTTGCCAAATATTGGCTCATTTTGGATTTCATGAGAGCTACACATTCCAAAAAAGTTGGGACAGGTAGCAAGAAGAGGCCGGAAAAGTTAAATGTACATATAAGGAACAGCTGGAGGACCCATTTGCAACTTATTAGGTCAATTGGCAACATGATTGGATATAAAAAGAGCCTCTCAGAGTGGCAGTGTCTCTCAGAAGTCAAGATGAGCAGAGGATCACCAATTCCCCCAATGCTGCGGCGAAAAATAGTGGAGCAATATCAGAAAGGAGTTTCTCAGAGAAAAATTGCAAAGAGTTTGAAGTTATCATCATCATCTACAGTGCATAATATCATCCAAAGATTCAGATAATCTGGAACAATCTCTGTGCGTAAGGGTCAAGGCCGGAAAACCATACTGGATGCCCGTGATCTTCGGGCCCTTAGACAGCACTGCATTACATACAGGAATGCTACTGTAATGGAAATCACAACATGGGCTCAGGAATACGGTGAATTGTCGGTGAACACAATCCACCGTGCCATTCACCGTTGCCGGCTAAAACTCTATAGGTCAAAAAAGAAGCCATATCTAAACATGATCCAGAAGCGCAGGCGTTTTCTCTGGGCCAAGGCTCATTTAAAATGGACTGTGGCAAAGTGAAAACTGTTCTGTGGCCAGATGAATAAAAATTTGAAGTTCTTTTTGGAAAACTGGGACGCCATGTCATCCGGACTAAAGAGGACAAGGACAACCCAAGTTGTTATCAGCGCTCAGTTCAGAAGCCTGCATCTCTGATGGTATGGGGTTGCATGAGTGCGTGTGGCACGGGCAGCTTACACATCTGGAAAGGCACCATCAATGCTGAAAGGTATATCCAAGTTCTAGAACAACATATGCTCCCATCCAGATGTCGTCTCTTTTAGGGAAGACCTTGCATTTTCCAACATGACAATGCCAGACCACATACTGCATCAATTACAACATCATGGCTGTGTAGAAGAAGGATCCGGGTACTGAAATGGCCAGCCTGCAGTCCAGATCTTTCACCCATAGAAAAGATTTGGCGCATCATAAAGAGGAAGATGCGCCAAAGAAGACCTAAGACAGTTGAGCAACTAGAAGCCTGTATTAGACAAGAATGGGACAACATTCCTATTCCTAAACTTGAGCAACTTGTCTCCTCAGTCCCCAGACGTTTGCAGACTGTTATAAAAAGAAGAGGGGATGCCACACAGTGGTAAACATGGCCTTGTCCCAACTTTTTTGAGATGTGTTGATGCCATGAAATTTAAAAATAACTTATTTTTCCCTTAAAATGATACATTTTCTCAGTTTAAACATTTGATATGTCATCTATGTTGTATTCTGAATAAAATATTGAAATTTAAAAACTTCCACATCATTGCATTCTGTTTTTATTCACAGTTTGTACAGTGTCCCAACTTTTTTGGAATCGGGTTTGTAATTCCTTTGAAGTTTTGGTGCTTTATGTAACGTTATGTAGTGAAATTGATAAATCCCGTTTGACATTTGTGCTGGCTACTGTATACAGGCCACCAGGGCACCATACAGACTTTACCAGAGAATTTGCTGATTTTCTATCAGAGTTAGTACTGGCTGCAGATAAAGTCCTAATTGTTGGTGATTTTAATATCCATGTAGACAATGAAAAAGACGCATTGGGATTGGCATTTAGAGACATTCTAAACTCTATTGGAGTAAGGCAACACGTGTCAGGACCCACTCATCGCCGTGATCATACGTTAGACCTAATACTGTCACATGGAATAAATGTTGATACCATTGAAATTCTGCAGCAGAGCGATGACATCTCAGATCATTACCTAGTATCATGTACACTTAATTTAGCAAAGGCTGCAAAGCCGTCCCCTCACTTCAAATATGGCAGGACTATCACTGCTGCGACTAAAGATTTCTTTGTAAATAATCTTCCTCATCAGTTTCATCTCCTCAGCATCCCAGATAGCCTAGAGGAACTCGATGTTGCAACAGAAACTATTGACTCTCTCTTTTCCAGCACTTTAGACACAGTTGCTCCCCGGCGCTTAAAGAAGATTAAAGAAAATAGTCCAATGCCGTGGTACAACGAGCACACCCGGGCCCTTAAAACAGCAGCCAGAAAAATGGAGCGCAGCTGGAAGAAAACAAAACTAGAAGTTTTTCGCATTTCGTGGAAAGAGAGCATGATTGCATACAGAAAGACCCTAAAAACTGCTAGATCTGCTTATTTCTCAACTCTCTTAGAAGAAAACAAACACAACCCTAGGTATTTATTCGATACAGTGGCTAAATTAACCAAAGATAAAGCTTCACCTTCTGATGTTTGTAAACAGCACAGCAGTAATGACTTTATGAACTTCTTTACTTGTAAGATTGATAATATTAGGAAAAAATTATAACCATGCAGCCGTCTACTACAGTATCACATCAGACAGTGCATTGTAGTGTCACTGAGGAAAAATTACATTCATTCACTGCTATAGGAGAAGAAGAATTGGCTAAACTCGTTAAATCATCAAAATCAACAACATGTATGCTCGACCCCATACCGACTAAACTACTAAAAGAGATGCTTCCAGAGGTCATAGATCCTCTTCTTAATATCATTAATTCATCCTTGACATTAGGATATGTACCGAAAACTTTTAAGTTGGCTATTATTAAAACACTTATTAAAAAAACGCAACTTGATCCTACAAAATTAGTCAATTACAGGCCAATCTCAAATCTACCCTTTCTGTCAAAAATACTAGAAAAGGCAGTGTCCTCACAATTATGCTCCTTTTTAGAAAGAAATGGTATCTGTGAGGATTTCCAGTCAGGATTTAGACCGTATCATAGTACTGAGACTGCTCTCATTAGAGTTACAAATGATTTACTCTTATCATCCGATCGTGGTTGTATCTCTCTGTTAGTGTTACTCGATCTTAGCGCTGCATTCGATACTATCGACCACAACATTCTTTTGAATAGACTCGAAAATTATGTTGGCATTAGTGGAATATCATTGGCATGGTTTAAATCATACTTATCTGACCATTATCAGTTTGTAGCAGTAAATGAAGAGATGTCACACCGAACACAAATTCAGTATGGAGTACAGCAGGGCTCAGTGCTAGGACCGTTGCTTTTCACCCTGTACATGCTACCACTGGGAGATATTATTAGGAAGCATGGCGTTAATTTTCATTGTTATGCTGACGATACTCAGCTCTATATTTCTTCACGCCCTGACGAAACTTACCAATTCACAAGATTAACAGAATGCATAGCTGATATAAAAAATTGGATGACTAGTAATTTCCTGCAACTTAATTCAGAAAAAACTGAATTTTTAATCATTGGACAAAAAAACTCCACAAGTAGTAACCTAGAATACTGTCTAACACTCGATGGCTGCTCTGTCAAGTCCTCGTCGTCAGTTAGGAACCTGGGTGTGCTCTTTGATACCAATCTCTCATTTGAAAGCCACGTTTCTAGCATCTGTAAAACTGCATTCTACCATCTTAAAAATATATCTAAATTACGGCACATGCTTTCAATGCAAAATGCTGAACAGTTAGTTCATGCGTTCATGACCTCAAGGCTAGATTATTGTAATGCTCTACTGGGTGGTTGCCCTGCTCGCTTAATAAATAAACTGCAGCTTGTCCAAAACGCAGCAGCTAGAGTTCTTACTAGAACCAGGAAGTATGACCATATTAGCCCGGTTCTGGCAACACTGCATTGGCTCCCTATTAAACATCGTATACATTTTAAAATCTTGCTGATTACTTACAAAGCACTAAATGGTTTAGCTCCCCAGTACTTGAGCGAGCTCTTAACGCATTATACTCCATCACGTCTATTGCGGTCTCAAAATTCTGGCCAGTTGATAATACCTAGAATATCAAAATCAACTGCAGGCGGTCGATCCTTTTCCTATTTAGCACCTAAACTCTGGAACAGTCTTCCTAGCATTGTTCGGTGAGCAGACACACTCTGTCAGTTTAAATCTAGACTAAAAACACATCTCTTTACTATGGCATACACATAAAACATTTTTAATTTCTATTATTCAAATCAGTTAAATGATTGTTTTAGGCTGCATTAACTAGGTCAGCCGGAACCGGGAACACTTCCAATAACACCTGATGTACTCGTTACATCATAAGAAGAATGGCATCTACGCTAATGTTAGTCTCTCTGTTTATCCCGAGGTTTACTGCAGCCGTATCCAGACCAGATGGTGCATACAAGAACTAACTTATTCCGTTGTGCATTAAAGAGCTATAACATTAAAGAGATATAATATATAGAGAGAGCTATAGATAAAAAAAAAAAAAGATATGCTTTATCTTATTGCATTTATACTACTATTTTATGAAGTATACTTTATGTAATAAGTATGCTAATCTCAGTGTACATTACTCTAGTAATCTTTTTACTGTACAAAAGTATACTTTTAAGTATTCTTTAAAGTGACAGTAATAAAACTTTTAATTCACTTTTTAATACATGTAGATACATTAACAACTACATTTATCATTTGTTTTGCAACTGTAATACAAGTGAACATAGATATACATCTAGATAGATATAGATATACTAGTTAAACACGTGTAGCATATTTTTTAGTGTATGCACTCATAGAATCCATCTAATGTTTCGTCAGCCATTCAGTAGTGCATATTTGACCCAATGAACATATTTATGGCCAAGGAGTCCTTGAATTTTAACTTTCTATTCATAGTCCTTCTGATGGTTATTCTGCTATACAGTAGTCCAAACTTGACATTGAATCTATTGCTGGCAAAAGATCTAAAAATGTAACTACACAATCTTACAGACTTCTGATGTTACATCTACCACAGAGAAGTCCAATGACCTATTAAACATATTTCTGGACAAAGAGTCTTGGAATTTTAACTTAGCATGCCTACTCATGAACTCTTTCTGATGTTACATCAACCAGACACTAGAGCTGCGGTTACATCAACCAGACATTAGACCATATTTGATCTACTGAACACACTTCTTGCGTCCTTGATCTTGAACTTTCTATAAAAACTCATTTACTCATTCTGATTTTACATCAACTTGGAAAAGAGTCCATATTTGATTAACTGAATACCTTTCTGCCCAAAGATTTCCTGAACATTAAGTTTCAATACATACTAATACTCAATGAGTACTTATAGAAAGTTCAAGATCAAGGACTTTTTGGGTTGTTCATTAGGTCAAATATGGACTACTGACATATGAGTATGTATAGAAACTTGTTTCAGGACTCTTTGAAATTATGTTCAATAGGTAAAATTTAGACTATATAGTTGATGTAACATCAGAAGACATCCATGAGATTATGACCATTATGTCCATTATGACCTACTGAACATCTTTCTGACCGAAGAGTCCTCAAACATTAAGTTTCTATACACAATTATAGACTCCTTCTAATGTTAAAATAGCCAGACAGTAGTCCATATTTGATCTACAGAACATATTTCTGGCCACATAAGGTTTTCAACTATATATTCTCAAAGACTCCTTCTGATGTTAAATTCCAGTTAAGTTAAATACTTAACTTATTTCTGGTCCTCGATAAAGCCATAAAGAAGACCATAATTGACCTACTAAATATATTTCTGGCCAAGGGGTCCACAAAAGTTTTTCAAATATATATTCTCATAGACTCATTCTGATGTTAAATCAGCCATACAAGGTGACCAAGAGCTTATGTCTATGTTTGACCTACTTAACATATTTCTGGCCCAAGAGTCCTCGATCATGAACTTTCTATACATTCCCATTGACTTGTTATTATGTTACGTCAGCCAATCAGAAGACCATAATTGACTTACTGAATATATTTTTGACCAAAGGGTCCACAAAAGGTTTTTACTATATATGAAATGTTTTTCTTTGTTGTTTTTTTTTTACGTTATGGTTATACCGAAGTCCATATTTGACCCACTGAACATATTTCTTGCCCAAGAGTCCTCGATCATGAACTTTCTATACATTCCCATTGACTCCTTCTCATGTTAAATCAGCCAGACTGTAGTCAAATATGACCTATTGAACATCTTTCTGGCCAAAGTGTACTTGAGCTTGAACTTTCTATACATGCTCTTTGACTGCTTTTGATGTTACATCAGCCAGACAGTAGTCTATATTTGACCTTCTTAACATATTTCTGGACGAAGAGTCGTTGATCATGAACTTTCTATACATTCCCATTGACTCGTTATTATGTTACTTCAGCCATACAGAAGCCCATATTTGACCTAATGATCATATTTCTGGCCAAAGGGTCCACAAATGTTTTTACTATATATTCTAATAGACTCCTTCTAATGTTAAATCAGCCAGACAGTAGTCCATATTTGACTTAATGAACATACAGTGCATCCGGAAAGTATTCACAGCGCTTCACTTTTTCCACATTTTGTTATGTTTACAGCCTTATTCCAAAATGGATTAAATTCATTATTTTCCTCAAAATTCTACAAACAATACCCCATAATGACAACATGAAAGAAGTTTGTTTGAAATCTTTGCAAATTTATTAAAAATAAAAAACGAAAAAAATCACATGTACATAAGTATTCACAGCCTTTGCTCAATACTTTGTTGAAGCATCTTTGGCACCAATTACAGCCTCAAGTCTTTTTGAGTATGATGCTACAAGCTTGGCACACTTATTTTTGGGCAGTTTCTCCCATTGGGGAGTATCAGTGCACAGCCATTTTCAGATCTCTCCAGACATGTTCAATCGGATTCAAGTCTGGGCTCTGGCTGGGCCACTCAAGGACATTCACAGAGTTGACCCGTAGCCTCTCCTTTGTTATCTTGGTGGTGTGTTTAGGGTCGTTGTCCTGTTGGAAGATGAACCTTCGCCCCAGTCTGAGGTCCAGAGCGCTCTTGGTCACCTCCCTGACTAAGGCCCTTCTCCCCAAATCGTTCAGTTTGGCCAGGTGGCCAGGTCTAGGAAGAGTCCTGGTGGTTCCAAACTTCTTCCATTTACAGATGATGGAGGCCACTGTGCTCATTGGGACCTTCAATGCTGCAGAAATTTTTCTGTACCCTTCCCCAGATCTGTGCCTTGATACAATCCTGTCTTGGAGGTCTACAGACAATTCCTTGGACTTCATGGCTTGGTTTGTGCTCTGACATGCACTGTTAACTGTGGGACCTTATATAGACAGGTGTGTGCCTTTCCAAATCATGTCCAATCAACTGAATTTACCACATGTGGACTCCAATCAAGTTGTAGAAACATCTCAAGGATGATCAGTGGAAACAGGATGCACTTGAGCTCAATTTTGAGTGTCATGGCAAAGGCTGTGAATACTTGTGATTTTTTCGTTTTTTATTTTTAATAAATTTGCAAAGATTTCAAACAAACTTCTTTCACGTTATCATTATGGGGTATTGTTTGTAGAATTTTGAGGAAAATAATGAATTGAATCCATTTTTGAATAAGGCTGTAACATAACAAAATGTGGAAAAAGTGAACATCAGCCAGTATTTCTGGCCAAAGGGTCCACAAAAGGTTTTTACTTTTAAGGAGTCTATATTCTCATAGACTCCTTCTAATGTTAAATCAGCCAGAAAATAGTCCATATTTGATATATTGTACATATTTCTGGCCAATGAGTCATCAAAGGCTGACTTACTATACATTCTTAAAGACTTATTTTGATGTTACATCAATCATAGTGTAGACCAAATATGACCTGTTGAACATATTTCTGACTAAAGAGTCCTCAATCTTGAACTTTCTATATATACTCATTTACTCTTTCTGATGTTACATCAGCCAGACAGCGGTCAGTATAAGACCAAATGAACATATTTTTAGCCAAACTGTCTTAAATCTTGAATTTGAACTACACTCATTGAAACCTTCTGATGTTTCATCAGAAATGATGCAAGGATGTTTAGGCCAGAAAGGTCAGTAGGTTCAATAGGTCAAATATGGAATACTGTCTGAATCCATATATGAACTATTGAACCTACTGACTGTTCTGGCCTAAACGTCCTTGATCTAAAACTTTCTATACATACTCATTCACTGCTTCTGATTTTACATCTGGTAGACAGTAGTCCATATTTGACCAACTGAATGTATTTTTGGCCAAAAGGTCCTTTGATCTTGAACTTTCTATACAAACTCATTGACACCTTCTGATGTTACATCAGCCATACAGTAGTCCAAATTAGATCTGTCGAACATATGTATGACCAATGAGTCCTGGAACTTTAACTTGCTATACATATAGACTCCTTCTGATGTTACATCAGCCATACAGTAGTGCATATTTGACCTAGTGAACATATTTCTGGCCAAAGAGTCCTCAAAGGGTAACTTACAATACGATCTCATAGACTTCTTAGAGTAGTCCAAATTTGACCTACTGAACATATTTCTGGCCAAAATGTCCTTGCTCTTGAACTTTCTATACATTCTCATTCTGATGTTACATCAGCCAGACAGTAGTCCATATTTGACCTACTGATTATATTTCTGACCAAAGAGTCCTTAAACTTTGACACTATCCATACTCATTGACTCCTTCTTATGTTACGTCAGCCATACATTAGTCTACATTTGACCTACTGAACATATTTCATGAACTTTCAATACATTACCATTGACTCATTCTTATGCTACGTCAGCCAGACAGTAGTCCATATTTGATAAAATATGGACTACTCTATGGCTGTTGTGGCATCAAAAGGTGTCAGAGTATATATAGTCAAAAAGTATGTACAGAAAGTTCAAGATTGAGGACTCTTGCTCACAAATATCTTCAGTATGTCAAATATGGAGTACTTTCTGGCTAATTTAATGAGGAGTTAATGAGAACAAAAAGTAAAAAAAAAAATAAAAAAAACTTTTTTGGACCTTTTAGCCACAAATATGATAAGTAGGTCAAATATAGGACTTCTGTCCTATGTCAAATGTAGACTACTGTATGGCTGACATAACATAAGGAGTCAGTGAGTATGTATAGTAAGTTAATGTTCAAGGACTCTTTGGTCAAAAATATGTTCAGTAGGTCAAATATGGACTGGCTGATGTAACATCAAAAGGAGTTAAAGAGTATGTATAGAAAGTTCAAGCTCAAGTACACTTTGGCCAGAAATATGTTTAGTAGATCATATATGGACTACTGTCTGGCTGATTTAACATCAGAAGTAGTCTAAGAGAATATACAGTTGAAAACCTTTTGTGGACCCCTTGGCCAGAAATATGTTCAGTAAGTCAAATATGGGCTGCTGTATAGCCATAATAACATGTATAAAAAAATAAAAAGAGCTTTTGTTGAAAATTGGCCAGAAATGGGAATCAGAATGGAAGTCAATGAGTATGTAAAGTAAGTTCATGATCGAGGACTCTTGGGTCAGAAATATATTCAGTGGGTCAAATATGGACTTCTGTATAACCATAACATTTTAAAAAGCAACTTAAAAATAACTTTTTGTGGACCCTTTGGCCAGAAATAGAAATCAGAAGGGAAGTCTATGAGTATGTTCAGTGGGTCAAATATAGACTACTGTCTGGCTGACGTAACATAAGGAGTGCTTATTTCTCGACTCTCTTAGAAGAAAACAAACACAACCCTAGGTATTTATTCGATACAGTGGCTAAATTAACCAAAGATAAAGCTTCAACTTCTGATGTTTATAAACAGCACAGCAGTAATGACTTTATGAACTTCTTTACTTGTAAGATTGATAATATTAGGAAAAAAATTATAACCATGCAGTCGTCTACTACAGTATCACATCAGACAGTGCATTGTAGTGTCACTGAGGAAAAATTACATTCATTCAATGCTATAGGAGAAGAATTGGCTAAACTCGTTAAATCATCAAAATCAACAACATGTATGCTCGACCCTATACCGACTAAACTACTAAAAGTGATGCTTCCAGAGGTCATAGATCCTCTTCTTAATATCATTAATTCATCCTTGACATTAGGATATGTACTTTTAAGTTGGCTATTATTAAACCACTTACTAAAAAAACGCAACTTGATCCTACAGAATTAGTCAATTACAGGCCAATCTCAAATCTACCCTTTCTGTCAAAAATACTAGAAAAGGCAGCGTCCTCACAATTATGCTCCTTTTTAGAAAGAAATGGTATCTGTGAGGATTTCCAGTCAGGATTTAGACCGTATCATAGTACTGAGACTGCTCTCATTAGAGTTACAAATGATTTACTCTTATCATCCGATCGTGGTTGTATCTCTCTATTAGTGTTACTCGATCTTAGCACTGCATTCGATACTTTCGACCACAACATTCTTTTGAATAGACTCGAAAATTATGTTGGAATTAGTGGAATTGCATTGGCATGGTTTAAATCATACTTATCTGATCGTTATCAGTTTGTAGCAGTAAATGAAGAGATGTCACACCGATCACAAGTTCAGTATGGAGTACCGCAGGGCTCAGTGCTAGGACCGTTGCTTTTCACCCTGTACATGCTACCACTGGGAGATATTATTAGGAAGAATGGCATTAGTTTTTATTGTTATGCTGATGATACTCAGCTCTATATTTCTTCACGCCCTGACGAAATTTACCAATTCACAAGATTAACGGAATGCATAGCTGATATAAAAAATTGGATGACTAGTAATTTCCTGCAATTTAATTCAGAAAAAACAGAATTTTTAATCATTGGACAAAAAAACTCCACAAGTAGTAACCTAGAATACTGTCTAACACTCGATGGCTGCTCTGTCAAGTCCTCGTCGTCAGTTAGGAACCTGATACCAATCAGGTTTGATACCAATCTTTCATTTGAAAGCCACGTTTCTAGCATCTGTAAAACTGCATTCTACCATCTTAAAAATATATCTAAATTACGGCACATGCTTTCAATGCAAAATGCTGAACAGTTAGTTCATGCGTTCATGACCTCAAGGCTAGATTATTGTAATGCTCTACTGGGTGGTTGCCCTGCTCGCTTAATAAATAAACTGCAGCTTGTCCAAAATGCAGCAGCTAAAGTTCTTACTAGAACCAGGAATTATGACCATATTAGCCCGGTTCTGTCAACACTGCATTGGCTCCCTATTAAACATCGTATAAATTTCAAAATCTAGCTTGTTACTTACAAAGCACTAAATGGCTTAGCTCCCCAGTACTTGAGCGAGCTCTAAACGCATTATACTCCATCACATCTATTGTGGTGTCAAAACTCTGGCCAGTTCACGAGTTCACACTTACATATAATTATGGAGAGTAAATTTAAATGCGTATTTGGGGTGCTGTCCAGGGGGAGGGCTTCGAGCTCGGAATTTGGCCCGAACCCAGAGTACAATCTAACTTAATCCGTTGTGCACTGAATAATAAAATATATTATGCACTGAGTAATGACTCAGATATTGCACTGTATACAAGCACTATCTTATTCCTTTGTGTTGTGCATTGAAGAGATTACATATGTGTGCTGTCGCATTGCATTGCATCCAAGATCTAATTTATTCTGTTGTGAATTGAAGCGATAACACATAACAATGTGCTGTTGCATTTACATAAACAATCTAACAAATTCCGGCGGTGAGTTGCAGAGACAAAAACGTAACATGCTCTCGCATTGCATTACATACAAGATCTAATTCATTGACTTGTGCATTGAAGAATAACACGCGAGATATGCTCTGTTTCATTGCATTGAATTCAGGAATTAGTTCTTGCACAGAGCATATTTTATGTGTTTTTCTTCAGTTCCTAATCTGTTGTGTATTGACGAGATAACATAACATGAGTGCTGTGTCACTGCAATTTATACAATTTCTTTGTGCATTGAAAAGATAACAGATGTGCTGTTGCATTGCATTGCATACGATGTAACTTAATCCGTTGTGCATCGAAGAGATAACACGTGTGCTTTTGCACTGCAATGCACACAAGATCTAAATTAATCTGTTAATCCCAATAGCTCTAAATGAAATGCTTTCTTAAATGAAAAACACAAAATATGCTGTATCATTAGATTGAATACAAGAACTAACTAATTCCGTTGTGCATTGAAGAGATAACGTGTGGTTGCTTTGCATTGCATTACACCATCAAATCAAATCACCTTTATTTATATAGCGCTTTTTACAATGGCAATTGTTTCAAAGCAGCTTCACAGTGGTAACAGGAAAATAATGCAACGGCTCTGGTGAAAACGGTGATGTCATCCAGCTCATTTCAATTATCATATAGTGTCAATGCGGGCAGATCAGTAATATAGTTAAAATTTAAGTGTCCCCAACTGAGCAAGCCAAAAGCCAAAAGCCAGGCTCAGTCGGGGTGCCAGTTCTCCTCTGGCCAACGAACAAATAGTGTATGATTATGATTCTGGCACATTACAGGTCAGAAGTCATATTAGATCAATAGATATTCGTAGGATTATTCGAAAGATTGGAGTCGTCACGCCGGGGACGGGTTTAATGAGGATGTCGTGTCGATGCGGCATTTACAGGGGGGAGTTTAATTGACACGGTCTCTACAGACCCTTCAGAGATATGGTCGTCATGTCCAGGCTAAGGGCTACCATCTGGTCTGGATACGGCCCGGATCGGCCGACTGCAGTAAACCTCGGGATAAACAGAGAGACTAACATTAGCATAGATGCCATTCTTCTTATGATGTAACGAGTACATCAGGTGTTATTGGAAGTGTTCCCGGTTCCGGCTGACCTAGTTAATGCAGCCTAAAACAATCATTTAACTGATTTGAATAATAGAAATTAAAAATGTTTTATGTGTATGCCATAGTAAAGAGATGTGTTTTTAGTCTAGATTTAAACTGACAGAGTGTGTCTGCTTCCCGAACAATGCTAGGAAGACTGTTCCAGAGTTTAGGTGCTAAATAGGAAAAGGATCGACCACCTGCAGTTGATTTTGATATTCTAGGTATTATCAACTGGCCAGAATTTTGAGACCGCAATAGACGTGATGGAGTATAATGCGTTAAGAGCTCGCTCAAGTACTGGGGAGCTAAACCATTTAGTGCTTTGTAAGTAATCAGCAAGATTTTAAAATGTATACAATGTTTAATAGGGAGCCAATGCAGTGTTGCCAGAACCGGGCTAATATGGTCATACTTCCTGGTTCTAGTAAGAACTCTAGCTGCTGCATTTTGGACAAGCTGCAGTTTATTTATTAAGCGAGCAGGGCAACCACCCAGTAGAGCATTACAATAATCTAGCCTTGAGGTCATGAACGCATGAACTAACTGTTCAGCATTTTGCATTGAAAGCATGTGCCGTAATTTAGATATATTTTTAAGATGGTAGAATGCAGTTTTACAGATGCTAGAAACGTGGCTTTCAAATGAGAGATTGGTATCAAAGAGCACACCCAGGTTCCTAACTGACGACGAGGACTTGACAGAGCAGCCATCGAGTGTTAGACAGTATTCTAGGTTACTACTTGTGGAGTTTTTTTGTCCAATGATTAAAAATTCAGTTTTTTCTGAATTAAGTTGCAGGAAATTACTAGTCATCCAATATTTTATATCAGTTATGCATTCTGTTAATCTTGTGAATTGGTAAGTTTCGTCAGGGCGTGAAGAAATATAGCAATGAAACATATACATAACAATGAAAATTAACGCCATGCTTCCTAATAATATCTCCCAGTGGTAGCATGTACAGGGTGAAAAGCAACGGTCCTAGCACTGAGCCCTGCGGTACTCCATACTTAACTTGTGTTCGGTGTGACATCTCTTCATTTACTGCTACAAACTGATAACGGTCGGATAAGTATGATTTAAACCATGCCAGTGAAATTCCACTAATGCCAACATAATTTTCGAGTCTATTCAAAAGAATGTTGTGGTCGATAGTATCGAATGCAGCGTTAAGATCGAGTAACACTAACAGAGAGATACAACCACGATCGGATGATAAGAGTAAATCATTTGTAACTCTAATGAGAGCAGTCTCAGTACTATGATACGGTCTAAATCCTGACTGGAAATCCTCACAGATACCATTTCTTTCTAAAAAGGAGCATAATTGTGAGGACACTGCCTTTTCTAGTATTTTTGACAGAAAGGGTAGATTTGAGATTGGCCTGTAATTGACTAATTTTGTAGGATCAAGTTGCGTTTTTTTAATAAGTGGTTTAATAATAGCCAACTTAAAAGTTTTCAGTACATATCCTAATGTCAAGGATGAATTAATGATATTAAGAAGAGGATCTATGACCTCTGGAAGCATCTCTTTTAGTAGTTTAGTCGGTATGGGGTCGAGCATACATGTTGTTGATTTTGATGATTTAACGATTTTAGCCAATTCTTCTTCTCCTATAGCAGTGAATGAATGTAATTTTTCCTCAGTGACACTACAATGCACTGTCTGATGTGATACTGTAGTAGACGGCTGCATGGTTATAATTTTTTTCCTAATATTATCAATCTTACAAGTAAAGAAGTTCATAAAGTCATTACTGCTGTGCTGTTTACAAACATCAGAAGGTGAAGCTTTATCTTTGGTTAATTTAGCCACTGTATTGAATAAATACCTAGGGTTGTGTTTGTTTTCTTCTAAGAGAGTTGAGAAATAAGCAGATCTAGCAGTTTTTAGGGCCTTTCTGTATGCAATCATGCTCTCTTTCCACGAAATGCAAAAAACTTCTAGTTTTGTTTTCTTCCAGCTGCGCTCCATTTTTCTGGCTGCTGTTTTAAGGGCCCGGGTGTGCTCGTTGTACCACGGCGTTGGACTATTTTCTTTAATCTTCTTTAAGCACCGGGAAGCAACTGTGTCTAAAGTGCTGGAAAAGAGAGAGCCAATAGTTTCTGTTGCAACATCGAGTTCCTCTAGGCTATCTGGGATGCTGAGGAGATGAAACTGATGAGGAAGATTATTTACAAAGAAATTGTTAGTCGCAGCAGTGATAGTCCTGCCATATTTGAAGCGAGGGGACGGCTTTGCAGCCTTTGCTAAATTAAGTGTACATGATATTAGGTAATGATCTGAGATGTCATCGCTCTGCTGCAGAATTTCAATGGTATCAACATTTATTCCATGTGACAGTATTAGGTCTAACGTATGATTACGGCGATGAGTGGGTCCTGACACGTGTTGCCTTACTCCAATAGAGTTTAGAATGTCTCTAAATGCCAATCCCAATGCTTCAATGTTTTTCATTGTCTACATGGATATTAAAATCACCAACAATTAGGACTTTATCTGCAGCCAGTACTAACTCTGATAGAAAATCAGCAAATTCTCTGGTAAAGTCTGTATGGTGCCCTGGTGGCCTGTATACAGTAGCCAGCACAAATGTCAAACGGGATTTATCAATTTCACTACATAACGTTACATAAAGCACCAAAACTTCAAAGGAATTATATTTGAAACTAGACTTCTGAGTAATACCGAAGATATTATTATAAATTACAGCAACACCTCCCCCTTTACCTTTCAGACGCGGCTCGTGTTTATAACAATAATCTTGGGGGGTGGACTCATTTAAAGTAATGTAATCGTCAGGTTTTAGCCAGGTTTCTGTCAAACACAGCACATCTAGGTTATGATCTGTAATCATATCATTAACAATAAGCACTTTTGAGGAAAGGGATCGAATATTCAGCAGCCCAAGCTTTATCATTTGATCATCTGTATTATATCTGTTGTTTATTTGTTGGACATCAATTAAATTTTTACCGTTGAATGGTTTTGATGGTTTTTTTGTATTTACTAATTCGTGGAACAGACACAGTCTCTATGTGATAATATCTAGGTGAAAGAGTCTCTATGTGCTGGGATTTATCTGACTTCTGTGACGTGAGACAGCTAGCAGGCGGTCGGGTAAGCCAGTCCGTCTGCTTCCTGACCTGGGCCCCAGTTAGTCAATGTTTAGCAATGTTACCATGTAACTTACAGTTTTTTTTACAATTGCTAACAAGCGTTTACCAATACTTAAAATACTTTTTCTAAACTCTTAACACAGCAACACACCTACATCACACAATTAGCCAAATAGTTAATTTTCTGCCCAAAACCATATTTTGTTAAATAAATACAAACTCTACATTTCATAATGCTAAAAACCTTTTTCTGCATATACTAACTATATCAAAACACAGCAAATATGATTCAAAATCGAGTCATTTTGTCAAAACACTAGTTTTCTATCCAACATGAACATATAGTCAGTCATAGCGCAATGGCTGTCAAAATACTAACAGCTGATTGCATTACAAAAATGTAAACACTTCTACATTTTTGGTTTATTTTTTGATGGTGCCCCCTTAGTGCCCTATGCAGACCGCATATTCTGCGTATATGGAACAGTTGTATATGGAATTGTTGTAGTAAAAGCTTTACATGAAGATTTTACTGAAATAAAAACATGAAATTGCTGCAATTGATCAACAAGAAACCCAACATACATGGTGTTTGGTTACTAGTACAGTTTTTTTCAATTGCTAACAAGCACTGTTCAATACTGAAACCACATTTTCAAAACTCTTCATACAGTCTGCATTACCAAGATTAATTTTGGCCAAACAGTTCATTTAACCTCCAAAACTCAGTCAGACAACAAAACACTTCATACATTTTTAAAAATAAGCTCGTTCCACCAATCACTGGCAACAAATTCTCATTCAGAAAACATGCATGTCACTCATAACACACTGACCTAAAAAACATTAACAACAGGGAGCATTACATAAATTATGACCTTTTATTTTTAAAGTTTGAATGAATTTTCACATAAACAGTATTTCATTATAGAATAACAGATTTTTAATTTATTGAATGTACTAAAGCATACGTATGTAACAAGAATGAATCAGAAATAATTAGTTCTTTGAATATAGTACTTTACAGTTTCTCAATCGATTTGGTACATTTCTCCAAACTCAGGTAACAGCTCTCAAAACAGTTAACACAGCAAACTAAACACACTCTTATGTTGGCGAAGTATTCACTGCACAATGAAACACAGCATTTTATTCTAGTAATGCATTTATTAAAATTCAATATTAACATCAAAACTAAAAGTGTGTTCTCTGTTGATTTGATAAATTCAGCTGAAGATACACAAAGAAATAAATGAAAATACATGTTTTTCATTAAGTTCTTTAATGAGGAGTTCAGGTGTATAACAATGAGTTGTCACCCCACAATCGCAACTCCTTCACTCTAACGGAGTTCCTCTCAAAGGGCACTTTGTATACTTGCTTCATTCGGATTGCATTTCTCCTTAGAACACGATCAGTTGTGGAGAGACTGCATTGGTGGATATTGTGGAATAGTTGATTGTCCTTGTGTTATTCTTTGCTGAATTTCTTTGAGGCAGAGGGTGTTGTTCTGGACCACCATGTCAACAATGGAATGCTGTTGTTCAATTGAAAGAAGTCTTGTTCGTCCACCTGAATGTTCTCTAACTTCAATTCTGAAAAATGTTTGGACAAGCAGGAACATTTACTGTAGAAATCTAGACCTATGTCAAACAAGACTACATTGACTCTCATTGTAGAAGTAGAATGATATAGTTACTTACCGGTTTTCCCTCTGAAATGTGTGGATAATTGAAGCCACTGTGGATCTGTTTATATTGGGCTGAACTCTCTGCCCAGCTTCTCTCAGTGAGAGACCATGATTTGACATGGTCAATAAGTGTGGCTCTGATTTCATTTGAAACACGCGTGTACCCTATCCTTTTACCTCTCCTCCCTCCTCTTACACCTTGCCCTCCTCTTCCTCTCTGTTCATCTCTTCTTATATTTTCTACTCTTTCTCTTTCCACTATACCATTACCCTCTAATCTATCCATCTCTTCTCCCTCTACTCTATCTTTTCCTCTTCCTACGTCATCAGCTCTTCTTTCTCTTGCTCCTACATCTTCAGCTCTTCTTTCTCTTTTTCCTACATCCTCAGCTCTTCTTCCTCTTTCTCCTACATCCTCAGCTCTTCTTTCTCTTGCTCCTACATCTTCAGCTCTTCTTGCTCCTTCTCCTACATCTTCAGCTCTTTCTCCGTCTCCTCTTCTTCTCCCTCTACCCTGTCCACCACCTCTCACTCTTACACCTCTTCCTTTTCCACTGCTCATTCTTCTTCTTTTTATTGTCTTTTCTCCTCATTCATCTTTGTTGTTTTTCTCTTCCCCTTTTGTAGTTGTTGTAATTAAGACAGCTGTGTGAACAATTAGGAAATTGGCTTTTTCTGTGTTGAGTGGATTACTAACTCATCAGATATCAATTTGTGGTTAATTGAGGACACAAGGTGTGCAACTGACTATTTTACAATTCACAGAGTTTTGTTTGTTGTGTTTTGAAAATGGTACAAAAATGCTTGTGATCTTTGTGAAGACCAATGAAAAAGCTGCAAATGTTTTTCCTGATATATTAAAGATTTGGTTGGCTGTATGAACTGCTGTGATAACATTAGAGAATTTTGTGTACAGTGTTTTGAGAAAATTATGCTTTTGATTTGTAATTTGTATGAAATGGAGAATTTACTATCTGTTTAGGACAGTTACAAAGTGTACAGATCACTGTGTTAAATGTTTTGAGAGCAGTTACCTGAGTTTGGAGAAATGTGCCAAATCGATTGAGAAAAACTGTATTTGTGAAAATACTGTAAATAGGTGAAAAAAGAAAAAAAGAAACAAATCCTGAAATTCCAGGGCAAAAAACAAAACAAAAAAACAACACATCAACAACACATGTAGTCTAATCACTCATTGTAAAGTCCTCTGAAGGTTCTAGTCCTCCCTCTCTCTTGCATTAGGCCACAAGTTCTCATGAACATCACATCTGATGTCTAATCCAAAGTATCTTCTGGAATGTCTAATCCAACCCTGGCAGTCTTCAGGAGAAATGTCTCCACACCCCGCATTCATTGCCTCCAGTAAAGTCATCTGGTCATGTGGATGGTGGTCATAAACCTTCCACCTCCATGCAGAGAAAAACTCCTCTATGGGGTTTAAGAAGGGGGAGTATGGAGGCAGGAATAATACTGACATCCTGGGATGTGCTGCGAACCAGTCTGTGACTGCAGCAGAGTGGTGGAATGCCACATTATCCCACACAACAACGAAGGTAGGGCAGTTTGATGCCCCTCGCCTTCTCTCCTCTGCTGGCACAAGTTAATTATGCAGGTCATTCAGAAAAGAAATAAGCCTCTCTGTATTGTAGGGGCCAATGAGTGGTTTGTGTAACAGCAAACCATCATTGGACAGTGCTGCACACATCGTGATGTTAGCTCCTCTCTGGCCTGGGACATCCACGGTTGCTCTCTGTCCAATCACATTTCTTCCCCTGCGTCGTGTTTTTGCCAAGTTGAATCCAGCTTCATCCACAAAGATAAAAGTATGTGGAGTTCGACTGGCTTCCATCTCCATTTCCCTCTAAATTACAGTTTTACAGTAATTTACATTATGCATAACTGCATGTGTATGTACCCTGTTTGGTTACTGAACAGATATCTTACCTGGACATACTGACACCGGAGTTCTTTCACTCGTTCAAAATTTCTCTCAAAGGGTACAGTGTACAATTGCTTCATCCTTATTTTATGTTTCTCTAGGACTCTGGCAATTGTCGTTGTGCTGACCATATTCACATTACCAAAAGTGATATTGTCTGCCAGCAAATTCTATCCCGAATTTCCCGCAGTTTTATTGCATTGTTGGCAGTTTCCATGTGAACAATGCCAATTTCCTGCACATCTGAAAAGATTCTGCCTCTCCCTCCTCTCTGAGGCAACCTTTGGATCCTAAAACACAACAATTACTGTATTGTAATAGGTTTCAAAATTTTGACATATTGTATTGTACTGTAATATGTATCATCTCACCTGTTGTTTTGCCGGAAAATTCGTATTATTGACGCAACTGTTGAGCGGTGCAGATTTGGTTGCATCCTTAGGCCGGCCTCTTTCAAAGTGAGACCATGGTTCACAACATGGTCAATAATTGTGGCCCTTATTTCATCAGATATCACCGCTCTTGGTCTTCCTCTCCTTTGTCCTCCACGCACTCTCCCTCGTACTCTTTCCCCACCAACCTGTCTTCTGTGATCCATATTTCTAAACAAAATCAGTTCCAAGCTATCCCCTTTTACTAAAACATGGTAATGAGACTAAAGCAGGACACCTGGGTTGGCTTTGAGCTGAAATTGCAATTAGCTTGGAATGATTATTATTTCATTTTCTGCTAAGATTTTCTATATTTCAAAATAATTACTGCAGAAATGCTTGAAATTTGCCATCATTCTGATTTCAATGTGCTTTTATCAGTTTTGAAAGCAGTGTGTTAGCATATGAAAAATATCCTGCAAATATATCGTTTTTTGCAGTTTGTGGAATATGAATGACAAAAGTGTTTGTGGATTTTGAAAAACGTGGTAATTGAATGCATTTTGTCTGAAAGCAATGAAAAATTATTCACAGTTTGGTCTGTATACACTTGTGTGTCGCTGAACGTGTGAAGAGTTTTGAAAATGTGGTTTCAGTATTAAACAACGCTTGTTAGCAATTGAAAAAAACTGTAAAGCTTCTGTGGCGGAAAAAAGTATAAACAATTTTTTCTTGCAATGGTGAGTTTACATATCACAATTCTGACATTTTTGAATTGTTAGATATAAACTAGGAATGGAGAGAAAAAAGTCCGAATTGTGAGATAAAAAGTCACAATTACCTTTTGTATTTTCTATTCCATGGCAGAAATAAGCTTTCATAGGTTTCACATGTGTAAGTGGGAAAAACATAAAGATGCACAGTCTGAAACGTGTTAATTTTGTGTGAAAAGGACATGAATTGTGTTAATGGTATGGCCACAACAGACGGGTGTTGTGCTAATTGTGTTTAGAGTTTTGAAAACGTGACTACAGATTGGACAAAATATGTTAGCAATTGAAAAAAAAAAAAAATTATTTATTTATTTATTGGTCAAAAACTCATCGTTATACAACTAAACTTGTCATTAAAGAACTTTGAAGAACACGATTAAAGAACACGAAAAACGTATTTTCATTCATGTATTTGTGTATGTACAGCTGAATTTGTTATTAAATCAACAGAGAACACACTTGTAGTTTTGATGTTTAGTATTTATTTTTTGATAAATGCATTACTAGAATAAACTGCAGTGCTTCATTATGCAGTGAATACTGAACTGTTTTACCACCAGTGTGTTTAGTTTGCTGTGTTAATTGTTTTGAGAGCAACAACATTCATTTGGAGAAATGTGTCAAATCGATTGAGAAAAACTGTAATAAATTAAGAACTATGTATCTTTCCTTTCCTATACCTCCCAAAGCTAAGGAAGTACAATTAAATTTTTTTAACGATATTTACCCATCCTTAGAGCTTCTTAGATATAGATTTAATACTGATCACAATAGCTGTGATTCCGAAATCGAAACAACAGCACATTTGTTTTTTGATTGTTTACAGTTTTTTCAATTGTAACATACTTTTGTCCAATCTGTAGTCACATTTTCAAAACTCTAAACACAATTAGCATAACATCCGTCGGTAACGCTTTAGATTACAGCCCGGAAAGTACTGCGTAAGTAAAGCGAATTTACAGCGTAACTTTCAGTAATTATAGTGTAACTATAAAGTAAGTGCGTGTAGTTATAAGGGAACAATATGTAATATTTGGGGAATAAAGGGGTAACTATCAGGAAAATTAACAAATTATTTATACTGTAAGTATTTTTTAATTAAGGGGTAATTATCCATGTAGTTACAGGGTAAGTATGAATCTGCTGGCTGTAAATTAAAGTGGTGCTTGTTCCCCTCTTGTTTTATGTAGTTACAGGGTAAGTATGAATCTACGGGCTGTAAATTGAAGTGGTGCTTGTTCCCCTCTTGTTTCATGTAGTTACAGGGTAAGTATGAATCTACGGGCTGTAAATTAAAGTGGTGCTTGTTCCCCTCTTGTTTCATGTAGTTATAGGGTAAGTACAATAAAAACACGTACACAATCTGATATCACTCGGAAATCTTTATTTAAAAAACAACTTTTTTAAAACAGATTTACAACACTTATTCATTTCTCTTGCTTGGCTTCTCCTCCTCTTGTTCCTCTTCTTATTCGTTCTTGACACAGATGAATCTTAAGAAGGAATCCTATGTCTCTAGCTATTCTGTAACTATATTATGTATTTAAAGAAAATACAGTGCACGCAGAAATGTCCTCACCGTTTACTCATTAAACCGTAAACTATCGCTTCCGACCAGCAGTCATCTGCATGAATGAGAGGGTTGAGTTCACGCTTGACGTAACTTAAAATGTGACTGGTCACTCGGATATCGGATGCCGTCTGTTTTTATTTTCATTTTTTTAAATTAATGCTCACAACAGTAAACAAACAATAACATAATATATGATAATAGCAATGATAAACAAACAAGACTAGAAGACAGAGACGCCAGAGAAACAGAGTCGCCACTCGCGCGAGACCGTCATGAAAGCTTTAAGCTTCTTTACTCACGCACGCGCTGGTAACAGTTGGTCAGATGTGAAAAGATTAGTAAATTATGAGATCATCTCTGGATGTACTTTTTCTTTTAATAAATAATAATACAGAATATCAAAAGACATGGGATTGCTCTTAAGATCCATTAGTGGAAATAACAAAAAAGAAGAAGAGGAACAAGAAGAGGAAGACAAGCAAGAGAAACAAAAAAGGGATAAAACGTGCCACTTTCTGTCAGGACGTTATTATTTGAAATGAAAAAGTTTATTTAAAAAAAATGAATAAGAAGTGTCATAAATCTGTTTTGAATTAAGTTGTTTTTCAATAAATGTTTCCGAGTGATATCAGATTTTGTACGTGTTTTTTATTGTAGAAATGAAACTATTAACAGCCCGCAGATTCATACTTACCCTGTAACTACATGGTAACCAAAGACCATGTATGTTGGGTTTGTTGTTGATCAATGGCAGCAATTTCATGTTTTCATTTCAGTAAAATCTTCATGTAAAGATTTACTACAACAATTCCATATACAACTGTTCCATATACGCAGAATATGCGGTCTGCGTAGGGCACTAAGGGGGCACCATCCCACCCTCTATGCGGGCATCATCAACACCCCACGCCCAGAAAGCAATTTCAATGGAAGTGGCAACTGAAGTTCTGCATATAGGGCCTCATTTGACCAGTGGCTGCCCTGAGCAATTCTGTTACTTTCTTCTTTTTTTTCTACTGTACATTCTATAATTTAATGACCCTTAAATTTTTAGATGTATGTTGCTATGTTGCCAAGAATGCACACAATCAGCACTCAACCAAAAATTTAGAAATGTTTACATGTAAGCATTCTACTTTTACTGCAGTAAAAGGAAATGTAATTATAAAAACAATAGATTTTATATTGTCTGCAGGTAGAACTGAAACATGGCAAGTAACGCAGTTTTTGTAATGCCATCAGCTGTTAGTATTTTGACAGCCATTGCGCTATGATTGACTATATGTTCATGTTGGATAGAAAACTAGTGCTGTGTTTTGACAGAATGACTCGATTTTGAATCATAATTGCTGTGTTTTGATAGAGTTAGTATATGCAGAAAAGGTTTTTTTGTATTTATTTAACAAAATATGGTTTTGGGCAGAAAATTAACTATTTGGCTTATTGTGTGATGTAGGTGTGTTGCTGTGTTAAGAGTTTAGAAAAAGTGCTTTAAGTAATTGGTAAACGCTTGTTAGCAATTGTAAAAAAAAATGTAATTACAGTTTTTCTGAATTGCTAAAACACATTTCTTGAAACCATCACTCATTTTCTCACAACATTAAACACAAATCCAAATCCTCAAACTACATTCACAAAACCCCTGACTCTTCTGGCAAAATCAAACAATTGCCTCAAAACTATTTCACCTGTTCTCAAAATCAAACAAAGCTTTCAGATCATACAAACATGAGTCAATAATATAAGCACTACAGTTCAATCATTAGGCACTACATCAAAAAATGGAGAACACAGCATCCAGACCATGAGGTTACAGAAAAAAAAATTATATTGCATGCACTAAAAAAATGTTGCAATTATGTAAAAAAGTATAGTAATCAAAAGCTAGATATGGTGAATATATTGTATACTGTGTACTGCAAGTACAGTATTGTATTGAATATTGTATGGTAATGAACACTTCAACACTTTCACTGTAAAAATACAGCAGTTTAAATGCAAAAGGTCAAAGAAAACTCTAAATGAAAAGTGTTACAGTACACTCAAAAACGTTGTGCAACCGCAAAATCAAGGTCAGTAAGAGATTGATTCTTACGGTGGCCGAGAGAGCTCAACGCGCTGCAAATGAAGAAAACACATGCAAATAGAAAAAACACCAGCAAATAAAGAAAACATCTTCATCAGTTCGATGAAGTTCACAACACATGCAAATACAAAAATGCGCTGCAAAAGTCCACAACACATGCAAATACAAAAACGCGCTGCAAAAGTCCACAATACATGCAAATACAAAAACGCGCTGCAAATACTCACAACACATGCAAATAGGGAAATGCGCTGCAAAAGTCCACAACACATGCAAATACAGAAACGCGCTGTTATCAGAACATGTTGAAGTAGAGCTCTCATCGCTGAGTTTTTAGTTTCACTTTCTGCAGTGAATAATTGACTGGGATTTGAGACATAAAATCAAGTAAATTATTAAAAAATATATTCTTTATTATTAATAATTTATTAATAATATTTTTTAATGCAAAATAATAATATTTTTTAATGCACGAGCTGCAAATAGGCCTGCTCATAATGCAGGGGGTGGGGGGGGGGTCCCCCACCCCCTGCATTATGAGCAGGCCTATTTGCAGCTCGTTTTTGTATTTGCATGTGTTGTGAACTTTTGCAGCGCGTTTCTTTATTTGCGTGTTGTGGACTTTTGCAGCGCGTTTCTCTATTTGCATGTGTTGTGAGTATTTGCCGCGCGTTTTTGTATTTGCATGTGTTGTGAACTTTTGCAGCGCGTTTCTCTATTTGCATGTGTTGTGAATATTTGCAGCGCAGTTTTGTATTTGCATGTGTTGTGAACTTTTGCAGCGCGTTTCTGTATTTGCATATGTTGTGGACTTTTGCAGTGTGTTTCTGTATATGCATGTGTTGTGAACTTTTGCAGCACATGTGTTGTCAAACTGATGAAGATGTTTTCTTTATTTGCTGATGTTTTTTCTATTTGCATGTGTTTTCTTCAGTTGCAGCGCGTTGAGCTCTCTCGGCCACCGTAGGATTCTGCCTCAGCATCGCTAGGTCCGGCCTGAGTCGTCAAGTCAAGTCCTCTTTATTTTTATAGTGCTTTATACAATACATATTGTTCCAAAGCAGCTTTACAGTAATAACAGGAAAATGATGATCAGTGATGCAAAGAGAGTTCATTTCGGCTGTACAGCAGCTCTAAAAGAAAATAGTGTCATTGTTTAGCTGAAGTCAGTTCAGTGTTGATTTAGTCCTGTTGTAAAGATCATTAATTATTAAATTAGTTTATTTAATCTATAAAGCAGGTCTGGAGAAAACAGCGATGTCAACGTCCAGCTCAGTTCAGTTCTCACTCAATAGTGTCAGTGCAGTCAGATCAATCATATTGTTGAATATTGTTGAATATTGTTGAGGACTCCACATGCATGCAATGTCGTCTCTTTCCAGGCAAAGGGAAAAATCCTCTGTTGTGCCAGATCAAGTCTTGACAACATTCTCCACACCTTGCTCTTTCTCATCCTCAGCCTCTTCCTCCTCGTCCACCATCTCTTACACGTACTCTTCCTCCTCTCCCTCTCAGACTGTTTCCCTCTATTGCTGGTATCAACATTCAGTGCACCTATGTCACCTGTGCACCTGAACAGCCTATATTTTGTACAGTTGGCTTAATCACATCATTAGAAATAAGTGTGAACAATTTTGACTAGTTGTGTGCAAACGATGACAACTGTGTTTTAGTTGTGTTTAACCTTTGCCTCTTGTGTTTAGTGCTTTGTGACTCAAATGTATCACAATGTGAAATGTGTTTTAGTGAGTGAGAATATGTTTAGAGTTTAGCAAAAAAGAGTGCATGAGATTTGCAAACAGTGTCTAAGTGCATGAACTTGTTTAAGGTTTTGCAGAAAGAGTGATTTATTTGACAAATTGGTTTAGGCTATTGAGAATTTGGTTCAGAGAATGGGGTTTAGTGTTTTAGTAATTCAGAAAAACTGTAGTGGCTTAAATTTACAATTAATTTGATTCCTTCATTTTCTAAAAATGACATAACTTTTGGAATAATAATGGAAGATAGTACACGTTCAATTTCTACTGAACAATATTTTTCATGGGGAAATGTTATATTCATAAATGTAAATGCCCTAAAACAAAGCCTTTGTTTTCTGTTTTTCAGAAAGAATTTGGGATTTTCTGTAAATCTTTAAGAATGTTAATGTTAACTGAAAAGTGGTAGAAGACTACTTTATTGAAGAAATTTAAACTATTGGAAGGCCCGGTTGTATAATTTTTATTTTTGTTTAATTTTTTTATTTGACCTTTTTTCCCCTTTTTTTCTTGCTTTTTCTCTGATTTTGTTTCCTTTCTATATAAAATTTAGAGATTGTATATGATTTTGTATTGCCTTATTGTAATTGTGTTTTCTTGCATTAAAAAACAAAACAAAACAAAAACAAAAAACAAATATTCAGTTTTGCTCTCAGAGGGACTTCAGGTCCACAGATTTCCGTGTGCAGCGCGCCCTCTGTCGTCCTCTCTTCAAATCTCTCTCCAGTGTGATTAGTAACACAGCGACGCTGTTCCGTTTCCAAGCGCAACCAAAAAGCACAACAGTGCTCTTCTCGCCACCTTTCATTGCTAATCTTTCAGTCGTGAACATCATTCCCACTTTATTTTAATGACAGTGCCTTTTGATGCTCGAGCCTGATGTTAACGCACTATATTTCATTCTAGAGTTGTTTATTTTCACTCCTTGTCACGATAAAACTCCGCATCGCCCTGCTGTAATGGTAAGTAGCTTAGCCAGCTAACATTAGCTAATCTGATGGAAAACTAGATAATAAATCATGTGTGTGGCTACATTTTACTAGTTTGTTAACATACCCGTTATTTCTGAGCAATAAGCTGATGCGATCTCTAAAATAAGCAGTTTAAGAGTGGGAAAAGAGTGAATACTAGCCGGATCTATAAGATGACATCAGTAGGTTGTAATGTTTTCAGGCCATTGATACTATTAAATGCAATGTGAGTTCAGTGTAACATAATACTGATATATTTTTCTTTATTATATGAAATATCAAATCATAAGCTGTTCAGAAATCAACGTAATTTTTGCGAAAGGGTTAACGTTATATAGGCCAGATCAAACAGATCACTGCCCTATAATTGTTATTATTGATATAATTAACCAGTAAAAGTGTTTTGAATAAAGGTTCTTTTAATAAGAGACACCTATAGACAACAATACAATTTTCTGTGTTTAAAATGTCTGAATATATTGGAAAATTCAACTATTTATCACATAAACTCGACAACTTGTCACATCAAATCAAATGTATCACATAAAATATATAAACAATTGCGTTTTTGAGAAAAGTTTATTAATTTAATTGTATACATCTTTAAACCAGATATTGTAAATCAGCTTCAAAGTTGTGTGAGTTTTACAGTGATATAGCCTAATATTCTTATAGATCTTAGTACAGTGGGTTGGTGTTAAAGTGTCATTCAGCCAGAAGAGGGCGCTGTTTCTCTGTAGTAAGTTTTCTGCTACAAGCTTTATCTGTAAAGCTGTTTGCCATTAAATATAATATTCTGTGGCTTTCCCTAAAGGCTGATTTTGGGTTTAATGAGCACCATCAGAATGAGGTGATAAACTACATGCGCTTTGCCCGCTCCAAACGGGCCTTGAGACTGAAGACAATCGACTCCTGTTTCCGAGACTTGAAGGACAGTAGGTGAGAGAATGCAAGCCTATGCCGTTTGTGTATTCACATAACTTTATTTTAGTTTCCTTTCTTTTCTGACTTGTTCCCCCTCTCTACCTACATAATAAAGGCTCATAGAGGAGACTTATACGGTGGACGAGGTGTCTGACATGCTTGACGGGCTGCAGGTGCTGGTGCGTGGAGAAGTGGAGATGGAACTCATAAACACAGCTCACACTAACGTGCTTCTGCTGCGACAACTCTTTTCCCAGGCGGAGAAATTCTATCTGAGACTGCAAACAGACATTTCTGAGCTGGAGAACAGGTGAGGAAAAGGAAGAAACAATTTGTCGCTACTTCCATTTCATTGCAACTTTTTCGAGGAGAAACAAACCATCTGATAATAGAAATGTATAGAAGTAAAGTAAAAGTCTTTTTCTTCTCACATAATAAAATAATTTTATAAACATAACAAGGTTTCTGCAGTCCTTCTTAAGATGTCATCAAGATGTCCCACCAAGACTCCAATCTGAGGAAGATGTAGAATATCAGAAGACCTGAAACGCATCTGCCAGGCAGTGGGCAGTGTGTAGACTCAGAACAGGTAGAAAACAAAAGAAACGCTACTTAAGCCAGAGAAACTCTACCTAAAAACTGCATATTTTTGTGGAAGAACTACAGAAGCTGCAGGGAAAAGCTCAGGAAGAGGGAAGAAGTTTATTGGGTTAAAAAAATTTCTAGGTGCCACTGTTGACTGGCTTATGGCTAGCAAGAGTTTGTTAAACCTCAAAGTATAGTTTATTTTTTGTGGTATGTACCAGGAGTGGAAGGTCAGTAAAGAAAATCAACTCGGAAACTGCATACTGATGAACCAGATCTAAACAGTTATAGGTGAAGGAGAGAAACAAAAGGACAGAAGATGAGAGAAGATGTCCTTGAGGCACTTCAATACCCTAGTTCTTCACAAAGTCACCTGGTTATAGTTTTATAATAAAGGAGTGGATAGTTCATCATTAATTGACTGTTAACAAAATTGTCTTGGTGTTGTAATTGTTAATGTACTTATCATGCTAACCACCAGACTGAATTATAATAATTTGAGGGGCTTAAGATGAGAAATTGGTGGCAATATGCTTAATTTCTCTCATGATCTCATATTTGTGACCCATGTGCTCTTGCTCCACTGTCAGAGTCAAAACCACATCCTTCCTACTAATCTGGTCGGGCCTCATGCTGAAAGGTCAGCTGAAAGTTATACTTTCACTCTTGAAGCTGGCAGATTTCTATGTTGATGATGAAGACATCTGAGAGGTCATCAGGCTAGGACATTTGGAATGCCATAGTGTTCTTAAGGCCTGTTCGCACCAAGGACAATAACTATAACAATAATGATAAAGATATATATTTTTAAAAATCATTCTAAATATAAAAGAATAGCAGAGTCCACACCACAACTATAATGATAATGGAACAGGGAAAAGATATAATTGAAATTACTTGCAGAACAAGTTTTTCCATCTGATGAACGATAAAAACATTGACAGCCAATCAGAAACCATTCTGCTTTAAAAGCTTGAGGATTTAAAGTGGCAGATGACAAAACTGTAGCACACGATTAGAATAAACAGAATTATATTGTCCACTGGTGTGGACACTAATATAGTTATAGTTATTTTTAGTTATCATAAATTGTTATTTTTATAGGTTTTTTATATTTATATCTTGGTGTGAACGGGCCTGTTAAAATACATCACTAGATGTATTTTTAGTTATAAACATGTAACTATACACCTATTTAAAGTGTTTTATAAATATTATTAATATTATAAATATTTATATATACTTAAGTAGATAAATAACCCAGGAGAAATAGGTAATTATGTAAGCATAGTATCTCACTTGAAAGAAACCAATGATTAGCATATATCTTTCAATACATACCTTGATGCCATGTGAATGGCCATGTGCGTGTAATTTGAAAATAAAAAAGTGGTTTATCAAGATGAGATAAATGAAAGAATGAACTAGCTGGATTTAAGTAATACAGTTGGTGGGATGATTAGCCAATTCTGATAAGCCAGAATTGTATTAATATTTCTTATATGAATATAGCTTCCCACTCAATATGTTTAAGGATGGTTAAAATGGTAAACAAACTGCTCAACTTTGCCTGTTAACATCATTCTGTGCTAGTAAATGCTTAAAGCATGATTTTCGACCATTGGGCTTGATCCCTCTAGGGTGCCTCAGCAAACATTATTAATCATTATTAAAATAATCTAATCTAAATTAAATTGCTAAAAAGATGTCAACAAATTATATTTCTTCCCCCAGTAACTATTGTCTTTAATGTAGAACATACATTCATGAAATTTAGGGAATTACAAAATGAAGCTTGGTAGCGAACACAGCGTCTCGTTCCCTATTCAGCGAACATGGGTTACATAAGTAACCCGAGATGTTCTCTTTCATAGGTTCACTCGCCACCGCCAGAGCAGTCCACATACGCCTTAAAAGCCCGAACAGGGCAAAGCAAATTAAGCTTCTCCTCCTCAGTGGAGGAAAAAGGAGGGGGATAGAAAGAGTGAAGCATGACCACGTGAGAGCGAAATGATGTGGACAAAACTTTGGGGACATAACATAACCAGGCCTGGGTCGCAGAAAAACCTTTACAAGACCTGAGGCAAACTCCATGCAAGGCCCACTCACAGAAAGAGCCTGCAGATCCCCCACACGCTTGAGAGAGGCCAATGCTAACAAAAGCACCACCTTGAGAGTCAGAATCCGGTCAGGAGCTGGGTTCAAAAGCAGGCTCCAATAGCACCTCCAAAACAACCGATAAATCCCAGGTGGAGACACTAATAGGACGTGCAGGCCTCAAGCGTCAAACTCCACGCATAAACAAAGAGACCAGACGGTTTCTACCTAGGGGGACCTCGTCTGACTCCTGATAGCCGCAGCGTAAACTCTCAAAGTAGTCACAGCCGCTCCAGCCACAAATGTATCTTGCAGGAATTCCAGCACTGAACCAACCGGGCAGCTGACTGGGTCCACTGCACAAGTCGAACACCAAGACTCAAAGACCTTCCACTTAGAAAAATACAGCCGTCTAGTAGAAGGCGCACGAGCGTTATCAATGTGTGCGTGACCGCGAGCCTGGTAATTTATGTGGGATACCACTGCCATGTTGTCCGTCCTGACAATAACATGACAGCCCATCAGGGCCGGAAGTGATCCAGGGCCAGAGAGACGGCTCGCAACTCCAGGCAGTTTATGTGCCATGAGAGAAGCTCGCCCGTCCAAACACCGCAAGCCGGTCTGCCCTCGAAGACCGCACCCCAACCAGTCAAAGAGGCGTCCGTTGTGACAACCTGGCGATGGCAGACTATACCCATCTTGACCCCTTGAAGCAAAAAAGGGGTGTCTTTCCACCTCTAGAGAGCACCAAGGCAACTGCGTGACACTCTTAGCGAACGGAAGGCAGACAAAGAAGGGCGAATGCCCCTGAGTTTCATCCACCATAGGAATGGTCTCATATGAAGGAGACCCAAAGGCAGCACAGGAGAGGCTGCTGCCATGAGCCCCAGAAGCCTGAGACATATGCCCACCGCGGCATGATGGCCGAGCTTGAAACGGGCTAAGCATGCACGGAGACTGGAAACTCGAGCAGGGGCCAGGCGGGCCTGCATCGAGAGAGAATCGAGTTGGACACCCAGGAAAGTGGTCCGTTGAGAAAGAGTTAAGACACTATTCTGAGCATTCAGCCTGAGACCAAGAGACCGGAGGTGATGGAGAAGGACGCCCCTGTGACGACACACCAACTCTCTGGATTGAGCCAGAATGAGCCAGTCGTCTAGATAATTTAGTACATGGATGCCCTGGAGCCTCAAGGGGCCAGAGCTGCATTCATGCACTTGGAGAACACAAGCGGAGCCAAAGCTAGACCGAATGGAAGGACCCGATAGTGGTTCGCCTTTCCCCCAAAAGCGAACCTGAAGAACCTCCTGTGCCGTGGAATGACCTGGATGTGGAAGTAGGTGTCCTTCAGGTCCACGGTGACAAACCAATCCCCAGCAGTGTGCTTAGTTGCACGCAGCGCCAGGTCGGTAGATCTGTGGAGCTCCTTGACCGCTTCCGGTGTAAGGCCCCCACCCTCGTCCATTTCCTTAAGGACGTCTGCTTGGTAGGCTGAAGAATGGTCATGGTATGAAGCGCCATACCTGCCTGGCCAGCTACCATGTAGGATTTGCCTAAGAGGGCGGAAGTGGTCCTACAGGGCTCAAAAGGAAAAAGAGGGCGGGACTTCCAGGAAGGAGCGGAAGAAGGCGAAAGGTGAGTGGCCAGCGTGTCCTCAACCGCTGGAATGCACATGTAACCCTGCTCCACAGAATCTATCAGGTTGGTGAAGTCAGTGGCCACCGCATTAGTCATACGAGCGGAGAAAGGCTGCTTCCAGGGCCTTGAAATCTCACAGTGAAGATCGCTGAAAAATTGTGTGCCTCTGGACTGGGGCATAAATAATCATGGAGAAATTCCACCGGAGAATTAGCGTGGCGCACACGCTCGGGTGAGAGAGAGAGAGAGAGAGAGAGTGAGTGAGAGTGAGAGTGAGTAGCCTCATTCTATACGGGTTCAGACAATCAGCACCGGCCCAAGGGTGTTCCCATTGCGTCATCGCTACGCAGCGTCAAGGGAACCTATGAAAGAGAACAAGCGGCTTTGTCATAATAAAAAAAAAATCTTATATGGGGCGGGGGACAAGGGGTGGGCGGTGCTTCGAGTGAATAAAGTTTAGAACCACTTCTTAAAGGTATAGTTCACCAAAAATTAAGTCATCATTACCTTCACGTTGTTTAAACCCATTTGCCTTTCCAATCTTTTCCAATCCACAAAAGAAAACAAAACATTGAAGTATCGGAAAACTTAACGGAAAGTAGATGATGAGTAGAATATTAATTTTCATTTTTGTACTTTTAAAATTATGCACTGAAGTGTGGTCAATACTGAACTAAATTTGACCAACAAATTTGACCACAAACAGATCTGAGAGAGCTGAGCAGCATTCACACACGTAAACAGTTTTACTTTTATGTTTACTGTAACATGTCGCTTGTGCAGTGTGTTGGTGTTTGTGGCTGAGTGTATTTTGTCTCCATTACATACATAAACAGCTGTATGTGTTTGTGTATGATCCTCCCTCCTTGGTACATCAGGGATGGGCCTCACACAGGGAAAACACCCATATCTGCATGCGTACACCGCAATCTTCACAGACCACAAGCTGTTTTCAGAAGGAGAAGGAGGGGCTTTATTTTTCCATTTAGAACTGACATGTATGTGTTGTTTTTAGTGGCTCTTCCTCTCTCTCCTTTCTTTGACTCCACCCACAACCGAGAATCCGAGTAGGTGCATCTGCTTTTTGTCATTGATGTGTCTTTCTGTGGCTTACATCAACACGTACAGTGGGGAGAACAAGTATTTGATACACTGCCGATTTTGCAGGTTTTCCTACTTACAAAGCATGTAGAGGTCTGTAATTTTTATCATAGGTACACTTCAACTGTGAGAGACGGAATCTAAAACAAAAATCCAGAAAATCACATTGTATGATTTTTAAATAATTAATTTGCATTTTTTGCATGACATAAGTATTTGATCACCTACCAACCAGTAAGAATTCCGGCTCTCACAGACCTGTTAGTTTTTCTTTAAGAAGCCCTCCTGTTCTCCACTCATTACCTGTATTAACTGCACCTGTTTGAACTCGTTACCTGTATAAAAGACACCTGTCCACACACTCAATCAAACAGACTCCAACCTCTCCACAATAGCCAAGACCAGAGAGCTGTGTAAGGACATCAGGGATAAAATTGTAGACCTGCACAAGGCTGGGATGGGCTACAGGACAATAGGCAAGCAGCTTGGTGAGAAGGCAACAACTGTTGGCGCAGTTATTCGAAAATGGAAGAAGTTCAAGATGACGGTCAATCTCCCTCGGTCTGGGGCACCATGCAAGATCTCACCTCGTGGGGCATCAATGATCATGAGGAAGGTGAGAGATCAGCCCAGAACTACACAGCAGGACCTGGTCAATGACCTGAAGAGAGCTGGGACCACAGTCTCAAAGAAAACCATTAGTAACACACTACGCCGTCATGGATTAAAATCCTGCAGCTCATGCAAGGTCCCCCTACTCAAGCCAGCGCATGTCCAGGCCCGTCTGAAGTTGCCAATGACCATCTGGATGATCCAGAGGAGGAATGAGAGAAGGTCATGTGGTCTGATGAGACAAAAATAGAGCTTTTTGGTCTAAACTGCACTCGCCGTGTTTGGAGGAAGAAGAAGGATGAGTACAACCCCATGAACACCATCCCAACCGTGAAGCATGGAGGTGGAAACATCATTCTTTGGGGATGCTTTTCTGCAAAGGGGACAGGACGACTGCACCGTATTGAGGGGAGGATGGATGGGGCCATGTATCGCAAGATCTTGGCCAACAACCTCCTTCCCTCAGTAAGAGCATTGAAGATGGGTCGTGGCTGGGTCTTCCAGCATGACAACGACCTGAAACACACAGCCAGGGCAACTAAGGAGTGGCTCCGTAAGAAGCATCTCAAGGTCCTGGAGTGGCCTAGCCAGTCTCCAGACCTGAACCCAATAGAAAATCTTTGGAGGGAGCTGAAAGTCCGTATTGCCCAGCGACAGCCCCGAAACCTGAAGGATCTGGAGAAGGTCTGTATGGAGGAGTGGGCCAAAATCCCTGCTGCAGTGTGTGCAAACCTGGTCAAGAACTACAGGAAACGTATGATCTCTGTAATTGCAAACAAAGGTTTCTGTACCAAATATTAAGTTCTGCTTTTCTGATGTATCAAATACTTATGTCATGCAATAAAATGCAAATTAATTACTTAAAAATCATACAATGTGATTTTCTGGATTTTTGTTTTAGATTCCGTCACTCACAGTTGAAGAGTACCTATGATAAAAATTACAGACTTCTACATGCTTTGTAAGTGGGCAAACCTGCATAATCGGCAGTGTATCAAATACTTGTTCTCCCCACTGTAACATCACCTTAAATTAATATTTTTCATACATTTAAAAGAGTCATTATACATTTTGTCATTATTTATGTATGTATTATTATGTATTTTGAGCTAAAGCAATCATAATATTGTTTTTAATGACCATTTTCTTCCTTCTTTGAACCTTAGAATTAAACGGGCCATTTGACTAAAGTTATCAAGGACCTTAAAAATAAATTTCAGTCACTCTTTCCTAATATTGATGTTCATTTTCCTACAAAATGTTCAAGTATTCATAAATTGTATTTATTAACTGGAGAGAAAGACTGGAGAGAATGGACTAGTCGAATGGGCTTTTATAGTAGCTTTTGTCTTTTTGGAGCTTGATAGCCCCAGTCCCCATTCGCTTATGTTGTATGGAAAAGCAGCTTGGACACTCTGTTCATCTCAAAGTATCAAGGAAAAGTGTGATTCCTAATGGTTTGACTCCTTTAAAATTAATTATTAAGATAATGCTCATCTGTTGTGCAACATTCATAATGAATCCTTTTTTCTCACTTTTTAATTTTTTTTTTAAATTTCTTATCTTATCAGAGAGTTACTGGAGCAAGTAGCTGAGTTTGAGAAGACTGATTTCAAACCCAACAGCAAGGTGAGTTCATTGCAGGTCTGGACAGGAGACATCTGTCTCTGATAGGTGTAGTCAGTTATTAAGTTGTTTAATTTGTAGCAGCCTGCACAAAATTCACACATTTTTCAGGTTAAAGTGTGACATACGCCTTTTGTCGTTCTAGATTGTCATGGCTTGTGATGGTCTTAAGTACAGCTTTTCATGCTAGTCTGATGATGACAGCAAATGAAAACAGTCAAAACATATCTTCCCTTAATATCTTGTGATAATATAACTGTAGTTTCTGTCATGGTCATGAGTTCCATGAAATGCATTGTTTATTTAGCAAATTTAGAAGTACATTAGATGAGCTTACAAATGGCTTCAAAACTAATAAACCACAATAGTTTTCATGTGTCCTAAATAAACAAAGACAGTACTATATTTTAAGAATGTTTCTCCATAGTGAGCTACCATCATACCATCATGCTTTATGTGCTTTCAGGTAAATCAGGAGTCCAGTAAGCCAAAATTAGCACCGTTGAATGAAGGAGGTGTTTCTGAACTACTCCAGAAGGTAATATTTTTTTATTAAAAAACACATTTACTGTATATAAATCAACACCAACATAGAAAGTCTTTCACTTTTTAATTTTAGGAGATTTCCAGACTACAAGAGGACAATGACAAATTGAAAGCTAGACTCAGAACTTTGGAATCTCAGGTAAAGAAATGATGATGATAATAATAAAAATAATAATAGTAAAATCTCAGAATGTCTTAGTATAATGGTAAACGTGATGCATACTGTGGCCCCAGAAAGTATTTGCACCCTAAACAATATTATTTTATAAACGCAACAGACACATTTTTGTGAAATGTTTTGCTTTAAAAGTGAGCTTGTGCTATGTTTCTTTAAAAAAAAGCCTCTTTGTTTGATATTTTGTATCTAAAACCATGCAATTCTGACATTTTTAATTGTGGCTTAAGTGTCCAAATAGTTTGGGGACCACGTTATGGTATATTATTATCTCTCTCATGCCTTTATAACGATTGTGTTGTAGGCCATGAGCGCTCTAGATGACAAGTCCAAAGCAGAGAGGGCCTTGAAAGACCTTCAAAAAAGCCAAGGAGATCATCAGGTATAAAATATACCACACACTAGCCAAGTTGGCAATTTAGCCTTCAGCTTCATTATTGGTAGACCTATACTTTTTTTGTTTTGCAAATATTTATGGCATGGATTTGATCCCATAGTAGACATTTTGATTGTGTTTGAAACTTTGTTAATGCGTGATTTCCCTTTGTTGGCAATATGACTTCTCATATTTTGTTTATAAGATTTTATTTCTCACCATTTTTGTAATGACTTTCTGTTTGGCTTCATGGAAACTCTGTGGTATGTGCTGTTTTTATTTATTTTTTTATCTGTCAAGTGTACAGTACTATATGTGCCTGTAAAGTTTTTTTAGTTTAGAAACAGCAATATAATTGACAAAATATTTACAGACATTTTTTCGTTGGTAGTTTGCAATGTGTGCTCAGGAGATCGCAAATCTGGAAGGGACAGTTGCAGCAATGCAGGCTGACTTTGAAAAGACCCTGAATGCCAATGTTGCTTCTCAGAAAGGCCTGCAGGACAGCCTGGTATCCGCTAAACATGACCTGCTTCGTGTCCAGGAGCAACTTTCCCTTGCTGAGAAGGTAATAAGGCCACCTGCACATTGCAAATTCTGATTCAGCGCTGTAGTGCTTATCAGACACTAATCTGAAATCACATAGCAAAAAACAGATACATATTCAGTATATTTCCACATATGAATGAGATCAGATCACAATTGGAAATTTGATTCACTTAGAATAGCTGAAAAAAATTGTCTTAAAAAGCGAAACTTTGTATCTTAGGAACTTTTAAAGTCCCTGTAAAGGCAATTCTGAGATTTGTTTCTAAACACATTATAAATGTTAGAAATGTATTGCTGAAACACGTTCCAAAGACTGTGAACTGTGTAGTACTGAATTGTGAAGTTAAGACCGTTAAACAGTTTTTCACCATTGCTGTGTTCAGGATTTTTTGGGTGGGGCTAAAACGGTGGCTCGATGACACACTGGAGCCACTGAGCATATGGCCCCTCCCCCAACACTATCGTAACTGTTGATGACGCACTGGAGCCACTGAGCCTGGCTCCTCCCCTAACACTATCATAACTAGAGCACATTCGCGAGTTACTGTCAGTACCGTTAGTTACTACAGCCTACAATTTACAAAACAGCTTACAAAACAAAAACGATGATATCAAGAAGAGGTGGATTAATTTTGTGAACAGCTACCTTGATGGAGAGCTGAGGATCGCCACCAACACCTGCCTCTGCAGTGACTTTACACGGGATAGTTTTACAAACTTTCATTGGAGACAACTGGGATTCACTGATAATCCGCTGCAGAATGGAGCCGAACCGACTATCCCCGGCCTTCATCCTCCAGTCCCGCCGACATCTGATGCCGTCGTGAGCTGTACGTGAGTGTTGTCTTGTGTGCTTGCGGCAGCTTTCCCGCGAGTGGGCGTGGTTTTGGCGCCGACAGCGGACACGCCCCCAGCGTTTGAGAGCAGAGAATGCTGCTTATTTTTTCAAGATTTTAATAAGCTATTTTATTTACTTGGTGGATTTTTTTATGATTCAAATTTGGCTGGGTGGTTAATAACACATTTGTCTGTGATGTGACAAACTCAGAACACGTTTAATTTTGACTTTACAGGGACTTTAAGGTATCGGTCTATAAATGAGTGTAGCTTTATGTGTTTGATAAATCATTTTGTGTTTATTTACTGATTAAGGAACTGGAAAAGAAATTTCAGCAGACGACTGCTTACCGCAACATGAAGGAGATTCTCACTAAAAAGAATGAACAGATTAAAGATCTGAGAAAGAGACTACAAAGGTATCATTTCACTTTGGATGTTATGACCATCACTAAAATAGTCATTTGTTTAAATCAGTAGTTTTGTGAATTTGTTGTATTATATTCCCTTCTCAGGTATGAATCAGATGAGTGAACGTTTTAACCCACAGGACACATATGAAGAGGTCTGCATACTAAAGGAAGTGAAGTAATTTTAGTCTATAAAGGTATACATTTCAAAAAGGCAAAGGACTAAAGTATGATCAACAAAAATGAGCTGAGATTCTTACACAGCTCTATGCCTTCTTATGTAATTCCTCACCGGCGAGATGATCACTACGTATCAGCTACAACTTGTTGTACAATTTAGCGGTTTATAGTAGATTAGAAATTGTATTCAGACGTGACACTGCAATTGCTTAGTTATTCATCACCTCTCTGTATTCTTCATTGTCTACGGCTGGTTACCCGAGAGGCACTTTTTGCAAGTACCTTCGTGTTTTTGCACAGAACATTGTGGGTTCACTTTGCTAAAGAGGAAACTTAATGCCCAAGGCTTTGTTCTCATCTTTCCTAGAGGAATACAGCTTGACTGCTGTCAAATTCTTGTTTTTAGGTCCAACATACTTTGTTTTCAAATAAGTACATAGCTGTGCATTTTTTTCATTGTTTTCTATTTTTTATGCATAAATTAATCCACTAGAACCTTTATCTGTTACCACAAGGACATAACCTATAGAAAAATTCATAATTATAACATCTCATAGGAAATATTGGTAACACTTTCTATGAAATCTGTGTATACATAATTAAGAATAGTTAATTATTTTCTTTAGTTTTTTTTGCATGGCTATAGATACTTCGTTAAAAATATGTTTATTCCCATTCTGACTCATACCACAGGTGTAAAGCACTAGTCAACACCCTTTGTTTTGACTTTTACTCTTCATATTACTTTGAATCTTTTGAAATATTTTGTGAACTCAGAGGCCAGTGAAACATATCTACATATTAACACTACAGGCCAATTAGAAGCTGAATGCAGTCTTTACATCACTGGAGACACCAGTGCATTTAAATATTTCCTGTATTGCACAATCATTGTATATTTATATGCTATCCA
Source organism: Coreius guichenoti (assembly GCA_039654105.1). NCBI lineage: Eukaryota > Metazoa > Chordata > Actinopteri > Cypriniformes > Gobionidae > Coreius > Coreius guichenoti. Next base: position 12,634,368 of record CM077189.1, read on the forward strand.
CAGTATATTTTTGTAAGACATTTGTCCTTTCCCCTTCAATCAGTAAGGATCACTGGAACAGCGCTGTAGGAGTGATATGACTCTACCTGTGGTCGGGGTCTTTTATCGTGTGTAACATTTCTAGTGATGTAATAGTGTGAAATGCAATGGTTCACTTGAGCTCATAAAGTTTGCTTTTGCAGCATTTTTGGTCTGATTTATGATCATGTATCATCATTTACTGCTTAAGCAGTTGTTTGTAGACCTGACAGTTATTAGTTGTATTTATCGGAATCAACAATTCACAGTAAACATCACATTTAGCTTAAATAAGGGGATATTTATGTGGCATATTGTGAACAAACACCTATCACATGCATTATTTCATATTATTTTATTTCATTTATCTAAACAATTTAATTCAGGACACAACACATTTAGTTCTTGAATTTTCCTGTTTATATAATCATGCATGTGTTAATTTACTTTTGTGAACATGATGGCAAGCATGATGGCTTTTATTTTTCTGATAGGCCACGTGTGCTTTGTATTGTGAAGGGTAATTCTGTAAAATAATGATCCTGACTACACAACAGCACACAGCGGTGAGAGACGGGCCTGTGTTCATCATCAAATTCCCCAAAGTTAGCCTGTGGTTTGAATTGGATATGCTGGCACTCCTAATATAGCTTGAACACCATGATATAACACCACACACTGTAGTTCAAGCCTTTAAAGTGTTTTTTGCATGGTTAAAAAGAGTACCAAGCGGTAAGCCCCTTGATGTTTGTAGTGAATGTTTATAGTGAAACTCTCAAAGCCACTGTCTGCTGTCAAGTAACCCAGCACTCCTGATTTACAATATGAGTGCACATGGATATTCATGGCTCTGTATGAGTATATTTGGATGAGCAGCGGTGTGTATCAATGCCTTAAACTGAACCCACAAAACCTATTTATTTTATGTAGCTTCAAATTGCAGATTAGGGGCCAGATTTACTAGTGGAAAGTTCTGCGCGTGATCTACTGACAATGCACACATTAAAGAACACAGACGCAGCCGGATCATTTCCACAATGCAATCTACCAAGAGCAGCGCAAATTAGCATCTGGTTTAAGACATGCTTTTTTTGGGAGGTAAATAATGGCGCAAATACTAGTAAACTGACTAGCGCAAACCTTAGTAAATCACCTTGCATGATTCATTTAAATACTCTCCTCCCATACATTTTGCGTCTGAAAGGGAAACTCCTACAAATGCATATGCAATAAGGTCAGTCGCAAAAAATAATGTGTCCACGCATTTTCAGCGCAAATTTTTCACTGCATGTCTTTAGTAAATCCTGACAGTAGTTTTTTAATGCCAAAAGAAGGTTTTGCGCTGGCACAAGCTATAACAATTATAGAAAATCATGGTGATCAGTTTTTCACAGAAATAATTTTTTATTTTTGGCACGAAGTACAAAAGAATTGACTGAATAATGTGAGGCTATTTTTGCACTGACCTTCAACCTTGTAACATTCAGTCCTGAAACATTTAGTATTTTAGACAGTTGGCACAAATTATATAATTGTCATGGGTGTGATACTACCAGAAATTACTGCTACATTAAAAAAATCAAACTTACTGAACAGGGTTGGTTAAAGGGCTTAGTAATGATGAATAACTATTGTTCCCTTTTGACTTCGGTTCAGTAGCTGATGCTATGGGGAAACTTCTTCGTTCGAGAAATACTGAAGCCCTTATTGAATAGCACCAATCCACACGATTGGCTAATGATGTTTAAGCACATAAATTGGAGGTGGGCCTTTGCGCTATATAAGGATGCACTGAACAGTCATTGCCTCAGAATCTTTATCATTCGGACAGTCTGTCTTCAAGAAGCTATTGCTATTGAGATACGCTTGCCAGTGGATGGTGGCTGTTCCCCTGAAGCTTTCCAGTGAGTATGACAATTTTTCTTCCAGTGATTTTGGACGGATGCCTCCCGGACCATTGTACTTCTGCTTGGGCCACGCCCAGTCAGAAGCAGCGCTGCATGAGTTTGTCTGCCCTCAACCAGCAGTGGAAGGTGATGAGCTCACACCAACTAAGTGACCACATTCCCCTTACCGAATGCAGAGATTACAGCAAGGGGTTCACATGCCGGCAACAGGTCCCGCATGTCCTCAGGTCTCTGAACATACCTGCCCCGAAACTCAGAGCAGATGTTAGAGTCACTCATTCAATCACATGATGTAAACAGCATGGTGGTCTGCCATGTACAGAGTACAAAGCGCTTCAGCTGCTTACATGATATAAGTAGCAAGGGGTTCGCATGCTGGCACAGGTCCCGACCGATATATACGCCAACATTGCCGCTGTTTCGTGATTAAGCACCTGCTGTGTCACTGTTTCCATAAGGGAGTGTAGTGCTGCTTATGCTAACAGCCGCTGTACAATCTGCGCATCGGTTTCAGACTGTGTCTCACGTTCCCATGTTGGGCAACGGAGCCGATTATCTTCTGCTATTTTGCCTTTTCAAATGAAGAAATGCAATAAAGTCAAAATAAACAAAGACTATCAATATCAGAGTCTTTTTCTTCTTTCTTTACTCGCTGCAGAGCGGCTAATGGACTTGTATACAACAGCAAGTTTCTCGATAGAAATTGCCTGATGTCACAGTGTACCACTCGCTTACACAGTAAAAGCAGCTTCCCGCTTCAAGCAGCAAACTGCTCTGTACTCAGAACAAAGTGCTTCAACCTCTGCCCAGGTACGCAGATACATGGTGGGCTCTGCGAGACTGTAAAAAAGACAGTGATTAGCAGGTATACGCAGTTTATTCGCAGTCCGCCCCGTTTCAATGCCGTTATTATGTATGTTGTATCAGCTCAGAACACCCCAGTGTTAGAAGCAGAGATTGACACAGTTATCACAAAATGGACAATGGAGGTAGTGCCTCTGCGCTGCTAAATTGCACGTTCAACTAGGCAATACCATGATGAGGGCGCTGGTGTCACCTCCGCCGTCCCATTATATGACATCACATAGATGATTGGCTGCTCATAAACCCATTCAGAGAGTGTTACACAGCCACAAATTCAAACTACTCAAGCACCTCAGGTGTTTAGGGCTTGCAATCAATATACAAAGAGCATACTGCAGCGCACTCATTCCTGGGAATAGAGATAAACTCAGTCTCAACTGAGAACAGTTCATTTGGCATTACATCGTGTCTATACCGGACGGGAGCGGTGCGATGCGACGCAACAAAAGACAATAGAACTAGTTATAATCAGTGATTCTGTCTATACTGGATGCGTCGCAATGCGAGCTACAAATCTCGGACAGTAAACTGATGCCTCGTTCTATTTATGACGTACTGACACGAAGGACAAATGCTTTGCAACGGGCGCTTTGTCACGTCCAGTATAGACAGCCTTTAGCTGTTGCGACGTGAGCGACAACGGTCGCATCCGGTGTAGACACGGTGTTAGAATACTTCTTCCCCAAGTGCATCACTGCCATGTTCTCAGACAACGGACAACACGACATTAGTGGAGTGCTGTTTATTAATTGGCAGGGTGGCGTACACTTATGACCCCTGCAAAAGCCAGTGAGATGCCCCCTTCTACGTATGTGGCAATCAATATCTTCTCTCTATCCGAGCCATGCATGTTCCCAAGCAGGATTTCACATGTTCACAGTCAGGAATCTGGTTGTTTGTGAAAGGAATCTGTTAGTGTGGAACTGGATGAATCGACTGACGTTAGTAGGCTCTCACATTTTCTGTAAAAATTCATCCGCCATGTTTGTTTACTTTAAAGTCGCGTTTTACCATGCAAGATTTCCCATGTTCACAGTCCGGGAATCTGTTTGTTTGTGAAAGGAATCTGTTAGTATGTAGTGTGCTGTCTTGGTCACATCGCAGCACTCCACACACACGGTTAAATCTACGATTTATAGGAACAAAACGGTTAAATCTACGATTTTTCTTTATCATCATGTTTGTGGTCTTTCACATTTTGAAAATCTGATGGGCCAGCCTTAACCAGAGACGGTACTTTTCAAGGCTGTAACCAATTTTAGAGGCCTCAAGAAGTCAAATAACAGGCCTGAATAACCCTACATCACTCACTGGAGATGACTCACTCATTTTACTATTAATCAAACTAATTCATTACTAATTAATTTTAGTTCATAAAACGAATTGATTTATTAACATGCAAATCCAATATAGCTTTTATCAAAATGATCAATATGCAGTTTGAGTTCCTTATGAAAAAGTATACTTCAAGTTAATTTTATGAAGTATACTTAAGAAAAGTTCAAGTATATTTTTAAGTATACTTTATGTAGTAAGTACAGTATACTAATATCAATGTACTAGTAGTACATTGTAACTTGTACAATGTACTATTTCAATACTGCTTGGGACTAATTTGGCCCACTTTTTAGTATATAAAAGTATATGTTTAAGTGTCCTATAAGTGTAACAGTAGTAAACTATGTTTCTCATTTGTACTGCATCTGTACTACAAGTGAACTTAAAAGTATACTAGTAGTTTACTATTTTAATACTTGTAGCACATTTTTTTAGTTTATGAAAGTACACTTTGAAGTATACTCTCAGTAAACTACTAGTTTAGTAGTTTTATACTGCAAGTATACGTGTAAGTTTTCTTTAAGTGAACATAACATCATACTTGTAGTTTATTATTTATATATTATTTTTGCACTTTAAGTATACTACTATGTTCCTATTTAGGTATTATTTAGAATTTTTAAATATACCTTTAACTGTACTTTAACTCTTTCCTTTTTAAAAACATTTTATTCTAGCTTCATGCATCCTTTTTTATCAACACTTGAATGTGGGTACATTTCAAAAGAAAGCAATATTTTAAACAAAAAGCTGAGAAAATCGCACTTTTGTCAAAGACTACATCCAGATTTTCAGGTTTCAGAATGATGATCAAAACATAGATGGGGGAGATCAAGTCCATCAACACCCCCAAAGCTTCACAGTCGTTTCCTCTTCATGGGTTCAACATTTCATTCAGTAAAGTTAGGCTGTTTGATGATCGCGTTGTTTTACGTTTGCGTAAGCAATCTTCCATCAATTGTTTCTGCTTATTCTTCAACTGTATTTTGATCCGGAGATTCTGTACTAGAAGATGCATAATTGCGCCCCCTACCATATAACAGTGAAAACACGGATAGCCAGAAAATTCTGTCAGTGGCGGTGAAATAGTGAAGTAGATTTGAAGTAAATTCCTATGTACACTAGACTAGCCTACACAAAAATTCAGATACTCAGAATTAGGAACATATCTGTTTTCTTTATAAATCAATATTTTTTAAACAATGTAAATTTATAAGACTCTATGTAAAACTATGTGAAAAAAGTATTTAATAGGCTACTCAATCAAAAGAGTAACCACAACTACAAGCCAAGTATTCTTAGAATATGGATATGGAAACTTGAGTGCTGCTTGATACTTAAAACATCAATGCTGCTTGATGCTGTTAAGGCACTGGGCCAGAGCCTGAAACTTCTAAATGGATACATGCAGATACAAGAAAGCTATTTTGGCATCTTTACCTTTTTATTTGTTTCAAACTCAGCACACTAATGGTATTACTCATTACCAAATAAAAACTTCCGAGCAAATGCCTTATCATCATTAAATCAATTTGAGAAACAAATCTCAGCACAGAGCACAAGCAAGAAACAGGAAGTGGTTTATTGCTGCTGTGCTTCTCAATTTTATTTCCTGAGTGACTGGCAAATTCCAGAAAAAAAACAACTAAAAATTTTGGGTAATTTTTAAAGTGCTTACGAATTCTGACCATTATTACTGCTCTTGTGCGGTACAATTCCCTGTACTGTGCCAAAAAAACAAACACTAGAACTCTAGGGGATTTTTGAGTCACCAAAAACAACTTTTAGATACAATGACTTCACAGTGAGCTCTTGTACTTGGGGACACTTTCATGACTAATGCTGTCTTGACTAATTAAAAATGTTTTGTGTATAGTGTGTGAGAATTTCAGTTATTTTATTTAGTTGTTTGGCCAGCAGGGAGTTATTATTATTATTATTATTATAGTTTGAATTTGTACTAAGTACATTTTCTAAATGCTAAATCCCTTTGATTGGGTACCAAGCAGTAATTTCAGTTTTTGAGTTTAGTGTGGTTAAATATAGCTTGCAAAAGCGGATGTTGACTACCGAGAGCTACTACTTTAGCTAAAGAAATAAGCCATGTTACAGTAATATTATATTGGTTAAGGGGTGTTGTTAGTGGTAAGGGGTGTTGTCACAATGCAAGACAGACTAACTTATTTTAAAAACAAACCTGAGATAAATTTATCTCAGATTTTGACAGTTTTTATAATACACTACATTACATCAACTTTTGTTGCGCAACCTTTAGAAACATTACATAAACTCATGGGTGCTCCAGAGCTGGTGGGGGAAGCAGAAATAATAATGGTTGTTCAGTAAGACAAAAATAGTCAGTGTACATAAACATGTAATTAAAAGTACAAGACGTTCATTTTAAATAATGAATGTATTTATTCAACTAATAACAAAGCCTTCCAATGGCAAATTTTGTAAAAATCAACATAGGCTCATTGAAAAAAAGCACCTCTACATGCATTTTTGCAAATACCTACCTACAGTATACAGTTCACTTCAGTTTCTAGCTGAAATAACCACTAGTGGCAGTAAAACACCTACTTCAAACAATCCTTTTCACACAAGTTATGATTACACTGGCAGATTATTACAGTTTTTCTCAGTCGCTTTGGTGCATTTCTCACATCACTATTTACATTTGCACAACAGTTAATGCAGTTCTCAAAACAAATTAGTACAAACTGCAAAACCTAGTTGATAACCTGCAAAAGCGTGTCACTTGCTCAAAATGGATAGCTCATTCCTCAAAAGCAAGTATTCATGTCAATGAAAGTGCCAGTGTCATCAAGATGAAAAGTCCTGACACCATTGTTTATGAACAAGATAGTCAAATGGCTTTGTCATGTTTTTATTATGACAGTTTATTCTGTAAATGTTTTCCAATGCAAAAAAGTCAGATCTTGGTGACACTACCTGAAAATGCTCAAGACAGCACTATATACTATTTGCACAGCCATTTGAAAAATACAGTAAAGTTACACATTACTGCATTTAGTGAGGTAACTGAGTACAAGACACTGAATATGTATGTTTCACATTTTTACTGCATATGCTCTTTGCAATTCTAATTTGTTCACAGCATTGTGCAAAAGAAAAAAAATACACCCTTATTTACAACAAACATAAACTCCCTTTGGGTAGAGCTGTGCACAACTGTAAACAATATTGCAGTACATATTGGAACTGAACATACAACATACATAGTACTGTAATCATTCATGCACATCCAGACGTTCCTCTCTGTCTGGCCACATAATTTCATCTACATCACAGCGAATATCATCTCTTGCAATGCAGCGAGGAAAGTATCTCCTCGAGTGGCGAATCCACCCTCTGCAGGACTCTGCTGTGATGTCATCACATGCTGCATCCATGGCCGCTAGCAGGGCCATTTGGGTATGTGGATGCCGGTCATATACCTTCCACCTCCAGGAAGAGAAAAACTCCTCTATTGGATTTAGGAATGGTGAGTAGGGAGGGAGATATTCCACCAGCATCCTATCATGTGCTGCAAACCACTGTCTGACGACATCTGAGTGGTGAAAATGCACATTATCCAAAACAACAACATGCTTGCTCAGATGGTCTCCAGTTAGACCCCTCTCATTCTCAGGGATTATGTCCCTGTAAAGAGTGTCTAAAAAAGTCAGCAGATGTTGTGTGTTGTATGGACCAAGACGGGGGATATGGGTGAGGACGCCGTTTTCTGAGATGGCTGCACACATAGTAATATTCCCTCCTCGTTGGCCTGGGACATCAATGGTTGCTCTCTGTCCAATGCGACTCCTTCCACGTCTTCTACCTTTTGCCAGATTGAAACCCGCCTCATCAAGGTATATGAATGTGTGCAGCGGTTCCCTGGCCTCCAGCTCCAGTACATGCTTTATTACAGAAGAAGGAGTGAGAAAAACTATAACAACTTTTCCTGTGTAACATAATGCATTTTGGACAACATATTGTACAGTATGCACTGTGAATACACATACACAGAACTGTCATGTAAGTGTAGTAAAACACTTTACAGCACTGAACATTAGAATATGCATAGAACACATACATGTTTTACCTGTACATATTGGTGACGGATCTCCTTCACTCTGTCGCTGTTCCGTTCAAATGGCACATTGTACAATTGTTTCATGCGCATTTAATTCCTCCTGAGCACTCTGTCAATTGTAGCGACTGAAACAGATTCAATATTCCCAAAGATGTTGTCATCCTCTATAACAGCACTTTGTATCTCTCTCAACCTTGTGGCATTGTTTGCAATCACCATTGCACAAATGGCTTCCTCTTCCTAAAAAGGGGCCCTTTTCTACCTCTGCAAGGTTGTCTTGCAATCCTGTGTGGTGCAGAGTAAAATTACAGTAAATATGGCAAATCTTTACTGTAACACTACTGTACACTACAATACACTAAATGTGTGATGCAGTAAAGCTGTACGTCTAAATGTAAAATGTACAGTGACAAGTTCTTGTCCCACTGCAAGCTTCATGTATGACACAATGACAGTAGTGCAGTGCAGATTGTTTAGTGCTGAATTACTGTCCATTTATACACACCTGTTCTCCCGACGAAATGTTTGAATAATTGAATTTACAGTGGTTCTCCCAACATTTGGCTGCACCCTTCGACCAGCCTCAGCCATTGTGAGGCCATGATTGACAACATGATCCACAATTGTAGCCCTGATTTCATCAGGGATCCGCCTATGTACTTGGCCTCTTCTTCCTCTTCCCCTGTTTTGTCCCCTTCCCCTTCCCCTTAAAATAACAGCTTGGTCTGTCTTCTAGGTCTTTTCAGGTCACAGCTGCTTTATCTGCACTAGGAGACCAGTGGTTAACAAATACTAAGTTTTCATTGCTCAGGTCTTAAAACGGTTGTTGGAGGCCGTTGTTGTTTTGCCTCAGTCCGTTTGTGGTTATGCATGTGCAGAACAGGTCTCGATCTCATACCAGTTCTAGTATTTGGATGAGTCAGTGCATGCATGCCATGTGACTGGGCTTTCAGTTTAACTACAGTGAATAAAATGTGGCGTAACGACTACAGATAAGTTTCACAAGTAGTTTTCTCACAGAAACAGGTCTAATCTCTCTAACCTCTGACTTACTCAACCTAGCTGATTAGCTAGCTAGTTTACATGTACACCCTACACATTCAATACCACTCAGTATCCTAGCTTAGAATTCCACCAGCCGATAAGCCTATACCTTATACAAACGTTCAAATATACTACTCAGCATCTTAGTTTAGGATTCTGTTAGCTGATTAGCCTGTTAGATCAGCCTTTACCTTATATAAATGTTCAAATATAACATATTAGTTTATAATTCCATTAGCTGATTAGCCTGTTAGCTTTGCCTATACCCTACACTAATGTTCAGTTATACCATTTTGTGTATAGCATAACCTTCCATTCCATTAACCTGCTAGCTTAGCCTATACCTTACACAAACACGCAATTATATGTTTTTACACAAAGGTCTTTAAGCTTGCTCCTGGAGGCCCTGCAAACTATTACAAATGGCTACCCCTTGAGGTTATAGGCAGATTCAATTCAATGGACAGACCAAACTGTTTAGAACACCGGCTTTAAAAAACAGAAGAAAAATACTTAAAAAAACTCCACAAGTAGTAACCTAGAATACTGTCTAACACTCGATGGCTGCTCTGTCAAGTCCTCGTCGTCAGTTAGGAACCTGGGTGTGCTCTTTGATACCAATCTCTCATTTGAAAGCCACGTTTCTAGCATCTGTAAAACTGCATTCTACCATCTTAAAAATATATCTAAATTACGGCGCATGCTTTCAATGCAAAATGCTGAACAGTTAGTTCATGCGTTCATGACCTCAAGGCTAGATTATTGTAATGCTCTACTGGGTGGTTGCCCTGCCCGCTTAATCAATAAACTGCAGATGGTCCAAAACGCAGCAGCTAGAGTTCTTACTAGAACCAGGAAGTATGACCATATTAGCCCGGTTCTTTCAACACTGCATTGGCTCCCTATTAAACATCGTATACATTTTAAAATCTTGCTGATTACTTACAAAGCACTAAATGGTTTAGCGCCCCAGTACTTGAGCGAGCTCTTAACGCATTATACTCCATCACGTTTATTGCGGTCTCAAAATTCTGGCTAGTTGATAATACCTAGAATATCAAAATCAACTGCAGGCGGTCGGTCCTTTTCCTATTTAGCACCTAAACTCTGGAACAGTCTTCCTAGTATTGTTCGGGAAGCAGACACACTCTGTCAGTTTAAATCTAGACTAAAAACACATCTCTTTACTATGGCATACACATAAAACATTTTTAATTTCTGTTATTCAAATCAGTTAAATGATTGTTTTAGGCTGCATTAACTAGGTCAGCCGGAACCGGGAACACTTCCCATAACACCTGATGTACTCGTTACATCATAAGAAGAATGGCATCTACGCTAATGTTAGTCTCTCTGTTTATCCCGAGGTTTACTGCAGTCGGCCGGATCCGGGCCGTATCCAGACCAGATGGTGGACCTTAGCCTGGACATGACGACCATATCCCTGAAGTGTCTGTAGAGACAATAGTGTCAATTAAACTCCCCCCTGTAAATGCCGCATCGACACGACATCCTAATTAAACCCGTCCCCGGCGTGACAACTCCAATCTTTCGAATAATCCTACGAATATCTATTTATCTAATATGACTTCTGACCTGTAATGTTGCCAGAATCATAATCATACACTATTTGTTCGTCGGCCAGAGGAGAACTGGCACCCCGACTGAGCTTGGTTTCTCCCAAGGTTTTTTTCTCCATTCTGGCCCTGAAGGAGTTTTGGTTCCTTGCCACTGTCACCTTTGGCTTTTGGCTTGCTCAGTTGGGGACACCTAAATTTCAATTATATTACTGATCCGCCCGCATTGACACTATATGATAATTGAAATGAGCTGGATGACATCACCGTTTTCTCCAGAGCGGCTGTACAGCCGAATCAAATTCCGTTGCATTATTTTCCTGTTACCACTGTGAAGCTGCTTTGAAACAATTGCCATTGTAAAAAGCGCTATATAAATAAAGGTGATTTGATTTGATTTGATTTGAAAAAATTACATTGTGCAGTGCATGAATGTTTTTTGATCAGAGAGAATATGCTTTTAATGTTACATTTTGTCAGGGTGCACCTGGTTCTTTGAATGTGTGTACAATTCTCTCTGCTAATCACAGGTGATTTCTTTTGGCTCATGCACAATTGTATTAGCTTTGAATATGTCACATCCTGTGAGAAAACTTTCCCAGACTCTTCACTGCATGGTCCCATGGCCGTTTCGTTACTGTGGTCTAAACCGAGAAAGAAAAACGACAAACCTGTGGGCACGACACCTCACCTTCTTAATACCATGTTGGGTTCCTTCGCAGAAAAAACAACGCTTTGTACCTAATTAGTGAAACTGTCAAATCAGATTTTGGTGCTGAAACCCCTGTGCGTATGGGTATGGCGGATGTTTTCAGATGTAGTACAACTTTCACACCAAGCAGACTTGGCACTGTTTCTTGTGAAAAGTTAGAGCACAAGACCACATTTGTACATCTGTTACCTAAGGACATTGTTCCCACGAATTGTATTTACACATTGTAAAAAAAAAAATTGGGTTAGGTTACACCAGCATAAGTAATTTTTACAGGTTTAGAAAGATTTAAATAGCTAAAACAATTGCAATGTTCTTACAACAAATCTGCAATCCTCATCAACAGCAGTGAACATTTAATCATGAGTTGAATTGAGTAAAGATCTGTTTCATCCTGTTTTCAAAAGTGCTGTGCCCCATGACAGGAATGAGCCAACTATTTGTGATGGGTAAACATATAGAAGGAACTCAAAGTTCCGAGAAGAACAAGAGAAAATGAAGGTAAACATGTGCTGCATCCCAATTTACCTACTTATACTATGCCCTAAAGGTATGTACTCTTTTTATGAAGAAAAAGTACATACTTTTGAGTGTGTAGCAGAAGAGACAAGCTTTGGAACATAGTATCACATCATAAAATGGCGTCTTTAATGGTTTCTCTCTGTTGCTCTGTTACACACATCCTGTCACCATAAACTGGCATGTCAATCATCTTGTCACAGTTAACATCCTCCACATTTAGTTTCATTTAATTTCATATCAGAGAGAAATGCAGTAGTCGTGGGTCTTTCATGCGGAGACTCTCCTCATATTAATGCATAACATTGCATTTAAAAGTTTATGGCCAAACTCATCTTTATAAAAGTTCACGTTGTTGTTGCATATGAAATATAACATGGATAACATTAAATAAATATTTTTTATCAGTTGATTATTAGCCACTCAAGCCCCTTTATCTAAACCTCTCTTAACCATCGGTCATGCGCATCTGCCACGTTTTGTAGTTTTTTAACACTTTTTACTCGTGTTTGTAGTTCTGAACTAAATCCTCCTCCAAAGCGCAATGGGTTGTGGGCAATATTAGTCAAGTCAAGTCACCTTTATTTATATAGCACTTTTTAAAATACAGATTGTTTCAAAGCAGCTTTACAGTGATAACAGGAAAATAATGCAACAAAGTTTGTTTTGGCTGTACAGCAGATCTAGAAGAAAATAGTGTCATAGTCCAGCTTAAGATAGTTCAGTGATGGTTCATTTCTGTTGTAAAAAAGTTATTAATTTAGTTCATTTATCTATACAGCCGCTCGTCCAGCTTAGTTCAATTCTCATACAATGGTGTCAATGCAGGCAGATCAATAATATTGTTAAATATTTAGTGTCCCCCCAACTAAGCAAGCCAAAGGCGACAAAGGCGACAGTGGCAAGGAACCAAAACTCCATCAGGTGACAGAATGGAGAAAAAAAACCTTGGGAGAAACAAGGCTCAGTTGGGGGTCCAGTTCTCCTCTGGCCAGTGAACGAACAGTGTATGATTATGATTTAGGCAGAATTACAGGTCAGAAGTCAGATTGGATCGGAACATTCAGAATATTTATCCAGTTCCATCTGGTTGCAGATCCGAGTCATCATGCCGGAGACGGATTTGTTGAGGATCAGTGCCACTGGCTGTCGTGTCAATGAGGCCTTCACGGGGTGAAGAGTCTAGTTGACACAATCTCTGCAGACACTTCAGGCATGCGTTGTGGTCGTGTCTAGGCGCAGGTCCACCATCTGCTCTGGATACGGCCCGGATCCAGCTGACTACATCATGCGTTGTAGTCATATCTAGGCGCAGGTTCACCATCTGATCTGGATACGGCCCGGATTCGGCTGACTACAGTAAACCTTGGGATAAACAGAGAGACTAAAATTAGCATAGATGCCATTCTTCTTATGATGTAACGAGTACATCGGGTGTTATAGGAAGTGTTCCCGGTTCCGGCTGACCTAGTTAATGCAGCCTAACAATCATTTAACTGTCTAGTATTTTTAGTCTAGATTTAAACAGACAGAGTTTAGGTGCTAATTAGGAAAAGGATCTGCCGCCTGCAGTTGATTTTGATATTCTAGGTATTATCAACTGGCCAGAATTTTGAGACCGCAATAGACGCGAAGGACTATAATGCGTTAAGAGCTCACTCAAGTACTGGGGAGCTAAACCATTTAATGTTTTGTAAGTAATTAGCAAGATTTTAACATTTATACAATGTTTAATAGGGAGCCAATGCAATGTTGACAGAAACGGGCTAATATGATCATACTTCTTGGTTCTAGTAAGAACTCTAGCTGCTGCGTTTTGGACCAGCTGGAGTTTGTTTTTAAGCGTGCAGGGCAACCACCCTGTAGAGCATTACAATAATCTAGCCTTGAGCTAATGAACGCATGAACTAACTGTTCAGCATTTTGCATTGAGAGCATATGTCATAATTTAGATATATTTTTAAGATGGAAGTATACGGTTTCACAGATGCTATAAACGTGGCTTTCAAATGAAAGATTGGTATCAAAGAGCACACCCAGGTTCCTAACTGACGACGAAAACTTGACAGAACGTCCATCAAGTGTTAAACAGTATTCTAGGTTACTACTTGCTGATTGTCTGGCTATCACCAGACCAAGCTCAATCTTTTAAGATTGAACATTGGTCTGGGGAGTCTGCTCTGTATTTTCTACTGCAAGAGGCGTGATCAACGAGCATAGTTCAAATGACTCTGTACGCAATTGGATAGTCCTTCAAACAATCAGACCACAAGAGGCGTGATCAACAGGCATAGTTCAAAAGACTCTGTACGCAATTGCATAGTCCTTCAACCAATCAGACCAACGATCCATCGTTTCTCTATCCGTCATCGTGTTTAACCCGCCAATAGCGGTTTGTGATTGGTTCCCGCAAATTTGTAACAGAAGCAGGATAGAAAGATGTACAGGTTTCCAGCCTGAGCTGCAGGGCGAAGTCAAATCGCCGGCAGATCGGGCTGGGTTTACCCAGTCTAACGTGCTGAGGTTTTTTGTCCAATAATTAGAAACTTTGTTTTTTCAGAATTACAGTTTTTTACGATCGCTATGACAATTTTTTCAATACTTTTAACAATTTTCCTAAACTCTTAACACACCTACAACACACAATTGCCAAAACGGTTAGACACGACCAACGCATCCCCGAAGTGTCTGCAGAGACCGCATCAACTAGACTCTCCCCTGTGAAGGCCTCATCGACACGACATCCAGTGGCACTGATCCTCAACAAATCCGTCTCTGGCATGATGACTCTGATCTCCAACCAGATGGAACTGGACAAATATTCTGAATGTTCAGATCTAATCTGACTTCTGACTTGTAATGTTTGCCTGAATCATAATCATACACTGTTTTTTCGTTGGCCAGAGGAGAACTGGCCCCCTGACTGAGCCTGGTTTCTCCCAAGGTTTTTTTCTCCATTCTGTCACCTGATGGAGTTTGGGTTCCTTGCCTCTGTCGCCTTTGGCTTTTGGCCCGCGTTCTGCCCGCATTGACACTATATGATAATTGAACTTAGCTGGATGACATCACTGTTTTCTCCAGAGCGGCTGTACAGCCAAATCAAATTCTGCTGCATTATTTTCCTGTTACCACTGTGAAGCTGCTTTGAAACAATCTGCGTTGTAAAAAGCGCTATATAAATAAAGGTGACTTGACTTGACTTAATTTCATGCTCAAAATCACACATTGTAAACTAAACTCCAACACTAATTTTCATACAATAATACAATAATATAATAATAAAATACAATAATACACTAACACAATACACTATGTCTACCAAAACCCTAACACATGTTCTCTTTCAACAGGAACATTTAGTCAATCATAGCACAATGTCATAAAAACACTAACATCAGATGGAATTACAGAAACTGCATTATTTTATGTGTCAGGTCTGCCCTTATACAATAGACAGTATATTGTATTGATCATAGATTGTGTGTCTTTTGAAGCCTCTCCACATTTTTGTTTTGTTGGGTTTAGTAAATGCATGTATTTTGTTTCTTTTGCTGCAGAAATTCAATACAAAAAATGAATGACCCATCTCAAAGTAGCTTTATAGAATGCCCTTTAGTTTTATTTTATTATCAGCAATCACCATGTTGACAATAGCAAGTTTCTGTTCTTCATTCAGGAGCTTTCTTCTGCCCCCTGAGGGAGGTAGACATTGAATCCTTAGATAGACAAAATACAGTTACATATTAGAGACCAGAGGCATACAGTCACTGTAATACATGGTAAAATTATTTACACTTTGCAGTAGGAGAAGCCCTTATACGGTACAATATCCTACCTGTTGGTTTCTTGAAAAATCTGGATAATGGATGCTATTGTGTCCCGGCTGAGATTTGGCTGTACTCGTTCACCAGCTTCTCTGTGGTTGTGCCTTTGATTTATGACATGCTCTATGATAGTAGCTCTTATTTCATCAGTTACCCTAATTCTGACCCTTCTTTGAGCGCCACCATGCATTCTAACTCCTCAACCTCTACCTTGTCCTTGTCCAGGCATTCCTCTCCCCTGTCCTGGTACTCATCTTCCTCTCCCTCAGGCATTTTTCTTACTTTCTTTGTGTTGTTCTATATTGTTCCTTTTTCACACAAGATCAGCCCAAAGAGGCCCTCTTTTACTGTATACCATATGGTCATGTGATTGAAAGAACATCAACACCTGAACAATTCCTAGATGGGAATCAGCTGTGATTTATATATTTGCATAACTTCAATCAGCTGTTTCTCAGTAGCAATGGAATAAAATACAGGGGATATATTTGTGTTTTTAATTCACAATATGAACAGCTGTTCACTTTGACTTTAGCCTATACGTTAGGTTTAGAACATTATGTTATCTGTTCTGACATACAGTGTTAAAGCATTGGTAAATCTGGCAGTAAAAATCCATTGTTTTGGTCTTGGTTGAGCTTGAGTGTAAAAGAAGTTCAAGCATTTTAAATTTGTTTTAACTGTATGCATTTTGTGTAAAAGCAACAAAAAATGTGTTAATTGTATAGCCTACACAGACAGATGTTGTGCTAACTGCTCAAGAGTTTAGGAAAATTGTTAAAAGTATTGAAAAAATTGTCATTAGCGATTGTAAAAAACTGTAAGTAGTAGAAAATTACAAGTCATCCAATTTTTTATATCAGCTATACATTCCGTTAATTTTGTGAATTGGTAAGTTTCGTCGGGGCGAAATATAGAGCTGAGTATCATCAGCATAACAGTGAAAACTAACACCATGCTACCTAATGATATCTTCCAAGGGTAGCATGTACAGGGTGAAAAGCAACTGTCCTAGTACTGAGCCTTGCGGTACTCCATACTGAACTTGTGATCGGTATGACATCTCTTCATTTACTGCTACAAACTGATAACAGTCAGATAAGTATGATTTAAACCATGCTAATGCAGTTCCACTAATGCCAACATAATTTTCGAGTCTATTCAAAAGAATGTTGTGGTTGATGGTATCAAATGCAGCACTAAGATCCAGTAACACTAATAGAGAGATACAACCATGATCAGATGGTAAGAGCAAATCATTCGTAACTCTAATGAGAGCAGTCTCAGTACTATGAGAGGGTCTAAATCCTGACTGGAAATCCTTGCAGATACCATTTCTTTCTAAAAAGGAACATAGTTGTGAGGATACTGCCTTTTCTAGTATTTCTGACAGAAAGGGTAGATTTGAGATTGGCCTGTAATTGACTAATTCTCTAGGATCAAGTTGCATTGTTTTAATAAGAGGTTTAATAATAGCCAGCTTAAAAGTTTTTGGTACATATCCTAATTACAAAGATGAATTAATGATTTTAAGAAGAGGATCTATGACCTCTGGAAGTATCTCTTTCAGTAGCTTAGTCGGTATAGGGTCTAACATACATGTTGTTGATTTAGATGATATAATGAGTTTAGACAATTCTTCCTCTCCTATATTTGGAGCAGACGTCTCAGTTACGTCACTTGCAGCTGTGCGCGCATAGTGGCTGCAGAAAAATAGCGTAAGTGGAGGAAAATGGGCAAAATCCACAGAATAAGAGAAAAATGTGTTGTTGTGCCTTTGTATGTCAGAATCGGAATGCAAAAAATACGGTCTTCATTTTTATAGAAATCCGTCGTTGAAGACACCCTTTGAAGCTAAATGCAGACGTTTATGTTGCAAGTTACAGACTGGACTGATATAACCTGCAGTGATTAGTCTAATATTAAAGCATGAATTTGATGTAAACAGTAAGTCTACATAATATTCACATATGCAGTTCATAGGGGACATACATACAGCATGAAATAATACAAACCCGATTCCAAAAAAGTTGGGACACTGTACAAATTGTGAATAAAAAAGGAATGCAATAATTTACAAATCTCATAAACTTATATTTTATTCACAATAGAATATAGATAACATATCAAATGTTGAAAGTGAGACATTTTGAAACGTCATGCCAAATATTGGCTCATTTTGGATTTCATGAGAGCTACACATTCCAAAAAAGTTGGGACAGGTAGCAATAAGAGACCGGAAAAGTTAAATGTACATATAAGGAACAGCTGGAGGACCATAAATTGGCAACATGATTGGGTATAAAAAGAGCCTCTCAGAGTGGCAGTGTCTCTCAGAATTCAAGATGGGCAGAGGATCACCAATTCCCCCAATGCTGCGGCGAAAAATAGTGGAGCAATATCAGAAAGGAGTTTCTCAGAGAAAAATTGCAAAGAGTTTGAAGTTATCATCATCTACAGTGGTTATATCATCTACAGAAGTTATATCATCCAAAGATTCAGAGAATCTGGAACAATCTCTGTGCGTAAGGGTCAAGGCCGGAAAACCATACTGGATGCCCGTGATCTTCGGGCCCTTAGACGGCACTGCATCACATACAGGAATGCTACTGTAATGGAAATCACAACATGGGCTCAGGAATACTTCCAGAAAACATTGTCGGTGAACACAATCCACCGTGCCATTCGCCGTTGCCGGCTAAAACTCTATAGGTCAAAAAAGAAGCCATATCTAAACATGATCCAGAAGCGCAGGCGTTTTCTCTGGACCAAGGCTCATTTAAAATGGACTGTGGCAAAGTGAAAAACTGTTCTGTGGTCAGACGAATCAAAATTTGAAGTTCTTTTTGGAAAACTGGGACGCCATATCATCCGGACTAAAGAGGACAAGGACAACCCAAGTTGTTATCAGCGCTCAGTTCAGAAGCCTGCATCTCTGATGGTATGGGGTTGCATGAGTGGGTGTGGCATGGGCAGCTTACACATCTGGAAAGGCACCATCAATGCTGAAAGGTATATCCAAGTTCTAGAAAAACATATGCTCCCATCTAGACGTCGTCTCTTTCAGGGAAGACCTTGCATTTTCCAACATGACAATGCCAGACCACATACTGCATCAATTACAACATCATGGCTGCGTAGAAGAAGGATCCGGGTACTGAAATGGCCAGCCTGCAGTCCAGATCTTTCACCCATAGAAAACATTTGGCGCATCATAAAGAGGAAGATGCGACAAAGAAGACCTAAGACAGTTGAGCAACTAGAAGCCTGTATTAGACAAGAATGGGACAACATTCCTATTCCTAAACTTGAGCAACTTGTCTCCTCAGTCCCCAGACGTTTGCAGACTGTTATAAAAAGAAGAGGGGATGCCACACAGTGGTAAACATGGCCTTGTCCCAACTTTTTTGAGATGTGTTGATGCCATGAAATTTAAAATCAACTTATTTTTCCCTTAAAATGATACATTTTCTCAGTTTAAACATTTGATATGTCATCTATGTTGTATTCTGAATAAAATATTGAAATTTGAAACTTCCACATCATTACATTCTGTTTTTATTCACAATTTGTACAGTGTCCCAACTTTTTTGGAATCGGGTTTGTATTTAAACCTATAACAGGACAGGTGGGACAGGGCAGGTTTGAAAACCCCTGGCCTAGGGCTTTAAGGGCCAGGTTGTCACATGTTTATATGTTAAAAATCTACTCTATTAATTATTCTGCCATTTCTGTTGATAAAAATAATGGTCTGATATTTTGTACATACATTTAACATTTTTGCTGTTTTATAAATATTTTGTACAGAGCCCCTAAAGGGACATTGTGATGGGAAAAAAATTAGATGGGAGGGAAAATTATATTTCAACGATTTTACGTTTTTTCACAAAACTTTTGCACTCACTGTAAATATAGGCCATTTAATTACAGGTTCCCAATGTGACCAATTACCGCCATATATAGTGCAACAACATGATCACCACTGGACAGTTAATGTTCACGACACAGCTGTTTATTATAGACTGTTCACGTGACAGTTAAAGGGTATTCAGTGCTCAGAGGTATGTTTAGTTCTAGAAAAAGTTCAATAAAAACACACAACGAGGGGAATTCTGGTACATTATGTGAAGGTGAAATCTAAAATTTTTACTTTATTTTTGATTCTGTTGGTTTCTCTTTCTCCTCTCAAAGCCCTAGTAGTTCCAGTATTCATTAAATTTTATTGGATAAACAAGCATAGTAGGTGAGTTGACTAAATGTATTTTTTAGTTCAAATAGGCCTACAAAAATGTGTTCGTGTTTCAATCCCATTCGCTCTTTTCTCAGCATGCACTGGGGCGTGATTAATTACTATGGTTACAACTGTTTGCCAGTTTTATTTACATTGTTGTCATTGATTTTGTTGTCATATTAAGCAATGCATTGTCTTGTGATGTGCTTGTTCCTCTTTTTAAGAGATCAGTTACCCCTTTGTTTATCTGATTGTTACCCTTGTGTTTCAAGTCTTAAGGTCTATGTAGCCTATGCTATTTATCATCTCATGAGCGTTTATGTGATGTTGTCGACGGTATAAAACAGTATTTGTTCCACCTGATATACTGTATGTTGGCTAACTTAAAAAGTAGAAATATACTTATAAAACATCCTTAGAGACAATTTAAGTTCAGTCAAGACATGTATTTGAATAATTAATAATCTACGCAGAAATGTCATGCAAGCTATCATTTTTAATGTTCAGTGAACACTTCTATTAACTTTTTCTTACAGTACATGGTGAAAGCAGCACCAAGTCAGAAGGTTTCATCTTTTGAGTCATAGAGGAATGCAATAACAACAACCAACATCTCCATAAAGCAACTTCAGTCAAAATGCATTTTTTGTACATCTTCTATGCGGAACTGTCTTGACGCCGTGTGGAGCCTCTGAAGGGGCTGACATTACTATGCCCTGACACGTGACTTTGTGGTCTTATAAACTAGTTAAAGACTATGGAGGAAGCGTATTCATCACTGAACCGTTGTAATACTCTTGGTTATCTGTTGTGATTCTCCTGAAAGACAGAACATGGATGTCTCTACAACCTCAGACTGTAAGTATCAAAATCATGAAAAATTGTATTTCATTTAATGATTGTGTATATAATAAACACCTTGTTTAAAGACTTTAGGAATATAGGCATATTAGGCCATTATGTGAGACTTTTTATGAACTGTTAGATGCTTTGGTCCTATATGTGATGAATTTGAATCATTGAATCAATGAATCATATGATTTGAAAATATTAATTTGTGATTTGTGGTTACATTAAACAACAGTTTATTGATTGATTGATTGATTGATTGATTGATTGATTGATTGAATGAATGATTGACTGACTGATTGATTGATTGCTGAAGGGCTTTGAAGAGTTTCACTCTTCCATATAATAATTTTGGACTAATCACATGTTTTGTCTCTCAATAGATGAAAGTGATGCTATTAATTTGACAGATTTTACAGATTTGGTGAGTATGAATATATATATATATATATATAAACAGTAAAAATCGTATAATTAATATTTTTCTGGGGTCCAAAATTCTGGTTTAAAAGTGTACAATTTTGCATTAGCAACACTTAAACTTTAAAGTTCTAAGATGTAATCAAGCTTTTTTTGCTATAACGCAACTCTTCAAGTCAAAATTAAAATGCCGCCCACAGCAAATGTTATCAGTAAGCAGAGGTTAAGCTCTGTTCCAAGTGCTGCATGCTTATTTGGACATTTGATGTGTCAGTCAAGTGAAACTACCTATACTAATCCATATCTTCATCTCTTATTATCTGATGCACCTCTTGGATTGAGATCACACAGATTTGGCTGTTACAACATTGTGCAGTTTTTTAACAACAAAATAAAAAAAAGATTTTCCATTGTGTGTGTCACATATCCTTTATCTGTTATCTTTATGTATGTCAGGATGGAACAGAATATAGTGTTTGACAGGGGCTCTGTTTATGTCGACCCCCAGGGTGGGTGATGCTCCATCTGTTTGTGCACGCTTCAGAAAGGGTTGAAAGAGGATGTGGATGCGGTGTACTTGTGTGGTTTCACACAAGACACCTGCACCTGATATGAGCTGCGGAACATGTTTCGTAAATTTAGATTGTCAAAGTTTGCAGGGGCGTGATGTCACACTGATTCACGCTTTACTGATCAACTGGATTACAGCTGCAAAATAGTGAGAGACTGTTGTACCACTGTAGACAGGAAGTGGCTGTCAGTTGAGTTGAAGATAGTCAGTTGAAGACAGTGGGAAACAAACTTTTAAGCTTCATAGTCAGCCTTCTGAGAGAATTTAGATGAAAAGCTAATAAGAGAATTAAAAAGAATAATAATCCCAAAAATCTTTTACTCACCCTCATGTCGTTTCAACCCTGTATGACTTTCTTTCTTCTGTGGAACACGAAAGAAGATATTTTGAAGAATGTACAGGCCACTGTTTACCATATAATGACTGACTGAAGGCTGTCGAGCTCCAAAATAAAGAGAAATGTAGTTCACATGACTCATGTGACTCTTGTGAAGACATATAACTGTTGAACAGACAAAAAAAAAAAATTTCATCCACAGTTGGCATCCATTAAAATATGTGGCTTAAGACAAAACGCACCATTTTGATTGTTGTCAACGGAACTTGAACAGTTGTGATGCAGCAAGTTTTAATATTAGTATTAATATAAATGCAAATAAAATACAGTAGGGGAAGAATGTAAGTGAATAAACTTAAATTTCATTTGTCACATTAATGCATCGTCTTTTTTTATGATTACTTTTTTATTAGGAATTGCAGTTACATGTATAATAAGACATACAGCAATGGAAATAAAGTGCAATACACTGAACTTGTGCGAAAGAGTCACATGGAGTCCTTTTATGCTTATGATTCTTTTATGCTGCTTTTTGACTTTACGGAGCTTGACATTCCAAATCTCCATAAATTTTCATTACCTAAAAAACAAAAGGAGAAGTTCTGAGGAACATACTGGCCTTTGTGCTCCACAGAAGAAAGAACGTTCCTTTAGATGATTGGTATGTTTTGTTTTTTAGTAAATCTTTAAATCAAATGAAATGGTCATTGCACAGAATTCAAAGTTCCTGAATATATACTTTTTTTTCATTTCAGACAACTGATACTGATGACTATGAATCGGACCTGGGTGGATTATGTAACAAAGAACTAGTGCGACAGTTCAGTAAGACCTTCGAGCCCCCTCTCTACTGGATCATCTTTGTCGTGGGGGCTTTGGGCAACCTACTGGTCGTCTGCATCTTCACAACTGTGCGAAACCGCCTCAAAACCATGACCGACGTCTACCTGCTAAACCTGGCAGTGGCTGATCTTCTCTTCCTTGGCACATTGCCCTTCTGGGCAACAAATGCCGCTCAGGGCTGGGTGTTCAGCCAGGCCATTTGCAAAGGAGTTTCTGCGGTCTACAAGATCAACTTCTTTGCCAGTATGCTCTTACTCACTTGCATTAGCGTGGACCGCTACATCGCCATTGTCCACGTAACCGAAGCACACAACTACAAAAACAAACGCATGCTGTATAGTAAGATAACTTGTGTGTTTGTGTGGCTTGCCTCTTGCCTCTTAGCTCTTCCGGAATTTCTCTTCACCAAAGTGAAAAACATAGGCCCCGAGCACAACTCCTGTGTCATGGTATACTCTATCACAGACAACAACCGTACTAAAGTCTTGGTGTTGGCTTTACAGATCTGTGTTGGCTTCCTACTCCCATTGCTGGTCATTGTTTTGTGTTACTCAGTCATTATTCGTAAACTCATGATGGCTCGAAGCTTTGAAAAACACAAGGCTCTGAGGGTCATCTTTGCAGTTGTGGCTGCTTTTGTTCTCTCACAGTTGCCGTTCAACGGATATCTGATTATAGAAGCAGGCCAAGCCAACAATGCCACAATAACAGACTGTGAAGTCATGCAAAGCTTAGATATGGCTGGGCAAATTGTGAAGTGTCTTGCCTACACACATTGTTGCCTGAATCCCATTCTGTACGTCTTTATCGGGGTTCGCTTCCGGAAGGATCTCTTGAGCCTGCTTCAACGCATGTCCTGTAGCCTAGGACTGGTCGACAACAGCAAACTGCAACAAGTTCCCAAGAGGCCTTCTGTTATGTCCGACACTGACACCACCCCTGTTTTTTCTTTATAGACCTGTCTACTGTACTTACAGTATTGACAACTTTTTCAAAAACTTTGTCTTCATCTACAGAGTGTGTAATTGGCATGTTAATGGCACGGAGTTATAGGTCCTTATAACCACAAACATTATTGTGCAAGGTCTATGAAATGTGCTTCATCATAGTACTATTCCTGTATAGTTCTCTGGGAGTACATGATGGGATATTGTGGAGATTTATGTACATAGATTCTGTTCATGAGCATTTAACCAGTATTTTAAGGATGCTTCCAGCGGTATAATGTGTCCTAGAGGTATACTATTATGATTTTCATACTTTTTTAGCAAAAAAATGTTGCAAAAATATTGCAAAGTGTACATATATTTTGAGAATTTGTAGAATTTGTTGATATGAATAAAACACTTCAACAAATTATAGCTTAATTGATAAGATTATTATTGCAGCTTCCATAGACATCAGTGTATGGAATTTGTATTTAACAAACTATAAATGATGTTTCATTAACAAACTTCAGGAGGAGCATGTTCAATGATCTATCCAATCAACATGTCATCAGCATTAACACGTCTATCCTATCAACATGAGAGGAAGCATATATATATATATATATATATATATATATACACAGTCGACTCACCTATATTCTTCAACAGTTTTCAGCATCCCTCCACCACCCCGACGTTTCTACCACAGCCAGGAATACGGAGAACTATTGTTCTAAGTATTGTTCTAACAGTTGTTCTAACTAACACTTATTAGTTAACTTTACTTAGTCTAAACTTAATTGTAAAAATCTAGTAATCTGTACTATTCACATACTATGCCTTGTTTACTCATAAAACTCAAGTTAAGATTAATTGATTGTTTTAAGTGCTATTTCATCAAGCAAAAAACAATAGACTTTTCCCTCCTTTCCTCTACTTCTGCAGTTATCTTTCTCTAGTTGCATTCACTAATTTCCCAAAGTCATATTGATTGTTGAATTGTCAGTACAACTGAAAAATTCGAGAGAACATCACATAAGCTGACTTCATAAATTGATGTTTTTTTAACTCACTATTATGGTGATTAGTGTTCTCTGTCTTTCATGTTAAATAATGATCTTTTAAAATTGTATTTCTAACACTTATGTCATAAACATGATCATTCTTGAGACAAACACGGACTTCAACATTCAGCATACAAAACACAACAATGGTAACAACAATGGAAGCTATACTAAGTCAAGAGTAAATCTAAAGTAAATGATCAAGTGCTCTCTACAGTTCTTTTTTAGTTACTAGAACTCTTGTGTAAGTGAACTATACTAACTAAGCATTTGTCAGTACAACATACTATTCCTATTTCACTTAGTTTTTTAAGGCAATCGGTTTGCATGCTTTTTTTTAAGTAAGTCTAACTAATAAGATTTTACAGTGTACTCTCAAGATCAGAGCCCTCTCCTTGGACAGCATGCCAAATATGCATACCATTTACTCTATCTATCAACTTATTTTTAAGTGTGAACTCATGAAATGTATTTTTTTTTCATAATACTTATTTTGAATGACTGTTAAAATGTCTGAAACCTAAAATAAACATTATGTGGTTGAAAACACTGAATAGTTGTGATATATGAAAACAACTGAGCGTGTCCGTCTCTGGCTCAGCTCCAGCCATGGCACGAAACCACATTTGAATTTAGCAGTGACGCACTGAACATTCTATTGAAAATCCATATGATTTTCTTTCTTCTGTGGAACACAAAAGATACATTTTTATGAATATACTGGCCATGGTTTTCAATACATACATCAATAATATTTCCCATACAAATTTTATTTTCTGTTAGTAATGATCTTACTCGTAAACAAATTATCATACATGACTATCAAGGTCTTGTTTTTGTTCAATCCCAAGTGAAAGCCACATGGTGCTTTTTAGCTGTGTGTAACGTATTTTCTGTGGTAAGAGAAAAGTTTATGAATGTGGACTGGCATGTTTTCACTATGACTGTTATGTCTGGTGTGGATTGAGAAAACGTTGAATAATGAAAAAAGGTCTGGTTGGCATGCACTGTGGGTTATGGTTGAGCAAAAGTGACACAGCAGTTTCATATGGTATTAGATGCAGAATGAGACCATGCATGCAGAGTATATTGCAATTACATATCAGCTGCCACAGCAATAATGCGGAGTTATGCAACTATAGGAAAAGGCTATTGTAATGCGCATCATAGACTGCATTTTACAACACTCACTTATTTGGCTGATTTGGATGTCAAGTTTGGGCTTTTAGGGAGGAACGAAAGTGCACCGCTGTTAAGGAAAGGAAGGTGCGCTGGACGAAATGCGGCGGTGATTTTTGACCTCGATTATCTTGTTTTCATAATCGTTGGAAGCCAAAATTGAAAAATCAATTATGATTAATTGCACAGATGTGTGTTTTTTGCCTGGGCCGTGCCCATGCGGAGGCCACCATTGAGGAGCCTAACTGGCCACACTACGATGCCATGAACATTAGGACTCTCTGTAGATGGATAGCCCTCTACATCCAGTCAGCCGCCCTTCCTCCCAACCACCCCGGTGGGTCCATGGAGTAAGAAGCAGCGGTCTCTCGTACTCGATTGGTCTCTCAACACTGGCAGTGGTGAGCTCACGCCGGCTCAGCGCCCGCATTCTTCCTGCTCCCCAGATCAACCCCCCCAGTAGCATATGCCAAGTCTTGTTTCCGACCCCCATCACGGGCTCGGGACCTCGTCTCTTTTGGCACGCCAGTGGAAGAATGTGACAACGCCATGTCTATGGTGGTGTCTGAACAGGAAGATTTGTCGGCTGGCCACATGGAGTTTGATTCCCACTGCAGTGACGTAAGCAAGCCCCCAAACGCGTGGATTCAAGGCAGTTGAAGAGCTCGGCCTGGAATGGTCCCTCCCCGCCGGCTCATGCCCACATCTCGGGCTCGTCAAGTCAAGTCACCTTTATTTATATAGCGCATTTTACAATGCCGATTGTTTCAAAGCAGCTTCACAGTGTTAACAGGAAAATAATGCAACAGAATTTGATTTGGCTGTACAGCCGCTCTGGAGAAAACGGTGATGTCATCCAGCTAATTTCAATTATCATATAGCGTCAATGCGGGCAGATCAGTAGTATAGTTGAAATTTCAGTGTCCCCAACTGAGCAAGCTAAAAGCCAAAGGC
Source organism: Coreius guichenoti (assembly GCA_039654105.1). Lineage (NCBI taxonomy): Eukaryota > Metazoa > Chordata > Actinopteri > Cypriniformes > Gobionidae > Coreius > Coreius guichenoti. Next base: position 12,661,647 of record CM077189.1, read on the forward strand.
GACGGTGGCAAGGAACCAAAACTCCTTCAGGTGACACAATGGAGAATGTCAGCAACCCCACCCCCCAATTTTGAAGCTGTCAAACATACAAATATGTATTTATGTGTATTCTGATGGGGTTTTTTTCAGCTTTTAGCGTTGCTCTAGTAATTTGGGTTACACCATGACAACATTACTGGCACAAATATTCATAATCGCAGATTGGTTGTTTTTTCATGTATACGTGATTAAACTGTATAAATACATGATTACAGGTCAATAATCATAAAGCCTAATGTAATATTTAAAACACTTTACAATAAGGTCTTATTTGTTAACATTAGTTAATTCATAATAAACTAACAATGAGCAATATATTTTAAAGCTTTTATTAACCTTTCTTAATGTTAGTTAAAAAAAATCATGTTCAAGTTAGTTCACAGTGCATTATCTAATGTTAACAGATACAACTTTTGATCTTAAAAATGTATTAGTAATTGTTGAAATTAACATTAACTAAGATTAATAGAAGTATTGTTCATTCTTAGCTCATGTTAACTAATGTAGTAAACTAATGTTAACAAATGAAACCTTATTGTAAAGTGTTACCAAAAATATATATACATTTAATTTCTCACTAAGGTTATTGCAATTTATATATATTAATAAGATCAATTTACTATATTCAATGCAAGTTTTAGAAAATGTGGTTGTGTGTTTTTCTTTGTGGTGTTAATACATTCTTTTTCCAAAGCACGAAACAAACAAGTATGATGTTATTGAGGTTTAGAGGGTTTAGAGAGAGGCTGTATCCTGCAGCCTTCAGGTGAGACCACAGCTTCAACATCTATCCATCTGTTTTCTCTCAGTCACACTCCACTGTCTTTCTCTATCTCGTTCACTTTCTCACTCTCTACTTTCTTCTCACGACAGGAAACTGTCAATCATGTCAACAACGTTCTGTATACATGCTAATGCTATACCTGTGCTTCTCTGCTAAGACTGTACATACAATATTTAGGATTACTGGGACACGAGTGAAATTGTATTGCTAAATAATTCTTGCCTTGCGAGGGTAGGGTAGGTTGGGGTAAGATTTTATTTGATCCATCTAGAACTGATTTGGTCATAAAATTTGGTTTGAGAGTTTGCAATCCGTTTTTGAAATACTACTTCCCTCCCTAAAACCCTGCCAACAGCTACTTCTGAGGAGGGGTTTTGACCAGATTACTGTTTACAGATTACTGTGTTAACTATCAAAGTAAAACCAACAAGGATTACCCAAAACATCAGCCTAAAACAATGTGTGATTCCGGTTCGTTAACGTTTTCCTGTAGACTGTGTGGCTTAGGTGATGTCATCTGAAAAGGAAAACTGTTTTATGAAACACAGTTTTTTTTCTTTGCAATAACATGCACTGGGGAATTGTGCACAATAACCATGTGCATTAAGAAAGTAAATGGGGTTGATTGATTCTGATTTATGTTGACTTCAGTAAGCTATGATTGGCATAGGTCTACTTCTACTCTTCCAAAGTCAAACAATGAACCAAGCAATTATTTTACTGTAAGTCTGCTTATTAGATAACATTCTTTGAAAAACGAATACAAATGACTTAGGGGAACCACATTTATGTAATAACATTAAAGCTCTTATGAAACCATTTTGTGCAAATTTTTTTTACCGCCCTGTAACTGCTTTGTTTTCTGTAAGCTGAGATGAAAAAAATTCAAATGACGCACACTTCTCAAGTTTCCTAGCCCTGTAAAGTCCTTAATGTGGTCCTTTTTAACCATACTGCTCATGCTTATATGCCTGCACTGTGAAAAGCACAAGCAACATCGGGCCTCCTCTGCTTATATAATGTGTGTGATATCTGTAGGTGGTATTGAAACAGGAGAACACCTGGGTTACCCTCCTTAAAATGTATATTATTTTAAAGTCTCATCTTGGCTGCAACATTTTTGTAGCTTTAAGCATAAATGTTCTTGTTTTATGGAAATAAAGTTCAAAAGTTTTAAATAATAATTTAATATTAAAAAGCTTTGTCTTGTTTATAGAACTGTTCTATAAAATCAATATAATTTAATATGAAAATCAACATATTGCTTTTAAGAATATAAGTTGCCTACAATCTACACAAAAATGTAAATACTTCATGCAATTCACATTGTTCATCAATAGGTGGCACCACTCCATAAACTGAATGCATTAGGGAGAAGTATTCATGAAATCTCAGAAAATTTGAGTTACAGTAGCTCCACCTAGCGGTATATACAGTATTTACGTTGGGTTTGTGTCTGTGCTGAAGCTCAGAAAAATGGAAAACCAGTGTAAAAGACAACAACGCAACATAGTATAGGTGTAGGGGCTAATAAGGCTTTAGTTTTTTATGCTCAAAGCATATTTCTCTGCCCCCAACTGTCTTGCTCTCTTTCTCTCTGTATCTGGTCAATTACACAGGAGAGAGAAGCGGCACAGAGGGCAGCCCAAGAGCTATGAAAGGAGGGTGTATTTCAAAAGTGGAGCAGCACCTGTGTCTCAGAGCATCCCATTCATTACATAACTCCCTAGAGTATGTGTGTGGGCATGCACGATTGTTTATGTGTGGGATTTGTATGTTTGTCTAATTTCGTATGTGCCTGTGGCATAAAGGGATAGTTCAGCCAAAAACGAGAATTCGGTCTTTTACTCTCCCTTATGTTGTTACAAACCCTTTCTTTCTTTTGTGGAACACAAAAGGAGATGTTTTGACACATGTTGACACTGCTATTTTCGTAGGCCATATGACTTCTATTCAGGTGTACATATGTTGTATTTTTAAATCTTATAAAGCCATATCATAGCTTCGAATCTTAAATAGGTTAACTGAGGTCAAATTTTAAGGCAGTTCGCCGTTACTCAATTTTTCTGTCATCACTGTCTCTCTCTGTGTTTTTTTATTCTCATGGTAGAGTGATATTATGTTCCCCAACACCTTTACATAAGCTCTCAGGTGCCAAACCATCTCAGGATCTGTCATTCCAAACCGCAGTGCTGTTTTTATCCTCCCTTATCTACTCATCCCCTCCATATAGAATCTTTCTCTCACATTTCTCTCAAACTATTTCATCTCAGTCATGCTGCTGCCCGTGTGTGTGTTACCTGCACTGTGATAAGTGTGTGATGGACGACCGGTGTCATTTGTCTCTGTTCTCCTCGGAGTAACGTGCACACACACACACAGGCCGATGTGATGACGAGTGTGAGATTCCTGTGGTCCTGGACACTGGAGACCACAAACAACAATGAATTGTGGGGCAGCCACTCCAGACTATTGTATGATGTAGTTGGGAACTCTTTCTTCCTTACACTTAACATCTTCCTTAACACTTCAGAATTGTACTCTTGGATGGTCTCTCTTTTCATGCTGTGAAAGGCTAATGTTCTCTCTGAATGTCTTGATTCTTCCACATATGTTCTGCTGTTATCTAAATTTTAATAAAGGGACCTATAAAGCTTTTGTGATATGTCGGCCTATGTTGGTGTCAAAACAGCAGTCTAAATCTATTGAGAAAAGAAATTTTGTTCACTGTAAGATGTGCATGCATTCCCTTACAAAAAAGAAGTTGTAAAACTAATAAACTAGAAATATGCTGAATATGGTCTTGATTGTTTCTTCCAGACAACATTTATCTAGACAGATTAAATGGAGCACAAATTAAGACATTTTCTGATTTTTTTTTTCTAAGAAAAAACACTGTAGGACTGTCTCCTGAAAAATGCATCTCCTGCAGAGTTTCAGAAGAGATATCATCATTGTCTCAATGCTATATGCAATACCAAAGGCTGCACTTCACACATTACAAAACAAACAAACAAAAACTTTTTTTTCAAACAGTATTTTTTAAACACTTTTTTTTATGAAGCTCAAACAGTAGAGCATGGTGCTAGCAAAGCCAAGATCATGGGTTGATTTCCAGCAAACTGAAAATGTATGAACTGATAAAAATTTACACATTTAATGTAGAGTAAGTTTCTTCAGATTAAAGTGTTTGCCAAATGCATAAATGTAATATTAAAACCCCCCAGAGGGTAGTTGACATAAAATACATAAAAAACTGTTTTTATTTTGGGTCTGTGCAGCTGCCTTTCTTCATGAAAGTGTGCAGGTCAAATTGAGCTGTGATAGAGCAATTTCTGAGCAATAAAATGAATCATTTGGAAAATAATTTGACTTAAGATGTTCATTTATTTGATCTGTTACCTGTATTAACAGTCATGTATGAGAGCAATATGTGCTTAAGAGGTCATAACCCTGCCTCTGAGACCACCTTCTCTCGTCTTTGTCCAAAAGACAGACTGGTGTTTCAGAGTTTTTTTTTCTTAACCTAGTCTCCTTACTCTGGAGTTATGTTTTTAAGGCGAACACTATAGTTTAGGATCTAAGAAAAAAATACCCTAGGTTTGCTTTAAACAAGAGTTATGTCTTTGATGTTGACTGTGCAGGCAGCAGTTTGATGAAATATTGATAGCAATTCTCCAATTGATAGCAGTTCCAAAGGGACGTTAGTTTGCCTTTCAGGGAGAGGAGTTTGTGTAGTGGACCTGCACACTACAGTATGAGACATGTGATTCATCAAGCATCACAGCATCAGAGTGGGTGTCTGTTATTGGACCTAATCACTCAGCTGATCAACACAATATGGTATTGGCTATTGTGATCAAACAGAAGACACTACCTGCAAATCAAACCCACACATAGTAAACTTTTGAAAACATTTTTTGACAGATTGGACAAACACAAATGAAAAGAACCTATTAGAGGTCTATGATTCTTTCCTCGCTTTGTGCTTTTTCTGCTATTATGTGTGTAATATGTGACAAACATCTCTCAGGTACGTTTGATTGTTTCGGCCCATGTCTGAGCTTATAGAAGTAGGGATGCACAATATAGTAATATATCAGTCGATATTTAATTTAATTGTTTATGCTTATTTTCCATATTTTTACATTTAGATTAACTCTTAATTAAGTTAATCTTTAAAACATTAAGAATTAATTAACACTGTTAAATAAATACAGTAATGTTTAGCTAATCTCAAATGAATACATTATAATGTGATGCCTAAATTCACTTGTAGCACTAAAAAATAGATTTTAGATTCTAGTTTTTATTTTTAATTTATTTAGACAATATAGTATAGAATTTTAATATTGTCCATTTATCATTCATAACATTTAAATTTATTGTTGGCTTACCAGTATCAGTCAGAATTATATTCGTGCATCTCTATATAAAACAACAAAGTTGTCATTTTAAAAGAAGTTTTATTTAGTAATTTATGGCAAGAACTCTGCATAATGTTCCATAATAACACTTCCATGACCAATCCCATGATGTTCCTAATTATATATTCTCTTCTAAAGTGGCAAAAGACGCTAGTGAGAATGAAATGAGCACTTTTTGACCCAATATTCAAATATTTCCTATCAGTACGAGCGTGAAATAAGATTTCCAGTCGTGGCTCAAAAACTTTGATTCGAGTTGGTGGTATAAGTGACCCACATTCTTGTGCCGACAAAGAAAAAGTCCAGGCATGAAATGCACATCTATAAAATATGAATTTTGATAACTGCCTTGAGTGTTTTTGTTTTTTATTTTTGTCTGTAGGACAGTACTATTGGCAATGCAAAACTATCAGTGCAGAAGGAGAAATGACAAAAAGAGAAAATAGAGGGATTAAGTTGTGCACGCTTGCACACCCTGCATTCATACATAGAGATGCTAATGTGCATAATAACCTCTGTGGGGCATTGCATCAATGTAACCAGAAAGAAGATGAAACAAAAGAGATGACACAAAAGTGAATCTGAGACTAAAACACATGAATAAGTGGAGAAGTTGAGTAAAGCCAGGGGCGCATAAAGGTCTCATGCTTTAGCGAAATTAGCACGCTTTTCCACCGCCGTCCATTAGATAATCAAATTCATGCCACACAAGGCTGGGCAGCCCCTCCTTTTCATTACTCCCCTCTAATCCTTGTCGATAAGACACAACTCGCATACCAGTTTCATTATACTGTAATTTCAGAACCGGCATGGAATCCCCCTTGGGATACTATCAGTCAGAAAATTACTTAACTAATTGAAGTGGATACAGTTTTGCGTTTATTATTTTTGACAGCCTCAAAATAATCTCACAAATATCCCATTCCAATTTTAGGGCAGGGTGAGGGGCAGAGAGTACGTCCGTTATCAGCCCAACACACTAATGGTTTATATTCGCAGACACCAGATATACCTCCAGCAGTGAGACAGAGAGATCCCAATATTGTGAGAAGCGTATAAAATGAGACGCAAAAAAGAAAGCAACCAACTGCACCAAAAGAGCGTGTATTTGACAGGCTGTTTAGGCTATATGAGCGCGAGGCCTTCTCCTCTTTAGCCTTTGAGCATACAGTGGATTAGTACTCAATAATCTCTCCTTTGTGGAGTGTTTACTGGGCTCAAGACTAAACACTTCAAGATGAGAAACCTCAGTCTGCGAACCAGCTGGTAATCCCCACTCAATCTTTTCAACAAAAAGCCAAGCAAACAAGCAAGAGTACGAGTTAGCTGACTACCAATTCATGAATGGCAGGTCTGGTGAAATCAAATCAAAATCAAATCACCTTTATTTATATAGTGCTTTTTACAATGCCAGTTGTTTCAAAGCAGCTTCACAGTGGTAACAGGAAAATAATGCAACAGAATTTGATTTGGCTGTACAGCCGCTCTGGTGAAAACGGTGATGTCATCCAGCTCATTTCAATTATCATGTAGTGTCAATGCGGGCAGATCAGTAATATAGTTTAAATTTAAGTGTCCCCAACTGAGCAAGCCAAAAGCCAAAGGCGACGGTGGCGACGAACCAAAACTCCTTCAGGGCCAGAATGGAGAAAAAAACCTTGGGAGAAACCAGGCTCAGTCGTTGCCAGTTCTCCTCTGGCCGACGAACAAATAGTGTATGATTATGATTCTGGCAACATTACAGGTCAGAAGTCATATTAGATCAATAGATATTCGTAGGATTATTCGAAAGATTGGAGTCGTCACGCCGGGGACGGGTTTAATGAGGATGTCGTGTTGATGCGGCATTTACAGGGGGGAGTTTAATTGACACGGTCTCTACAGACACTTCAGGGAGTTTGTAGTTCGTCATGTCCAGGCGCAGGTCCACCATCTGGTCCGGATCCGGCCCGGAACCTCGGGATAAACAGAGAGACTAACATTAGCGTAGATGCCATTCTTCTTATGATGTAACGAGCTAGTTAATGCAGCTTAAAAACAATCATTTAACTGATTTGAATAATATAAATTAAAAATGTTTTATGTGTATGCCATAGTAAAGAGATGTGTTTTTAGTCTAGATTTAAACTGACAGAGTGTGTCTGCTTCCCGAACAATGCTAGGAAGACTGTTCCAGAATTTAGGTGCTAAATAGGAAAAGGATCGACCGCCTGCAGTTGATTTTGATATTCTAGGTATTATCAACTGGCCAGAATTTTGAGACCGCAATAGACGTGATGGAGTATAATGCGTAAAGAGCTCGCTCAAGTACTGGTGAGCTAAACCATTTAGTGCTTTGTAAGTAATCAGCAAGATCTTAAAATGTATACGATGTTTAATAGGGAGCCAATGCAGTGTTGCCAGAACCGGGCTAATATGGTCATACTTCCTGGTTCTAGTAAGAACTCTAGCTGCTGCGTTTTGGACAAGCTGCAGTTTATTTATTAAGCGAGCAGGGCAACCACCCAGTAGAGCATTACAATAATCTAGCCTTGAGGTCATGAACGCATGAACTAACTGTTCAGCATTTTGCATTGAAAGCATGTGCCGTAATTTAGATATATTTTTAAGATGGTAGAATGCAGTTTTACAGATGCTAGAAACGTGGCTTTCAAATGAGAGATTGGTATCAAAGAGCACACCCAGGTTCCTAACTGACGACGAGGTCTTGACAGAGCAGCCATCGAGTGTTAGACAGTATTCTAGGTTACTACTTGTTTTGTTTTTTCTGAATTAAGTTGCAGGAAATTACTAGTCATCCAATTTTTTATATCAGTTATGCATTCCGTTAATCTTGTGAACTGGTAAGTTTCGCCAGGGCGTGAAGAAATATAGAGCTGAGTATCGTCAGCATAACAATGAAAACTAACGCCATGCTTCCTAATAATATCTCCCAGTGGTAGCATGTTGTAACGATTCACCAGTGTGAGTGCCCCTGATCACCGCCAGAGGGCACTCCAACCCGGACTGTCATTCCATCATAGACTACATCACCCATAATCCTTTGCCCGGACTCATCAGCACTCCTTTACACCTGTGTCTCATTACCTCTGCCTATATCTAGCCTGTTCACCCTGTCATTCTTTGCTAAGTCTTGTTTTGTTGTTACACTGCACTTCTGAGTGTTCTCACCGGTTTCATGTCTCTTGGTTTGTTGGATTTCTTGCCTGTGTCCCGGATTACCCTTTTGCCTCTGTCTCCTGCCTTGTTTGCCTGTTTGGACTACCTACCTGTGTTTTGACCTTGCCTGTACTTTTGACGACGATTGTGGATTACCCTTCTAATAAATACTGCATTTGGATCCTCAACCTTCGTGTCTAGGAGCAGTTCGTAACGCATGTACAGGGTGAAAAGCAACGGTCCTAGCACTGAGCCCTGCGGTATTCCATACTGAACTTGTGATCGGTGTGACATCTCTTCATTTACTGCTACAAACTGATAACGGTCAGATAAGTATGATTTAAACCATGCCAATGAAATTTCTACTAATGCCAACATAATTTTCAAGTCTATTCAAAAGAATGTTGTGATCGATAGTATCGAATGCAGCGCTAAGATCTAGTAACACTAACAGAGAGATACAACCACAATCGGATGATAAGAGTAAATCATTTGAAATCTGAAAAAAAAACCTGTCAAGTGATATGACGCATAATAAATGTATATAATGTAACCCACATTAAAATATGATATAAATGAGCATACATAAATATAAATATATTTCATAATTAAGTTTTAAAAAGGTATACATTTAATTAGTTCATAAGGGAAATTAAAGCAAAAAAAGAAATTGTACTTGCGTTTCATCTTTAAGAGACTCACTGGTCACATGCCTAGGAGAGCAGCGATACCAATCTTTTTTTAATTCAATACCATATTGCTACTCTTTGTCATTATCTATGTTTCCATCCACCTATTTTTATGTGTATTTTGGGATATCACATAAAAAACACTGGATGGAAATGCCAAGATGCGCATAAATTCTAAAAAAATTTGTGTGCTCAATAGATGTGAATAATGTTTTTATCCGATAATAAGACGTGCACAAGCTATGATGGTAAAACACGTTTACCACATAAATCCTGTGATCCGCAAAAAAAAAAAAAAAAAAACTTTGCCTTAACAGAGAATGTGATTGATATCATCATAAGGGATTGGTTGTAACATTTTTATTGAACTGTTACAACTATCCCCACCCCAAACAGCCATAACATAACTAACTGTTTTAACGTGGGTTTGATGATAACCTTCGTTCCACCTTCTCTCGAAACCTTATGTAAACAAAGTCATGCCCATGACCCCGGAAGCGTAACGTCACACACTATTTAAGCGGGTTAAACTTCCAGCTCATTCTCATTACCTTTCTCACCTCAGAGACCTGGTACAGGTAGGAACCGAATTAATATTATTTATTCACCATTCAATTCATCACCCAGGTGGTGCAGGTGCCTTGTGTCCCTGTGAATTGTGCTGTTTTATTGCATTTTTTTGTATTATTGTATTACTAGCCATTCGATATTTCAGTTCTCGCAAGCACTTACATGATCATGACACACACAGATCAAGCCGTGAGAGGGTGGTTGAAGTAGCTAAACACCCAACTCCACCAGCTCCACCAGCAGAAGGTGGCAACGCAGACACTCAACTACAGATCCTGGCAACTATTCAGAGTTTAGCGCAGAGGATGGACAGAGTTGAAGCTCATCACTCATTGTCAACATCACTACTTCCTGGTCAGGAATGCATGCCTCCACCTGGGCAACAGTGTAATCCTGACAATGACGTAGAGAATGCTGATGATCTCTTCTTGCTCCCCACTCGCTGTCATAAGGAGGGAGCCAATGGGAGGAACCCCATTCGGATTCTGCTGAAGTGGATGATGAATCGACAGTGAAGGATTTTCCAGCAAATACTCTTGTTACTAGAGTATTTAGTGCAGCATTTGGTTTGCAGCCTTCTTTGCCTGATCCAGCTCCTGTCGGGGGTGTCTGGGAAGGCATATCTCAGACTAATTCTCCACCTTGCATTCCGTGGGAGATGATTATACCTAAATGTTGAGGACAGCATGGAAGAAACCATCTCAGAAGCCTCACTTCAATGCAGGCTGTAGATGGTTGGCCAATGCCCGTTACCCAACAGAAACTGGACTGGTGGACATGCCGCCAGTAGAAAAAGAGATAGCATCATGGACATGCATCACGTGCAGCTCGTACCGGCAATGCTTTGGCTATCCTCTTAGCAGCCCTACGGAAAACAGTAAGTGCGGATGACCAGGATTCTAAGAACCTTGTTGATTCTGCTCTGGCAGCCCACTCACAATTGACATGTTTTTAAAGGATGTTTTATGTCGTAGACAGATATGGCTGGCACAAACCTCTTTGCCAGAGGCAATAAGAAGCAAACTAATGACCTTGCCAGTAATGCCCGGTCACATCTTTCATTCAGATTCTCAGGAGGTGCTGGATATCGCTGAGCACCCCATTACAACGAGAGAAGCTGTTCAGCGGACTTGTCACAAGCCAGCTCCAGTCTTCAGACAAAGGTCTCGAGAAACACAAAGCAACCTGCTTGGTCTGGAGACACGAGTGGCAATCCTATTAGTGTTCAGAGGCAGAGCTTTCGTGTCCAAAGACAAAATTCTGCTCCCCCATGGGACTGAGATTTCCTCTGGGGAGAGGAGATCTCAGTCCCATGGGGGAGGCCAACAGAGAAGTTCACGGAGGGGTGCAGGATGTGACAGTGGACCTGCCCGTCGACTATTCCTCTCAACTTTCTTGGGCCAGTTGGGAGTGAGTGGTCTCGGAACAATGGGTTTTATCCACAATATCTCACGTGTATCGGCTACAGATTTGATGCCCCCCCCTCCTTTTTTTAATGGTCCGAATGACTATTGTCAAGGACCCACTGTTGGGAGCCTGTATTGATGGGAGAGGTGCAAACTCTTTTACAAAAAGGAGCAATTACACTGATTCGCACAGGTGCCCTACAATGCACAGCTGACTGGGTTTTATTCAACCTATCCCATTCTCGATCTCAGGCACCTCAACCAGTACTAAAAATTCAAAATTATTCATACAAAGATGGTAATGCTATACGTGCTGGACTATACGTACAGAAGAGTTGTTCATGTCTCTGGATTTAAAAGACACAAACTTACATATTTCATATTCCGCAGGGGAACCCCACTGGGCAATCTTCCTCACAGAAGATCAGTGATAACAGACGCATCACTGACAGGCTGGGGAGCCGTTTGGGAAGGCAGGTCAGTAAGTGGCAAATGGGACTCCCTTTGGTCACCAGAACACATAAATGTGCTTGAACTGAGGGCTGTTCATCTCGCTCTCAAGGGTCTGTTACCGTTTTTATGCCACAAGAATGTGCTAGTGAGAATGGACAGTACCTCAGCAGTTTACCACATAAATCACCAAGGAGGGACGAAATCTGTCTCCAGGTGACAACGGATCTGCTGACATGGACATGGCCACAGCTGTCCTCACTGAGAGCAATACACATCCCGGGTGTGACAGAGCAGTCGATATTTTGTCCAGTACAGGGCCTCTGCCAGGAGAGTGGCTGTTGCACACGGAGGAAATAGCCTAAAATTGGGCCTGATATGGGACAGCTCATGTAGATCTCTTTGCTTCCAGGGAGATGACCCATTGCCTGGAATGGTACTCCCTCATGGTACAAGAAGGCAGCTTAGGCCTGGATGCTCTGTCACAAGAGTGGCTGACAGGCTTATTATATGTTTTCCCCCCTTTTCTTCTGATTTCCCAGGTCCTCCACTATGGTTCTCAGACCTAGTTCAGCTGATTCAGGGTCCTCCGTGGAAACAACCATCACAGGCGGATCTCCTGTTCCAAATAGACTGGCAGATTTGGCATCCAAACCCGATGGCACTGCGCTTGTGGGTATGGCCTCTGTAGAGTCTGTCCCTCAACAGCTAGATGAAATGGTATGTGAGACATTGAATAACACCAGAGCTCCATCCGCTCATGTTAATTACTCCATAAAGTGGAGATTTTTTTTCAGAATGGTGTTTAGGCATGAATGTTGATCCAATAACCTGCTCTGTGCCACTTGTCCTTAGATTTCTGCAGTCTCAACTGGAAATGATCACAGATAATAGTTTTGAGGTACTCTGCCTTACTGAAACCTGGTTTAAACCAAATGATTATTTCTGTCTTAATGAGTCTACTCCACCAGGAAACTGTTATAAGCACAAGCCCCGTCTAATTGGTCATGGCGGCGTTGTTGCAACAATCTATAGAGATATTCTTAAAGTTACTCAGAAAACAGGACACAGGTTTAATTCATTTGAAGTGCTTGTGCTAAATGTTACACTTTCAGATATACGAAAAAATCTCCACCAGGGCCCTATGTTGATTTCCTAAAAGATTTTGCTGACTTTCTTTCAGACCTATTGGTCAACGTTGATAAAGCATTGATTGTCAGAGATTTTAACATTCACGCAGATAATACAAATGATGCGTTAGATTAGGGCTGGACAATTAATCGAAAAGTAATCGAAACCGAACTTCAGAACCTCTAACCGACCTAATTTTCCCATGTCGGTAATTTCGGTTTTTAATCCTGTTAATACTTTCCCCTTTAAAACATACTACCGCGCGTGTAGTCACATGACTCCGCCCCGTCCAGTCAGTGGCATGGAAGCAACACGGAGGCGAACTCAAACACTGAGTCAACAACACCATGGTGAACACACGCAGACAGCGTCCTCACGAAAGTTTGTCAATTGTATGTGTTTAAAGGCTTGCCAGTTTGAACAATCAAGTGATTTTACACCATTCAATAACATCAATATGGAAAACATCGCACTTCAGTGCTCGTGAGACGTTTTCTGTGACACAGAGAGCCGATCCGCGTCGTGTCTCTAAAAACGCGCGAGACCTGAAGCCAGATCACTTTCACTTGCGTCTTCAGTAAACATTGTCATTATATTGAGCTACTAAACTACTGCATTGTGACTAACTACTCTCACGGTGCTAATTTATTTAAAAAAGAAATATCCCAATAATAGTCAAGCATATTTACAGTACAAACCTTGTCAGTGAACTATGAGGACAAAAAAAAAAAAAAAAAACCCAAAACAAAATAATCGTTCATTAATCGTAATCGAGGTAAAGTGTTCAATTAATCGAGGTTTTGATTTTAGGTCATATCGTCCAGCCCTATGTTAGATACAGATTTATACAACTAGATACAGATTTATTAAACTCCTTTGGGGTCAAGCCAAACATCACTAGACCCACTCATTGTTTTAATCATACACTAGATTTAATTATATTGCATGATATAGATATTCTACTGCAAAGTGATGTCACTGATCACTACCTTGTAACGTGCATACTGCCTACTGCTGATATTTTCCATATCGCACCACGTTATCGACCAGGTAGAACAATTTTCCCACTATAGATAGATTCACAAATAACCTGCCTGAACTGTCTCAACTGCTCAGTGTTCCCATAAACACAAATGAACTTGAGGAAATGACTAGCAGTATGGGCACCATTTTCTCTAGTACATTAAAAGCTGTTACACCCATCAGATTAAAAAAGATTAGAGAGAAAAGTACTGCACCATGGTACAACAGAGGGCTTTTCACACTGCACTTAACCCCGGGTTATCGTCGTTCTAAACACCGGTTTTAACCCCGGGTAAAGGAGCGTTATAAACTTGTAATTTAGATGGGGGGTTAGCACCGCTTTTTACCCGGGGTTATGAAACGGAGCGGTGTTAGAATGTTACCGCTGGATGCTTAGCAACAGACAACCAATAGCCTACTCATATTTGTGTACTTTGGACAGTCACGGAAACATTGCGCATTGTATAGCCTATAAACAGTAAATTCAGCATTTGAGAGGAAAAATGTCAAATGCTGACCGAAAATGCAACAATTTGATTGAAGAAAAGACTTTCTTACCTTTATAGTCCGAAATGTCAATTCAGTATAAACTCGATAGTACAGTTGGCAATACAAGGATGCCCAATGCTAGAGCTTTTATGTAAACAGGTCACATGCTGCGTTTATCCAGTCAATGACACTGACACCGCAAATATGCGGTATGTACAATGTGAAACGTCAGCTTATGAATAAACTGGATTAATTGTTTAAAATATGATTAGTGTGAAACGGGAAGCAAGATAACTCAGATGCCTTTTCGAGAGTACTCTCGTATTGCGTAGCTAGCAACGCTATATGGGAAAACTCCTTTTCTCGAGAATATGAAGCCAAAAATTATCCTTATAATTTTATATAATGTAAAACGCAGTGCAGCTGCACAGCAGACCCAGGCAGAGCGTACTAGCGTGCTGATTGGCTGTGCTGCGGCATCTGCACGAACCTATGGCGAGGCGGCTGAGGCGTGCACCAATTGGGTCGCTTCGCGCCCAAAAGCATGTCAAACACCGCCTAAATTTGCATATCTAAGATATAAAAGCCCATGTTACGCCATAGGATTCAGATTTAATCTTCTTCAGCGAACTCACCTTTAGCTGATCTCCGAAACTGTGAAGTCACCGCCGTTGACAAGCCTCCAGCGGAACCAGCTCCTGCTCTGCAGCTCTGAGGACGTCGGATTCCATCTCTGGACTCCGCCTTCAGCACCTCGCAGTTCCAGCTGCGCCAACCAGCATGTCATATCCTTTATCTTATTCTTGTGTGTGTGTTTTGTGTGTGTTCGCCTACTGCAACACACACACTCACAAAAGAGCAGACGAGTGTTGTTTCAAATGCCTCGTCATTCCTGCGCCTCGTGCAGAGGCCCTCTGCTTGGCGGGGATCGCCACATCATCTGCGTCGCGTGTCTTGGCCGAGACCACGCTGATGTCGCACTCTCTAAGGGCAGCTGCCCGGAGTGCGAGGGGATGGTGCTGCCGACCCTGTGGGCTCGGCTCACCAGCTTCGACGCAGAACCCGCCCCCCTCGCTCCCCCTCTCGGGCCGCGCAAAAAGAAGCGACGCGAACAGAGGATGCCGGAGCAGTCATGCGAGCCCACGCCAGAGAACTCCCCGCGTGTCTCGCCCTCGCCTGTCCTGTTCGTCCAGGAGGACCAGCGCCCCTCTCAGTTAGTGGCCAGTTCCGTTTCCTTCGGCGGACCAAAAGAGGATGAGGATGAGGATGAGGATGAGGATGAGGATGAGGATGACAGCCTTTCCCTTGCTGCATCCAGAAGTGAGTGGTCGGACTCGGTCTCTGATCCCGCACCGTCTTCTCAGGCCGCCACTAGCGTCAGAGCCAGCGTCGATGCCGAACTCGTTCAGGTGCTCACCAAGGCCGTGGGAGACCTCGGGCTCGAGTGGTCTCAACCCCAGGAGCCCCCACGAAGCAGGCTAGACGAGTGGTTTCTGCAAGGCCGCCGTCAGTCCCTTCCGCAGAGGCCTGCCCCCTTCTTTCCTGAGGTACACGATGAGCTGACTAAATTGTGGAAGGCACTATTTTTAGCTCGCGCTAAGTCCTCATTTTCTTCAGCGCTCTCGACTGTCGACTGCGTTAAGGAAAAAGGATATGAGAGTCTTCCCCCTCTTGAAGAGGCTGTCGCCGCTCATCTTTGCCCGCCCTCCGCCAGAGGATGGCAGGCCAAAGCGTCCTACCCCTCGAAGCCCTGCCGCACTACGTCAGCTCTCGCTGATCGAGCTTATGCCTCCGCCGGCAAGGCTGCTTCGGCGCTTCACACGATGGCAGTCCTTCAGGTCTTTCAGGCCAAACTTCTCCGCTCTCTGGACGAGTCTGTCCCTGATCCTGAAGCGTTCAAAGACCTGCGCAGCGCCACTGACTTGGCCCTGCGCGCAACGAAGTCTACCGCCCAGGCGATCGGAAGGTGCATGGCAAACCTGATTGTGCTAGAGCGCCACCTCTGGTTGAAGCTCACAGACATGAAGGAAGCGAATAAAGCCCCATTCCTGGATTCTCCCGTCTCCGCCATCGGCCTGTTTGGCCCAGCGGTGAAAGGGTTTGCCAAGCGCTTCACTGAAGCACAGAAGGCGTCACAATCCATGCGCCATTTCCTCCCGAAATGCTCCAGCTCTGCCTCGGGCCGCCATACTAAAGCACCGCCCCCTCAGCCTTCAAAGGCAGCGCCGCCGACCTTCCAGCCCCGCTCAGCGTCGAGAGCCGCAACAGACAGCCTGAGCGACGGGGACCTCAACCCAAAATTGTGTTGAGCCTCTGAAGCCTTCCTAACCACAGGAATCAAATCAAATCAAATCACCTTTATTTATATAGCGCTTTTTACAATGGCAATTGTTTCAAAGCAGCTTCACAGTGGTAACAGGAAAATAATGCAATGGAATTTGATTCGGCTGTACAGCCGCTCTGGAGAAAACGGTGATGTCATCCAGCTCATTTCAATTATCATATAGTGTCAATGCGGGCGGATCAGTAATATAGTTGAAATTTAGGTGTCCCCAACTGAGCAAGCCAAAAGCCAAAGGCGACGGTGGCAAGGAACCAAAACTCCTTCAGGGCCAGAATGGAGAAAAAAACCTTGGGAGAAACCAGGCTCAGTCGGGGTGCCAGTTCTCCTCTGGCCGACGAACAAATAGTGTATGATTATGATTCTGGCAACATTACAGGTCAGAAGTCATATTAGATAAATAGATATTCGTAGGATTATACGAAAGATTGGAGTTGTCACGCCGGGGACGGGTTTAATTAGGATGTCGTGTCGATGCGGCAATTACAGGGGGGAGTTTAATTGACACTATTGTCTCTACAGACACTTCAGGGATATGGTCGTCATGTCCAGGCTAAGGTCCACCATCTGGTCTGGATACAGCCCGGATCCGGCCGACGGCAGTAAACCTCGGGATAAACAGAGAGACTAACATTAGCGTAGATGCCATTCTTCTTATGATGTAACGAGTACATCAGGTGTTATTGGAAGTGTTCCCGGTTCCGGCTGACCTAGTTAATGCAGCCTAAAACAATCATTTAACTGATTTGAATAATAGAAATTAAAAATGTTTTATGTGTATGCCATAGTGAAGAGATGTGTTTTTAGTCTAGATTTAAACTGACAGAGTGTGTCTGCTTCCCGAACAATGCTAGGAAGACTGTTCCAGAGTTTAGGTGCTAAATAGGAAAAGGACCGACCGCCTGCAGTTGATTTTGATATTCTAGGTATTATCAACTGGCCAGAATTTTGAGACCGCAATAAACGTGATGGAGTATAATGCGTTAAGAGCTCGCTCAAGTACTGGGGAGCTAAACCATTTAGTGCTTTGTAAGTAATCAGCAAGATTTTAAAATGTATACGATGTTTAATAGGGAGCCAATGCAGTGTTGCCAGAACCGGGCTAATATGGTCATACTTCCTGGTTCTAGTAAGAACTCTAGCTGCTGCGTTTTGGACCAGCTGCAGTTTATTTATTAAGTGAGCAGGGCAACCACCCAGTAGAGCATTACAATAATCTAGCCTTGAGGTCATGAACGCATGAACTAACTGTTCAGCATTTTGCATTGAAAGCATGTGCCGTAATTTAGATATATTTTTAAGATGGTAGAATGCAGTTTTACAGATGCTAGAAACGTGGCTTTCAAATGAGAGATTGGTATCAAAGAGCACACCCAGGTTCCTAACTGACGACGAGGACTTGACAGAGCAGCCATCGAGTGTTAGACAGTATTCTAGGTTACTACTTGTGGAGTTTTTTTGTCCAATGATTAAAAATTCATTTTTTTCTGAAGGAAGAGACGGTGGTTTAGTCCCGCCGTGGCAGAACTACCACCACACTCTCTCATTTCGCATCTCCCACTGGAGATGTCATCTTTGCAGCCAACGAGCCTGTTACGAAACATGCGCGCCTGTACACAAAAGCCGTTTTCACGGCGACCCCAATAAAACACAAAAAGAGCTTTTTCTCTGTTCTGTCTGTAGGCAGTGTGCCCACTTCACAGTATGCACCCAAGCACTGTCCACACAGCGCCACACAATCTCACAGGTTACCCCCTGTTGACTCGCTCGCCGGCTTGCGCCGTGAGCACTCTGAATGTAAAGCACACGCCCACTACACAGTGCGTGCCGCCACACATAAGCGCTGTCCCCACAGTGTCACAAGCACAAACCAGCCGGGCAACCAGGTCCCTGTTACACAGCGGCCCGTCCCCAAACCAAATTCAACCCCTTGCTATACGGGCCAAGGCCTGGCAGGCCATCCCCGGTATATCAGAATGGGTGTTGAACGTAATAAAATGAGGTTACTCGCTACAGTTTGCTCACAGACCCCCGCGCTTTCGCGGTGTGGTCGAGACATCGGTGAGAAGCGGCGTGAGTCACGTGCTTCGCACCTAAGTATTGAAACTGTTAGAAAAGGGAGCTGTGGAAACTGTTTCCCCAGCGATAAGCGAGTCAGGCTTTTACAGTCGCTACTTCCTCGTTCCGAAAAAGGATGGCGGTCTCAGGCCCATCCTAGACCTCAGACATCTGAACAAAGCACTTATGATGCGCTCGTTCAGAATGTTGACAGTGAAACATATCCTCGCACAAATTCGCCCGGGGGACTGGTTTTTCACAGTGGATCTGAAAGATGCTTACTTTCACATTCAGATAGCGCCCCGTCACAGGCCATTCTTGAGATTCGCCTTCGAGGGGCAGGCTTACCAGTCGGTCTATCCCTAGCACCCCGCACATTTACGAAGTGCATGGATGCAGCCCTTGAGCCCCTGATACTACGGGGAGTGCGAATACTCAAGTACCTCGACGATTGGCTCATTATAGCCCAATCAGAGATGCAGCTGATAACCCACAGGGCCTGGCTACTCAGCCATCTAGAATGACTGGGTCTCAGGATCAACACTGCCAAGAGTGCGCTGTCTCCCACCCAAAACGTCGCTTTTCTGGGAACAGTTATAGACTCAATATGGATGAGAGCGCGGTTTACGTCACAGAGCGCGCTCACCATCCAGCGCCTAGCGGCGTCATTCAAAGCTGGCTCTTACATTCCTCTCAAACGTTTTCAGAGGATGTTAAGTCTTATGGCCTCAGCATCAGCAGTGCTCAAACTGGGTCTATTATACATGCGCCCCCTCCAACGCTGGTTAAAACCTTGCGCTCCAGCCACGCATAAAAGTGAACCACGGCTGTATCAAAGCCCTGGCTCCTTGGAAAGCAACCGAATGGTACCAGTGCTTTTAATAGCCCCGCTATGGAAGAACCAGCTATGGTTCTCCGAGCTGATTCAGCTGCTAGACACAGCCCCATGGCCTATACCGCTGAGGAGAGACCTCCTCGTGCAGGCGAAGGGGAAGCTCTGGCATCCCTGCCCCGACTTGTGGTCCCTTCATGTGTGGCCCATCAACGGATACCCGGGAACCTCCCTAAAAGGGTGCTGAATACTATTTCTGAAGCTAAAACGCCCTCAACCAGGCTGCTTTACGCGCTGAAATGGTCAGTGTTCTCAGGCTGGTGTACAGCACGGAACCTGGACCCACACTCGTGTGAAGTGGCAGAAGTGCTCTCCTTCCTTCAAGAGCTGATGGACGCGGGTCGTTCCCCCTCCACACTCAAAGTATATGTGGCGGTCATAGCAGCGTCTCACGCTCACGTGGCTGGACAGTCACTGGAGAGAAGCAACCTCATCGTGTGCTTCCTCAGAGGGGCTAGGAGGCTTAACCCGCCTCGACCCCCTTCGGTTCCTATATGGGACCTTTCCACGGTCTTAGAGGCCATGAAATGTTCCCCATTCGAACCGCTTCAGTCTGTGAGCTTAAAGCACCTTTCGCTAAAAACTGCTTTCTTGCTGGCACTAGCTTCAGTCAAGCGAGTTGGCGATTTACATGCACTCTCTATGAGCGCTTCCTGTCTCGAGTTTGGGCCTAACGACTCCAGAGTCGTCCTCAAGCCAAGACATGGTTATATACCCAAAGTGCTCTCCACTCCGTTTAGAGCACAGGTTATTTCACTATCAGCTCTTCCCTCGTCTCAAGACGAAAAAGACGTGAATCTGCTCTGCCCAGTTAGGGCCCTAAGGTTTTATTTAGAGCGTTCCGCCACTTCTAGACAGTCGGAACAGCTCTTCGTTTGCTTTGGTGGCCGCACCAGAGGGTGCGCGGTCATGAAGCAGAGATTGTCACGATGGATAGTAGACGCTATCTCGCTGGCTTATGAGTCAAAAGGTCTCTGCTGCCCTATAGGCATCAGAGATCATTCCACTAGGGGCATGGCCTCGTCATGGGCCTGGTCCAGTGGAATACCACTTGAAGATATCTGTGCGGCGGCAGGCTGGGCCTCTCCGTCCACATTTATTAGATTCTATAATTTGGAGGTCCCTGCTTTGCAAGCTAGGATTCTTTCCATATAAGCGAATGTATAACACATTTTCAATAACTATAGGCCCGACTCTGTCCGGTCTAGTTTTTATTTATACCCCATATAAACAAATGTTTACATTTGCAATACTTTATGGCCCGAATTTCTTTCCGGTCTGGGGTTTTATCTCAACCCATAATAAGCTATGTGTAACACAAGCGAATGTTCATTACATTACATACTATAAGGCCCGACTCTGTCCGGTCTAGTTTGTCAAAATCCCATATAACAAATGTATACACATTTCAATATTAATTAGGCCCGACTTGTCTGGTCTAGTTCTTATATGGATATTATTACATAGGAATATTCTTTCCTATATATACTCTTATATGAGGCTCACTATTGTTGGCCTCTTTTTGGGTCTCATACTTTTTCTCTTTTATGAGCCTCGGGCTCACTCCCCAGGCCATAATATGGGACAAAGTTTTCAAAGCACGCACAGTGTTTTAAATTGGGTTCCCATATAGCGTAGCTAGCTACGCAATACGAGAGTACTCTCGAAAGGGAACGACTCGGTTACTAACGTAACCTCGGTTCTTTGAGAGAAGGGAAGTTCACCCTCAAGCCATCCTAGGTGTATATGACGTTCTTCTTTCAGACGAATACAATCAGAGTTATATTAAAAAATAATATTTTTATTAGCCCAAAATTTGAAGCCCAAAAAAGAGCATCCATCCATTATAAAAGTAATCCATACAGCTCCAGGGGGTTAATAAAGGCCTTCTGAAGCGAATCGATGGGTTGGTGTAAGAAAAATATCCATATTTGAAACTTTATAAAGTCAAGTCACCTTCATTTATATAGCGCTTTTTACAACACAGATTGCTTCAAAGCAGCTTTACAGTGATAATAGGAAATGAATTTTGTTTTAGAAGAAAAGCTAAAGTAAGTTTGTGATTGATTAATTTCTGTTGTAAAAACTGATTAGTTATTTAATTTAGTGCCACTTAAACAACACCATCCTCAGCTAAAACAGAAAACCTCCAACGCGCTCCGGACCCCATCCGCACGGCAACAGCACCTGGTGGCCTGAGAACGCAAACCATGAAATAGGTTTGAAATAGTTTTGAAACTATACCATCATCATCCCTGTGCAAACCCCAAAAAAGGCGAATCCGTGAAAACGGCGACGGCATGTCGTGTTTTTTACGTGTTACGTAACGCGTAAGCATTACGTGTTCAGCCTATAGGCAAGCACGTTTGAATATGTGTGCATATGTGTTCCCTTTCACCGATGAATTGGGATCACTTCTGGGAGCCCCTATCAGCTTCGAGTGTATAGAGAACGGGCTATTGGCCACTGGCGTGCGAGATCTGCATCTCGCGCCCCGCCCCGCACCGCGGGTATAAACAGGAAGCGGATGCAGCGCACATTTGTCATGCACTTCCGAGCTGAACATGGTGTCGATGAAGGAGACTGTTCCTGCTTCAGCAGAGAGAGTAAAAGAGAGAGCGAGAGAAGAGGCGTCTTTGAGTGCTGGGAGAGAAGGCACGATCAGCGGCGACCGCGAGCTCACTGAGTACAGTGATAAACTGCACAGCACTGTTTTTGTCTGTTGGTTCGGTGAGGGCGTTCCCAACGGTGAGTGCATACACAGGCTGCACTACTCTCCTGTGTTTTGCCGCGGTCGTTCCTGGGTGCTTCAGCACATTAAAAAAAGAGTTTTCTTCTAAAAGAGCAACACGGGTGTGACACTGCGTCTTTTTGAAGATGTCATTCCACCCGTGCGTTTCTGGATGCGGTCGTTCCCTGTCGCCAGCTGACGGTCACAATCGTTGTCTTACGTGTCTGGGCATTCAGCACGCTGAGGCAGCGTTTGTGGATAGTTCATGTTCCCACTGCGCGAACATGACTATCTCGGCGCTTAGGTCGAGACTCGCCTACCTCCGGGAGGGTGGAGTCCCCTTACCTATGCCCCGATCTAGTGCTATTCCTGCCCAGCAGAATAGACCTACTTCGCCGAATAGCCAGGGTGACCTGAGGATCACGTTTAGGGCACACCCGCCGAGCCAGCCTCCGTGGGCCCCTAAACCCTCTGATGCGCCGCAGCTGGTTGAGCTTCTGGAGGAAGTCTCTGGCCCCTCCCGGGGGGGTCCAGCGGTGACCTTTGGAGCTCCAGCAGACAATAGGATGTCGATCGCTGCATCGGAGGGGGCGTTTCAGTCGTCGGGGGATGAAGACTCGGCTGCGTTGCCTCCCTCTGGGAGAGTGGCGTTGCCCGAGACGGACCCCAAGCTGACGGCTATGCTTTCCCGGGCCGCTGAAATGGTCGGGCTCGCGTGGAACCCTCCACCGTGTCCCGAGCCTTCTAGGCTGGATGATTGGTTTCTCGGGGCGGCTCGCACTGGTTCTCAGCGTCCCGCCCCGGTGCCTTTCTTCCCGGAGGTGCATGAGGAGCTCACAAAGTCGTGGACGGCACCTTTTTCTGCCAGAAACCGGCCGAGTGGCTCCTCCCTCCTCACTACCCTCGACGGCGGGCCAGCCAAAGGGTACGTGGGGATCCCGCTGGTGGAACGGGCTGTCACGATGCAACTGTTCCCGGCGTCCGCTTCCACCTGGCGTGGAGACCCACGCCACTCATCCAAGGCCTGTAAGTTCTCCTCCAGTCTGACTGGGAAGGCTTACAAAGCTTGTGGACAGGCTGCGTTCGCCTTGCATGCCATGGCGTTGCTCCAGGTGCACCAGGCCCAGGCACTCATGGACATGCACGAGGGTAGGCCTGACCCAGAGCTCCTCCAGGAGCTCCGGACGGCGACGGACCTCGCCCTCTGGGCGACGAAAGTCACCGCCCGTTCCATTGGTCAGGCGATGTCCACTCTTGTGGTCCAGGAACGACACCTCTGGCTCAACCTGGCCGATATGAGGGAGACCGATAAGTATCGGTTCCTGGACTCCCCCATTTCCCAGGTTGGGTTGTTCAGCGACGCGGTCGAGAGCTTTGCCCAGCAGTTCTCGGCTGCCCAGAAGCAGACGGAGGCCATCAAACACATCCTGCCCCGGCGGTCAGCTGCTGCCCAGCTGCCGGCCGCAGCTCCTCCGCCTGCTCATCGCTCCCGCCCCAGCCCAGCAGCAGCCTCCACCAGGGCAACGGCGTGGAGCCGGCCGCGGGAAGGCCGTCCAGCCCGCTCAGGCCGCTGCCAAGCCAGGTGGCAAGCGCCATCGTAAGAGACCCTGAGACGGGCCACCCAGAGATGGAGGAGACAGCTCTTCAGGAGGTGGTGACAGGAGGAGGGCCGGGAGAGAATCTTTTGTTCGAATTTGATTTCTGTTCCGCCAGTGGTACCCAAAACTTCACAAAAAAAGCTGTTTCTAAAATCTCTGGGTGCCAAGAGAGTGCGCTTGGCGGTGTACGACACTCCCATGCCTTGTCACCCTCCGCTGCCTCTCTCATCGCCAGCAGGGGGTGCTGGCTGTGTCCAGGACGCACACAAGAGGCCTCCTCACACCCGTGCGCCCCCTCAGCGGAAGCAGGTAAGTGTTGCACTGCACACTCAGACCCCACTTCGGGCTGCTATGCCGTCCGAGTCGGGTCCCTGCACTCCGCTGCGCTGCCCAGCTGCGGGTATGTCTGTGGTGCCGTTGGTCCCGCTGGTTCGGTTGCTGGGAGCCTGGCTAGCGCTTCCCAGCCCGTCCCGCTGGCTCATCCGTACTATCAGACTCGGCTATGCGATTCAGTTCGCCCGGCGGCCCCCCAAGTTCAGGGACATTCACTTCACCTTCGTGTCGAAGGAGGATGCCCCCGTGCTATGGGCGGAGATCGCAGTCCTACTGGCGAAGGACGCGATAGAGCCGGTCCCTCCAGCCGATATGAAGACAGGCTTCTACAGCCCGTACTTCATTGTACCCAAGAAAGGTGGAGGGTTACGGCCAATCTTGGACCTGCGGTTCTTGAATCGGTCCCTTCACAGGCTGCCGTTCAGAATGCTAACGCAGAAACGCATCTTCAGGTGCATCCGTCCCCAAGATTGGTTTGCAGCGATCGACCTGAAGGACGCGTACTTTCATGTCTCGATTCTCCCTCGACACAGACCGTTCCTACGCTTTGCGTTCGAGGGACGGGCATATCAGTACAGAGTCCTACCCTTCGGGCTGTCCCTGTCACCCCGTGTCTTCACGAAAGTCGCGGAGGCGGCCATTGCTCCCATGAGAGAGCGTGGTGTTCGCATACTCAACTACCTCGACGACTGGCTGATCCTGGCTCAGTTGCGGGCGCAGTTGTGCGAACACAGGGACATGGTGCTCAGTCACCTCAGCCTGTTGGGACTTCGGGTCAACTGGGAAAAGAGCAAACTCTGCCCCGTGCAGAGGATCTCTTTTCTCGGTATGGAGCTGGACTCGGTCAATCTGAGTCACAGAGGAGCGCGTCCAGTCAGTGTTGAACTGCTTGAATTTGTTCAAACGCAGGACAGCCGTACCACTGAAACATTTTCAGAGGCTCCTGGGGCATATGGCATCCGCAGCCGCAGTGACGCCGCTCGGATTGCTTCATATGAGGCCGCTTCAACACTGGCTACACGACCGAGTCCCGAGATGGGCGTGGCAGAGCAGCTTGTTCTGTGTCTCAGTAACACCGAAATGCCGCCAAACCTTCAGTCCGTGGTCGGACCCTTCATTTCTACGGGCAGGAGTTCCCCTAGAACAAGTGTCCAGGCATGCTGTTGTCTCCACGGATGCCTCATCCACCGGCTGGGGGGCCACGTACAACGGGCTTGCAGTTTCGGGTCTGTGGACGGGGCCTCAACTGCAATGGCATATCAATTGCCTCGAGTTGTTAGCAGTTCATCTTGCGCTGGGCTGCCTCAAAGGGCTGCTACGAGGCAAGCACGTTCTGGTCCGTACGGACAACACTGCGGCCGTTGCGTACATCAACAAACAGGGTGGTCTACGCTCCCGCCGCATGTCACAACTCGCCCGCCATCTCCTCCTCTGGAGTCAGAAGCATCTGAGGTCGCTTCGTGCCACTCACATTCCGGGCCTGCTCAATCGTGCAGCCGACGAGCTCTCACGACAGCAAGTGCTCCCAGGAGAGTGGAGACTCCATCCCCAGGTGGTCCAGCTGATCTGGAGTCGCTTCGGGACCGCACAGGTAGACCTGTTTGCCGCCCCGGACACGTCTCACTGCCAGCTGTTCTATTCCCTGACTGGGGGGACCCTCGGCTCAGATGCACTGGCACACAGCTGGCCCCGGGGCCTACGCAAATATGCGTTTCCCCCAGTGAGCCTTCTTACGCAGACACTGTACAAGGTCAGGGAGGACGAGGAGCAGGTCTTGTTAGTTGTGCCGTACTGGCCCAACCGGACCTGGTTCCCGGAACTAGTGCTCCTCGCGACAGCACCTCCTTGGCCCATTCCTCTGAGGAAGGACCTCCTGACTCAGAGACAGGGCACCCTATGGCACCCGCGTCCGGACCTCTGGAAACTCCATGTCTGGTCCCTGGACGGGACGTGGAGGTTCTAGGTGGCCTACCACAGACTGTGGTAGACACCATCACTTCCGCTAGAGCCCCCTCTACGAGGTGCCTCTATGCATTGAAGTGGAACCTGTTCGTCGAATGGTGTTCTTCTCGACGAGAAGACCCCCGAAGATGTTCGATCAGTTCTGTGCTTTCCTTCCTGCAAGAAGGGTTGGAGCGAAGACTGTCTCCCTCCACCCTCAAAGTGTATGTTGCCGCTATCGCCGCAAATCACGACATGATTGATGGTAAGTCCTTAGGGAAGCACGAACTGATCGTCAGGTTCCTGAGGGGGGCGAGGAGATTAAATCTGCCTCGCCCTCACTCTATACCCTTTTGGGACTTATCTCTGGTGCTAACCGCACTGCAGAGGGCTCCCTTTGAAACTTTGCAGTCAGCAGAGTTAAAAATCCTGTCTTGGAAGACAGTACTCCTGACTGCATTGGCTTCCATCAAGAGGATAGGGGACCTGCAGGCATTTTTGGTCGACGAATCGTGCCTGGAATTCGGGGCGGGTAACTCTTATGTAATCCTGAGACCCCGGCCCGGATATGTGCCCAAGGTTCCCACCACTCCCTTTCGGGACCAGGTGGTGAACCTGCAAGCGCTGCCTTCGGAGGAGGCAGACCCAGCCCTGGCTTTTCTCTGTCCCGTTCGCGCTCTAAGGACTTACATGGACAGAACGCAAAGCTTCAGGACCTTCAGGACAGCTCTTCATCTGTTACGGAGGCCAGCAAAAGGGAAAGGGTGTCTCCAAGCAGAGGATGGCTCACTGGATAGTGGATGCCATTGCCTTGGCGTATGAAACCCAAGGCGTGCCTTGCCCGCTCGGGTTGAGGGCCCACTCCACTAGGAGTGTGGCCTCTTCCTGGGCACTGGCGCATGGCGCCTTGCTGACAGATATATGTAGAGCTGCGGGATGGGCGACACCTAACACGTTCGCTAGATTTTATAGCCTTCGTGTAGAGCCGGTTTCTTCCCGTGTGCTCGCTTCAAATAGCCAGTAACACCGAAGTGCCCGTTCTAGTGTCGGCTTGCTGCGCCATTCCCCTCCTCATGGACCGGATACGTGCGCTGATATGCTCCAGTCGAGTTCCCCAGAACAGCGAACCCTGTTGAGTCAGACGTGGCGGAGCGTCCGACGCTAGGTCTAATACTCGTATGCATTGGTGGAACTTGTGTTAGGCTGGGTATCCATATGTTGTGACCCCTACGGCGGTCCCATATGTGTATTCTTCCACGGTACGGCGAGCCCGTGTCTTTCCCTTGGCAGAACTCACTCTGCCATCTCTGTGCGGTGTAGTCCCCCGCCTGCATTGGCCGGGGCCACCCCTGGACTTCCGTATGTTGGCCCACGGCCAGTCCACGGCCAGTCCATACGTGTATATTCCACATGATACCTCCCTACGGGTAGGATGTGGCTTCCGCAGCGGTCCCCCTGGGCACGCTTTCCCAGCGTTATCCAATACTCTGCTGAGTGGGTCTTGCGAAACAGCAGCAGTGACTCTCCCTGCGTGGGTCCCCCGCCCCGAACAGACGGGGTCTGAGGGGCTTTCGCTGGGCGCTGGAAGTGGTAGTAACTGTGACGTTTTCCATAGGGATCCCAATTCGTCGGTGACGTCCGACGTACGTCGAACGTGACTGACTGAAAGGGAACGTCTCGGTTACGCATGTAACCCTCGTTCCCTGAAGGAGGAAATGGAGACGTACGTCCCGTCGCCACAGTTGCTGTACCATCACTGCATGTCCGAGTCACTAGTTCGGCTCCTCAGTGAAAAACAAATGTGCGCTGCATCTGCTTCCTGTTTATACCCGTGGTGCGGGGTGGAGCACGAGATGCAGATCTCGCACGCCAATGGCCATTGGCCCATTCTCTATACACTCGAAGCTGATAGGGGCTCCCAGAAGTGATCCCAATTCGTCAGTGATGTCCGACGTACGTCTCCGTTCCCTCCTTCAGGGAACGAGGGTTACATAGGTAACCGAGACGTTTTTATTAGGGCTGTCAAGCGATTAAAATTTTTTATCTAATTAATTACACAATGTGGCAATTAATTAATCTAATTAATCGCAAATTAATCGCACATCAAATTTGGCTGAGAAATTACTCCCAAAAGATAATTTAAAGTCATTATTGTGTAAAAAAAATCAAATAGACATTACAAAAAGTAGCTTCAGAAAGAAATATTTTTGGGTGAACTATACCTTTAATGTTTTTATTAATATGGAAAAATGAAATTATACTCTAAAGAAACTGCCAGTAGGTGGCGGTAAATGTCTAATTGAGTCATTCTTTCATTCGATTTGTTCATTCATGAGTGAAGGAAATGGTTCTCTTTATGAAAATGGTAAATGTAAATGGTTCTTTTTATGGTCCATTGAATCATTGGTTCACCCGACTCGTTCAAAACGCGGATTCAGAAATGAAACGCCACTGTGTATTGCTCGGAACCTAACTTTTCAGCATTTTGCATTGAAAGCATGTGCCGTAATTTACATATTTTTAAGATGGAAAAATGCAGTTTTACAGATGCTAGAAACGTGGCTTTCAAAAAAGAAAGATTGGTATCAAAGAGCACACCCAGGTTCCTAACTGATGACAAGGACTTGACAGAGCAGCCATCAAGTGTTAGACAGTATTCTAGGTTGCTACGTGCAGAGGTTTTTTGTCCAATAATTAAAAATTCTGTTTTTTCAGAATTAAGTTGTAGGAAATTACTAGTCATCCAATTTTTTATATCAGGTATGCATTCCGTCAGTCTTGTGAATTGGTAAGTTTCGTCGGGGCGCGAAGAAATATAGAGCTGAGTATCATCAGCATAACAATGAAAACTAATGCCATGCTAATGCTAATGATATCTCCCAAGGGTAGCATGTACAGGGTGAAAAGCAACAGTCCTAGCACTGAGCCTTGCGGTACTCCATACTGAACTTGTGATCGGTGTGACATCTCTTCATTTACTGCTACAAACTGATAACGGTCAGATAAGTAACCAATGATTTAAACTATACCAATGCAATTCCACTAATGCCAACATAATTTGAGTCTATTCGAAAGAATATTGTGGTTGATAGTATTGAATGCAGCGCTAAGATCGCGTAACACTAATAGAGAGTTACAACCACGATCAGATGATAAGAGCAAATCATTTGTAACTCTGACTGGAAATCCTCACAGATATAATTTCTTTCTAAAAAGGAGCATAGTTGTGAAGAAACTGCCTTTTCTAGTATTTTTGACAGAAAGGGTCGATTTGAGATCGGCCTGTAATTGACTAATTCTGTAGGATCAAGTTGCGTTTTTTTAATAAGTGGTTTAATAATAGCCAGCTTAAAAGTGTTCGGTACATATCCTAATGATAAAGATGAATTAATGATATTAAGAAAAGGATCTATGACCTCTGGCAGCATCTCTTTCAGTAGCTTAGTCGGTATGGGGTCGAGCATACATGTTGTTGATTTAGATGATTTAATGAGTTTAGCCAATTCTTCCTCTCCTATAGCAGTGAATGAGTGGAATTTTTTCTCAGTGACACCACAATGCACTGTCTGATGCAATACTGTAGTAGATGGCTGTATAGTTATAATTTTCTTCCTAATATTATCAATCTTGCACTTAAAGAAGTTCATAAAATCATTACAGCTGTGCTGTTTGCAAACGTCAGAAGTTGAAGCTTTATTTCTTGTTAATTTAGCCACTGTATCAAATTAATACCTAGGGTTGTGTTTGTTTTCTTCTAAGAGAGTAGAAAAATAAGCAGTTTTTAGGGCCTTTCTGTATGCAATCATGCTCGCTTTCCACGAAATGCGAAAAACCTCCAGTTTTGTTTTCTTCCAGCTGCGCTCCATTTTTCTGGCTGCTGTTTTAAGGGCCCGGGTGTGCTCGTTGTACCACGGCGTTGGACTATTTTCTTTAATCTTCTTTAAGCGCCGGGGAGCAACTGTGTCTAAAGTGCTGGAAAAGAGAGAGTCAATAGTTTCTGTTGCAACATCGAGTTCCTCTAGGCTATGTGGGATGCTGAGGAGATGAAACTGATGAGGAAGATTATTTACAAAGAAATCTTTAGTCGCAGCAGTGATAGTCCTGCCATATTTGAAGTGAGGGGACGGCTTTGCAGCCTTTGCTAAATTAAGTGTACATGATACTAGGTAATGATCTGAGATGTCATCGCTCTGCTGCAGAATTTCAATGGTATCAACATTTATTCCATGTGACAGTATTAGGTCTAACGTATGATTACAGCGATGAGTGGGTCCTGACACGTGTTGCCTTACTCCAATAGAGTTTAGAATGTCTCTAAATGCTAATCCCAATGCGTCTTTTTCATTGTCTACATGGATATTAAAATCACCAACAATTAGGACTTTATCTGCAGCCAGTACTAACTCTGATAGAAAATCAGCAAATTCTCTGGTAAAGTCTGTATGGTGCCCTGGTGGCCTGTATACAGTAGCCAGCACAAATGTCAAACGGGATTTATCAATTTCACTACATAACATTACATAAAGCACCAAAACTTCAAAGGAATTATATTTGAAACTAGACTTCTGAGTAATACCGAAGATATTATTATAAATTACAGCAACACCTCCCCCTTTACCTTTCAGATGCGGCTCGTGTTTATAACCATAATCTTGGGGGGTGGACTCATTTAAAGTAATGTAATTGTCAGGTTTTAGCCAGGTTTCTGTCAAACACAGCACATCTAGGTTATGATCTGTAATCATATCATTAACAATAAGCGCTTTTGAGGAAAGGGATCGAATATTCAGCAGCCCGAGCTTTATCATTTGATCATCTGTATTATATCTGTTGTTTATTTGTTGGACATCAATTAAATTTTTACCGTTGAATGGTTTTGATGGTTTTTTGTATTTACTAATTCGTGGAACAGACACAGTCTCTATGTGATAATATCTAGGTGAAAGAGTCTCTATGTGCTGGGATTTATCTGACTTCTGTGACGTGAGACAGCTAGCAGGCGGTCGGGTAAGCCAGTCCGTCTGCTTCCTGACCTGGGCCCCAGTTAGTCAATGTTTAGCTCTAAGACTATGTGCCAAATTACTAGAGAGAAGAGCGGCACCATCCCAGGAAGGATGAATACCATCTTTTTTTCAACAGGTCAGGTCTGCCCCAAAAGCTTTTCCAATTGTCTATGAACCCTATGTTATTTGCGGACACCACTTAGACAACCAGCCATTGAGTGATGATAGTCTGCTAAGTATCTCATCACTCCTTTTAACGGGGAGGGGACCAGAGCAAAAAACGTCATCTGCCATCGTACTTGCGAGTTTACACACCTCTTTAATGTTAATTTTGGTGATCTCCGACTGGCGAAGTCGAACATCATTTGTGCCAACGTGAATAATAATCTTAGACAATTTACGATTAGCATTAGCCAGCACTTTTAAATTTGCTTTGATGTCAGGCGCTCTGGCTCCCGGTAAACATGTGACTATGGTGGCTGGTGTCTCTATTTTCACGTTCCGTGTAATAGAATCGCCAATAACTAGGGCACTTTCAACAGGATTCTCAGTGGGTGCATCACTGAGTGGGGAGAACCTGTTTGATGTTCTAATCGGAACGGAAGAGTGTTTTTTTGATCCGCGACTATGCCGTCTCACCGTCACCCAGTTGCCCTGCTGCACGGGCTCTACAGCCGGAACCGAACAATGTACAGAGTTCACTAAGCTATTCGCATCCAAAGCAATGTCTAAAGCTGTTACATTCTCACTACTCTCAAATAAAGTCTGTATGCGTGTCTCTAATTCTGAAATCTTTTCCATCAGCCTGACTATCTCCTTACATTTATCACATGTGAAGCCCTGTTCGCCAATGGAGAAATATATACTAAACATGAAACATGCAGTGCAAGTGACAATGACAGGAGAAGAAGACATGGCTTACCGTATTTGTTGATTAATCCAATTTACCACAGTTGTTTAATGAACTCAGAAAACAAGAGACCTGAGTGACCTGAGACCTAAGGGCCCGGGTGTGCTCGTTGTACCACGGCGTTGGACTATTTTCTTTAATCTTCTTTAAGCCCCGGGGAGCAACTGTGTCTAAAGTGCTGGAAAAGAGAGAGTCAATAGTTTCTGTTGCAACATCGAGTTCCTCTAGGCTATCTGGGATGCTGAGGAGATGAAACTGATGAGGAAGATTATTTACAAAGCAACCTTTAGTCGCAGCAGTGATAGTCCTGCCATATTTGAAGCGAGGGGACGGCTTTGCAGCCTTTGCTAAATTAACTGTACATGATACTAGGTAATGATCTGAGATGTCATCGCTCTCCTGCAGAATTTCAATGGTATCAACATTTATTCTCCTTACATTTATCACATGTGAAGCCCTGTTCGCCAATGGAGAAATATATACTAAACATGAAACATGCAGTGCAAGTGACAATGACAGGAGAAGAAGACATGGCTTACCGTATTTGTTGATTAATCCAATTTACCACAGTTGTTTAATGAACTCAGAAAACAAGAGACCTGAGTGCAGAGATGGCAAGCTAACAGGCTAGCGAAATGCTAACGCGTGATAGTGATTTAGATTAAAAGCTAGCGGTGTCAGATTTAATGTGGTAGGCAATATTAGACAATATATGGTGATGGGTAAATTATATTTAGCAGTTTAAACAACAGGGAATGATAATAAAATAAAGATTCAAAAGCAAGCAAAGCACACGCGAACACAGCAGTCAGCAGGACAAACAGGAGGCAGACAGGAGTAATCGATCAGGATTGCTCAGGATTGCTCAGGATTGCTGTGAATGCAGTGAATGAATGTAATTTTTCCTCAGTGACACTACAATGCACTGTCTGATGTGATACTGTAGTAGACGGCTACATGGTTATAATTTTTTTCCTAATATTATCAATCTTACAAGTAAAGAAGTTCATAAAGTCATTACTGCTGTGCTGTTTACAAACATCAGAAGTTGAAGCTTTATCTTTGGTTAATTTAGCCACTGTATCGAATAAATACCTAGGGTTGTGTTTGTTTTCTTCTAAGAGAGTCGAGAAATAAGCAGATCTAGCAGTTTTTACGGTCTTTCTGTATGCAATCATGCTCTCTTTCCACGAAATGTGAAAAACTTCTAGTTTTGTTTTCTTCCAGCTGCGCTCCATTTTTCTGGCTGCTGTTTTAAGGGCCCGGGTGTGCTCGTTGTACCACGGCGTTGGACTATTTTCTTTAATCTTCTTTAAGCACCGGGGAGCAACTGTGTCTAAAGTGCTGGAAAAGAGAGAGTCAATAGTTTCTGTTGCAACATCGAGTTCCTCTAGGCTATCTGGGATGCTGAGGAGATGAAACTGATGAGGAAGATTATTTACAAAGCAACCTTTAGTCGCAGCAGTGATAGTCCTGCCATATTTGAAGCGAGGGGACGGCTTTGCAGCCTTTGCTAAATTAACTGTACATGATACTAGGTAATGATCTGAGATGTCATCGCTCTCCTGCAGAATTTCAATGGTATCAACATTTATTCCATGTGACAGTATTAGGTCTAAAGTATGATTACGGCGATGAGTGGGTCCTGACAGGTGTTGCCTTACTCCAATAGAGTTTAGAATGTCTCTAAATGCCAATCCCAATGCGTCTTTTTCATTGTCTACATGGATATTAAAATCACCAACAATTAGGACTTTATCTGCAGCCAGTACTAACTCTGATAGAAAATCAGCAAATTCTCTGGTAAAGTCTGTATGGTGCCCTGGTGGCCTGTATACAGTAGCCAGCACAAATGTCAAACGGAATTTATCAATTTCACTACATAACGTTACATAAAGCACCAAAACTTCAAAGGAATTATATTTGAAACTAGACTTCTAAGTAATACCGAAGATATTATTATAAATTACAGCAACACCTCCCCCTTTACCTTTCAGACGCGGCTCGTGTTTATAACAATAATCTTGGGGGGTGGACTCATTTAAAGTAATGTAATCGTCAGGTTTTAGCCAGGTTTCTGTCAAACACAGCACATCTAGGTTATGATCTGTAATCATATCATTAACAATAAGCGCTTTTGAGGAAAGGGATCGAATATTCAGCAGCCCGAGCTTTATCATTTGATCATCTGTATTATATCTGTTGTTTATTTGTTGGACATCAATTAAATTTTTACCGTTGAATGGTTTTGATGTTTTTTTGCATTTACTAATTCGGGGACCAGACACAGTCTCTATGTGATAATATCTAGGTGAAAGAGTCTCTATGTGTTGGGATTTATCTGACTTCTGTGATGTGAGACAGCTAGCAGACGGTCGGTTAAGCCAGTCAGTCTGCTTCCTGACCTGAGCCCCAGTTAGTCAAGGTTCAGCTCTAAGACTATGTGCCAAATTACACCTCTTTAATGTTCATTTTGGTGATCTTCGACTGGCGAAGTCGAACATTATTAGTGCCGACGTGAATAATAATCTTAGAGAATTTACGATTAGCATTAGCCAACACTTTTAAATTTGCTTTGATGTCAGGCGCTCTGGCTCCCGTTAAACATGTGACTATGGTGGCTGGTGTCTCTATTTTCACGTTCTGTGTAATAGAATCGCCAATAACTAGGGCACTTTCAACAGGATTCTCAGTGGGTGCATCACCGATTGGGGAGAACCTGTTTGATGTTCTAATCGGAATGGAAGAGCGGTGTTTTGATCCGCGACTATGCCATCTCACAGTCACCCAGTTGCCCGACTGCTCGAGCTCTACTGCCGGAACCGAACAATGTACAGAGTTCACTAAGCTAGTCGCATCCAAAGCAATGTCTAAAGCCCTTGCATTCTTACTATTCTCAATTAAAGTTTGGATGCGTGTCTCTAATTCTGAAGTCTTCTCCGTCAGCCTGACTATCTCCCTGCATTTATCACATGTGAAGCCCTCTTTGCTGACAGAGAAGGTTATACTAAACATGTGACAGGCAGTGCAAGTGACAATAACAGGAGAAGATGACATGGTTTACCGTGTTTGTTGACTAATCCAAATCACCGAGTTGTTTGATGGACTCGTAAAAGGCGCGCAAGAGAAAAACAGGAGACCCGGATGCACGGATGGCAGGCTAAAAGGCTAGCGATGTCAGATTTAATGTGATAGGCAATATTAGACAATATATGGTGATGAGTAAGTTATATTTAAGTAAAGATGAGTTATTTTAAAGTAAAATATCTAGCTTCCGGCAGACCGCCTAACTTACGAAGAAAGTGTAACACCTCTCGCAGTTCAAAACGCTTACGCTACGTCCGGCGTCATCGTCGCGCTAGTTACTCTTTTATCGTAAGTTGAATACGGATGGCGGTCTGCCGGAAGCTAGATATTTTACTTTATAACGTGTTAAATATGGATATTTTTCTTACAAAAACCAAATATAACTCCAGTTGTATTCGCCTGAAAGAAGAATGTCATATACACCAGGATGGCTTGAGGGTGAGTAAATCAAGGGGTAATTTTCATTTTTGGCAATTTCAAGTGTGAAAAGCCCTAAATATTACTCACGCTATCAAGAAAGAAACTTAAAGGTAAATGAACTTAACTCATTTAGGGGTCTTTAGAATCGTGTGGAACGACAGCATGTCCCATTATAAAAAGGCTGTAAAAGCAGCCAGGGCCAAGAATCTCCGCAAACTCATAGATAATAACCAAAACAATCCAAGGTTTTTGTTTAGTACAATGGCTAGATTAACAAATAAAACGCCTCAGTTACGTATGTAACCTTTGTTCCCTGAAGGAGGGGATGGAGATGTTACGTCAGGGACTGACGAATGGGAGTCTCGCCTGAGAGCCCAATCACCTTCAAGTGTTAACAAAACGAGCCAACGGTATGAGAACACCATGGGTCTGCAGAATTTGCATCGCGAACTCTGCCCACCCGTGTGGGTATATAAGGAGCTGCGCGTGCAATCTCGCATTATGTTACCTGCTGAGGAGCCGAGAGTGTGCGTCCTGGCCGTTCAGCGGTACAGCGGTAGTGGCACGTGTGTTCCTCTGTTCCCTCCTTCAGGGAACAGGGGTTACATACGTAACCGAGACGTTCCCTTTCAGTCAGTCATTACTACGTTACGTCAGGGACTGACGAATGGGGGTCCCTATCTAATCTCGCCACTACAGCTGTCTTCCAGTGACCTGCGCAAGCCCTAGCTCCCTGTCGTGAGGCTAGCACGAGCGAAGGGCTAGGCTATACGCAAGTATACCAAGGTACACTGGGTAGCATATCCCAGGTGGAAATATGCAACACACTGCCTGCCCGGTACCCAGCCCGCAGGGTGGAATGTTTCAACCTCGGAGATGGCAAGAACGGTCTTGCCAAGGGAAAGACACGTGCTCGGAGGAGACTTACCGTGGAATTACACATGTGGGGGTTGCCCAGACGGGGCATGCACTCTGGTGTCGACGTCAACAGTGCTGGAGGAACTCAGGGCTTAACTGAGAAACTCACCTGAGTAAAATTGAGCACGTATCCAGTCCGCGAAGTGGAATGGCGCAGCAAGCGATGACACCGAGCAGGTCCTACTTACTGGCCACTGGCAGTGAGTACACGAGAGGACACTGGCTCTACACGGAGACTGTAGAATCTCGCAAATGCGTTGGTGTCGCCCAGCCTGCAGCTCTACGGATGTCTGTCAGCGAGGCGCCATGCGCAAGCGCCCAGGAGGAAGCAACACTCCTAGTAGAGTGTGCTTTCACCCCTAGGGGGCATGGCAGGCCTTGAGCCTGATTAAGGCCGTTATCTTGGCCTTAAAGCCAAGACTATAACCAGTACTATAACCACTAACCAGTGAGACAGCCTCTGCTTGGAGAGAGCCTTTCCCTTCTGCTGCCCTCCGTAACAGACGAAGAGCTGAAGCACCGAGTTCTGTCTACGTAAACGCGGAGAGCGTGTACTGGACAGAGCAGTGCCAAGGCTGGGTCTGCCTCCTCCCGGGGCAGCGCTTGCAAGTTCACCACCTGATTCCTAAAAGGAGTGGTGGGAACCTTGGGCACGTATCCAGGCCGGGGTCTCAAGATAACGTGAGAGTTAGTCGGCCTGAATTCCAGGCATGCTTTGTCAACTGAAAATGCCTGCAGGTCCCCGACCCTCTTAACCGAGGCCAGAGCTGTGAGGAGCGCCGCCTTCAAAGAGAGGTATTTATGCTCCACCGAGTGCAATGGCTCAAACACGTGCAGGTTCCAGTTCAGTTCAGTTCAGTTCAGTTTATTCATCCATTAGGAAATTTAGTTTGCACAGACGTCACACATCACATTTATACAGTCACACACATAGACATTCATTAAAAAAAAAAAAAAAAAAATGTGCAGCATATTACCCATGATTACATCTGATTTAACTTAGAAATAGCAGTTGGTATGAGTTCTTAAACCTCCTTGTTCTCCCCCTAATTGCTCTATATCTATGGCCTGATGGAAGTACAACAAACTCTCTATATAATGGATGAGATGGACAATTAATTATCGCATAGGCTTTTTTTAACAACGCGTTCTTTAAAAATGTCCTGAAGCAATATCTGTTGAACTCCGATAACCTTGGATGCAGTCTTAATCAACTTGGTCATTCTGTTTCTACCAGACAAGCTAATACAATCAAACCATACAATGACACAGTAAGAAATGACAGATTCAATAAAACTCCGGTAAAACAGTGTCATTAACACTTTACATACCTTAAAAGAATTCATTTTCCTTAAGAAAAACAAATGTTGTTGAACCTTTTTACAAATGGCATCAGTATTAGCAACAAAGTTTAATTTATTATCAATCACTGTACCCAGATATTTATACTCATCCACAAGCTCAAGGTCCCTACCATTTAACGAGTTTGTTTGCCCATATAATCTTAAGATATTAGGTTAAACTTATCTGGCTTGCTGTCTACTGATGAGGGGCTCGATGAAGCAGCTTCAACTCGAGCTCTGATATACCCCACAAAAAGTGCAGAATAAATTTGGGACAGCAAGTTGGCTTTAGCATGATAAAAATGCTTAAGGATTTAAAATATACAGGATACCCAAATGCTTAAAGCATGATACCCCCCAAAAGAAGTGAAAAATTGAAGCGGTATGAAAAATAGAGGTGAGAGATGTCGAGTGGCTCTGGTGATTTACCACCGGAACATGAGGAAGCTGTGTTTATCGACCTGGAGTCGTGAATGAACACCGCTGCGGCAGTGATATTTAACGGGCCTCCTGCAGGAGCTGGGCTGGAACACTTCTCCCTACTATGTCCACCATGTGGAGCTATGAGCGGGTTTTCTGCTGCAGCAGTATTATTGTTTAAAGAACTCCGGCGGGAGCTGCTTTTTTTGAAAGCATGTGCCTGCATTTGTTACTGCTGTGTGAACAACTTGGGGCTTGTAGAAGTTTGAATAGGATGCATCTCGCCGTTGCACTGCTGCGGCAGTGACTTTCTCGATTTACTCCTGCAGGAGTGTCTTGGGACCGGAGGTTTGAGTACGTGGCTGGAGTACCCCCCGCCGTGACATGAAGGCCAGTGAAGTCAAAAAGTACACGGAGGCCCCCAGCTGTCAACAGACGGGGAAGGAGGTCCAAGCCCCTAAAGGGAAAATGGACCGCTGATATCCAGAGTGAAACTCCCTACCGCAGAAAGAAGGAGCCTACGGTATATAGATAGACGCAGAGCTACCGTCTTTCTGATGCAGGGATTTAGGTCACGTAAGGACATGAGGACCCGCTGCGTCCGAGGGACTTACGATCCTTGGTACCTCCAATCCGCTTGTTCGGATAGGAGGGCCCACACTGCGATCCGAATGGGAGAGCCTCCATGATTAAGAACATGAAGGATCACACAGCGATTCAGAAAGGGAGAGCCCCCACGGCGCCCGAACGGAAGCTCACACTGACGGGAGAGCCTGCACAGTATCTGGACGGGGAAGCCCACACTGCGATTCGAATGGAAGAGCCCACTCCAAGAGTGGTAGTTCACATATGAAAAGGGAGAGCTCTCACTGCATCCAGATGAAAACAAGCCCTGCGGGGCTTGGCAAGTGGGAAGATGCAAAAATAGTAGGGAGAAGCGGTCCAGACTCAGCAAGATACTAGTGTTTGGTGTGTTTGTTTAATGTGATGTATATCCGATCGAACATATGAGGTGTCGAAGGCATGGGACAGCCATCAACCTGAGAGACTGAGCTCTGCTGGAAAGGTAGTCATTTAATTCCTTGTGTCTGGTAGGAATGGGCCGCAGTCAAAGAGCAGTGGGATTCATTATTGAGAACTGAAGTGAGCAGAGAAGGAAGATCATTGTCTACACCTGACAATTAGGAATTAGGGAATTAGGGAATGGAGGTAGGTTGAGACTGGAGGTGGTTCCATTTACATTTTAAATTTATTAATTTAGCCAACGCTTTTATCCAAAGCGACTTACGACTGAGGAATAAAGGAAGCGATCCGTCATGAAGAGACTCAAAAAAGTTCTGGAAGCGAAGGCTTCTGGAAGCGAAGGCTTCTGGTGGGGATGTAGACTCGTAGGAGCGAGTCGAAGTATGCGGGTGCTAAGCCTGTGGTGGACCTGTAAGGAAGAGTCAACGCCTTGAACTTGATACGAGCATCGAGTGGTAACCAGTGCAGAGAGATGAAGAGAGGTGTGACGTGGGCCCTTTTGGGCTCGTTGAAGACAAGACAAGACGATGCGTTCTGGATCATTAAGCGTTTTGATTGCACACAATGGAAGTCCCGCCAGAAGTGCATTGCAGTAGTCAAGCCTAGAGATGACCAGGGCCTGGACAAGAAGCTGTGTTGCATGCTCTGTTAGGAACGGACATCTTCTTGATGTTGTGCAGCGCAAACCTGCATGACCGAGCTGTCTTTGAAATGTGGTCTTTGAAGGACAGCTGGTCATCAAAGGTTACTCCAAGATTTCTGACCGACCTTGAAGGGGTAATCAAAGATGAACCTAGCTGGATCATGCTGTAGAGTCCGATTGGCAGAAGACGAGAAGCTCAGTCTTTGCCAGGTTGAGCTGTAGGTGATGTTCTTTCATCCATGCCGAGATGTCCGCCAGACAGCTTGAGATTCGTGCAGCTACTGTGGGATCATCTATGAGATAGGATTCAAACCAGTGGAGTGGAATCCCTGTGATGCCCAATGATGAGAGAGTGGAAAGAAGAATCTGATGATTCACCGTGTCAAAGGCAGCAGATAGATCGAGGAGGATGAGGACTGATGATTTGGAATCAGCTTTCGCAATCCGCAGGGCTTAAGTGACCGACAGTAATGCAGTCTTTGTTGAGTGGCCCCTTTTGAAACCTAATTGGTTGACGTCCACCTGGTTATATCAGGTCAGACGGGTTGTTTGAAGAACATCAGATAACCATGGGTTAGAGGGAGTAGCGCGTGCTGGCCGGTGTCCTTGCCCGGTGGAGTCACGCAGGTAGGTTGGTTCCGTGGCGATTACGTTGGGAGGAGCTGGAAGAGGAACTGATGTGGCGAGAGAATGCGCTGGCAAGCGGATTGGACCTGAAGAAGTGTTAGTGTTGGGAAAAGAAGATGGATACTGGGCAGAGGGCTCCATTACCGACTAGTGTCCAAGATAGTTGGAATGGGCTGAAGCAAGAGGAAGGGGAAGGTTGGTGGGTGTTGAGATCATTTGCGGAGGCAGCCTCACGCTAGGATCTGTGCTGAGAAGAATGTTAGAAGAAACTGGGGAACAGAAGGGAGAAAAGAGGATTGAGGTGAATTGGGGGGGAGGGGGCGCTAGCAAAGGCAGCCTCGTGCTAGGATCCCCTTTCTGAGTAGGTTGGTTTGAGGTGAGAGAAAAGTAACCGTCTGCGAAGGCATCCTGGCGCATGGGTTATCATGAAAAGGATTGAAATGAACTGGAGAAGCAGAAGGAAGTAGTGATGTTACAAATGACACTAAAGCTTCGAAGCATGTATCAAGTACGCAGCACAATTTCTCATGAAGCTCCATGCTGAAGCGCGAATTGTTTTCAGAGAAACGCATGATCAATGAAAAATGCAGTGTTAATTTCGTTTGACGAAATAATTTGTCATAATATTTGTTAACAACCTTTTTTCACTGACGAAAACGAGACGATAACTAAATAAAAAACAGTTTTGGATGACAAAAACTATGACGAAAATCTACTGTCATTTTCGTCAACGAATAAAAACGAGATGAAAATGTTAGGCAGGGACGATTAAAGAAGAGATCCAGTCAGAACTGATGTCCTGAGTAATAGATGCGCACATTTGAATTGTAATGTGCTGATCTAACCGCGGGAAAAATGCGGCGCTGTTGTGCTTCTACAGGCTCACGTGACAGTGCTTTCAGAGCGGCTCAATCAATGAATAGCGCACATTTATGACAGGTAATTGTCTATTAACTAATGCTGAGGAATAATGACAATGTTTACTTTACAGTGTTTATACAGTAATATGTTTAGACGGTTGTAACAATGAATATTTTATCTCCCTCATCTGAACTTGAATGAGCAGATGCAACTGCAATAGTAAGGTGCAGACATTTCAAAATAAGTCAATGTGTATTTCGTGCTTGTTTATAATTAAAAGTCACGCATTATATATTTGTTTTGGTTACACAAACTGTATTTAATTTCATTCCCATTTAATTCATATTCAGGAGGAAAGACTAAGAACAGTATTATTTACTAACATTTTATATATACAAGCCTATAACACCTGATCATATATTCTGCCATATAAACAGTATAAAACCTTAAAATAATTAGAGAGTTTACTTGCATCAAACAACTCTGTTGGTATAATAATAATAATAATAATAATAATAATTATTATTATTATTATTATTATTATTATTATTATTATTATAATTGTTACATTTAATTTATTGCCACATTCTAGTATGTGAATTATATTATCAGAAACTTTAATTTTATTTGTGCTTAAATGGATAAAACAACAGAGCTGCACTCTCAGGCTGCTGTAAATTTTACCTGCCACGAGATGGCACTTAAAAGATTCAAAAAGGCTTAATTTCTCCATCCCTAGAAGGAAGCAGTAGTGGCACCTGGCCTTAAATTTAGGTAGGGTGGATTCTGGGTCTTAGCGCTAGTTTATGATAATCATTTTGTAAGCTTTATATTCTAATAGCTGCACACATCAAACATACTTTTGACAGAATTCTAATGTCCTTGCGTTATTCAACCTGAGGATGGTGCTCTAGTGATGATTTACAGACTTTATTACACACAACAAATGCATAGAATTGGATCTTAGAATTGGCTTGAAGTAGTAGTTATTGCGACCGAACGTTGTTTTAGAATATTACAAGTTCTGTAGGAATTCCAGTGAGGAAAACAAAGTCATGTCTATTTGCAGAACAAACATGAAACAAACACAACAGAACTGTATATAAAAGCTATTCACACGGGCACATTTAAAATAAGGGCTTTATAATCTCATTAAATTGATACGCTACTCCACATAGGAAGAACAGACATGCCAACTGGTTACTGACCTGATGCAGACACATAGCTGAAGTGGACTGATATCGTCTTGGTTTGGAGCGAGGTTTGTGAAAATAAACGGGTCAGCTAGAAATCTGTCCCAATGGCTCCCCGGCGCTTAAAGAAGATTAAAGAAAATAGTCCAACGCCGTGGTACAACGAGCACACCCGGGCCCTTAAAACAGCAGCCAGAAAAATGGAGCGCAGCTGGAAGAAAACAAAACTGGAAGTTTTTCGCATTTCGTGGAAAGAGAGCATGATTGCATACAGAAAGGCCGTAAAAACTGCTAGATCTGCTTATTTCTCGACTCTCTTAGAAGAAAACAAACACAACCCTAGGTATTTATTCGATACAGTGGCTAAATTAACCAAAGATAAAGCTTCAACTTCTGATGTTTGTAAACAGCACAGCAGTAATGACTTTATGAACTTCTTTACTTGTAAGATTGATAATATTAGGAAAAAAATTATAACCATGCAGCCGTCTACTACAGTATCACATCAGACAGTGCATTGTAGTGTCACTGAGGAAAAATTACATTCATTCACTGCTATAGGAGAAGAAGAATTGGCTAAAATCGTTAAATCATCAAAACCAACAACATGTATGCTCGACCCTATACCGACTAAACTACTAAAAGTGATGCTTCCAGAGGTCATAGATCCTCTTCTTAATATCATTAATTCATCCTTGACATTAGGATATGTACCGAAAACTTTTAAGTTGGCTATTATTAAACCACTTATTAAAAAAACGCAACTTGATCCTACAGAATTAGTCAATTACAGGCCAATCTCAAATCTACCCTTTCTGTCAAAAATACTAGAAAAGGCAGTGTCCTCACAATTATGCTCCTTTTTAGAAAGAAATGGTATCTGTGAGGATTTCCAGTCAGGATTTAGACCGTATCATAGTACTGAGACTGCTCTCATTAGAGTTACAGATGATTTACTCTTATCATCCGATCGTGGTTGTATCTCTCTGTTAGTGTTACTCGATCTTAGCACTGCATTCGATACTATCGACCACAACATTCTTTTGAATAGACTCAAATTATGTTGGCATTAGTGGAATATCATTGACATGGTTTAAATCATACTTATCTGACCATTATCAGTTTGTAGCAGTAAATGAAGAGATGTCACACCGATCACAAGTTCAGTATGGAGTACCGCAGGGCTCAGTGCTAGGACCATTGCTTTTCACCCTGTACATGCTACCACTGGGAGATATTATAGTTTTCATTGTTATGCTGACGATACTCAGCTCTATATTTCTTCACGCCCTGACGAAACTTACCAATTCACAAGA
The DNA here is from genome assembly GCA_039654105.1 of Coreius guichenoti. Classification (NCBI taxonomy): domain Eukaryota; kingdom Metazoa; phylum Chordata; class Actinopteri; order Cypriniformes; family Gobionidae; genus Coreius; species Coreius guichenoti. The sequence goes on from CM077189.1 coordinate 12,705,472, forward strand.
TTAACGGAATGCATAGCTGATATAAAAAAATTGGATGACTAGTAATTTCCTGCAACTTAATTCAGAAAAAAATTAATTTTTAATCATTGGACAAAAAAACTCCACAAGTAGTAACCTAGAATACAATCTAACACTCGATGGCTGCTCTGTCAAGTCCTCGTCGTCAGTTAGGAACCTGGGTGTGCTCTTTGATACCAATCTCTCATTTGAAAGCCACGTTTCTAGCATCTGTAAAACTGCATTCTACCATCTTAAAAATATATCTAAATTATGGCACATGCTTTCAATGCAAAATGCTGAACAGTTAGTTCATGCGTTCATGACCTCAAGGCTAGATTATTGTAATGCTCTACTGGGTGGTTGCCCTGCTTGCTTAATAAATAAACTGCAGCTGGTCCAAAACGCAGCAGCTAGAGTTCTTACCAGGAACCAGGAAGTATGACCATATTAGCCCGGTTCTGTCAACACTGCATTGGCTCCCTATTAAACATCGTATACATTTTAAAATCTTGCTGATTACTTACAAAGCACTAAATGGTTTAGCTCCCCAGTACTTGAGCGAGCTCTTAATGCATTATACTCCATCACGTCTATTGCGGTCTCAAAATTCTGTCCAGTTGATAATGCCTAGAATATCAAAATCAACTGCAGGCGGTCGATCCTTTTCCTATTTAGCACCTAAACTCTGGAACAGTCTTCCTAGCATTGTTCGGGAAGCAGACACACTCTGTCAGTTTAAATCTAGACTAAAAACACATCTCTTTACTATGGCATACACATAAAACATTTTTAATTTCTATTATTCAAATCAGTTAAATGATTGTTTTAGGCTACATTAACTAGGTCAGCCGGAACCGGGAACACTTCCCATAACACCTGATGTACTCGTTACATCATAAGAAGAATGGCATCTACGCTAATGTTAGTCTCTCTGTTTATCCCGAGGTTTACTGCAGTCGGCTGGATCCGGGCTATATCCGGACCAGATGGTGGACCATAGCCTGGACATGACGAACACATCCCTGAAGTGTCTGTAGAGACCGTGTCAATTAAACTCCCCTCTGTAAATGCTGCATCGACACGACATCCTCATTAAACCCGTCCCCGGCGTGACGACTCCAATCTTTCGAATAATCCTACGAATATCTATTGATCTAATATGACTTCTGACCTGTAATGTTGCCAGAATCATAATCATACACTATTTGTTCGTCGGCCAGAGGAGAACTGGCACCCCGACTGAGCCTGGTTTCTCCCAAGGTTTTTTTCTCCATTCTGGCCCTGAAGGAGTTTTGGTTCCTTGCCACCGTCGCCTTTGGGTTTTGGCTTGCTCAGTTGGGGACACTTAAATTTCAACTATATTACTGATCTGCCCGCATTGACACTATATGATAATTGAAATGAGCTGGATGACATCACTGTTTTCACCAGAGCGGCTGTACAGCCAAATCAAATTCTGTTGCATTATTTTCCTGTTACCACGGTAAAGCTGCTTTGAAACAATTGGCATTGTAAAAAGCGCTATATAGATAAAGGTGATTTGAGTTGATACGGCACTACCGGATGCTGGAACAGCTGAGACTGAGGAGAGGTAAGCAGCTGTTTATATACTCTGGCTGTTGGCTGTTGATTGGAAGATTAGATGGGCTCGGTCCTCCCTAAATTACGTTTAGGAACTTCACTAATTACAGTAAAAGAGACAGAAATGGCAGACGTTCCAAAGTCTATAATCATGTCTTTTGTCTTAGCTATATTTAAATTTAGACCACAATTTGCACACCAAGAAACAAAATCCTCCACCACAGGTCCATGAGATGTCTCCTCATTTGCTAGGAGGCTCACAATGACAGTGTCATCCCCGAACTTCGGTATACACTCACCTAAAGGGTTATTAGGAACACCATACTAATACTGTGTTTGACCCCCTTTCGCCTTCAGAACTGCCTTAATTCTACGTGGCATTGATTCAACAAGGTGCTGAAAGCATTCTTTAGAAATGTTGGCCCATATTGATAGGATAGCATCTTGCAGTTGATGGAGATTTGTGGGATGCACATCCAGGGCGCGAAGCTCCCGTTCCACCACATCCCAAAGATGCTCTATTGGGTTGAGATCTGGTGACTGTGGGGGCCATTTTAGTACAGTGAACTCATTGTCATGTTCAAGAAACCAATTTGAAATGATTCGAGCTTTGTGACATGGTGCATTATCCTGCTGGAAGTAGCCATCAGAGGATGGGTACATGGTGGTCATAAAGGGATGGACATGGTCAGAAACAATGCTCAGGTAGGCCGTGGCATTTAAACGATGCCCAATTGGCACTAAGGGGCCTAAAGTGTGCCAAGAAAACATCCCCCACACCATTACACCACCACCACCAGCCTGCACAGTGGTAACAAGGCATGATGGATCCATGTTCTCATTCTGTTTACGCCAAATTCTGACTCTACCATCTGAATGTCTCAACAGAAATCGAGACTCATCAGACCAGGCAACATTTTTCCAGTCTTCAACTGTCCAATTTTGGTGAGCTCGTGCAAATTGTAGCCTCTTTTTCCTATTTGTAGTGGAGATGAGTGGTACCCGGTGGGGTCTTCTGCTGTTGTAGCCCATCCGCCTCAAGGTTGTGCGTGTTGTGGCTTCACAAATGCTTTGCTGCATACCTCGGTTGTAACGAGTGGTTATTTCAGTCAAAGTTGCTCTTCTATCAGCTTGAATCAGTCGGCCCATTCTCCTCTGACCTCTAGCATCAACAAGGCATTTTCGCCCACAGGACTGCCGCATACTGGATGTTTTTCCCTTTTCACACCATTCTTTGTAAACTCTAGAAATGGTTGTGCGTGAAAATCCCATTAACTGAGCAGATTGTGAAATACTCAGACCGGCCCGTCTGGCACCAACAACCATGCCACGCTCAAAATTGCTTAAATCACCTTTCTTTCCCATTCTGACATTCAGTTTGGAGTTCAGGAGATTGTCTTGACCAGGACCACACCCCTAAATGCATTGAAGCAACTGCCATGTGATTGGTTGATTAGATAATTGCATTAATGAGAAATTGAACAGGTGTTCCTAATAATCCTTTAGGTGAGTGTATACCTATTGTCCAATGTACTACTGCAATCATTGGTATATAAAATAAAAAGCAGAGGGGAAAGTACGCACCCTTGAGGGGAACCTGTAGAGGAACATAACTTAGAAGATAGCAAACCATTGACTCGCACACACTGAGTCCTGTTCGATTAAAAATTGACTATCTGTCTTACCAAATTAAGATCCAGGTTAAATAGTTTGATAAGCTTTTCGGCTAACACGTGGCCTAATTGTGTTGAATGCACATGAGAAATCAATAAAAGCCAACCGTGCCCTTGCTTTTGGAGTCTCCAAATGTTGAGCTACTAAATGCACAAGAGTAGTTACGTCATCTTCAACACCCCTCCCTGCCCTATACGCAAACTGAAAGGGATCTAACTTATCTTCTACATGCTTCAATATTTCCCCTCTCACAATTTTTTCAAATGTTTTCATCACCAGAGAGGTGAGGGCTACTGGTCTGAAAGCTGCTGAGTGTTTGCGTCTGTAGCTCCATACAGCTTTGCTTTTGAATCTCTATTTGATATAATTCCTTGTTGTTTATACTGCTAAATATAACTTACTCATGACTGTATATTGTCTAATATTGCCTATCACATTAAATCTGACATCACTAGCTTTTAATCTAAATCACTATCACAAATCGTTAGCATTTTGTTAGCCTTTTAGCCTGCCATCCGTGCACCTGGGTCTCCTGTTTTTCTCTTGCACGCCTTTTACGAGTCCATCAAACAACTCGGGTGATTTGGATTAGTCAACAAACACGGTAAGCCATGTCATCTTCTCCTGTTATTGTCACTTGCCTGTCACATGTTTAGTATAACCTTCTCTGTCAGCGAAGAGGGCTTCACATGTGATAAATGCAGGGAGATAGTCAGGCTGACGGAGAAGACTTCAGAATTAGAGACACGCATCCAAACTTTAATTGAGAATAGTAAGAATGCAAGGGCTTTAGACACTGCTTTGGATGCGACTAGCTTAGTGAACTCTGTACATTGTTCGGTTCCGGCAGTAGAGCTCGAGCAGCCAGGCAACTGGGTGACTATGAGACGGCATAGTCGCGGATCAAAACACCGCTCTTCCGTGTAGCGAATTAGCTCAGAGGGGAAATATTAATAGTTATTCATAACTCATTATGATTATTCATTATGATTAATTATGAATATTTGAATCAGTTAATGAGATTAACTTGATGTAGCTACATTAACATTACAATCAATCAGGTCATCCTGTGAACGCTCAGTATTGGTTATTAATTAATTCTAAGAAAAGGATATTTTTCATGGCCACAGAAAAATAATTCTTCCTTTGTATTTACAGCACTTAGAGTGCATAACAAGATCGATCATTTAAGTGACAATTTGTTTGCAGGCAGGGAGTCAGAACCAAACATATATTGTGCACAAACTTTATTAACTAAATCACGAACACGACTAAACTAAACAGGACACACAAAACACATACATTAGTAAGACGCAAAGTTAAAGTGGTTGAAAAACTGGGTCAGAACAGATGGAAAGGGAGAATATCACAGGAGAAAGTCTTGATAGTTCGGTCAGATGGTGTTGAAGTTGCAATCGATTTCTTCTGTGTTGACTGAAGAAGATACGATGCACTTGCAGTTATTTCGACTCCATCGAGGTCGAGGAAGTTGCACATGGCTTGAGGTGTTGGGGCTGCCGGCCTATGACCGTGTGCTCGGGGGTTTCCTGTCCCACACATGCACGGCAACCAGGAGAGGCAAGAAGAGCGCTGATGGTTTCTCAGTGCAGTGACGGCGAAGTTGCAATTTCTTTCCGAGTTGGAATAAGGAAATTTCAGTCTGACTCTGTTGGAAGAGTCCTCTCTCCTGGGCAGAGTGTGAAGACATAACAGGCTGTGGTTGAGGCCTGCCGGCGCCCATGGTCCCCAGTGGGGTCCCCCCCCACGCCCATTAACCAGGCAGGAGCAGCAGTAGAAAGAAACAGAAGAGAGAGAGAGGGCGGATCTGTGCGCCTCTCTTTAAGGTCTGGAAAAGTCACCACCTCTTAGGGTCAGTGAGCCAATCGTATTCAGGCTTTCGGAGGGAAAGTTTTATCCTTTGTCTCAAGCAGATCATTTGCAGATTGGTTGCTGATGAAGGAACTATTAAAGATTCTTGTAATACTAATATGTTGCACAGGTATCGACATATCATATACACAATCATTCAGATCTTTAAATTACAACTTCGTAGACACCAAACATGCCATACACATGATTTTCGTTAACCATAGTATGAAATTCTGAAACATAAATCCAACAGAGATTGAATTAATACATAGACCAAACCCTATAAAAGAAAAATCATGAGCTGGATATATGTTTATATATTTCTCAAGTGGTTATATATAGGCTATATGGGTTTAAGATGGTTTATTTGTAAAAAATAATTAAGTGTTAAGAAAGTGTAAAATTAAGTGTTAAAAAAGAATTAAGAACTCACAGCTCTCTGCAAATTCTTTCTGGTCGTAAACCTTATCAGTTCCCACGTCTCCTGTAACCAGAGGCCTCTTCTTGCTCTTATGGGTCTTTTGGGGGATGGGTCCATAGACCTCAGAGTGAGTTTTAAAGATTATTTGTTAAATTGGACAAATAATTGGGTCTGATTTGTCTCAGTCGCTACATCCGTTCCGATTAGAACATCAAACAGGTTCTCACATGTTTACCGGGAGCCAGAGCGCCTGACATCAAAGCAAATTTAAAAGTGCTGGCTAATGCTAATCGTAAATTCTCTAAGATTATTATTCACATCGGCACTAATGATGTTCGACTTCGCCAGTCGGAGGTCACCAAAATTAACATTAAAGAGGTGTGTGAACTCACAAGTACGATGTCAGCTAAAGTTTTTTGTTCTGGCCCCCTCCCCGTTCGGCGGAGTGATGAGATACTTAGCAGAATATCATCACTCAATGGCTGGTTGTCTAAGTGGTGTCCGCAGAATAACATAGGGTTCATAGACAATTGGAAAAGCTTTTGGGGCAGAAACCTAGCTGAAACCTGACGATTACATTACTTTAAATGAATCCACCCCCCAAGATTATTGTTATATAAACACGAGCCGCGTCTGAAAGGCAAAGGGGGAGGGGTTGCTGTAATTTATAGTAATATCTTCGGTATTACTCGGAAGTATATTTTCAAATATAATTCTTTTGAAGTTTTGGTGCTTTACGTAATGTTATGTAGTGTAAATGATAAATCCTGTTTGACATTTGTGCTGGCTACTGTATACAGGCCACCAGGGCACCATACAGACTTTACCAAAGAATTTGCTGATTTTCTATCAGAGTTAGTACTGGCTGCAGATAAAGTCCTAATTGTTGGTGATTTTAATATCCATATGAAAAAGACGCATTGGGATTGGCATTTAGAGACATCCTAAACTCTATTGGAGTTAGGCAACACTTGTCAGGACCCACTCATCGTCGTAATCATACTTTAGACCTAATATTGTCACATGGAATAAATGTTGATACTGTTGAAATTCTGCAGCAGAGCGATGACATCTCAGATCATTATCTAGTATCGTGTATACTTAATTTAGCCACGGCTGCAAAGCCGTCCCCTCGTTACAAATATGGTAGGACAATCACCACTACCACTAAAGATTGCTTTGTAAATAATCTTCCTCATCAGTTCCATCTCCTCATCCCAGATAGCCTAGAGGAACTTGATGCTGCAACAGAAACTATTGACTCTCTCTTTTCCAGCACTTTAGACACAGTTGCTCCTCTCTGCTTAAAGAAGATTAAAGAAAATAGTCCAACGCCGTGGTACAACGAGCACACTTGGGCGCTTAAAACAGTAGCCAGAAAAATGGAGCGCAGCTGGAAGACAACAAAACTGGAGGTTTTTCGCATTTCGTGGAAAGAGAGCATGATTGCATACAGAAAGGCCGTAAAAACTGCTAGATCTGCTTATTTTTCGACTCTCTTAGAAGAGAACAAACACAACCCTAGGTATTTATTTGATACAGTGGCTAAATTAACAAGAAATAAAGCTTCAACTTCTGACGTTTGCAAACAGCACAGCTGTAATGACTTTATGAACTTCTTTACGTGCAAGATTGATAATATTAGGAAGAAAATTCTAACTATACAACCATCTACTACAGTATCGCATCAGACAGTGCATTGTAGCGTCACTGAGGAAAAATTCCTCTCATTCATTGCTATAGGAGAGGAAGAATTGGCTAAACTCAATAAATCATCTAAATTAACAACATGTATGCTCGACCCTATACCGACTAAGTTACTCAAAGAGATGCTGCCAGAGGTCATAGAGCCACTTCTTAATATCATTAATTCATCTTTGTCATTAGGATACGTACCGAAAACTTTTAAGCTGGCTATTATTAAACCACTTATTAAAAAAACGCAACTTGATCCTACAGAATTAGTCAATTACAGGCCGATCTCAAATCGACCCTTTCTGTCAAAAATATAAATACGGAAAATGCGGGTATAAATACGGAAGTGGAATACCGCATCATTGCTTTTTAACTTCGGACCCGAACGGTTTGCTGTATCAAGCTGTTTCTTTGAAGAGTGTTTAGATGAGTCTCGAGGAGGATCGCTCTCTTACCTGGGTGCTGGTGTGACGGCGCGAGTCAGCGAGTGGCCGCTGCAACATACACTTGTTCCTGTGTTGGTTGGCTGGGCGTTTACGTTCTTGAGTGCTCACACGCAGGCTTGCAATCAGACTGCTGTGAGCCACGGCCATCTCCCTGAGTGCTTCAGCACTTCTAAAAGAGCATTTCCTTCTAAAAGAGCAACACGGTTTGACCCTGCGTCTTTTTCAAGATGTCATTCAAATCGTGTGTTTCTGGATGCGGTTGTTTCCTGTCCTCATTTGACGGCCACGATCTCTCTCGTATATAAACATGTGAGATTGCGTTCGTGGGTGATCCATGTTCTCTCAGGAGAACGTGATCACGTCGGCGCATTGTTCGACTCCCCTTTCTCGTAAGGGCTTGAGCGTTCAGCGTGCCGTGTGCCGTCGAGCGCCTGCTGACAGCGGGGGTTGTCACGGCAACCCAGCTTGAGCGCTCTAGATGCGCTCTAGATGCGCGGTCAAGACTATGAAACCTCAAACGGGGTTGAGTCCCTTCGCCTATTCCCCGATCTAGTTTATTTTCTGGTGCACCAGAAAAGGGCTACTTCGGCTAATAAGCCTTGGTGACCTAAGGATTACAGTGGGGCTTCCCCGCCGGGTACATCAGCGTTTCATTTGGGGCTCTGGCAGAGGACAGATGTCAATTGCTGCATCGGAGAGAGGGCTGTTATGCGCTGGAAATGATAAATCAGATTCAAAGTTGACAGCCATGCTTTCCTGGGTGGCTGAGGCGTAGTGCAACGCGTAAATCATCCTGCCCCGATGACCAGCTGCTGCCTCCACCCAGTCGTCGGCCGCAGCGCCTCCGCCTACTTGTCGCCGAGGACGTCCCCCTGCATCTGCCTCCGCCCCTGCTAAGCCAAGCAGCAGCCTCCACCCAGGCAGCAGGTGGCTGGGCGCAAGGGAGGTGCCCAACCCGTTCAGGGTCCCGCGAAGTCCCCTGCAAGCGCAAGGGCAAGCAGCCCTGAAACGGGCAGCCCAGTGAAAAGGGGATCTGCTCTCTGGGAGACGGTGTCCGCACCCCTCCCTCCCCCGGAGGAGGACCAGGGGGAGAATATTTTTCGGTTTCGGTCCTGCAGCTGGCTCTCCGGAGTCCAGCGGTACCCACATTCTCAGAGCAGTTTCCTCCCTCCCTGGGCCCCAAGAGGGTCGGGTTGGCAGTGTGCGATACCCCTGGGCCTTGCCACTCCTTTCCTCCCCTCTTCCCCTCGCCAGGGGGCAGCAGTATGGGGACCGAGAACGCCCCCGGGCCTCCTCACCCACACTTTGCCCCACCCTGGAGTACTCAGGCAACACTCCGGGCCGCCTCCGGGCCTCCCGAGTCGGGTCTGCGTACTCCACCTCGCTGCCCCAAATCAAAATCAAATCACCTTTATTTATATAGCGCTTTTTACAATGGCAATTGTTTCAAAGCAGCTTCACAGTGGTAACAGGAAAATAATGCAACGGAATTTGATTCGGCTGTACAGCCGCTCTGGTGAAAACGGTGATGTCATCCAGCTCATTTCAATTATCATATAGTGTCAATGCGGGCGGATCAGTAATATAATTGAAATTTAGGTGTCCCCAACTGAGCAAGCCAAAAGCCAAAGGCGACGGTGGCAAGGAACCAAAACTCCTTCAGGGCCAGAATGGAGAAAAAAAACCTTGGGAGAAACCAGGCTCAGTCGGGGTGCCAGTTCTCCTCTGGCCGACGAACAAATAGTGTATGATTATGATTCTGGCAACATTACAGGTCAGAAGTCATATTAGATCAATAGATATTCGTAGGATTATTCGAAAGATTGGAGTTGTCACGCCGGGGACGGGTTTAATTAGGATGTCGTGTCGATGCGGCATTTACAGGGGGGAGTTTAATTGACACTATTGTCTCTACAGACACTTCAGGGATATGGTCGTCATGTCCAGGCTAAGGTCCACCATCTGGTCTGGATACGGCCCGGATCCGGCCGACTGCAGTAAACCTCGGGATAAACAGAAAGACTAACATTAGCGTAGATGCCATTCTTCTTATGATGTAACGAGTACATCAGGTGTTATGGGAAGTGTTCCCGGTTCCGGCTGACCTAGTTAATGCAGCCTAAAACAATCATTTAACTGATTTGAATAACAGAAATTAAAAATGTTTTATGTGTATGCCATAGTAAAGAGATGTGTTTTTAGTCTAGATTTAAACTGACAGAGTGTGTCTGCTTCCCGAACAATACTAGGAAGACTGTTCCAGAGTTTAGGTGCTAAATAGGAAAAGGACCGACCGCCTGCAGTTGATTTTGATATTCTAGGTATTATCAACTGGCCAGAATTTTGAGACCGCAATAAACGTGATGGAGTATAATGCGTTAAGAGCTCGCTCAAGTACTGGGGCGCTAAACCATTTAGTGCTTTGTAAGTAATCAGCAAGATTTTAAAATGTATACGATGTTTAATAGGGAGCCAATGCAGTGTTGAAAGAACCGGGCTAATATGGTCATACTTCCTGGTTCTAGTAAGAACTCTAGCTGCTGCGTTTTGGACCAGCTGCAGTTTATTTATTAAGCGGGCAGGGCAACCACCCAGTAGAGCATTACAATAATCTAGCCTTGAGGTCATGAACGCATGAACTAACTGTTCAGCATTTTGCATTGAAAGCATGCGCCGTAATTTAGATATATTTTTAAGATGGTAGAATGCAGTTTTACAGATGCTAGAAACGTGGCTTTCAAATGAGAGATTGGTATCAAAGAGCACACCCAGGTTCCTAACTGACGACGAGGACTTGACAGAGCAGCCATCGAGTGTTAGACAGTATTCTAGGTTACTACTTGTGGAGTTTTTTTGTCCAATGATTAAAAATTCAGTTTTTTCTGAATTAAGTTGCAGGAAATTACTAGTCATCCAATTTTTAATATCAGCTATGCATTCTGTTAATCTTGTGAATTGGTAAGTTTCGTCAGGGCGTGAAGAAATATAGAGCTGAGTATCGTCAGCATAACAATGAAAATTAACACCATGCTTCCTAATAATATCTCCCAGTGGTAGCATGTACAGGGTGAAAAGCAATGGTCCTAGCACTGAGCCCTGCGGTACTCCATACTGAACTTGTGTTCGGTGTGACATCTCTTCATTTACTGCTACAAACTGATAACGGTCAGATAAGTATGATTTAAACCATGCCAATGAAGTTCCACTAATGCCAACATAATTTTCGAGTCTATTCAAAAGAATATTGTGGTCGATAGTATCGAATGCAGCGCTAAGATCGAGTAACACTAATAGAGATATACAACCACGATCGGATGATAAGAGTAAATCATTTGTTACTCTGATGAGAGCAGTCTCAGTACTATGATACGGTCTAAATCCTGACTGGAAATCCTCACAGATACCATTTCTTTCTAAAAAGGAGCATAATTGTGAGGACACTGCCTTTTCTAGTATTTTTGACAGAAAGGGTAGATTTGAGATTGGCCTGTAATTGACTAATTTTGTAGGATCAAGTTGCGGTTTTTTAATAAGTGGTTTAATAATAGCCAACTTAAAAGTTTTCGGTACATATCCTAATGTCAAGGATGAATTAATGATATTAAGGAGAGGATCTATGACCTCTGGAAGCATCTCTTTTAGTAGTTTAGTCGGTATGGGGTCGAGCATACATGTTGTTGATTTTGATGATTTAACGAGTTTAGCCAATTCTTCTTCTTCTATAGCAGTGAATGAATGTAATTTTTCCTCAGTGACACTACAATGCACTGTCTGATGTGATACTGTAGTAGACGGCTGCATGGTTATAATTTTTTTCCTAATATTATCAATCTTACAGGTAAAGAAGTTCATAAAGTCATTACTGCTGTGCTGTTTACAAACATCAGAAGGTGAAGCTTTATCTTTGGTTAATTTAGCCACTGTATCGAATAAACACCTAGGGTTGTGTTTGTTTTCTTCTAAGAGAGTCGAGAAATAAGCAGATCTAGCAGTTTTTAGGGCCTTTCTGTATGCAATCATGCTCTCTTTCCACGAAATGAGAAAAACTTCTAGTTTTGTTTTCTTCCAGCTGCGCTCCATTTTTCTGGCTGCTGTTTTAAGGGCCCGGGTGTGCTCGTTGTACCACGGCGTTGGACTGTTTTCTTTAATCTTCTTTAAGCGCCGGGGAGCAACTGTGTCTAAAGTGCTGGAAAAGAGAGAGTCAATAGTTTCTGTTGCAACATCGAGTTCCTCTAGGCTATCTGGGATGCTGAGGCGATGAAACTGATGAGGAAGATTATTTACAAAGAAATCTTTAGTCGCAGCAGTGATAGTCCTGCCATATTTAAAATCGAGGGGACGGCTTTGCAGCCTTTGCTAAATTAAGTGTACATGATACTAGGTAATGATCTGAGATGTCATCGCTCTGCTGCAGAATTTCAATGGTATCAACATTTATTCCATGTGACAGTATTAGGTCTAACGTATGATTACGGCGATGAGTGGGTCCTGACACGTGTTGCCTTACTCCAATAGAGTTTAGAATGTCTCTAAATGCCAATCCCAGTGCGTCTTTTTCATTGTCTACATGGATATTAAAATCACCAACAATTAGGACTTTATCTGCAGCCAGTACTAACTCTGATAGAAAATCAGCAAATTCTCTGGTAAAGTCTGTATGGTGCCCTGGTGGCCTGTATACAGTAGCCAGCACAAATGTCAAACGGGATTTATCGATTTCACTACATAACGTTACATAAAGCACCAAAACTTCAAAGGAATTATATTTGAAACTAGACTTGTGAGTAATACTGAAGATATTATTATAAATTACAGCAACACCTCCCCCTTTACCTTTCAGACGTGGCTCGTGTTTATAACAATAATCTTGGGGGGTGGACTCATTTAAAGTAATGTAATCGTCAGGTTTTAGCCAGGTTTCTGTCAAACACAGCACATCTAGGTTATGATCTGTAATCATATCATTAACAATAAGCGCTTTTGAGGAAAGGGATCGAATATTCAGCAGCCCGAGCTTTATCATTTGATCATCTGTATTATATCTGTTATTTATTTGTTGGACATCAATTAAATTTTTACCGTTGAATGATTTTGATGGTTTTTTGTATTTACTAATTCGTGGAACAGACACAGTCTCTATGTGATAATATCTAGGTGAAAGAGTCTCTATGTGCTGGGATTTATCTGACTTCTGTGACGTGAGACAGCTAGCAGGCGGTCGGGTAAGCCAGTCCGTCTGCTTCCACCCCGGGTACGTCTGTGGTGCCGTTGGTCCCGCTTGTTCGGTCTCTGGGGGCCTGGCTAGGTCTCCCCAGGCCGTCTCGCTGGCTCATCCGTACCATCAGACTCGGCTACGCGATTCAGTTCGCTCGCCGGCCTCCCAAGTACAGGGGCATCCTCTTCACCACCGTGTGGAGCAGCGATGCCCATGTCTTGCGGTCAGAGATCGATGTCCTGCTGGCAAAGGACGTGGTCGAGCCGGTTCCTCCAGCTGATATGAAGTCGGGGTTCTACAGGCCCTACTTCATTGTACCCAAGGAAGGCCAATCTTGGACCTGCGCATTCTGAATCGGGCCCTGCACAAGCTCACGTTTAAAATGTTAACGCAGAAACGCATTTTCGAATGCATCCCTCCCCGAGATTGGTTCGCAGCGATCGACCTGAAGCCCTCTGGGCTGTCCCTGTTGCCTCACGGCTTCACGAAAGTCGCAGAGGCAGCCATTGTTCCGCTCAGAACGCGCCGTTCGCATCCTCAACTATCTCGACGACTGGCTCATACTGGCTCAGTCCCGGGATCAGTTGTGCGAACACAGGGACATGGTGCTCCGTCACCTCAGCCTGTTGGGCCTTCGGGTCAACCGAGAGAAGAGCAAACTCTGCCAGACCTCTAGAAACTCCATGTCTGGTCCCTGGACGGGACGTGGAGGTTCTAGGTGACCTGCCACAAGCAGTGGTAGACTGCTTCAGTGCATAGAGGCCCCTCTACGAGGCGCCTCTATGCACTGAAGTGGAACCTGTTCGTTGAGTGGTGTTCTTCCCGCAGGGGAAGACCCCCGAAGGTGTTCGGTTAATGTCGTGCTTTCTTTCCTGCAAGATGGGCTGGAGCGAAGGCTGTCTCCCTTCACCCTCAAAGTGTACGTCGCCGCAATAGCGGTGTATCACGATGCAGTGGAAGGTAAGTCCTTAGGGAAGCACGACTTAATCGTCAGGTTCCTCAGAGGTGCGAGGAGACTGAATCCTCCTTGTTCAACCTCGGTACCCTCTTGGGACCTAGCCCTGGTGCTCAGAGCACTTCAGGGTCCTCCCTCTGAGCCTTTACAGTCTGCAGAGTTAAACATCCTGTCCATGAAGACAGTGCTCCTGACTGCATTGGCCTCAATCAAGAGGGTAGGGGACCTGCATGCACTTTCGCTCAACGTATCGTGCCTAGAATTCGGGCCGGCCAACTCTCACGTTGTCCTGAGACCCCGGCCTGGATACGTGCCCAAGGTTTCCACCACTCCCTTCCGGGACCAGGTGGTGAACCTGCAAGCGCTGCCCTCTGAGGAGGCAGACCCAGCCCTGGCTTTGTTGTGTCCCGTCCGCGACCGGACCCAAAGCTTTAGAACCTCAGAGCAGCTCTTCGTCTGTTACGAAGAGCTCTAAAGGCAGGAATCTCCTGAAATGTCTGCAGAGACCGTCTCAATTAAACTCCACCCTGTAAATGCCGCATCGACACGACATCCTCATTACACCCGTCTCCGGCGTGACGACTCCAATCTTTCGAATAATCTTGCGAATATCTTTCGATCTAATATGACTTCAGACCTGTAATGTTGCCAGAATCATAATCATACACTATTTGTTCGTCGGCCAGAGGAGAACTGGCACCCCAGTTCTGGCCACTGAAGGAGTTTTGGTTCCTTGCCACCGTCACCTTTGTCTTTTGGCTTGCTCAGTTGGGGACACTAAAAATTCAATTATATTACTGATCTGCCCGCATTGACACTATATGATAATTGAAATTAGCTGGATGACATCACCGTTTTATCCAGAGCGGCTGTACAGCCGAATCAAATTCTATTGCATTATTTTCCTGTTAACACTGTGAAGCTGCTTTAAAACAATCAGCATTGTAAAAAGCGCTATATAAATAAAGGTGACTTGACTTGACTAATTCGGGGAACAGACACAGTCTCTATGTGATGATATCTAGGTGAAAGAGTCTCTATGTGTTAGGATTTATCTGACTTCTTTGACATGAGACAGGTATCAGACTGTCGGTTTAGCCAGTCTGTCTGCTTCCTGACCTGGGCCCCAGTTAGTCAAGGTTCAACTCTAAGACTATGTGCCATATTACTAGAGAGAAGAGCGGCACCACCCCAGGAGGGATGAATACCATCTCTTTTTAACAGGTGAGGTCTGCCCCAAAAACTGTTCCAATTGTCTATGAACCCTATATTATTCTGCGGACACCACTTAGACAGCCAGTCTGCTGGCTGCTAAGTATCTCATCACTCCGGCGAACACGAAGGGGGCCAGAGCATATTACAGTGTCTGACATCTTACTTACGAGTTCACACGCCTCTTTAATGTTAATTTTAGTGATCTCCGACTGGCAAAGTCGAACATCATTAGTGCCTACGTGAATAAAAATCTTACAGAATTTACGATTAGCATTAGCCAGCACTTAAATTTGCTTTGATGTCTAGGTGCTCTGGCTTCCGGCAAACATGTGACTATAGTGGCTGGTGTCTCTATTTTCACGTTCCGTGTAATAGAATCGCCAATCACTAGGGCACTTTCAACAGGATTCTCAGTGGGTGCGTCACTGAGTGGGGAAAACCTGTTCAATGTTCTGATCTGAACATAACAACAGTGTTTTGTCCCATGACTTTGCTGTCTCACAGTCACCCAGTTGCCCTGCTGCACAGGCTCTATGGCCGGAACCGAACAATGTACAGAGTTCATTAAGCTGGTCGCATCCAAAGCAGTATCTAAAGCCCTTGCATTCTTACTGTCCTCGATTAAAGTTTGGATGCGTGTCTCTTCTGAAATGTTCTATGTCAGCCTTACTCTCTCCCTGCATTTATCACATGTGTAATCCTCACCGCTGACAGAGAAGGCTATACCAAACATGTGGCAGGCAGTGCAAGTAACAATAACAGGAGATGACATGACTCACCTTGTTTATTGACTGATCTGACTCACCACAGTTGTTTGATGGACTCGTAAAAGGCGTGAGCGCGTGCAAGAAAAAAGACAGTAAGC
Source organism: Coreius guichenoti (assembly GCA_039654105.1). Taxonomy (NCBI): domain Eukaryota; kingdom Metazoa; phylum Chordata; class Actinopteri; order Cypriniformes; family Gobionidae; genus Coreius; species Coreius guichenoti. The sequence goes on from CM077189.1 coordinate 12,721,408, forward strand.
AAGCACGGATAGCAGTGAAATGCTAGTGCGTTGGGATAGCGATAGTGATTTAGATGAAAGCTAGCGATGTCAGATTAATGTGACAGACAATATTAGATAATATCAGATATATTGTGATGATTAAATTATATTAAGCAAAATAAACGGGATAGAAAATAGAGTTTAAAAATAAAGCTACAAACGCAATTCACTCAGGCAGACAGGAAACCGCTGTGCAACAGTGAAAACGGGCCGTCCGGAAACCAGATGTTAGGCCCTCTGTTATTTTTCTCCCAACAATCCATCACGCTCTTTAAGGTCACAAAACTCTGGACTTTTGGTTGTACTAAGGATATCTAAGTCCACTAAAGGAGGGAGAGCGTTTTCACATTTGGCTCCTAAACTCTGGAATAGCCTTCCTGATAATGTTCAGGGCTCAGACACACTCTCCCAGTTTAAATCTATATTAACACATCTCTTTAGCCAAGCATTCACATAATGCATCTTATAACCTTGTACTCCAGTTATATCAGATCAAATGCACATGATTGTCTTTGCTTAATGTTATGAACAGCAGCTACACTAATTATTTTCCATTTGCTTTTCTGTTTTTTTCTCGGGATGCCCATACATGTCTCCAGGTGGGAAAAGTCATTTTTCTCTGATTCAACTCATTGATCATGCTTTGTTACTCAGCGGATCTTCGTTTACTGTAGGGATTGCAGATGAAATCCCCCAGAGTACCAAAGTGTCTATCATGCAAAATCTGAGCAGTGACTGGATTCTAACTTAAACACCTGTGATTGGCTATTGCGTTCAAGAGATCAACGAACATATATGTGATTGGGGACATTTCTCACCTCTGCAAAAACATGATGTAAATAGTAGTGCTGTAGTACTCGAGTCCGGTCTCTCTTCTATTGTCTCGGACTTGTCTTGGACTTGTTGGTATTTGCGTAGTTATTGGAGTCCAGACTCAACTCATTGGTAGTTATTGGTAACGTTATTGGTTTAATTCACAATCCATCTAGAATGGGCAGTAACATTGGTCGCATGGCTGCGTCATATGCCTGTCTCTGCGTGTGTGCGCTGCGCGGAGATATCAATCATTTTCATTTTGGCCACAGACACAATGTCGGCGAGCAGCGGGAGTCTTTTTATGAGGTTAGAAATTAGGGCTGAAAGATGAATCGTATTTTCATTGTCATTGCGATATGAACATGATTATTTTGCGATGGGCACTGAAACATGCTATTAAACGGGCCGTGGGGCTGCAGACCGGCAGCCTCTGCTCTCTCTGTCGCTCATGAGCACGGGCACACACACACACACACAGCGATCGCGGTGAAGTGAAGAAGCGAGTTGACAACAGTTAAAGTTACGTTCGTTACTGTAAGTACGTGAAATTACAGTTTTTTTACAATCGCTATGACAATTTTTTCAATACTTTTAACAATTTTCCTAGACTCTTAACACACCAACACGCCTACATCACACAATTACCAAAACGGTTAATTTCATGCTCAAAATCACACATTGTAAACTAAACTCCAACACTAATTTTCAAAATACAATAATTCACTAATACAATACACTATGTCTACCAAAACCCTGACACATGTTCTCTACCAACAGGAACATTTAGTCAATCATAGCACAATGTCATAAAAACACTAACACTAGATGGAATTACAGAAACTGCATTATTTTATGTCAGGTCTGGCCTTATACAATAGACAGTATATTTTATTGATCATAGATTGTCTTTTGAAGACCCTCCACATTTTTGTTTTGTTGGGTTTAGTAAATGCATGCATTTTGTTTCTTTTGCTGCAGAAATTCAATACAAAAAATGAATGACCCATCTCAGAGTAGCTTTATAGAATGCCCTTCAGTTTTATTTCATTATCAGCAATCACCATGTTGACAATAGCAAGTTCCTGTTCTACAGTTAGGAGCTTTCCTCTGCCCCCTGCATGAGGGAGGTAGATGTTGAATACTTAGACAAAATACAGTTACATATTAGAGACCAGAGGCTCTAATACATGGTAAAAGTATTTACACTTTGCAGTAGGAGAAGCCCTTATACAATATCCTACCTGTTGGTTTCTCGAAAAATTCTGGATAATGGATGCCACTGTGTCCCAGCTGAGATTTGGCTGTACTCGTTCACCAGCCTCTCTGTATGATAGCCTATGGTTTATGACATGGTCTATGATAGTAGCTTTTATTTCATCAGTTACCCTAATTCTTTGAGCGCCACCATGCATTCTAACTCCTCAATCTCTACCTTGTCCTCATCCAGGCATTCCTCTCCCTTGCCCTTGTCCCACTCCTCGCCCTTGTCCTGGTACTCATCTTCCTCTCCCTTGTGCAGGCATTTTTCTTACTTTCTTTGTGTTGCTTTATATTGTTCCTTTTTCACACAAGATAAGCCCAAAGAGGCCCTCTTTTTCTGTATACCATATGGCCATGTGATTGAAAGAACATCAACACCTGAACTGTGATTTATATATTTGCATAACTTCAATCAGCTCTTTATCAGTAACAATGGAATAAAATACAGGGGGTATATTTGTATTTCAATTCACAATATAAACAGCTGTTTACCTTGACTTTAGCTTATAAGGTTAGGTTTAGAACAAGGTGTTATCTTATCCGTTCTACTTGTGTGTAAAAAGACTTCACATTCAAAACAATGTTATTTCTTCTCAAAATGGTATTTTGTTTTCAAATGACACACACAAACCATCATATAAATAGACATTTATAAGAACCAGTTGAAAACTGATGTGGTCAATGTAAAACACTATGATGAATGGAAAACACTTCTTCTCCATTCATCATAATGACTTAAGGTCTTTTTTTGGTTCAGTGTTACACTTACTACAGACAGTACATACATAAGTGTGTTGTAAAATATTTGAGAATATTGTTTTTATACTCAGAACACACAAATACACGGTAATAAATATATTTTATTTTTCCCACAAAAACAATGTACACAGTGTACATCCCAACCAACACAAAGTTGCACATACAGTGGTCTACATACAAAACAACAGAAGAATTTACTGTATACAGTTACAGTAAAAAAAAAAAAAAAAGAGCTCACCTGTTGCCCTTTTATGTTAAAGCTCTGTTTGCTAATTGTAAAACAGTGTGACAGGTGTTTGCCCATGTGATGAGTCAGTGTGCATATTTGAATGGCAGTGTGTTCCTTGTGAAAACAAGAGATTTTCTGCATGAAAATTGTGCCAAATGCAGAGAATTGTGTGTAGTGTTTTGAAAAAAGTGTGTTTTAGAACTGCAATTTGAGTGTAAAGCAGGAATTGTGCTTGTAGTTTAGCAGAATTGGTTCAGGGGGTTGGTGCATGAGTTACATGTTGTGGTCATTGTGTCTCAAGTACCAGTATTTGTGTGTAAACAATTGAGAAAAACTGTAATTATTTGTTTATTTATCGCAAGCCATTGTCATTGCAAAAAAAAAAAAAAAAAAATTGTGATCACACACAGACACACAGCTGAAGGTGTTCATGTTTATTGCTTCACAGCCTTGCTTGGGAGGGCTGTTGAAAATGCTCATTATTTTGGTTACTTTGTACTATGGATTCTTTAGGTCAAGATCAAGAATGGGAACATGTTTTAGTGACACCTGTGTTGCTTGTTATTTGTTACATTTTCCATTGGCAGCCCAGAATGTGATTGTTACACTATAATAAAAAGACTGAAAATGTTGCATTTCAGCTTTATGTGACTTTAGTGAAATTGCTATACCTAAAGTAAATAAAATGCCTAATTTGATCCAGTGTTACTCTGCACATGCTTTTTGATCATTACAAATATAATGCAAAATGATTATCTTAGAATAGAAGATAAATTATCAATAGTTAGGTACGTGGTCTTGAAGAGAATTCTTTTTTTTTTTCTGTCTCTCTCTTGACTGTCTCATTTGGACTCGGTCTTGACTTGGACTCGAACCTCTTTGGACTTGGACTTGACTTGGACTCGACTTGGACTCAAACCTCTTTGGACTTGGTCTTGACTCGGTCTCGACTAGTCCTGGTCTTGGACTTGACAAAGGTGGACTTGACTACAGCCCTAGTAAATAGGAATATTTCACGTTCTCCAGAGCGCAAACTCAAAAACGCAATGGAGTGTTTGCCAAATCTGTTTCGCCAATAATATTATATTATTACAGTATCAACTTAGGATGGTCTTGCTTTCATTTCAGGGTGCTTGTATTTAAATTTGACTTTGTGATGTTTTTTTTTTACCCATGTTTTAATTTTTTAACAAAAATTATTTTTTGTGATCAAACACTAATTTGCAGACCCCCTGCAGTACCGCTGCGGACCACCGGATGAAGACCCTTGGTCTAGATCCATTGGCCTCAAATTCAAGTCCAGCAGTTCAAAGTCTGCAAGTTCCAAGTCCAAGTTCGGGTGTTCCAGAGATCATGCCACTGTCCACAGTACTTCCACTAGTGGCCACTGCCTTGCTGTGTGTGTGGGCCACATACACCTCTTCAGAAAGGGCAGCCTCTGCTACATCTCTTCTTGAGGCAGAGGCATTGGTTAAAACACCTCCAGAGTCTGTTCTAGACCATGCTAAACCTTTTGAGAACCATCTCGTGATCAAGGAGATCATCCATAAAAGGTTTATGGATCATCGTACAACCACTGAGCAAGCCCGTGAACCTTTTTTTGGCCCAATTTACAACCATAGAGACCATTCATGGACCATGCCTGCTTCACGACAAGTCCACAGAGGCTATTGATGAACTGCCCGTGTGTCATATCATGTTCAATGAGGTTATCCATGCCTACTGTGTCACATCCAAGGAGTGTTATCATGATGTTCAGGTTCCTGATCCACCATGGCCTCCGGATCCACCAATTCATCCAGTACAAGAATTGCTTCAGCTCTACAGTCCATTTTTGTGCTGTTTGGGTTGGGTGTCTGGGGCCCGTTTCAATAAGGAGGTTCAACCAACTCTGAGTTAAAACTTAAATTCTGAGTTGACTTACCCTGAGATGGGAAACTCTGAGTTTTGGGTTTCAGAACAGCTGGTGAAAATTGTCCGAACGGTAAGCTATTGAACTAATATTCATTTTCATGGTATCCCACAGGCAAAAAAAAAAAAAGAAAAAGAAAAAGACAGCAACTAAAAATGAAGTATAAAAAACATAATTCAATCAGGTAAAGCTTTAAGCATAAAAGGTTCATGGGTGTAGGCTACATGACTTTACAAACATTTGACATATTAAATAAATATCATTCAGTGTCTACAGTGCATCCGGAAAGTATTCACAGCGCTTCACTTTTCCCACATTTTGTTATGCCTTATTCCAAAATGGATTAAATTCATTATTTTCCTCAATTCTACAAACAATACCCCATAATGACAACTTGAAAAAAGTTTGTTTGAAATCTTTGCAAATTTATAAAAAAAATAAAAATAAAAAATCACATGTACATAAGTATTCACAGCCTTTGCTCAATACTTTGTTGAAGCACCTTTGGCACCAGTTACAGCCTCAAGTCTTTTTGAGTATGATGCTACAAGCTTGGCACACCTATTTTTGGGAAGTTTTTCCCATTCTTCTTTGCAGGACCTCTCAAGCTCCATCAGGTTGGATGGGGAGTGTCGGTGCACAGCCATTTTCAGATCTCTCCAGGGATGTTCAATCGGGTTCAAGTCTGGGCTCTGGTTGGGCCACTCAAGGACATTCACAGTGTTGTCCTGTAGCCACTCCTTTGTTATCTTGGCTGTGTGCTTAGGATCGTTGTCCTGTTGGAAGATGAACCGTCGGCCCAGTCTGAGGTCCAGAGCGCTCTGCAGCAGGTTTTCATCAAGGATGTCTCTGTACATTGCTGCATTTATCTTTCCCTCAATCCTGACTAGTCTCCCAGTTCCTGCCACTGAAAAATATCCCCACAGCATGATGCTGCCACCACCATGCTTCACTGTAGGGATGGTATTGGCCAGGTGATGAGCGGTGCCTGGTTTCCTCCAGACATGACGCTTGTCATTTAGGCCAAAGAGTTAAATCTTTGTTTCATCAGAGAATGGTCTGAGAGTCCTTCAGGTGCCTTTTGGCAAACTCCAGGTGGGCTGTCATGTGCCTTTTACTGAGGAGTGGCTTCCATCTGGCCACTCTACCATACAGGCCTGATTGGTGGAGTGTTGCAGAGATGGTTGTTCTTCTGGAAGTTTCTCCTCTCTCCACAGAGAAATGCTGGAGCTCTGTCAGTGTGACCATCGGGTTCTTGATCACCTCCCTGACTAAGGCCCTTCTACCCTGATTGCTCAGTTTGGCCGGGTGGCCAGCTCTAAAAAGAGTCCTGGTGGTTCCAAACTTCTATCAGTTACGGATGATGGAGGCCACTGTGCTCATTGGGACCTTCAATGCTGCAGAAATTTTTTCTGTACCCTTCCCCAGATCTGTGCCTCAATACAATCCTGTTTCGGCGGTCTACAGACAATTCCTTGGACTTCATGGCTTGGTTTGTGCTCTGACATGCACTGTTAACTGTGGGACCTTATATAGACAGGTGTGTGCCTTTCCGAATAATGTCCAATCAACTGAATTTACCACAGGTGGACTCCAATCAAGTTGTAGAAACATCTCAAGGATGATCAGTGGAAACAGGATGCACCTGAGCTCAATTTTGAGTGTCATGACAAAGGCTGTGAATACTTATGTTTTTTTTCCGTTTTTTATTTTGACTAAATTTGCAAAGATTTCAAACAAACTTCTTTCATGTTGTCATTATGGGGTATTGTTTGTAGAATTTTGAGGAAAATAATGAATTTAATCCATTTTGGAATAAGGCTGTAACATAACAAAATGTGGAAAAAGTGAAGTACTGTGAATACTTTCCGGATGCACTGTATTTCAATGTGCAGCAGCTTTAATGCCACATAGTCTAATGCCCTTTTCACATAATTAAATGTTTTCTAATCCAACCTGTTACATTTCTGAATTAGGGTAATGAAATTAACATCTGAGTTCTACTCTGCCAACAGCAAGAAGGCAGAGGCTCGCAAAACACCAGCACCTGACAGATGAAGAGGACATGGTGGAAGAATATTAAAATCCAACAGGAAAAAGAATAGCTGTTGCTTTTGTATTGACCAAATAAATTGTGAATAATTTGTGTTTATTTAACAGCTGTAATGGTGGTTAAGGCATATATTGCGGACTACCCTTCCATCTGGCATCCTTCCATTCCATACAGTAATCGGTTTCATTTTCAGAAGGTGCAATGATGGGAATATGCGTGTCATCAACGCATCCAACCACATTGGATCCTAAAATCCTAAAGGAAATTCTAATTGTTAGGTTACTTCCAGAGGTCGCAGCAAGATGTTATCAAGTGAACATCATTTATCAGATTAGCCTCATTTAAACCGATTTCTACACCACTGACCTCTAATCCTGTGAAACTCCTCTTTGATGGCTCTCACGGGTTTGTGCCCAGGAAACAACACATAAATTCTCAGAAAGAGTGTGAGCACTATTGAGCACTATAAACGTTATGTCTGTTTCATTCATTTTTTATTTTTAAGAACTTTCCTCACCGCTCTGCATACAGCTGTCAGGGTTCTGCCCTGGCAGCCTTGTCTGTGTTGTCATTGTTTAATGTCTCTATGTTTGTGTTGTGTCTAAGCACATGGCTCTGTCTTTGTTTGTGTTTACCATATGCTCCTTGTGTCCCGCCTCCTTGTTTCCCGTTACCACACCCCCTTGTCTAGTCTTCGTTTCACTAATTGTGCTCACCTGATCCTCATGTGCTCTGGTCTCTTTATATTTTTCTCCTTTAGCTCATTTTTATTCCCAGTAAAGTAGTCTTGATTTTATTCTTGGCAATCCTAGTTTCTTATTTCTAGGATTCCTTCTGTTTATACCTTTTTCTTTTGTTAGCTTTAGTTATAACCTTTTGTTTCTTTACTTTTGTTTCTCTAGTCATTTATCTTAGTTTATTTTTTGCTCTCTTAATTGTTTTATTTGGTCTGTCCTGTTATCTTGTCTTGTGTCTCGTCTTGTATGTTTCTTGTCTGTTCCTTCTCTGTCTCCTGAGTTCCTAACCACTGACGTTCACTGCCTGGCAGCAAGACAAGGGCAGCAGTTAAACTCTCAGGTGTCAAGCCTCTGGTTCTGTGAGTTTCAACCTGGCAGTAAGACTGGCGCTACATCTGAGATCTACATCAAGCCACAGGTTCCTGGTGTTCCTGCCTAGTCTTTCCTCTGGAGCTGCCTCTCCGGTATTCTAGGTCAGTGGTTCTCAAACTTGTCCTGGGGACCCCCAACCAGTGCACATTTTGCATGTCTCCCTCATCTAACACACCTGATCCAACTCATCAGCTCATTAGTAGAGACTGCAAAACTTGAATTGGGTGTGTCTGATGAGGGAGACATACAAAATGTGCAGTGCTGAGGGGTCCCCAGGACAGGTTTGAGAACCACTGCTCTAGGTCATCGCCAGCTTGGACTGTAACAGTGGTCATCCCTCCTGCCGGTCTTTGTGTCATCTGCCCTGCCCTACTGTTTTTAGCTGCTTCACATCCCATTCTCCTTTCTGTCTACAGTCTTGTGAGTAAAATCCCCTTGCTCATTTGCATCTGGGTCCTATATCTTGCAGAGTCCTGACAACAGCGGCCTTACTAATGTGCTCTGCGTCCCCGATGTTATAAAGAAAAACGTGCAATGAATAAATGTACTGCACTACAAAAAATGCTTGTTTCCAGTCAAAATATCTAAAGATGCATTTTATACATAAGAAAAATTACATAAGGTATTTAGTCTTTCCTGGGGGGAAAAATAATTTAAGTGCATTTTTCTTATTTTGCATATCTGCCAATGGGGTAAGAAAAAAAATCTTGTTTATGTTTGCATTAAGATTATTTTTGTAGCGTGAATGAGGTATTTAAACACAGCTGACGCTTTAAAAAGGGGGAGGAGACCGAAAGAAACTCAGGGTTTACAGAGGAAAACCTGTTCCCGACCAGGTTAGGTTGACAGAGTAAGTTACCATGGTCCCTGTAAAAAAACAAAAAACAACTGTGAACATGCTGATATCAGGAGCAACTAGGGCTGCACGATTTGGGGACATTTTTTTATTTTTTTTATTTTTTATTTTTGTATTTTTTCTGGTTAAAATTCTCTTTTCTGGATCAATCACGTTCCTCTTCTTCTGAGGTAAATCCAAGCTTATTCATCTTATTATATGGATTTCCTGGGACGTCATATGTAATATTACTTCTGTGAGGCATATTTGGACTTTCTGTGCAAGGGCGCTCTCCGGCTTCCGGTATGAATAAATGAAACAGACATGACGTGTTTATAGCGCTCAATAGTGCTCACACTACCCTATTCAGTGTTGCCAGATTGGGCCAAAGATTTCCAGCCCAAAAGATCTCAAAAACCAACCCAAAACCCGCCCAAATCATTTACTGCCAAAAGAATGTGATAGAATTTTATTTTCATGTACCATTTACCTCCTTAAAACAACAAAGTTCAAAAGGAGCATGTTCAGGTAATCAACCAGTCATCCCTCCACCACTCCACTCATGGCTGTTTCTATCCCAATCAAGGAGGGGGAGTATTCTGGGTTCGGGCCAAATTTCGAGCTCAGAGCCCAAGACAAATGCGACAGTGGCAAGGAACCAAAACTCCATCAGGTGACAGAATGGAGAAAAAAACCTGGGGAGAAACCAGGCTCAGTCGGGGGGCCAGTTCTTCTCTGGCCAACGAACGAACAGTGTATAATTATGATTCAGGCAGTATTACAGGTCAGAGGTCAGATTGGAATGGAACATTCCGAATATTTGTCCAGTTCCATCTGGTTGAAGATTGGAGTCATCACGGCGGAGACGGGTTTGTTGAGGATCACTGACACTGGCTGTCGTGTCGATGAGGCCTTCACAGGGGAAAGTCTAGTTGACACAATCTCTGCAGACACTTCAGGGCTGCGTTTTGGTCGTGTCTAGGGCGCAGGTCCTCCATCTGATCTGGATACGGCCCGGATCCGGCTGACTACAGTAAACCTTGGGATAAACAGAGAGACTAATATTAGCGTAGATGCCATTCTTCTTATGATATAAACGAGTACATTGGGTGTTATAGGAAGTGTTCCCGGTTCCGGCTGACCTAGTTAATACAGCCTAACAATCATTTAACTTTTAACTTTATTGAATAATAGAAATTGATAAAGTTATATGTGTATGCCAGGTTAAAGAGATCCTAAATAGGAAAAGGATCTACCACCAGAAGTTGATTTTGATATTCTATGTATTGTCAACTGTCCAGAATTTTGAGACCGCAATAGATGTAAAGGAGTATAATGCGTTAAGAGCTCACTCAAGTACTAGGGAGCTAAACCATTTAGTGCTTTGTAAGTAATAAGCAAGATTTTAAAATGTATATGGTGTTTAATCGGGAGCCAATGCAGTGTTGACAGAACCCGGCTAATATGGTCATACTTCCTGGTTCTAGTAAGAACTGCTGCTGCGTTTTGGACCAGCTGGAGTTTGTTTATTAAGCGTGCAGGGTAACCACCCATTAGAGCATTACAATAATCTAGCCTTGAGGTCATGAACGCATGAACTAACTGTTCAGCATTTTGCATTGAGAGCATATGTCATAATTTAGACATATTTTTAAGATGGAAGAATGCAGTTTTACAGATGCTAGAAACGTGGATTTCAAATGAAAGATTATCAAAGAGCAAACACAGGTTCCTAACTGACGATGAAAACTTGACAGAACATCCATCAAGTGTTAGACAGTATTCTAGGTTATTACGTGCGGAGGTTTTTTGTCCAATAATTAGAAAGAATTAAGTAGTAGGAAATTACTAGTCATCCAATTTTTTATATCAGCTATGCATTCCGTTAATTGGTAAGTTTCGACGGGGCGCGAAGAAATATAGAGCTGAGTATCATCAGCGTAACAGTAACAGCTAATGCCATGCTTCCTAATGATATCTCCCAAGGGTAGGATGTACAGGGTGAAAAGCAACGGTCCTAGTACTGAGCCTTGCAGTACTCCATACTGAACTTGTGATCGGTATGACATCTCTTCATTTACGGCTACAAACTGATAACAGTTGGATTAGTATGATTTAAACCATGCTAATGCAATTCCACTAATGCCAACATAATTTTCAAGTCTATTCAAAAGAATGTTGTGGTCGATGGTATCAAATGCAGCACTAAGATCCAGTAACACTAATAGAGAGATACACCCATGATAGGATGATAAGAGGAAATCATTTGTATCTCTAATGAGAGCAGTCTCAGTACTATGATAGGTTCTAAATCCTGACTGGAAATCCTTGAACATACCATTTCTTTCTAAAAAGGAACATAGTTGTGAGGATACTGCCTTTTCTAGTATCTTTGACAGAAAGGGTAGATTTGAGATCAGCCTGTAATTGACTAATTCTTTAGGATCAAGTTGCGTTTTTTTAATAAGAGGTTTAATAATAGCCAGCTTAAAAGTTTTTGGTAAATATCCTAATGACAAAGATGAATTAATGATTTTAAGAAGAGGATCTATGACCTCTGGAAGCATCTCTTTCAGTAGCTTAGTCGGTATAGGGTCTAACATACATGTTGTTGAGTTAGATGACAAGTTTAGCCAATTCTTCCTCTCCTATAGCAATGTAATTTTGGTAACGTTTTAGATTACAGCCCAGAAAGTACTGCATAAGTAAAACGAATTTACAGCGTAACTTTCTGTAATTATAGTGTAAATATAAAATATAGTGGGGAGAACAAGTATTTGACACACTGCCGATTTTGCAGGTTTGCCCACTTACAAAGCATGTAGAAGTCTGTAATTTTTATCATAGGTACTCTTTAACTGTGAGTGACAGAATCTAAAACAAAAATCCAGAAAATCACATTGTATGATTTTTAAGTAATTAATTTGCATTTTATTGCATGACATAAGTATTTGATACATCAGAAAAGCAGAACTTAATATTTGGTACAGAAACCTTTGTTTGCAATTACAGAGATCATACGTTTCCTGTAGCTCTTGACCAGGTTTGCACACACTGCAGCAGGGATTTTGGCCCACTCCTCCATACAGACCTTCTCCAGATCCTTCAGGTTTCGGGGCTGTCGCTGGGCAATACGGACTTTCAGCTGCCTCCAAAGATTTTCTATTGGGTTCAGGTCTGGAGACTGGCTAGGCCACTCCAGGACCTTGAGATGCTTATTACGGAGCCACTCCTTAGTTGCCTTGGCTGTGTTTTTCGGGTCGTTGTCATGCTGGAAGACCCAGCCACGACCCATCTTCAATGTTCTTACTGAGGGAAGGAGGTTGTTGGCCAAGATCTCGCGATACATGGCCCCATTCATCCTCCCCTCAATACGGTGCAGTCGTCCTGTCCCCTTTGCAGAAAAGCATCCCCAAAGAATGATGTTTCCACCTCCATGCTTCACGGGTAGGATGGTGTTCTTGGGGTTGTACTCATCCTTCTTCTACCTCCAAACACGGCGAGTGGAGTTTAGACCAAAAAGCTCTATTTTTTTTTTTATTACTCTACCACATGACCTCCTCCCATTCCTCCTCTGGATCATCCAGATGGTCATTGGCAAACTTAGACGGGCCTGGACATGCGCTGGCTTGAGCAGGGGGACCTTGCGTGCGCTGCAGGATTTTAATCCATGACGGCGTAGTGTGTTACTAATGGTTTTCTTTGAGACTGTGGTCCCAGCTCTCTTCAGGTCATTGACCAGGTCCTGCCGTGTACCTGGCTGATCCCTCACCTTCCTCATGATCATTGATGCCCCACGAGGTGAGATCTTGCATGGTGCCCCAGACCGAGGGAGATTGACCGTCATCTTGAACTTCTTCCATTTTCTAATAATTGCACCAACAGTTGTTGCCTTCTCACCAAGCTGCTTGCCTATTGTCCTGTAGCCCATCCCAGCCTTGTGCAGGTCTACAATTTTATCCCTGATGTCCTTACACAGCTCTCTGGTCTTGGCCATTGTGGAGAGTTTGGAGTCTGTTTGATTGAGTGTGTGGACAGGTGTCTTTTATACAGGTAACGAGTTCAAACAGGTGCAGTTAATACAGGTAATAAGTGGAGAACAGGAGGGCTTCTTAAAGAAAAACTAACAGGTCTGTGAGAGCCAAAATTCTTACTGGTTGGCAGGTGATCAAATACTTATGTCATGCAATAAAATGCAAATTAATTATTTAAAAATCATACAATGTGATTTTCTGGATTTTTGTTTTAGATTCCGTCTCTCACAGTTGAAGAGTACCTATGATAAAAATTACAGACCTCTACATGCTCTGTAAGTAGGACAACCTGCAACCTGTGTATCAAATACTTTTTCTCCCCACTGTATGTATGTGTAGGTAAGGGAACAATATGTAATATTTGGGGAATAAAGGGGTAACTACCAGGAAAATTAATAAATTATTTACAAACCCGATTCCAAAAAAGTTGGGACACTGTACAAATTGTGAATAAAAACAGAATGCAATGATGTGGAAGTTTCAAATTTCAATATTTTATTCAGAATACAACATAGATGACATATCAAATGCTTAAACTGAGAAAATGTATCATTTTAAGGGAAAAATAAGTTGATTTTAAATTTCATGGCATCAACACATCTCAAAAAAGTTGGGACAAGGCCATGTTTACCACTGTGTGGCATCCCCTCTTCTTTTTATAACAGTCTGCAAACGTCTGGGGACTGAGGAGACAAGTTGCTCAAGTTTAGGAATAGGAATGTTGTCCCATTCTTGTCTAATACAGGCTTCTAGTTGCTCAACTGTCTTAGGTCTTCTTTGTCGCATCTTCCTCTTTATGATGCGCCAAATCTTTTCTATGGGTGAAAGATCTGGACTGCAGGCTGGCCATTTCAGTACCTGGATCCTTCTTCTACGCAGCCATGATGTTGTAATTGATGCAGTATGTGGTCTGGCATTGTCATGTTGGAAAATGCAAGGTCTTCCCTGAAAGAGACAACGTCTGGATGGGAGCATATGTTGTTCTAGAACTTGGATATACCTTTCAGCATTGATGGTGCCTTTCCAGATGTGTAAGCTGCCCATGCCACACGCACTCATGCAACCCCATACCATCAGAGATGCAGGGTTCTGAACTGAGCGCTGATGACAACTTGGGTTGATTACATGATGACATGCTGATGACATGGCGTCCCAGTTTTCCAAAAAGAACTTCAAATTTTGATTCGTCTGACCACAGAACAGTTTTCCACTTTGCCACAGTCCATTTTAAATGAGCCTTGGCCCAGAGAAAACGCCTGCGCTTCTGGATCATGTTTAGATATGGCTTCTTTTTTGACCTATAGAGTTTTAGCTGGCAACAGCGAATGGCACGGTGGATTGTGTTCACCGACAATGTTTTCTGGAAGTATTCCTGAGCCCATGTTGTGATTTCCATTACAGTAGCATTCCTGTATGTGATGCAGTGCCATCTAAGGGCCCGAAGATCACGGGCATCCAGTATGGTTTTCCGGCCTTGACCCTTACGCACAGAGATTGTTCCAGATTCTCTGAATCTTTGGATGATATTATGCACTGTAGATGATGATAACTTGATGGTGCCTTTTCCAGATGTTTGCAATTTTTCTCTGAGAAACTCCTTTCTGATATTGCTCCACTATTTTTAGCCGCAGCATTGGGGGAATTGGTGATCCTCTGCCCATCTTGACTTCTGAGAGACACTGCCACTCTGAGAGGCTCTTTTTATACCCAATCATGTTGCCAATTGACCTAATAAGTTGCAAATTGGTCCTCCAACTGTTCCTTATATGTACATTTAACTTTTCCGGCCTCTTATTGCTACCTGTCCCAACTTTTTTGGAATGTGTAGCTCTCATGAAATCCAAAATGAGCCAATATTTGGCATGACATTTCAAAATGTCTCACTTTCAACATTTGATATGTTATCTATATTCTATTGTGAATAAAATATAAGTTTATGAGATTTGTAAATTATTGCATTCCTTTTTTATTCACAATTTGTACAGTGTCCCAACTTTTTTGGAATCGGGTTTGTGTACTGTAAGTATTTTTTAATTAAGGGGTAATTATCAGTGTAGTTACATGGTAAGTGGTGCTTGTTATTCCATGTAGTTACAGGGTAAGTATGAATCTGCGGGCTGTAAATTAAAGTGGTGTTTGTTACCCTCTTGTTTCATGTAGTTACAGGGTAAATACAATAAAAACACGTACACAATCTGATATCACTCGGAAACATTTATTTGAAAAACAACTTTCAAAACAGATTTACGACACTTCTTATTCATTTATTCATTTTTTAAAATAAACTTTTCATTTCAAATACTAACGTCCTGACAGAAAGAGGCATGTTTTGTCCCTTTTTTTTTTCTCTTGCTTGGCTTCTCCTCCTCTTGTTCCTCTTGTTCTTTTTCATTATTTCCACTGAAGGAATCCCATGTCTTTTGCTATTCTGTATTAATATTTATTAAAAGAAAAAGTACACCCAGAAATGCTCTCATAATTGACTAATCTTTGTCTTCCGACCAACTGTTACCAGCGCGTGCATGAGTAAAGAGCAACGTGAAGCTTCAAGCTTTCATGACGTTCTTGAAACTCACGTGAGAACTGGCGTCTCTGTCTTAAGATTCATCTGTGGCAAGAACGAAAAAGAAGAGGAGGAAAAAGCCAAGCAAGAGAAACGAATAGGAAGTGTTGTAAATCTGTTTTGAAAGTTGTTTTTTTTTTAAATAAAGGTTTCCGAGTGATGTGTTTTTATTGTACTTACCCTGTAACTACATGAAACAAGAGGGTAACAAACACCACTTTAATTTACAGCCCGCAGATTCATACTTACCCTGTAACTACATGGAACAAGAGGGTAACAAACACCACTTCAAATTACAGCCCCCAGATTCATACTTACCCTGTAACTACATGAAACAAAAGGGGAACAAACACCACTTTAATTTACAGCCCGCAGATTCATACTTACCCTTTAACTACATAAAACAAGAGGGTAACAAACACCACTTTAGTTTACAACCCGCAGATTCATACTTACCCTGTAACTACATGGATAATTACCCCTTAATTAAAAAATACTTACCACTTACTTACTGATGTGCTCGTCGAAGACTTCAACACCGACACCAGCTAGGTCTCCCCAGGCTGTCTTGCTGGCTCATCCGTACCATCAGACTCGGCTACGCGATTCAGTTCGCACGCGGAGCAGCGATGCCCATGTCTTGCGATCAGAGATCCATGTCCTGCTGGCGAAGGATGCGATCGAGCCTGTTCCTCCAGCCGATAAGAGGTCGGGGTTCTACAGCCCTTACTTCATTGTACCCAAGAAAGGTGGTGGGTTAAGGCCGATCTTGGACCTGCGCATTCTGAATCGGGCCCTGCACAAGCTCCTGTTCAAAATGTTAACGCAGAAACGCATTTTCGAATGCATCCGTCCCCGAGATTCACAGTGATCGACCTGAAGGACGCGTACTTTCATGTCTCCATTCTCCCTCGACACAGACCGTTCCTACGCTTTGAGTTCGAGGGGAGGGCATATCAGTACAAAGTCTTGCCCTTCGGGCTGTCCCTGTCGCCTCGCGTCTTCACGAAAGTCGCGGAGGCAGCTATTGTTCTGCTCAGAGAACGCGGCGTTCGGATTCTCAACTATCTCGACGACTGGCTCATATTGGCCCAGTCCCGGGATCAGTTGTGCGAACACAGGGACCTGGTGCTCTGTCACCTCAGCCTGTTGGGCCTTCGGGTCAACTGAGAGAAGAGCAAACTCTGTCCCACACAGAGGATCTCTTATCTCGGTATGGAGCTGGATTTGGTCAACCGGACTGCGCGCCTCACAGAGGAGCGAGTCCGGTCAGTGTTGAACTGCTTGAATACGTTCAAAGGCAGGACAGTGGTCCCACTGAAATTTTTTCAGAGGCTCCTGGGGCATATGGCATCTGCAGCCACAGTAACGCAGCTCGGATTGCTTCATATGAGACCGCTTCAACGCTGGCTTCACGACCGAGTCCCGAGATGGGCGTGGCAGAGCGGCAAGTACCGGGTCTCAGTTACTCCTTACTGTCGCCAAACCTTCAACCCGTGGGCGGACCCTTCGTTTCTACGGGCGGGAGTGTCCTTAGAACAGGTGTCCAGGCATGCTATGGTCTTCACGGATGCCTCATCCACGGGCTGGGGGGCCACGTACAACGGGCACGCAGTTTCGGGTCTGTGGACGGGGCCCCAACTGCGTTGGCATATCAATTGCCTAGAGTTTTTGGCAGTACGTCTCGCCCTGGGTCGCCTCAAAAAGCCGCTACAGGGCAAGCACGTGCTGGTCCGTACGGACAGCACTGCCGCCGTTGCGTACATCAACCGACAGGGTGGTCTACGCTCCCGTTGCATGCTCCAACTTGCCCACCATCTCCTCCTGTGGAGTCAGAAGCGTTGCCAGTTGTACTATTCCCTGACCGGGGGCACCCTCGGCACGGATGCACTGGCGCACAGCTGGCCCCGGGACCTACGCAAATATGCGTTTCCCCCAGTGAGCCTTCTCGCACAGACACTGTGCAAGGTCAGGGAGGACGAGGAGCAGGTCTTGTTAGTTGCTCCCTACTGGCCCAACCGGACCTGGTTCTCCGAACTCACACTCCTCGCGACAGCCCCTCCCTGGCCAATCCCCCTGAAGAAGGACCTGCTTTCTCAGGGGCAGGGCACTCTATGGCACCCTCGTCCAGACCTCTGGAAACTCCATGTCTGGTCCCTGGACGGGACGCGGAGGTTCTAGGTGACCTGCCACAAGCTGTGGTAGACACCATCACTTATGCTAGAGCCCCCTCTACGAGGCGCCTCTACGCACTGAAGTGGAACCTGTTCGTTGAGTGGTGTTCTTCCCGCCGGGAAGACCCCCGAAGGTGTTCGATTAATGTCGTGCTTTCTTTCCTGCAAGATGGGCTGGAGCGAAGGCTGTCTCCCTCCACCCTCAAAGTGTACGTCGCCGCAATAGCGGCGTATCACGATGCAGTGGAAGATAAGTCCTTAGGGAAGCACAACTTAATCGTCAGGTTCCTCAGAGGTGCGAGGAGACTGAATCCTCCTCGTTCAACCTCGGTACCCTCTTGGGACCTAGCCCTGGTGCTCAGAGCACTTCAGGGTCCTCCCTTTGAGCCTTTACAGTCTGCAGAGTTAAACATCCTGTCCATAAAGACAGTGCTCCTGACTGCATTGGCCTCAATCAAGAGGGTAGAAGACCTGCATGCACTTTCGGTCAACGAATCGTGCCTAGAATTCGGGCCGGCCAACTCTCACGTTGTCCTGAGACCCCAGCCTGGATACGTGCCCAAGGTTCCCACCACTCCCTTCCGGGACCCTTCCTGCCCTCGGAGGAGGCAGACCCAGCCCTGGCTTTGTTGTGTCCCGTCCGCGCTCTTCGCGCTTACGTTGACTGGACCCAAAGCTTTAGAACCTCAGAGCAGCACCTCAGAGCATAGTAACCAATTAACCTATAAAATGTACATGTTTGAAATCCACCAAACTGACCCCAAACCAGCCCACATTTTGTCCACCCACCCAAATCAATTTTTACCAGCACAATAAAATGGCATGGTTTAAATCATACTTATCTGACAGCTACAAATTTGTAGCAGTAAAGAAGAGGTGTCATATTAATCACAAGTTCAGATATTATTAGGAAGCATGGCATTAGTTTTCACTGTTACGCTGATGATACTCAGCTCTATATTTCTTTGTGCCCTGACAAAACATACCATTCACAAAATTAACGGAATGCAAAGTTGATATAAAAAATTGGATGACTAGTAATTTCCTACTACTTAATTCTGAAAAAACAGAGATGTAATTATTGGACCAAAAACCTCTGCACATAATAACCTAGAATACTGTCTAACACTTGATGGCTGCTCTGTCAAGTCTTCGTTGTCAGTTAGGAACCTGGGTGTGCTCTTTGATAGCATTTGAAAGCCACATTTCTAGCATCTGTAAAACCGCATTTTTCCATCTTAAAAATATATCTAAATTATGACATATGATATCAATGACAAATGCAGAAAATGCAGAAAAGTTAGTTCATGTGTTCATGACCTCAAGGCTAGAATATTGTAATGCTCTACTGGGTGGTTGTCCTGCACACTTGATAAATAAACTCCAGATGTTTCGTTCTATATTCAAGTGCCAAAGTGGCATAAATATACAGTAAGTTGTATCTACAGTAAAGAGTGGGAAAGTGACTCAACTCTCAAAACGTGGATTACACCTGTGTTAAGAGATGACTCAAAGGCTATATGTAAATATAACTGTAATTCTGAGATCACAGTTGAACGACTTAATTGAAATCAAATAATGGGACGACTCCTGTCCATCTTCATGTGCACACTGGCCTAATCGTAAATTCTCTAAGATTATTATTCACGTTGGCACTAATGATGTTCGACTTCGCCAGTCAGAGATCACCAAAATTAACATGAAAGAGGTGTGTGAACTTGCAAGTACAATGTCAGACTCTAATTTGCTCTGGACCCCTTCCTGTTTGCCGGAGTGATGAGATACTTAGCAGACTGTCTTAACTCAATGGCTGGCTGTCTTAAGTGGTGTCCGCAGAATAACATAGGGTTCATAGACAATTGGAAAAGTTTTTGGGGCAGACCTGACCTGTTAAAAAGAAATGGTATTCATCCCTCCTGGGGTGGTGCCGCGCTTCTCTCTAGTAATATGGTACATAGTCTTAGAGTTGAACCTTGACTAACTGGGGCCCAGGTCAGGAAGCAGAAGGACTGGCTAAACTGACTGTCTGCTAGCTGTCTCACGTCACAGAAGTCAGATAAATCCCAACACAGAGAGACTCTTTCACCTAGATATTATCACATAGAAACTGTGTCTGTTCACCGAATTAGTAAATACAAAAAACTCTCGAACACATTTAAGGGTAAAAATTAGTGCTGGGCAATCGATTAATCGCATCCAAAATAAAAGTTTGTGTTTACATAATATATGTGTGTACTGTGTATAATTATTATGTATATATAAGTACACACACATACATGTATATATTTAAGAAAATATGTTATATTTATATATACAATAATTATATTTATATATAAAATAATTATATTTATATATAAGATAATATATACAAGTATATAAGTGTATACATGCAAATATTTTTTAAATATATACATGCATGTGTGTGAATTTATATATACATAATAATTATACACAGTACACATATACCACGTAAATTATGTAAATCATGTATATTATGTAAACAAAAACTTTTATTTTGGATGCGATTATTAGCGATAAATCGATTGCCTGGCACTAGTAAAAATTGAATTGATGTTCAACAAATAAAAAAACGATACAATACAGATAAACAAATGATAAAGCTTGGTTTGCTGAATATGATCCCTTTCTACAAAATCACTTTTTGTAAATTATATGATTACAGATCATAACCTTGATGTGCTGTGTTTGACAGAAACCTGGCTAAAACCAGATGATTACATTACTTTAAATGAACCAGGAAATATGACCATATTATATCTAGACTAAAAACGCATCTCTTTAACCTGGCATACACATAGAACATTATCAATTTCTATTATTCAAATCAATTAAATGATTGTTAGGCTGCATTAACTAGGTCAGCCAGAACCGGGAACACTTCCCATAACACCTGATGTACTCGTTGAATAAGAATGGCATCTACGCTAATATTAGTCTCTCTGTTTATCCTGAGGTTTACAGTAGTCTGCCGGATCCAGGCCGTATCCAGATCAGATGGTGGACCTACGCCTAGACACGGCCACAATGCAGCCCTGAAGTGTCAGCAGAGACCGTGTCAACTAGGCTCTCCCCTGTGAAGGCCCCCTTCACTTCACTTTCCCTCTGTACAGATGAAAACTTTATCAAAAATTTTAAGTCATTTGGAGGCAGTGATGGGCAAGCTACTCTGAAACTGTAGCTTTACAAGCTACAAGCTATTTGTAAGTTAAAGTAGTTGTTACATTCAAGCTACCCTTTACATTACAGCTAGTTACATTGAAACTACTTTTCTTTTTTTTTACAATGACAGTTACAAATAACTGAATAATTGTTAATGAAGAATTTTATAATATTTGGGGTTTCAAGCAACATAATGCAATGTAATTATAATTTCAAAGAATATAGGGTGAATTCAGGTTGATTGGGACACTTTTTTCCCAGTCATTTCAATGGCAAAACTATCAGAATCATTTGATTTTGTAAATTATCCAATACACACAATACTCAAATATAGCCTATATCTCAAACTGGCTGTCAAAGTGCAAAATTGCTACAAATTTAACATCAGTGCAAGAACAAAATGTATGCAACTTAAATTAAATACTCAGGAGTCAGGATTAGTCTAAAAATGCAGGTTAAACTCACAGCACATGCAGTGATGGAGTGCGCAGCATGTTGAACAGAAACGCTCTGAGTAGTCATGAGCTGCTCGCGTGAACAGTGCGCTTTGCTTGACTATTTCTTTTAGTTTCGAAATGTTTCGTTTAAAAGTGGACATTTCAAGCTTTCTATACACATTTTTCTCATGTCTGTGAGGCAAGTAGCTTGCTAAATTTTGGTTCATTTATGAGACGCGCTCCAGTTCATGTGCAATGCAAGTGA
Source organism: Coreius guichenoti (assembly GCA_039654105.1). Taxonomy (NCBI): domain Eukaryota; kingdom Metazoa; phylum Chordata; class Actinopteri; order Cypriniformes; family Gobionidae; genus Coreius; species Coreius guichenoti. Next base: position 12,743,055 of record CM077189.1, read on the forward strand.
TCGCTCCGGCGCCTCCATGCATGATTATTGTCTGCTATAGTCTATTTGCTTCTTATTTATTAAATCCAGGCAATCAGCTGATGAAACATTGATTAAAATTAAGATACAATTTACACAAAACTAAATTCACTTTAAAGAAAGGCTTTCTACAAAACAAAACTTAATGAAGTGGTCAAAATCATTTCTGACCCTATGTCTTTGACATATATTACACATCTTTGCACTTTTCATAATCAATATAGCCTATATGAAATTTAAAAATAACATTATAATATTTAAACATAAATATGAAACAAAATACACTCACCTAAAGGATTATTAGGAACACCATACTAATACTGTGTTTGACCCCCTTTCGCCTTCAGAACTGCCTTAATTCTACGTGGCATTGATTCAACAAGGTGCTGAAAGCATTCTTTAGAAATGTTGGCCCATATTGATAGGATAGCATCTTGCAGTTGATGGATTTGTGGGATGCACATCCAGGGCACGAAGCTCCCGTTCCACCACATCCCAAATATGCTCTATTGGGTTGAGATCTGGTGACTGTGGGGGCCATTTTAGTACAGTGAACTCATTGTCATGTTCAAGAAACCAATTTGAAATGATTCGAGCTTTGTGACATGGTGCATTATCCTGCTGGAAGTAGCCATCAAAGGATGGGTACATGGTGGTCATAAAGGGATGGACATGGTCAGAAACAATGCTCAGGTAGGCCGTGGCATTTAAACGATGCCCAATTGGCACTAAGGGGCCTAAAGTGTGCCAAGAAAACATCCCCCACACCATTACACCACCACCACCAGCCTGCACAGTGGTAACAAGGCATGATGGATCCATGTTCTCATTCTGTTTACGCCAAATTCTGACTGTACCATCTGAATGTCTCAACAGAAATCGAGACTCATCAGACCAGGCAACATTTTTCCAGTCTTCAACTGTCCAATTTTGGTGAGCTCGTGCAAATTGTAGCCTCTTTTTCCTATTTGTAGTGGAGATGAGTGGTACCCGGTGGGGTCTTCTGCTGTTGTAGCCCATCCGCCTCAAGGTTGTGCGTGTTGTGGCTTCACAAATGCTTTGCTGCATACCTCGGTTGTAACGAGTGGTTATTTCAGTCAAAGTTGCTCTTCTATCAGCTTGAATCAGTCGGCCCATTCTCCTCTGACCTCTAGCATCAACAAGGCATTTTCGCCCACAGGACTGCCGCATACTGGATGTTTTTCCCTTTTCACACCATTCTTTGTAAACTCTAGAAATGGTTGTGCGTGAAAATCCCAGTAACTGAGCAGATTGTGAAATACTCAGACCGGCCCGTCTGGCACCAACAACCATGCCACGCTCAAAATTGCTTAAATCACCTTTCTTTCCCATTCTGACATTCAGTTTGGAGTTCAGGAGATTGTCTTGACCAGGACCACACCCCTAAATGCATTGAAGCAACTGCCATGTGATTGGTTGATTAGATAATTGCATTAATGAGAAATTGAACAGGTGTTCCTAATAATCCTTTAGGTGAGTGTACATTGTTTAATGGCTACAACAAGTATAGTAGGTTACAGTACAGATAAATTTCATGTCTGAGCGGGATTTGAGCGAACGTTGTTTTACCGGTGAGCGGTTCATGAGTGGAGCACGCTGGCATAGAACGGATTATTGAGCTGAGCGTCACACCGCTCCGCTTCGCTCATTACAGGCTCGTTCTCGTCAGAACCCAAAACGGAATGTAGCTTTTGGTCACGCTACACCGCTACTTGCTGCATAAAGTAGTTAGCTACTGGAAAAGCTACACTGTTTTAAAAGTAACTGAGCTACTGACAAGCTACTGAAAAATGTAGTTAAGCTAGTAGCGTCGCTACTTGTAGCTGCTACTGCCCAACACTGTTTGGCAGGCATTTTGTAAAGAAAACCCCCCCGCCTGCGCACATACATATTCAAACGCGCTTGCCTATAGACTAAGCACATAATGCTTACGTGCACGCCGTCACTGCTTTCATAAATTCGCGTTTTTTTTAAGTTTACACGAAGATGATAACGGTATCGTTTCAAAATTATTTCAAAACCTGTTTCAAGGTTTGCGTTCTCTAGCCGCCAGGCGCTGTTGCCATGTGGATGAGCTTCCGGAATGCATTGAGAGTTTTCTATTTTGGTTGAAAATGGTGTTCGTGTAAGTGGCCCCAAAGTAAATAACTAATGATTTTTTACAAAGGAAATGAATCAATCAAAAACTTACTTTAGCTGGACAATAACTTTTTTCTAGAGCTGATGTACAGCCAAAACAATCTCTCTTCCATTAATTTCCTATTATCACTGTAAAGCTGCTCAGAAACAATCTATATTGTAAAAAGTGCTATATAAATGAAGGTGACTTGACTTGACTAGAACCAGGAAGTATGACCATATTAGCCCGGTTCTGTCAACACTGCATTGGCTCCCTATTAAACATAGCAAACATTTTAAAATCTTGCTAATTAGTCTGTTTTTTATTTGTTGAACATCAATTAAATTTTTACCTATAAAATGGGTTTGGGATTTTTTTGTATTTCCTAGTTTGGATGATATCTAGGTGAAAGAGTCTCTATGTGTTTTATCTGGATTGGATTTATCTGACTTCTGTGACGAGGCGGCTAGCAGTCGGTTTAGCCAGTCTGTCTGCTTCCTGACCTGGGCCCCAGTTAATCAAGTTTCAACTCTAAGACTATGTGCCATATAACTTGAGAGAAGAGCGGCACCACCCCAGGAGGGATGAAGAACATCTCTTTTCAACAGGTCAGGTCTGCCCCAAAACTTTTCTATTTTGTGGACACCACTTAGACAGCCAGCCATTGAGTGATGACAGTATCTTGTCACCTTGGCGAACAGAGAGGGGACCAGAGCATGTTACACTGTTTGACATCTAACTTGCGAGTTCACGCACCTCTTTAATGTTATTTTTAGTGATCTCAGACTGCCGAAGTCGGGCATCATTAGTGCAGACGTGAATAACATTCTTAGAGTATTTACTATTAGCATTAGCCAGCACCTTTAAATTTGCTTTGATGTCAGGCGCTCTGGCTCCTGGCAAACATTTGACTATGGTGGCTGGTGTCTTTATTTTCATGTTCCGTACAATAGAATCACCAATAACTAGGGCATTTTTAACAGGATTATTAGTGGGTTGTGTCACTGAGTGGGGAGAACCTGTTTGAAGTTTTAATCGGAATGGAATAGCAGTGTTTTGTCCCGCGACTATTCCGTCTCACAGTCATGCTGCGGGGGCTCTATAACCAGAACCAAACAATGTACGGGGCTCACATCCAAAGCAGTATCTAAAGCCCTTGCATTCTTACTATCATTGATTAAAGTTAGGATGCGTGTCTCTAATTCTAAAAATCTTCTCGGTCAGCCTGACTATTTCCCTGCATTTATCACATGTGAAACCCTCATCACTGACAGAGAAGGCTACGCTACACTATGTGGCAGGCAATGCAAGTGACAATAACAGGAGAAGATGCCATGTTTTTTGACTGATTCCGACTTACCACAAGTGGTGGTGTCAAAGTGGTAGTTACGTGGTAGTTGAGTAGCTGTCAATGGAGGTACAGAAATCGCCCAGATTTTAGTAAAAATATCTTCATTTGTGTTCCGAAGATGAATGAAAGTCTTACAGGTTTGGAACGACATTAGGGTTGAATAAATGATGACAGAATTTTCATTGTTTGGGTGAACTAACCCTTAAAGTATTTTAAGTACTTGGTGCTGTGATGAAGAGCAAAGTGAATAAAAAATAAGTGCCATGTACAGTGAATGTTATGTGCATTTTCATTTAATGTGTTTCCTTCACTTTGCATTGCTTCTCATCTGTGTTGGGCTTGTTTCAGAGTCTGCTTGCACATTCATTATTAATTTTATGCCTGATGAAAACAGGCTTTGTTAATGTTTCTTGTCTCATCACAAATTGCAATGAATCACGTAAATTATATCTTATATTTTCAATTAAAAATAGCGAGTTTGCATTAGTTTGCATCCCTAAATATCGATTAACATTTCTATCATAAAACAGCTTTTATCACGAGTTTATCTCGCACTTCTCGACCTCGGGGACCTCAATGGGTATGGCCCTGATGGCAACACGTGTGTCAGGATTATGTGTTGTTCATTTTATTTTGGTTTGGTTCTGTTCTGTTTGTTTCCCTGTCATGTGTATCGTAACCTAGTTTCCCTGTGTTTGTCTATAATTAAGTTCACCTGTTGATCACTAAGTTTCCTTGTTTACCTCTGTGTATTTAAGTCCTGAGTTTCCCTTATTCATTTGTTTGTTCTACGTTTATATTAGTTGGTTGTTCTTTTCCTTTAGGCTAATATTCTCCTGAGTGTTTTTTTATTTTATTTATTGTTTATTAAAGCTTTACTGCTGCAACTAGATCCTGCATCTACTCATCCTTGCTGCAACCAATCGTGACAGAAGAACAGACCATAAATGGATCTAGCAGCAGTTCCAACAGGGGACCAACTTTTGTCCCTATACCAGAGAGGACGGCCACTGGATGATTTTTGTTAAGGACTTTCTAGAACTGTGCCACCAGGTGAACTGGGATGAGAGCACGTTGAAGATGTGTTTTACTTACACCTGGGTCTCATTATCTTGTTAATGCCTGCCTATTTAAGCCCTGTGTTTTCACTCATTCTTTGCAAAGTCTTGTAAGTGTCACACTGCATTTCTGAATGCGCTCCCTCTGGTTACCCATATTTTGGTTTTGACTTTCTGTCTGGATTTCTGGATTTTCCTGTTTGCCTGTGTTTTTCTGCCCTGTTGTCTTTTTGGATTATATGCCCTGTGTTTTGACCTTTTTCCTGTTTTATGATTCTGGATTGCCCTAATAAAGTTTGTGACAAAACCTAACCATGATATAATTTGAAAAAAACAACAACAACTATAAATGTCACCATTTTGTACAAGGCAAGCTGTACAATATAATATGATGTATGAATTACTTAAATTGTTGTGAGAGTGTGTTGGTGTCATGCAAGGTGAAACTCTGAAACAGGAAAGAGAGCCGAAGCCAAATATAGATTACGATTTATGGTGACACTTTATTTTAAGGTGACGTAGTTACATTGTACTTACTCAATGAGTACTGAGTAATATTAATTTACTACATGTACTTACTATAGAGTTACAGTTAGGGTTTGGTTTATGGTTTGTTACTGTACTTGTAATGCATAATTTACTGTTATTACTATAGTAAATACATGTAGTAACGTGTAACTATGTCACCTTAAAATAACGTGTTACCCGATTTATTATCAAAAAACCACAAAGCACAAGGAGCAAAAACAGGGACATCACCTGACAAACAACATGGGAAACACAAAGGCTGTGTCCGAAATCGCCCTCTATACCCTTAAATAGGGCACTCCATTAGTAGGACAGCCATTTGTAGTGGTGTCCGAAAACATAGTGGACGTTATTGAGTGCACTCATTCAATCCCACAATGCACCGCAATAATGAGTGTACAACTGATGTACGCTCAGCAGCTAGAGAATACCCATAATGCACTGTGACGGTTGCGCCGAATGAATTCCGGCATCTCGCCAGAAGATGGCATCCACAGCTGAATCAATCATCCATCCATTTTCCAAACCGCTGGTCCAGCGTAATATTATACAGTGGGGAGAACAAGCATTTGATACATTGCCGATTTTGCAGGTTTGCCCACTTACAAAGCATGTAGAGGTCTGTCATTTTTATCATAGGTACTCTTCAACTGTGAGAGACGGAATCTAAAACAAAAAAAGATCACATTGTAATTGTAATTTGCATTTTATTGCATGACATAAGTATTTGATCACCTACCAACCAGTAAGAATTCTGGCTCTCACAGACCTGTTAGTTTTTCTTTAAGAAGCCCTCCTGTTCTCCACTCATTACCTGTATTAATTGCACCTGTTTGAACTCGTTACCTGTATAAAAGACACCTGTCCACACACTAAATCAAACAGACTCCAACCTCTCCACAATGGCCAAGACCAGAGAGCTGTGTAAGGACATCAGGGATAAAATTGTAGACCTGCACAAGGCTGGGATGGGGTACAGGACAATAGGCAAGCAGCTTGGTGAGAAGGCAACAACTGTTGGCGCAATTATTTGAAAATGGAAGAAGTTCAAGATGACGGTCAATCTCCCTCGGTCTGGGGCACCATGCAAGATCTCACCTTGTGGGGCATCAGTGATCATGAGGAAGGTGAGGGATCAGCCCAGAACTACACGGCAGGACCTGGTCAATGACCTGAAGAGAGCTGGGACCACAGTCTCAAAGAAAACCATTAGTAACACACTATGCCGTCATGGATTAAAATCCTGCAGCGCACACAAGGTCCCCCTGCTCAAGCCAGCGCATGTCCAGGCCCGTCTGAAGTTTGCCAATGACCATCTGGATGATCCAGAGGAGGAATGGGAGAAGGTCATGTGGTCTGATGAAACAAAAATAGAGCTTTTTGGTCTAAACTCCACTCGCGGTGTTTGGAGGAAGAAGAAGGATGAGTACAACCCCAAGAACACCATCCCAACCTTGAAGCATGGAGGTGGAAACATCATTCTTTGTGGATGCTTTTCTGCAAAGGGGACAGGACGACTGCACCGTATTGAGGGGTGGATGGATGGGGCCATGTATCGCGAGATCTTGGCCAACAACCTCCTTCCCTCAGTAAGAGCATTGAAGATGGGTCGTGGCTAGGTCTTCCAGCATGACAACGACCTGAAACACACAGCCAGGGCAACTAAGGAGTGGCTCCGTAAGAAGCATCTCAAGGTCCTGGAGTGGCCTTGCCAGTCTCCAGACCTGAACCCAATAGAAAATCTTTGGAGGGAGCTGAAAGTCCGTATTGCCCAGCGACAGCCCCGAAACCTGAAGGATCTGGAGAAGGTCTGTATGGAGGAGTGGGCCAAAATCCCTGCTGCAGTGTGTGCAAACCTGGTCAAGAACTACAGGAAACGTATGATCTCTGTAATTGCAAACAAAGGTTTCTGTACCAAATATTAAGTTCTGCTTTTCGGATGTATCAAATACTTATGTCATGCAATAAAATGCAAATTAATTACTTAAAAATCATACAGTGTGATTTTCTGGATTTTCTGGATTTTAGATTCCGTCACTCACAGTTGAAGAGTACCTATGATAAAAATTACAGACTTCTACATGCTTTGTAAGTGGGCAAACCTGCCAAATCGGCAGTGTATCAAATACTTGTTCTCCCCACTGTATATGCATACAGGGCTAACAAGGGTAACAAGGAAACAAGCTACACCTGGGAGACAATTAAAGAGAACCAATCAACAAAGGAACTACAAAGGGACTAGAAAACTGGCACAGGAAATCAAGAGAACAACTAAAAGTCCACACCACAACACAGGGAACAGTTGGTTTGACTGAATCATTTTGTAAAATCGTTTTTTATCAAAACTGATATTTGAAAAAACTTTTTTTTTTTGCAAAATCAAAATCATGTGGTGCATGCAGAAATATTAAAATACACACAAATATTGTGAAACTTATGAAATTGTCCCATAGCTTGATTGTTTGGTAAGTGTGCACAGTCTCCAAAAGTGAATCACGGTGTGTTTTCCTACACACTGCATGGTAAAATTACTATTGTATGTACATAAGTCTCAGGGTGTGCACCATGTCAGTGTGAGTCAAGTCTGGAATAGTCAGGAATTCTTGTTTAATTGGGGTGAGATCAGGGGCTCAAAAGGGGCCAAGGAGGGACCTGTACCCCTTTCTTTCTCCTCCAGAACCGCTTTGGCACCACTGATGCTTTTGATGTGTGTTTTGGCTCTTCGAGGCCGACTTTGGAATATGTTCTTGGGAGACCAACGGTTACTCGCCTTCAGGCAAAATCTCAATTCCTGGGATCCGGCTCCTCTTTGATGGAATACTTTCGGGAACAGATAACCACCCCCAATCCCCACTCTGCCTTACCCCTCCTCTCGTTCCTCCTCTTTTCCGTGAACCCTCTCTCTCTCATCCATCTCTCTCAAAGATATTCACAAAGAGCACTGACTGATTGCCTACATCTCTATATCAGTCGCTCCATTCACTTCAGCAGAACAGATGATAGTGATAACTGCGAGAAAGTTGTATCGTGTTAACCATGTCTGCACCTTCTAGACTCATTTGCCATCTGCTTTTATATAGGCCCGTATGAAATGGTATTTAGTTGAATAAAAAGCACTTTGAGACAGAAAACATTACTCAAAATATGGCAGTTTCATTAAATTACGAATGCAATAAATTCTTTTATGTACCCAAATACATAAATGAACACACATTAATGTGGCTTTTGTAGCTTACATATATATCATATATTTTACATATATTTTTATTACTGCGCAACCATCAAGTTTTTCTCTCTAACAGACACATCAGTAGCATGCACAGCATAAAATGAACTCTATTGGACTTGACTTGTCGGCCACACACGCAGTCAGATTGTGTTTAAGAGATTAGAGTGATTTTTAAACGTGAAAAAATCAGTTACTGCCCCATTGATTGATGGTGAGCCCAGAAGGTCTTTTTTAACAGCCTAATTTCCCGGTATATTGATCATGTATATTGATTAGGAATAACCCTACAGGAGGCACAGTTTTCCTTTCAATGTTTGTGAACATCATGGTCTCACATTGAGGCTTATTTCCACAGACAGAGTTACCAGCTTCTACTGTATAATCTTGTCGTTCTCCCCCCGCCTCCAGAATATACCTGGCTGAGCTATTAAAATAATGCAATGAGAATTAAATAATATTAAATAATATACTAAAATATGTATTAAATCCCTGTACTTAAAAAGGAATCCCTGTTTCAAAGCATGATGATCAATGTAATGTAAAACATGTCTTCGTTTTACCCTCTTATTAATCAACATTTCTTGTTTTTCTTGATAAAGTCACTGATTATGAAGGATTGGAAAGCAGAATTTGCCTGAAAAATGACATCCAAGCCGCTTATATAGTTCAAGCGTACAACCTTAAATATTACTTAACATTATAGTCAGTGAATTAATATTTTGCTATTTTGTTTTGTATTTTTGTTTTATGTTAAAGGACAACTCTTTGAAAAAGAGTTTTCATATTTTATAAATTTTTTTTATAAAGACATTTTTTTTTTATAGAGAAATTTCAGTGAACACCTTTTAAATTTGTACTTGGCAGTGCAGAGCCATCTGAAACAAGCTTTCTATTCATTGATTTAGTTTTAGTTTTTTTCTCTCTCCCAAAGTTCTTGTTGATGAAGAATGTAAGTTCATTATTTAATTTACTTAATATTATTATTCAATGCATTGAACCCCAAAACCTTTTTTTTATTTTTATTTTTTAAATGTTGCACCCAAAGCTGCATAGGTCTACAGATCTTGGAAGGTTTGCTTAAGGAACACGCCACTATTTTTGAAAATAGGCTCATTTTCCAACTCCCTTAGAGTTAAACAGTTTAGTTTTACCGTTTTCGAATCCATTCAGCCGATCTCCGGGTCTGGCGGTACCACTTTTAGCATAGCTTAGCATAGATAATTGAATCTGATTAGACCGTTAGCATTTTGCTCAAAAAAATGACCAAAGAGTTTCGATATTTTTCCTATTTAAAACTTGACTCTTCTGTAGTTACATTGTGTACTAAGACCGACGGAAAATGAAAAGTTGCGATTTTCTAGGCCGATATGGCTAGGAACTATACTCTCATTCCTGCCTAATAATCAAGGAACTTTGTTGCCATACCATGGGTGCAGCAGGCAATGATATTGAACCGCCAGACCCGGAGATCGGCTGAATGGGTTCGAAAGCCGCAAAACTCAACTGTTTAACTCTAGGGGAGTTGGAAAATGAGCCTATTTTCAAAAATAGTGGTGTGTTCCTTTAAAACTTCAGTTTATACTAGGCCTATATGTTGGAAAATTATTTGAAAGAACCATTTGAAACAAGCTTTGAATGTTTTATGTTTGTTTCTGTCATTTTCTCCTAGATTTAATTATAACATTTAGTTTACAAATCTTAAAAAATAAACAAATCCTTTTTTTAAGAAGTTGCTGCGTCCAAAGCTGTCCAAAGTGTCCTTTTGAATGGTTTCACATCACTTTTCATTACAGTGTCAATGTTACACATTTTATTAAAAAAAAAAAAGTACATTTACAAGTTGCAAGCTGCGTATTAACATAATCACGCACAATGTAGCCTATTTGTAAAGTGACCATTTCGTTTTCCCTCTTCAAACATGACTGCACCGTTTCAGGAAGGAGCGCTGGGATAAGACAAGGAGAGAGGGAGGGAAAAGGGGGCAGAAGGAAAAAGAGGGGAGGTAGTGTGTCTGCTCTCCGAAAGGGAGGAGTCAGGCACAGGGAAAGGGCAGCTGGGGCTCTACAACTCAAATCTTCTTTCCCCAAGAAACTCTGCGTTACGGTCTTTACCGCGATAAACATATAGAAGTTTCACGAGTCGCTGTACTTTTGTGTTTATACTGTAGGTATGGGCAAAGACAGGGCGCTAGTTCAGTGCTGGGCTGCCCCTGCCAAGCGCACATAGGACAGAAAGAGAAGACGAGGGAAGAAAGAAAAAAGTCCGCAGAGCAGTTTTTGGAGTTTCGAGTGAAGAAACCAAGAGTCTGTCTACAACAAGCATCTGCAAGCAAGCGAGAAGAAAGTCTTCGAAGAGAGGACAGAAAAGTTGCTGAACGAGTAAGTGCAAGAAATGTGCAGTTTTCTCAGCCTCTTTGGTTCCATGAAAGTTTTGCAAACCGTCGAAGAGGGAAGGAGTCATGTAAAATGTGAAATGCGATACTCCTGCCAGTCTGGTGCAAATGATTACATGAAATCAATAGGACAAAGGCATGAACAGTTTATTGGCAGCGGTCGGTGGCTGTTATTTGAGTTTTCTGCTTTATAGAAAGTTCGGCACAGCCGTCTTGCAAACTCTTATTGTCAAACTTGCGGCCCCTATTGGTCTGTTAAAATGTTTTGAAAGTGTCCATTTGTTTTATGCTTGTCACATTGATAAGTATATGTAAATAACGAGACCCATCACAGTGCAACGGATTTCAGTGCAGTGTGTCCTTGCAACAGTTTAAATATTCCCAAATGCTTAAGTGAGTTTTTATTGGAAATAGTCCTGAAGAAAAGTTCGAGGTCCCGCATAAGCCTTCGATTTCCCCAGAAAGCAGAACGTAAGAATGTTTATCGTATTTTCATCTTGTTTTTATTTTTTTAAAAATAGAATTATGTTAGCAAAAATAAATTGGGCTTTTTGGTGTAAAAGGGCGAACAAACATTTTAAAATAATTATGTGCGATGGTAATATGTAAAATATTTGATCTATTAAGATAAGTAAGTGTTCTAAAATTAAATTCACTTAGGCTACTAATCTAGCATTTTATCCGTATGGAGAGCCGAAAACGTGCAAATAATTACACACAGCTAAAATGTTTTCATCATTGCCATAACATGTTTGTTTCTATCTATTTAATTGTCGCAATTTGTCATATCTAGCCTTCTCGATTTTAACAGTTTCCAGAGATGTTTTCTTAAGCATTGATTAAATTCAAAGTAAATAAAAATTAACATACAGTATCACTGCAGGCTGTAACTTTGATTTTATTTGCGAAATTAATGCTACAAATAGCCTAAACATAGGTTTTTTATTTTAACGTGTTCAATTTTAGAATTAACAACTAATATTGTTTTTGTTGAAATGATCAATATTTAGTCTACCATTTGGATGTTGTGTAAAGTGTTTGTGTCATAGAACGTGTAAATATTTGCTTTCAACTTTTTAAAACTTTTCACACACTGATGCCACGAAATGTAGTTTGTCGACGAAGCTTCAGAACATCCGTGTCCCGCCAAACCTGACACCTGCGCGCGATTAACTGAGGACATTTAAATTCAAAATTCACAGTTAAGTTAAGGGTTCCGTCACACTTTGAACGTTTATGTTACCATGTTTTTTGCGAGCTTGTACTGATTAACAGCAATGAACGTATTTACATGATATTGTGTAAAGCTGTTATCATTTAAATAACATGCATTTAAAGTGTAAAGTGTAGCCTGCTTGATGCTTTTTTTGGCCATAAAAAGTAAATGAGTTCTGCTCGTTCTGCCTATATTATTGCGTGTTTGAGGTTTGCTTTTCTTTTCTTCTCTTTTTTTTTTTAAAAAACTTTATTGCATTTGCCTTTTATGTAGAGAGTTTGTCCCCCCCCAGTGAATTGTCTGTACTGAAATCTGTATATAGTTAGTATATAGTTGACCCAGTGCTGAATTCAGCACACATTAAATGTTAAAATCCAGGCATGTAAAATGCTCTCATATATTAAATGCAATTAATAATTTGTTATATTATACTCTTTGTAATATGTCAGTTATTATCCGGTGACCTATGGATTTGCATGACGTGACAAACAGGATAACGAAATGCATGTCAAACCAACTGTAATATGTCTTTCATGTCAAATTAACCGGTGGGCCATAACAGAGATTTATGCATTTTTTTCTGCCTGTAGTTAATGTTATGAAGTAAGCATTAATTAGAGTTGTTCAATTCAAGCTCTGGGATAATAATACGACATTGTTTTCTAACAAGACACGGACCTCAGTGTGATTAGAAAAAATCCACAGCACGAGTTTTCAAGTCAGTGTTTATCTCACACAAATTTGTACCTTGTTGCTCTAAAAAGAAAAATAAATTGTTTAAAAAGTAAATGATGAACGATATATTCTATTATATAATCCAAACAGGAATTAATAATAATAATGAAAAAAAGGTTTTTTATTTTTTTGGTTTAAAATAGAAGAATATATTTGATTATTGGAATATTAATTTCACTGGAGCTTTGTAAATAACCTAAATTTAAATGCTTATGGTTGCATTTGCTGCACAGACTTAATAAAATCTGTAGAATGTTATAGTATCATCAAAAATAATTCCAGAAATATCTGCTTGCAATGCTTTGACCAAACAGGTGTAATTTTGCAAAAACACTCGCCTCATCATGAATTATTCACCCTCACTCGTGAGCGGAGTAGACCAGATTAAAAAAAAGTTTTCATCTGTTCAGATTCACTCATCAAACTGGAGTTTATCATGCTTCATATATGCAATGCTGCATTATAGAAGAGAACTGAAGGTTAGCAGGTCACTCTCTCAACCTCCCCTTTTCCTGCCCGCCGTACTGAGCGCACTGTCACCGGCTAATATTAACAAGCGGAGATGACATACGATTATCCTCAATGTCATCCCACCCCCTCCTTCCACTTACTCCATGTGCATAAAACCCTCAGATTAGGCCCGGTGCTGGAGAGGGATGCCTGTACCCTTCACCCTCAGGGTGCTTTAGCATCCTAAAGCAGTTCTACCTGTCATTAGGTGCATGTGGGAATGAGATGACTAACAGGGGGGCATTGAGATGCTAATGTGGGTTTGAATAACGCTGTGCTTATTGTCCAAACCAATAAGGAACAAATGAATGGGAAGTTTGTGTTTCTGCGAGGCCGATAGCAGATTGCTGTCCTGGAAGTGCTCTTGGGAGCTTTTTTTTTTTCATGCTGTGGTTTGTGGTGCAGCAGTAAAGAGTGTTTTTTTGCGAGTCTCGGAATCCAGGTCGGACTGATTGCTTTTAGGTATAGTGATTTGTTATGATAGATCTGTAGCGGCATGAGGTGACTACTAGGCTTTTTGAGCATGTGGTATATCATCAAGAATGTAACTCCCTGATCTGTTGTCAATCTTGAAATAAATTTTTCATTTTTTTTCTCAAAGTATCCGATATATTTGGCCATGTTTAGCATTTTTGACCCTAACAAGCAGCACCTAATCTAAAATTGCCTGTAAACCTTTGTTGTGCACTACTGTGGTGCTCTGCTTCCACTCACCGCTGTCAACAAGCCAGGACTTCCAACCGAAACCTCTCACTTTGATGATTCTCAACTTTGATAGGTTCGACATCAAATGAAATGGACACAAAGAGCAAGAAAGAGGAAGGGGAAACAAGTGAAAGCGAGTAATTGAGAAAAAGAGGTGATGCTCTCGAGCTGTGGGCCGCGTTGGATTAGAAGTTGAGCCGTTGTGGAAAAGTAGAGACACGTCGAAAATGTTCGTCTATATTTGTGTCTCAGTGGAGGGGGTCTCTAGCTTTGTAGGGGGCTTGCTCTCAAGCTCTCTCTCTTTCCTTTTCTCTTCACCCCCTTCTAATCCCCAGGCCCAGTCATCCCTTCAGGGCATGCCTCAGATCTGCCTCTATGTCAGGACGACCCCTTCCTTCTCTTCTTTCTGTTGCCCTTTCTCTCTTTCTTTTTGTTTTATCTCCATTTTCATTTTATATTTTACTATTTCACACTCTCTTTTTTATATATATATATGTACATACACAGTGGCTCTGAAAATATATACACTTACACTTATGCCACACTTAAATGTACAAAATGTATGAATAACATTTTGTATAAGATACAAAATATCACACTAAGACCTTTTCTAAGAACAAACTTTTTTTCAATTATTTTTAATCAATTGGTCCCAGCAAAAAGTAATTTCTCCTCAAGTTCACAGAGGTGTTCTATCTGAGTGTAATTCATCACATTAACTATGAACATGTTACACTAATGTTTGACAACCAGAAAGTGTCCAAGTGTCCTTAATTTCAAGCAATATATTGTGTAATCATTTAAAGTCGACATGAAATACAAAAATTAATCCTATTTTCCAAATGCATGGTTTTTATGTAAAAAAAAAAAAAAAATTGACCTCGTGATGTTTAATCAATGTTTAATCTGTTTCTTGCATTTTTTCCTTTTTAAAGTCTTTTCTCTCTCGTTCATGTTTTTTTCACTCTTTTGTTTTTTCTCTTATTCACATACTGTCATAGGAAATGAGCAGGTTCATACCAAAGTATAGTGACAGGCTGTTTTCACTGGCAGGGCTGGCTTCTGGAAACTCAAAATTGACCTGCGAATTAGCCTGGACATTTACCCTTTTAGAGAAGCATTAGCAATGGTAGAAAAAAAAAACAATTTCACCAGAAAAAATAGAAGTTCTCAAGAAATGTTATTCTTAAGTGGATCTTCAGCTTGCCATGCAGAAAATATGTTAGCTTAACCAGTAGGCCTGTTAACCAACATAAACCAGTCCGAACTACCAGAGAAATTCATGCTGGCCTTTTCAGGCAGGGTGCTACTCGCATAGATGTGCGAGTGTCATGGATAACACTAATGTTTTCTTTTCTCAAGGTAGCTGCAAACAATACACATTGTGTGTTGGCAAGAACTTCTTGGTTTATCTCTTTAATTTGCCATCCGTAAAACCATCTGTGTGTGAAGTTCAGCAACAAGAGAACTAAGTACTTCCCCGTTTGGTGGCAGGGTGTGTTAAGGAGTTGTGACGGAGTGGTTGTGTGTGAATGAGAGTGTTGTAAATGTACCAGTATGTTGGCTTTGATGTGAAGTATTTCGAACAAAAGTGAAGCGCACAAACGCACACACATAGAGGGGACAGATAACATGGTCCTTGCATGTGATCGATGTCTATGAATAAATGAATGAAAATACAATGAAGAAAATGTTAACTGTAAAATGTAAAAAAAAAAGTATATTTAAAAAAATGTATATGGTTAGGATTTTTAGAGCATTCCATTCTTTTACATAAAGAATAAACATTTAAATGTATCCATTAAAAAATTATATATTAGAGCATTCCATAAATAAATAAAATTAAATAATAAATAATTTAAAATAAGAAAAAAATGACTTAATTTTAATGACTTAACCGTTAACCCTAAGCGATACAAGGCCAGGGGAGTAGCTGAATATCAGATTCATATGTAGAAAGATAAAAACAGTCTTTGCCAGCCTGCCGGGGCATGTGTTCTCCCTGAATCCCTAAGTATAACTCCTCTCCTGTTTGCCTCTTCTTCTCCATGTTTTGCACTCTTCTCTGTCCCCTTTTGAGTACTTTAAAAGTAAATGTCAAAGCCTTTGCTTCCCTATTCCCTGAGATAAATAATGTCCCTATTTACAAAAACAAAAGAGTGGACTCAACTCTATGAGCAAATTTCAGGCAGGCCTGAAAGACTCCCCTCACTGGCATCACAGCATCTGAAGACTAATCGTTTTTCTCATGCAAAGTGTGCTGGTTTTAAGGGCCCAGGCATAGATGGAGTGAGAGGGAGAACGAGAGAGAGGGGAAAGAGGTGTGTGTGTGTGTGGGGGGGGGGGGGGCTTTGGGGGGGGCTTTGTTTTAACAATACTCCACAGGGAACTTGGAAGGGGAGGCAGGGTCTATTGGAGGGTTCCCTCTCCCGCTGAACAAAGACCAGTTCCTTCCAAGCAAAGAGCAGGGGAGGGGATGGAGGTGAAAGTTTTACAGACTAGTTCCCTCAAGGAGATTTTGGAGTGGAGGGGAGCAGAAGGGAGGTAGAGAACAAGGTCTTTGGAGTCCGTGGTTGTTTATAACGATAATGTGTCACTGTTAATTCCCAATATGACACAAACACTCTGAGGGGCAAGAGAGGAGGAGAAACAGAGGCTAGGATTGGCGGTATGATGGTATGTTGTGGGATAGCTGAAGTGTCAACCAGGAGAGATTTTGTTATTCCGTTTATACTGTGGCTACTTTTACACATGATAGTGAAAATAACAATAATAACATGGTATTACAGAGAATGACATGTTTCCAAACAAGTTTAGTTGAGTTTAGTAGTTTTTTTTTTTTTTTTTTGGTTGCTGGGCAACATTACCAAGAAACATCACAAATTGTTGTGTTAATAAAATGCCACTGATGTGCATTTTATAATGACTTACATATAATGAATGTGGCTTAATATTGATATTATTCATTTTTTAACTGTAGTTTCGTTTTGAACTCAGGTATTACATAATGTAAAGCTGTTTTTGCAGTGATGCCAGACTTACATTTTGTTCAAATATCAAGTAGCATTTTCTTAAGTGGCAGGAATTTTCTTTCTTTCTTTCTTTCTTTCTTTTCTTAAAATATTTAAAAATATTTTTTAAATGTTTAAATTCAATGGATTATCCAAAAATAGGATGTGTGTGTATAACTAATATATGATTACCATGGTATAAGAATTTACTCATACTGCCCTCCCCTAATAGAGGCAAACATTTTGAGGGAAACAGCAGGATACTTGTGCACATGAGCAGTAAAGGAGCTCTTGCCATACCACTCCAGAAGGCTGTTTTTATCAAGAGGCCTCAGCTTGCTTGAGAAATGCATCTTATTCTTGTAGGAAGACAAGGTTAGACTTTACTATGAAATTTATTATTCAGTCACACTCACAACCACAGGTACACACACACATAATCGGACTCTTTAGGTTGCCGGCTGCTCATGGCGGACAGCGAGCCTGCCGTGTGCCGTAGTAAAAGCTCATCCAGCAGCCATGGTTTAGAGCGAAAGGTTCCATTTGTCAAAGGTGCTCGAGAGCGCTCCCTCTCTCTCGCTGCCCCGCAGTTTGGCGGCTACTTGCCGAAGTCATTGTCTGAGAAGAGGCAGACCATTACTCACTGCTGAGGGAGGGAGAAAGAGATTTGGGGCCCCAGGCACCCGGACTGACCGGGTTTATGAATGGGGAATTAGGTTTGCATACTGTGAGTTAGTTACTGTGACAGTAGAGCCCTTTAGACTTGAACTTGACTGGGCTGATGTCCACCATATGAGGAACAGAAAGAGAGGAAAACATATAGTTGTGTGTGTGTGTGTGTGTGTGTGTGTGTGTGGGGGGGGGGGGGGGGGGGTCTTGTGAAGTAAGTGGGTAGCTGACATATACTTTTAAGAAGCTGACATGCACAGCAGACATGTTAATGTAAAACTGTTTTAAACAGCATTTTGTGTTTTGTAGATACAATCATGTAAGCATAATAATTAAATTATAATATTATGTTTTGTTGTCAAGATATATTATATTTTGTATGTATAAGAATTAGTGTATGTTCACCATGTACTTCTTTTCAAGAGTACT
Organism: Coreius guichenoti; assembly: GCA_039654105.1. Taxonomy (NCBI): domain Eukaryota; kingdom Metazoa; phylum Chordata; class Actinopteri; order Cypriniformes; family Gobionidae; genus Coreius; species Coreius guichenoti. The sequence goes on from CM077189.1 coordinate 12,761,046, forward strand.
AGAGACTCATGATGTGGATGCTGCAAGACTGCATAAAAGGAAGAGAGGGTAGAGAAAGGTGGAGAGAGAGTTAAAGAGAGAAAGAGTTGAGCGGCAGTGTTTTTTACTCTCAGAGCTCAGTGTGTAAGTTCACGTCTACCTCCCAAAGCTGCGTTCACAAAGAGATTTACAAGACAGGCCTCTACCACCCTGCATTTCAAGTGTGTGTGTGTGTGTGTCTGTGTATGTAAGTCTGCCCATCTATGTGAGTTATTTCATGCATATAAAGTGCATGTGAGCAGAACATTGCAGATTTCCACATGCATGTTTCAGATTATGTTTCAGTATGTGCGCAGTTTATACAATTTTAGTAATGTTTATCAGTCAAAGTTTTTACAATATCAGTATGTACAGTAATTTTTGTTTCACATGGGCAATGGGATACCTGCACAGACCTACTGACATACTTTTAATAGATTTGAATATGTCCTCTCACAAAAGCTTGAAAAACCTTCAGATGCCAGGAAATGTGTGTGCGTGCGTGCCGTGCATCATGTGTCGGCATGTATGTGTCGGCACTGTATTCAGGGGTACTTCCACATACAAAGGGGGCTCCTTAGCTTTTAGAATTATTTATGTTGTTTTGCTTTTTGTGCTACAGTCTAAGCACTTGTCTCCTCCTATTAAACCGAATGACTCTACTGAACCCAGCTGAAATCTCTTCAACTCATCCCACCAAAATCCCCCTCCTCTACACTTTGCAGACTATAATGTCTTGCAGGTTCACGTTTGCAGCCCGTTGTTAATCATGCAAGATTTTTGCTAATAAATGCTTGTAGATCATAAAGATCAGTGAAGGCTTGATGTGGTTCACACATCCTAAATAAATATTTTTAATGGCTATCACGTTTTCAAATGTCTATTATCCTTCAGCAATTAACACCACTTTTAAAGTAACATTTCAGTGCAAGTTGTGTTTTCATGGTTCAGTACAAGTTGTGTTGCTTGACAGAGTTAGGATTGTGTTGTTGAATAATTTAAGAAAAAGTGCATTACTGTAAAGCAATATTTGTTACTTCAGTACAAGTTGGCTGTTTACTTTGTTAAAACATATTGGCTCTTATTCATATAATTTTAGTAAAAGTTTAAAAATAAATCTAAAAAAACAAGATAAAAAAATAAAATAAATTAAAATTAAAAAATATTATATATTATAAATGTAAATAATGTAATACAAAGTAATAAATGTATACAAATAAATGAAATAAAAAATAAAATAATAACAAAAGAGTTATATTGATTAATTTGTGTGTATAGTTATGGCAAATGTTACTTGTTATTTTTATTATATACTTTTTTAACTAAATTGTAAAGCACTTTGGGCAACTAAGTTGTTATAAATGTGTTATATAAAAAAGAAAGAAAGAAAGAAAGAAAAAGAATTATATGATAAAAAATAAAAATATGTAATCACAATACAACAGTTTAAAAGTGATATTTAAATCCCGAGACAGGAGATATGAACATTTTCCATCATGTTGAGGGAGCAAAGGCCTAAATGCTGGATAAAATTTGCTTGCTGGTTAAACGTTGGGCATCCCTGGAAGTGGCATATGTTAATGGCGTAGATATTGGGAGTGTGTTTATATGATTAGCGAGTGAGAGGTCGAGATGAGAGTTGAGCCAGAGTGATTTGTCTTCTCACACAGCGAAAGGAGATCAATGCAAAGTGCCTCTCGCTTGCTTAACAAGCCATGTAAACTCATTAACTCCCTGAGACCTGTCCTTGGTTTTACATACACACACACAAACATGGCAAATCAGTGAAATTACATGTGTGAGTAGGTTAATGTTTTAATGAGTGTGAGTGGGTGTGTGTGATTTTCTAATTTGATTGTGTCAGTGTTTGTGGAGACAGTGGTCTACATGTGTGTGTTTAAGGGATTAGTTGGGATTAATGGGTTTCTATCATTGCACAAATTTTTTTTGCATGCCTGTCAGTGATTCAGTGGGGTTTTATAGTTGTTATATAGATCTTTGGCGATGAAGGTTACAACCCTCAACCCTCTACAATGCGAGTAAATCACTCGCAAATGCGACCAAACTTCACGCTAGGCGACTAAATAATGTCTATTCTTAGCCATTGACTAATAAATTGTTAAAAATAATGAATTTTATGTATATTTTATTTTTATTTTTCAACAACTGACACAAGGCACAGGGATGATCCACATACAATTTCAAATTGTCACTTTAGTTTTTAGTAAAAAAAAAAATACAAACCATTTGGTGATGGTGCAGTAATCTACATAAATCTATATATAAAAAAAGAAAATTATATTTTGTGGGAAAAAAAAAAATTTAACCCTGACCATTAACACATCCTGAACTAACAGCTTTAAGTCTGTATCAATAACACACAGTTTATAGACCAAACTATAGAACCAACGGGCTGACAAGTTCAACAAAGTTGCTGCATTCAATAAATATAACAATACGAAAGAGCAATGACTCTGGCACTCATACATGACATCAGGCTTTAAATCCCTTCTTGGCGCTTTTATTTTTAAAAATGTGAGGGCTTGAGATCCTTATCCGCTTGTTAGGTTGTGACATAAGGAATGGTGTTTCTAGGTACAAGGCTACAAGCCTCTACTCTTACCAACAGCCGTTTATGAGCACTATTTATTAATATTACACATTTAAGCTAAGCTTTTAAATAATCATAGTGTACACTACAGTCTCTAGGCTCATGGCATCCCGGACACCCATATTTGAACGATTCATAAAAGATGAATCACTGTTTGGTCATCTGAGATTTTGCTATGGAGATAAAGGTTAGAAAAAAAAAAGAAAAGTAAAATAAATAAATAAACAAACGTGAAAGTGTGCTATAACTGTGTTATACCAAATTCTGTGACATAATCACACTTCACATAATTCGGTGGGTCACAGAATTCGGCACAACACCGCCTCCCGTTAGCCAGATATGAGAGCGCTAACTGCAACACACATAGCCGCCACAGATGAGTAGCTAAGAATCTCTTCAGCAAGTTACGTGCAAATTGCCGCAAATTAAACTGAAAGTTCGGCGTCGCATCTTGAAGCTCAACACACAATCATCTTTATTAAAAGTAGTGAAGCTATATTATTTTATACCAGTGCTGATGCTGTTCTCTCTCCTATTGCATTCTTTGATCTTTAAATTAGCTGATAATAAAATAATAATAAAATGCAGCTCATATCTGTTATTTTTGTTGTACATAGTGCGGGAATTAAAGGGATAGTTCACCCAAAATGAAAATTATCCTATAATTTACTTACCCTCACGCCATCCTAGGTGTATATGACATTCGTCTTTCAGACGAATACAATCAGAGTTATATTAAAAAATGTCCTGGCTAATCCAAGCATTATAATGGCAGTGAATGGCAGCTAGATATTTTACTTTATAAAGTTTTAAATATGGATATTTTTCTTACACAAACCTATCGATTCGCTTCAGAAGGCCTTTATTAACCCCCCGGAGCCGTGTGGATTACTTTTATAATGGATGGATGCACTTTTTTGGGCTTCAAATTTTGGGCTGCCATTTACTGCCATTATAAGGCTTGGAGAGCCAAAGAGCCAAGACATTTAAGTAAATCATGGGGTAATTTTCATTTTTGGGTGAACTATCCCTTTAAAGGTGATGTAGGTATGTAGGAATGACAGCTAGTGGTTGAAATGGGTACTGCAGTCCTTTGTCATTCACTTCAGAGCCGAACGGCGTTGATGAAGACAGACTGTTCCTGCGCCTATCAAGCAGAGAGAGAGAGAGAGAGAGAGAGAGATGAGTCGAGAGAGATCGCCTTGTGCTGGGGAAAAGGCACACTGCAGCGCGACCGCGTGCTCACTTCCGGGTTGGAAAAAACTGCTGTTTTCACAGCATTTCCTGTTGGTTCGGTGAGGGCGTTCCACACAGTGAGAGCAGACACAGGCTGCACTATTCCCTGTGATTCTGCTGCGGTTGTTCCTGGGTGCTTCAGCACTACTAAAAGAGCGGTTTCCTCTAAAAGAGCAACATGGGTGTGACACTGCGTCTTTTTCACGATGTCATTCCACCCGTGCGTTTCTGGATGCGGTCGTTCCCTGTCGCCAGCTGACGGTCACAATCGCTTTTTTTGTGGATAGTTCATGTTCCCACTGCAGGACTATCTCAGCGCTTAGGTCGAGACTCGCCTACTTTGGAGGGTGGAGTCCCCTTACCTATGCCTCGATCTAGTGCTATTCCTGCTCAGCAGAATAGACCTACTTCAACGAATAGCCAGGGTGACCTGAGGATCACGTTTAGGGCAAACCCGCCGAGCCAGCCTCCGCGGGCCCCTATTCCCTCTGAAGCGCCGCAGCCGGTAGAGCTTCCGGAAGAAACCGCTGGCCCCTCCCACGGGCGTCCAGTGGTGACCTACGGGGCTCCAGCAGACGAACAGATGTCGATCGCTGCATCGGAGGGGGAGTTCCAGTCCTCGGAGGATGAAGGCTCGGCTGCGTTGCCTCCCTCTGGGAGAGTTGCGGCGGCCGAGTTGGACCCTGAGTTGACGGCTATGCTTTCCCGGGCTGCCAAAAAGGTCGGGCTCGTGTGGAACCCTCCACCGTGTCCCGAGCCTTCTAGGTTGGACGATTGGTTTCTCATGGCGGGTCGCGCTGGTTCTCAGCGTCCCGCCCCAGTGCCTTTCTTCCCGGAGGTGCATGAGGAGCTCATGAGGTCGTGGACGGCACCTTTTTCTGCCAGAAACCGGCCGAGTGGCTCCTCACTACCCTCGACGTCGCGATGCAACTGTGTCCGGCGTCCGCTTCCAACTGGCGCGGTGACCCGCGCCACCCCTCCAAGGCCTGTAAGTTCTCTTCCAGTCTTACAAGGCCTGTGGGCAGGCTGCGTCCGCTTTGCATGCCATGGCGTTGCTCCAGGTGCACCAGGCCCAGGCACTCATGGACATGCACGAGGGTAGGCCTGACCTAGAGCTCCTCCGGGACGAGAGTCACCACCCGTTCTCGGCCGCCCAGAAGCAGATGGAGGCCATCAAGCACATCCTGCCCCGGCGGTCAGCTGCTGCCTCCACCCAGCCGCCGGTCGCAGTGCCTCCGCCTGCTCGTCGCCGAGGGCGTCTGCCCGCCACCGTCCCCGCTCCCGCCAAAGCCCAGCAGCAGCCTCCACCAGGGCGTCGGCGTGGAGCCGGCCGTGGCAAGGACATCCAGCCCACTCAAGCCGCTGCCAAGCCAGGTGGCAAGCACCGTCGTAAGAGACTCTGAGACGGGCCGCCCAGAGATGGAGGGAACTGCTCTTCAGGAGGTGGTGACAGTACCACTCCTTCTCCCGGAGGAGGGGCGGGAGAGAATCTTTGGTTTTCATTTGATTTCTGTTTTGTACCCACGTTTTCACCAAAAGAGCAGTTTTCAAAATCTCTGGGTGCCTCAGCGGAAGCAGGTAAGTGTTGCACTGCACACTCAGACCCCACTTCGGGCCGCTATGCCATCCGAGTCAGGTCGCTGCACGCCGCTGCGCTGCCCCGCTGCGGGTACGTCTGTGGTGCCGTTAGTCCCGCTTGCACGGTCGCTGGGAGCCTGGTTAGCGCTCCCCAGCCCGTCTCGCTGGCTCATCCGTACTATCAGACTCGGCTATGCGATTCAGTTCGCCCGACGTCCCCCCAAGTTCAGGGGCATTCACTTCACCTCCGTGTCGAAGGAGAACGCCCCCGTGCTCCGGGCGGAGATCGCAGTCCTACTGGCGAAGGACGTGATAGAGCCGGTCCCTCCAGCCGATATGAAGATGGGCTTCTAGGACTGCAGCTGGTCCAAAACGCAGCAGCTAGAGTTCTTACTAGAACCAGGAAGTATGACCATATTAGCCCGGTTCTTTCAACACTGCATTGGCTCCCTATTAAACATCGTATACATTTTAAAATCTTGCTGATTACTTACAAAGCACTAAATGGTTTAGCGCCCCAGTACTTGAGCGAGCTCTTAACGCATTATACTCCAGTTTATAATACCTAGAATATCAAAATCAACTGCAGGCGGTCGGTCCTTTTCCTATTTAGCACCTAAACTCTGGAACAGTCTTCCTAGTATTGTTCGGGAAGCAGACACACTCTGTCAGTTTAAATCTAGACTAAAAACACATCTCTTTACTATGGCATACACATAAAACATTTTTAATTTCTGTTATTCAAATCAGTTAAATGATTGTTTTAGGCTGCATTAACTAGGTCAGCCGGAACCGGGAACACTTCCCATAACACCTGATGTACTCGTTACATCATAAGAAGAATGGCATCTACGCTAATGTTAGTCTTTCTGTTTATCCCGAGGTTTACTGCAGTCGGCCGGATCCGGGCCGTATCCAGACCAGATGGTGGACCTTAGCCTGGACATGACGACCATATCCCTGAAGTGTCTGTAGAGACAATAGTGTCAATTAAACTCCCCCCTGTAAATGCCGCATCGACACGACATCCTAATTAAACCCGTCCCCGGCGTGACAACTCCAATCTTTCGAATAATCCTACGAATATCTATTGATCTAATATGACTTCTGACCTGTAATGTTGCCAGAATCATAATCATACACTATTTGTTCGTCGGCCAGAGGAGAACTGGCACCCCGACTGAGCCTGGTTTCTCCCAAGGTTTTTTTTCTCCATTCTGGCCCTGAAGGAGTTTTGGTTCCTTGCCACCGTCGCCTTTGGCTTTTGGCTTGCTCAGTTGGGGACACCTAAATTTCAATTATATTACTGATCCGCCCGCATTGACACTATATGATAATTGAAATGAGCTGGATGACATCACCGTTTTCACCAGAGCGGCTGTACAGCCGAATCAAATTCCGTTGCATTATTTTCCTGTTACCACTGTGAAGCTGCTTTGAAACAATTGCCATTGTAAAAAGCGCTATATAAATAAAGGTGATTTGATTTGATTTGATTCTATAGCCCGTACTTAATTGTACCCAAGAAAGGCGGCGGGTTACAGCCAATCTTGGACCTGCGGTTCTTGAATCGGGCATATCAGGGACGGGCATATCAGTACAGGGTCTTACCCTTCGGGCTGTCCCTGTCGCCCCGTGTCTTCACGAAAGTCGCTGAGGCGGCCATTGCTCCCATGAGAGAGCGTGGGGTTCGCATCCTCAACTATCCCGACGACTGGCTGATTCTTGCGCAGTCGCGGGAGCAGTTGTGCGAACACAGGGACATGGTGCTCAGTTACCTCAGTCAGTTGGGACTTCGGGTCAACTGGGAGAAGAGCAAACTTTGCCCCGTGCAGAGGATCTCTTTTCTCGGTATGGAGCTGGACTCGGTCGGTCTGACAGCGCGACTCACCGAGGAGCGCGTCCAGTCGGTGTTGAACTGCTTGAATTCGTTCAAATGCAGGACAGTGGTACCACTGAAACATTTTCAGAGGCTCCTGGGGCATATGGCATCCGCAGCCGCAGTAACGCCGCTCGGATTGCTTCATATGAGACCGCTTCAACACTGGCTACACGACCGAGTCCCGAGATGGGCGTGGCAGAGCAGCTCACTCCGTGTCTCAGTTACACCGAGGTGCCGCCAAACATTTAGCCCGTGGTCGGACCCTTCGTTTCTAAGGGCAGGAGTTCCCCTAGAACAAGTGTCCAGGCATGCTGTTGTCTCCGTTCGGACAACACTGCGGCCATTGCGTACATCAACAAACAGGTTGGTCTACGCTCCCGTCGCATGTCACAACTCGCCCGCCATCTCCTCTTATGGAGTCAGAAGCATCTGAGGTCGCTTTGTGCCATTCACATTCTGGGCCTGCTCAATCGTGCAGCCGACGAGCTCTCACGACAGCCAGTGCTCCCGGGAGAGTGGAGACTCCATCCCCAGGTGGTCCAGCTGATCTGGAGTTGCTTCGGGACCGTACAGGTAGACCTGTTTGCCGCCCCGGACACGTCTCACTGCCAGTTGTTTTACTCCCTGACCGAGGGGACCCTCGGCTCGGATGCTCTGGCGCACAGCTGGCCCCGGGGCCTACGCAAATATGCGTTTCCCCCAGTGAGCCTTCTCGCACAGACACTGTGCAAAGTCAGGGAGGACGAGGAGCAAGTCCTGTTGGTCGCCCCGTATTGGCCCAACCGTACTTGGTTCCCGGAACTAGTGCTCCTCGCGACAGCACCTCCTTGGCCCATTCCTCTGAGGAAGGACCTCCTGACTCAGAGACGGGGCACCTTATGGCACCCGCGTCCGGACCTCTGGAAACTCCATGTCTGGTCCCTGGACGGGACGCAGAGGTTCTAGGTGGCCTACCACAGGCTGTGGTAGACACCATCACTTCCGCTAGAGCTCCCTCTACGAGGCGCCTCTATGCGTTGAAGTGGAACCTGTTCGTTGAATGGTGTTCTTCTCGGCGAGAAGACCCCCGAAGATGCTCGATCAGTTCTGTGCTTTCCTTCCTACAAGATGGGTTGGAGCGAAGGCTGTCTCCCTCCACCCTCAAAGTTTATGTTGCCGCTATCGCCGCAAATCATGACATAAGTCTTTATGGTAAGTCTTTAGGGAAGCACGATCTGATCGTCAGGTTCCTGAGGGGGGCGAGGAGACTAAATCCGCCTCGCCCTCACTCATTACCCTCTTGGGACTTAACTCTGGTGCTAACTGCACTACAGAGAGCGCACTTTGAGCCTTTGCAGTCAGCAGAGTTAAAAATTCTGTCTTAGAAGACAGTACTCCTGACTGCATTGGCCTCCATCAAGATGGTAGGGGACCTGCAGGCATTTTCGGTCGACGAATCGTGCCTGGAATTCGGGGCGGGTAACTCTCATGTAATCCTGAGACCCCGGCCCGGATATGTGCCCAAGGTTTCCACCACTCCCTTTCGGGACCAGGTGGTGAGCCTGGAAGTGCTGCCTTCGGAGGAGGCAGACCCAGCCATAGCTTTTCTCTGTCCCATTCGCACCCTGCGGACTTACGTGGACAGAACGTAAAGCTTCAGGACCTCAGAGCAGCTTTTCATCTGTTACGGAGGCCAGCAGAAGGGAAAGGCGGTCTCCAAGCAGAGGTTGGCCCACTGGATAGTGGATGCCATCGCCTTGGCGTATGAGTCCCAAGGCGTGCCCTGCCCGCTCGGGTTAAGGGCCCACTCCACTAGGGGTGTGGCTTCTTCCTGGGCGTTGGCTCAGGGGCCTGGGCAGGTCTAACACTCGTATGCATTGGTGGAACTTGTGTTAGGCTGGGTATCCATATGTTGTGACCCCTACAGCGGTCCCATATGTGTATTCTTCCACGGTACGGCTCCCTACGGCAAGCCCGTGTCTTTCCCTTGGCAGAGCTCGCTCTGCCGTCTCTGTGCGGTGTAGTCCCCCACCTGCATTGGCCGGGGCCACCCCTGGGACTTCCGTATGTTGTACTGCCCACGGCCAGTCCATACGTGTATATTCCACATGATACCTCCCTACGGGTAGGATGTGGCTTCCGCAGCGGCCCCCCGGGTACGCTTTCCCAGCGTTATCCAATACTCTGCTGAGTGGGTCTTGCGGAACAGCAGCAGTGACTCTCCCTGCGTGAGTTCCCCGCCCCAAACAGACGGGGGTCTGAAGGGCTTTCGCTGGGCGCTGGAAGTGGTAATAACTGTGGCGTTTTCCATAGGGATCCCAATTCGTCGGTGACGTCCGACGTACGTCGAACGTGACCGACTGAAAGGGAACGTCTCGGTTACGTATGTAACCCTCGTTCCCTGAAGGAGACGTACGTCCCGTCGCCACAGTTGCTGTACCATCACTGCATGGCCGAGTCACTAGTTCGGCTCCTCAGTGAAAAACAAAGGTGCGCTGCATCTCCTTCCGCTTTATACCCGCGGTGCGGGGCGGAGCGCGAGATGCAAATCTCGCACGCCAATGGCCATTGGCCCGTTCTCTATATCTTGAAGCTGATAGGGGCTCCCAGAAGTGATCCCAATTCGTCAGTGACGTCCAACGTACGTCTCCGTTCCCTCCTTCAGGGAACGAGGGTTACATACGTAACCAAGACGTTTTTCAAAGAAACGAGTATGTGAACTCAGCATGTTTACTAAATATCTGCAAACATATGATGGTATTTTTAAGCTTTAGTAGTCAAAAACTTACATACAGCACCTTTAAAGATCGGATTTATATTCATTTTGCGGAGACACATTTATGTGGCCAAGTGTTAATGGAACAGTTTTAACAAATCAGATAGCTATCCAATTAGTAAAAACGTATGAATAAAGGTGTAAACAGGCCCTATTTGTAAGAACTATTGGTGCGTTCAAGTCATGTCGGAAAGATCATATTTACGAGTTGAATGCACGTGAACGCCACTACAACGTGCATTCCCGGTGCATTCCCAACAAAATAAGCTAATTGCCTGCACAGAATATGATAGCATTGTAATATAACAATATAATATGTAATCATTTTCTAGAAGTAGAGTTCAAAAATCTTGCTGTATTTTTGTGTAGTTAATTTAGAGAAGGTACACCGGCATCTTGCTCAGACGAAAAAGTGACTTGAATGCACCTGCCGTCGTAACGACTTCCCAACTCATAAGTACGACCTTCCCAGGAGCACTTGGTAGTTTGGATGGTGATGGTGAAGATAACAAGGGGTTGATATTGAGAACACAGGTGAAGTGAGATACAGTTCCTGCCTCCTCACTGCTGCTCGTGTCTTTCTGTGTACCTGCAGATGGATGATGTTTCTGAGTGTGTGTGGGGAGACAGAGAGCCGTTAGAAGTTTCCAGAATTCCCCCTGTGCCTGCCTCCCTGGTGCGTTTGTTCCACATCTTAGTTTCCCTCCTTCTGGCGGATTCTACAACTTTATTTGCCTCTGATTTACAGAGGATTATACACACACACTCCAGTGCATGTAGGTACACATGCTTTCTTCCATTTGTAGGTAGCGCAAGTGAATCAACTTTTACATACATGCACACACACTATCCTGTATAAAGCTGTTTATTATGGTAAATATTAGTCGCATGCAGATGGGATTACTTAACAAAACAAACTTTCCTGTAACAGAAACTTTACTGGTTCAAAGATGTGGACATTTAGGATATTGAATATGCAGTATATTAAGTTGATGGATAATATTGATAGATAATATTTAATTTTAATAAAAGAAACAAAACACTCAGAAGCAAAACGCTTCTTTTTATGCGTTTTTGCGGTTCGTTTACACGGCAATGGTGTTTTGAGGGCCTGAAAACGCAAACTTTTATGTAAAACGGTGAAAACGGTGACATCATGCGCATGCATATTACGTGTTTAGTCTGTTGTGCATGTTTGGCACGAGTCTGCTCTGTAAAAGAATGCGTATGTGCACAGATATATATATATACAGCTCTGGAAAAAATTAAGAGACGACTTAACATTGAGAAATCAGTGTTAAGTGGTCTCTTAATTTTTTCCAGAGCTGTATATATATATCAAGGTCGCTTTACAATTGAAGACCACAAAACATATATATTTATATTTCGCGTGTCATTAAGTGTGGTGGGTTGGCTCGCACGATTTATGTTTCACTCTTCCGAACTTACAGTAAGGGAACATAGTAAGCATCGAAGCTCCCAGGTTTTTACTGTGCACTGTGGGACTTTTTAGGGCGCAAATGTTTCAGTGCGCTGGAGGGATTTTGCGATTGAGGCAGCTGACTGCCTTAAAATGGCTGACTGCCTGATCAGTGCCCTAACTACTAAACTAGGGAGCTGATTGAGATGCACCCTAAGACAACCAAATGAACGGAGACAAACCAAGAAAAAAAACTATATACAAAGGATCAAACTAAACAGAACATGAACTTGACAAACATACAGTTGTTTTCATTTAATCTGAGACTAAATGTTTGTACGCTTACATAAAATGTCCTTTTTTAAGCTATTTTCTGTACATGTTACTACCATCTTTACTGTATTTACAGTGGGGAGAACAAGTATTTGATACACTGCCGATTTTGCAGGTTTGCCCACTTACAAAGCATGTAGAGGTCTGTAATTTTTATCATAGGTACTCTTCAACTGTGAGTGACGGAATCTAAAACAAAAATCCAGAAAATCACATTGTATGATTTTTAAATAATTAATTTGCATTTTATTGCATGACATAAGTATTTGATACATCAGAAAAGCAGAACTTAATATTTGGTACAGAAACCTTTGTTTGCAATTACAGAGATCATACGTTTCCTGTAGTTCTTGACCAGGTTTGCACACACTGCAGCAGGGATTTTGGCCCACTCCTCCATACAGACCTTCTCCAGATCCTTCAGGTTTCGGGGCTGTCGCTGGGCAATACGGACTTTCAGCTCCCTCCAAAGATTTTCTATTGGGTTCAGGTCTGGAGACTGGCTAGGCCACTCCAGGACCTTGAGATGCTTCTTACGGAGCCACTCCTTAGTTGCCCTGGCTGTGTGTTTCGGGTCATTATCATGCTGGAAGAACCAGCCACGACCCATCTTCAATGCTCTTACTGAGGGAAGGAGGTTGTTGGCCAAGATCTCGCGATACATGGCCCCATTCATCCTCCCCTCAATACGGTGCAGTTGTCCTGTCCCCTTTGCAGAAAAGCATCCCCAAAGAATGATGTTTCCACCTCCATGCTTCACGGTTGGGATGGTGTTCTTGGGGTTGTACTCATCCTTCTTCTTCCTCCAAACACAGCGAGTGGAGTTTAGACCAAAAAGCTCTATTTTTGTCTCATCAGACCACATGACCTTCTCCCATTCCTCCTCTGGATCATCCAGATGGTCATTGGCAAACTTCAGACGGGCCTGGACATGCGCTGACTTGAGCAGGGGGACCTTGCGTGCGCTGCAGGATTTTAATCCATGACGGGGTAGTGTGTTACTAATGGTTTTCTTTAAGACTGTGGTCCCAGCTCTCTTCAGGTCATTGACCAGGTCCTGCCGTGTAGTTCTGGGCTGATCCCTCACCTTTCTCATGATTGTTGATGCCCCACAAGGTGAGATTTTGCATGGTGCCCCAGACCGAGGGAGATTGACCGTCATCTTGAACTTCTTCCATTTTCTAATAATTGCGCCAACAGTTGTTGCCTTCTCACCAAGCTGCTTGCCTATTGTCCTGTATCCCATTCCAGCCTTGTGCAGGTCTACAATTTTATCCCTGATGTCCTTACACAGCTCTCTGGTCTTGGCCATTGTGGAGAGGTTAGAGTCTGTTTGATTGAGTGTGTGGACAGGTGTCTTTTATACAGGTAACGAGTTCAAACAGGTGCAGTTAATACAGGTAATGAGTGGAGAACAGGAGGGCTTCTTAAAGAAAAACTAACAGGTCTGTGAGAGCCGGAATTCTTACTGGTTGGTAGGTGATCAAATACTTATGTCATGCAATAAAATGCAAATTAATTATTTAATCATACAATGTGATTTTCTGGATTTTTGTTTTAGATTCCGTCTCTCACAGTTGAAGAGTACCTATGATAAAAATTACAGACCTCTACATGCTTTGTAAGTAGGAAAACCTGCAAAATCGCCAGTGTATCAAATACTTGTTCTCCCCACTTTATGTATAGGTCTGGACAATAACGTTAGTCCTGTTAGAGTTCGATTCATATCTGTGAATCAAAGATTTAATTTAAATTCAGTTATTCATTTGAGCCATCACTCAGAAATGTTCACTGAAGTCCCAGTGTGACAAATTTTCATATATTAGTTTTATTAAAATGTCACTAAATATAACCTTAAATATAAATATAAATATATACATGCACATACGCTTATTTTTATATGGGTGTATATAAATGGAAGAAGATTAACTGTAATGTTTTAATTTAGTTTACACATAACATTTTGAATCTACAGTACTTGGCAACATTGACGGTTTGGTTTGATTAATATGCCTATTATATATATGTATATATATATGTATATATATATATATATATATATATATATATATATTAAATGTATTAAAATATGTAGATATATATTTTTAGCTATTGTCGTGATTCCTGTTCCCCTGGTCTTGTGTGTACTTATATGTTATGTCCTGTTTTGCTCCATGTTTTGTAGTCCTTTGTAGTTTTTCTTGTTGAATAGTTCTTTGATTGTTCCCAGGTGTGTTTTGTTTGCAAATGACCACTTGTGTATTTAAACCGCAGTTTTTCTTGTGTTCCTTGTCGAGTCTTGTCCTACATGGATTTTATGTTTGGTGCATTCATTCTGTTACCTGGTTCTCTGTTCTCTGTGTTGGATTTGTTATTATGTTTTATTATGTTATTAAACTCACTGCATTTGGACCCAGCTCTCCTTTGTTTTTGAGTTCACTCTACTTAACAGATATATATACTCTTAATTTTGTACAGTATATTTTGTCCACTCTTGTCTCATTACGCATTCTTCACTTTTTTGTTTATTACTCTGTAGTATCTGAAAAAAAGCCATTTAAACTGAGCTTGCTTGATAAAAGTCAACAAAGAAAGCAACAAAAAATAAACTAAGCAAACGATATATAAGCAGATTTATGCCAGTATATATTAATTTATCTAAGTACATTAGTCAATTGCTGGAATATATGATTGAATAGCTTTTGAAAAAGTGCCCATTCCAGACATGAAGTCAGTACAAAAAGTCTCAGCTCATACTCCTTTCTTCACCCTCTCTTTCTAACCTCTCTTCATCCCACTTTTAGAATTTCGATAACTTTATCTGGCCTGATTTTCAGAGGTTTGCCATCCTACTTTAGCTTTTCTTCCACATAGTCTTTATCTTTGTTTATGTTAAAACGAATGCATTCCCTTTGCTTGACCTTTCCTCTCTCTTCTGCTCTCCTCCATCCATCTTTCCCCCCCTCCTTCTCACTTCCACTTTTTCCATTTTGCATTCAGCCCTCTACGGACCCCCCCCCCCCCCTTTCTTTCAGCGACAGAGCCCTATACTGCAGGATGACTTCATCTAGTCTAATTTCTGGGTTGTAATAAGCTGTAAATGGCGAGGCTGCCAGGGCCTGTATAGGAATTAATAAGAGCTAATAAAGCATGCCTGTGGGGGCAGCAGCCTGTCTTTAAGTAAACATTATGACTTTTCCAGGGGGGCTGTTTGCAGCGTAGCGTGGGGCTGCTAAGGGACTGGGCTCTGGCTTGATGAATCATGAAGCCATGGGATAGATAATTTGCTCCTTGATTCTACACCAGTGGGGATAATAAAGCCTCTCTGCTTTGACTGTCTGATTGGATAGGCAAGTGTGTGTGTGTGTGTGTATGTGAACATGAATCATGTGTATCTGGTAAATTTTGGTTTGAGGAGTAACTGACACTGTCCCATAGGAAAGAAATGTCATGAACCTTTTTTTTCTTTTGCTTCTCCTGATCCTAAGAGCCAAGTGATCTCACATGCATCTCCTCTCAAATTTCAGAAGATTCACTAAGACGCCAAAGTCTGCAACTAGAAGTCAATATGTCAACATGAACCTCAAAATTTCTTATTAATGAATAATATGAAATAATCATAGAATAAATAATAGTAATAAAATTAAATGTTATATATAAATTTTGTATAAGTTGTTTAAAAAAAACCTTAAACATAACATAACATAACATAAGCAATGTTGTAAAAAAAATTTAAATTAACAAACATTAATAACAAAAATTTACATATTTTTTAAATCATTTATAAAAAATTATAGAATAAAAAATATATTTTTTTTATAAATAAATTGTTGTAAAAGTAGTTTAAACAAAAAATGCCAATGTTGTAAAAAAACTGAAAATAAATAATTAATAATAACAAACATGAATCATTTTAATAATGAATGTTTAAATAGTTTATAAATAATAAATGTGACTTTTATGCTTAAACAAGAAAAAATATTTAAGATATATTCTCTAAAAAACACAATTTAATATACTTCATGCTTTATAGTATTTACATTTATCTTGTTAAATAATGTTCAGTCAAGTCAAGTCGTCACCTTTTTTTATATAGCGCTTTTTACAATGCCGATTGTTTCAAAGCAGCTTCACAGTGTTAAACAGGAAAACAATGCAACAGAATCTGATTCGGCTGTACAACCGCTCTGGAGAAAACGGTGATGTCATCCAGCTCATTTCAATTATCATATAGTGTCAATGCGGGCAGATCAGTAATATAGTTGAATATTTAGTGTCCCCAACTGAGCAAGCCAAAAGCCAAAGTGGCAGAGGCGACGGTGGCAAGGAACCAAAACTCCATCAGGTGACATAATGGAGAAAAAAACCTTTGGAGAAACCAGGCTCAGTCGGGGTGCCAGTTCTCCTCTGGCCAACGAACAAACAGTGTATGATTATGATTCTGGCAACATTACAGGTCAGAAGTCATATTAGATCGGAATATTCGAAAGATTCGAGTCAACACACCTGAGACGGGTTTTTTGAGGATGTCGTGTCGATGAGGCATTTATTAGATCGGAATATTCAAAAGATCGGAGTCATCACGCCGGAGACGGGTTTATTGAGGATGTCGTGTCGATGAGGCATTTATTAGATCGGAATATTCGAAAGATCGGAGTCATTACGCCGGAGACGGTTTTTTTGAGGATGTCGTATCGATGAGGCATTTACAGAGTGGAGTCTGATTGACACGGTCTCTGCAGACATTTCAGGGATGCGTTGGTCATGTCTAGGTGCAGGTCCGCCATCTGATCTGGACAAAATACTACTTTATTATTATTGTTTGCAGTGTGAAAATCCAAGTCTCATGAGCTATTATTTATTTATTTTTTTTGTGTGTAAGATCAACTGTTGATGTATAGTCAGAGTAGAGCTGTTAGATGTATGTGGGTCTCTGTAGTTGTAAGCAAGCCGGTGTTCAGAGGTGAACAGTACCTGTTGTGAGTTACTGTGGTACTGAGATGTGACAGGTACTGAGGTGTGCTCCAAGTCCCTGGAGAGATGAGCGCGAGACCCCCCCCCCTAAAAGCCTTAGCAGCCTTACCATAGCTATGTTTTATCTCAGTCAATGCAAGCATTGTGTGTGTATGAGATGGAGAGGAAAAGAGAAAGACGGGCAGGCTGGATGCTTTGCATCAGCTAAGGAAACCCTCTTACTTACTCCTCAGCTTCCTGAACTTCACATTCACACATCACAAAACACAACAGTGTGTGCACACAAACACTGGATGGAGAATGGGGGGCGAGGAGGTGTCTCTCCTCCCACACACTTCCAGATGCTCAGTGTGCTGTCAGATTTGAGAATGGCGTGTGGCTCTCGAGTTTTTTCACATACTGTAGGTTGAGTTTTCACTGTAGTGAATATTATGTTTAATGGTACCTTAAAGTTATGGGTACAGAAAAAAAATAATTTAACATACCTCTGTTACTGCTTAGTATTAAAAAAAAAGACTTTTGGGGCATGTTGGGGTATGTTGCAGCCTATTATAGCCTTTTCAACAAAATGTAACAAATGTTATTTTTATGAATTATTTTTTTTGTATATATCTATATACCTCACCAAGGCTGCATTTATTTGATAAAATACTGTAAAAAATAGTAATATTGTAAAATATTTATTAGAATGATCTCTAAAGTCTCTTGTGACACTAAAGCCTGGAGTAGTGGCTGCTCAAAATTCAGCTTTGCCATCACAGAAATAAATTACATTTTAAAATATATTAAAATTGAAAACAGTTATTTTAAATTATAGTAGTATTTCACAATATTTCTGCTTTTAGTGTATTTTCAATCAAGTAAAATTAGCCTTGGTAAGCGAGAGATTTCAAAAACATAAAATCATTAAAATATTATTTCAAACTTTTTACCTGCAGTTTTTATGTTTATATTAATATTGCTATACTTTATACAATGCTATATTTTGCAGCATTGACACTGTTATTGAACTGAATGGAATCAACATTGAACTGACTCTGAAGTGAATTAAACTGAAGTGAATAACGACAGTATTGTCTTCTTTAGAGCTGCTTATAGCTGATTTAAACTAATTTCATAATTTGAACTTTACACAGTTGTACTGAATGCACTTAACTGACTTTTGTCACTATGAAACTATTGTCTTTTTTAGAGTTTCCTGTTTATCACTGTAAAGCTTCTTTGAAACAATCTGTATTGTATAAAGTGCTATATAAATAAAGGTGACTTGACATAATTTACAAAAAATAAAAATAATAAATAAAAGAAATGATAATATAAAATAATATATTTTAAATTATATATATATATATATATATATAAGTTTGTGTTTACATAATATATGTGTGTGTGTACTGTGTATAATTATGTATATTTGAATACACACATACATGTATATATTTAAGAAATATTTGCATGTATATACTGTATATATATATTTATATCATTTATATTATATATAAATATAACAAATTTTTCTTAAATATACATGCATGTGTGTGTGTATTTATATATACATAATAATTATATAGCCTACAGTACACACACATATATTATGTAAACAAACTTTTATTTTGGGTGCGATTAATCACGATTAATCCATTTGACTGTACTAATAGTGCTTGTCTGTCTGTGTGACTGACTGTAAATGTCTTGTCTGTGTGACTGACATACACGACTTGTGTGCACAGAGAGAATTTTTTCAGTTTAACACGTTAAAAATATTTAGTATGGAGTTCTCTTTCGTGCTTGAACAAACAATAACACAGAATTATGCCAAAATGCCCGTTTTATTGAGTATTCTCATAAGAGCGGTCTTAAATTAGTTAAATAACGTCTTAAATGAACTTATAGAGTTGTGAGAAAATGAGGTGCACGTCAGACTCACATCATGTTCGGCAGCTGCAGATCTTAAAGTGACAGAAGCCACTAGTGCTGTCTGTGATTAATGTTAATCAAAGGACTAGGATTGGGTACCGAAACCTGTACCTATATAACCGGTATGTAACCGGACCGAATCAGAACGCAGATTTCGGTGCCTCATTTCGGTGCCACTTAAATTCAAACGTGCTTTCGCCGCTTTGGCTGGCGCCATGCCAGAGACAGACACGCTCAGCGCTTGTCACATATCACAACTATTCAGTGTTTTCAACCACATCATGTTTATTTTATGTTCCAGACATTTAAATGCACATACGTAGCCTACTAGCAAAAAATACACACTGATGTATATGGAAGCGGCAATAACAATGCTTTCAGTTATAATTTGACTACGTGTCTTATTTATATCAGATACACAGTATATAGTAACTATATAGTTTACTCTATTCTTCTCCCACTTCACCGGTCACTTACTTTCATGTATTTCGTGATACGTGGATGAATTTAAGTGTTTATCCGTTTAAGTTGTTTAAGTGTAAATCCAACAGATCCGATTTTCTGAATTGCGGCGCAAACTAACATGGTGGCGCCCATCGAGCATTATAGATCAACTAACACACATTCACTTACACATATTTGAAAATCAGAATATCAGATAGTTCATGACATAGTTAACAAGTTTGTGAATATTTTGAATAAAAAAGAAAATAAATAAAACAAAACGAAATAAACAAAATAAAATAAAACGAAATAAAACCGATACATCTGTCATATAGCACTATTGCGGCTGCTGTGTGTCATGTGAGAAGCATGACGCGTCGCCATGGAAACGATAAGGCGATGCGTTCTAAAATATTTAGCCAGAGAATATGGTCATATTTCTGCAAAATAATGCTGAACCTTGAAGCTGGTTTGTAGCATACCAAGAATACCAACTACTTTGCTGTTATTAGTACTGTAACTGTTATTTAGTGTTAAATTAGGCCTATTGTAATTGGGTTAGGTGGCTTAGGTTTTACTGTGAATTTGTTAAGTAAATTGTGTTTTGTATCTATTTATATTTATATATTTAAGTATACTTTAAACTTTTAATAAATTGTTCAATTTAAAGGATTTTTTAAAAAAAATTTCAATAAAAAAGCCATTCTTTAATGTCATCCACCATTGTTCTGTGGCTCTTTTTTTTTAAAGTATCGGTTCAGGTACCATTTAGGCACCGGTACTGTTTTAAAAGTATTGGTTTGGCACCGGTATCGTAAAAAACCCAAACGATACCCAACCCTACAAAGGACAAAGGTAACAGAGAAAATTGTAGCTTTAATAAGAATCAGTGTATATTTAATTTATAATTTAACCAGCAGCCATATCACCCTGTAGCCCAAGACTGGTTTCCCACTGAAGCTAAGCAGGGTTGAGCCTGGTTAGTACCTGGATGGGAGACCTCCTGGGAAAACTAGGTAGCTGCTGGTAGAGGTGTTAGTGAGGCCAGCAGGGGGTGCTCACCCTGTTGTCTGTGTGGGTCCTAATGCCCCAGTATAATGATGGGGACACTATACTGTCAGAAAGCACCGTCCTTCGAATGAGACGTTAAACCGAGGTCCTGAC
This sequence comes from Coreius guichenoti, assembly GCA_039654105.1. Taxonomy (NCBI): domain Eukaryota; kingdom Metazoa; phylum Chordata; class Actinopteri; order Cypriniformes; family Gobionidae; genus Coreius; species Coreius guichenoti. Next base: position 12,781,378 of record CM077189.1, read on the forward strand.
TCTCTGTGGTCATTAAATATCCCAGGATGTCCTTCGAAAAAGAGTAGGGGTGTAACCCCGGCATCCTGGCCAAATTTTCCCATTGGCCATCATGGCTTCCTAATCATCCCCATATACTGATTGGCTTCATCACCCTGTCTCCTCTCCACCAATAAGCTGGTGTGTGGTGAGCGTTCTGGCACAATATGGCTGCCGTCGCATGATCCAGGTGGATGCTGCACATTGGTGGTGGTTGAGGAGATTCCCTCCTTCTATATGTAAAGCGCTTTGAGTACCCAAAAAAGCACTATATAAATGTAACAAATTATTATTGTTTATTATTATTATTATTATAATTTATGCAGTTAAGACTGTAAAGTGTTTGATAACTATTCAATTTCTATATATTTCTTAACTGTTAGACAGGTTACTTTATCCACCATTTCAGTTTCATTGCAAACCCTTTAGGCTTTTACCTTGTGAGTTTTCATTTAATTTGTCTGTGTTAGGCCCTAAATGAAGTTTGAAGAGTTTGGAAGTTTTCAAGCAAAGAGCTGAACTTGCATTTTCCCCTTTTCATTTGTCTCAAATGAAAACACAACTGAAAAATCTAATGAAAGTCTTTAGGATTTGAGTGTTTGATTAGAGATGGAGCTAAATTCTGCAGGACAGTGGCCCTTCAAGACCAGAATTGCCCATCCCTTGTCTAAGAGAATAAAGCATGCAAACCATCAGACAGGAGCTCAGTGGTATAGCATGGAAATGAATCTTGTCAGGAGCATTTGCGAGAGGACTACACAACAAAAACTTCTCTGCTCTGGGGGAAGAATAAAGATGAGAAAGCTACTCCTTCATTTGCAATGTCTTTTGGGTCTCTTATTCTCTGTATCTCTGCACTCGCTCTCTCTCTCAGCTTACAAACGTGGGGCAGAACAAACAAACAAACAAGGCAGCTAATAAGCCAAGGAGCCGGTGCTCACAAGAGGTTTGGTATTGTTGTGTGTTCTTTATTCCGTTCTTATCTACTGAGCAACAAACGCAAAAAGAGGGACCATGTAAGCATTAAGATTACATCATTGTGCAATTGTTACCCAGGAATGTAAGACGTGGCGGGCTCAATCAGCAGTGAAAGTCATTCCCGGTCCCTCTCCAGCTCCTCTAAAACATCTTAAGTGGAAAAGGTTGTAGAAAAAGGAAAGCTAATCTTATTAGTGCACAGTGCTCAACGCCCACCGATGGACCACAGTGCTGGGACAAGGGAGCTTGGCTTTGCTCATCCTTGAAACAACCCATTTTCCCTCCTACACATTCCTGCTTTGCCTCACCATTAGATAATTTCCACCAATATGAGCACTTACATGTAGCTGGTTATGTGGTAATGGATCACTAAGATTAATATAATTTTATATTTGAATCATTAATTTTATATTTTTATTTTAATGCATATTTCATTTTAAAATATTTTAATTTTTAAACAATTTGTTATGTTATATACTTTACATACATACTATTAAACCAATTTAATTCTACATATTACATTAAAATACATTTTAATTGTATTTTTTGAACTTTTTGTTTTTTAAACTTTAATGTTAGTGCATATTTTCTGGCAGCACCTGGCAGCTGGCACCAAATTTCCATTAGGATCAGTGTATTTATCAAGATAAATGAATAAATACACTGATATAGTTAGTTATATATTTGTCTTTATTTATGTATGAAGGATTTTAGTTTTTAGAATTTAACTACAGTTTAAAAAAGTTTGTGTGTGTGGAATGGTTACTAGCTCTCAGTGTCCTATTTGAAATCAACCTAGTATCATGTACCCACTAAACCCAAAAGCTGTTTGTTTGACCTTTAATTTAAACTCTAATCTTCTCACCTGCACGTCAGAGACCCTGAATCAAGCATAAATCTCACTGTATAGAAACTGACTTGAGCTTATGAGAAATATGCAACTTAGTATGAGAAGCAAAACCTGTGGAGGCAACTTATGTTTGCATGATGCCAAGGTGAAGGGGAAAACCCTTCGAAGTAAACATTCAAATTTCAATCAAGCACGTTAATGACTCAAATTGTATTTGGGGTGCATGACTTTGAAGTACCATTCACAGCTGACTTTCAACTCCCTGCTTTTGTCAGCAGAGCGTATAATTTATGTTAAATTGATTTGCTTAATGTGCTTAAAATAAGAATATTTTTCTTTTGGAGAAGGCTGAATTGCGGTATTTTAAACCTGGTTAATCGCTTCTCTTTTTGTGAGAAAGGATTATGGGCCAGCACGCAGAATGAAACACCCTTTCTCTTTCCCACAGCTAATTGGGTGTGGGACTCTGTCAGTACAAGGAATAAGCATTAATATGAGAATTTACATTTATTTTGGGAAACAACTGCCACAAAACAGTGGTTTTAATGCATTCTATTGTGAGATGATTGTATGGGGCAAATGAACATGACAGAATAGCCTACTGACCACATAATCAGTAGGAAAGATGTTAAATCTCCTTAGAATCAAAATTTTTCTCTATTTAATCTTAGACCTTTTGTTTCAGACGAGATCTCAACCACGTCTCAAACTGTGCTCAGATTTTCCAGAAAAGCAAATCTGAGATTTCAAAATGAAATCAAGAAGGAAATATCACAAATGAGATTCATATTTCAGTTGTTTCTCCTAAGCAGTAATTAAAGGCCCACCGAAGTGCCCTGAAACGCGCAGCATTATTCAATGTGTTGACATAATTTCCCCTGAAACAGGAAGACAGGGCGGGACATATCAAGCAGCTCCTCCCCTTTTTTCAAACAGCCAATAGCGTTTTGTTTATATCACAGTTTGACTAGAGACTTTCAGCTTGGTAAAGCCACAGTTTCCTCCTAATCTCTAACCGTTTCTCATCATAATCTCCTCTATATCGCTTTGAAATTCAGCATTCTGTGCAGAATTCAAATGTGTCCGATATGTTTGTTGTCTGCGCTGACTCGCTCATGTGAACCGCTCTGTGCTCTTGTGTCTCTGGACCGGAGCAGACTGTGTGTGTGTGCGCTGTAAGGCTGAACGATTTTGGAAAATAATCTAATTGCGATATTTTTTTTTTACCAATATTGCGATTATTTTTTATCGACAAACAATAAATCATTGTATGGTAGGGGTGGGAATCTTTAGGCACCTCGAGTTCCGATCCAATTCCGATTCTGGGAGTCACGATCCGATTCCAAAACTATTCTTGATCTTTTTTTTCTTATTATTTATTTTATTAATAAAACAAAATCTTTTTATTATTTTTTTTATTTAATTACATATGTAATTATAAGTACTTTTTAAAATAATTACACATGAAAAAAAATAATTAAAACAAGTGCATGATAAGAATTTTAAATATATAAACTAATATAGCTTCAAAACATAAAAGCTAGTAAATAATAAAGAGGAACAAAAAACATTTTACAAGCAATAAACAAAGAGTGCTTTCAGTATTTTAGTGTGGCCTGGCTGAACGTTTTCCATTCATCTTTACAGCTGTTTGATTATTATGATGACATCATAGACAGTGGGAGATCTAATAAGCTACATTCACACTAATGCACAGATCTCTTTTGAATTATAAGATGTGGTTTGTCCTGTCTATTCAATCCCTTAAGTCTTGACATAACTGTCTGTGTTTAAATTAATTTCGAGATGCAAGTACATTTAACCACGTACACCGAGCCTCTCACAGACGCATGCGCGAGCGCTCTTCACAAAGCGCACGTCAGTATTTGAAATTGAAAGCAGACTTCTGTCAGTGAGTTTCATATTTTTAATATATAAGCCCACTGCATTCCAAACGACATAAACGATGCCTTCGTAGAGCATTTGTAAGGAAAATACCGGCGGGCGAGCCCGCGCACTACAACAGTAACATCAACCAAAGCGCGTTTCTTACACTCGCAGCGCATATCCTGTTCAATGAACCCGCGAAGGTCATTGTAATTCGTTTCAACCTTTCCGAAATTTATGAAAGATTATCTTACGGAAGGTTCAAGTGGTGTGATTGTGTGTGAGGAATTGGAAGCCATCAGAATACGGGTGTTTCTACACGCAGCGCCATTGCGCACCTGCGGTTAAAAACTAAGCTCAGAATCGTTAGAGAGAGAATCTTTTCTCCCACCCCTATTGTATAGTATGACCAACAAAATATTACATAGATTAAACATAAACTGTTCTGTTGCGTAGCGTAGCGTGCCAAGTTGATGCTTCCTCAGAGCTGACTGCTTTACTCTCGCGTGTCACGTGACCAGAGTGTAATCGCAGCCTTGCGGTTAAAAAATCATTAAAATCATTTTGTCATATAGCTATAATATCGCAAATGAGATTAATTGTTCAGGCCTAGTGCGCTGCTAAACTAACGTGAAACCAGACTTCATTCGCCTCAACTGAAAGCATATTTACACTGTCTGAATCGTTCCCTATCCGCTATATAGTGCACTATGTGCCATTCACCATGTAGAAAATAATAAATGTGTGAACAAGTGACTGATTTCAACCGCAGCTTCAGCGTCTATTTAGGGGGCGGGACGCTTCCGATTCTAGAGAGCATTTGATTGGACAGAAGATGTGATGTGAAACTGAAGTCCGAGGTGATGTCATAAAAATCTGTGGTCCATTTTAGCGGAAGTGAGAGACTGTAAATTTTGAATGCTTATATCTTCTAAATGAGAATTTTGTCATTGTTTTGGAACACACCAGCTTATTCATAACCTTAAGGCTAACATATTCATACTAAAAGCTAAAAAGCTTAAATTTTGATTTCAGGGGGCCTTTAAATTAAATGGAGACTGAATGGAGGCTTTTGCTTTAGTCTCCTGCTTGTCAGATTTTTCTCCTCAGAATACGTTTCTAGTAATCTCACACATATTCCAGAGAAGAGCTCAGCAAAGTATCAAACTATGCTCCAAAAGACTAGCTAAATATGTCAGATATTGTCTCATTTTTTTTTTTTTTTTTTTTTTAAAGAAGCATCTGGAACAAAGCTTGTACTTTTCTTGACTTTTCCTGAGTTATGAAAGAGCAATAATATTTTACTCTGGAATCAGTTTTGCACCTACAGTTTATGTTGGATTAGGGTTAAATAAAGTGATGAAAAAGTGGGAGAAAAATGTTAGTAAGGGGGAGTTGGGTGAAAAAGCATGAAGAACAAGGAATTTGGAAACACCTATGGAATGAGATGGCACAGGCCAGGTCAATGGGATTATGAGTGAAAGGGTCTCGGTCTTAATTGGTGCAGATGACTGGCCAGCCGCCTCATAGAGCACACAAAAGACAAGTCAGCTATGCTTGAGTGGACACAAGCTTGCTGTATTTGCTTGTCCACAGGAATGTGTATGTCCCGATCTCTCTCCACATGTTCCCTTCCCTTTTACCATTACTTTTTCAGTCCATGTCAACAGTTTACCTCATCATTTTCCTCTTTCACTCTTTTCCACTTCTCTTTTCTTGGGATTTGAGGAAGATAAACTGAGAAGGGAACATTCTCTCTCTCTCTCTCTCTCTCTCTCTCTCTCTCTCTCTCTCTCTCTCTCTCTCTCTCTCTCTCTCTCTCTCTCTCTCTCTCTCTCACACACACACACCTGTATTTACATAGTGCTTTATACAATACAGATAGTTGCAAAGCAGCTTTACAGTGATAAACAGGAAAGATAATGATCAATGATGCAAATAGATTTCAATTCTGCAGTAAAGCAGCCCTAAAAAGACAATAGTGTTATAATTCATCTGAAGTCAGTTCAGTGCTGATTCAGTTTGGTTTAAGAACTGTGTAAAGTTAGATTATGGATTGAGTTCAGTTTAGCTATAAAGCAGTGATGTCATAATCCAGCTCAGTTCAGTTCTTATCCAATAGTGTCAGTGCAGTCAAGTCAATAATATTGCTGAATATTACAGTTTTTTTAAATTGCTTACACACTAAAAGTGGTACTTTAGGCCCACTCAGTGAAACCATTCACTCATATACCTAATCTTCAGACCAAGTCTGCACATTATCTGCTTTAAACTCAGTTTGCAATTGTAAAACAAACTAACAATTGCAATTGCAAAACTCTAAATACAGTTCTCTCATGTTATTCAAAACTAACAGCTCTTGCTTTTCATTTGGGGAAACACTGCCATTTAAATGCCACATTCATTTACCGATTACCTACACCTAGTGATCATGCTTGAAAACACTTGTACATAATTTGTTCACTTAAAAAATCAAATCTCAATGTTTTGAGAAATAAATAAATAATTTTTACCCCTTTGCATTTCTATTTAAATTGTAAATATACCTAATTTGATCAAATCAAAACAAAACTAATTTAATTTTTACCCTTGCGTTTCTGTTTATTTTGTAAGTATATACTGAATATCCATATACTGTCACATGTATGTTCTGTTCATGTTTGAGTTTCTTTGTTTATCCTCTAGTCTGTTAATTACCCCAGGTCTCTCCCTGTTTGTTTCTATGGTTTCTAATTGATTGAGTTAGTTCAGTTCAGTTGTGTTTTATTAATTATCTCATCCAGGGTTTGAAACTAACCTTTTCACTCACCGGCCAATTTGGCTACTAAATTTTTAAGTTACCGGCCATTCAGAACTTCTACTAGCCGAAAAAAAGAAAAGAAAAAAGAAATAAACCAGATTAACTACGTCACAGTTTATATATATAAGATGTGACGTAGTTAATCTGGTTTTTTTTTTTTTTTTTTTTTCGGCTAGTAGAATTTAAGCTAGTAGAAGTTCTAAATACATCCCCGGCCATAGTGCGCTTTCAGTACTGCACCCAATCGTGACATATACAAGTCGTCACCTTTATTTTTAAAGAGCTTTATACAATACAGATTGTTTCAAAGCAGCTTCACAATAGTAACAAATTCAAATTCTGCTGAAGTCATTTCAGTGTTGATTCAGATCAGTTCAATAACTGTAAAGTTCATCAATTGTACGATTGTGCATGCATACTGTATATACAGTGTATTTGTGCACATGCATGTACGTGTGAGTGCTATGACAAACTCCTGTGTGTACATTGAACAAGCAAAAGACACAAAATAATAGTGTTTTACATTTTTCACATCTGTGTGTAGTTTGGCGTGTATATGGCTAGTCATTTGATTTTTGTGTGTAGAGTTACTATAAAAAAAACAGTTAAAATAGTTCAATGAAGTAAAGTAAATAAAGTGTTTGCTTTTGCAAGAAATATGTGATGTTTTGCATGTTGTGTGCATGTTTTGTGGCTTTGTGTGTAGAGTTTAGAGAAAAGGAGCCATAGTTTGAGAAATTGCGTGTAAGCATTTAAAAAAAAAAAAACTGTAAGTGTCCTCAATTAAGCAAGCAGAGGTGACCATGGCAAGGAACCCAAACTCGATCACGTGACAGAATGGAGAAAAAAACCTTGGGATAAACCAGGCTCAGTCGGGGGACCAGTTCTCCTATGGCCAAACAAACAAACATGGTGTGAATGTGATTTCCGGCTGCATCACAAGTCAGACTGTGGATTGATATCATTAAAAATATTTCATCCAGCTCCTTCTGATCCATCAGAACCATCCAGATACATCATGTGGGCATTTGGTGGGAGGGAGTTGAAGCTGGCCAAAGGGGTCTGTGCAGAGGACTTGTGTGGTTCTCGTGGTCTTTGTTGAGGTTCTGTGCAAAGGGCTTTCTAGTCAACAAGACCTTGTTGACTAGAAAGCCCTTTTCCAAAGAAGCGGGGGATCTGTCCCTAGGGCTAGTTGTTGTGGTCTCCTCTGACACACACACACACACACACACACACACACACACACACACACATGTTGGGTTTCCATGTTTTATGGGGACTTTCCATAGACATAATGATTTTTATACTGTACAGACTGTATATTCTATTCACTAACTCTAACCCTTACCCTAAACACAACCCTCACAGAAAACATTCTGAATTTTTACATTTAAAAAACAAAACAAAACAAAAAAACAGCAACATAATTTTCCCCATGAGGAAAACAGAAAGCCATGTTTGTATTTTAAAATTTGGAAAATGTTCTACTCTGTGCAACAGATTGCTAAATTCCAGCACAGCCTTTATCTCCCATTACCGGCTAAAAAAAAAAAAAAAAATACAAGTTGAAACCCAAACTCTTGATAACTGCATGGTTGTTTTGTTGTTGTTGTTTTTTTTTTGGCAATCCAGGATTGTTAACAGATGTTGTGTTGGGCTGAAAGTGAACACACACTCAAGTGGTTGAGAGAAAAATCCCTAAACAAACAGAATTAACTGTGTTTGCCGTGTCTCCCCCCCCCCCCCCATTCATCGTGGTTACACCCCTTCTCTGGAGATTCAAGCACATCAAACTTGAACAGCTGTGTTGTAAATCCCAGACAGCTACTTCTACAGTGGGGAGAACAAGTATTTGATACACTGCCGATTTTGCAGGTTTGCCCACTTACAAAGCATGTAGAAGTCTGTAATTTTTATCATAGGTACACTTCAACTGTGAGAGACGGAATCTAAAAAAATCCAGAAAATCACATTGTATGATTTTTAAGTAATTAATTTGCATTTTATTGCATGACATAAGTATTTCATACATCAGAAAAGCAGAACTTAATATTTGGTACAGAAACCTTTGTTTGCAATTACAGAGATCATACGTTTCCTGTAGTTCTTGACCAGGTTTGCACACACTGCAGCAGGGATTTTGGCCCACTCCTCCATACAGACCTTCAGGTATCGGGGCTGTCGCTGGGCAATACGGACTTTCAGCTCCCTCCAAAGATTTTCTATTGGGTTCAGGTCTGGAGACTGGCTAGGCCACTCCAGGACCTTGAGATGCTTCTTACGGAGCCACTCCTTAGTTGCCCTGGCTGTGTGTTTCGGGTCGTTGTCATGCTGGAAGACCCAGCCACGACCCATCTTCAATGCTCTTACTGAGGGAAGGAGGTTGTTGGCCAAGATCTCGCGATACATGGCCCCATCTATCCTCCCCTCAATACGGTGCAGTCATCCTGTCCCCTTTGCAGAAAACCATCCCCAAAGAATGATGTTTCCACCTCCATGCTTCACGGTTGGGATGGTGTTCTTGGGGTTGTACTCATCCTTCTTCCTCCAAACACGGCTAGTGGAGTTTAGACCAAAAAGCTCTATTTTTGTCTCATCAGACCACATGACCTTCTCCCATTCCTCCTCTGGATCATCCAGATGGTCATTGGCAAACTTCAGACGGGCCTAGACATGCGCTGGCTTGAGCAGGGGGACCTTGCGTGCGCTGCAGGATTTTAATCCATGACGGCGTAGTGTGTTACTAATGATTTTCTTTGAGACTGTGGTCCCAGCTCTCTTCAGGTCATTGACCAGGTCCTGCCGTGTAGTTCTGGGCTGATCCCTCACCTTCCTCATGATCATTGATGCCCCACGAGGTGAGATCTTGCATGGTGCCCCAGACCGAGGGAGATTGACCGTCATCTTGAACTTCTTCCATTTTCTAATAATTGCGCCAACAGTTGTTGCCTTCTCACCAAGCTGCTTGCCTATTGTCCTGTAGCCCAGCCCAGCCTTGTGCAGGTCTACAATTTTATCCCTGATGTCCTTACACAGCTCTCTGGTCTCGGCCATTGTGGAGAGGTTGGAGTCTGATTGGATTGGAGTTTGATTGAGTGTGTGGACAGGTGTCTTTTATACAGGTAACAAGTTCAAACAGGTGCAGTTAATACAGGTAATGAGTGGAGAACAGGAGGGCTTCTTAAAGAAAAACTAACAGGTCTGTGAGAGCCGGAATTCTTACTGGTTGGTAGGTGATCAAATACTTATGTCATGCAATAAAATGCAAATTAATTATTTAAAAATCATACAATGTGATTTTCTGGATTTTTGTTTTAGATTCTGTCTCTCACAGTTGAAGTGTACCTATGATAAAAATTACAGACTTCTAGATGCTTTGTAAGTAGGAAAACCTGCAAAATCGGCAGTGTATCAAATACTTGTTCTCCCCACTGTATATTCATATAGTAACCTACTCATGTTACTTAGAAAACAATTAGAATATATATATATATTTTTGATAATTACAGCAGTTTAATTAAGATGGATAACTAATCATTTTCATTAATTATAGCTAAATTGTCAACATTTAATTGAAATTTGTGATTTTAATTCAATCTAAATACTTATAAAGTAATTGTTGTTGTGCAGTTTTATTTTATTTTGTATACTGTACTATTTATATAATTATATTTTAACTTTTTTAACCACTGTGGAAAAATGTAATTTGTGTTTTTTTTTTCTGTATGGAGTTGGAAATTTGGAAAAACACAGTCATTTTCAGTGTATGGACTAATTAATTGATTGTTGTTAATTGTGTGTTATTTGTTAATGAGGTTTATTGTTGTTGATTTAAATGTTTTTTTTCTCAGACCACTGACCTCTGACCTTTTCCTCACTTGTTACCCTGCAGGCATCCTGTCTTGATGAGGTACTGAGGAATGCACAGTTGTCATGGAAACCCAGTCCCAGACCAGTTCTGCAGCAGAGAAGAAGAAGAGAGTGGAGACCATCGTAGCCACCAAGAGCGCGTCCACCCGTGCAGACATCAGTGAGAAGGCCGTGGCTTCCAGCACTACCTCCAATGGTATAGCTTCAGTACTTCAACTTCAACCTTCTTTTCTAATTACTTGTCAAGCTCAGTCTTCTATTCTCCATTCATTGTGTCTTTTTGAATTGTTTAAAGGTGAAGTGTATAATTTTAATGTTAAAATACGAAGACTGACGAAGGGGGGGGGGGTGCAAAACAAGTTCAGAGTAAAACAACTCAAAGATGTAAGCAAGTTAAAATAGCATTGTTGCTTCAGCAGATTTTTTTTTTTGTTAACCCTATCTGTTAGGGTTTTGTTAACCCTAGGGTAGAGTTTAATGTAGATGCTGTGTTAATTTTTAAACACAATAGAGCATTAACCTCTTAGTACCACTCACCGCACATTTCTCCAAGCTGCCATGATACATACAACAACCACAGTAATAAAACGTTGCCAGATTCAAATACATCTATTTAAAATAAACCTGAACGCACTTTTATTGCCAGTCACTGGACATTTCACTTGGAAAGCAAAACGTGCAAGCAGCAACAAAATCATGTAGTCTACAAACTCTAATCAGCTTGACCAAGAGGGTCCACCAGGTCAAAACCAGGTCTATCACCTGATAGTCTAGTTGATCTTACATCAGCTTTGGCCAGAGAATGACTTTAAATGACTAGCTTGGACCTGCAAGAAACTATAAAGCAACAGCCTGGATTATCTAAAAATCACATACAACCATCTTAAAATTGTATTAGCATTTTGTTTCTATCAATGTTGTGTTAAACACTCTCCTTCTCCACACAAAAAGTCACAAATGGTGTGCGGGTGTGTGTCTTGTTTGATGAGTGGTCTGATTTTTATACCACTCCACATGAAAGCCTCTGGTAATATGGCAGGAAGTCAAAAAAAAAAAAATCCTTTTTTTGTGGAGGAGGGCATTGTTAATTGCTCTTAGGAGCTCCCTCTCCATCTCTCTCTTTCTCACTGTTAGTCATTCCCAGATGGCCAGCTCTCTTTCATTAATTAGAGGGGGGCTGAGAGTTGGGAATGAACAGAGATGTGGGATAGAGCTTTACTGTTGTTGAAAAAGCATGGATGTAATTTGGCTTACTGATTGTGGATTTTTCTCTGTAATGCAAGCGTAATTACTTTTCCGAACAACATAAGGTTTGTCTTGGAAAGTTTGCTGCAGCGATCATCTGGCCGGGGTTCAGTCCCACACTCAGGGGAGAGACCCGGAGGATCACTTTTAAATGAATACCATCACCCTTGACACTCCATGGGACTCAAGTTTTATGTTCCACAAAAACGATTAAAAAGATGAAATAGTAGCCCATGACATGTCTTTTGTCTAGAGCGTTTTATGTTTCTGATATACAAAAGCATTTCTGATTTAGCATCAGTTTGACACTTTCAGATACCCTCAGAGACAATCTTGATAAGGTGTGCTTTATGATGTGTTTGCATGATTACAGAGCAAACTGTTTGTAGAACTTGTCTTCGAAGCAGAGTGTGACGGAAAATCTAACTAAATTGACATTCTGACAGTAGGCCAGTTTTTCATAGTTTTTTCATAAACTCTGATTCCAGTAAGAAGTCCTGACCGCAAGCTCTCAACAGACCATAATGAGCCATCCATCACAACAGACTCTAGACCTGCTTCCCGAAGGGCCTTACCTCAGCCATAAGATAGCTTACACATTCCTGGTGTGGTTATAATTACCCTTCATTCTCCTGGTCTCCCAATACTCATAACCTCTTATCTGATGTAACCTAAACCCCCGTCAACTTTAACCTGTGTCGCCCAGCCCGCCCCCCCCCCCCCACACACCAAGACTAACAAAAGGCAATTGTAAGCAACCCAACAGTGGCAGTGGCTGCTTGTCCCCCTTTTTTTACAGACCCAGGATTGGCCGGTGGAGGTGCAACATTAACCTTTTACCTCTAGATAAATGCTGAAACTGATCCTAGATCAGTCCAGGCACATCTGGAGGGTGTGCAGAAGGGGAAACCCCAATTAATATAGTGAGAATATGAAGTTGGAGTTTAGAAAAAGGATGAAATACAAGATTGCTAAAATGAATGATTTTGAGATAGAGTAGATTGTGGGCAGTAAAGAAATGCAGGTGTTTGATTAGATTACTGTAATATATTAAATAAATTAAAGATTTCTAGTTAAGAATTTTTAGAATTTCTAATTTCTATTTTTTAGGGATGTGAATAAATTAAAAAATGTAATTAATTATTCATACAATTTTTGTGGCAAATCATGTTAGCTGTGATTAATGACAAATTTATATATCATAAATAAATATTCTCATAAATGCATGTGTAGCTCTGAAATAGCCACAGTTATCCAAGTACAAGGTGGAGTCAAACCCATAACCTTGCCGTTGCTAGCACTATGCTTTACCTATTGAGCTACAAGAATATAATAATACCTAAAAATGCATCAAAATTTCTCTTTTCCCGTTTCGTTCTCCTTCACCCTAATACTTTTCTTCCTCTCCTATTTCTCTCACCACATGGCATAAAAGTTTGTGAAAAAGTTTCGCCGCAGTGTGTAATTGTGCAGGCTTGGTGGGGAGCATTCCCACATGGTTAGATAAAGACTGGCGCAGGCCTGCAAAGCATTCATCTGTGGACCGGCTCCCCTGGCCTGACAGCTCAAAGGAACCGACTGTGCCACCACAATGGCCTGATTGGTCTTCTTTGGAAGGGGTGAAGGGAAGGGGGCTTCCCTCCTCCTCAACTCACATCATTTGCTAGGCAGGTGGACCACAAAGTCCTCTGATTCTATTGTTGCTGCCAGGACCGTGAGAGGGAGAGTGAGAAAGAGAAAAAGAAAGAGAGAGAGAGATGTCCGTGCGCTTCAACTGAATAAACCCGGTCGTCATGGGATAATTTGTTAATTAAAAAAGGAGAAAGGGGCAAAAAGGCACCTGCCATTCAGAGCAAGAGAGAGAGAGATAGGGACAGAAAGAATAAAAGTCCAAAATTGTTTCGGGATTGTTGGTTTATCATACTTTTCATGGATGCCAGAGTGATGAAATGAACGAAAATGAAGGAAGCATGAAGAACTGAGGGAGGGAAGTAAGGAAGTAAGGGCACACAGAGGAAAAAAGGAGGGAAGACTTCGGAAGGTTGTCAGGCAAATAGTTTGAACTCGCGTTTTCACTGACTTGAGATGCGTTCACTGTAAACCGTGTTCGGGAAGCCTCTTTGAAACTTGTCAAGCTAGAGGCTACTAATAATTTAAAGTAGTTAAACTATACTATAAAAAATGCTTATAAGGTACTTATAAAAAATAACTACATTGAATCTATTGCAAAACATTGCCAAAAATTTATAAAACATCATTATTTATTTATTTTAATATATATATATATATATATATATATACATACAGTGGGGAGAACAAGTATTTGATACACTGGCGATTTTGCAGGTTTGCCCACTTACAAAGCATGTAGAAGTCTGTAATTTTTATCATAGGTACTCTTCAACTGTGAGTGACGGAATCTAAAACAAAAATCCAGAAAATCACATTGTATGATGAAGTAATTAATTTGCATTTTATTGCATGACATAAGTATTTGATACATCAGAAAAGCAGAACTTAATATTTGGTACAGAAACCTTTGTTTGCAATTACAGAGATCATACGTTTCCTGTAGTTCTTGACCAGGTTTGCACACACTACAGCAGGGATTTTGGCCCACTCCGCCATACAGACCTTCTCCAGATCCTTCAGGTTTCGGGGCTGTCGCTGGGCAATACGGACTTTCAGCTCCCTCCAAAGATTTTTTATTTGGTTCAGGTCTGGAGACTGGCTAGGCCACTCCAGGACCTTGAGATGCTTCTTACGGAGCCACTCCTTAGTTGCCCTGGCTGTGTGTTTCAGGTCGTTCTCATGCTGGAAGACCCAGCCACGACCTATCTTCAGTGCTCTTACTGAGGGAAGGAGATTGTTGGCCAAGATCTCGCGATACATGGCCCCATCCATCCTCCCCTCAATACGGTGCAGTCGTCCTGTCCCCTTTGCAGAAAAGCATCCCCAAAGAATGATGTTTCCACCTCCATGCTTCACGGTTGGGATGGTGTTCTTGGGGTTGTACTCATCCTTCTTCTTCCTTCAAACACAGCGAGTGGAGTTTAGACCAAAAATCTCTATTTTTGTCTCATCAGACCACATGACCTTCTCCCATTCCTCCTCTGGATCATCCAGATGGTCATTGGCAAACTTCAGACGGGCCTGGACATGCGCTGGCTTGAGCAGGGGGACCTTGCGTGCGCTGCAGGATTTTAATCCATGACGGCGTAGTGTGTTACTAATGGTTTTCTTTGGGACTGTGGTTCCAGCTCTCTTCAGGTCATTGACCAGGTCCTGCCGTGTAGTTCTGGGCTTATCCCTCACCTTCCTCATGATCATTGATGCCCCACGAGGTGAGATCTTGCATGGTGCCCCAGACCGAGGGAGATTGACCGTCATCTTGAACTTCTTCCATTTTCTAATAATTGCGCCAACAGTTGTTGCCTTCTCACCAAGCTGCTTGCCTGTTGTCCTGTAGCCCATCCCAGCCTTGTGCAGGTCTACAATTTTATTCCTGATGTCCTTACACAGCTCTCTGGTCTTGGCCATTGTGGAGAGGTTGCAGTCTGTTTGATTGAGTGTGTGGATTAACAGGTGCAGTTAATACAGGTAATGAGTGGAGAACAGGAGGGCTTCTTAAAGAAAAACTAACAGGTCTGTGAGAGCCGGAATTCTTACTGGTTGGTAGGTGATCAAATACTTATGTCATGCAATAAAATGCAAATTAATTATTTAAAAATCATACAATGTGATTTTCTGGATTTTTGTTTTAGATTCCGTCTCTCACAGTAGAAGTGTACCTATGATAA
Organism: Coreius guichenoti; assembly: GCA_039654105.1. Classification (NCBI taxonomy): domain Eukaryota; kingdom Metazoa; phylum Chordata; class Actinopteri; order Cypriniformes; family Gobionidae; genus Coreius; species Coreius guichenoti. The sequence continues at coordinate 12,796,826 of CM077189.1, forward strand.
AAATTACAGACCTCTACATGCTTTGTAAGTAGGAAAACCTGCAAAATCGGCAGTGTATCAAATACTTGTTCTCCCCACTGTATATATATATATATATATTTATTTATTTAATTTTTTTTTTTTTAAATATTTAATAAAATATTTAAAATATTAACATCAATTGTAATATTTCATATGTTTATAAATATTAGACCAGAACTGACTTTTTTATTTTCACTGGGAACTGGCTCTGGGACCTTGGTGAAAAGCAAGGTGCAAAGTTTAACATTACGGACAGGAAAATAATAATAATATATATATATATATTTGTTTTTGTTTGAAAAATTTTTTGTTTGTTTGTTTGTTTTATTTAGTGTAGCTATGTAGTCTTTTAAGACCACAAATTAGGTTTGGGCATATTTTGAGACTGCTGATAAGCCTTTATAGCACAGGAAAAAAGACGAGCTGATGAAAAGGATGAAAGGAGAGCCCGAGCAAACAGAAAGAGAGAGGCAGAAGTGACGTCCCTCTTTTTAGGCAGCTATTTAAATGATCAGCAGCAAATAGAGGCGAATGTCATCTGACAGAAATAAAGTTCCTGTTAGCAGCGTGGCCGGAAAGTAATTTACAGATAGTCTGTCCCGGCCCATCTTTGTGGCGTGCAGATAAGGGTTCATTTCAGCAGGCGGATAGCAGCCACTCTCCCTCGCTCTGGCCTATTCTGCGACACCTGTGATAACAGCTTGTGGAGCCTAATTGAAAATGGGGGCTCAAAATGGATTTTCTCCTTTCCTTTTCCTGTCTCTCTCCCTCTAAGAGCCGTTCATCCTGACGCTCCTTTCATTTTTCTGTCCCGTCCGACCTGCCCCCCCCACACTCGCTTTTTTCCGTTTGGTGCTGGGCTGTTACACTAACGGGGAATTATTGAATGGACGTGTGTGTGCGTATGGGGGGTAATTCTGGTATTCCCGAGAGGAAGGGTTTGGTAAATGTACTACGGGATAATTTTTCACACCGGTGTCAGCGTGGTGACAGCTGTATGATTCGTCTTATTAATGAAATCATTGATCACTTGATGGGACTCATAATCAACTGTTTCGACACTCTGTCCTGCTGTTCTCCACCTCCCTCGTGCACCCACCACCCTCCTCTCTCTCTCTCTCTCTCTCTCTCAGAAACTAGTATACATCAGTGCAAACATTTGTACGCTGTTCCTTGTTGATATCAGCGTTTTCGTAGCACAAGTAAAGCAGTGCTATTAGAACAAAGCTTGCTCAGGCTTCCTGTAACAGTGATTCACTTTTATTTTGTTTGTTTAGAGTTTTATATAGTTTAGATTTAGTTGGAGGTTTTAACAGAACAAATTTTTTTTTTTTTCCCCGTTTACTGAAGAAAAGTGAGTGGTGCTTGCCCATGCAAAACCTGCCACGATGATGCTATGGTGTTGTTATGTGGCTGTAAAGATGTTTTGAGTGGTTTTTACTACTTATACAGTGGGGAGAACAAGTATTTGATACACTGCCGATTTTGCAGGTTTGCCCCCTTACAAAGCATGTAGAGGTCTGTAATTTTTATCATAGGTACATTTCAACTGTGAGAGACGGAATCTAAAACAAAAATCCAGAAAATCACATTGTATGATTTTTAAATAATTAATTTGCATTTTATTGCATGGCATAAGTATTTGATCACCTACCAACCAGTAAGAATTCCGGCTCTCACAGACCTGTTAGTTTTTCTTTAAGAAGCCCTCCTGTTCTCCACTCATTACCTGTATTAACTGCACCTGTTTGAACTCGTTACCTGTATAAAAGACACCTGTCCACACACTCAATCAAACAGACTCCAACCTCTCCACAATGGCCAAGACCAGAGAGCTGTGTAAGGACATCAGGGATAAAATTGTAGACCTGCACAAGGCTGGGATGGGCTACAGGACAATAGGCAAGCAGCTTGGTGAGAAGGCAACAACTGTTGGCGCAATTATTAGAAAATGGAAGAAGTTCAAGATGATGGTCAATCTCCCTCGGTCTGGGGCACCATGCAAGATCTCACCTCGTGGGGCATCAATGATCATGAGGAAGGTGAGGGATCAGCCCAGAACTACACGGCAGGACCTGGTCAATGACCTGAAGAGAGCTGGGACCACAGTCTCAAAGAAAACCATTAGTAACACACTTCGCCGTCATGGATTAAAATCCTGCAGCACACGCAAGGTCCCCCTGCTCAAGCCAGCGCATGTCCAGGCCGTCTGAAGTTTGCCAATGACCATCTGGATGATCCAGAGGAGGAATGGGAGAAGGTCATGTGGTCTGATGAGACAAAAATAGAGCTTTTTGGCCTAAACTCCACTCGCCGTGTTTGGAGGAAGAAGAAGGATGAGTACAACCCCAAGAACACCATCCCAACCGTGAAGCATGGAGGTGGAAACATCATTCTTTGGGGATGCTTTTCTGCAAAGGGGACAGGACGACTGCACCGATTGAGGGGAGGATGGATGGGGCCATGTATCGCGAGATTTTGGCCAACAACCTCCTTCCCTCAGTAAGAGCATTGAAGATGGGTCGTGGCTGGGTCTTCCAGCATGACAACGACCCGAAACACACAGCCAGGGCAACTAAGGAGTAGCTCCGTAAGAAGCATCTCAAGGTCCTGGAGTGGCCTATCCAGTCTCCAGACCTGAACCCAATAGAAAATCTTTGGAGGGAGCTGAAAGTCCGTATTGCCCAGCGACAGCCCCGAAACCTGAAGGATCTGGAGAAGGTCTGTATGGAGGAGTGGGCCAAAATCCTTGCTGCAGTGTGTGCAAACCTGGTCAAGAACTACAGGAAACATATGATCTCTGTAATTGCAAACAAAGGTTTCTGTACCAAATATTAAGTTCTGCTTTTCTGATGTATCAAATACTTATGTCATGCAATAAAATGCAAATTAATTACTTAAAAATCATACAATGTGATTTTCTGTATTTTTGTTTTAGATTCTGTCACTCACAGTTGAAGAGTACCTATGATAAAAATTACAGACTTCTACATGCTTTGTAAGTGGGCAAACCTGCAAAATCAGCAGTGTATCAAATACTTGTTCTCCCCACTGTATGTGGTTGCCAGTGTGTTTTGGGTGGCTGTTAGGGCATTGGTTATTGGTTGCAAGGATGTAGGTGTTAAATATGCTTGCTAGGATGTTGTGAGTGGTTTTCAGGGTGTTGCTATGCAGTTATAAATAGGTTCTGAGTGGTTGTTAGTGCTTAGATATGGTTTGCAGGGTGTTTGGGTTGGTTGCTTAGGAAGGAAAAACTTAGACAGCATCAGGAATATTAGGCTGCTGTCACTTTAAGACTGAATGCACAGATCCAATATACTGTTAAACATGTGACTTATTTCCCAGCTCTTTATGTTCACTTATACAGACGGTATTTAAGCGTATTCTTATCAAGCCAAGCATTTTTGACATATTTTTTTGTGTATTTAACCATTTAGGTGCAAACCCGAAGCTCAAAGTTCACTTTGCTTGTCCGTTTGTCTCGGAGTGCGCACACAGAAAGTCGCTTAAGTAACACACAGTATCTCTTTTGCGGCTTAATGCCGTTTTAATAACTCTTTGTTATCGAGCATTTCCAGCAGTTTAACAACAGTAAACTATATTTTAGGACAATCACTGATCTAGCTGATTTAGACGTTAAGTTTGGGCTTTTAGAGAGGAAAGAAAGCGCACCGCTATGAAGGAAAGAAGTGCACTAAAATATCACAGCCCTAGATTTTTTTGCTGTCATTGCTTTAGGGTTGCTGTCTTTGCAATGTCTCCACTCTTCGCATAGACATTGCAAATTTATTGTCCTTTTCAGACACCTGGTAGAACTGCCAGACTGGTGAATGTAGTGAAGCAATTTTAGCTGTACATACAAAAATTGTCTTGTGAGTTTTGCGTCATCTGATCGTATCTTCTGATTGGCCTTTATAGATACCACCGATCAAACTATATAAAACTATTATTGGCCGATATTGAGTGTGTGGTTTTGAGGTGCATCTGTCTCATGCGCAAAACGTGTGGCAGACACACGAAGAAAGATTAAGCAAGAGCGCAATAGTTACGTATTCTATGTCTTCAGGCCATGCAATGGATTAGGTAGGCTAGCCGTTCATTTCAAAACATATTAACCAAGGGTCCAAAAAAACAAAACAAAGCAAGTGATTTTACTGAACATAAGAACTACTTACTTGTGTAAACGCCACAATAAAAGTACATATCATAAACAACAAGTTAGAATATCCTGGTTGATGAGTGATGATCTTCCAGCGCTGTTTCAACTGTGCGCTCCGATTCTGTGGCGCATGGTAAATCAAGACTTGTCAATCTGAGCGATCAAACCAATCCAAGCACGCTCCAGCTGTAAAACAGTGTCCGATTGTTCTCTACACATTGTCCCTACCCACTATACCCACCCCACCACACCCGAGATCCAGTTTCCATTGGTTGAACTTTTGACTTTTGGCAGTCTAATAGTGAAAACACTTTTTTTTCCTGTTTTCTTCGAAACAAAGAGTTGCATCGTAAATGACATAAGTGTGCTCTGGCCCGGTACGTTAAGTGCAAGTGCAGGCCAGTGGGGGAGTGGGGAGGGGGGACAATCGCGCTCGGGCTCGTTACAAGGCAACCGTGCCTAGTACACCATTAGTAGCACTCCCACCCCTGCTTCGGATTCAAGAGGTTGAGGTTAACAATTACTTGATTATTGTTGTTAATTTAAACAACGATTGATTATGGGAATTTATGTAAATTGACATCCCTATTACTGACCCATGTCTCTATGAAATTCTGGTCTCCATATATTGTGTCCTTCCTTCAATGTAAGTCTATGGAGTGGATTTCATTTTTATAATTTTATTCAAAATGCTTGTATTCACAAATGTTCAAATCGCTCTTTTTCCTTTTCCAGCTGTTATCCCACACATACACAGACACACAATCTCTAAAACTTTTTATCCTTTTAGTCGCCCTCTCTTCCACGCCTGCTCTCCTCGTCTCCTCTGGTATTCTAGCCCGGTTCATAGAGAATGTGGCAGAAATTCTTTACAATTGTTGGGTTCACAGCGGGTGGGGTGGATGCCCGTGTCTCTTCAGTCCAGACAGAGCTGCTCCTCGCTGGCCTCGAGTCTACCAGTCTCCTTCTGGCTGCTGCTCTGGAGTTCATTTCCTGAAGCAGCAGGGAGACGGCCAGGCGGCTGGCAGAGGGTGACATCTTTTGGGGCCTCAGGACAGGGATTAGCTTGGGCCCTGCTGGTACAGAGGTGGAGAGGCCCTCAGCAACCCTGCCCTACACACACAAACATGTACACACACACACATACTGCTGGATTAGGTACAGCTTCAGTAGCTGTAGACTCAGCTCCTCCAAATGTACTGATTGTTGTCACAGAGAGTAGCATTTATGAGAGCTCTCTTGGCCAGATGTTTTTCATAAACCCACTGATGAGTTGCAGGGTTTCAGGATTTGTGTCTGGAATATCTAGTTAGGCATCCTGGGAAGAAGGAATAGTTACCCAGAAATGTAAATTCATGTGGTTCCAAACCAATATGAGATAATTTATTCTGTGGAACACCAAAGGAGATGTTTAGCTGAATGTCCAAGCTACACATTTGTAATGAAATGGGAAAGGGGAATATGGAAACCTGTGGTCACAGTTCACTTTCAATGTATGGGAAATAGCACATTAAAGGAATAGGTCACCCAAAAATTTAAATTATCCCATAATTTACAAACCCTCAAGCCATCCTAGGTGTATATGACTTTCTAGTAACACTTTACAATACGGGTGCACTAATATGCATTAATTCATGCTTAACTAATGCACAGATAATCACGTGTTAATGTAGAACTAGACCATTAATTAATGATTACTGCATCAGCAACTAATAAAGAGTCTATATGATTAATAGATTAAGTAATGTATGAATTGATATTAATTAAATTTGTCATCATGTATTAATTCCTTAATAACATATAGTATTAACTTCTACTTCCAGTTGTCTGCTTTAATTAATCCTTAGCTAATGATTTGCAAATGTATCATGTTATGACAGGCACTTTAATATTAACTAATTGTTAAGTAATATGTCATCATGGTTATGGGTTTCGAAAGGTCTGTGGGTAAGTTGCACATGCAGTTAATGTAATGTCAGAGAATGTGTTTGAAGGATTGGTAAATTGGGCTGCACACAAATATCAGCACACCAGAATCTGAACTACTGGCTGTTACACCATGTTTAAACTGGACGCGATCATTATGGTGTCATGCCGCAACAGCTGTCTATACTGGACATGACAGACCATTGCAAGTCCATTTGTCCTTCGTAACAGAAGTAGCACAAGAGCTTGGAGTACGTCAGAAATAGAATGTGGCATCAGTTTTCTTTCGGGGGTTTTGTTGTGTCGTGTAGCGTCGTGCTGTATCCAGTGTATCACTGATTATAATGGGATCCATTGTCTTTGTCTGGTCTAGACACAGTGTTATGCAATAGGAGTGCCTGGCCGCATGTTCTCAGTGTTCTGACTTTGAATCCTAGACCTCAAACTTAACCTGACATATTCCTGTGCCATGAACAACAAGGTACTGGTGCGGCAGTTCATCTGGCACAGTAAAATTCCCGGTTGTAGAGGGCTGGAAATTGAAATCCATGGCTTAGTGTGGATGGCAAAAACAAAATGACATATTACAATTATATATACTGTATATATATATATATATACAGTGGGGAGAACAAGTATTTGATACACTGCCGATTTTGCAGGTTTGCCCACATACAAAGCATGTAGAAGTCTGTAATTTTTATCATAGGTACACTTCAACTGTGAGAGACGGAATCTAAAACAAAAATCCAGAAAATCACATTGTATGATTTTTAAGTAATGAATTTGCATTTTATTGCATGACATAAGTATTTGATACATCAGAAAAGCAGAACTTAATATTTGGTACAGAAACCTTTGTTTGCAATTACAGAGATCATACGTTTTCTGTAGTTCTTGACCAGGTTTGCACACACTGCAGCAGGGATTTTGGCCCACTCCTCCATACAGACCTTCAGGTATCGGGGCTGTCGCTGGGCAATACGGACTTTCAGCTCCCTCCAAAGATTTTCTATTGGGTTCAGGTCTGGAGACTGGCTAGGCCACTCCAGGACCTTGAGATGCTTCTTACGGAGCCACTCCTTAGTTGCCCTGGCTGTGTGTTTCGGGTCGTTGTCATGCTGGAAGACCCAGCCACGACCCATCTTCAATGCTCTTACTGAGGGAAGGAGGTTGTTGGCCAAGATCTTGGGATACATGGCCCCATCCATCCTCCCCTCATTACAGTGCAGTCGTCCTGTCCCCTTTGCAGAAAAGCATCCCCAAAGAATGATGTTTCCACCTCCATGCTTCACGGTTGGGATGGTGTTCTTGGGGTTGTACTCATCCTTCTTCTTCCTCCAAACACGGCTAGTGGAGTTTAGACCAAAAAGCTCTATTTTTGTCTCATCAGACCACATGACCTTCTCCCATTCCTCCTCTGGATAATCCAGATGGTCATTGGCAAACTTCAGACGGGCCTGGACATGCGCTGGCTTGAGCAGGGGGACCTTGCGTGCGCTGCAGGATTTTAATCCATGATGGCGTAGTGTGTTACTAATGGTTTTCTTTGAGACTGTGGTCCCAGCTCTCTTCAGGTCATTGACCAGGTCCTGCCGTGTAGTTCTGGGCTGATCCCTCACCTTCCTCATGATCATTGATGCCCCACGAGGTGAGATCTTGCATGGTGCCCCAGACCGAGGGAGATTGACCGTCATCTTGAACTTCTTCCATTTTCTAATAATTGCGCCAACAGTTGTTGCCTTCTCACCAAGCTGCTTGCCTATTGTCCTGTAGCCCATCCCAGCCTTGTGCAGGTCTACAATTTTATCCCTGATGTCCTTACACAGCTCTCTGGTCTCGGCCATTGTGGAGAGGTTGGAGTCTGATTGGATTGGAGTTTGATTGAGTGTGTGGACAGGTGTCTTTTATACAGGTAATGAGTTCAAACAGGTGCAGTTAATACAGGTAATGAGTGGAGAACAGGAGGGCTTCTTAAAGAAAAACTAACAGGTCTGTGAGAGCCGGAATTCTTACTGGTTGGTAGGTGATCAAATACTTATGTCATGCAATAAAATGCAAATTAATTATTTAAAAATCATACAATGTGATTTTCTGGATTTTTGTTTTAGATTCCGTCACTCACAGTTGAAGAGTACCTATGATAAAAAATTACAGACTTCTACATGCTTTGTAAGTGGGAAAACCTGCAAAATCGGCAGTGTATCAAATACTTGTTTTCCCCACTGTATATATATATATACACTCACCTAAAGGATTATTAGGAACACCTGTTCAATTTCTCATTAATGCAATTATCTAATCAACCAATCACATGGCAGTTGCTTCAATGCATTTAGGGGTGTGGTCCTGGTCAAGACAATCTCCTGAACTCCAAACTGAATGTCAGAATGGGAAAGAAAGGTGATTTAAGCAATTTTGAGCGTGGCATGGTTGTTGGTGCCAGACGGGCCGGTCTGAGTATTTCACAATCTGCTCAGTTACTGGGATTTTCACGCACAACCATTTCTAGAGTTTACAAAGAATGGTGTGAAAAGGGAAAAACATCCAGTATGCGGCAGTCCTGTGGGCGAAAATGCCTTGTTGATGCTAGAGGTCAGAGGAGAATGGGCCGACTGATTCAAGCTGATAGAAGAGCAACTTTGACTGAAATAACCACTCGTTACAACCGAGGTATGCAGCAAAGCATTTGTGAAGCCACAACACGCACAACCTTGAGGCGGATGGGCTACAACAGCAGAAGACCCCACCGGGTACCACTCATCTCCACTACAAATAGGAAAAAGGGGCTACAATTTGCACGAGCTCACCAAAATTGGACAGTTGAAGACTGGAAAAATGTTGCCTGGTCTGATGAGTCTTGATTTCTGTTGAGACATTCAGATGGTAGAGTCAGAATTTGGCGTAAACAGAATGAGAACATGGATCCATCATGCCTTGTTACCACTGTGCAGGCTGGTGGTGGTGGTGTAATGGTGTGGGGGATGTTTTCTTGGCACACTTTAGGCCCCTTAGTGCCAATTGGGTATCGTTTAAATGCCACGGCCTACCTGAGCATTGTTTCTGACCATGTCCATCCCTTTATGACCACCATGTACCCATCCTCTGATGGCTACTTCCAGCAGGATAATGCACCATGTCACAAAGCTCGAATCATTTCAAATTGGTTTCTTGAACATGACAATGAGTTCACTGTACTAAAATGGCCCCCACAGTCACCAGATCTCAACCCAATAGAGCATCTTTGGGATGTGGTGGAACGGGAGCTTCGTGCCCTGGATGTGCATCCCACAAATCTCCATCAACTGCAAGATGCTATCTTATCAATATGGGCCAACATTTCTAAAGAATGCTTTCAGCATCTTGTTGAATCAATGCCACGTAGAATTAAGGCAGTTCTGAAGGCGAAAGGGGGTCAAACACAGTATTAGTATGGTGTTCCTAATAATCCTTTAGGTGAGTGTATATTTACAATTAGTTAATAGTCATGTGCCTCAACAAGTAAAGTCATAACATCATGATACCTTTTCAAATCATTAGCTAATGATTAATTAAAGCAGACAACTGGAAGTTGAAATACATGACTTCGACTCATTGTGGTAATTAACATTAATTTACACTATTAGTTAATATTATGTTATTATGGAATTAATACATTATGACACATTTAATTAATAACATTTTATATATTACTTAATTTACTAATCATATAGAATCTTTTTTAGTTGCTGATGCAATAATAATTAATTAATGGTTTAGTTCTTCATGAGTTATACATTAACACATGATTATCTGTGCATTAGTTAAGCATGAATTAATGCATATTAGTGCACCCGTACTGTAAAGTGTTACTGACTTTCTTCTTTCAGCCAAACACAATTGGAGTTATATTAAATAATATCCTGGCTCTTCCCAGCTTTGTAATGGCATTGAATAGTGCTCGAGTTTTTGAAGCTCCAAAAAGCGCATCCATCATAAAAGTAATCCATACGACTCCAGTGGGTTAATAAATGCCTTCTGAAGCAAAGTGATGGGTTTTTGTATGAAAAATATCCATATATACAACTTTATAAACTATAATCACTGGCTTCATGAGAGAGTCTCTGGGTAAAATTTAACTGAGAACTCCTGAGCTATAAAGGAGCAATCTCTGAGCAATAACATTTTCATCTGTGAGCATATTATAGTAACCCAGAAAGGTGAGGGTGTAAGAAGGAGTAGCAGGAGAGAGATAGTAAATGAGTGAGTAGCTAGTTAGAAAACCATCAGCTTTATTGGTTAGTGAACATCAGTGGTGTCGTCCTACAGAGAGGAACAGTCTGAAAGTTTTCTGACTCTGCTGAGTGAATTTATTATACTCTTGTATCCCTCCCGCTCTGTCAGTCTCTGTCTCTGGCTTTCTTTATGTCATGCCACTCTTCAGATGTTCTCGTCTAACACTCTTTAGTGTAATTGTTTTTTTTATTTCACTATCCATTTATGTTGGATCATCCATTTATTGTTGATAAATAGGTTTATAGTGCATTTCAGTATATTTTCTATTCAGCTTGCAAACACACACCTCACTTGCTATTTTTGCTGTTGTGGCTTTGTCCATCACTTCTCATCTCACTGTAGCACCCCTCACAGCGAGCCTGTATCAAAGAGCTGTGAAGTATGACATTGATTTTCAATGATTGATTAGAAACAGAGGTTGATTCCCACCCCCTGCCCTCCCTCCCCATCTCATCTCTGCAGTAAATGGATCAGGTAATGTGTGTGTGTGAGCCACAGTCATTATTGACAGCTAGAGAAGTGAGTTGATATGGTGAGCTGTATCCTTGTCAGTCAGAAGCTCTTGTCTCTTATCCAGCTGAGGGAGGGAGTGTCAGGCCATCCATTTGTTGTCTTCATTGGATAAGAGCTCGGCCCTCGTAATTGCTGGCCCTGGTACGCCAACACTCACTTAGCTAACAGAGCATCTTAAAAGAGATCGATTTAGCTAAGAAGTGAGAATGAACCTAGCTGTGTAGAGGGAGCAGACGTTTGAAAGAAACATCTTTTTACCAGGCAGTCAGACTATCTGTGATTACATTGTAAGGACGTACAGTTTGAACCAGGGCAAGCCCTGCTTGTGCAACCAATCAATGCCACAGTTGCCAACTCGTACAAGACAATTCTGTACAAAGGCATTGCAGTGTTACTCGTATCAATTGTTTATTCTCTAACTAACCCAACTGTTTTCAGAGTAGATGCCATATGTCATCTGACACAAAAGTGAACAAGCTCAGTATGTGAGAAATAATAGATTGTGGGCCTTTCAGTATTTTAATGTTCATTTGTGGTATTCATGTGGCCATGATGTTCTTAAAATGCTCTGTAATTTGTGCTATTTATTATGTAATCAAATCTGGAACTACTTCACAGATAGTTAACATGTTATGCTTGTGTTAGCGAGTCAGAATCAAGCATTCAGGTTCAATTGAACCTGTATACTGACTCTTTTAAAATGTTATGTATTCATGTGATATAATTTTTTTTGTGGAAACTGTAATACATTGTTTTTCAGAATCATTTGATAAATAGAAAGTTCAAAAGAACAGCATTTATTTTAAATATACATTTTTGTAACATTATACATTCAACAATAGTATTCATTTTAATATGAAAAAAATACTGACCCCACATTTTTGAATGGTAGTGTTTATTTTTTTTATAAACAGTTTGAGACAGGTGATAGGAGAGGAGAGAGAGGAATGGGATTGGGAAAGGACCTCAAACTGGGAACTCTTCGACACGCTCAAAGAGATATGTTGTAGTGTAACCCACAAAACTATGGCTCTATTATTATTTAACATTTTGTGAATTAGATGTTCACTATATGCAAATGTGTGATCCTTTACGAAAGAAACTGATGATGATAAAATGTGACAGATTTCCAAATTACTGTGTGTTTCAAAACTTAATTATACACACACACCGTGTCCCGTCTTTCCTGTGAATAATTTGGCAACTTCATGACTTCTTTTCTGTGTGTTTAACAGGGGCAGACTGGCCTGTTTTACACTCATCTCCTCATCAATGGTACCTTTGTGTGGTTCTGGCTTTGCCTCCGCTCAGCATGGGTCCAGAGAGAGAACGAGAGATCAGGAAAGAAGTAGAAAGAACAAGAGAGAGAGAGTATTATACAAACATTGCTTTTCAAGACTCTTTCTGATGTACCACTGTGATTTTGATGTGACAACAGCGACATCATTTCCTGCATGGTTTGTGCCATGTCTTTTTTTATGTTACAGTGTCACTGGCTAACTGAAAAATATAACAAATAGAAAGAGACACACAAGACTGTGTAATACAACATCATGGCTTCATCACAGATCAACAGTCGGTACATCGACCGAGAAGCACATTCTTTTATGACAGAGAGAAGGAAGAGAGATAAAAGCAGCGAGAGAACCTCATAGGGAGCAGGTTTAGGAGAGTTTAATGCCTTGTCTTTGGAGATATAAGGATTGATTCAGGGATGTCAGTAATGTTCAGAAGTGTATCTCATTACATTAACAGGGAGGATGGAGAGGGACTTGAAATAATGATCTGGGTTTGGGTTGAAATGCTGAGCATGATGTGGCTGACTGAGAGAACATCTCCTGGTCATTCTTGTAGGTCGTTCTGTAAAGCTTGTGTGAGTTAGCAATAGTAACCATGGGGGCTTTGCAAAGGGTCAAATGTGGTCCAACCTAGTCAAAACAGGGTAAATGCTTAATCTCAAACACAAATCGCCATATGTGTGATGGGATGGGAATCATAAAAAATTAATTTCTGGTTCAGATGTGTCTAAGTTCATCTACTTTCTAAATGCATGTTATTTATCTTATTGTGAACAATTCATGCATGCATACGTTTAATTTTTAAAAATTTGGTTTTAAATCATACATTTACATAAATTCAGTAATTAATGTTGTACATTTAATCAAATAAATTGTATTAATTTACTTTTAAGTAAGACATATTTAGAAACATGATTTGTAATTCCATTGCCTATTTATTAAATAAATTCAAAAATAAATGAATTTAATAAAATAGCTTTTAAGTCTTGCAGGTCTTGCTCAGGAATCTGTCTCCACTGTCAACGCTGTCATTTTTTTGATTCGCTAAAAAGAACCGGCTCATTAGTGTCATTTGTTCTGTAATTGGACTACACGGGTCATGCTGTCTGTTGTTTTGTTTCCTTTTTTCATGTCTGTCAGATCAGACTAATGTCCCTTAAAATCTGGCCAGCTTTTTTGTGTGTATTTTTAGGCACTAGCCTGCCTGTCTCGCTTGGTGTCTCATAGTATAATAAAAAGATTTGGTTCAGACAGTTGGAACAAAATTAACATTTTCTATCTGCCTAGAATATTTTAAGTGTGTCTAAGTTATAAGAAAATAGTGGATGCCCCAAAGCGCATTTCAAAAAGATTATGACACACATGATTATGCCAGTTAAAAAGTTCAGAATGGTGACTAATATATCACAATAATCTTTAGCAGGTGTTATCGTTTTTGACTGGAATGATTTTGTGTTAATGACAAATTCCCTTCACTGAAGAACTTCATGTGAGATGACTTTATGAGTCACATATGGAGCTAGTTGAACAGGTCAACAGCAATTGGTATTATGCTCTTCTTTTTTGCAAAGGAGAAATTGTCATGTTATTTAATGGTTTCGGATTTGCGGTTTGGAATCCTGATTGTCGTGCTATTTTTACGAGGTTTGGCTTGTAGGTTGGAATTCTGATTGTCACGGTGGCTTGTGAAAGGGGCCTTATGTCTGACGGGGCAGCTGAGAAACTGTAAGCATCAACAGCTGCACCTTCAAAGGGCTGCAGTGTGTTACACAGTTTGACCCAAAGCCGTCTCCTTTCACGCCGAAGCTCAAACATTCATTAGAGTAGCACAACATGCTCAAATATCTCTGCTATCCAACCAGATTTTCCTTTCTCTCCTCTTTGTCTGTCTCTCACTGCTTGGTCCATCGTGGAATTTGTCTTTTTTTAACTTGCATTTAGCTTGTTTAAATTATTCTGGTTTTAGACTTTACAAAGGCAACCGAATGTTGCCATCCAACACAATACATCAGGAATTCCTGAATTTTTTGGCACTCTTTGATGTAAGATATATTTACAAGACCCCCTGAGAGTTCATATTTCAATAATTTAACACGTTTTTAGTAAGTTTTATTTTGATTTGATTTATTTTAAAATTATTTACATATTTTAATTGTACATTATTTGTTTTTATTATTATTAGCTTTTCATCTTTTGATAATTCGATTTTTATTATTATTATTTTCATCAAAAGTAGTTGAAGTTGAAGAAACACCCTAATATATATAAATATAATTATTTTGAATAATGAATACATTTATAAGACAAGAATTAAAAAAAAAAAAAAAAATAGATCGAACAGGACTAAACTGTTAACTCATGACTGTTTATGTGGCTGTCTACCAGTTGGCCTGTAAGGCCTGAAAAATCTCAGCCGCACAGTCGCTAACATAGGGGATGCTGCTCCACTTTATGCAGCGGTATTTCGCCGTCATTGATAAAGTGCTTAGCAGCAAGCAAATTAATGAATTTGGCCTGACTGAGAGCAGCTTTCTCATCAGGGCGGGGGACGGAAAGAGTGAGGAGTGGGGGTAGATGGAGAGGTAATCCCGTTCCGGCTAAACGGCTGATCCTTCTCATTCCTCAGATATCAAATGTCAGAAGTTAAATTAGCCTGCTAGCCCCTGATAGGAGTTAACATGCTTTTAAATGCGAGGGGAGGGGAAGGGGCCAGAGAATTCCAGCCCCTATGGGATGGCAAGCAGGTGCCTTTGAACTGTCTAATTATCCTGCTCCCGTTAACTGTCTTAATAAAGCCTGCACCAACCCAGTCTTGCTAGCTTGAACGTCTTTACCCACAATCCAGTGATGCAGAGCAAAACAGGGGACTTACAACTAAAAACATAACACAGTATCTATAATTATTATTGTTTGTTGCTGTTCCAAGATCCAGCTTTACTACATTTATAACAAGAAGTCTGCTGTTCAGAATAAACATTAAGATATTTTCCTGACCTTTTACTGTTTTAAAAGCCTTGTGAAAAGGATGTGGTCTGTGTAAATTTTGGCTAGCTGATTTGTGGTGAGTTGTCCATCTGAGAGCCTCAGGCTTGGCCCTGATCTGTGTGCTGAGTGAGTGGAGGGATATGCTAACGGTCAAGCGCAGCGGAAAGCTGGCATACGCACGGGTCATTCGTCTCAGTCCACCCAAAGCAGACCAGCGTTTCAGCCAGCAGTGCCTATCCCTCCAAAAACCAGAGGAAACATTGCTTCGGCATTTAGTTTCTCATCTGCAAGCAAAAGAACCCAAGTTACTTCCATCAAGCTTTGATCCAATGGTTCTTAGTACAAGGCTACTGTCTTTAAAAAATTTAATTTTGTTTGTTATTTTTAAATTTTGTTCATTTTTGTCATCTGATTAATAAAAACAACCACACAAACTACTAAACAACCATACATCTATCTCTCCCACCTCATTCAACATGTAATATGGCATCTACAGTCTATAATTGTCCTGAAATTGAATGAAGTTTAAAACAAGATTAATTGCTTATTGTGTGCACAAAGGAAACTTTTATTGCTTGGTTGCTTTTTTATAGCTCAGGATTTTTTTTTATCCTTTACCATTTATGTATCAAACTAATGACAATTATAAATAATTTAGATGTTCCTCCTAAAATTCCTTTTAGAAGTAAAATGCGACTTTTTTCCTTTTCTGTTGCTTTTTGAAGATTTTTCACATTTGGAATATTACAAAATGTAAATGTGGTGATTTTCAAAGTTCTTCAGCCATGTAGATCAATAGCAAGCCAAAAGTATCATAACCTTGATACTTTTGACATATTGGTTCTCATGCATTGCTCAGGAAAAATGCAGCCATTTCCTGCTTTCAAGACCTTACCTGGGTTCGGTCCATACCTGCTGGCACCAATCACACTCGATTATGTGCTCTGATCAAGGCCTCAGAAAGGCTGGTCAAATGCTTTGCAGAGTTTGATGTGAGTATGGGCACTGCATCAGTGGCTGCAGAGAAAAGGCAAACTCTGAATAGCCCAAATGCACCATTGTCCCCCCTCTGATAGCACTCCCAGTTCCGCAGCCGGCATACGCTTTCTCCAGGACAATCATGTGCTCTTGAACGTGTCTGAGTATCGAGACCTCTCAGAATGCTGGTGCTACACCCAGAAGGCTGGGGGAAGGAGATAGACAAGGTTCCCAGGGATCTTTCAAGCTTCTCTGTGACGCTGATTTGAGGTGAACATGGAGAGAGGGAAGAGGCCTTGACTTGTCTTTGATAGCTTGCATCCCAGTGTCCCTATTGCTGGGAAGGGAATCAGGGACGTCCCCTTGGTCTCTGTAAAGGCTTAGCGGCAGAATGCGCTACATGGGATGCGGTGCATATATGTACAACCAATTGAGATGTGTGGAAGCTGTCGAATTTGCAAAGATGCTTATCAGGAGCTGACAGACAAATGACATCATTTACTCTCAATGCTGCATTTCAGAACTGAATCACTTTGGGAAATACAAAATGTGAAGCATTTCACATCACTGAATCTTAAAATGACTCCCTCTGATCTTGTGTTTAGATCCCTGATGCTATTATCATTATTTTTACTCTCATAACCTGAATTGTGTGGCTCAAGATAAAACATTCTGTGATTTTCATTTGAAGATATAATCTGATTTTTCCGTTGGCAGTGCTTAGGCTGTATTTCGAAAGGGTGTAGCCATCTACAATTTGCATTGTGCTTTTAAATCTGTTTATGTTTCCTCTTTGCACCAGCTTTTGGTTTTTCCAGAGCTGTTTGGAAATTTAAATCATAATCATTAGCCTTAAAAAATAAGTATTATGGTTATTTGTAGTCCTAATAACCATTCATTGATAGTTTGAAGTAAAAATAGTTTTATGCAGTATAGCAATTTTGACTTTTCTTATAAACCATATAAGTCAGTGATCAATAAAGTGGGTTAAGAGAATGTATTTTAACATAAAAAATCTTACATACTTCACTTTTAATATTTATATACATTACTGTTTAGAAGTCTGGGGTCAGTAAAGTTTTTTAATGATATCTTATGCTTATCAATGCTACATTTATTTGATAAAAATACAGTAAAACAGTAATACTGTGAAATATATTACAATTTAAAATAGTTGTTTTCTGAACAGTTGTGCTGCGTAATATTTTTTGGAAACCGTGATACATGTTTTTCAGGATTAATTGATTAATAGAAAGTTCTATTTATTCAAAAATAGATTCTTTTTTTGTAAAATGATAAATGTCTTTAGTGTTACTTTTGATCAATTTAATGCATCCTTTCTGAATAAAAGTAAAAGTTATTTCAAAAAATGTAATCCCCAAAACTTACTGTCCCCAAAGTTTTGAATGGTAAATAACCCATCAAAATAGTGTGCGGTGCAGATCTTTTGCTTTGTTATACCCTGTAATCTACCCACCATTTCTGTATCACATAGATTATTGGCCTCCACAATGGGAAGTTGAACCCATCTTTGAGGATGTGTTAGTTTGGCTTTAAACCTCTCCTGGTGGGGGTTAAGGATAAGTCTTTAGAACCTATTGCCTTCTTACTGCATGGGGAGCCAAGGAGGAGGAATATCCCACACACTTGTAGTAATCCTGTTGCTCTTCTCTTTCTATCGAGTTTGGTGAAACTGTCTTTTTCTCTGTTTTGTTCCCCCTCTCACTCTCTCATTACATATTTTCTGATCACAAACGATTCTGTGGTCTTTAGCACAGGTGCCAGGCTGACGAATCAGGTAAGCCTTTTGGAGAGGTGCCGTTATTATGCGCATGCCAAGCACAGGAATATCTGCATCCTCTTTGCATTGTTAATGGCAGCTTTTCCTGCAAGTTGATTTGCAAGATAAAAAAATAAGGAGAGAAAAAGACTGAGGGATTACTTTACAGGAGGAGAAAGCTTTGAAGAAACATTTTGTTTTTTTTTACCACAAGTTCCTCTGTTCCTCAACTGTAACTCCCCACACATCAGCTCCACCACCACCACCACAAAAAGGGTTCCCCAGCTACACCAACCTCAACTATTGACAACAGACCCTTCAAAACATCTGCAGGTGGATATTCAGTCTTAACCTTTTGCTTTCTCCATTTTTTTCCCTCAACAAAGCCCGCACCCTCGCCGGAAACGGTGTGCAATACTGTGCAACTCTGACGTAAATGGCCTCTGTGCTACTCTGCTGCATATTGACTGGCATGAGCCGACCGCTCAGCAGCAGGAGAGCCGGTTCAACTTTGAGCAGGGTGAGAGATGATTGGCATGCATCGAAAAGAGGGCAGAGAGCTAGGGAAAAATAAGAAGACGGCTCTGACTTTGAGCTCACCCTTATACTAGCCTTATACCAGCCTTCAACTTTAGAGCCTCCCATCCCACAGCCAAAAACATCCCTTACTGGTCACAAGAACAATGTTCTGACCTGTCCTCATGATCTCTCTTGTATTTTTCCTGTCTCATCTCTTATTTACAGTGTTGAGCAGTGATTAAATAAAATTAGTTGGTTAACTACATTTAAGTGTGACAATAGCTATTCTTAAAATACCTGTAATTTTTCCACAAATGTACATTTTCTAATGTTTAGTGGTGTAGTGTAACAAAATGTCACATTGCATTAAGCATTCTTCTTTAATGAGAAAAAAGATGAAATAATCAAACAGTTTCTTCTAGAATGTCTCGCTATCAAATAGAGTTGGGGAAGTCTGATTTATTTTAGTGAATCAGTTTATTTTAATGAACCATTTAAAAAAAGAAATCTTTCTGTCGAAGTCTCACAAATTGTATTGGGAAATATGATTCATTTTAGTGTAGTGAATTAGTTTGTTCAGAAAGCCAGCAGCAGAAATCGTGGGGTGTTGTGTTTAATGGAGCAGAGGTAAGGGGGCAAAGTGAATGAGGTGGCCGGGCCAGGCCCCCTCATGGCGTTTGACGCTGATGATTCATTTTAGTGAATCAGTTCTTTCAGACAGTTAATTTAATTAATAATAAAAAACATAGATTTTTTTCAGGTACCTTTGCAGAAGTGTCTAAAACTGAAATTGGAAGTATGATTCATTTTAGTGGATTAATTTGTTCAGTTTATATCAATGAGCCATTAAAAAAAAATGTATTGATTTATTTGAGTTAATTTATTGAAGACTTTGTGAGGCATTTTAGTTCAGTGCTGCTGTTCATTACTATGTTTTTTTTTTTTATTTTTATTATTATTATTTGTATTATTATTATATGTATTTACATTTCTCTTCAAGTTTAATGCTGGTGTCACAACGCTGTGTAGATGATCAAACACGAACACAATGATGAAGAGAGAAGGCAGTCTTTAATAAATCCAAAGTCAAATAGGTAAATCCAAACAGAGACGATACCCGACAATCAAGGAATGAAACACAAGAACTTATATACACAGGATAATGAGGGGAACACAGCTGAACGAGATGACGAAATCAAAAAGTAACTATGACAACAAATGACTAACTCAGACAGAAGGTGGAGAAACACAAAAAGTCCAAACTAACATAATCGTGACATAACGCCCCCTCCCGGTAGGCGCGTCCACGCGCCGTAAAGTGAAGGCGAGGAGGATGAGGAGGTGGCGAAGGGCTGGCTAAAAATGGGGCTGGCAAAGGGATGGCAGAAACAGGCAGGAGGCGGCTTTGGAGGTGGACGGACGACTGGGAGGAGTTCCAACAGAAAAGTCCAAGGAGGTGACGAAGGTGGAAGGATCCAATGAATGGCCTTGAACAGAGGGAGGCAGATGATGCCCCAGTGCACAACCAGGGCTGCACTCCACGTCGGCGTCACTGGAGGGAGGAGCTATGGAGGAAGACAGCTGGATGACCTCATGGTGACGACAGGAGGCGATGGCGACGTAGGAGGTGGAGCCCACCGCATAGCCGGAGAGCCGATGAAGCGGCAGGACACTGATGACCTAGGCGATCACGACGGAGCCACAGCGACGACCCCCCAAGGTGGAAGCAGGGATCCAGAGGGCTGAGGTTGAGCTGAGCGACTGAGGGCAGAGGTGGAGCCTGAGAAAGGGCGGAGCTAGTCACAGCCGAAGGGGTGAAGGGCCGGAGGGCAGCAATGTCCGACCCAGGCGAAGCCGACGTACCGAGGGAGCCCGGCGAGGACGAATGCCCGATGTTCACTGTAGACATCGAGGGTGGAAGAAGCGCAGGTGTAGGAGTTAGGGCGTCGGGTCGTGGAGTGGAGCGCACAGAGGCTGGAGGTGGAGCCAGGGGCTCCCCACGCCCAGGAGGAGATGACTCCCAGCAGTCCAGCGGTGTAACCGCGCCACTGAGAGGAGGCTGAGGTGGAACAGAGGGCCTGATGGGAGACAGCGATAATTGGGTGGCAGAAATGGTTGGGGACTGGGGAGGAGCTTGAAGGGCCAGACAAAAACCAACCAAAAATAAAACAGTATTTTGGAGAGGTTCTGGGAGAGGGAGGTTTGGGCTGACAGATTCTGATGATAATGGGGAAAAGAAGTCTTTTTTACTTCTCCAAAATAATAATAGTTCTGTCATGACAACTCTCTGAGTGTTTGGCATGGTAATGGGTATGACTATGTTGATATGTTTGGTCTTGGCGGAATAGATCTGCTACACTGTTGCTGCTGCTGCTTTTACTGCTGCTGCTGCTGTAGGTTATTGCTGCTGCTGCTGCTGCTGCAGAGTAATTACGGGACTTGCTACTTTCAATACATACACGACTCGCTGCTGTGAGCAAGTAAGACATGTTGCTGCTGTACAATAGAGCATACATGATTTACCCGCAGCAGATCTATACAGGTGGAGCTGGGGAAGGTGGAGGGTTTCAGAAAGTGCGCTGCACTGCTAAAGCAAATGCTGCCCGAGTATTTGAAGGTTGAGCATGCAAGCCCATTGGCTAATGATACAGCAGGAACCAATCAGCTGTGCCCTAAAGATGACAATGTGATTACAAGCAGGTAGTTAAAGGACCTATTAGCCTGCGCCATCTAGAGTTTCATGACAGAACTTTGTATTTCTCCTGTGCTGGAACCAAAAACTCACTCTCAGTGGCGGGGCAAAAAGAGCAATATTTTGAAAGTGCCATGGTGTTTACACTTTTAAAGATAATCAAAATGGCTTTGACTGCATATTAAAAAATAATAGACAATTTTTTTAACATACAAACACTATACATTTAATTTCTAACTACTTAAGTTTTGAGTAGAGAAACTGAATTTACAGTTTCCAAAAAAAGTGTTCCGTATGTTTTTGGAAGGTTTCTAGCAGACTTTACAATTCTTGCCCCGAAACGTAATAAAGAGTAGGGTACAAATGGGAGCAGGAGAGAGGAGGGCAGAAAAGAGCAGAGAGATTGTCAGAGGAAAACCATGTACAGAGGGAGTTCCAATTGGTAGAGAGAGAAGCCCAGATTAAGACTCAGAGAAAGTGAGTGGAAAAAAGCGAGAGACAGAGATCAAGAGACACAAAGAACAGGAGAGAGAGAGAGAACCAGTAAGAGGGGGAGAAGAGGGGGAAAGTTGGAGCCGAGTTGCAGAGTCTATTCCTGTGGTACTGAGAGCTGGTGAAATACTAGAGCCTGGGCCGTGTGCCTCTGATCAGGGCGGCAGTGAGCACAATTACCTTCTTTTCAAATCCTTCAGTGACACCACGGGAGAAAGGAGGACTTTGAAACTTGAAAGGCAGGGCGCTCGCTTTCAAACCTCAAACGCAAGCAGGAAAGGGCTCTGAAATTTGTTCAGTGCTCCCCATCCACCATTAGCTTGTTTCTTCCTCTCGCCTCCAGGCATTTAAGCGATTTTTGAAAAGATGTTAAGAAATTCAATCACTACAGAGAGAGAAAGAGAGAGAGAGAGAGAGAGAGAGAGAGAGAGGGAGCACAATAATTTTTCCTCTCTCCCCTTCTCTCTTCCCCTCTTTTGCACTGTTTATTTTTCTGCTGGAGCACGCTTTCCTCCCTGTCCACAGAGAACAAGCTTGCTGTTTTTGTGTCGAGGTGAATAGACTGGTGAATCTGGTGAGCAATGGTGGAGCAAAAAATGCAAAAGGAATAAAAGAATGCTGAGGGAGGAAAAAACGAGGAAGTAAAAAAGAAGGGTTGATGGTCAGGCAATGGAAATCCTTCTCATCTGCCTCCTGACATGTGTAATCTCAACATCAGAGCTCCGCTAAGCCCAGAGTGCAATAGCACACTCACCTTCATCTGAAAGTCTGAAGGAAACTTTTGAACTCTGCTCTGTAACAGGGCTCAAACGGGAATCCGTTTATGAGAAAAATGCCTAAATGAAATTGCTAGAGATCTGTCCGCTTTTATTGTCCCTCAGAAAGGAGAAACCACAAATGAGTACTTTAATATCTCAGTTGTTTCTCCAATGAGGTTAAACAGAGCAAGTGGAGACTTTTCCTTAAGTTAAAATCTGCTTTTTAGATTCTTCTCTTTCTGAGAAAAGGGCCCTCAAATGTTTCTCCTCTAGAGTTTCAAATAAGATCTCAACAGTGTCTCAAATTGTGCACAGATACCAAAGTTTGCAAAGTCTAAAATTTCAATATGAACTCAAACTTTGCTAGTCAAATTCAAAGAACAAATGATCTGTGCTATGATATCCAGATTAATGGAATAGCTTCATACTCTTACTGTACAGTATGTTAATGTTATCATTTTAGGAGAAACATCTGGGACAAAGTTGATACTTAAATTAGTGTGTCCACTTAAATAACTTTAAAAACTAAGCTTTGAAGGAGAGAACTTCTGAGCAATGACATTTTCTTTAGGGACAGTGAGAAGAACAGAGGTAAGAAATGTAATTTGGTGCTGGAAGGTAGCATAATAATAAAGAGAAGAGACGGAGTGAATGAAGAGAGCTAAAAGGAGAGAGATATTATCAGAAATGTTGCTCCTCTACTGTCTATTGAGTGAATCAAGAGGCTGTTGACCTCCTGTCATTGAGTGTTTGCAGAGCCATTAGGAGCGCCATTGGGTCTGTGAAGAAGTACATGTCAATTAGTGTAACCCCCTATTCTTGAGGATAGCAACTGGGGTGGGGTGGGGTGGCACTTGTGCCACTATTGAGCTGTAGCCATTGTAAACATTGAAGGAGTTCAGTGCCTAGTGAAAATGAGGGAGCAAAATGCCTTGATGCAGACTGAGAAATGTAAAATTATTTTGATAATAAAAAATAATCTAATAATAATAATAATAATTCATAATTGATAATAATCTTTACTTTTTTAGCTTGTAAAATTGCATTAATGTCATTATAATCCATAGTGAGGGTCATAGCCCCATGTGTCTGGCTCAAACTGATTTCAGCCTCTGGATTGGACGGCATATCTCAGCTTAGTACTTACACTAATAAGACTTTGATGAAAGATCTTCGATTAAAGTCAACCAGCTGGGGATCAGACTCAGTTTATCCCTTAGGACAATGACTATGTTTACTTATGCACCAATAATGTGATTTTTTCCAATGATCAGAGTAAGGACTTAATCGCATTATTCTGATTATTCACTAAGAATTGTGGTTCCCTTTTAAGGGAAACTCAATCCTGCATCAGTTGCTGATGCTAAACTTCATCGTTTCTTTTTGTCTTCAGGAAGCTGCTTGTTTGTGTGCTGTTAACGAGAGCAGTGTGTGTTTTAGAAAATTCAAAAGAGAATAAAATGAATGGCGAGCAAACATACTGCTCAGTTTAGAAAGTGTGCATCCTGTGCCCTAGTTTTATAATGCCGACGATGCATACAATCTGTGCGTTGTCTGTTTGGGAGCAGAGAGCTGTGGGTCAGGCTAGTGGGGCCCTGCACACCCTGGAGCATCATTCTCAGGCTCTCGCCCCTCCTCCTCTCTTTCTGCTGGGGTACAAGAGGTTGTTTGGACCATTTCATGTGGAGTATGATTTTAACAAAAATAAAGAGAAGGATAAATTATATGAGTGGGGTGAGTGGTTGAGACTGGTCAGCTATGTTGTTGGCTATGTCATCGACTACCTGATATTCCGATTCTCAAATATGTGTAAGTGAATGTGTTTTG
Organism: Coreius guichenoti; assembly: GCA_039654105.1. Classification (NCBI taxonomy): domain Eukaryota; kingdom Metazoa; phylum Chordata; class Actinopteri; order Cypriniformes; family Gobionidae; genus Coreius; species Coreius guichenoti. Next base: position 12,821,049 of record CM077189.1, read on the forward strand.
TCGTTTAAACATCTTTATAATGATCATGTTAGTTGATCTATAATACGTGATGGGCGCCGCCATGTTAGTTTGCGCCGCAGTTCAGAGAATCGTATCTGTCGGATTTACAACACGTCAATTCATCCACTTCTCCCGAAATACATGAAAGTAAGTGGCCGGTGAAGTGGGAGAAGAATAGAGTATACAGTGAATGCAGTGGAAATACAGGTATCTGTATCGGCGAGTACCAAAACTGAAAGTATCGGTATCGGCCTCATTCTGGAAAAAGTAGTATCCCTACTTCCAACATATTAGGTTGGCAGCAGAAGTGAAATAATGTTTGCTTATTTGCATCCTACATGCTCATGTAATGCCTCCAACTTATGGTTAACTGCGATAGTTGAGTCAAATTGTCCAGGCAGATTTCCCTGACTCTTGTCTATGGGAGCATCAATGAAGATTGAGCTGGTCTAAGTTGTGGCAGCAATCCGCTTTCTCATATATCACCTTCTCCAGATGTATTATTAGAGCTTTAAGCAGGGATATGCTCCTTTGTCTATATCTGTATGGTGTGGAGCTTGAAGCCCTCCACAGTTATCATTTGGGGTTTAAAGGCAGGGCTAAAAGACAAACAAGCTCTCTCACCCGTCGCCCTCCCCAATTATTAGATTGGGTCTTAGAGTAGTGTGGTATGTTCCCCTTTTTTCAGAGTAGATTATATTTACTTACTTAGTGTAGAGCTTGGCAGATGTGAGCTGAGGTGGAAATTTGAGCCTGACAGATAAAGTCTGTCATCCTCCCCAATTCATTGATTGGGGTTTATCATGCTTTAACAGATCCACAACTAGAGGCATTTTAAAACCCATATGAAAAAGTTTATTAAATAGGACAGCAAACACAGGGCAAACAATCTAGATGTTACTCTTATAATCACGGTCAAAGTCCAGGCAGAGGATGTTAATCCAACAAGGCAGTCCAACATCATTTACATGTACATTTAATCATTTAGCAGACGCTTTTATCCAAAGCGACTAACAAATGAGGAGAACAATAGAAGCAATCAAACCAACAATAGGGCAACAATATGCAAGTGCTGTGACTAGTCCCAGTTAGTCTAGCACAGTACACGTAGCAAAGTGTTTTTTAATAGATATATAGAATAGTAAGTGTTAGTATTAATGGGTCAAGTATTGACGAAACAGACGTTTTCTGAAAATGGCTAAAGACTTAGCAGCTCGGGTTGAGTTAGGCAGGTCATTCCACCATGGAACAGTCAAGGTAAAGGTCTGTGAAAGTAATTTTTTGCCTCTTTGGGATGGCACAACAAGGTGATGTTCAAGATTCTGGAAGGTCAGACATAAGTCTGATGTAGTGAGTTTAGGTAAAGGGGTGCAGAGCCAATGGTTGTTCTGTAGGAAAATATCAGTGCCTTGAATTTGATGCAAGCGGCAATTGGCAATTAGTGCACGGTTATGAAGAGAGGTGTGACTTGCGCTCTCTTTGGCTTGTTAAAGACCACTCTTGCTGCAGCATTCTGGATCAGTTGCAGAGGTTTGACTGTGCATTCTGGAAGGCCTACCAAGAGAGCATTACAATAGTCTAGTCTGGATAGAACAAAAGCCTGATCTTTCTAATGTTGTATAAGGCAAATCTGCAGGACCTTGCAGTTCTAGCAATGTGGTCTGTGAAGTTTAACTTTTGGAAGTTGAACTGTCCTGGATGGATAGCAGACAAATCCAAAAGAGTAATCCAATAGCAAAAATCCAGAGAACTCGTAAAGAGGTCATACATGCAAGGCAGAACAATAAACATGGGAAAACGCTTGGTATGCAGATGAACTGGCAATACTTTGATTGTTTGGCAACAGTTTGTAAACAGGAAGTGGCACATGAAACACAGAAAGTGAGGCTAGAACTCTGGTGGGAAGCCAGCAGCCATATCACCCTGTAGCCCAAGACTGGTTTCCCACTGAAGCTAAGCAGGGCTGAGCCTGGTCAGTACCTGGATGGGAGACCTCCTGGGAAAACTAGGTAGCTGCTGGTAGAGGTGTTAGTGAGGCGATGAGATTTGGTGATGGTGATGGCTTTATTTGGTGATGGCTCCCTTTGGTGGAGGGATGAATGTACTGAGGATGTTACAGAATCCCCCCTCTAGGAAAAAATCAAGGTGTTCTTGTCCTTTTTTGAGAGCTGGTCGATCGGATGATTGTGGTTGAAGTCTGTGATTAATGAGGGATCCAGAATGTACTTGGCGGCTACCCATAATCTCTTCTCTGACCCGTATCTCTCCTAGTCCACTAGGTAGCCTCTCCTTCTTGAGTCAAGGATCTCCTGAACCAGGTAAGCAGGAGATCCATCAATTTCCAGTGATGGATTTCTCACATTGATATTGAAATGTTTGCAAAAGGACCTCCATACTCTGAATGCATGTAGAATCTCCTCCATAATGTCCCAATGAATTGAAGAGAAGTGTTGATGGGGTCAAACCTTCTTGACGGGGCATCAACCCTGCTGTTCTTAGTGCCTGCATATGTTACCGTGAGGTTAAAGCATGTGATAAAAAGTGCCCAGTGAGGTTTTCATGGATTTAATCTCTTTGCGTTTTGATGTATTCAAGGTCTTTATGATCAATGATCACCTGGAAAGGATATAGAGCTCCCAATCTCATTGAAGAATAACTGGAAAACGAATGGGGCATTAGCCCCATACGGCATGACCAAGTATTCATAGTGCCACCCTATGTGGTAAGGAATACAGTTTTCCATTCATCCCCTTCCTTTATCCTGATTAGATTATATGCAGTTCTTAAATTCAACTTCTTAAAAATCTTGGCCTCACGTAAACTGTTCAAGGGCTGATGGAACCAGAGGAGGTGGGTACAGGTATTTGACTGTCACAGTGCTGTGCCACCTCTCTTCTTCTCAACAAAGAAACCAGCTGCATTGAGGGAAGTTATCCACCTTCCACAGATGACAGGACAGATGAAACCTGATAATGCTTCTTCAATATACTTTTCCATTGCTCAAGTTTCAGGGATCTACAATGGAAATACAAACCCGATTCCAAAAAAGTTGGGACACTGTACAAATTGTGAATAAAAACAGAATGCAATGATGTGGAAGTTTCAAATTTCAATATTTTATTCAGAATACAACATAGATGACATATCAAATGTTTACACTGAGAAAATGTATAATTTTAAGGGAAAAATAAGTTGATTTTAAATTTCATGGCATCAACATATCTCAAAAAAGTTGGGACAAGGCCATGTTTACCACTGTGTGGCATCCCCTCTTCTATTTATAACAGTCTGCAAACGTCTGGGGACTGAGGAGACAAGTTGCTCAAGTTTAGGAATAGGAATGTTGTCCCATTCTTGTCTAATACAGGCTTCTAGTTGCTTAACTGTCTTGGGTCTTCTTTGTCGCATCTTCCTCTTTATGATGCGCCAAATGTTTTCTATGGGTGAAAGGCTGGCCATTTCAGTACCCGGATCCTTCTTCTACGCAGCCATGATGTTGTAATTGATGCAGTATGTGGTCTGGCATTGTCATGTTGGAAAATGCAAGGTCTTCCCTGAAAGAGACGACGTCTGGATGGGAGCATATGTTGTTCTAGAACTTGGATATACCTTTCAGCATTGATGGTGCCTTTCCAGATGTGTAAGCTGCCCATGCCACACGCACTCATGCAACCCCAGAGATGCAGGCTTCTGAACTGAGCGCTGATAACAACTTGGGTTGTCCTTGTCCTCTTTAGTCCGGATGACATGGCGTCCCAGTTTTCCAAAAAGAACTTCAAATTTTGATTCGTCTGACCACAGAACAGTTTTCCACTTTGCCACAGTCCATTTTAAATGAGCCTTGGCCCAGAGAAAACGCCTGCGCTTCTGGATCATGTTTAGATATGGCTTCTTTTTTGACCTATTGAGTTTTAGCCGGCAACGGCGAATGGCACGGTGGATTGTGTTCACCGACAATGTTTTCTGGAAGTATTCCTGAGCCCATGTTGTGATTTCCATTACAGTAGCATTCCTGTATGTGATGCAGTGCCGTCTAAGGGCCCGAAGATCACGGGCATCCAGTATGGTTTTCCGGCCTTGACCCTTACGCACAGAGATTGTTCCAGATTTTCTGAATCTTTGGATGATATTATGCACTGTAGATGATGATAACTTCAAACTCTTTGCAATTTTTCTCTGAGAAACTCCTTTCTGATATTGCTCCACTATTTTTCGCCACAGCATTGGGGGAATTGGTGATCCTCTGCCTATCTTGACTTCTGAGAGACACTGCCACTCTGAGAGGCTCTTTTTATACCCAATCATGTTGCCAATTGACCTAATAAGTTGCAAATTGGTCCTCCAACTGTTCCTTATATGTACATTTAACTTTTCCGGCCTCTTATTGCTACCTGTCCCAACTTTTTTGGAATGTGTAGCTCTCATGAAATCCAAAATGAGCCAATATTTGGCATGACATTTCAAAATGTCTCACTTTCAACATTTGATATGTTATCTATATTCTATTGTGAATAAAATATAAGTTTATGAGATTTGTAAATTATTGCATTCCTTTTTTATTCACAATTTGTACAGTGTCCCAACTTTTTTGGAATCGGGTTTGTACTTTGCTTTTGGGAGGTGAAGCATTGGGTAGAAGGTCAATTGTGAAATCCCAGGGTCTGTGGGGTGGTAACTTGGTTGCTTTTTCTTTACTTAAGACCTCTGCAGAATAATTGTAATCTCTGGGGATGTGAGTTGGTAATTGGGACTCAGGGTTCTCTACATTGGTAGTACAACATGGAAACTAGGGTCCGTATTAACAAAATATCTTAAGGCTAAAAGTAGCTCCTAACCTGCCGATTTAGGAGAAACTCTTAAAAATAATGGGCTTGTCAGTCCTAATTTTAGGACTCCTAAATTTTTTGCTCTAAGAGTATTTCACAAAGCATTTTAGCGCTAAAACCAGCTCCTAAATCTGTGAAAAGTTAGGGGTAGTCAAGAGGACTCCTAAGTCATTAAGACCAAATCACAAACAATCCTAAAATGGCTGTAGCTGGCAATCCACCTCAGCAATCCGCCCAAATACACTATACACCATTGAGGCAATAGGCAATAGAGCCTTGGGTGCTGAGCCTTCTCCCCTTATAAATGCAATAAATATTTTGATTTATAGGTTTTAATCTGTGATGACATAACATAAATGTTCATCAATGTACAAGTAATATGCACTGAATGATGGAGAATAAAACATTTCGTCGGCGCTGATACCCTTGTGGGCAGATCGGGTGACCCGAGTTCGAGTTCCGGCTTTCCCGATCCTGTCTCCCCTTTCTCTCTTCCACTTTGCTTGCCAACTACTCACTGTCCTATCATAATAAAAAGGTAAAAACGCCCCAAAAAACTTTAATAAATAAATAAGAAAATAATGTCCTATTACCTATGGCAGTTGTTTCACAAGTTCACACTTACAAATGATCGAATAGAGTAAACGAGTAAAATAGGCCTATATGACGTGCTGTCCGATGGGGTCGAGGGCTCCAAGCTCAGAGTACTCCCCCGTATCCCCGCTGGGAATATAAACCAGCCGAGACTGAGGAGTTGGGGTGGCAGAGGAATGCAGAAAACTGTAGAGGTAATTTGGCTGTGCTTATACAGTGGGGAGAACAAGTATTTGATACACTGCCGATTTGGCCGGTTTGCCCACTTACAAAGCATATAGAAGTCTGTAATTTTTATCATAGGTACTCTTCAACTGTGAGTGACGGAATCTAAAACAAAAATCCAGAAAATCACATTGTATGATTTTTAAGTAATTAATTTGCATTTTATTGCATGACATAAGTATTTGATACATCAGAAAAGCAGAACTTAATATTTGGTACAGAAACCTTTGTTTGCAATTACAGAGATCATACGTTTCCTGTAGTTCTTGACCAGGTTTGCACACACTGCAGCAGGGATTTTGGCCCACTCCTCCGTACAGACCTTCTCCAGATCCTTCAGGTTTCGGGGCTGTTGCTGGGCAATACGGACTTTCAGCTCCCTCCAAAGATTTTCTATTGGGTTCAGGTCTGGAGACTGGCTAGGCCACTCCAGGACCTTGAGATGCTTCTTACGGAGCCACTCCTTAGTTGCCCTGGCTGTGTGTTTCAGGTCGTTGTCATGCTGGAAGACCTAGCCACGACCCATCTTCAATGCTCTTACTGAGGGAAGGAGGTTGTTGGCCAAAATCTCGCGATACATGGCCCCATCCATTCTCCCCTCAATACGGTGCAGTCGTCCTGTCCCCTTTGCAGAAAAGCATCCCCAAAGAATGATGTTTCCACCTCCATGCTTCACGGTTGAGATGGTGTTCTTGGGGTTGTACTCATCCTTCTTCTTCCTCCAAACACGGCGAGTGGAGTTTAGACCAAAAAGCTCTATTTTTGTCTCATCAGACCACATGACCTTCTCCCATTCCTCCTCTGGATCATCCAGATGGTCATTGGCAAACTTCAGACGGGCCTGGACATGCGCTGGCTTGAGCAGGGGGACCTTGCGTGTGCTTGATTGAGTGTGTGGACAGGTGTCTTTTATACAGGTAACGAGTTCAAACAGGTGCAGTTAATACAGGTAATGAGTGGAGAACAGGAGGGCTTCTTAAAGAAAAACTAACAGGTCTGTGAGAGCCGGAATTCTTACTGGTTGGTAGGTGATCAAATACTTATGTCATGCAATAAAATGCAAATTAATTATTTAAAAATCATACAATGTGATTTTCTGGATTTTTGTTTTAGATTCCGTCTCTCACAGTTGAAGTGTACCTATGATAAAAATTACAGACCTCTACATGCTTTGTAAGTGGGCAAACCTGGAAAAACGGCAGTGTATCAAATACTTGTTCTCCCCACTGTATATGCTTCCTGTCAAGCTGATTAGATAGACCATTTGAACGTGCTCCTACAGAACTTTGTTTACAAAACATAATTTGTCACTTGAATTCTGCTATTTCTTAAGATGCAGTCATGAACATATACTTGTTTAATTAGTGACACTTAGCCTAGATTTTAAAATCTTTATTTGAATATGGCAACGTTTTTATTTTAAAACCTTTATTTGAATATGGCAACATTTTTATTTTAAAATCTTTATTTGAATATGGCAAAATGATACCTCGTTCTACGATATTTCTATGATTAAATTACTGAGAGACCCCTCCCCCATCAGCCAATCATTGTGTACATAGTTAGTAAGTGTGGTGACATCATCCATAGCAACAAGGTCAACCCCATCCTTTCTCTTAAGACTTCTCTCTATTCCTTAGTAAAAGTTGGTCTCAGCAGCTTTGTAAATATTTTTTAAAGAGAAAACTCTTACCTAAGAACTTTTACTGCTATTTAGGCGAACTCTTAGTGGTAATATAAAATGTTTTGTTAATACGGCCCCAGATCTCTGGATTTAGTCCATGGTCATAACAGAATGAAGACCAGCGAATGAGCTCACCTTGACTTCATGAGATCCGTGGATAATGAACTGATAAACATGGATGTCCTAGTAGAGTTTTTTGTGAAGCTGTTTCATACTAGTACATAGTGGTGAAGCTAAGCATGGGCCCACCCACTTTGAATTGTAGCCCACCCAATCAAAAGTTGGTCATTTTCCAAATAGATGTAAGAAATAATTTAATACACAATAATATTTATAATAAACATCTTATCACACTGTAACTTTATTTGTTTGGTTTTTTAACAGTTTTGAATGTTCCGTTGTGATTTTGTCAAAGGTTTAATTGACACAGGTGAATCGTTGTCATTTAGGAATGAGATTGCACGGGTGTTCGAATCGAGATTGCTGTCTTTTAACGATTAATAGTGCAGTATGATGGGATGAAGAGGTGAGGAAATGACATACAGACTGAGTTCTTCAGTAGGAAATAGTCCAATTTGGAGCTTAATCTGGGAAGTTTTATGAGTAATTTGGCCTTTTCCAATGGGTTTATTGTCCACTACAGTGATCTGTATTGGATGTGAACATAGCACCGGTGTTAAATTCCTAAATAATTTGCTGATGTATGAGATTCACTGCGGCTCCTGAATCCACTAAGGCTGTAACAGAATGGGCCTGGTTTGCTTTCAATAGTGTTGTGGGAAGTGATAAACTGTGTGGATAAGGGGTTATACCAGAGGTCACATTAACCGAAAACTTTCTGTCACTGACAGAATTTTTTAACAGTGACAGAAAAATATGAAGGCGTCCATCATTTTGACAGATTACACTAAAGCCATGTCCACCAAAGGTCCATTGAGGCTAGCGTATTTTTCAAATTGTTTTCATTGAGAGCGCCACATTTTTAAAACGGCAGGAGCGTGACGAGGCGCTGAGTGTCTATTTCACGCTGAACGCTAAGCGCTCAATGTTTTTTACTGGTCGCCGAGAGTTGAAGAATGTTCAACTTTGGGTACAACGCAGCGCTTATCATTGTCACTTTTTACCCAGCCGTCCAATCACAGTGGAGGAGGGGCAGAACAAATACAACACCGACCAACCGCCACATTCTGCTTGTACAAAGTCAACAGACATCAACAACGAGCAAATACTTTACATTGTATCGACATTTTTATAAACAATACAAAAACAAACTATCTGTGAAATGAGATTCTAGTAACACTTTCACGGATATTCTGTATCATAGCAAGCAAAGTGTCTCAACTGAAAGAAAAAAAAAAAAAAACTTGTGCTGCCGAAGCGCTCTCAAGGCATTTGCAGCTGAGCGCCTGCCGTTTTCAGCTGGCTAAAAAAGCTTTGGTGGACACAAGACCTAAATCCATTTTATAATAATAAAGTTATAATACTTATACTTACATAATTAAGTTTCTAATCCAGTTTGTTTTGTTTTAAATGGTGGCTGTCATAAAAACTTGACGGATTCATTCAAACATACATTAAATATTAAAGAACAGTCAAAAAAAAAAAATTAATATGGTGCATATATTTAGCAAAATGCTCCTCTAGAGTTATTTAAGTTAAGTATGAGAACACGTCTCCACTGCTCTAGAGTCCAGTGGCGGCATGCTTTACACCACTGCATCCAATGCTTTGCATTGCACTTGGTGATGTAAGGCTTGGATGCAGCTGCTCGGCCATGAAAAAAACGATTCCATGAAGCTCTGTATGCACTGTTCTTGAGCTAATCTGAAGGCCACACGAAGTTTGGAGGTCTGTAGCTATTGACTCTGCAGAAAGTTGGTGACTTCTGCGCACTGTGCGCCTCAGCATGCGCTGACCCCGCTCTGTGATTTTACGTGGCCTACCACTTCGTGGCTGAGTTGCTGTTGTTCCCAATTGCTTCCACGTTGTTATAATACCACTAACATTTGACTGTAGAATATTTAGTAGTGAGGAAATTTCACGAATGGACTTATTGCACAGATGGCAACCTATCACGGTACCATGCTTGAATTCACTGAGCTCCTGAGAGCGACCCATTCTTTCATAAATGTTTGTAAAAGCAGTCTTCATGCCTAGGTGCTTGATTTTGTACACCTGTGGCCATGGAAGTGATTGGAACACCTGCATTCAATGATTAGGAGGGGTGTCCCAATACTTTTGGCAATATAGTGTATTTTGAGACAAAGGTCTCAATGATTTTCAGTTTTGTTGAAGCTAATTAAAGCAACAGTTTTTCAATAACGGAAGAATATGTAAAAGTATGGTATTTGGGGTAAAAGGCGCCCCTGCTTTTGGGGCTAAAGGCACAATAATTAACATGATAATAAACAGCTGTCTGACTTTTACATTTTTTGACATGACATAGATTCAGATGGTAAATATCATATATCAAATTGGGTGTCCACCTTAGATAAATCACCATATTCATAATGAAACCATCATATTTAAAAAAAATATATTAATCATTTAATATGATAAAATATAATTTATTGTTGCTACTGTAAATCTAAATGAAATTATTATGGGATCTCATTCAGTGCTTTCAGAATCTTTACTTTTTAAAATAATTTTGTTTATGTATTTTTAAAATAACATTTTAATGACAGTATATTTATTGGACAAAAATGTATTATTTTATATTATTTTTATTATATTATATAATAATAATATATTATATTATTATTATATTATTATAGTGCAAACTTTTCTAAAATGATTATTTTGAACAAGTATAAACTTAGACACTATTAAAAACATATTATTTTAGCTAAAGTATTTGTATCAATACTGTGTGCCATGCTGGTGAGCCTTTTACCCCGTGTGGCCACCTTGCCACCTCATACATTTATAAGATTTTTAAACAAAATAAACCACTTTTATGATTTATTTTCCCACAAAATCTGTTCCTCCATAAATGTTCAATACAAACATATATATTTTTTCTGCATCATACACTATGGGAGTAGTGAAAAGCAGATTTATTTTAAGGTGTGCCTTTAGCCCGTTGTACCCCAATAATAGATTATGACAGAATTTTTACAGTACTGTCCGTCAAAATGATCGACAGTGTGAAAGTCTAACGCGAACTCTGGGTTATACTCCTTTAGTTGTTTCAGCCTTGGTTTTTATTAAACAGGAAATGCAACGATGACCAGGTTGACCACATTAAAAACATAGATGGTTCTGTAAACGTTGATGGCATTCAGTGGAGACTCAGGCTCATCCGATCTGCATAGATTCAGGAGGTTCACTAGAGGCATGACTGTGCATTTCATGATATATTAAAGTAGACTTCTTCAGGTACAGGTTCAGGTAGACAGTATATTTGTAGATTTGTAATCTAAGACAGTAGACAGTAGATTTGTAATCTAATTTATAGTACAAATTCATAAAAAATAAAAAAAATTGAATAAAAAAAAAGTAGATAAAACAGACTTAATTTTTTTTTTAAATACAACTTTCAAAAATTGTAGGTACAAAAATACAAATGTCTAATATATATATATATATATATATATATATATATATTTCAAATAGTCATTGTATTTAGGTTGTTAACTGTTCGTTCCCTTACTTCCATACACCCATACGTCAGTATTCACTTTCAAACCCTCGTGTGTGTATGTGTGTGTCTGAGGATGGTAACGGGATGATACTTAAATCCCTTTATGTTAATATTGTGGTTTTATGGGAGCAGGCCTATTAATCCTGCTTTAACTTTATAAGTGCTATTATTCCCTCAATAAGATCACTGGCTATGCAGTATAGGATTAAAGACTTATAACGTAACTGATGCTGTCATTTTTCATGGATCGAGGAACCTTGAATGCTCTCTATCATGACTGTATGTGAAGTGTATTCCATAGTGATATGTGAAATACAATCTTTAATCCACACAGTTTTAATTGGTTTTTCCTAGCTGCAGCGCAGCACACTGGGCCAAAGCACTAACCTTAGCTCCAGCGCTACGGGACATTTGGCGGCAGCTCTGTGCCTCCACACTAGAGTTTCTAGAACAGAAAGATTTTAAAACAGCCCAGCTTTAGAGCAGCACTCATCAGCAACAGAAAACTGCTAAACTCTGCCAAACTGGAGGAGGCTTACAGTTTGAGCTTAATGACCTGAGTCACAACCGCTCTCACATGCCAAAACACAAGTGCTCCGTTCCACCAGAACCCGCTGATACCATTCATTCTGTCAGAGCGGAGTCTTGTATGGTCTTGAATTTTGTTAAAAAGTTGTTCTGTTTTTTAAAGCGCTTTCATACAGGAATCTGAGAAAGCTGCAAATATCAGCATCTGTTGGGCTTGTCTGGTTTTGTACACATGTGAGGAATAGTTCACCTAATGACATTTTTTTTCTTGTCATTCCAAACTTGGAGACATTTTACATAATGTGCTGGTCATTTTATTTCCCTACAATTATAATGAATTGGGGCTTTCAAGCAAAAGCACCATAAAGTAATGTTTAATTTACTTGATTAAAATAAGCTAGAGCAACAAAATTCACAGTACAATTTAATTATATGCAGTTTAGGTAATATATAAAGTTTACTTTCTATTTATGTTTGTTGATTTGTGTTGAGAATACATGAAAACTGAAACAAGGGATTTCTAGTTCCCAGCATGCATGGTGCTAAATAGTACTAAATGATGATATTAGCTGTTTATGTATATGTTTTTGTGCCAAATGATAAAAGGAGGAAACCAGTGTTTAATGTTCAGTTAATGTTGGGATTTTGTGCTGAGGAGTGGAGCTTGTGCTTTGTTTGAGGATGGTTAAATAAAGCAATGCTGTATGCTCACTCTTAAATTAAGAATTTTTTTTTTTTTAAGAACTGCTTACTGAAAGGTTCTTTAAGAACCCAAGACCATTCTTCTGTGGCACTGTTGTGAAAACCTACATGTGGAACCTTTATTTTTAATTGTTGTTTTTCCTACCAACACTTTATACTAGATAAAAAGAAAAAGTTTGCATTTAGCATGCTAATGTGTGCTGTTGCTAGTAGTTAACTGCAAGAAACTGAAATTTTAATTAAGGCAGATTTTTAGGGAATATCTTCAATATTTTTTGTGAGTCTTTAAAGGTGCAGTGTGTAGTTATGAGGATCTATTGACAGAAATGCAATATAATAAACATAACTATGTTTTCAGTGGCGTATAAAGACCTGACATAATGAACCGTTATGTTTTTATTACCTTAGAATGAGCCATTTCTATCTACATACAGGGTCCCCTTACAGTGAAATCGCCATTTTGCGCCATCATGTTTCTACAGTAGCCCTAAACGGACAAAGTTCTCTACAGAGTGCTAGTCACTCTCTGCTCTCTCCGACAACGACATTTTTGTCCTGTGTCGGCTACTGTAGCGCTGGTCGATTGCAATTCACAACCTCACCGCTAGATGCCGCTAAAATTTACACACTGCACCTTTAAGAATTCACTTTTATGTTCCACTGCATAAAGAAAGTCATACAAGTTTTGAACGACATGAGTGTGAGTGAATAATGACAGAATTGTCACAGTCCCTTTAAATGACATCATCGGTGACCTTATTGACCCCTACAGCTGCAGTTATGAACTGAACTCCTTAAGGTTAAAAAGCAGTGATGTTATACAGCAGTGAAAGGGTATGGAGGGTTAGAGGACTTTTTCAGAGCACTGAATTATGGGTTGCTTCACTACTTATTCTAGGCTGAGAGGTCATGACCCAGATGGGGTCAGGAAATGGGTCATGTGTCTTCAAGAAAGATCAAACACTAAACCCTGTAAACCCTGCAAAGCCCTGTAAACTTGTTTCTCTCTGCCCCATTTTAGACCACTGGAGACTGTCCCTGTGGGGTACAAGTCCAACTCTGCCCGCCAGAACAGATTACTTGCAGACAGAGAAATAAGGAAAGTACACCTCTTTTGGTGTGTGTGTGTGTGTGTGTAGGAGATAGGCAGGAACAGTGTTAAAAGACTGGTATATGGAAAGAGAGGGAAAGAGAAAGAGAGAGAGAAGGCGGATAGCTTGTGGGCGTTGATACTACCCATGAGGCCATTTAATGGGCAGTTTGGAATGCAGGGAAAAGACTCAGCTGCCCTCTCCATGGGATTCTGTGTCTTTGAAAAAAAAAAATAATAAAGAGAGAGAGAGAGAGAGAGAGAGAGCTTGTGGGAAATCCTTGCCTGACTGCTGCTGTGATGTTGAATGTTGGCCTGTTTTATTTCACAGACTGTGGCAAAGCACAGACACAGAGACACTCCATCGCTCTTGTGTGAAGCTGTGAACCTGCACATTTGCCTGGAAGAGGCCAAGCCCAGGAGGCTTTGCACATAAAACCCATAAAGAGCTCCCTAAAGCACACGTTAGCACTAACAATGCCTCCCTGCACTACCCGAAGACTTAGCGTGACCAGACATGTTCCACATATTTATTGCCGCTGTCTATAGGTCTGTCTACCTATAAATGTCTCTGTGTATTTGCATTTGTGTATCTGTAGGTTTGTGTGACCATAAATTTTTTCTATTGCAGTACTAGCTATAAGGATGGTTTTGATATGACTATGACAAATATTAGCAAAGCTCAGACAACAAACTTATGCCTCCACTTTTACATTGTTTGTTTAAACAAAAAGCTACTCAGGGCATGATATATTCATACACTGCGTGCAAAATTATTAGGCACGTTGATTTTCTGATATTTTTTTCCAGGCACATTTTACCAATTCCAAACCACATTAATCTTAATAGATACTATACATTTTGTTTTTAATCATTTATAAGTGATATATAATTGTTCATGAAGGCTGGAAATGAAAAACACCTTACATTAGGCACGTTTTCTTTTACAGATAAAATGAGCCAAAAAAGAGATTTAACTCAGACTGAAAAGTCAAAAATTATTAAATGCCCATGAGAAGGATACAATACTAATGCAATACTAGACATTGCAGTTAAGGCATGACCATTGTACAGTGAAATGCTCATTGGGTCAGCAGGGTCAGACAAAAACAGGTGGCGAAGAAAAGACACATGTTAACTGCAAAAGAATTAAGAATTAAGGTGAAGAATTAAGTGTGAAACCATCAGGAATCCTTTAGTCTCCAGCTCCACCATTTTCCAGAACAGAAACCTACCTGGAGTCTCCAGAAGTGCAAGGAGACTTAAGTTAGGTAAAGAATCCTAAAAAATGACCCCCACTTAATAAGAATCACAAGCTGAAGTGTTGTAAAATACATGACGAAGCGTTGTGAATACGGAAGACTGTTTTTTTATGGGCTTTATAGACAGATAGGTTGAGAGTGACTCTGGAAAGACCAGCACCACATCGTCTTGTACCACTGTTTGAAGAATTCATGAACAATTATATATCACTTATAAATTATTAAATACAAAATTAATAGTAGTTATTAAGATTAATGTGGTTTGGAATTGGTAAAATGTGCCTGGAAAAAATAATATGATCAGAAAATCAACGTGCCTAATAATTCTGCACGCAGTGTATAGAGAGTGTGTATGAAGACTTTGTTTTTATAATATGCTGATATATTGTTAGCACAGATCCATATGTATTTAGGCCATTGGTTCTCAACCACAAACTTCCAAAGAACCTGCAAGAGGACTTAAAGACAAATGTCTTATTAAAGTAAAACGTGCATTAAAATAAGCTTAAACACATAAAATCAAGATGTAAACTGATATTATTGTCACAGGTAGCATGTGTAAACAGCACGAAGACGAAGGAGATTCAAAAATAACATTCTTTTAAATTACAACACTCAGGAGAATAGGGAGATATCCAAACTACACAAACTAACATCAACGAGAACAGACAGAGAACGAGGGAGAACACAGGGTATAAATAATCAGGAGAATTAACAAGATGATTAACAGATCACTGGCACTGGAGAGCATCCGAGGTGGAACACGGGAACCTGAAGACTGAGGTGGAGCCGTTGGGACTGAGGATGAAGGCGAAGCCGGGGGGGAAGGCGGAGCCAGACGGAACCGAAGGTGCAGGCAGGACGACATCTGACCAAGGGGGGCCTGTGGGATGAGGGAGCCTGTTGAGTTGTAAGGCTGAAGGTTTCCGGTGAAGCTGAAGGAGGGAGGAGCCAAGGTCGACAGGCTGCGATGGAGTGTTGGGTACTGAGGCTGGAGGCAGAGCTAGGGGATTTTCTGGACCAGGCAGAGCTGGTGGCGTGAAGGACCAAAGCAGATCCACACAGTTCAGTGCAGGAGATGAAGAGGGGCTGAAGGGTACCAGAGGAGGCGGGGCTAAGGAACTGGCAGTTAGAGGAGGCTGGGTGGGATCACAGGAGATTCAGGGCTAGACGGAACCAGCGGGGACACTGGAGATTCAGGGCTGGACGGAACCAGCGGGGTCTGGAGAAATAGGGGTATTAGATCCACAAACACCTCCAATAATACAAAAAAAAATGTTCCAAAGGCCATAGCAATCCCATCTGCCGTGGTGGGGTTGTGGGCGGGGCTTTCCTTCCAGCCCTCATGCTCCACCAACACTCCCTCGTCGATACACGATGTAGCGGGCTCAGGCACCTGGTCAGACACACCTTGTGATTCAAGCACCGGGGCGACGACTCCTTCCGTCATCGTCAGGCTCTGTCTCGTCAGTCACAGCAAGCTAAAGTCCACATCTGCAGTGGGCTCTCGTATCTCCATTATGCTAGTCGTTGCAGATGGCTGGTCTCTGGATGTGGAGTGGGGCTGGCATCGCCCTCCTTTCTTGGGCCGATGGTGACTGGTGAATTGCACCCATTCCACGAATGCGGCGAAATCTTCCCTGGGACCGCCCGTTGGAATGCGTGCCTTGGACCGCTCGCTCAGGCTGGCGTGGTAGAATGCACAGAGCAAGCGGTCCGGGTAGTGCGTTTGGCACGCAAGATGGAGAAAGACCCAAATGTGGTCTTCCAGCGGACGGTCTCCCTGCTCCAGGCAGAGAAGTTGGACAGCTGGTAAATCCATGGAAGGGAAAAAATAAAAAATAATAGACGAGGGAAAAAAACGCTGCAAAAAAAAGTCCATTCTGTCACGGGTAGCGTGTGTAAACAGCACAAAGACAAAGGAGATTCAAAAATAATAGTCTTTTAATGACAACAGAATAGGGAGATATCCAAACTACACACAACATACACAAACGAACATCAACGAGAATGGGGGAGAACACAGGGTAGGAGAACTAACAAGATGATTAACAGAATGTAATGACTAATTAGATACACTGGGAAACTAGGCCAAATAACAGGCATAAGGAAGACAGAACCTAAACACAATGAAAACATGACCATAACAAAATAACTGTGACAATTTTATTCTTATTTAATGCCCTTAACACATTTTTGTTAATTTTTTTGAAACCCTGGAAATTTGAGGGAATTCTAAAAGTGTGATTTCCTTTCAGATGGATTTGTGGAAATTAATAAAATCCTTAAATATCATGTTTTATAATTATTTGCTAGTTATGTCTAGTTCTGAAAAATATTTTAGCAGGTTGAAATGCTGAATAACATTCAGTTATTATTTTAATTATTTATATTTATTTAATTATTTAATATATTGCCACTCCCAGTTTTTGAAAATAAAGTTTTAAAATAAGCAGCTTTGTCATTACAGCAGAAGTACCAGAAATAACTTTAGGAGCCTTTAAATATTTTCTTTGGGGGGCCATTGAAAAAGATTGAAGAACTGCAGATTTAGGCCATAACTGGACTGCACACAAACGTTTACCACACTGTTAGTTACTGCACTGCGAGATGAACTTAAAATTGATCAAATTATCTAGAACTGCTTTAATGATTTTTTTGTGTATGTTTTTAGTGGTTAGCTAACACATTTAGCCGTTGGTGCTCTTGTATTCATTTCTTTGTACTCTATATTTCAATAAAAGTGGCAAAATTGAAAATTATATTTAGTAATAATTAATAAGTATTGTAATTAATAAGTATTAATATTCATTCTTTTTTATTTCTCTCTCATTTAGAGGATGACAGTTCAGGTTCCCCGTATCATCGCGAGAGGCGTAACGCCATCAGTGGGCAGACCGCGGTTCTGGGCACATCAGGAAAACTGAATGAGGAGCCATCCACCTCTACAGAAGAGCGCTCCCCATTGGTGAAGAAAGAACTTCACAGCTCTCTACCCCACCTGGCAGACCACACCCTGCCCTATCGGGGGACACTGTTTGCTATGGACCCTCGCAATGGATACTTGGACCCTCACTATAGTGAGTTACTACTTTTTCATGTTTTTTTGGGAATATTTGGTACAAGCACCCTCTCAATATGCAGTTTTGGTCTTTTTTGGTTTAATCCAACTAATCTATACTTTTTGGCTATTTATCCTAAAATATGTTAGGGCTTATCCTTAAATCCTAAAGGGATAGTCCACCCAAAAAAGTGAAATCCAAAGTAACATGTTTTGGAGAATGTATTGGCTGCTACTTTCTTTGCAACAAATAGTAGACATTGACCAAAAAGTTGACCATTTGTCTACTATAGACATACAAGAAATTTGTGTGAGGAACAAACTAAAATTTGATTAGTTACTCACTGAAAATCTTCTGCCTCCTGCCTTTCGTTTTTGGGTGAACCTATCCCTACAGAAGTTATTTCAGTAATGTGTTTTGCATAGAAAAGTCACAATGAACCATGAACACCAAGTCCCTGTAGACTGTAGATATTGTCTGTACATAAAACTCAAGGACGAATATTTAGTGCAGGGCTAGCACACTAACTTTTTCCCCTTTGTGAGGCAAAAAGCAAAGCTGCTAATGGATTGATTGGGCCTGACACTTGACTATTTGCCCTTTCTTTCTCATTCGCTCTCACTTGCCTTTTCATTTTTTTTTCAGAGGGGAAGTTAGTATGGGGGACGTTCTTCTCTGCTCCCTAATTCCCTCGTTAGGGGCTGAGTGTAAGCACACAACTCCAGTCTCGCTCATCAGCGGTGTGATCAAAGCGCCACAGAGCGGAGTGCAGTCAAACTCCCCCCTGCCTTGTTCTTTTCCATATTCTCTTTCTCTTGTTTTTCTCTGGTCCACCGGACTCCCCCATCATTTTTATAATCAATAATCATGAGAGACGCTTAGCAAGAGAGCAAGAACATGTTCATGGACAGAATAGAGTGAAGGAGATAAATAAAGGTAGAGAGAGACAGATGAGGCAAGTCAAGGCCTTTTAAGAGGTTAATATTGCGGACCACCATTGCCTGGTCTTCACCTATAGATGAGGATTCGATGTGATGGCTTGTTTAGTTTTGCTAAATTGGTTTTGAATTGGGCTTGACAGTGTAGTTTTAATCCATTGCACTTAATTAAATGCCCTTTACCTTTGTTCTCTCTCACAAAAACTGTACCACTGTTCGTTTAGGCCCTTTCATTAGCAGCCGAGTGCTTTGTTGGTCTAGTTTTGATCCATCCGTCTTAATGCACAAGGGTCAACTACAATCCGACCAGTCAGACCCATCACATATTGACTAATACAGGCCTTACCACCTCAGCAATTCTGCCAGTCTATGTGTACAGAGAAACTGAAAGAAATAGGCAGAAAGAGAGTGTTTTATTGGAGTGAGGCAGTGTCAGAGGAAGGGGAAGGAATGGATAGTATACAGTAAGGGCCTCTAAGAAATCTCCACTCTGTGCCTGAGTTGAGGCAGCATTGGTTGTGGTCAGCGTTCCAGCAAAGGAGGGAGAGAGAGAGAGAGAGTAACTTAAAGAAATTTTTGAGTTTATTATTATATTTCAAGTTTACATCAAGTTTCATCAATATTATTATTGTTGTTATTTCTAAATAATTAGTATATATAATTTAAAATGTTTAAAATAAGTAATACTAATACATTTAAAATACAGAGTTCATGTTCTGTCGTAATCAACATTGTGCTTTATGAGTTTAATTTGTATTGAACTCATAACATTCTTTTAAATGGTTTATAGAGATAAACAAAAAAGTGGAAACATGAAGGGAGAAAAAGAAAAAGAGTGAAGTGGAAACATGAATGGAGAAAAAGAAAAAGAGTGAAGCAGAAACATGAAGGGAGAAAAAAGAAAAAGAGTGAAGCGAAGGGAAAAGAGAAAGTTATAATGTGGGATAGAGACAGACTGAGGGAGACAAAGAAAAAGAGTGAAGCGAAGGGAAAAGAGAGAGTTAAAATGTGGGGGAGAGACAGAGGCTGAAAGGGCAAGGCAAAAAAGAACAAAAGTGAAAAAGGGGTGTTCCGGGTGGTTGGAGCCCGAAGGGGGAGGCTGGGGCTGAGGGTGCAGGGTGAAAGGGTGGTGGGGGGTCAGAGGTCAGGTGGAGGAGGCAGAAACTGAAACAGAGGGGTTCAAAAACAGCAGGAGAAGTCAAAGGAGCCTCTTAGTCATCCAAAGGTTCATTCTCTCTGCATGGAGGATCACCAGGGCAGCAATGAACTGTGGAGTGGAGAAAGTTGATGATGGAATGAATGCTAGAAGAAGTGGGAGGCACTCTCCTCATGACTCACTCTCCAGGAAGAAATTCTTGCTTTAGAGTTATTTCACAGACATGCCTCAGGCATTTGATTTGATTCTTATTAAATAAAAAATTTGTTGTAGTTGCACCTAAATTGCTAAAGTTGGCCTGAAGAACAGAGTGAACATATCCTAAAGTCCTGTTAAACTAGTACCTACAGCTCCATAAGTTGCATATACCATTACTTATTTATCTCACAATAAGAGAATACCTAACAGATCTAAAGTAAGTTTTTATATTTTCTTTATATTTTCATATAATGTATAACTTACCTCTACAATAACAGGGTGTTTTGTGTTGTTGCTAGGTGATTACTTATTAGCTCTATAAGAATATTTACTTGTGCGGTTATAATTGAGCTAAAAGCAGATATTTTTTTATAGTCAAGCTAGTCCTTGATCAGTCTGTCCAAGTTTGCATAACACAATGCAAAATGAATTATTTAAAGAATTAAATACATGTTACATTTTACATGTGTTTTTCGGAGCAAGTACGCAATGCTGCAGCCAATTGTAAACCGATTGTGTATAGATGATAAAAGCCAAGTTACAATCTGTCTGTTAGTCCAACTTTACAAAAAACAGACCTGTACAGTTCCAGTTAGACAACAGTGTTTACATAACAATTTAAAAAGGTGAATTATTGCTTTAGACCAGGGGTATTCAATACTGTAAACCCTTGGTTTTTTTGTTTTTGTTTTTTTCCCTGCAGTGTGACGTTTGAAACCTATATTGTCTAGACTGCAAAGCATCTATGATTGAATAAAGGGCTCGGTGTACATTGTTGATTATAGATGTGGTGTACACTCCTCACCAGATGGGATTATGAGAGGCCAGAACCATTTAACTAACCCTCCCTATCCCCATCACCGCTCAGCTCTTTAAAACCCACACTGGCGCCATTCACTCAGTTCCACAGACTTTGAGTTGTGAAAAACTTGACCCCAATACACATGCACACACTCACATTCAACAGAACCCCCCTGCATTTCTCTTTCCCTTTGGAGATCCATCAGCTCGTAAATGCGTCCCAGGTGTGTGCTAGTGTAAGTGTGAGCCCGCGCGTGTGTGTGAGTATGTGATGGAGAGCGAGTCGGGCTCTTTGTGCTGTGTATGCACTAGTACTAGTGGCAGGTAAAGCGTGATTACTCTTCCTGCTGGCGCATGTCAAGGCCTAATGCGCCTAAATGAGCCTCCACCTGCCGCCTCTGCACACCTGGTCACCACGGCAACACACAGAGGGGCACCCTGGGAGTGGGTGTCAGGAACAAAGCTCCAAACGACAAGTGCCAGAGGAGGGGGAAGGCATGGATACAGCAAGGACCTCTAAGAAAGTCCTACAAATCTCCTTCCTTACTTTGAGTCAAGGCGCTAATACTGCATTTACACAAACTCACCCACTGCATAAGTGCATAAAGGACGCATTTTGCATAAAGAGCGCACAGGATAAATGGCCCTCTTTGTGAGCATTAGTCGATGCATTAGCATTAGCCGTCATTCCTGAGACTTATCCTCTTTTCTCACACAAACACTGGATAAGAGTCCCATATCCCGCTTAGCACTGTGCTAATGCACAGTATGGATAAGACGGCAGGATTGAAAGACGGATTAATGAAGGGAAGAGCACTAAATGTGTGGAAGTGTGAAATGCAGCTAACGTTGTGACATCTGTTTATATTGTCCGCTGATTAGCAGGTCATCGGGCCGCAGCAACAGTGAGGCACTTGCTGCCGTTGCACTCCTTATCTCTCTTGGGGAAGTGGAAGATCCTTCTCTTCTCTCTCTTTATCCTCTTTCCTAATTGTTTGTATTTTCTTAAACAGATGTGCTCTTCTCCAGTAAGAGCCATGCCCCGTTATGGGAATTAAAGCATGTTGAATTAAATGTTTCCCTTTTATATGAATCTTAAGATGGAATGAGAATGTTATGAACAAGGCGAGCATGGAGGGATGAAATCCTGCCGTTCTGCAATGCTTTAAAATCTTGGACATACACATGATTGTCCCAGCAGCACAAAGCCATATCCTTTCCTCAGCAAACTCAACTGAACAATAGGTTTATTCACGTTCCTCAGTTGCAGTCTTGGCTGTCCTTTTGGTCTTAAAGCATTTGTGCTTTTTTTACAAGCACTTTTCCAAAGATTTCGAGAGTTTAGCTCTTTGAAGCCCCTTTGTCCTTAACATTCAAGCCCACGAGTGTCATTACTGCAAAGAGGGTCGACTCCTAAGCCTATTTAGTGTCGGTCTACAACTTCTCAGTGTGAAATATTGTCCCCACTCAAAAGCAAACTGACTCCAACCTTTAGCTTGATCAGCGGTGTAAGGCTACAGTTTCAGTCCTGTGTTCTTGCTTGGATAAAGATCTACCAAGCTTCCTGAAGCCTATAATCCTCTACCAAAGCCTCACTGATGCCTTGCACCAGAGTCCAGACAAACCAACATGAGGAGGGACTGATGATATCCCACCAAACAGACACATCCAAACTGCTTGCATCTGTCTGGTCAGCTCTGCATTGGTGCGCACCATATCAGAGGATATTCCTACTTCAGTGCCCTTGGTGAAGCATAGCAAGCCACCGCCGCCTGAACAAAAGAGTTGTAGAGGGCTTTTTGAGATGGTGAAAAGGATTGAGCTTGACACTGATATATTGGGTGGGTAGTGCTGGGTGTTATTTCCCCCTTACCTCTAAAATCAAACCTTCACTGGCCACTGAACTGTAAACGTCTGCTGTCAAAGAAATAGACATGACCAGAACCAAACTAACAATTGGTGTATTCTGGATAGCCATATCAAATGAAGATATGGAGTTGGTTGTTTGACTAGGACAAGTCATTTTTAAGTCATTTTTAGTTTCAGTTTTGGTTTTCGGAAAAAGTGCATCCACAATTTTCGGTTTCAGCCCAAAATTTTCATTTCGGTGCATTCCTAATATTGATAGGTCCACCTTGTGCCCCATAGTAGTGAGTTTTGATGAAATGAGTTGACGTATATTTATGACTGAATGAAAATCAGTCTCACTGGTAGATCCCAGGTAAATATTTCAGCAAAACATTGCATTTAAATTCTAAAGCATATCTCATCTATACGAGTAACAAGTAATATGTTTTTGTACATGGAATTATTTTCAAAATCATTTACATATTTAATCTTTTTTTTACAGTCCACTGAGTGATAAGTGTCCTTGGTTGAAGAAACACCCACATACTTTTGTTTGGAGTTTATACTCCAAAGGTTACAGAAAGTAGGGGAACTTTCTATGCCTTTAATGTTTTTTTTAAATGTTTTTTTTGCCCTGTAATCATAAAAACACAATGATGCCTCAAAATGAAGATACAAGTAATAGAGAGGCTCCCACTGACAACTTCAAGGGCAAGGATGGTCTGCATGATTGTTTCCATATTGGATTTGTGAAAGAGGGGCCCTGCTACGACCCAGCCAGAGCTCACAGGGGCCAAGACGCCGGGATCAGTCTTTAGGCACTAGTAAGAAATCTCTTTTACTCCTTCATCCTGATCCTTTCGTTCTGAAAGTGAATCTTTCACTGTTATTATCCTTCTTGGTCTAGTGCAACACAGATAATCTTATTATCCTCTTTTATAGAGGTTATTAAAGGAGTATTGCTGTGTATGGCTGTACCATTAGATTCCTGTGCTTCTTTGACTTCCCTCTTTTCTTTTTCTTTCGCCTGGAGTAGGGATGTCACGATACCAAAATTCCAGTAGTCGGTACCAATACCATAAAAATTTTACAGCTCTCTGTACCAATTTCGGTACCACAGCAAAATGTATTTTTATTTTATTTAACTATTTGAAAAAAAATATTAAATTAAATTCAATGAGTTTATTATTTATGATGATATTCATTATACGTAAATAATACATAGAAACATTTAAAGGCTACATGCTGTTTAAAAGTAAACTGTTTATAAAAAAGATCAAGTGAAAAATAATTATTATTAGTAGTATTATTATTATTACATAGAGACGTAGCTAAATCTACTGTACAACAGTAGCCTAATATATTTCTGTCAATTTCTTCAAGTTAAACCGAACTTTTATTTTGACGGGTTGCCGTGAAGACTGGCCTTTGAGTGTCTGTGTTCATGATATGACAGTTTTCTCAAATGAAACGGTAAATGCTCATGAAGTGACGGTTTACGTGTTCATGTCCTCATATAGTGGCACGGCAGAGGCTAAAAAGACAGCGAGTGTCATGCGTGCGTGCTGCAAATGCAGGATTAATATTTAAATAGTATTTTGCAGTTTAATATTGACAGACACTAGTATATATTCGGCTACGGTCTGGAGCCCTGCGCTTAGATAAACACGAAAGCGACTGAACGCAGCTGCCGGTACCGAATATACTCGGTACTACCGGTACTACAGAAATGCTGGTATCGTCACATTGGTACCGAAGTACCGGTACTTGTGACATCCCTAGCCTGGAGGGTTCAGGGTGAAGCATGTTGGAATAGAGTGGAAATGTTTGTTTTGTTTTAAGATGTTTGGAAACATCTTATCTGTATGAGAAATTCCTTAAAAAAAAAAAAAGATCCGTTGGATATGCCACAGTCATTCCTGTGACATGTGTTTCCTTTCATGCTTCTGTGTTTTGTTATTATTATAATGCATAAGCCTTCTCACAGATTTCTTAGAGAGAAATGCTTTAAACCTTGTCTAAGAAAGCCTGTTTTGAAGGATGGAGACAACTGCTGTCAGTAACTCCACTACCCACTGTAAAAATGTTGGCTTAAAAACATGGGAGACTACAACAATGGCTTGACACCTATGAGGTCCCTTTCTCTTTCTCTCTTTTTCGAGTGGACTACTACTGTGTAAATAAATCACACCAGTGGTTCTCACTCTCATCCCCAGTGGGTATTCAGGCAGCATTACACTTGCTCCAGTCCTGTGTGTGTGTACCTGGTATTCCCTACATTATAGGCACCAAATGTCCCCACAATAATAGTAATACCATTAATTTTTGACCTTGTCAGTTTTTTGACAATTTAAAAGTGCAGTAAATTTTCTGTGATGGGTAGGTTTAGAAGTAAGAGTTAGGGGATAGACTATACAGTTTGTACAGTATAAAAATCATAAAAGCCCCCCAAAAACTGGAAACCAGTATGTGTGTTTGTGTGTGTGTTTGTGTGTGTGTGTGCGCGTGTGAATTTGCTCTAAACTATCATATGAGGAATACATTTATAAATTATTTATTATTAATTTGCTGTTATCCAGCATTATATTTATTTATTATTATTTATTATTATTATTTAACTGAACAATAGTAAATATAAGTATTTTATGATTATCTAGAAACATAATTTTTTTCAAACTCCTCCTAGGCCATTTCTCAGGACTTCTCAGGACTTCACCAAACTTTGCACATGTGTGCAAAGTTTGGCAGGCAGCCGTTGCCTAATGGTTAGAGAGTCAGACTGGTAACCTGAAGGTTGCTGGTTTGATTCTCAATATCAACAGGAAATGACTGAGGTGCCCTTGAGCAAGGCAGCTAACCCCCAATCGCTCCCTAGGCCAAAGTGTGTGTGTACTACTCCTAATGTGTGATTTTTATTATAGTATAGTATCACAACCCTGACGATTTCTGAATGACATTTTTTTTCTGCTTAGTTTACATACATGGTGTTGTGAATGTCAGATTATGTCTACCAGATACATTGAACTATTTCTCAAAAGAGCAAGGAAATCCTGTCCCCTTTAATGTTAGTGAAACTATCACTTGGTGCTTTCCTCTGCCTGTATTTGAAAGGAGAGAAAGCGCTAATAACGTTTCCCTCCTTTAATTATTATTATGAGTCTGTAACAAGGGACGCACGCCTGCCTCTGGTATTAATCACAAGAAAAGCCAAGACAGAGAGGGGTGGAGGGGAAGAATAGGCTACTAGGTGGAAAGGGGGGATAGTAACTAAGCAGAAAATAAAAAGAAACATAAAAGAATGGGAGCTGAAGGAGGTCAGGCCCATCACAGGCTTAGCATTGCCTTCAAAGATGGCTGGGACAGGTGGCAGCTCGAGACAATCTCACTCTGCAGAGCAGCATCCTCTCAGGGGGAGATAAGGGATCCCTCTGTCCATCCTCCCCCTTCTCGTCTCCCACCATCCCCCCACTCTCCTCTCCTCACCTCTCCTCTCCGCTCTGTGCTGGAAGCTCTTTGATGTGTGTGGAGTGGGATGACTGGCTGGGTCTGAAGCGCAGGAAGGGTTCAGTGCGGAGGTCTCTGAGGTGCCCGCTACTCGGCGCACTCATTAAGGCAGTGGGGCCGGGTTAATCAGCTTTAAAGTTTACACACATACGCTTTTGTCTGCCAGCCCTGGCCAGCCACCCCTGGGCACCACCTGCTTGATAAAGAGGCGACGAGGGAGAGCGAGAGACAGGAAGAGAGATGTTCACTCCTTGACTGTCTAAGTTGCGCTTTCTCTCTCTCCTAAGGCCTGGTCTCTCGACGAGACCTGTGTTGGCGAGGATTATTTGGGAAGTTTTTGTTTGGTGGGACAGAATAAATGGATTACAACTCCTGCTTGTTTTTGGGCCATAACTCTCAAGGTGCCAAGAGGGATGCGGGTTTTCGCTGAGGGACGGAGCGAAGTGCAGAATGTGGATGTGTAAACAAAGGAGAACAAATGACAAATGTGAAAAATGAAAACGTTTATTTATATTCTGTTAGAGCAGAATCAGAGAACATCAGCTGTTAAAACCGAAGCTGATTTTATTTACAATGTATTTAGAATTAGAAAGTCTGAAAGTGTAGTAGCTAAGATTTTTGAAACAGGAAGAGAAAAGCTAGTGAGAAATTTGAGAGTGAGACAAATGGAGTCGGTTAGGTACAGGTCTTAATTTGCCCTGAGGTGCCGACCCTTATCTACCTCTGAGACCTGACCGTGATTACACTGATTACCTTGATCCAGACTCTCTCTTCACTCTTGCTGTCCCTTGTTCAAAAGAGGCACAAGGGATTATTGCCATACAGGCCCTCCTTAATTATCCCGGTGTGGGATGAATAGAAGGACTCTGTTCTGTGATTGGCACTTTATTTGATAAAGCCACAATTAGACCAACTTCTCTTTTCCCGATCCCTCCTTTTCCAGTTTATGCTGTAGAAAAGCATAATCATGATTTTTTCATTCCTAAATTTAGCATACATTTTGTTACATAATTCCTACATAGGATAGGAATAAAAACAGTAACCTTTATTTAGTAAATTTTACAAGACTGACCTTATTATATGTTATCGCAATATATTATCATATTATTTGTTTAAAAAAAAAAAATACTGTTAACGAGCAATTAATCACCATTGAGGTGTTTTTTTTGGGGGGGGGGGGGTATTCTAGGGGGGTTGTCTAAAAAAATCAGTAGGGATGTGCACAGCTACATATTTTCAAACTCGACTAGTTGATGGATTGTCTGAACAAATTTGTCTAATTTGACTAAAAAACCCAAATCAATCAATGCCAAATGTGTCACTATTTACTATTTACAAGTTGATTGTTGGATTAATGGAATTTTTCTTTCCTTCACTTATGCTTTAGCACAAAATCGGAGAGGGTGGAATTTGTCTAAGTGGGTGGAATTTGTTGGTGTTTAAACTAAGCAGAGAGGCCAGAAAACCTACAATCCGACTTACAACACTCACTTTAACAACCAAAATATTTATCCGTCCATCCCTCCTCTCTTTCCTTCCTTCCCTCCCTCCGTATTTCTGCTTTATTTCCCATGCCTGCACTCAACCACCACAATTCAAGACACATTTGGTACGTTTGGATAATTTATACAGCTGTAATTAGCCCATTACCGTCACACCAATCGGGAACTATAATTAAACAGAATGCACAAGTCAACAGCAACCCCCGCAGAGCAGTGCTCAACAGCACTCATGTGTGTTTACACGCAGACGCAGCTGGATCCTGCAGCCTGTTTTCGGAATGCTTTACAAGACGCGTGCTGCTCGCAATATTCAGTGTCCTTAAGGTATGCTTCTCCTCATGAGCTTATCAACTGCTTACAAGCACACACAGGTGTGCATGGGTGTGTTTGGTTGCCTGTGATACTTTGTTTTTTTTTTTCTGGTTTGCACACACATTTACGGTGAAATAAGCACTTGCTTTCACATTGACACGTAGGACTCACAGGGTTTAATGCTCGTTGGCCCCTCAGTCATCAGCTCTGTGCAGGCGAGCGTGTTTGAGCAGTGAGATCATGAGCAAGTGAAGTGGCGTAATGAAATCTGCAACGTGCAAGGCGCACACAACATAGAACAGCACAGAGCCATCATATGTTCTACATTACTGATTCACAAACTTGCCAGCCTCTCTCCTTTTCCTTATACCTATCTTCTACAAACCTCTGACAATTTATTCTTTATTTATTTTTAATTTTTTTAGTATAAAACACATGTGCCAAGTTTTTTTAATGTGTTTTTTTGTATTTAATCTGGTTTCATATGGTTTGGAAAAAAATTGCAGTAACGTTTTTTTTTCCTTAAGCCTTGAATGTGAGATCTTGTAAAATCTTATTTGTTTTTAAATAATAAAAAATGTTAATAGAAGATCATTTCATGGGTCTTTTTCCAATAACTAATAATAATAATTCTTTTAATGTGGCATAAGATACCAGGACAGTTGTATCACTCTGACATTTTTGAGTTTATGCTGCCCAAAAATGCCTAGAAAAACATACTCATCATAGAAGTTGTATTCAAGTATTTGTGTGTATGTTGCATTTTTGAATGTGTCTGTGTGTTTTGTTTGTTGGTTTTTGAAGGAATGTTACATCATTGACCCAGAGGTGTTTGGAGGATGGTCAATAATGTTACGCTGTTGATCATTGAAAGTTTTGTCTTCTTGGCTTTGCTTATGACTTTTTAAGTGGCAGAAGCAGTTATTGTTCTCTCAATCTGATCTGTTGGTCACAATACAATTACCTCTCAATCAGGGAGTTAACATAACATTACGCCAATCCCCCAAAGAGCATGCGTAATGAAACTTCAAGAGAGAGAATAGTGGAAGGAAAGAAAAAGTCTTCATAAAATGATTAAGGGAGTGATTTTAGTAAATGCTTCAGGCTGTATCATCCTCCTAAAATAATAAGCTGTAATTGTGATCATATTCACGCTCTCTTTTCTGTTCAATGAGTGTTTGTGTTCCATCAGAAACTAATGAGTCTGGTCAAAGTTTGCCTTTAATCAGTTCTTTCATTAAAACCCTTTATAATCGCGTCTTAATGAATGCGGTGTGAAATAATGACAGCAAAAAATTGCCCTCTTCATTATGCATGGCCACAAAAAGTGGTAGTTCAAAAGCAGGGCTGTTGGGAAAGGTAGACCGAACTTTACAGCATTTTACAGCATTACAGCTTTTGAAAAAGTTTAAACTAAAGGAGTAACTTTGGGAAAGAATGCTTCCTTTGCTCCCTTTCTAGGAAGTATTGTGTAACTATAGGCCTGATGAAGTACTTCCTTGGAGATTAAAGGCCGTTTCTCAGCCAAATACTTGTCCTTCTGTTTTACTTTGGCTGCAGAACCAAAGCCATTTATCGCAATACAGTAGCTGTATTGCAAATTCAAAACCTATTAAAAAAAATTAGTGCTGGGCAATCGATTAATCGTGATTAATCGCATCCAAAATAAAAGTTTGTGTTAACATAATATATGTGTGTGTACTGTGTATAATTATTATGTATATATAAATACACACACATGCATGTATATATTTAAGAAAAATATGTTATATTTATATATAAAATATTTATATTTATATATAAGATAAATTATATAACTATATATACAGTATATACATGCAAATATTTCTTAAATATATACATGAAGGAGTGTGTATTTATATATACATAATAATTATAAACAGTACACACACATATATTATGTAAACACAAACTTTTGTTTTGGAATGCCATTAATCGCGATTAATCGTTTGCCCAGCACTAAAAAAATATATATAAAAGTACTTATAAAATGCAGAATTATAGTGCTACAGCAAGGTACCACATCTTTGCAAATCTGTGCCCTAATTAATAACATTTTTTATTATATTTATTTATTTAAATGTGACCCGTGCTGGCAAAATGAGTAATGAGCTACAAGCAAAACAAGTGAAAAATGTCAACTTTGGTCGAATTTGAGGTTTTCACAAAAAAATAAATAGCAATTAAACATCTAAAAGTATCTTTATTTGTACGTTTTCTGAGAAGAGTACCTTTCCTTTCTCCATGAAAAATGCAGTTTTTCTCTGCTCGCTTCTCGATGACTGGCGCTTCCCCTCAGCACAAGTTTGATATCGTTTTAAAGAGCGGCATTCTAACTTTGTGAATATTCATAGTGAATTCTCAATGGCATGAGTTTGAACCAATGAAATGTGATTTTCAAACTCATGCTGATGTAAACAAAACGATCTTATTCGCGATCTTACTTACTGAAAGATCCGAGGCGTGCGCACAAAGACAGTGCGCGATCCTGATATACACATATACACAGAATTCAAGTATTTCAAAATATCTGTCTTGGGGAGTATTCACGCAAACATTATCTGTTATGTCTTAAGTGAACGTTTGGTTTACTGTTGGGGAAAACATCTGATGTGTAACATTATATTAGATCCGTGCGGTACAGTAGGTCTTAAAATATAGGCTGCCTGTTTCATTAATGTAAATCAAACAATTGTGGTATCATGGAAAAAAAGTTGAATATATATTTTTCCTATAGATATTTGGTTTTGACTTGGTGTGTGCCAAATTTGGGGGTATTACCAGGAATTTTAAGGTATAGTGCTAGGCTAGGTGATTTTGTTTTGGAACCTTCAGAAAACTTTAACTTGATTTTTCTCAAAACTGGCTCTATCGACTTCAAACAGGTGTAGCTCATTAATTTTTTGTCCTATTCCAACTAATCATACATCATTTTGAAGGTTTTTATAGAGAAAAACTTTCTCTTAATAGAGAATGTTAACAAGAAAATAACAATAACAATAACAATTTTTTTTGAAAATTTCCTCATTGCGACTCATTTTGCCAGCACGGGTCACATATAGTAACTATAAGAGTTGTACTCTTAGTCTTTGAAATCAATGTTTTTTTGTTTTTTTTTTAGTATGTTACAAGAAAAATATAAAATGTGTTTTGTCTAAGAAAACTGCTAATTGAAGATTTGAAACTTACTTTTCGCTTGATGAAGCTGGATAGCAAATAGCTTGGATAGCTTGAGATGTGTTTTCTCCCCGTGTTCTTTTTTTTTTTAACAAGATGGCATCGTAAACATTAACCTAAGCTTTAAATCCTTCCGTTCTAAACTGCAACTTTCTCATGCTTTTTATGCAGATGTGCAGCTTTATTTTAATAACCAGTTTATAAATGCACAATTCAGGCCTTTACTAAGTCCTGAATTGATCGATTGCTCCTGTCTGCCTCCTGTTTGTCCTGCTGACTGCTGTGCTCGCGTGTGCTTTGCTTGCTTTTGAATCTTTATTTGATATCATTCCCTGTTGTTTAAACTGCTAAATATAATTTACCCATCACCATATATTGTCTAATATTGCCTACCACATTAAATCTGACACTGCTAGCTTTTAATCTAAATCACTATCACGCGTTAGCATTTCGCTAGCCTGTTAGCTTGCAATCTCTGCACTCGGGTCTCTTGTTTTCTGAGTTCATTAAACAACTGTGGTAAATTGGATTAGTAAATAGACTCCATCAAACAACTGTGGTAAGTTGGATTATTCAACAAATACGGTAAGCCATGTCTTCTTCTCCTGTCATTGTCACTTGCACTGCATGTTTCATGTTTAGTATATCTTTCTCCGTTGGCAAACAGGGCTTCACATGTGATAAATGTAAGGAGATAGTCAGGCTGACGGAAAAGATTTCAGAATTAGAGACACGCATCCAGACTTTATTTGAGAGTAGTGAGAATGTAACAGCTTTAGACACTGCTTTGGATGCGAATAGCTTAGTGAACTCTGTACATTGTTCGGTTCCGGCTGTAGAGCCCGTGCAGCAGGGCAACTGGGTGACGGTGAGACGGCATAGTCGCAGATCAAAAAACCACTCTTCCGTTCCGATTAGAACATCAAACAGGTTCTCCCCACTCAGTGACGCACCCACTGAGAATCCTGTTGAAAGTGCCCTAGTTATTGGCGATTCTATTACACGGAACGTGAAAATAGAGACACCAGCCACCATAGTCACATGTTTACCGGGAGCCAGAGCGCCTGACATCAAAGCAAATTTAAAAGTGCTGGCTAATGCTAATCGTAAATTCTGTAAGATTATTATTCACGTCGGCACAAATGATGTTCGACTTCGCCAGTCGGAGATCACCAAAATTAACATTAAAGAGGTGTGTAAACTCGCAAGTACGATGGCAGATGACGTTTTTTGCTCTGGTCCCCTCCCCGTTAAAAGGAGTGATGAGATACTTAGCAGACTATCATCACTCAATGGCTGGTTGTCTAAGTGGTGTCCGCAAAATAACATAGGGTTCATAGACAATTGGAAAAGCTTTTGGGGCAGACCTGACCTGTTGAAAAAAGATGGTATTCATCCTTCCTGGGATGGTGCCGCTCTTCTCTCTAGTAATTTGGCACATAGTCTTAGAGCTAAACATTGACTAACTGGGGCCCAGGTCAGGAAGCAGACGGACTGGCTTACCCGACCGCCTGCTAGCTGTCTCACATCACAGAAGTCAGATAAATCCCAGCACATAGAGACTCTTTCACCTAGATATTATCACATAGAGACTGTGTCTGTTCCACGAATTAGTAAATACAAAAAACCATCAAAACCATTCAACGGTAAAAATTTAATTGATGTCCAACAAATAAACAACAGATATAATATAGATGATCAAATGATAAAGCTCGGGCTGCTGAATATTCGATCCCTTTCCTCAAAAGCGCTTATTGTTAATGATATGATTACAGATCATAACCTAGATGTGCTGTGTTTGACAGAAACCTGGCTAAAACCTGACGATTACATTACTTTAAATGAGTCCACCCCCCAAGATTATTGTTATAAACACGAGCCGCGTCTGAAAGGTAAAGGGGGAGGTGTTGCTGTAATTTATAATAATATTTTCGGTATTACTCAGAAGTCTAGTTTCAAATATAATTCCTTTTAAGTTTTGGTGCTTTATGTAACGCTATGTAGTGAAATTGATAAATCCCGTTTGACATTTGTGCTGGCTACTGTATACAGGCCACCAGGGCACCATACAGACTTTACCAGTGAATTTGCTGATTTTCTATCAGAGTTAGTACTGGCTGCAGATAATCAAATCAAATCAAATCACCTTTATTTATATAGCGCTTCTTACAATGGCAATTGTTTCAAAGCAGCTTCACAGTGGTAACAGGAAAATAATGCAACGGAATTTGATTCGGCTCTGGTGAAAACGGTGATGTCATCCAGCTCATTTCAATTATCATATAGTGTCAATGCGGGCAGATCAGTAATATAGTTGAAATTTAAGTGTCCCCAACTGAGCAAGCCAAAAGCCAAAGGCGACGGTGGCAAGGAACCAAAACTCCTTCAGAGCCAGAATGGAGAAAAAAACCTTGGGAGAAACCAGGCTCAGTCGGGGTGCCAGTTCTCCTCTGGCCGACGAACAAATAGTGTATGATTATGATGATTCTGGCACATTACAGGTCAGAAGTCATATTAGATCAATAGATATTCGTAGGATTATTCGAAAGATTGGAGTCGTCACGCTGGGGACGGGTTTAATGAGGATGTCGTGTCGATGCGGCATTTACAGGGGGGAGTTTAATTGAAACGGTCTCTACAGACACTACAGGGATATGGTCGTCATGTCCAGGCTAAGGGCCACCATCTGGTCTGGATACGGCCCGGATCCGGCCGACTGCAGTAAACCTCGGGATAAACAGAGAGACTAACATTAGCGTAGATGCCATTCTTCTTATGATGTAACGAGTACATCGGGTGTTATTGTTGTTTGATGGAGTCTATTTACTAATCCAACTTACCACAGTTGTTTAATGAACTCAGAAAACAAGAGACCCGAGTGCAGAGATGGCAAGCTAACAGGCTAGCGAAATGCTAACGCGTGATAGTGATTTAGATTAAAAGCTAGCGGTGTCAGATTTAATGTGGTAGGCAATATTAGACAATATATGGTGATGGGTAAATTATATTTAGCAGTTTAAACAACAGGGAATGATATCAAATAAAGATTCAAAAGCAAGCAGAGCACACGCGAGCACAGCAGTCAGAAGGACAAACAGGAGGCAGATAGGAGCAATCGATCAACCTCAATCACACTAAGACCTTTAAAAAGATACCCCCCATATTAGGACAATAAAGTCCTAATTGTTGGTGATTTTAATATCCATGTAGACAATGAAAAAGACGCATTGGGATTGGCATTTAGAGACATTCTAAACTCTATTGGAGTAAGGCAACACGTGTCAGGACCCACTCATCGCCGTAATCATACGTTAGACCTAATACTGTCACATGGAATAAATGTTGATAACATTGCAATTCTGCAGCAGAGCGATGACATCTCAGATCATTACCTAGTATCATGTACACTTAATTTAGCAAAGGCTGCAAAGCCGTCCCCTCGCTTCAAATATGGCAGGACTATCACTGCTGCGACTAAAGATTTCTTTGTAAATAATCTTCCTCATCAGTTTCATCATCTCCTCAGCGTCCCAGATAGCCTAGAGGAACTCGACGTTGCAACAGAAACTATTGACTCTCTCTTTTCCAGCACTTTAGACACAGTTGCTCCCCGGTGCTTAAAGAAGATTAAAGAAAATAGTCCAACGCCGTGGTACAACGAGCACACCCGGGCCCTTAAAACAGCAGCCAGAAAAATGGAGCGCAGCTGGAAGAAAACAAAACTAGAAGTTTTTCGCATTTCGTGGAAAGAGAGCATGATTGCATACAGAAAGGCCGTAAAAATTGCTAGATCTGCTTATTTCTCGACTCTCTTAGAAGAAAACAAACACAACCCTAGGTATTTATTCGATACAGTGGCTAAATTAACCAAAGATAAAGCTTCACCTTCTGATGTTTGTAAACAGCACAGCAGTAATGACTTTATGAACTTCTTTACTTGTAAGATTGATAATATTAGGAAAAAAATTATAACCATGCAGCCGTCTACTACAGTATCACATCAGACAGTGCATTGTAGTGTCACTGAGGAAAAATTACATTCATTCACTGCTATAGGAGAAGAAGAATTGGCTAAACTAATTAAATCATCAAAATCAACAACATGTATGCTCGACCCCATACCAACTAAACTACTAAAAGAGATGCTTCCAGAGGTCATAGATCCTCTTCTTAATATAATTAATTCATCCTTGACATTAGGATATGTACCAAAAACCTTTAAGTTGGCTATTATTAAACCACTTATTAAAAAACCGCAACTTGATCCTACAAAATTAGTCAATTACAGGCCAATCTCAAATCTACCCTTTCTGCCACAAATACTAGAAAAGGCAGTGTCCTCACAATTATGCTCCTTTTTAGAAAGAAATGGTATTTAGGATTTAGACCGTATCATAGTACTGAGACTGCTCTCATTAGAGTTACAAATGATTTACTCTTATCATCCGATCGTGATTGTATCTCTCTGTTAGTGTTACTCGATCTTAGCGCTGCATTCGATACTATCGACCACAACATTCTTTTGAATAGACTCGAAAATTATGTTGGCATTAGTGGAATTTCATTGGCATGGTTTAAATCATACTTATCTGACCGTTATCAGTTTGTAGCAGTAAATGAAGAGATGTCACACCGAACACAAGTTCAGTATGGAGTACCGCAGGGCTCAGTGCTAGTTATTTCTTCACGCCCTGACGAAACTTACCAATTCACAAGATTAACAGAATGCATAGCTGATATAAAAAATTGGATGACTAGTAATTTCCTGCAACTTAATTTAGAAAAAACTGAATTTTTAATCATTGGACAAAAAAACTCCACAAGTAGTAACCTAGAATACTGTCTAACACTCGATGGCTGCTCTGTCAAGTCCTCGTCGTCAGTTAGGAACCTGGGTGTGCTCTTTGATACCAATCTCTCATTTGAAAGCCACGTTTCTAGCATCTGTAAAACTGCATTCTACCATCTTAAAAGTATATCTAAATTACGGCACATGCTTTCAATGCAAAATGCTAAACAGTTAGTTCATGCGTTCATGACCTCAAGGTTAGATTATTGTAATGCTCTACTGGGTGGTTGCCCTGCTTGCGTAATAAATAAACTGCAGCTTGTCCAAAACGCAGCAGCTAGAGTTCTTACTAGAACCAGGAAGTATGACCATATTAGCCCGGTTCTGGCAACACTGCATTGGCTCCCTATTAAACATCGTATACATTTTAAAATCTTGCTGATTACTTACAAAGCACTAAATGGTTTCGCTCCCCATTACTTGATCGAGCTCTTAACGCATTATACACCATCACGTCTATTGCGGTCTCAAAATTCTGGCCAGTTGATAATACCTAGAATATCAAAATCAACTGCAGGCGGTCGATCCTTTTCCTATTTAGCACCTAAACTCTGGAACAGTCTTCATAGCATTGTTCGGGAAGCAGACACACTCTGTCAGTTTAAATCTAGACTATAAACACATCTCTTTACTATGGCATACACATAAAACTTTTTTAATTTCTATTATTCAAATCAGTTAAATGATTGTTTTAGGCTGCATTAACTAGGTCAGCCGGAACCGGGAACACTTCGAATAACACCTGATGTACTCGTTACATCATAAGAAGAATGGCATCTACGCTAATGTTAGTCTCTCTGTTTATCCCGAGGTTTACTGCAGTCGGCCGGATCCGGGCCGTATCCAGACCAGATGGTGGCCCTTAGCCTGGACATGACGACCATATCCCTGAAGTGTCTGTAGAGACACTTAATTAAACTCCCCCCTGTAAATGCCGCATCGACACGACATCCTCATTAAACCCGTCCCCGGCGTGACGACTTTAATCTTTCGAATAAACCTACGAATATCTATTGATCTAATATGACTTCTGACCTGTAATGTGCCAGAATCATAATCATACACTATTTGTTCGTCGGCCCGAGGAGAACTGGCACCCCGACTGAGCCTGGTTTCTCCCAAGGTTTTTTTCTCCATTCTGGCCCTGAAGGAGTTTTGGTTCCTTGCCACCGTCGCCTTTGGCTTTTGGCTTGCTCAGTTGGGGATACTTAAATTTCAACTATATTACTGATCTGCCCGCATTGACACTATATGATAATTGAAATGAGCTGGATGACATCACCGTTTTCACCAGAGCCGAATCAAATTCCGTTGCATTATTTTCCTGTTACCACTGTGAAGCTGCTTTGAAACAATTGCCATTGTAAAAAGCACTATATAAATAAAGGTGATTTGACTAAGTGTAGCAGTGGCAGTTCTCTTCAGAAAAAAGGAGGATATGGATTACTGGAGATATATATTCCTTTTTTTCGTTCTCTGTAAACTGTTTGCTTTTGTTCTCTCATGGACAGATTACATTATATATCATGTTTTCTTTTGAAATGGACTGCATGGGCCAGGAAAAGAAGGCGACAGCAAACTCTTAGATACAGACTTTCGAATGTAAACAACAAAGTGAGTGTCAAATAAACATCTGTTGTTCATGCAGAGAGAGAGAGAGAGAGAGAGAGAGAGAGAGAGAGAGAGAGAAAAGGAAAGAGTGAACAGTTTATTTCAATAGGTTGTGGGGAAAGAATATGAAAAAGTTAGGAAAAAAACGTCAGATATGAATGATTCTTCAAATTGATGCTTTCCTTTTCTCTTTTTCTCTTAAACGGAATTAAGATTATATAAATGTAGCAATGAGGCTCAGGGAAGAAGGATGCAGGAACCGGCAAATGTTCAACAAATTTTAATCCAAAAATAAACAAACAAGCAAGACGGCAGCCCCTCATGGACGACTGCCACATATAAACATAATAAAACACAACAAAATTTGTAATACATTTATGAAGTTTCTTAAAATTACAAAACTTTTAAATGAAAATTACTAAGAACTTAAAGTCCCCATGAAATCGAAATTTTAGTTTTTTGGCGCTTAGTATATAATTAGAAGATATAAACGTTCAAAACGTACAGTCTCTCACGTCCACCAATATGGATCAATGATTTTGAAGACATCACTGCACCTCAGCTTCTCATTAGATTTTCTGTCCAATCAAATGCTCTATAGAATCTGAAGTGTTCTGCCCCCTACACTATAAATAGACACTGAAGCTGCGGCTGAAATCGGTCACTTGTTAACACAATATTATTTTCTATATGATAAATGCCACATAATGCACTATATGGGGATATGGAATGATTCAGACAGTGTAAATATGCTTTCCATTGGGGCTAATGAAGTCTGGTTTCGTGTTAATGTCACACGAAAATGAGACCATAAAACGTATCGGAGCCATATGATTTCTACATAGAATGCTATAAATTTATTGAGAATTTTATACATTTATTGAAAGTTTCTTAAAATTACAAAAAAACAAAGAACTATTTATGTGGAGAATTATTTAAAAAATAATAATTGTTGTACCCAATATTTTTGTCATTACCATCACACAATGCATTTTAGAAAATAATTGGGGTTTTTAAGTTATTTTACTGCTAGCTACCTTGTTATATTAGCAACCATAGACAGACAATATAAAAAAAAATACTGGAAAGTTGATAAAACCATGATCAAATCTTAATTCCAGCTCTTTAGCATGGATGAAACATAGTTTGAAATAGTTAGATTTTTCAATATATCAACTGTAGGTGCCCCTAACAAGTATCACTTGCATATGAGTGAGGCTGAGAGGAGATAAAGAGTAAACTGCAAAGACACCTGATAAAAGGAACAAGAAAAAGTGAAAGAATTGGCGTGGAAAGATAGCTCGGTTGATACAGGCGAGGAAGAAGTTGATGAAGGAGCAGAGAGGAACGTGGGAGAGGAGGGTTGACAGAGTGCAGAGTGGCTCTGAAATGAGCTACTGATGGAGTGGAGAAAGCTGAATTTGGGAACATACAACTTTTGAGGAGCAAGGGAGAGGTGAGTGTTGATGTGAGGGATGAACAGAATATTATGAGTGATGGAACAGGAACAGAGGGGAATTAAACGAGTGCTGCAAGATAGCGATGCGAGAGAGTGTTGGAGGCTTACTGTATTGCTGTACAGTATATGGAGAGTAAATGTTTTGTGGAGTGATAAAGGAAGAACAAAGAGAGAGATGGGGACAGAAAAGTTGTAATTACACTAAAATATTCTTAAAAAATACTCTGAGCAACTGTATAGAAATGTTTTGGCAATGTAAATGCAGTCTTTTATGCAAAAATCTGGACTCTTTGGAAGACATCACTGTTGTCCTGTTTTGTTGTTTTAATTTTGTAATTTGGTAACTGATCCTTTCTA
The DNA here is from genome assembly GCA_039654105.1 of Coreius guichenoti. Taxonomy (NCBI): domain Eukaryota; kingdom Metazoa; phylum Chordata; class Actinopteri; order Cypriniformes; family Gobionidae; genus Coreius; species Coreius guichenoti. The sequence goes on from CM077189.1 coordinate 12,860,401, forward strand.
ATTTCTGATTATATGTGTTTCCCAGCATGCAGCTGGTCATAAATTCAGCTTTCTAATGCATCCCTGTTTGATTTATTCTATGTTCTTTTCATTAAAGGACAATAAATAGTCCAACAGCCCTCAAAAACAAAATTTGGGTCCAGTGCAAAGTCTTTCTGGCTTTCTGGACTTTTTGATCTTATCGGATGTGATTTTCTCAAGGACTAGTGTTGAAATGAGAGCTGCTGTACTTGCAGTTTCACCAATTAGCTTTCTGAGTGCTGTCACATGGTGTATGAAATGCTAACAGCCCCTAATGTAAAGTGAGGAATGAGGTAAAGCATGGCTTTAGAAATGCGAGGAGCTTGTGGCATGGTGCGGCATTAGGCCCAGATGTTGGCCATTGGTCCCTGGGCACAGCCCTTAAACACCTTGGCACAAGGATGCCAGATGTTTACAAGCTAAAAACACATTCGCTGCTGCTCCCTGCCTTGTTACACTGCCAGAGCCCATTGCAACTCTTCATTACTGTTGGTAGGTTTCTCTCTATATCAACTCTGTATTATATTACCAATTATACTTATACACAGCTCCCTATTGTGTGGATAAGTTTCTTCATTGTTACATTTTGAATTCTGCTTTCATCAATTGCAATGTTTCCAGTTGCATCTTTAGTGATTTTACAACTGTTTACTATGTCTTGTTGTCCAAAGAGGTTTTTGCAAAAAAAGCACACATGGACTTAGCTGGTTTTGCAGCAAAAGACAGTTTTTGTTAAATACCAATGAATTGACTAAAGTGATATTTTTGAAAATATGGCATTTCAATAACTGACCAATAACATTTTCATTGCCATTAAAGTGAAATTACTGAATCTAAACATAGGAGCCTAATAAAAAAAAATGCTCATTTAAAAGAAAACATGTCAGACGTACTTAGAGGTTTTTGCATCTGAACTATATATATATACAGAGGGGAGAACAAGTATTTGATACACTGCCGATTTTGCAGGTTTTCCTACTTACAAAGCATGTAGAGGTCTGTCATTTTTATCATAGGTACACTTCAACTGTGAGAGACGGAATCTAAAACAAAAATCCAGAAAATCACATTGTATGATTTTTAAATAATTTGCATTTTATTGCATGACATAAGTATTTGATCACCTACCAACCAGTAAGAATTCCGGCTCTCACAGACCTGTTAGTTTTTCTTTAAGAAGCCCTCCTGTTCTCCACTCACTACCTGTATTAACTGCACCTGTTTGAACTCGTTACCTGTATAAAAGACACCTGTCCACACACTCAATCAAACAGACTCCAACCTCTCCACAATGGCCAAGACCAGAGAGCTGTGTAAGGACATCAGGGATAAAATTGTAGACCTGCACAAGGCTGGGATGGGCTACAGGACAATCTCCCTCGGTCTGGGGCACCATGCAAGATCTCACCTCGTGGGGCATCAGTGATCATGAGGAAGGTGAGGGATCAGCCCAGAACTACACGGCAGGACCTGGTCAATGACCTGAAGAGAGCTGGGACCACAGTCTCAAAGAAAACCATTAGTAACACACTACGCCGTCATGGATTAAAATCCTGCAGCGCACGCAAGGTCCCCCTGCTCAAGCCAGCGCATGTCCAGGCCCGTCTGAAGTTTGCCAATGACCATCTGGATGATCCAGAGGAGGAATGGGAGAAGGTCATGTGGTCTGATGAGACAAAAATAGAGCTTTTTGATCTAAACTCCACTAGCCGTGTTTGGAGGAAGAAGAAGGATGAGTACAACCCCAAGAACACCATCCCAACCGTGAAGCATGGAGGTGGAAACATCATTCTTTGGGGATTTTTTTCTGCAAAGGGGACAGGACGACTGCACCGTATCGAGGGGAGGATGGATGGGGCCATGTATCGCGAGATCTTGGCCAACAACCTCCTTCCCTCAGTAAGAGCATTGAAGATGGGTCGTGGCTGGGTCTTCCAGCATGACAACGACCCGAAACACACAGCCAGGGCAACTAAGGAGTTGCTCCGTAAGAAGCATCTCAAGGTCCTGGAGTGGCCGAGCCAGTCTCCAGACCTGAACCCAATAGAAAATCTTTGGAGGGAGCTGAAAGTCCGTATTGCCCAGCGACATCCCCGAAACCTGAAGGATCTGGAGGTCTGTATGGAGGAGTGGGCCAAAATCCCTGCTGCAGTGTGTGCAAACCTGGTCAAGAACTACAGGAAACGTATGATCTTTGTAATTGCAAACAAAGGTTTCTGTACCAAATATTAAGTTCTGCTTTTCTGATGTATCAAATACTTATGTCATGCAATAAAATGCAAATTAATTACTTAAAAATCATACAATGTGATTTTCTGGATTTTTGTTTTAGATTCCGTCACTCACAGTTGAAGAGTACCTATGATAAAAATTACAGACTTCTACATGCTTTGTAAGTGGGCAAACCTGCAAAATCGGCAGTGTATCAAATACTTGTTCTCCCCACTGTATATAGGGTTTGTAGTAGTTTTTCAAGATTTTTGCATTATGGCGCTGAGTTGACTCTATGAGAACGCCTCCTGCGGAACCGGTGTCTGAAGCATGTGTACAAGCATGCCAATTCTACAATTCTATTGGCCAACGTGAGGTCAGGTGACGTAGTGTGACTTGTCAGTGAGACCATTAAAGGTTAACTACGTCACAGAATGTCTCTCTACCGTGTGTGTATTTTGTCATGTTTTTTGTCTCGTTTGTCTCAGACAAACAGTATAGGAGATGTGTGACACCGTGTCCCAGCTATATTACGGGCGACACACGGAGGAGAACACGCAGTAAAGCCCTTGAGGGGGCTGATTGCATGCACTGTGAGCACAATGCAAAATCTCAGATCCCGGATTGGCTCATTTCTTGAGGAATGAGAGTCAAACGTCTGCGCCCCGTGGTTCAGGTCCCGCGGCTCCCGGGGTGGCGTGGCTGCTTCAATCATGGGGATCACAGGTAAAGTTAGCTAGCAGAGTGCGAGACTTGTATTCCGAGACATGTACAGTGGGGAGAACAAGTATTTGATACACTGCCGATTTTGCAGGTTTGCCCACTTACAAAGCATGTAGAGGTCTGTAATTTTTATCATAGGTACTCTTCAACTGTGAGTGACGGAATCTAAAACAAAACAGAAAAGCAGAACTTAATATTTGGTACAGAAACCTTTGTTTGCAGTTACAGAGATCATACGTTTCCGGTAGTTCTTGACCAGGTTTGCACACACTGCAGCAGGGATTTTGGCCCACTCCTCCATACAGACCTTCTCCAGATCCTTCAGGTTTCGGGGCTGTCGCTGGGCAATACGGACTTTCAGCTCCCTCCAAAGATTTTCTATTGGGTTCAGGTCTGGAGACTGGCTAGGCCACTCCAGGACCTTGAGATGCTTCTTACGGAGCCACTCCTTAGTTGCCCTGGCTGTGTGTTTCAGGTCGTTGTCATGCTGGAAGACCCAGCCATGACCCATCTTCAGTGCTCTTACTGAGGGAAGGAGGTTGTTGGCCAAGATCTCGCGATACATGGCCCCATCCATCCTCCCCTCAATACGGTGCAGTCGTCCTGTCCCCTTTGCAGAAAAGCATCCCCAAAGAATGATGTTTCCACCTCCATGCTTCACGGTTGGGATGGTGTTCTTGGAGTTGTACTCATCATCCTTCTTCCTCCAAACACGGCGAGTGGAGTTTAGACCAAAAAGCTCTATTTTTGTCTCATCAGACCACATGACCTTCTCCCATTCCTCCTCTGGATCATCCAGATGGTCATTGGCAAACTTCAGACGGGCCTGGACATGCGCTGGCTTGAGCAGGGGGACCTTGCGTGCGCTGCAGGATTTTAATCCATGACGGCGTAGTGTGTTACTAATGATTTTCTTTGAGACTGTGGTCCCAGCTCTCTTCAGGTCATTGCCGTGTAGTTCTGGGCTGATCCCTCACCTTCCTCATGATCATTAATGCCCCACGAGGTGAGATTTTGCATGGTGCCCCAGACCGAGGGAGATTGACCGTCACCTTGAACTTCTTCCATTTTCTAATAATTGCACCAATAGTTGTTGCCTTCTCACCAAGCTGCTTGCCTATTGTCCTGTAGCCCATCCCAGCCTTGTGCAGGTCTACAATTTTATCCCTGATGTCCTTACACAGCTCTCTGGTCTTGGCCATTGTGGAGAGGTTGGAGTCTGTTTGATTGAGTGTGTGGACAGGTGTCTTTTATACAGGTAACGAGTTCAAACAGGTGCAGTTAATACAGGTAATGAGTGGAGGACAGGAGGGCTTCTTAAAGAAAAACTAACAGGTCTGTGAGAGCCGGAATTCTTACTGGTTGGTAGGTGATCAAATACTTATGTCATGCAATAAAATGCTAATTAATTATTTAAAAATCATACAATGTGATTTTCTAGAATTTTGTTTTAGATTCCGTCTCTCACAGTTGAAGTTTACAGACCTCTACATGCTTTGTAAGTGAGCAAACCTGCAAAATCGGCAGTGTATCAAATACTTGTTCTCCCCACTGTATATCTCTCACCCTCTCTAAGGCCCTCTCAGAGGGTCCCGATTTGGATTCAGAAGCTCGCTCTGTGATCTTTTCTGATCCAAATGATGATCTAAATGTTGTCTGCATCTGACTCTGAGGAGTTTCGCCCCTTGGCCTGTTTGGCAATGCAATAAACACCTTCGTCGACAGGAAAGAGGAAAGAGGCAGTCTGCAATATTCAAGCAACTAATCAAGGACCCTCAATTTCAAGGACACTCACCTTTCATGGCACATAAACTGTCTGAAAATGAGGGCAGTGTTTCTAGCACTGAAAGACTCCCACAACTGAGAGGCTACCATGTGTTGGTCTGCACAGTCAACACTACGGTGGTTTCTTACATCAATCACTAGGGCAGACTGCGTTCACACCCCCTATTCAGGTAGGGGCAGCAGATCCTGCTCTGGGCAGTTTACATTCTGGGGCATGCAAATGTGGAAGCATACCCTTTCGATGCTGGGGCTGAGGCCCAGGGAATGGCGACTCCATATAGCAGAGGTACGGCTGAGCGGAAGTGGATTTGTTCGCCCACTGTTGACCCACTATCCCCTCTGGTTTCCCCTCACTCCTCCAGCTCCATTGGGGCTGGACGGCATGGTACATATGTGGCCGAGGCTTTGTCTGTATGCCTTTTCTCTGATATCTCTGCTCCGGGGAGTCCTGTGTTCAAGTGTTCGCCAAGACAGAGTTTACCTATTATTAGTGGCTCCATTCTGGCCAGCCCGGGTATGGTTCTCAGATCTGGTGTCTTTCCTGGATGGTGCTTTCACCCCTTTCACCTCCAGCCAGAGATTTGGAAACTTTAGGTCTTGACCTTGAGGGATACCAGCTCATTTCTGTCTCTTAACTGAGGTTGTTGGGACAACTTTGAGTTCCAGAGCTCCCTCCACAAGGAAATTGTTAGCCCTAAAATGGCAGCTCTCACCCTGTAATGGTGTGAACATCGCCACTTAAACCCCATCCACTGCCTGCTTGATACAGTGCTGGAGTTCCTTCAAGAGCACCTCTCAGCAGAGTTAGCCCTCACTACCCATAAAGTATATGTGGCAGCTATCTGCGCTAGCCACATACCTATTGATGGAGCTTCTTTGGGGAGGCACCCTTTGGTATCTCAATTTTTGTTCGGTGCCAGACGACTGAGGCCTATCTGCAGGCCACGATTTCCTTCTTGGGACCTCTCTGTGGTTTCTGTTACACAGCTTTGTTGGGCAGGCATTCTTTCTCATTGTGCCAGTGTTGGTATTGATGTTCCCATAGCGTCAATGCCATGACGCAGTGTTGAGCTCCCTCAAAAGGGAACATCTCAGGTTACATATGTAACCCGGTTCCCTGAGAAGAGAACAAGATGCTGCGTCACTTTGCCACACTTTAGGCATGCCTGTGCATCTTCCTTCAGATAATTAGAATATAGGGATTTCGTGACATAGATGCCCTTTTATAGTCTTGCTGACATGTCACACTGTCACCTGACCTCACGTTACCCAATAGAATTATTATGTTTGCACACATGCTTCAGACACTATTTCCACAGGAAGCGTTCCAATAGCTTCAATACTATGGCTCAGTATCTCATTCCCTTCTCAGGGAACCAGATTACATACATCATAACCTGAGACATTTTCAGGTCTTACAAATTCTTCTACAGATTCTTTTTTAAGCTAAAACAGAGGTGTGCTTTTGAACTCAAAGTGATTAAAACTCAAATGTTGAGTTGCTTTGAAAGATTTTTATGCTGATGTGTTACACTGATTATACTTTTTTAAGCGTCTTCTATCAGGTCTAAATATAGACTGTGTTTGTGATCAGATTTTATCCCAGTGTTTTAATGTTTTATCTCTGGATTTTATCCATTTCTCTCTGACTGTTGTGACGAATCATTTTTTGAAGCTTGTTGAAATGCAGCGGAGCACACAGTCCAACACTGCAGTATGTAAACACAAGCACATGTGGGACATACTATACAGGATATCTTATCACAATAGGTTGTTGTTGCTGATTAGCCTTGAAGCAACTGTGTGTTTTTGTGATACTGCACACAGATTTATATATTTTTTGGCGTTAGTGTACTTATATAGCTTTATGTTTGTTTGCAAAAACAAATCTGTGAATGCACCCTTATGAAACAAATTACTGTGGTTCTTTTGTTTAAACTTTTAATCGCAATTCATTTTTAATAATCTCTCTTTTTCTTCTTTTTACAGCTACACCTCAGTTCTTTCCTGCTTTTCATCATCCGGTACCAATCGATGATAGACACACACAAGGCCGGTACATTTACGAACCCTCGCCAGTACCGCCGCTACACGTGTGAGTAAATATATCTATTCCCATATTTAATGCCACCATTAATGTATTTTGCCTTCTATCTAATTTTAATGTAAGACACTACAGGTACTGGTCAGTTTTTGAGAATTTTGCTTCAATAACTTGTTGTTCAGGCTACTGGTAAGAAAACAACCAAAATACACATTCAAAGTGTTTTATTTTATTACACTTTATCTATTTGGATCTGTAGATTTCAATTACAGTACAACACATTTGTAAAAATGAGCCAGAAATCTCCACTTCAGTATCAGTTACATGACTTGACAGTATTTTTTCTGGAGTGATAAAAAGAGATATTCAAAATATCTTGTGTTAAAACCTTCAACTCTAATATGTCAACAAAATGAAACAAGAATTTTTAACCTGACTTAATCCAATGTTGAGATTTCTGTGCTGGAAATGTATGCAAATTAGTGCATCTTTAATTAGATAATGGATAAATGCATATTTAATTTCAGAAAACCTGTAATACAAAACAATTATCCTAATGTAATGTGATTAATCAGCTGGGGGAAATAAGGTGATGTATGTTCAAATGTTTACTTTATTCACATGTAGTGTTGCCTTAATATGCTTTAAATGTATCATAACTTTCAATCTAAACAAGATCAGAGTTTCTTCACGTTTTCGATTATTCGATTTTAATATAGATTATGACTTGATAGTATTATTTTATGATCTGCATAATGTCATCAGTTCTCATCTTGGCAGATGTATCTTAGTAAGGGGTGTCCGTGTCTGGTCTAGCGGTATTGCCGTACACGGTGTATTAGCTGTTTCCATGGGACGTGATCCATACATCTCTCAGATGATCTCTAGTTCTGTGTCAGAGATCAAAGACTGGGTGAACACACTGTCAAGAGACATGCTAATGAGTGCGTCAGACACAGAGACAGACATGGCAGCCTGTTAGTGCATGATTCCTCTAAAACTGCTCATCAGGCCCCGTCAGAGAAGATGTAACAAATTCCTCTCTCTCACAGCTGTTCTGCAAGCTGTCACATGTAGCGCAACAATAACCCACCTCAACCCCAAATGAGGTTGTTGCTATTGTACACCATTTGAAAACTCGTATGAAGGTGTTACCTTCTTCAAGATGAAAAGTCACTTTGTGACAATTCACAGTTGTTGCATATAAAGTTGTAATTACAGTTTTTGTGTTTTGTATTGACAGAGAAATTTCAATTTCAGAAATTCAGAATTTTTGTTTTTATATAAAATGAAAGTCTATGTAAGTGTGTATGTTTGTGTGTGCCCCCACGGGTTCTGCATAGCTCTCTATACGGGGGATTCCCTCAGCAGTTTCCCCTGCTCTCAGCCTCACATCTCTGATACAAGTATGCATTTCTAATCTTTTAAACACTCTTTTTCATGTTCTTAACTTATCATTTCCTTTTTCTGATTGTATTGTATTCAATTCAGCATTAAAGCACACCATGTTCCCATTTTAAATTACAGTTTATGTGTTTGCCTTTTGATCCATTTTTCCTCATCTGTCTCCGCTCTTCTCCCCATCTCTGCCTGACACACGAAACCGTTGTAGCCCTATGGTGGGAAAAATTGAATGGGGCAGCTACTTGGTCCATATTACATTTTGTATTGTTCATCATTACATCCTTTGCCTTCCCCACGTCCCCCCTTCTCCATCCTCGAGAGTCATATCTCTTTTGTGCCCATTACACCGCTAAGAATAATGAATTTTTTTATGTCATCTCCTTGCTCTAACTCGCATGCTAAAGAGTGTTGTGAAAAGGAGGGAGAGACACACGCTGGGGGCTTGATTTATGTCCAATGTCAGTATAAACAAAATGGCAAATATAATTTAGCATTTAGTTTATGCAGAGATAATGGGGCTACACGAGGCTCAAACAAGACTCAAACAAATATCTGCCATGGTTTATCATCTGCTGGAGAGACGCATGGAATGGGGTGCGTGTTAGAGGAAGAAAGGGAAAGCAGGTGAATTAAATTACAGGTGGAGTGGCTTTATTCACAGTACACACCTGACTTGTTACACTTGCCTTGCAGTAGACAGACGCAGCTTTATGTACGTACTTGACAGAGTGTGAGCCTTCCCACAAATCATTTTACTTTGAGTCTTTGCATATGACAAAGAGCGATAACAGTGTCCGGTCCCATTAATATAGTTTAGTGACATGGCAAGAACTTTTATTTAAACTGTCAGTAAACCAATGGTAGTAGTGTTGGGGGTAACGCATTACAAGTAACACGAGTTACGTAATCAGATTACTTTTTTCAAGTAATGTAATGTAATGAGTAATGTAATGCATTACTTTTAAATTTACAACTAAATATCTGAGTTACTTTTTCAAATAATGCAGGTTACTTTCCTATTTATTGACTGACACCTCTCCTGTCCCCATGTTGAGAGAATTTGGGAGTAAGGTGCAGAGGCGTTGTGTTTAAACGATGGATATTGTAGTTTTAGACTAAATGTGAGTATGCATTTACACATCTCACTTGCACAAAAACATTATCTTATATTCTGAGTTTATTCTGAGTAATATTCTGAGTAAGCATTTCTCTGTTTTTATTCATTTAGAAATACTGAATCTAACCTCCAATAATTAAATATGTTAAAAAATACAAATATACTTTATATATATTTAATCTCAATTTATTAACCAATGTCTTTGCTGCTGACCTTCGACAATCCAATTCAACCATACCAATAAGCAAAATTATCTCCTGTGTCCTATTCTTCTGCATTCCACAACGGCAGCACAGCCAAAAGGTTTATTTGAGCTGCACTCTCTACTGTACAGGTGTGAAATTGCATTTCCTTCAGCTTAAGGCTTATTCGTTTCACTTTTGTTGTGAAAGTGCCTTTACATTTTACAAAAATAGAGCTTTTGTTATTTTGTTTTTAAAAAACAAAAAAAGCAAGCCCAGCCCAGGTGAGAAAAAGTAACGCAAAAGTAACATAACACATTACTTTCCATAAAAAGTACTTAAGTAACACAATTAGCTACATTTTAAGGAGCAACATAATACTGTAACACATTGCTTTTAAAAGTAACTTGACCCAATACTGGTAGTAAGTGATCTGTAATGCAGCGTTTGCTGTGTTCAGACACCAGTCAGATACATTTTATTTTATAAAAGCAATATAGCCAGGTTTCATCAGCACTGCAGACCTTACAAAAATAAATAATAAAATACATTAAAAACAGTAATATTGTGAAATGTCATTAAAATAAAAAAATAACTGTTTTCTTTTTTATTATATAAAATGTAATTTATTAGTTTCAGTGTGTTTTAGTTTGATTCTCCCTATTTCTGTTTGCCTGTGTTCCTAGTTAGTCTCCATGGTTGTTAATTTAATTTATGCACCTGTTCTGTTTTACGCTGATTACTCTCGCTTGTATTTAAGCCCTCAGTTTCCTTTGTTCATTTGTCCCATATCGTTTATGGTGAAGTTGTTGCGTTATTCTGTTTCCTGAGTTTCTCTTACCTGTGATCTAGTGGATTTATTATTAAAGACTGTTTAGTTTGTACTCCTCATCTTCGTGCACTCATTACACTCTTCAGTGTCAGATCCTTCATAAATCGTTCTAATATGCTTATTTGGTGCTCAAAAAATTATTATTATCAATGCTATTATTAATGTGTAAACCAAGATAATTTTTTTTTTCAGGATTATTTGATGAGTAGAAAGTTCAAACAGCATTTATTAGAAATAAAAACCTTTTCTAACAATGTAAAAGTGTTTACCGTCACTTTTGATCAGTTTGCGTCCTTGCTGAATAAAAGTTTGAATTACTGGAGAAAAAAAAAACGTTCTGACCCCAAACTTTTGAACAGTATTGTTTAATCTTATATGTGAATTAAATAAGTAGGGTTAGTAGTCATTATGGGAATCTGATTTAATGTTGATCGAAAAGTAAATAAAACCTAAATTTGATTTTGGAAAAAAATGCTGTCATTGGATTAGTCTGCATTTATCCATCAATTAATTCTATTGATTATGACAGCAAAGAAGCTGTAAAGGTGGGCAAAATTGTATTTCACTCCTGCAAAGTCAAAACATGTCAGATATCTCCTGGCAATGCAGCATGTTTTCTGACATTTGCAAATCCAAACTTCATCACACAATAAGAGAAGGGACAGACAAATGCATCAGGAAATAGGTTTTGACAGTTAAAAACACCTACAATAATGTGGCAACCAAAAACAGTTGCTTGATTTCCATTGTAAGTACAGTACTGTTCAAAAGTTTGGCGTCATTAAGATTTGTTTGAGGTCAGTTATACTTTATATTTATATATTTTACCAAATATAAAAACAGAACAGTAGTGTACAATTCTGTATTTTTTTTCCTAAAATTATTTTCTGTAGTAAAAAAGACACTTTAAGTAACTTTTGATAGTGTTTTGTTTTTATGTTTCGCTATTTTGTTACACCTGTTAGTGAACAGAAAGTGTGTGTTTGTGTAAGGCAGTGACATAGACGCTGAAGTAGATGTTAAGAAAGAAAAATTAAATTGTTTAAGACAAGTTCTCCTTGGTGAACAGAATTAATCGTTATTAGCACTCTTAAATATATGCCTAGGAACAGGCGGGATATTATTGCAGTACTTTCCCATGCAGCTCCTCATTACAGCTCGTAATTACAGTAGCTTTCACCTCGCGGCAGTGCTATCAATCTACACAGCCTTTCTCAGCTGCGAGTGGGCATCTATGACTAAAAAAAAAAAAAAAAGGAAAAGAAAGAAAGAAAGAAAAACAGTGGTAATGACCATCTCATTTCCCTCAACCAGTGCTGATTTGCTGGTTGACGAGGCAGAGTTAGCCAGTCCTGTCCTATTATTTGAGAAGACTTTAATTGAAACATGTTTATTTATTGCCCTCTTTGCTCTGAGTGGAAGCTGCTAGCGTAGCGTGCTAAACGACACTAATGGCTGTGATATGAGGAGACGGAATTAAATTAAAAGCTCATAAAATGAAATATGCTTCATATTAGCAGTTTGACACTTAATTTGCCTCCGAATGAGCAGAGGAAATCACAAATTAACTGTCCTTTGTGTTTTCTCCCTCTCTCCCGCGGCAGTCTTATTAGGCCATGGAAAAGCGCAATTACTGCAGAGGATAATCGTGTGGGTTATGAATTCATACGGGAGAGGGCACCGGTGTGGTATTCAATATTAAATGGCGGGGGGTTGTGTCGACTAATGTGGCTGTTCGGTTTATTTGACTTACACAGGAAGTCAGACATTCATACAGGAAGTAAGCCATTGAAGCACCAACGGAGTGGTATGTGTTGAGTAGTTTTGTTTTATTTTATTTTATCATGCCTAATGAACTACTCACAAGGCCACATCTCTGAATCTTAGTTTTTGCAAAACTATAGCTGTAAAACTATAGAAATGATACTGAAATGACTCTCATAATATTGTGAGATTTTATAGTAATTAAAAAAATTATTCTCCTTTTTGAAACAATTTATAAATTAAAGAATCATTTTAATCATTGAATCACATGACTCTCTTGACCTTTTGCCAGCCCTGACCTGGGAACAGCTTGGCTTTATTCATCCCAGGTTAAACAGATCACTTCTCCTGAAACAAATACGATAAATGCTAAAGAGACACTCTCTGCAGGGCGTCTGTTTGTGAATGCGTCTTGCTGACTTGCTCATTATGTCTGGTGCTTAATAGTAAGCGTTCCCTCACTGACTCAGTGTCTCTTTTGCTTGAGTGTTATTTTCTCAGCCAAACAAAAGACACTCACACACACTTACACACAAAGCCCGAGTGACAGGATTCGGTCTCCTTGGTGACTGCTCTAGACAAACAGAGGCATTCGTCGCAAGTCAATTGCCCAACACCAGAGTTTACTCAAGAGTTAGAACCTCTTGTGCTGGGAGCAAGCAATAAAATAACACACATTACCAGACACACTCCTCACATACTTAATAGACTCACTGGCTTGGCTCAGCAGTACAGCTGCTTACGAGAACTGTAGTAAAGGAAAAATGGCTTTCAGATTAACAGTTTGGTGAATCAAAACTTCTCAAATGTGTTAAAATGCATAATTTAGTTATCCGCAGTCTGCCCTTTGTGTTCTCATCAATCAATAATCACTGAATTCAGCCTAATATCAAGCAATTAGGGGAAATTACAAGAACCTTAACTGTTAATTTCCAGTCACTAATTGGGGTCAAATTAATAGCTGCAGTAATTTCAGTCTTTCCCCAGGTAGCCAATGAGATTTAACTGGGCACATTTTATGGCTGCTGTGGTGGAATGTGTTTTTGTAGGCAAAAGTAAAATGTCCAGGCTGTTGTCTCATGTTTTTCAACTACACAGAGTCTAATTTAAAATAAAGCAAGAGATTTCTGTGAGCTTAGATGATTTACAGTACTGAAGAGGAGTGTTTATGCATAGGCCACTGTAATATTTATAATATCCCTTGCTATTTTTCTGTCACTTTAAGAGTGGTAACCCAGATTTTTGCGGTTGGCTGAAGGCATTGAAACATTGTTTGTTAGTGGGTTTTCAAAATAATGCAAGTTAAGCAAAATAACAAAATAAGATGACAATTTGTGTTGATTGTGATAATACTGCTGCACATCTCAAGCCTATTTTAGAAAGCAAAACAAAGCATAAAATCTTGGTGCTTTGAATTGTGATATTTACATAAATTGTTGTCAGGCTGCCCAATCTGAGTGGCGACGCTGTGCAGCATAAAGAACAGTCTTTTATCTCATCAGCCCCCTGCAGACGCAAACATAAGTGCACTCTCTCTTTCTTCATATAGTCTCTCTATATATATATTTATATATATATATAATATACTCTCAGATTGAGTATTTAAGTATTAAATAGTATTTAGTATTTAAGGGTGAGTATTCAAAAGTTTGGGGTCAGTAAGATATTGTTTTATTTATTATTAATGAAATTACTTATTTCCAGCTAGGATGCATTAAATTGATATAAAAACAGTAAAGGCTTTTGCATTATTACAAAAGATTTCCATTTAAAATAAATTATCTTCTTTTGAACTTTCTATTCATTAAAGAATCCTGAAAAAATTGCATCACAGTTTTCACAAAAATATTAAGCAGCACAACTGTTTCCAACATTGATAATAATAATAAGAAATGTTTCTTGAGCACCAAATCTGAAAGATCATATGACACTTAAGACTGGAATAATAGCAGCTGATAATTTAGCTTTGCCATCACATGAATAAATTACATTTTCAAATAAATTAAATTAGAAAATAGTTTTTTTGAACTGTAGTAATATAGTAGTCTTAAAAGTGATATATTCTCCTTTTTTATCAGGGTAATAGTAAATGTTGTATAAAATATAATAGTTATTCCTGATAATCTTGTGCGATAAATTAGAATCCTGTAAAAATTGTAATATCCTGTAATATCCCAACATGGAGACTATCTAAAGAGCAGTCCCCTTCATCCCTCCCCTTTCCAGATTTAAAAGCTTAGTTTTCTCCTCTCCTATACTCTCTCTCTCTCTCGTTTTCGCTTTAATTCCTTGCTCCTGTGCTGCGGTGTGAGGACAGGCGGTCAGGCGGTGGCTGGCCTCATGATTAATGATGTTTATACTTGACAGAAAGCTCCTTTATTTATCTGCATTGCTGCTCTGTAGATATCATCAGTCACCTGAGTGAAAAATATTCACTCATACCAATTTTGCAGTATAATTGAGTGGAGTCACTTCCCTTCTGTCGTCTTTTACCTCCTTTCTCTGCCGGCCTCCTTCTTTTTTCTCCTCTCTCTTCTCTTCTGCTATCTGGCCGTCTTATCATCGCCCTAGTAATTTTCACACTGCGTCGTATGATATGGAAAGGCTGGCTTTAGCCATATTTGACATTAAGCCTCTTCAATTTTCACGAGAGAAGAAAAGGAGAGCGAGAAAGAGAGGGGGGGAAATGCAAAGAAAGTTGCACGCCACTTTGTGGAGATGCTCAAGAATGGGCAAAATATCTCCCCTCTTTTTTTTCTCAAGCAATTTCAGGATTTGGAAAGAAGTGAGATAAATTCCTTATGAGAAATGAGAGCAGACTGATGTAATATCTTTTTTTACTGCTTGGTAATACATTGGTTTCATCACTTAAATGCATGGCTTAAATGCATGCCCCAACACCCCAACCCCCCCCCCCCCCCCACTTTTTTTTTTTTTTTTTTTTGCCAATATGAGGAAAGCGGGTATTATGGAGCTACCCAAGCATACTTACAAGTAACAGATGAGCAAATGAGGGGATAGAGGAAAAAAGGAGTGTGTGAGAAAGAAGCTACATTTTCTGAGGTCTTCAGTCGTCCAAGAATCATTTTCATTTGTATGAATAAACGCATATGAATTTGTCCATGTGTGACATCATTTTAAACGGATTAAATACGAATTATTAATACTGTATGTACAGCAAAAAGGAATTAGTATTCTTATTTTTAAACACCTTTTATTATGTGATCTATTCTTTTTTTTTTTTTATAAAATGTCATATCTAAAATGTAGTAACTGAAATTTAGCTTAATTTATTATTCATATTCAATTTTTATATATATGTATTTTTTGTCAAAATCAGTTACTTGTCTTGTTTTTGCAGTAACCAACAACTATAGATATTTCAAGGGTATATAATTTGAATGGTAAGGAACCCATTTTAAAAAAGAACAGCAGATAGAAATCTTGACAGGCTAAATCCATGTAATCAAATTCAGGCAGTTTAAGGAGGGCGACTGTCAGTCATTCAGTGTCACTCAATGGGCCACGTCCTCTTTTAATTGGCTTGAGAAGACACGCCCCCTCTCACACACTCTTTCACTCGCTCACACACAACTGATTGTCAAGTTAATTTATTAATTTATTTATCCAGTTTTTCATCACAGATTCTGCTGATGAATATGACAATTACAAATAGATTTTTAATGAAGTCATTCTTTTTTTATATACGCAGGAATTTAGAACTGAATTGCACTACTTAATAAATCTTCTCTCATCATGTATAGAAATAAATGTATACATTCAGATTCCAGTGATTAGTATAACTGATTGCACTCTGGTGAACAGTATTTCATTAGTGGATGAGTTAATGTGGAGAAGTCTGCTGTTTATCTGTGTGCTGTGGCATTCGGCCCCTACGGAGGGGAGCAGGCTAAAAATGTGCAGTTTCCATTAAGGACTTCTGAGCAGCAGGCCCTGGTCTCTAGCTCAGGGGGGCAGTTACAGTGTTCAACCAGCTTTTCAGAACGCACATAAATCCTACCTGCTCTCAGCCAGAAACCTCTCCCGCTCCCCTCTCTCTGTGTCCCAAACACTCTCTGACTCTCTCTCTTTCATGCCAGCATGCTCTCTTAAAGATGTATGTAACACCAGTGAGGTATTTTACGACCTTACCACATGGAGCTGCTAAAACATTTGGTTGTCTGGAATGAGGTGCCTAGACATGCTAAGAATGAATTCATTTCTACTTCTCCTACTCCTGTCACTTCATTTCTCAAAAATGTTTCTTTAATTGCTCATAAATAAGTTACTCCATTGATGTTACAGGTGTTTGTTTTTGTGTAGTCAAATTCATGTATTATTTCATGAGGTAGATTTGTATTTTTCAACCCTGACCAAAACCTTTTTCAAGTAGGACCAACTCTCTGTTAGTGAGGTCATCACATCTGGATGCGTGCAAATGCATGTTCATCACACACTTTCTTTCTCACGTGCAATCACATGTTCAAACAATTATTATTCCAGGGACCTCTGTCACAATTTTGGCTTTAATAAGAAACACCAAAGAAATTATAAAAATTTTGTGTTAATATTTCCAAAAAAATGTCTTAAAAGATGAAAATTTTCTTCATGGGATTCTCAAGTGTTTTTTACTCTCATTCTTTTGGAGAAATAAAAATAGAAACAAATATTGCAGGCATTGGTATCTAGAACATGTTTTTTTTTTTTATCTTGGGAGGAAAAATCCAAGAAGCGAGAGACTTAAAGTTTTCATTTGTGCTCAATTAGATCTCATAGTTGTATAGAAAAAAATAGAGATTTTAAAGAAATCTTATTGTGATTTCTAAAGCTGAACGTTACGTGTGTTTGTCTGCATGAACATTTATTATAGAGTGTTTCTAGTATTCTGTAGTATAGCATGTGATGTTCTCTGCTACTGCAAATCACACACACACACACACACACACACACACACACACACACACACACACACACACACACACTCACACACAGTTTGAGTCCCTCCCGAATGTTCACTCATGATTAAATATCAACGCACCGTTCTTGACATTTTATTAGTTGAACAAGATGGATCTACTGGTGTGACTAAAGTAGGCTATTGCAGCCCACACCCTACCAAAAGCCTGCCTGCCTTTTACATGGAAAAAAATATGGGAGAGACTTTTGTAAGCTATTTTTTTTCTTTTTTTTTTTTTTTTTTGGTGTCTGCATCCTGTGGTAATTTTTTTTAGTCCTAAACTGAAATCTTATTTTACAGTCTGAAAGTCCCTCAAACACACACATAGCCTACTACATTGCCCAAATCCTTCCCTCACCTCCAGTATCACCGTCTCTCCTCGTGCCTGTTCCGGCTGTGTTAACTCCTCAAGGTGGTTACATAGCATATTGACACTGTCCAGGGGTTGCTTAACCTTGTCTTTGTGTTTGGCTCCGGGCACTGTTTCCATGCCCGAGTCTGAAGACAAGAGCTGCTTTGAGAAAAGGAACTGATATATTCTCTTTCTTTCTTTTCATTGTGTTGAAAAACAACACTTCTCTTCTGGCCTTCTATTTTCTCTCGCCTGAGGCACGCTGGAGGAGCAGGAGAGCACTGGAGTGAGAGGTTAACCTCACGTATGCTCACACAGAAAACACGTAAATAAGTTAAACTTCTCCAAAATGCACTTCTCAAGCAGTACTGTTGAGCTGTAAAATATTTTATTGCTCTCTAGGGTTGAAACTAGTGATTACTTTTTAATGTACCATATGCCCCTTAAAAGGCCAAAAAACACTGAAAAGTTTTGAACACTTTTTTTGAAGACAGCTGTTTTTTTCTTTTTGTTTATTTTATAACTGGTTATTTGTTTACTGTTGCACATTTGAAAGGCCAGCTACCTTTAAAATAGCTAGCTTCATTCGTAGCTCACTTGACTTTGATGTCTCGGTTATTGTTTGCACTTCCTGTACAGACTTATTGTTTGTAATGCCCTAATTGCGATGGTTAAAATTACATTTAATTATGAAAGGGATGTGTTCCAAACATCTTGTAAGGAGCTTTGCTTTGCAGAGCGCTCTAACATAAACATTTCCTTTACAAGAAGTTGCTGTTTAGTCACCTAACAGTGTTTTACTATGTATGTAGAAACAAACAGAGCTGAAGAGATAGCGTAACGAGTTATTTTAAAGTTCAACTGGAACATAAATTTGCAAATAGTGGTTTACACTACATGCCTGGTAGTTTTGGCTGTAATACAGACACACACACTTTACAAATAAGCTTAAAAAACAGTTGAGTGCACTTGAATGCTGATTTTATGATTATGCAAACATTATATTACAGTTTTTTCAAATTGCTTAGACACTAAAAGTGGAACTTGAGGCCCACTTAGCGAAACCATTCACTCATATACCTAATCTTCAGACCAAGTCTGCAAAACACTTATACATAAATTGATCACTTAGAAATCTAAACTCAGTATTTTGAGAAAGAAATTATTTTACCCCCTTGCATTTCTGTTTACATATGTATATATATATGTATGTATATTTAAGTATATATATATATATATATATATATACGCATATACATGCATACACACACACACACACACACACACACACACACACACACACTTTCCATAACTGTAAAATTCATCAGTTGTGTATATATACTGTATATACAGTGTATTTGTGCACATACATGTACGTGTGACAAACTCCTGTACACTCCACTGCACTGAACAAACAAAAGACACAATATAGTAGTGTTTTACATTTTTCACATCTGTGTGTAGTTTGGTGTGTATGTGGCTAATCATTTTATATTTGTGTGTATTACAGTTTTTTCCAGTTGCTAACACACAATTTTGCAAACTAGGCTGGTTTTACCAAAATACTTAACACAATTCACAAAACCACACACCCAAACTGCAAAATACCTCATATATCTTGCAAAATGAAGCACTGCAACCAAAACTACATATAGCATTATCAAAATCAAACTTTTGCACGAAATGGCACACACTTCATTCATATTACCAGATTTTTGTCTAACCAACTACACACTGTTGGGCATAATGAAAAGCACTCTCATCTTTAGTATGCTTTGCCAATTAAAATACTAAAATATGTAGTTCAAATTGTAGAAAATTCTTCAGATTGTTCACATGCACATAAATATTTGCAGATACACACACATGCTGTTGAAACATTTATTTTTTTAATTTTCACCAAACAAGTCAGTGCAACATATGCACAGCAGATATATTTACATTGGACTGAACAAAAATATGCTCAAAAAACAGTAAACTGAAAAAGAAAATTGCATCCTTCCTCTTCCTCTGCCTCTTCCTCTCTCTGCAACGTCTTCCATTGTTGTTGTAAAAAAAAAGGTGCTCACCTGTGGTCTTTTCATAGTGCTTACATCCTGATTGAAGTGTTAACAATTAAACAATGAGGTGTTTGGCCAGGTGGCACATGTATTGGCCAATTAGCTCATGTAGTGTCATTTTGAATGGCAGTGTTTTGAAATGGCAAACATGTGACTTTATGTCAGATTGTTGTGTCTTATGCAGAGAACCGTGTTCAGTGCATTTAAAAAGTGCCATTTTGAATTGCAAAATGTGTGTAAAGCAGAAAATGTGTTTAGACTTTAGGAGACTTGAATAGAGGTTTTGCTCTCTGTGTGTCAGTTTAAATAATTGTGCTGTGCGTGTAATTTTAGTGTGTTAGCAATTGGAAAAAACTGTACTACACAAAACAGCATTTTTGGAAGAGTTAATATAGTTTTGAAAGAGATGTCTGACGGTTTGCATCTTGTGTGTGTGTTTTGTGGTTTTGTGTGTGGAGTTTTGAGAAATTGAGCCATTTTTGAAAAACTGTAATCTAAACTTTAAATTCTTGCAAGGGATTTATACTGAAGTATTTCTAAGGTTCATACTGTATGAGGTAGATGTGGTTTGTTAGCTGTGTGTGTGCATGCGTGTGAATGTGCGTGTGTGAGTGTGCGTGTGTGTGTGTGTGTGTGTGTGTACATGTGGGTAGCTGTGGGCATACATACAGTATGGTATTTTGTCTCAAGATGTACCCAAAATGAAAAGTTCACACATGCCTTTAGTAAGAAATTAGAGATAAACTACAAAGCCGTACTTAATCTTTCTGGCCATTTGTATTTCACTCTCTCTCTCTCTCTCTCTCTCTCTCTCTCTCTCTCTCTCTCTCTCACTGTCTCAAGGCCACAGACGGGGCACAGTTTTTCTGGTTCTCTTGGGGACAGTGAGGCGGTCCCTGGTGGTCCGAAAGGGAGGCACTGTTCATTAAGTAGAACATTTATCTCCACCCTGTTGCCCCCTCTCATCCCTTTCATCTCAACCTCTTCTCTGTCTCTCATTGACTGTGGGTGTGAAAAGAACATAAATTCACAAACACTATTCCTCCCCTTTTGTTCAGAAATTCTTTCACCTCCCATAAAGCCATCCTCTTCAGGCTTGGTTATAGCTTAGATGTTCTTTTTGTCATTATCAGAGATTTGTGCGGTGCCACTGATGCTCAGCTCAGACATGGGAAAGTTCAAACAGGGTGTCAGAAATTCACAAGGACATGATCTGATACAACACCATAGCTTCTTTGAAATCCTGTCTGCAGCCAGTAAGGAATTAGAGCATGTGTGCACAGAAACTATTTGCCATCTTATTTTTTCCATAAATAATTGCAAGTTAGATGCTTTTCATGTGAAGTGTGTATTTATTGTATGCAAAATGCTTTCTCCTTTAACTTAATATGCAGTCATTTGCAGTTTGATTTCCTTGAAAACTGCAAACACTGTGGCTTAGTGAAGATATCAAAACAATGGCATGAGTTTGGAGTGCGGGTATCAGTTTGTCCAACCAATGGAAGACAAGGGGAATGTCTATGAAATCTTTTAGAAAAAGGTTGGCTGCATTTAGAACAGCACTGCTACCATAGCGAAAATAGTAAAAGTAGTATGCTATTGTTGTTCAGAATAACATACTAGCATTCAATTTATTATTGCTAGTGTACACAGTTTGTTGACTTTGTACAGTATGTAAATTTTAAATATGAATAGCATTTACTGCATGAAATACTGTATCCCACAATGTAATACACTAGTCTTGACTTTCCATTTCCACTGTAATGTATGATAATTCATTTAATGCACTTCATCAGACTACCAAATTAACTTTACACAAAATTTGTAAATATTTTTCCCAAGATAACTAGACGCCATTTGCTGAATTAAATATGCAGTGAGGTCATTTGACAACAATGTAATACTTGCATTATGTGTTTTGATTCACATACTATTTAAAAAAAAAAACACTACTGTACAATAAATATTAAAGGATAAGTTAATTTTTCCAAAAAAAACAAAACAAAAAAAACATGTCATTGTTTACTTCCCTCATGTTGTTCAAAACCTTTCTTTCTTCTGAACACCCTTCCAACCCCCCCCCCCCCCCCCCCCCCCCCCTCCTTTTTTTCTTTTCTTTTTTGTCCATACAATGAAAGTCAATGGTCACCAAAACAGTTTGGTTACCAACATTCTTCAAAATATTTTCTTTTGTGTTCTGCAGAAGAAATAAAGTAAGTCATACAGGTTATGAACAGCATGAGTGTGAGTAAATTATGATAGAATTCTCATTTTTAGGTGAACTAATCTCTTTAAGCTAATGTTGTGGATAGTTAAACATTTATGTTTGGTGACACTGGTGTCACAGAAATGTAAAGAAGTTTTCTAAAGGCAACACTTTTGGCCAAATGGTTCAATAGTCCTTTAATATTTACACACATACTGACATAAGGTTTCAAAATCCACTGTCTTGCAGTTTATCTCCTTATAGCTGACATAAGCATATGCATGCATGCTTTTTTCTTTTTTTTGTTGCTGTCTATCGTCAATATTTCTCAACGTATGTCATGTTATCTTTCCAGCGTGCGAATCATACATCATTCCTCACACCCTGAGCTTTCCTCGACCCCTCTTGCTATTTATTTCTTTCTCTCAGGTTAGATTTTACACTTTCTAAGCTTTTCTCTCTCTCTCTCTCTCTCTCTCTCTCTCTCTCTCTCTCTCTCTCTCTCTCTCTCTCTCTCTCTCTCTCTCTCTCTCTCCAAGTCTGTTCTTTGATCTCAGTGAAAAGAGAAACATTAAAGAGCCGCTGTTTCCGCTGTCAGGGGCCCTCTCCCGTTTCCCCTCATCGTTCTCCTGTCCTCTCCTCTCTTTCACCACTCTCCTACACCCCTTGCTCTCCTATGCCCACTCTTTTTTCTCCCCTATCCTCTGTCTCGTCTCTTTCTCTCGCTGTTGTGCCGGAGTTCTGGCATTGTGCTCCAAGAAGAACTTGTGCTCTAGTCAGAGAATTCTGCAATCTCATTCTCTCTCGCATCAGTCAGCTCAATTCAGAATTCCTGTCAATTTTGGGAAATAAAAGACACTATTAACTGTTCATTTGTATTAATTTTCTTGAGATCATTACTTATTTTATGACCTAGCTCTCCATATGTTAAGAAAGATCATTATATATTATTTCTCATACTTAGGATTAGAACAAATCTCTAAAGTGAAGTATTACGTTTTAGCATGTAATTTAAAAAAATATATGTTTGTGTTAATATTTTAAAATATTATATTTTACTAACATATAGAAACAGTCATTTATTTATTTATTGCCACTTGTGACCTTAACATTATCACTAATTAAACACAGCTGATGTTTTCACAGTGTGAGAGGAACAAAGTTTAGTGTGCCTCCTTCTCGTATTAGACACATGTTTGCTTGTGTCTCAAACAATGTAAGCTAATGCAAGCTAATATTTATTTTACTCTCTCCGCATGTATATATTTGCAGACCAGCTGCTCTGATCATAGCAGGGAGCCGTTACACCAGTTTGTTTAAACTGCAAAAGTCACAACATTGTTAAGCTCTGCTGCCAGCATAATATTAACACAGCCTGACACTATTTCCTGTTGAAGAATACCACAAGCACGTCAGTCCAAATTTGTTCATTTAAGCTGTCCACTGCAAGCACAGCCTCATGAGGAGCATGAGGCGTACGAAGAGATTGAACATGTGACAGCGTGCAGAATGAGAGAATGAGAGATAGAGAACAATGAAAAAGTGTGTGTCTTTGTGGAGGGGGTGTCAGGAAATGGTTTCCATATGTGGCGCCCTCTCTATCCCTCTCTCTCTCCCTCGGCCTGTTCATGATATAACTATTCAAGAGGTGGAATGCATCTTTCTGTACATGTCAAAAAGACCTCTGTCATGCTGATTTACGAGTTCACGCTCTTGAGTAAAGTGTTAAAGTGCACAATCAATGATGCTACCTTTGCTAATATTTCTAAAGAATGTTTTAACATATATATTGGCATAAACATACATACACATCCACAGACATGCAAACACATACTTTCTCTTGGCCTTTTTATTTCAATTTGCATGCATCCTTTCTTGAATACCTTATCCATTGTTCACTTCCTCTGTCTTCCTCATATACATTATGGTTCTAAAGTTGTCTTTTTTTTCTTTTTATTCTCCTTTTTAAAAAAAAAAGAAATTAATACCTTTATTCAGCATGGATGCATTTAATTGACAGTAAAGTGACAGTAAAGACATTTATAATGTTACAACGGATTCCTATTTCCTTATAATAGATTCTGTACTTTTGAAGTTCCTGTTCGTCAAAGAAAACAAAAATATTGATAATTATTTATTTTCTTAATTTTTTTTTTTAATTATTTACAAATATTTTAACATTGATAATAAGAAATGTTTCTTGAGCAGCAAATCAGCATAATTTCTCAAGGATCATGTGACACTAAAGTCTGAAGTAATGGCTGCTGAAAATTCAGCTTTGCCATCAAATTTTAAAATATATTCAAATAGAAAAATATTTTAAAATGTAATAATATATCACAATATTACCGTTTTACTGTATTTTTGATCAAATAAATTCAGCCTTGGTGAGCATAAAGGCCCCGGTTTACTCACGGCAAAGTTATTTTTCGTTCTTCGCTTAGGGGTAAAGAGAAGTTCGAAATACATGAGCAGCGATATACTCTCAATAACAAAATAAACACATAACAAAAATGAGAAAACAGCAAGCATTTTTTTTAAAGAAAGGATAAGAAAAGCATCTGATCAAAGCAACATGGATATGTTTGCATGAGCTCTGCATTATGGCATTCCAGTAAAGTCACGTCACGTTTTTTTTATATAGCACTTTATAAAATAGATTGCTTAAAAGCATGCAGCTTTACAGTATTAAACATGAAAAACAATGTCAGTGTCTCATTTCATCAGAAGTAAAACTTAATTTTCTACTATAAAGCGACTCTCCTGTGTGTCCGTGTTTTTACCCGTGGACGTCTGACGGACCAATCGGACCTAATCGCCACGGACCAATGGGAGTTCGAAGGTGTATATCAGCTGGAGTGAACTTTTCCAGAAAGTTCGCTTTGGCAAGACATTTTGAACTCCTGAAACGAACACACAACAAACTTTGTTTTGGCCTGATTTTGTTCGAAATTACATCATATCAGTTCGTTCTTCAATTGAAGTATATCGGGGCCTTAAGAGACTTCTTTCAAAAGACATTAAACCCCAAACTTTTTAACAATAGTGCATGTATCAGTTTATAATCTTACATTCTTTCAGATAACACTGTACATTTGTAAATGTTTTCAACATTCAAATTGCATTTCACTTCCAAAATGCAATAATCAGTGGTCTCAGAAAATATTAATATGACCTCTGCTATCAGTTGTACACTCCTCTATGTTAGAACTATTTAGCAACACATTACAGATAGAATGTGTGATGGTCAATCATTCTGCCATGCTCTATTACACCAAAAACATAGTAGCCTCACTGGGATGAAGAAACAAGTGGCTGCTTGTCTTCCTGTACCTTCTGAAGCAAGTTAAGAATGAGTGTGTAAAGTTACCACTAAAGGTACTGTATTTTGAAATGGCAGCAATCGATTTATGGTTTTGAGGGGGAATAAATTCAGTGCAGTTCATGTTAGGTTTGTTTTTGCCACTGCTAAGGGCGATTGATTTTGTAGCAGTGTGAAAGGTACTATTGCAAATATTGATTTTGTAGTAAAGTCTCATGATAGGAGATAAATAATCATTGTAGGTTTTTTTTGTCACGATAGTCATAAAAGATTCATCTTAAAAGAGTGTGTGTGTGTGTGTGTGTACATGTTTTTCTATGTATTTCTGAATGCACACAGACTCATAGGGGACTCGTGTCACCGTGGGGACCTAAATTGAGGTCTACATGGGGAAACAAGCTTATAAATTATATAGAACAAGTTTTTTTGAAAATGTAAAAATGCAGGAAGTTTTCTGTGATGGGTAGGTTTAGGGGTAGGGTTAGTGTAAAGGGGTAGAATATACAGTTTGTACAGTATAAAAACCATTACGTCTATGGAGAGTCCGCACAAAGATAAACCAAACGTGTGTGTGTGTACGTGTATGTTTAGTTTGGACGATAGGGGCCGTACTCATTCATTGCATTGAAATGGCATGAGTATGTTTTTGTGTTTTTAGTAGTTTTATGATGTTTACTGATTATAAAGACACATACCCTGAGGGTGCTGTCACTCACATATGCATACCTAAACACACCCTTGCTACCAGTATGCTGTAGCATGGGTATGGGAGTGTGTGTTAGGGGAGGAAGCATAAACATGTCTTGTGATTGAAGATGTGCAAAATGGCCCGTAGTGCCTAGTGAGAAAACATGGCAAGCGGTTGACTCAGACCTGAACGGATCTGGTGAAACTCAAAACTGCCACATTCTTTCATCTTATAAAATACTGCAAAGTCATGTGACATTCAGAGATTAATAGACAACATTTGTTGTTTTTTTGTAATCGTAAAGTCCTATTGCGAGCCTGCTTTATACTACAGGAAGATGTTGGCGAGCTTGTGACCGTACAGTAGTTTGCACAAATTATTATTTTGAACAATATTTATTTATTTAATAGTCAAAATGATTCACAATACATTTAAACATCACTCGTCTGTTTGGAAGTAAAACTGTGTGGTGGAAATTTATAAACCAAAGCAACATTTAACACAATCTGTAATCCAAAAAAACGGTAGTCCAAGGCACACTTCAGATTCAAATAATTAAAAAGCTTTTATTCAACTGGCTGATTCATATAGAAAACTAGAACAATACAAATAATGGGCTGCAAACTGACGTATTTTGGCAGCAAATGCTTTCTTCAGGGTGCACCTGTATTGTTTTCCCCCTACCAAAGTGCACCTTTGGAGATATCTCATGGAATTTCTGAGCAAACTTGATATTTTTGATTTGTCTAACACAATCTGTTTAACTGAAAATGTAATTATGGCTACACTTTATTATACACGTTAGACATTCTACTAACTATAAGTAACTTTGCAATTACACTTCAACTAACTCTCATTAGATTATTAGTTGACTGTTAGGTTAGGGTTAGTAGAATAAGTTGACGTACTTCCAGAGTTACTTATAGTCAGTAGAATATCTGTTGGGGGAGCATCAAAATAAAGTGTTAGAAGATATTAAGCAGATAGTCTACTAATACTCTAATGAATGGTACTTGACATATAGTTACAAAGTTACTTATAGTCAGTAGAATGTCTGTTGGGGGAACATCAAAATCAAGTGTTAGCAGATATTAAGCAGACAGTCTACTAATACTCTAATGACTGGTAGTTGACATGTAGTTAGAATGTCTAAAGTGGACCATTGAAATAAAGTGTTACTGTAGTTATTAGCACCAGTATTTATTTAAATAATTATTTTGCATTTTACACATTTTTTGTTGGTTTAACTAAACAAACAGAGAATTTGCAGATAATTAGTAAAACTTGAAATTAGCAAGATGTAGACTGTTATTATTTATATACTATTATAGTTTTATTCATATTTTGATATTATTTAGCTTTTATTTTAATGTGCGCTGTCAATCGATTTAAAAAATAACTAATTAATTGCAAGTTTTTCTGTAATTAATCACGATTAATCGCAACTAATATTAAAGTTTTTAATATATTTTTATATTGTAATAATTTCACATTTAATCTTCAAATTAATGTAGAAACAATAAAGACAGTATATTTTAAATATTTAATCTAACAGGTAGGAAATATAGGCCTACAGAAATTAAAGTTATCAAACAATACACACTCTTCACTGTATAAATTATAAATTAAATATAGATAATTGTTTTTATTAAAGCTACAAACGTTATTCAGTATAGAGCAGTGAGTGATTTTCTCATTTTCTTTTGCTCTTTGATTAACATTAATGACAGACAGCAGCAGGTTTATTAGACTGCTGTCACTTTAAACTCTGCCGCACATGGCGGGGATCTGACATACATCCTATTTTCTCACAAAACTCTGTAACGTTCATTTAGGACTTTATTTAACTCATCTAAGACGTACGAGAATGCTCGACAAAATGGGAATTTTGGCATAATTTTGTCTTTTTGTCCGTTCAAGCGCAAAAGAGAACTCAGTGGGTCCGGCGCACTGTCTAAAGTGACTTTCTGTGTGCATGAGTCACAGATGCGCACCAGTACCGCACTGAGTTCTCTTTTGTGTCTTGTCGTGCTTGAATGGTTTAAAAGCATTTGCATGAATAAGAGCTTGATCATATAATGTAATGCTAGCTAAAGGATGATGGAAAAAACGGATGCTGTGTTAATTGCGCTAAATATTTTTAATGTGTTAAACTGATAAAAAAAAAATCACATGCATTAACAAGTTAATTTTGACAGCCCTAATTTTAATATTTTCAGTTTTCATTTTAGTTTTTTTCATTCAAAGTTTTATTAAATTTTGTGCTTCTGTTATTTTTATAAGTTTTTTTTATTTCTATTTAGCTTTATTTTTTTTATTTCAGTTGTAGTTTAAGTAATTTTAGTACTTCAAACTAAACTTATTTTATCTAATATTTATTTAATTTTAATTCAGGTGCTGATTCCATATAGACTCAATCAGTTAATTGTTTTTTGGACTGATTCTTTGAAACGAAGCAACTGAATCAGATTCAGTGCTGTATTGCTTATATACAAAAGCATCCCCATTAACTTGTAGCTTGCCTAAAACCCTTCAGAATGAAGGGTTCTCATGAATGATTTAATGACACTTAAGAAGGAGTTTTGTTGCTTCCGCTTTAGTTCTTCATTTTAAGATACAGGCCAAACTCTTTCATTAGTGGCTGGTGAAGTAGACTCCTGAGGCCGACTGTAGAGAATTCAGAGTGGACAAGCTTTAGACTGTAATTGGGTCCATCTGGTCCTTCAGAGAGGTCACTTGAAGTCAAAGTTCTGTACAGGATTTTACTGTACTTCATTTAGTGTGTGTGAACTCACACCTCTTAAGTATGTTTGCAAGAGTCAGTAATTATTATTTTAAAGTAATTAGGCCAAACATTTTCAGATATTCCAGCAATGTTCAGCAATAGTGAAGATGATCTTCTCCATTTTATTTTATTCTTTCTTAAAAGCCCATTATTCCCATTAAGTCCAATTCATACAGAATCACCAAAATGTATTTGGTTTTCCTCATCCTAAGTCATGCAAACCCACATTGACAGTCCTGCTTGAAGAAAACTAAAATAATGTTTGAATAGGGGCTGTTAAGACAACAACAAAATCCTCAGCAGACTGAGTGACACTCACCATCTCAAGAAAATATGGCAAGTCATTGTGGGTAGCGGTAAAAATTCCTGGCCGTCTCTGTCTGATTAAAATGTGATGTGTTGAAAGCTAGCTTTGATCTTAGGAAATGTCTGCGAGGGAGCAGTTGGAATTTAGCTTGGGATTTTCCCGCTCACTCCGTGATTTGGCCCTGGAGATGGAGGCCGATAGATAGTGTCACCATTCATTTCCTGCTCAAGCTCCTACACCATTCTGTGTAGACGCTAGACCTGGAGCAGGGATCCAGAAAGAATAGATCACATGCCGAGCTTTGTGGCTTGTGCTGAGCTCTGTTTTCTTCAATGCTTCATTCTAAATGTATGCATGTGCTTTGGTTTGTACATGCACAGTTAACATGTCATTTTGCAAATAAACCCAAAGACTTGGAACATCCCACCCCACTGAATGGTGGAAGAATACACCATCTGAAAAAGACTCCTAAGGTGCTTAAATGCTTTTCTTCGTCTCTGATTCCAGGCCTCCTGCATTGGCAGCCAGCCCAGCGTTTTCTGATATCTCCCTTATCCGGATCTCGCCGCACCGAAACCCTTCAGTGGGGGCGGAGTCGCCCTTTAACCCCCCACATCCATACATTAACCCCTACATGGACTACATCCGCTCACTGCACAGCAGTCCCTCTCTGTCCATGATCTCTGCGGCAAGGGGCCTCAGTCCCGCAGATGGTAAGTACCTCAGAGACCTGTTCTGGGCCCACTAAAAGTCTTCTAAATGTCAGCCTATTGTGAGCATATCTATCTATCTATCTGTCTGTCTGTCTGTCTGTCTAACGTTCTGTCGTTCCATCTGGTAAAATCTGGGATGTTGTAAACGTATATTTCTTATTTAGAATTAGAGTTAGCTTCTCTCTGGATGGGGAGACCATAGTTTTAACTAGGGCTGTCAAACAATGAATTGCGATTAATCGCATCCAAAATAAAAGTTTGTGTTTACGTAATATATGTGTGTGTACTGTGTATAATAATCATGTATATTTGAATACACACACATGCATGTATATATTTAAGAAATATTTGCATGTATATACTGTATATATATTTATATAATTTATATTATATATATAAATATCAATATTTTATATATAAATATAACACATTTTTCTCAAATATATACATGCATATGTGTGTATTCAAATATACATCATAATTATACACAGTACACACACATATATTATGTAAACACAAACTTTTATTTTGGATGCGATTAATCGGTTTGACAGCACTAGTTTTAACATTTGGCTGGGATCACTCTCTATGTTTTTTGTCTCATGTCAGAAAACCTCTGGAGGAACATTCACGTGTCAGACAGAGTCTAGCGATCACAACCTGAGTTAAGAGGGGGGTGAAGTTCAAGGCCATGGTTGAGGAAGGAGGGCACGAGAAGGGAGGGAAGGATGAGAAGTGGGAATGGTTTATAGGATGGACTCCAGAGGCCTTCAGGGAGCCATTTTTGTTCTTTTGCGTGAAGGCAGACTGGGAAATTCATTACAGGGTCAGCAAGAGCCTGCTTATTTTGAAAGAGTCTCTGCAGTATGCCGGCCTCTTGGCCTTCTCCTGAGGCATGGAGTTTTAATTGAAGCCTGAAGCCTCAAATACCAAAGGGGGCCAATCAGAGGGGCCTCTCTGAGGCCACAGATAATCACGAATGTATTGAACTGCGATGCCATCTCACAGGAGCCAGGTCTTGCTATGTACCACACGTGTCAAAGGGAGAAATGAAACTTTTCCAGATGTATGGTTATTAGGGGCTAAATTAAACTTGCTGATGCAGTTTGTTTTGATGTGACCTTTTGTGGTTTTGGTGAAAAGCCATCTGTTGGCGGATATGTTTATCTGCCAAAAATGCTTTTTTCACCCAAACTACAAAAAGGTCACATTGATTGATTGGTTGATTGATTATGGACAGCTCTGTAAAACAAACTATGATATAGGGCATGTTGATGAATTATAATCATTTTATTTTTTATTATTAATACAATTCCTATAAATATTATATGCAATTATTAATACAATTCTATGCTGAAAAGAACAAAATATGTTTTGGATTCTGCTGTTATGGTGTCCCCACCTGTCATCTTAACTAGTAAAACTTCCTTTATCAATCAACTTCAACTCAGTCAACTTCAACTAGCAGGTCTTCAAAAAAACGATGCTGCTCTAGGCTGGTCTTTTCATCAGGAAGTGCTTTTAGTCCTCCATGAACATAGATAAGTGGTTTATTTTTCACATTAAATCAGGCAGTTGGTTATTTTAAAAAGTTACATAAAATACCTAGATTTCTAAAATAATAATTATTAATCATATTTTGTGTTCCTTATATAACCACCAATTCATGTTGGTGGCTGAGAATAACTAAACGTAGGTGCTAGTTTTAATGCTCTTTCACTTTATCATTTTGTTTTTTCTGCTTGCTTTCCAACCCTTTTTTGAAACACATTTTCATGTACTCTCACAGATGCCAACATGGTCCACCAGCAGAATGCCTCCTGGCTCTGGTGGCGCACCATACTGAGGGTGCATATTCATCCTTAAAAACTGCCACTCTGATATCCCACAAGCAGAACACGCTCGCTCCAGCCGTTCCCCACCGCCAGTCCTGCAATTCGGTGCCAACATCTCCCATTTAGAAATTCCGCAAAGCTCTTTCTGCACGTGAATGGGGAAACGAGGCACATTACGGCTCAATGCAAGAGCCGAGGCAAAGCAGAACAACGGAGACAATTAAGGAAGCCCCCCTAACCCCTCCCTCACTACTTAAGACAAAATACCCACATCGAATTAATTTGGAATTTCTTCTTACGTTCACACAACCAATCAGAGATGCATATTCCATGCATTCAGTCCGGGCATCAGTCGAGATCTTTTCATCCGCTCTGTTCATTTCTTCTGGGGAAGACAGGAATTAGCCACCACACTTTGTTAAACTGATTTTGTATTTGCATTGAGAAGCACTGTGTCAGTCTTTCTCTTATTCTCTTTCCTTTTTTGTGTGTGTATATGTGTGTGTTTGTGTGTTATTTTAAGCATGTTGCCAAAAGTTTATTTTTAGGATCAATTTCTAGGACCTGTATCACTCTGTAGCTAAAGAGTGGAAGGAAGATAGAGAAAAAACATGAAAGAGAGAAAGAAAAAAAAGAGAAAAGCAGTTTAAAGGTCTGCATCTAAAATGTAGCAATTTTGTTAATTAGTCACCCTCATGTCATTTCAAACTTATGATTTTTGTTTAAACATAAAATAAGTTTAATCATGACAACTCTAAAAATAGTTTTAGCATGTTAATGAATATGTTAATGTATTTGGTCTTGGCAGACTAGATCTGCTACGCTGCTGTTGCTGCAGAGCAAGTATGGACTTGCTACTGCCTATAGATACACAGACACGCTCCTGTGAGCATTTAAGACATGCTGATGCTGCATAAATAGACATAAATCCTGTAGCAGATCTAGGCATGTGGAGGTGGAGGATTTCAGAGTAAATCTGACTACCCTACAGCAAACACTGAACCAGACTATTTAAATGTTGAGCAAGCAGTTTCATTGGCTGCAGGATCAGCAGAGGCCAATCAGCATGTGCCATGTGGTAATGATGTGATTGCTTGCTATCAGCCTGCGCCCTCCAGAGTTTCATGACTGAACTAGATATATATTTAGCTGAATGTCCAGGCTTCACTTTTCCATATGATGAAAGTGAATGGGGTCTGTCAAGATCCAGTAATAACAATGAAGCACTATAAATGTATCATGAAAGAAGTCCGGTCCGTGTTCATGCATTTTTTTTTTATTTAATATTGAAAACAAAGACATGAGAAAACTATGGCTTTTTTCATATGTTCCAAAAAACAAGAATTCGGCCAAAAAAAATTGGGGGGGTTGGTTTGGGGTAGAAAATGGGTAAACAACTTTAATATTCGATTTCCACGTGTAGGTGGGAATGAAACGCCGCTTACCACTGATTAGTCAAGCAAAGATCAAACAGTGCTGTCATGTCAGTTCTGTGCAACAGAATAATAGTCATTTGTTGCTAGTTGTACGAATTCTTAAAGGGTTTATAGCAACTACATTTCATCTTTCTCTTCAAACAACCAGACTAATTGCTTGACACACACTGTACCAGGGCAGAGCCTAGGCAGGGCTTTCTTCTGTGTAGACATAGGTTCACTATGGCTAATTACCTGTGCCAGAGAAATACAATAATATAGGTATTTATTCCGTAAATATGAATGTACATTGCATCTGCTCCCACATTACCGAATAGTCTACTTATTTGGCAAACCTATTTTATTTAGCTGGCCAACACTCAAAATCTGTGTCAAAGCAGCATGACACACTGGACAGTGTAGAGCAAATGCATTTACATTATAGTGAAGCGGAGACTTCATAACTTTTGTTTTAGGAAATACGCTGAGTTATTATTTATTAATATTGAGTTAATTAATATTAGTATTAATTGATGTCACTCAAAACGGTGTGACTCGGTGGTGTTTAATTCCTGAATGAATCTGAGTCTTTGAACGTATCGGTTGAGTGAGTGATTCAATGACCCATATAGACAGCCACTTGATTTTTTTTCCTGAATGAATCAGCGTTTTGAGGGAATCGGTTGAATAAATGACTCGTTCATTAACTCATTGACTTGCCGCTGCCTACTGGCAAAATTTCATAATCCAAGTATTGTTTCATTTTGTCATTCATTTCATATTTCTGTATTCAAAAGTTATGTTTAAGACATTAATCACATTACAATATGCAATTGCTGTGTAAATACATTTACTGCCTTCTCAGCAGCATTAAACTGTGTAAATACATCTAAAAGCAACTTCAGATGCTGTCTGATACTGATTTAATTGGTAAAATATAATTCTTAATTTAAGAATTTAACATTAAAGACGCAATACATGTTTAATAAGGTTAGAAGAAAATATAGGGCAAATAGTTCAAAGTAAATTTTATGACAGTGATAGATGGCAATAAATATAAAAATATCTTCATCTCTGGCTTTATTGTTCAAAGTGTTATTTCAAAGTGTACTCTTGAATCGATGCTGGTCTGCACTTCACATCACTGTAGCCTAAATGCATTCGCTCCTCGCTGTCCCGTGCTTTGCCACACAGATTTTGATAGTTGGTCAGCTAAATAAAACAGGCAGTGTGCCAAATATGCAGGCTAGGGGTAGTTGTGGGTGCAGATGTGGGTGCATATTTATGAGGTACACTAATATTTCCCGGCACGCGTAGGTGAATTTATGTTTACACAGAAAAGTGAAAGAAAGCCTTATCTAGGCTCTGCCCTGTTACAGTTTGTGTAAAGCCGTTCATTAGTCTGGTTGTTTAATGAGAAACAGATGAAATGTAGTTGCAATGAATGCTTTAAGAATACATACAACTATAGCAGTGGATGACTGTTATTCTGTTGTGCAAATCTGAGGCCCTGTTTACACCTGGTATTAAGATGCGTTTTGGTCAATTGGATCACAAGTGGACAACGCTAAATACAGGTGTAAACAGGGTCTAAAACTTTATGAGCTTGTCCACTTTTGACCACTTCCAGAGGTAGTCGAAAACGCATTTGACCGGATTGCTTTCATAGTGTAAATGCTCATGTGGTCGATTGTGTTGGAACAGCCGCAAAAGACCGCCTTCTCTCCACCTACTAAATGTGTAAACTTAATGGGAAGCGCGCTAGCCAGACAGGATTTAAACTTTGTCGGCTGGAGACCCAAATTTGGTTTGAAGATGAAAGCACAATGTTCTCTCATCATTCCTAATTTCTAACACACACTCACCACGGTTAGTGTCGTCTTGCAGCTGTCAGAGCAGAAACTAAAACTGCTCTCCGTGTGTTTTTCCGTCGTCTCCAGGCGCGTTCATATGTAGATTGCACAAGCTTATTTTGTCTATTAGATCGAAAGATCTGAAAAAAAAACATACAGTTACCCGCCCATAGACCCTCCCCTTGAATAAATCAGGACAGAAGTGGTTGAAAGTGGACAAAGAAGATGGATTAAAACACCAGGTGTAAACAGGTATGTGTCTCCCTCGTCTGTTTGTGATCCAATCGACCAAAAGCATCTTAATACCAGGTGTAAACAGGCCTAAGGAACTACTGAAGACAGCACGGTTTAATGTTTTGGTTGACCAATCAGTGGAAAGGGGCATTTCATTCCTGCCCATGTAGAGATCGAATGTTTAAGCTGTTTATCCATTTTGCTTTTATTGTGTTTCCATTTGGCGAACAAAGAACAAAGTGTGATGAAACCAAAAATATAAATATGAAAAAAAACGAAATGACATTAATTTATTTATGTTCATCAGAAGGGTCGAATATGTGATAAATGAATGGTTTCTTCGTTTTCCCGTTTTGAAGACAAAAATGAGAAAACAAATTATCTGAAGAACCATACATGGAACCAGTCCATATGACTCGTGCCAAGTCTTCTGAAGTCATGATTAATGAAACCATTGCTGCACAAGTTTGAGAGTAAAAAAGTCAGGGATTCAAGGCATTTGCAGGCATGTATGTTTCTACACTACCATTTAAATGTTTGGGGTTGGTAAGATTTTTTTAAATAATTCTCTTATGCTCACCAAGGCTGATTTATTTATAAAAGCAGTAGTATTGGGAAATATTTTTACCATTTAAAGTAACAGTTTTCTATTTGGATATATTTAAAAAGAAAAATGTATTTATTGTTGTGATGGTGATCCATTCCTCAGTGTCTCATGATTCAGAAATCATTCTAATATGCAGATTTGGTGCTCAAGTAACATTTCTTATTATCAATGTTGAAACAGTTGTGCTGCTTAATATTTTTGTGGAAACTGTGATATTTGTTTTGGGATTGTTTGATGAATAGAAAGTTCAAAAGAGCAACATTTATTTTAAATAGAAAAACGTTGTAACATTGAAAAGGTTTTACTGTCACTTTTGATCTATTTAATGCATCCTTGCTGAATAAAAGTAAATCAGTATTATTTATGTATTTATCTTACAGACTTCACACCTTTGAATAGTATTGTATTTATCAAATTACTGATGTTTGTATGTCCTCTCCACCCTTTTTGACCCCTCAGCACCCCACACTGGTTTGACCACGGCAGAGTACTACCACCAGATGGCCCTGCTTGCAGGTCACCGCAGTCCCTACGCTGACATCATTCCCTCAGTGGCATCCACAACGGGGCCTGCAAGCAACGCCCTGCACATGGAGTACCTGCAGGCTATGGAAAGTAAGTTCTCCACTTGCATACTCTCTTCTGATGTCTATAACATCTACCTATCCTATCCACCTATTAGAGGGGCAGATTTTGTTTTTAAATATATATATACACTGAACAAAATTATAAACACAACAACATGTTTTTGCCCCCATTTTTCATGAGCTGAACTCAAAGATCTAAGACTTTTTCTATGTACACAAAAGGCCTATTTCTCTCAAATATTGTTCACAAATCTGTCTAAATCTGTGTTAGTGAGCACTTCTCCTTTGCCAAGATAATCAAATCAAATCAAATCACCTTTATTTAGCGCTTTTTACAATGGCAACAGGAAAATAATGCAACGGAATTTGATTCGGCTGTACAGCCGCTCTGGTGAAAACGGTGATGTCATCCAGCTCATTTCAATTATCATGTAGTGTCAATGCGGGCAGATCAGTAATATAGTTGAAATTTAAGTGTCCCCAACTGAGCAAGCCAAAAGCCAAAGGCGACGGTGGCAAGGAACCAAAACTCCTTCAGGGCCAGAATGGAAAAAAAAAACCTTGGGAGAAACCAGGCTCAGTCGGGGTGCCAGTTCTCCTCTGGCTGACGAACAAATAGTGTATGATTATGATTCTGGCAACATTACAGGTCATATTAGATCAATAGATATTCGTAGGATTATTCGAAAGATTGGAGTCGTCACGCCGGGGACGGGTTTAATGAGGATGTCGTGTCGATGCGGCATTTACAGGGGGGAGTTTAATTGACACGGTCTCTACAGACACTTCAGGGATGCGGTCGTCATGTCCAGGCTAAGGTCCACCATCTGGTCCGGATACGGCCCGGATCCGGCCGACTGCAGTAAACCTCGGGATAAACAGAGAGACTAACATTAGCGTAGATGCCATTCTTCTTATGATGTAACGAGTACATCAGGTGTTATTGGAAGTGTTCCCGGTTCCGGCTGACCTAGTTAATGCAGCCTAACAATCATTTAACTGATTTGAATAATATAAATTAAAAATGTTTTATGTGTATGCCATAGTAAAGAGATGTGTTTTTAGTCTAGATTTAAACTGACAGAGTGTGTCTGCTTCCCGAACAATGCTAGGAAGACTGTTCCAGAGTTTAGGTGCTAAATAGGAAAAGGATCGACCACCTGCAGTTGATTTTGATATTCTAGGTATTATCAACTGGCCAGAATTGAGACCGCAATAGACGTGATGGCGTATAATGCGTTAAGAGCTCGCTCAAGTACTGGGGAGCTAAACCATTTAGAGCTTTGTAAGTAATCAGCAAGATTTTAAAATGTATACGATGTTTAATAGGGAGCCAATGCAGTGTTGCCAGAACCGGGCTAATATGGTCATACTTCCTGGTTCTAGTAAGAACTCTAGCTACTGCGTTTTGGACAAGCTGCAGTTTATTTATTAAGCGGGCAGGGCAACCACCCAGTAGAGCATTACAATAATCTAGCCTTGAGGTCATGAACGCATGAACTAACTGTTCAGCATTTTGCATTGAAAGCATGTGCCGTAATTTAGATATATTTTTAAGATGGTAGAATGCAGTTTTACAGATGCTAGAAACGTGGCTTTCAAATGAGAGATTGATTGGTTGTGGTAAGTCAGGGCGTGAAGAAATATAGAGCTGAGTATCGTCAGCATAACAATGAAAATTAACGCCATGCTTCCTAATAATATCTCCCAGTGGTAGCATGTACAGGGTGAAAAGGAACGGTCCTAGCACTGAGCCCTGCGGTACTCCATACTGAACTTGTGTTCGGTGTTACTGCTACAAAACTGATAACGGTCAGATAAGTATGATTTAAACCATGCCAATGAAATTCCACTAATGCCAACATAATTTTCAAGTCTATTCAAAAGAATGTTGTGGTCGATAGTATCGAATGCAGCGCTAAGATCGAGTAACACTAACAGAGAGATACAACCACGATCGGATGATAAGAGTAAATCATTTGTAACTCTAATGAGAGCAGTCTCAGTACTATGATACGGTCTAAATCCTGACTGGAAATCCTCACAGATACCATTTCTTTCTAAAAAGGAGCATAATTGTGAGGACACTGCCTTTTCTAGTATTTTTGACAGAAAGGGTAGATTTGAGATTGGCCTGTAATTGACTAATTTTGTAGGATCAAGTTGCGTTTTTTTAATAAGTGGTTTAATAATAGCCAACTTAAAAGTTTTCGATACATATCCTAATGTCAAGGATGAATTAATGATATTAAGAAGAGGATCTATGACCTCTGGAAGCATCTCTTTTAGTAGTTTAGTCGGTATGGGGTCGAGCATACATGTTGTTGATTTTGATGATTTAACGAGTTTAGCCAATTCTTCTTCTCCTATAGCAGTGAATGAATGTAATTTTTCCTCAGTGACACTACAATGCACTGTCTGATGTGATACTGTAGTAGACGGCTGCATGGTTATAATTTTTTTCCTAATATTATCAATCTTACAAGTAAAGAAGTTCATAAAGTCATTACTGCTGTGCTGTTTACAAACATCAGAAGGTGAAGCTTTATCTTTGGTTAATTTAGCCACTGTATCGAATAAATACCTAGGGTTGTGTTTGTTTTCTTCTAAGAGAGTCGAGAAATAAGCAGATCTAGCAGTTTTTAGGGCCTTTCTGTATGCAATCATGCTTTCTTTCCACGAACTGCGAAAAACTTCTAGTTTTGTTTTCTTCCAGCTGCGCTCCATTTTTCTGGCTGCTGTTTTAAGGGCCCGGGTGTGCTCGTTGTACGACGGCGTTGGACTATTTTCTTTAATCTTCTTTAAGCACCGGGGAGCAACTGTGTCTAAAGTGCTGGAAAAGAGAGAGTCAATTGTTTCTGTTGCAACATCGAGTTCCTCTAGGCTATCTGGGATGCTGAGGAGATTAAACTGATGAGGAAGATTATTTACAAAGCAATCTTTAGTCGCAGCAGTGATAGTCCTGCCATATTTGAAGCGAGGGGACGGCTTTGCAGCCTTTGCTAAATTAAGTGTACATGATACTAGGTAATGATCTGAGATGTCATCGCTCTGCTGCAGAATTTCAATGGTATCAACATTTATTCCATGTGACAGTATTAGGTCTAACGTGTGATTACGGCGATGAGTGGGTCCTGACACGTGTTGCCTTACTCCAATAGAGTTTAGAATGTCTCTAAATGCCAATCCCAATGCGTCTTTTTCATTGTCTACATGGATATTAAAATCACCAACAATTAGGAATTTATCTGC
This sequence comes from Coreius guichenoti, assembly GCA_039654105.1. NCBI lineage: Eukaryota > Metazoa > Chordata > Actinopteri > Cypriniformes > Gobionidae > Coreius > Coreius guichenoti. Next base: position 12,899,657 of record CM077189.1, read on the forward strand.
AGCCAGTACTAACTCTGATAGAAAATCAGCAAATTCTCTGGTAAAGTCTGTATGGTGCCCTGGTGGCCTGTATACAGTAGCCAGCACAAATGTCAAACGGGATTTACTACATAACGTTACATAAAGCACCAAAACTTCAAAGGAATTATATTTGAAACTAGACTTCTGAGTAATACCGAAGATATTATTATAAATTACAGCAACACCTCCTCCTTTACCTTTCAGACTCGGCTCGTGTTTATAACAATAATCTTGGGGGGTGGACTCATTTAAAGTAATGTAATCGTCAGGTTTTAGCTAGGTTTCTGTCAAACACAGCACTTCTAGGTTATGATCTGTAATCATATCATTAACAATAAGCGCTTTTGAGGAAAGGGATCGAATATTCAGCAGCCCGAGCTTTATCATTTGATCATCTGTATTATATCTGTTGTTTATTTGTTGGACATCAATTAAATTTTTACCGTTGAATGGTTTTGATGGTTTTTTGTATTTACTAATTCGTGGAACAGACACAGTCTCTATGTGATAATATCTAGGTGAAAGAGTCTCTATGTGCTGGGATTTATCTGACTTCTGTGACGTGAGACAGCTAGCAGGCGGTCGGGTAAGCCAGTCCGTCTGCTTCCTGACCTGGGCCCCAGTTAGTCAAGGTTCAGCTCTAAGACTATGTGCCAAATTACTAGAGAGAAGAGCGGCACCATCCCAGGAAGGATGAATACCATCTTTTTTCAACAGGTCAGGTCTGCCCCAAAAGCTTTTCCAATTGTCTATGAACCCTATGTTATTTTGCGGACACCACTTAGACAACCAGCCATTGAGTGATGATAGTCTGCTAAGTATCTCATCACTCCTTTTAACGGGGAGGAGACCAGAGCAAAAAACGTCATCTGCCATCGTACTTGCGAGTTTACACACCTCTTTAATGTTAATTTTGGTGATCTCCGACTGGCGAAGTCGAACATCATTTGTGCCGACGTGAATAATAATCTTAGAGAATTTACGATTAGCATTAGCCAGCACTTTTAAATTTGCTTTGATGTCAGGCGCTCTGGCTCCCAGTAAACATGTGACTATAGTGGCTGGTGTCTCTATTTTCACGTTCCGTGTAATAGAATCGCCAATAACTAGGGCACTTTCAACAGGATTCTCAATGGGTGCATCACTGAGTGGGGAGAACCTGTTTGATGTTCTAATCGGAACGGAAGAGTGGTTTTTTGATCTGCGACTATGCTGTCTCACCGTCACCCAGTTGCCCTGCTGCACGGGCTCTACAGCCGGAACCGAGCAATGTACACAGCTCACTAAGCTATTCGCATCCAAAGCAGTGTCTAAAGCTGTTACATTCTCACTACTCTCAAATAAAGTCTGGATGCGTGTCTCTAATTCTGAAATCTTTTCCGTCAGCCTGACTATCTCCTTACATTTATCACATGTGAAGCCCTGTTCGCCAACGGAGAAAGATATACTAAACATGAAACATGCAGTGCAAGTGACAATGACAGGAGAAGAAGACATGGCTTACCGTATTTGTTGATTAATCCAATTTACCACAGTTGTTTGATGGATTCTATTTACTAATCCAACTCACCACAGTTGTTTAATGAACTCAGAAAACAAGAGACCCGAGTGCAGAGATGGCAAGCTAACAGGCTAGCGAAATGCTAACGCGTGATAGTGATGATAATCCATCCACCTCACAGGTGTGGCATATCAAGATGCTGATTAGACAGCATGATTATTGCACAGGTGTGCCTTAGGCTGGCCACAATAAAAGGCCACTCTAAAATGTGCAGTTTTACTGTATTGGGGGGTCCGGGGGTGAAAACCAGTCAGTATCTGGTGTGACCACCATTTGCCTCACGCAGTGCAACACATCTCCTTCGCATAGAGTTGACCAGGTTGTTGATTGTGGCCTGTGGAAGGTTGGTCCACTCCTTTTCAATGGCTGTGCGAAGTTCCTGGATATTGGCAGGAACTGGAACACGCTGTCATATACGCCGATCCAGAGCATCCCAAACATGCTCAATGGGTGACATGTCCGGTGAGTATGCTGGCCATGCAAGAACTGGGATGTTTTCAGCTTTCAGAAATTGTGTACAGATCCTTGTAACATGGGGCCGTGCATTATCATGCCGCAACATGAGGTGATGGTCGTGGATGAATGGCACAACAATGGGCCTCAGGATCTCGTCACGGTATCTCTGTGCATTCAAAATGCCATCAATAAAATGCACCTGTGTTTGTTGCCTTTTATTGTGGCCAACCTAAGGCACACCTGTGCAATAATCATGCTGTCTAATCAGCATCTTGATATGCCACACCTGTGAGGTGGATGGATTATCTCGGCAAAGGAGAAGTGCTCACTAACACAGATTTAGACAGATTTGTGAACAATATTTGAGAGAAATAGGCCTTTTGTATACATAGAAAAAGTCTTAGATCTTTGAGTTCAGCTCATGAAAAATGGGGGCAAAAACAAAAGTGTTGCGTTTATAATTTTGTTCAGTGTATATATATATATATATATATATATATATATAGAGTTTTAGTTTTCAAAGAAGGTAAATGGTCAAAAGAGAGACTAGTTAAAACAAACAGCAAATCTTTATTTCCTTCAAAACCATTCCCAAACAATTAAACTGGTTAAATAGAATTTTTTTCGAAAGAAAAAAAAGTGTGGGGGGGAGGGGTGCGCACAGGATGTATGCAAATGAGTTATTTTGAAGAGTAAATAGGAAATTGAAGGCACGGTGACTGAAGAGAGGTCAGGTGGACTGGCCCGTTAGTCTTTAATGAGTATTCATTTAGTCCGTCAGCTTCTCCACTCTCCCGTTTCTCACAAACTAATTAAAACTAGCCAAAATTGCATGGGTATCAGAAAATTAATTGCTATTAGGTGGGAATTGGAATGTCCCACTATTCATCACCGGAGAAATCCTTTCTACTCCTGGCACTGTTTAAGATTAATAGACTGAAACAAAACAATTAGGGCCACCGTTTTCAAATGAAGACGTCGCATCCCCCCTACTTCAAATCGCCTATGATCAGCCCTTGGTAATAACTCATCCTATTTTAACAATGTGTGTTCCACGCCAGCCAAATTAACACTTTAAAGCTCTCTTTTATGATATATAGACTCTGAGAAGGGGAGTAAATGAGGAGAAGTGCGTTATCTAGTAGCTTTTGTTAATAATGGGGATGCAGTCGTAGTTTAGAGCTCAGTTCACATCAGTGTAATTACTTTTAGAGAAGTACTGACTAATGAAAGAATGAACCTGTCCTGCGTATGTGTGTTCAAGCCGTGCATTGTTTAATGTGTTAGTTGCTAATTGGCCACTATCGATTAGATTCTACTTCTGTAATACACACCTCATTTTGGACCCTCTGCAGGATGTAGATGGAATTATTGTTTTTTTTTAATCTGCACTTTTTTGTTAAAAGATGTTTGACCAGGCATGTAATATTTACTCATACTACAGGAATTGTCTCATATTCAAATTGGCTCATATTCAAACATATTTTAAAAATTATGTGTTAGCCAATTTCTTACTTTGGCAACCATCATGGTTAAACTTCTCAACATTATTCTCCACAACAGTATTCAATCCTCTTTTTTCAATTTACAAAAATTAGGAGTGTCCATAGATTAAAATAAGTAACTAAAATAATTATAATTAAAATAATTACATTTTTGAATTTCAGGGGTAAATTAAATATACATTTTTAGCACTTTAGCTTATTTTAAAGCTTGTTTTGTCTTAGTTTAAATCATTTTAAGTCATCTTGAGGCCTTCTTAGAAGTTTGCTGAGGCACTCTTGTGTTCCCTGGCCAACTGATTGAGAACCACTGAACTGTTTTACCTAGCTTAACCAGCTTATGCCAGTAATATACCACATCAGGTAACTGCATGACTGGTTAACTACATGAATATCGTCTCGGTTACGTATGTAACCCTCGTTCCCTGAAGGAAGGGAACGGAGACGTTACGTCAGAAGCCAATCGCCTTTGAGCTCTACAAAACGAGCCAATGGCATGAAGATGCCATGGGTCTGCGGAATTTGCATAACGCAACCCCGCCCCACCGCGTGGGTATAAAGGGCGTTGCGTGGCAATCTCGCATTATGTTACCTGCTGAAGAGCCGAGGCATGAGTGTCCGGCCGTTCCAGCGGTACAGCGGAAGTGGCATGGGGACGTAACGTCTCCGTTCCCTTCCTTCAGGGAACGAGGGTTACATACGTAACCGAGATGTTCCCTTTCAGTCAGTACACTACGAGTTACGTCAGTTACTGACGAAATAGGGGTCCCAATACAATCTCGCCATGACGGCTGTCTTCCAGCGTCCTGCGCTGACCAGAGCTCCCTGCCGTGAGTCTTAGCACGAACGAGGGGCTAGGCTCAACGCCGATACCAAGGTACACGGGTGAAGCATATCCCACGTGGAGAAATGCAACACAATGCCTGCCCGAAGGGAGGACTTAGGAATACACATATTACCCCCGTAGGGACTGCATATGGAGCACTCTGGGGTATCCAGCTGCAGGTGGAAAAATTTTCAACCCCAGGTGTGGCAAGGTGTCTTGCCAAGGGAAGACACGTGCTCAGAGACACTTACCGTGGAAATACACATGTGGGGGTTGCCCAACGGAGGAACCATGCACACGGAGGCATCTAGCCGAACACGAGGGCTGACCAAGCGGGCATGCACTCTGGTGTCGACATCAACAGTGCTGGAGGAACTCAGGGCTTACTGGAAAGCTCACCTGAGAGAAAATGCACACGCATCCAGTCCGTGGAGTAGAATGGCGCAGCAAGCGAAGACACCTGAGCCTGTCCAGTTACTGGCCACTTGGGGCGAGTACACGAGCGGACACAGGCTCCACTCGGAGATTATAAAATCTTGCGAATGTGTTGGGTGTCGCCCAGCCTGCAGCTCTACAAATGTCTGTCAGCGAGGTGCCATGCGCTAAAGCCCAAGAGGAAGCAACACTCCTAGTGGAGTGTGCTCTAACCCCAAGGGGGCATGGCATGCCCTGAACCTGATATGCCAGGACAATGGCGTCCACTATCCAGTGAGACAACCTCTGCTTGGAGAGAGCCTTCCCTTTCTGCTGCCCTCCGTAACAGACAAAGAGCTGGTCTGAGGTCCTGAAACACTGCGTCCGGTCTACGTAAGCGCGAAGGGCGCGTACTGGACAGAGCAATGCCAAGGCTGGGTCTGCCTCCTCCACAGGCAGCGCTTGCAGGTTCACCACCTGATCCCTGAAGGGAGTGGTGGGACCTTGGGCATTTATCAAATCAAATCAAATCACCTTTATTTATATAGCGCTTTTTACAATGGCAATTGTTTCAAAGCAGCTTCACAGTGGCAACAGGAAAATAATGCAACGGAATTTGATTCGGCTGTACAGCCGCTCTGGTGAAAACGGTGATGTCATCCAGCTCATTTCAATTATCATATAGTGTCAATGCGGGCAGATCAGTAATATAGTTGAAATTTAAGTGTCCCCAACTGAGTAAGCCAAAAGCCAAAGGCGACGGTGGCAAGGAACCAAAACTCCTTCAGGGCCAGAATGGAGAAAAAAACCTTGGGAGAAACCAGGCTCAGTCGGGGTGCCAGTTCTCCTCTGGCCGACGAACAAATAGTGTATGATTATGATTCTGGCAACATTACAGGTCAGAAGTCATATTAGATCAATAGATATTCATAGGATTATTCAAAAGATTGGAGTCGTCACGCCGGGGACGGGTTTAATGAAGGATGTCGTGTCGATGCGGCATTTACAGGGGGGAGTTTAATTGACACGGTCTCTACAGACACTTCAGGGATATGGTCGTCATGTCCAGGCTAAGGTCCACCATCTGGTCTGGATACGGCCCGGATCCGGCCGACTGCAGTAAACCTCGGGATAAACAGAGAGACTAACATTAGCGTAGATGCCATTCTTCTTATGATGTAACGAGTACATCAGGTGTTATGGGAAGTGTTCCCGGTTCCGGCTGACCTAGTTAATGCAGCCTAAAACAATCATTTAAATGATTTGAATAATATAAATTAAAAATGTTTTATGTGTATGCCATAGTAAAGAGATGTTTTTAGTCTAGATTTAAACTGACAGAGTGTGTCTGCTTCCCGAACAATGCTAGGAAGACTGTTCTAGAGTTTAGGTGCTAAATAGGAAAAGGATCGACCGCCTGCAGTTGATTTTGATATTCTAGGTATTATCAACTGGCCAGAATTTTGAGACCGCAATAGACGTGATGGAGTATAATGTGTTAAGAGCTCGCTCAAGTACTGGGGAGCTAAACCATTTAGTGCTTTGTAAGTAATCAGCAAGATTTTAAAATGTATACGATGTTTAATAGGGAGCCAATGCAGTGTTGCCAGAACCGGGCTAATATGGTCATACTTCCTGGTTCTAGTAAGAACTCTAGCTGCTGCGTTTTGGACAAGCTGCAGTTTATTTATTAAGCGAGCAGGGCAACCACCCAGTAGAGCATTACAATAATCTAGCCTTGAGGTCATGAACGCACGAACTAACTGTTCAGCATTTTGCATTGAAAGCATGTGCTGTAATTTAGATATATTTTTAAGATGGTAGAATGCAGTTTTACAGATGCTAGAAACGTGGCTTTCAAATGAGAGATTGGTATCAAAGAGCACACCCAGGTTCCTAACTGACGACGAGGACTTGACAGAGCAGCCATCGAGTGTTAGACAGTATTCTAGGTTACTACTTTTGGAATTTTTTTGTCCAATGATTAAAAATTCAGTTTTTTCTGAATTAAGTTGCAGGAAATTACTAGTCATCCAATTTTTTATATCAGCTATGCATTCCGTTAATCTTGTAAATTGGTAAATTTCGTCAGGGCGTGAAGAAATATAGAGCTGAGTATCGTCAGCGTAACAATGAAAATTAACGCCATGCTTCCTAATAATATCTCCCAGTGGTAGCATGTACAGGGTGAAAAGCAACGGTCCTAGCACTGAGCCCTGCGGTACTCCATACTGAACTTGTGTTCGGTGTGACATCTCTTCATTTACTGCTACAAACTGATAACGGTCAGATAAGTATGATTTAAACCATGCCAATGAAATTCCACTAATGCCAACATAATTTTCGAGTCTATTCAAAAGAATGTTGTGGTCGATAGTATCGAATGCAGTGCTAAGATCGAGTAACACTAACAGAGAGATACAACCACGATTGGATGATAAGAGTAAATCATTTGTAACTCTAATGAGAGCAGTCTCAGTACTATGATACGGTCTAAATCCTGACTGGAAATCCTCACAGATACCATTTCTTTCTAAAAAGGAGCATAATTGTGAGGACACTGCCTTTTCTAGTATTTTTGACAGAGTAGGTAGATTTGAGATTGGCCTGTAATTGACTAATTTTGTAGGATCAAGTTGCGGTTTTTTAATAAGTATCCAGGCCGGGGTCTCAGGATCACGTGAGAATTAGCGAGAATTCTCTTGGCGAGAAGAGCACCAGGTGACGAAGAGGTTCCACTTCAACGCATAGGCCTGTCTCGTGGACAAGGCCCTAGCGGAAGTGATGGTAGCCGCCACCTGAGGTGGCAGGGTACTCAAACCTACACGCGTCCCGTCCAGGTCCCACACGTGTAGGTTCCAAAGGTCGGGACGTGGGTGCCATACGGTGCCCCGTCTCTGAGTAAGGAGGTCCTTCCTCAGAGGGATCGACCAGGGAGGGGCTGTCGCAAGGAGTACGAGTTCTGAGAACCAGGTCCGGCCGGGCCAATATGGGGCGACCAAAAGGACCTGCTCCCTGTCCTCCCTGATCTTGCACAGAACCTGTGCGAGAAGGCTCACTGGGGGAAACGCATACTTGCGTGGGCCCCGCGGCCAGCTGTGCGCTAGTGCATCCGTGCCGAGGGTCCCCTTGGTCAGGGAGTAATACCAGCAGCAATGGGAAGAGTCGTGGGAGGCAAACAGATCTATCTGTGCGTCGCCGAACTGTTCCCAAATCAGCTGAACCGTCTCGGGATGGAGTCTCCATTCCCCCGGAAGCGGCTGAAACCGTGACAGCTCGTTGGCTGCACGATTCAGTTCTCCGGGGATGTGAACAGCACGAAGCGACCTCAGATGCTTCTGACTCCATAGGAGGAGATGGCGGGCGAGTTGCGACATCCGGCGGGAGCGTAGACCACCTTGTTGGTTGATGTACGCTACTGTCGCTGTGCTGTCTGAACGGACCAGTACGTGCTTGTCCTTGAGCAGGGCTCGGAAGCGGTGCAGGGCAAGACGTACGGCCAGCAACTCGAGGCAATTGACATGCCATAGAAGCTGGGGTCCTCTCCAGGAGCCCGCAGCAGCATGTCCATTGCACATGGCACCCCAGCCCATGGCAGAGGCATTTGTTGATACAACAACATGCCTGGAAACTCGTTCTAGGGGAACACCTGCCCGTAGAAAACTGACGTTCGCCCACGGGGTGAAGGTCTGACGGCAGGCCCGAGTCACTGGGACCCGGAGCGTGCCGTGTTGCCATGCCCATCTCGGGACTCGATCGCGAAGCCAGTGCTGAAGCGGTCTCATATGAAGCAAACCGAGCGGCGTTACCGCGGATGCCATATGCCCCAGGAGCTTCTGAAAATATTTCAGTGGAACCGCACTCTTGCCCTCGAACTGGCAAAGACAAGTCAGCAGTGACTGCGCGCACTCGCTCGTAAGCTGCGCGTACATGGCGACCGAGTCGATTTCCATACCGAGAAAAGAGATCCTCTGCACTGGGGAGAGTTTGCTCTTCTCCCATTTGACCTGAAGGCCCAGACGGGCGAGGTGCTGAAGCACCAGGTCCCTGTGTTCGCAAACCTGATCCCGAGAGTGGCCTAGAATCAGCCAGTCGTCAAAATAGTTCAGGATTCGAACCCCGTGTTGCCTGAGCGGCACAAGGGCTGCCTCGACCTTCGTAAAGACGCGAGGGGACAGGGCTAGCCCGAATGGGAGAACCGTGTACTGATATGCCTGCCCCTCGAAGGCAAACCGTAGAAACGGTCTGTGTCGAGGAAGAATGGAGACATGAAAGTACGCGTCCTTCAGGTCGATCGCTGCAAACCAATCCAATGGACGAACGCATTCGAAAATGCGTTTGGCTGTCAACATCCTGAATGGAAGCCTGTGAAGGGTTTGGTTCAAGATGCGCAGGTCCAGGATTGGCCGTAACCCACCGGTTTTCTTGGGTACAATGAAGTAAGGGCTGTAGAAGCCGGACTCCATCCCGGCTGGAGGGACGATCTCGACCGCACCCTTCGCCACCCTACGCACGCATGACAGGGGCATTGCCACCCACCATGGTATAGCGGACTCCCCGAAAGCGGGGAGGAGACCGTGCAAACTGAATCGCATAGCCGAACCTGATGGTGCGAGTGAGCCAGCTGGACAGATTGGGAAGCGCTAGCCAGGCTCCCAGAAACTGTACCAGCGGGGTCATGCGAACCACAGGCGTACCCCCGATGGGGCAGCGAGGCGGAATGACCGGCCCAGACATGGGAGGCGTGGGAGCATCCCGAGGTGTGGGCGGGGTCAAATTCCGCGCCTGGACAGAGGAGACCTGGGAAGGACCAGCGTTCCACGGGGGTGGAACAGAGGGGCGACAGAGGGGGCCAAGAGTGGCGAGGCTGCTTCGTGTCGCACACTGCCAGCCCCGCCCTCTTGAGGTTCGGAGGTGAAAATGTCAGTTCTTTCTTTACAAGGATTCTCCCCCGGCCCTCCACCGGGGGAAGGAGTGGCCCTGCTACCATCTCCTGGGAAAGAACTGAGATCACCTCCGAGCCACCCGTCTCAGGACCGCCGCTTAGACTGCCGTTTAGCAGGCTGGGGGACTGGGACGGGCGGGGCTGCCTTCCTGCGGCGTCCTCCACGCCTCGGCCCGGGTGAAGGCTGAGCGGGAGGGGCGGGAGCCGCAGGAGGGCGGCCTCTGCGGGGAGCAGACTGAGGCTTCTGAGCCTGCGGCTGGGTGGCGGCAGCAGCAGGCCGCCGGGGCAGAATATGTTTGATCGCCTCAGTCTGTTTCTGAGCGGTTGAGAACTGTTGGGCGAAGACCTGGACCACCCCGCCGAATAGCCCATCCTGGGAAATGGGAGAATTGAGGAAACGGGTTCGCTCAGATTCTCCCACATCAACCAGGTTGAGCCATAAGTGGCGCTCCTGGACCACAGAAGTGGACATCACCTGACCGAGAGAGCGAGCGGTCACCTTCGTCGCTCGTAGAGCGAGGTCGGTGGCCGCCCGCAGCTCCTGCATTAATGCGGGGTCAGCATTGCCCTCGTGCATGTCTCTGAGCACCTTGGCCTGGTAGACCTGAAGGGTGGCCATCGCATGCAGGGCGGACGCGGCCCACCTTGTGATGCGGCGATTGACATAGTATCCTCCGCCGGTGCGCCAAATGAAACGCAGGGCCCTCTCGTGGAGGGAATAGATTGGGTTGTGGTAGAGGGGACCCTCCCTCCAGTACGGAGATCATGGAGTCTTGACCGCAACACTGCGATGGCCATGTTCCCGCAGTGGGAACATGACTCATCCATGAACGCGCGCTCGGCGTGCACGAGGCCCGCAGACCCATGGCATCTTCATGCCATTGGCTCGTTTTGTAGAGCTCAAAGGCGATTGGCTTCTAAGCAAAACCCCCATTTCGTCAGCAACTGACGTAACTCGTAGTGTACTGACTGAAAGGGAACTTATTTTCACCTTATTGACCAGTATAAGGTGTTTTGGGCACTTTCATGCATCATAGTTACAGTAGTCAAGCTGTTTAAACTTGCTTAACTAGCCCATGCCAGTAATACACCAGTACTGCCAATCTAATATCATAATACAGTTTTTTAAAATAGCTTACACACAGTTTCTGGAACTATGGCTCCATTTCTCAAAACTCAACACACAACACCACAAAACACGCACACAAGATGCAAAACATCACACATCTCTTGCAAAAGCAAACACTTCATTTTAAAACTATTTTAACGCTTCTAAAAAATGGCATTTTTGTGTAGTAACACAAACCATTAAATGAATAGCCACACAGATTTAAAAATTGTAAAACATTACTATCTTGTGTCTTTTGCTTGTTCATTGTCCTGTGCAGTGGAGGACACAGGAGTTTGTCACACATACATGTATGTGCACAAATCCACAGTATATACAGTATGTATGCACAATTGATAAACTTTACGGCGATTGAACTGAACTGAATCAACACTGAACTGACTTGAGCTGTATAATGGCATTATTGGCTTGTTAGAGCTGCTTTTTGGGAGAATTTAAATTTGTTACTATTGTGAAGCTACTTTGAAACAATCTGTGTAGTGCTACAGAAATAAAGGTGACTTGAATTGTATGCATATTCAGTATATATTTACAAAATGCAAGGGTCAAAAATGTATTTGTTTCTTAAAACACTGAGTTTTGATTTCTAAGTGATCAAATTAGGTATATTTACACTATACACAGAAATGCAAGAGGGTAAAAATAATTTAGTTATTTCTGAAAACATTTTTTATTTCTAAGTGATCAATGTATGTATAAGTGTTTTCACACATGACCATTGGGTGTAGATAATTGGGAAATGATTGTGACTTTTAAATAACAGTAGTGATGTGTCTAATGTAGAAAACGCCTCAGGTTACGCATGTAAACATGGTTCCCTGAGAATAGGGAATGAGATGCTGCGTCCCCTAGGGGTCGCTATGGGGAATGCCTCTGGCATGACTGGTGTCTGAAGCATGAGTCAAAACACGACAATGAACTTGACATTGGCAGGCGGCAGCCTATGACGTCACTACTGGTGTGACCGTGAGTATAAAAGGGCACCTGTGAAATACGTCATCCACTTCTTGCCTGAAGGAGACGTGTGCAGGTACACCGGAAGCATGGCAAAGGGACGCAGCGTCTCGTTCCCTATTCTCAGGAAATCATGGTTACATGCGGAACCTGAGACGTTACCTTTCGAAAGGGAACTCACGCTGCGTCCCCTAGGGGTTGCTATGGGGAACGGAATACCCACGCTGCCATGCTGAAGGGATGAGTGCCCTATTGGCTGAGCTAAGTCAAAGCACTAAAAGGAGTCCTCATCCCTAAGGTGCACCAGCAACAATCATAGACTGGAGCTTCTCAAGAATGGAGGCCACAACAGGATGACTCTATAGAGAGGAAGCTTAACTATGTTCATATTCAGGCCAGCTTCCAAGGATGCTCACAGAGAGCCTAACACTCAGAAATTCTGTTCAAGCAGCCCTGAAGGGTGGAGGCCTTAAACAAGAGGCCTAGGCAACACTCTAACCCCAAGGGCAGTACTAAGATAAGTCTAATTGGCCCGCGAAGCTCCGCAGAGTGGAGGCCTCAATACAACGACTCATAATGAGAGGAGGCTTAGCAACACTCTGCACTGAGCTCCAAGAGAGCCTAACGACCTAGCATACTACCCTACCGCCTAGCCGAGCTCTAGGAGCGGAGTCCTCAGTATAACGACTCTCTAAATCGAGAGGAGACCTAACGCGTAAGCTCCTCACTCATGTACAAACAAACAGTCTCCTGAAGGCAAGAAAGAGGAAGACGTACAGTGGGGAGAACAAGTATTTGATATACTGCCGATTTTGCAGGTTTGCCCACTTACAAAGCATGTAGAGGTCTGTAATTTTTATCATAGGTACTCTTCAACTGTGAGTGACGGAATCTAAAACAAAAATCCAGAAAATCACATTGTATGATTTTTAAGTAATTAATTTGCATTTTATTGCATGACATAAGTATTTGATACATCAGAAAAGCAGAACTTAATATTTGGTACAGAAACCTTTGTTTGCAATTACAGAGATCATAAGTTTCCTGTAGTTCTTGACCAGGTTTGCACACACTGCAGCAGGGATTTTGGCCCACTCCTCCATACAGACTTGCTCCAGATCCTTCAGGTTTCGGGGCTGTCGCTGGGCAATACGGACTTTCAGCTCACTCCAAAGATTTTCTATTGGGTTCAGGTCTGGAGACTGGCTCGGCCACTCCAGGACCTTGAGATGCTTCTTACGGAGCCACTCCTTAGTTGCCCTGGCTGTGTGTTTCAGGTCGTTGTCATGCTGGAAGACCCAGCCACGACCCATCTTCAATGCTCTTACTGAGGGAAGGAGGTTGTTGGCCAAGATCTCGCGATACATGGCCCCATCCATCCTCCCCTCAATACGGTGCAGTCGTCCTGTCTCCTTTGCAGAAAAGCATCCCCAAAGAATTATGTTTCCACCTCCATGCCTCACGGTTGGGATGGTGTTCTTGGGGTTGTACTCATCCTTCTTCTTCCTCCAAACACGGCGAGTGGAGTTTAGACCAAAAAGCTCTATTTTTGTCTCATCAGACCACATGACCTTCTCCCATTCCTCCTCTGGATCATCCAGATGGTCATTGGCAAACTTCAGACGGGCCTGGACATGCGCTGGCTTGAGCAGGGGGACCTTGCGTGCGCTGCAGGATTTTAATCCATGACGGCGTAGTGTGTTACTAATGGTTTTCTTTGAGACTGTGGTCCCAGCTCTCTTCAGGTCATTGACCAGGTCCTGCTGTGTAGTTCTGGGCTGATCCCTCACCTTCCTCATGATCATTGATGCCCCACGAGGTGAGATTGACCGTCATCTTGAACTTCTTCCATTTTCGAATAATTGCGCCAACAGTTGTTGCCTTCTCACCAAGCTGCTTGCCTATTGTCCTGTATCCCATCCCAGCCTTGTGCAGGTATACAATTTTATCCCTGATGTCCTTACACAGCTCTCTGGTCTTGGCCATTGTGGAGAGGTTGGAGTCTGTTTGTTTCAGTGTAAAGACCCAGGTGTCTTTTATACAGGTAACGAGTTCAAACAGGTGCAGTTAATACAGGTAATGAGTGGAGAACAGGAGGGCTTCTTAAAGAAAAACTAACAGGTCTGTGAGAGCCGGAATTCTTACTGGTTGGTAGGTGATCAAATACTTATGTCATGCAATAAAATGCTAATTAATTATTTAAAAATCATACAATGTGATTTTCTGGATTTTTGTTTTAGATTCCGTCTCTCACAGTTGAAGTGTACCTATGATAAAAATTACAGACCTCTACATGCTTTGTAAGTGGGCAAACCTGCAAAATCGGCAGTGTATCAAATACTTGTTCTCCCCACTGTATTTCACAGGTGCCCTTTTAAACTCACCGTCGCACTAGTGGGGACATCATAGGTTGCCTCCTGCCAATGTCAAGTTCGTTGTCATGTTTAGACTCATGCTTCAGACACCAGTCATGCCGGAGGCATTCCCCATAGCGACCCCTAGGGGACGTAGCACGAGTTCCCTTTCGAAAGGGAACTGTGTTTAACATTTTGAAAAAAAATTGTTTTATAAATGCAAACTGAGTTTAAAGCATATAATGTGCTTGCAGTTTTGCAGAAGTGGTCTGAAGATTAGGTACATGAGTGAATGGTTTCGCTAAGTGGGCCTCAAGTACCACATTTACCCCCGGTTTCGCAGACAAGGCTTAAGCTAGTGCCAGACTAAATTGCATGTTTGAGCTGTTTTAACTGAAAGTAACTTGCACTGACATATCTTAAATTATGTCAGTGCCATTGTTTTGTCTAAAGATGCACATCAGTAATGTTTTTTTTTTCTAAGGCACGTTTACAAAAGCTACTTAAATGTCCTACTTGAACTAAGGCCTAATCCTGGCTTAGTCTAAAGCCCTGTCTGTGAAACAGGGCCTTAGTGTGTAAGCATTTTTTTTTTAAAAACTGCAAAAAGTCTGTGAAAACCTATACCAGCTGGTGATCATCTTAAATGACCGATTAACAATATTTTTTTTTTGGGGTTTTTTTGCATTTTATTAACCTGTAAAGTGTATGTTTTGGGAACTGTCATACTGGTTTTGACTGTTTACATGCTTATACAAGTCAAGCTTTTCTACCTACATTATTTGTTCTACCAATAGTTTTTTTTATCAGAAATAAACCAACATTGCATCTAAAACAAGTCTTTCAAAACCTACAAAACTTAAGCTGGTGACAAGCTTAAATTACCAATGTAAACCATCTTTTTGCATTCCTTGTTCTACCTAAGTTAACCAGCTCATATCATAAACAGACCAGAACTGCTTATTTAAACTACTTGAGACCTTCTTGGAGTTTATGCTGGTCCAAATTGGTCTTTACAGCAGGAAAATCAATATGGCTTTATATACTACACATAGTATTGTATATGAGTGTGAATTATTTGTGTGTATCGTGTTCATGCTCATGTACGTATAGATTAATGTGTGTATGGGTGTGTAAGCTTGTGCATGTGTCTATTCACATTGTGTTTGTTGTGCTCCACACATCCACAATCATTTAAAGGCTCAAATCACAGTTCTAAGCAGAATGCCAACAATGTGTAAAGTTCCAAATGTGGGAATACACACACACACACACACACACACACACACACACACACAGTGATTTAAATGTGAATGACAGACCCTGTAATCACTGTATGTGTCAAAGTAGAAAGAGAGGGAGAGAGTCAGAGAGAGATTGAGAGAGAGAGAGCGTAATTTTGTTTTGTTTGCATGCTTTCTGTTAAAAAAAGTGCAGAACAACTGAAAGAAAAAAATATGAGTCACAAAGTCATTGTGTCACTCCATACAACAAAAGACCACCATTCCCCCCGCACCCCTCTCTACCCCTCCTCCTTTCTCTTCTCCCTCCCTTCTTTCTTGTTTGTGACATCCGCCAATGAAAAGACAACAAAAGTCATTTCTTAATCTGTAGGTGCCAGTCATTGTGCGAGTGGAGGGCCTGTCTGCGTTCGATCTGCTTTCTAGCAAAAGCTTTTCAAAAGCAACTAGTGCAATTCCATTCAGTGTTGACACACTATTCAACCCAATTAAACATGATTCAATATCACAGTGATGCTGCCAAAAAGCAGTGGGAAAAGTGGAGTCGAATTTGTTTTTAGAGTGCTTGCAAAATGCATGTAATGCAGGAAATGCAGTCGTTGTTGAAAGCATTGTCTATGATGAATAAATTACATATAATTATGTCAGTAGGGATATAGTTGTGCTCGACTGACATGACCATAAAATATCTGGCTTACAGTTAATGGTGGTAATTCCCATATCTCTTCAGTAGTAAAAGCTTTTCTGAAATAAAAAAATACAATACAATAAAATTAAATTAAAATAAAAAAGAATCAATTTTATTTTATTTGTGTTACTATCAGGTTTTAATACATACCTTACTATGTTTTTTCTCTCTCTGTCCCTCAGGTTCTCGATTTCCCAGTCCTAGGTTCACAAATCGGCCCAGCAGAAAACGACCCCTTCCCAGCTCCCCTTCCCTGTCTGACCCCAGTTTTGACCTGCAGGCCATGATTCGCACCTCGCCCAACTCTCTAGTCACTATCCTTAATAATTCCCGCTCCAGCTCATCCACCAGTGGATCCTACGGACACCTCTCAGCCGGCACTATCAGGTACATCTAACGGTGAATTAAGAATATTTTTGTTACAGAAATTGTATAATTTTTTCTGACTGGCCGTAAAGCTGGATTTTGCATTATTTTCGTTAAAAATACTTTTTTTTCTCGTACATCTTATGTCAGTGGAATTGTTTAGTTTTTCCTTCAGGACAGATTATTGTGTTCTTCATCTCTCACTTGACGGGTTTTAAAAGGATAGTTTACCCCAAATTCTTCATTTATTCACCTTTATGTCATTCCAAACTTGGATACTGTACCAAGTATGAAAATAAAGAGAGTGGTGTATATTGGAACAGACAAGAGGCAAGAGAATGCGAGAGAGATTCTGAGAAAGAGATAGACAGGAAAAGCGACCCATGCTGAAAGTGGACACTCCAGCAAATCCTCAGCAGCGGAGTGATGAATGAACACTGGACGACGAAATAAACGAGTGAACATAGAGAGCGCTATTAGGAAGAAGCGTGTGAACATATTCCTCCCCTCCTCCCTCACACTCGTCTGTCTGATATGCATCACCTGATTAATGTTCTCTCCATCAGCTGAGGAGAGCTTTATCCTAACACTGCTGCCACGTAATCGCTCATGCTGGAAAGGAGGAGAGGAAGGGGGAATGACAAATGAAAGGGTCATGAAGAGGGGGACAAGGGAAGGAAGCAAAGTCTGGGCTGAGGACAGTAACACAAGCTTTAATGGGAAAGAGAGAGAATCGGTTGTGGATGAAGTGAATAAAACTCACCCATTTAGTATGTCTTAGTTGAAATTCAGTAGCGCTTCAACCTGGGGGCTGTTCTTAAGTGTTCACTGACCATCCTGCCTTCTAATCACGTTTAATCTGTTTCAACAGCTGAATAATTCATGTTTTTCAAATGATCTCACTTGTATGGTGCTCAATTAGATCATCAGTTCATAGCAGGACTCTAGACAGATTTTAAGTTGATAATGAAGCGTTTGTCACATCAATGAGACTGTTATTGACATGGGGGCTAATCAATATTCAGATACTGATCAACCAAATGCTACTTTAGGTTGGGATATCTAAATTTGTCCCAGTCACAAGACACTTCCATATTGTAATTTACTGCCTACTCTCTGCCAAAAATAGTAAGCTTAAATTTTTTTGTTTAAATAAGTACATTATCTAAGTTCTCATAGTGCTCTCACTGAGTTTTGTGTGTGTGTGTGCTGGTATATGTGGTTTATGAGGACACAAATGTATATAATGACATGGGTATTACAATGTAAGCATGGTTTATGAGGACACTTCCTGTGTCCTCGTAATCAATTGGCTTGAAAAACATAATAAACAGTGTTTGTTTGTTTTTTTATTCAAAAAATGCCAAAAGTTTTCTGTGATGGGTAGGTTTAGGGGTAGGGTTAGTGTAGGGGATAGAATATATACGGTTTGTACAGTATAAAAATCATTACGCCTATGAAGAGTCCCCGTAAACCACATATTCAAGAATGTGCGTGTGTGTATAAACAACTACTTGCACTACTACAAAATAGTACAGAAATACACTACCATTCAAATATTTGGTGTCTGCGAATTTTTTTTTTTTATGTTTTTGAAAGGAGTCTCTTATGCTCACCAAGACAGCACTTATTTCATCAAAAATACAGTAAAACCGTAACATTGTGAAATATTATTTAAAATAACAATTTTTTTTTTATTTTTTTTTTTATTTAAAATAACAGCCATTACTCCAGTCTTCAGTGTGACATGATCCTTCAGAAATTATTCAAATAATTGTTGCTCAAGAAACATTTCTTATTATTATCAATGTTGAAAACGTTGTGCTGCTTAATATTTATGTGGAGACTGTGATACTGTTTGTTCAGGATTCTTTGATGAATAAACAGTTCAAAAGCATTTATTTGTAATAGAAATCTTTTGTAACATTATAAATGTCTTTACTATCACTTTTGATCAATTGAATGCGCCCTTGCTGAATAACAGTATTAATTTCTTTAAAAAAAAAAAAAAAACACTTAACTTAAACCTGTGAACTGCAGTGTATGTGAAATGAGACATTTTCTGAGATTTAACTTCCTCAGACATTTTTTTTTATCATTAATTATTTTTAACCTATCCTGTATTGTTTAATACATTATCAAAATTATGTAATGGGTACTACAACAGATGTTAAACCGGAGATGGTTACAGATTTTGCAGTATGTCAGAATATCAGAAGTTCTTACATTTGAACACATTCAGTTCTTGTAACTTCTCTATCAAACTGAACGATGGATCTACCATAGAGAGCAGTGTGAGACACAGCTAGCATCCCTGGCGATGTGTCACTCAGTTTGACATCTGCCATCCAGCATTATTAGGAAGTGACTTTGCCTGGTTTGGATGGGGGTCTCAGAGAGAGAAAAGACGACAGAAATGTTCCTCTTTCCCCACACTGAGAGTGATTAATCAGTGATTTGTTTTTGTAAGCTAATCAGTCATATCTCGTGTGTACATGAATGGACAGACGTGGCAGGCGAGGGTCCAGGCCAGATGAATGATGAGACAGCTGCGTCAGCCACGCAGCGTCCAGCTACATTGATTTCCTCTCTGCCTTTAATAAGACCAGTAGATGTATGAGCTTGCATGGAGCGGCTAGCATGTCCCACGATGAATGGAACCCCCTATGAATGTCTGTTATTGAGCACCAGGGATTTATCATTAAAGAGACTGTGGCATATAGAAGAGGAGGTGATATATGAAAGTTCAATAGTGTGCTTAAATACAGCTTTTATTCTCTTCAGGTGATTCATAATTCTATTAATCAAAGAATCCTGAAAAAAAAATTAAGCAGCACAACTGTTTTCAACATTGATAAAAATAGAATGTTTCTTGAGCACCAAATCAGCATATTAGAATGATTTCTAAAGGATCATGTGACATTGAAGAGTGATGGCTGCTGAAAACTTTGCTGTCACAGGAATAATTAATTGTTAACATAGATCCAAATGATAAAACATTCACTTTAAATTGTTACAATATTTCACAGTATTAATGTTTTTACTGTATTTTTGATTAATTAGTGCAGCCTTGGTGAGAAAAAGATTTCTTTTAGAAAACATAAAAAATCTAACCGACCACAAACTTTTAAACAGTAGTGTGTTATAAATAATATTAAATTAGTGATATTCAATCAATGGCAAATTTTATAGAAAGGAAATTTGTAATGTACCACATCACCAATTTTCACTCATTTGCAACATGAGCTTTCTTATGGTCGAATCTTTCTCATATAAGCTGTTGTTTTTTTCTCCATTTGTCAGCCCTGCATTGAGTTTTGCTTATCCTCCGACGCCTGTAGCACTACAAATGCATCAGCAACTGATCGGTCGGCAACCTGGTATCGTAGGTTCTGCGTTCGGACACAGTCCGCCCCTCGTGCACCCAGCTCCTGCCTTTGCCACCCAGAGACCTGTTCCTGGCATCCCCCCCTCCAGCCTGGCACCTACTGAACGCTCCACAGCCTCAAATGACTCACAGGTCAGTTCTCACTACTGTACGAAATATTTTTTATATAATATTGATATTGATAGAACAAATGGAGAGATAACGAGATGATGGAGACAAGACAGTAAAACACAAGCTGGATTGAACTTGTGTTTCCCATATGAGCACCACATCTCGGTTTTATTGGAGCATGTGTTAAGTCAGTTAGAATACACATGCAAAGCTGGGAGAGCTAAAATTAGATGAACCAAGATTTTTTTTTCTCTCGAGTTTAAGCAACACAATGCATTTTAAATCATTTAACATGATTGCTTTTGGGTGTAAACAGCAACAGAATTCGTTTAGATCACACAGTGATTTTCCCCCTCAAGGCTTAAATTTATTCAGTGCTTATCATCACAAGAGCCAGCGCTATTTGTTATTGTGTGTGGCTCATGAAAACACGCACCACCAACACGGCAACATATATAAACAGCTGAGAAAGTGTGGCTGCAGACAGGCCTCATGGGAGTTTTTCCCTTGTGTGCACGTAGTCTCTATGTTGTGTCTCGATGTGGAGAGCTGGTGAGCTTGCCTGGAAGGTACCTTTGAGAAATAACACCTAGCTTGTTAACAGCAAAAATCCCGCCACCTCCACCATTAATCAGACACAGATACATTCCCAAACCTTCCCTTTGAAGGATGAGCATAAAAGTGTTTTTCTTCTTCAGTTTTTTCACCCAAGCATGCTTGGTCCATTTATACTTACCATGTTCGCTCGATTAAAATCCGCAGAGTGTTGTTTTTATCCATCTTTGTATCGATCCCTGTTTTTTTGGTGCTTTAGTAAGTTAACTCTTAGTATGATGGTGAATCAGTTTTCCAGAGATTTTCTCAATGCCAGTCTCTCCTTCCAAGCCATTACAGCCCCACTACTCCGTCCCTACTCAGTGTCATCCATTTCCCCCGCCTGACCACAGACAGCACCAACCTCTTTAATAGAAGGGCATCATGGGACATTTGTCTCACCATGTGGTTGTAAAAGAACAATTAATGGAAAAGGAGAGAAGGTTTGAGCATTGCTCAAAGTGACAGACAGAGAAATAGCAGATCATTGTTTTTTATTGGATCTCTATGCTCTCAAGAACTTTTTTTATTTTAGTTTTATACACTTCATATGGTGTACAGTATATTCCTAAGATTATCATAAAGTATATTCATAATTTCATAAACTGACCCTCATATCATTAAAAACTTATTGTGAACTTACTATGATTTGCATGGTTTGAACTGGTGTTTTCAGCAAGTTAATGCATTGGTCATTCGGCTAAATAAATTCTTGCTTTTGAACATCATAGTGAATATATTTGGTTTCATCCTTGACTGAAATCCTGTACCTTTACCAAAATATCAGATTTATCTGCTCTATTTTCAATACTCAATGCAAAACGATTACTGTCTGGCTTAGTTTGAGTAATATCTTTCAGTTTAGTACACGTATGCTAATTAAAGAGTCATAATAACGCCAATGAGTATTTTCACACGTCTCCTGTATTTTTTTGTGATTTAATAGCAAAGGAAGCTGAAAGCAGAGTTAAACGCTCTGCTAGAGGAGTCTGGCAGGATAAACCTTCCTTCAGAGCCAAGGAATCATGCTCTCTCATCCAGGGAATGTTACTTTTTTTCTCTCCCACCGAGCACTTCTTCTTTTACTGGCTCTGGTCAGTCGCAAGGGACTTCCTCTGGCAGAGAGTGAGAGAGAGAGTGTCGGTGAATGAGCGAATAGAGTCAGAGGAGGGGATATTGCTGTTCAGGGAGAAATTGAGAATAATGTCTGTGTTTCGATATGTTAATGACGTTTGTTTTTGTCGTTTTTTTTCTGAGGTGGATTTGTTATATGCATGTGTATTATTACACTAACAAAGAAGAACCATTTTTTTGGGAATAGTACCATGTTAATATCATGTACCATCGCAATAATGTGGTAATCTCTAAAGTACAGTAGTAATATGTAGTTAATTATTTTTATAGTACTATAGACTATAGTACTTCAGTTGTTATAATATGTACCCTGGTAGTCCCTTATGAAAAAGAAGTGTACTTAATATTATTGAATGTGCACTTTTAGTGTGCTTCAAATTTTAAAAGTACTGTATATTTAAAAAAAAAAACTATACTTGCAGATAATAGAATATTAATTAAATAAAAAGCCATTTAAAAAGAGTGCACTATCATGACAATATCTATGTTTCTTAACACATTTAAGTACACTTTTAAAAAGTGCAGTTTGTCAGTACATTCGGTAGTACACTTTAGCCATATTTCAATAAGAGTTATTATAAAATTACATAATTAGTTAGTAAGTCCTACTTAAGCTGGTCAAAAAAGCACTCTAAAGTTCAGCTTATTGCATTTAATACAATTTTATTCTATAATACAATTTCAAGTTTCTGAAAACATTATGTTCAGTTCACTCTTAAGTACATTCTTTTAAAGTTTAATATTTACGTACTAATAAGTATTCTAAAGCGTCTTTTTCACAAGGGGTACAATGTTATCCTTTGATGGACTATCGTAGTGCTATGTTTTTTTAAACATGAACATGAATATGGTAAACATTAAGCCTCCAAATTGAATTTGGACCTACATTTTTAATGATGATGATACTGTTTATGTGGAAACTTTTTTTTATATGTGTTTCTAAAATATTTGTTTCTAGACTAAACCCACCAGCGAGTCGGCTGTGAGCAGCACAGGTGACCCCATGCACCACAAACGCTCCAAACTCAAACCAGATGAGGAGCTGCCAAGCCCCGGACCTGTTAGCATGCAGGTATGCATCTTCACTCATGTGCATATGCATATACATCAGGCTAAAAATACACACACACAACCTAAAAAAAAACCTCAAGGAGACAGTTACCACACATGCACACACAGCAAGAGCTTTGGGACCAATTATGTTACGTACTGTAAAGCTATTTATTTGTATGTTTGATTTGGTCGCCTGTTGTGGCACTGCTTCAGATGCGATAAGCCCCATTGATCTCCACGGCTTCAGAAGGAAATTGTTTTTCTTTTAATCAGATGCCTAACTGAATGGAAAAATGAAAGAAAAATTAGATGACACATTTTACTGACACATAACTGATGGTTGGGCGACTGCTGAATGGAATAAATAGACCTCTGTTTTTATTGTTTTTCTCATTTATTTTCCAAACAGAGCTAAATCAGATGTACACTCAAAAACTTTTTTAAGATTTATGCATTTCAATTAATAGTAAAATTCTATCAAATTGAATTGAATAATCCTTACATATTTTAACTGAATAATTGAACAATCCTTAATCAATTATTCAATTAAAATATGTAAGGATTATTAAGTTCAATTTGATGGAATTTTACTATTAATTGAAATGCGTAAATCTTTAAAAAAAAAAAAGGCTTACAGTTTTTTTTGAGTGTATAACCAACATTTGATCGCAGGTCTCTGAATACACAAAACCTGCTTTCCGTTTCCAAAGCTGTTAACACTTCTAGAACTTATAAATAATCAATTCTGCATAATTTGTGGCACCTATCGAGCAAAGTGCTTTTTCCAGGGCATTTTTCCCTTGATAAAAAGAATGCCTGTAAAGGCATACAGCTAAATGTTTTCTCAAGAGGTATTCCAAATGTCAGATGCATTTTAATTAAGTTTAGCATTGTGTTCATGCTACAAATAAGGTGCTAGGACTCATCTAGCTGTCATGTACTCCAAATAACATCATTTATCATGCACCGTCTCATCTGCACTGTTGAATAACTCTCATATACCAGGCCGCACATAGAATTTTATCTTTGAATGGAATAATCACGCTGCAGTAATACACATTAGCGTAATATTTGTATCTGTTTTCACTCACCAATTTGCTGCATGTGTTTGTGCAGGAGCAAACGGATGGAATGACTCTGGTAAAAGAGGAGGGCGATAAAGAGGAGGGCAAGCAGGAGCCGGAGGTAGTGTATGAGACCAACTGCCACTGGGAAGGTTGCTGCAGGGAGTTCGACACCCAAGAGCAGCTTGTGCACGTGAGTGGACAACATATCTGTGTTTCATGAAAATGTTCAGTCTCTTAATAGAATCATTCATGATAAGGGTCTCAAATAGGTGGAAAAGACACACATACACATACACACACAAACACCTTGAAAGCCTATATTTCGCTTCAGACATCCCATTTGTCACAGCCACTCCAAAGCTTAGGCATAGAGTGAAAGGACATGAAAGCCCACTTCCTGTGAAAATACACCTCACTGTCTCCCTTAACCACTTCTTTCTGGACAACACACACACAGCCATTCTTTTAACCGCTCTTGTCTCCTATCATCCACACAAACACACATGCACAGGAACACGAACCAACCCCAAAGGCACACATCTGATAGAAAGATTCCCAGTTCTCCATGGCTGTCTATCCTTACTCTGACATGGCAATCCATGGCGGCCATGCTAACCCCTATCTATAATTGAAAGCCTCCAGTTGGAATGGCCTGCCTCCCACATTTGAAGGCATGTGCTCAAAGCTTGAAGTTCTTGACAAGTTCTTGACTTTTTTGACTGTGTATTTGAAAGAGGGATATGCATGTTGTTCGCTATGTGTGACAAGTTTTTTTTACGTTTTAGAAAAAAGACAAATTACAGTTAGTTGTTGACAAATTACATGGACAAGAACTTTAAAATTTAATATCAAAATTTAGATAATATTTTATTAAAAAGCAATATGTCCCCACAAGGATGTTTGATTTTGTGTAGACATTCTTTGGTCCCAATGAGTAAAACATCTTATTAATCATGCTAAATTATGTTTTGTTTTTTTGTTTTTTGAAAATATAAAAATGCAGAAAGTTTTCTGTGATGGGTAGGTTTAAAACATGGAAATCTAACGTGTGTGTGTGCTTGTATACAGTGGGGAGAACAAGTATTTGATACACTGCCGATTTTGCAGGTTTGCCCACTTACAAAGCATGTAGAAGTCTGTAATTTTGATGATAGGTACTCTTCAACTGTGAGTGACGAGAAATCTAAAACAAAAATCCAGAAAATCACATTGTATGATTTTTAAGTAATTAATTTGCATTTTATTGCATGACATAAGTATTTGATACATCAGAAAAGCAGAACTTAATATTTGGTACAGAAACGTCTCGGTTACGTATGTAACCCTCGTTCCCTGAAGGAGGGAACGGAGACGTACGTCGGAACTGACCGACGAATTGGGATCTATTTTCAGAGACCAATCTACTTCGAGTGTTTAGAAACGAGCCAATGAAGATTGGCATGCGGTTGACGCATTCCACGATCCGCCCCGCATCGCGGGTATAAATACGGAAGTGGAAGTACCGCATATCGCTTTTCAACTGAGGAGCCGAGACGAGTGACTGAAGCACAGCACCTGGCGACGGGACGTACGTCTCCGTTCCCTCCTTCAGGGAATGAGGGTTACATACATAACCGAGACGTTCCCTTTCAGTCGGTCACGTTCGACGTACGTCGGAACTGACCGACGAATTGGAATCCCTACCAACATGCCAGGGATGCTGGCCCTTCCAGCGCCCTGCCTGAGCTCGCTGGACCACACCTATGTTGGAGTGGGAGTCAGGGCTCCCGGCAGGGAAGGTCAGTCACTGCTGTTCCTGCAAGACCCACTCAGTATGACTATTGGATAACGCTGGGAAAGCGTGCCTGTCTCGTGGAGATGGTACGCTGCGGAGCCACATCCTTCAATGGAAGGAGAGGTGGCGGAATACACATAAGGACTAACCTATCAGGGTAGTACTACATATGGCAGTCTCTGGGGTGGATCCAACCTGATCCCAGGGGGGAAAGAACACCACCAGAGACGACAGAGCAGGCTCTGTCAAGGGAAAGACACGGGGCTAGCCGAGTAGGCGGCCCGGAGTGTTGTCTGAGTACTCCAGAGTGTGGGTGAGGAGGCCCAGGGGCGTCCTCGGTGCCCATACTGCTGCCCCCTGGCGAAGGGGAGAGGGGAGGAAAGGAGTGGCAAGGCCTGGGGGCATCGCACACTGCCAACCTGGCCCTCTTGGGGCCCAGGGAGGGAGAAAACTGCTCTTTTATTGAGAATGTGGGTACCGCTGGACTCCGTAAACTGCAATTACAGAGATCATACGTTTCCTGTAGTTCTTGACCAGGTTTGCACACACTGCAGCAGGGATTTTGGCCCACTCCTCCATATAGACCTTCTCCAGATCCTTCAGGTTTCGGGGCTGTCGCTGGGCAATACAGACTTTCAGCTCCCTCCAAAGATTTTCTATTGGGTTCAGGTCTGGAGACTGGCTAGGCCACTCCGGGATCTTGAGATGCTTCTTACGGAGCCACTCCTTAGTTGCCCTGGCTGTGTGTTTCGGCTCGTTGTCATGCTGGAAGACCCAGCCACGACCCACCTTCAATGCTCTTACTGAGGGAAGGAGGTTGTTGGCCAAGATCTCGCGATACATGGCCCCATCCATCCTCCCCTCAATACGGTGCAGTCGTCCTGTCCCCTTTGCAGAAAAGCATCCCCAAAGAATAATGTTTCCACCTCCATGCTTCACGGTTGGGATGGTGTTCTTGGGGTTGTACTCATCCTTCTTCTTCCTCCAAACACAGCGAGTGGAGTTTAGACCAAAAAGCTCTATTTTTGTCTCATCAGACCACATGAC
Source organism: Coreius guichenoti (assembly GCA_039654105.1). Classification (NCBI taxonomy): domain Eukaryota; kingdom Metazoa; phylum Chordata; class Actinopteri; order Cypriniformes; family Gobionidae; genus Coreius; species Coreius guichenoti. Next base: position 12,926,282 of record CM077189.1, read on the forward strand.
CTTCTCCCATTCCTCCTCTGGATCATCCAGATGGTCATTGGCAAACTTCAGATGGGCCTGGACATGCGCTGGCTTGAGCAGGGGGACCTTGCGTGCACTGCAGGATTTTAATCCATGACGGCGTAGTGTGTTACTAATGGTTTTCTTTGAGACTGTGGTCCCAGCTCTCTTCAGGTCATTGACCAGGTCCTGCCGTGTAGTTCTGGGCTGATCCCTCACCTTCCTCATGATCATTGATGCCCCACGAGGTGAGATCTTGCATGGTGCCCCAGACCAAGATTGACCGTCATCTTGAACTTCTTCCATTTTCTAATAATTGCGCCAACAGTTGTTGCCTTCTCACCAAGCTGCTTGCCTATTGTCCTGTAGCCCATCCCAGCCTTGTGCAGGTCTACAATTTTATCCCTGATGTCCTTACACAGCTCTCTGGTCTTGGCCATTGTGGAGAGGTTGGAGTCTGTTTGACTGAGTGTGTGGACAGGTGTCTTTTATACAGGTAACGAGTTCAAACAGGTGGAGAACAGGAGGGCTTCTTAAAGAAAAACTAACAGGTCTGTGAGAGCCGGAATTCTTACTGGTTGGTAGGTGATCAAATACTTATGTCATGCAATAAAATGCAAATTAATTATTTAAAAATCATACAATGTGATTTTCTGGATTTTTGTTTTAGATTCCGTCTCTCACAGTTGAAGTGTACCTATGATAAAAATTACAGACCTCTACATGCTTTGTAAGCAGGAAAACCTGCAAAATCGGCAGTGTATCAAATACTTGTTCTCCCCACTGTATATGGTTTATGAGAACACAAATGTGTATAATGACATGGGTATTACAACGTAAACTTGGTTTAAACCAAATGGCTTAAAAACATACTAAACAGTTTTTTTTCTTATTCAAAAAATGCCAAAAGTTTTCTGTGATTGGTAGGTTTAGGCCAGGGTAAGGGGATATAAAATTTGATTAGCTCAGTATAAAAACCATTACGCCTGTGGTCCCCGTAAACCACATATACAAGTGTGTGTGTGTGTGTGTGTGTTAATTCATTTCTGTAACATTTTATTTTACAATGTCCTTATTACACGTCCCTAGTGAAAAATAAATATACTAAAATGTATTTGAAATACATTTATTTTATGCTAAATATACTACAAATACATTTATATTTATGTACTTAATATAAATACCCTGCAATTGTACTTTTAGTGTACTAAATTGGTATATTTAAAGTCTGCTAAAATTGGAACAAGTAATTTTGTATTTAATGCACTTTAGTTATCCATAAAATAGTGCTGAGGTCCAACTAAAGATATACTTGAGTATATTTGATTGTGCTAAAGTGGAACTATTGCAAGTATACTTTAGGTGCACTTTAAATATCTTGCATTTAAATTATACAGTGATTATACTATCCTTAGTAATAGTGATTTAAAACACATTTTAGGCTTAATATTAAGAAATATGTATTGTGCAATAAAGAAGAACGAATAAAGTTAATTATAATATTTATATCAGTAAGTCTCAAGCGATATGTCAGTAAATATATGAATGGGTTTGTAGTTAGTATGAAATAAATGTAGGCCTATTTTAAATACTTACTGTTTTTTTTCACTAGGGCAGACTCTGCATCCATTGCCTCATGACATGTTTTCTCACTGCCACGCAACTCGGAAACTCTTAAGAAAATTGAAGTTACCAAGGTGCTAATGTTCATGTGTATTTTAACTCATGAATACATTATTTCTGACTTGACTTGAAAACACCGTAACTGCCAAAGCCCATTGGCCTGCCCCAACGTCCTACCATTGGTTGAACCAGAAGTTGACACGTCAGACCGCTGTGCTTGATCTATGTTTCGAACACGCCATAAAGCCAATGCCATCACACTCGCTAGAGTGCACACTATTGGAAATGTTGCAGATTTGGCACATTTCTCAGAAGGAAAACTTTAGAGTCGAGAAACTCATTGCAGCTAAACACAAGTCTCACCATGTATTTCAAATCTGAGAATGATGAAATTATTTTTAGATGATGCTATGTATTTTTTTTTTGTGCAAACCAAAGGAAATGTGAGGTATGAACTGAAACATCTAGTTTGTTTCTGCTAACAGGTGCTGTAAGGGCAGAATTTCCACAACTTTTGCCTACAGCGCAAATGTAACAATGAGCAGTTTGCAAATAAAATTATTTAATTTGTTAAATATTTAAGTACTACTTCAGTAATTTATTTTTGTTGAATCCTCTGTTGACCTGTTATGATTAAATGTACAATTCAGTGAACTGTATTTGAGTTCTACTTGTTCAGTATAAAAACAGTAAAGGTGTGGATAAAAGTTTAAAGGAAATTTGTTTTGAGTTGCAAAAATAAATAAAAAAAAAATAATAATCATGAAGTAAGTTTTATAATTATGACTTTAACCGTTTCAATAATTTGCCCGCACTTTGAATATCAGGTAGGCTGTTGTTCAATTAAAGTCAAATTTATTTCTAGCACTTTCCACAATTTGCATGGTTGCAAAACAGCGAAAGTAGTTAAAAAAGTTAATATATGTAGGCTAATTATGACAAATAAAGAAAACAACATATAGTCAGTTTGAAATGGTGAAAGTCGGCTGATCAGCTGATTCACGTACCTGATCAGAAGTTGTATTACTTTAGTGTATTCACACTCCAATGCACCTGTACTAATACACTTTTCCCATTAATGGTACTTTAATGACCCGTTGCATTATGTTTATTAAAATTATCCTGACCAGTCGTCAAAAATTACACAAAAAGCTAAAAAAAGTTAAAATGTCAAATAAATTCAGAAACGTTAACTGCATGGAAATTAAATAATTTCAATTCATGTGTCACATTTAAATCCGCAGCGTAATGCGAGATCGGCAAATAATTTGATTTTTGCGTTTTACATCAGGAAGCAGTTGTGCAGTGAGTTGAAGCGTGCAGAGACAATCGGCAGAGAAATGTTACGAATGGTTTTATTCCATCCGCACGCACTGAAACACTAGCAGTTCTGCACATTCACATTCTTCCACCAACGAACGGAACTGTCTGTGTTTTAGTGGTTTTATTTCTTCAACAGCTCCAAGTTAAACACACTTTCGTGTTCTATACAAGCCGTTTTGCGTTTATTTTCACGCACCGCTTACTGCGCCTAGATTGAGACTTTTTTCTCTGCGATTCACAGTATTTAAATCCATATAATTTTGTGGCAGCGACCCGGGTTCGATTCCAGTCTGTACTGGTTTCTACATTCATTGTACATATATATCTGTTCCCATTGTCTCACTGATGTTTGCTGGATAAGCAAGTTAATGGTGTACTGGGGGGTCTATAAAATATCAGCAAAAGGCAAATTCTTAAGCTGTGCTGTTATTTATAAAGATTACTTTATTGTAGCATATTTGAAGCACACCATAATGATGCCATTAGCACACTTCAAGTTTACTTGGAATGCCATTGCAACGTGTTTTAAAATCACTAAAAGTTTGTTATCAGTATAATATTAATGTATGTTCAACACTCTTACAGTGTAATTTAATTGCAATTGTAATGTCACTAAAATACATTTTTAAGTTTATGCTGAGTGAATTCTGCAAAACCTAAATACAAGAGTATATTTAAATTGTACTTAAGTATTTGGAATAGTTCCACTTTCGCACAAACAAGTATATTTAATACAACTTTAGTTGAACTTTAGCACTGCTTTTGTTAAACTAAAATGCATTTAGTATAAAATTAGTTGTTCCAATTTAACAGACTTTAAGTATACCAATTCATAGTTTGTCACAAATGCATTTAGTTATATTAAAGTACATACGAATAAATTGTGCTTAAGTATACTATTTTTTCACTAGGGGTTACATGTAGTTCCCATTCAATCGGTCACTTCCGACGCCACGTCGGAGACCGACGAATAGGAATCTCGCTCGCGAGAGCCAATCTACTTCGAGTGTAACTAAACGAGCCAATGCACATTGGCATGCAATGATTGCACCAGGTGCTCATGCCATGCAGCGAATAAATGAGACACAGGTGCTTGCATCAAATTAGCTTTTTGCTTCGGAGCCGAGTGGTAAATGGTTCGTCCAGATATCACTCTCTTCTACGCAGTTGAACTGACTGAAGCCTGCCTTTTTGAAGCAATCTCTTCAGTCGGTGTTGGTGTGACAGCGCTGCAGCGGGTCGTGTGGTTCTTTGATCGTCTCTCTTTTTTGTTTGATAGAGCAAACACAAAGGCTGTTTTCACAGCTGGTTCAGTGCGCTAGGTGGAGAGCGCTGAAAAGCCGTTCTTACGGCTGGTAAGAGAGCGCCTTCGTGAGAGAGAGCGCGCACGTCAGGCTGCACTATTACCTGACTGTGTCGCCGTGACCCTTCCCCCTGCGTGCTTCAGCACCAAGGAGAGCGTCCTTCTAAAAGAGCTTACACAGATAGAGCTTGCGTCTTTTTCAAGATGACATTCTATCTGTGTGTTTCTGGATGCGGTGGTTACCTGTCACCGAGGGATGGTCACCAGCGCTGTATCTCGTGTTTGGGCGTTCAGCACGCTGAGGCAGCGCTGGTGGATGACTCATGTTCTCACTGCGGGAACATGGCCATCTCGGAGTTGCGGTCGAGACTCCATCTCGCAAGGGGTGGAGTCCCCGTGCCTCTGCCTCGATCTAACCCTCCACAGAGGGTTACTTCAGGCGGTAGCGCGGGTGATTTGAGGGTTGCGGTGAGCGCGCTTCCCCCAGTGACCCAACCCCCGGGGAACCCTCACCCCTCCTGCACTTCGCAGCCAGTTAGAGCTGCCGTCGGAACGCGATGGGCCACCCACGAGGTGTGTACCATCCGTATCCTTCAGGGCTCCTCTCGATGATCAAATGTCCATCGCGGCATCGGAGGGAGGGTCAGAATTTTCTGGAGATGACGTGTCGGCGCAGGGGGCTCCTTCGGGAAGATCCGCTGTGCCCGATACGGATACAGAAATGATGGCCATGCTTTCCCGGGCCGCTGAGAGAGTCGGGCTCGTGTGGAACCCTCCACCGTGTCCCGAACCCTCGAGGCTGGACGATTGGTTTCTCAGGGTGGCCCGTGCTGGTTCTCAGCGCCCCACCCCGGTTCCTTTCTTTCCGGAGGTGCACGAGGAGCTCACCAGGTCGTGGACGGTACCTTTTACTGCCCGAAACCGGCCTGGTGGATCCTCCTCCCTCACCACCCTCGATGGCAGACCTGCAAAGGGTTACACGCAGGTTCCTAACTCCACATCCAGGGGGAACCCGTGTCTCCCCTCCCGGGCCTGTAGGTACTCGTCCGATCTGATCGGAAAGGCCTACCAGGCTTGTGGAGATGCTGGGTCCACCTTACACGCTATGGCGTTGTTGCAGGTCCATCAGGCCCAGGCACTGAAGACCTTGCACGAGGGTGGTCACGATCCCGCAGTTCTGCACGAACTGAGAACCGCAAGGGACCTCGCGCTTTGTGCGACGAAGGTTACGGCGCGGGCAGTGGGTCGTGCGATGTCCACGATGGTGGTCCAGGAACGCCATCTCTGGCTGTGTCTGGCTGACATGAGGGAAACCGACAAGATCCGGTTCCTTAATTCCCCCGTGTCCCAGACCAGCCTCTTCGGCGACGCGGTCCAGAACTTCGCCCAGCAGTTCTCGGCCGCACAGAAGCAGACTGAGGCGATCAGTCACATCCTGCCACGGCGGTCAGCTGCTGTCTCGACCCCGCCGCCGGCAGCGCCTCAACCTGCTCGTCGCCGAGGGCCGCCTGTCCAGGCCTCCGCCAAGAGGGGTGGCAAGGCCAAGGGCAAGTGGCCCTGAGACGGGCGACCCGGAGATGGGGAGGACTGTTCTTCAGGAGACGGTGATCGCACCGCTCCATCCCCCGGAGGAGGGCCGGGCGGAGAATCTTTGGTTCCGTTTTCTTTGTGTTCCGCCCAAATTTTCAATAAAAGAGCAGTTTCCTCCATCTCCGGGTCCTCAGGGGGCTTGGAGAGCTGTGGCCGGTCAAATGCAGTGGCAGCAGTGGACGGCTCGAGGACGCAACCAAGCCTCCTCACGTACCCCCTGCCCACTCGTGGAATCAGGTAAGTGTTGCACAGCACACTCACACCTCGTTGCGGGCCACCTCCACGAGACAGCCGCCCCAGCCCGGTACCTGCATTCCACCTCGCTGCCCCACGGTGGGTATGCCGGTGGTTCCTTTGGTCCCGCTTGTACGGTCTCTGCGAGCCTGGCTAGTGGCCTCCCCAGTACGTCTCGCTGGCTCATTCGAACCATCAGGCTCGGCTATGCGATTCAGTTCGCCCGGCGTCCCCCCAGGTTCATGGGCGTCCGCTTCACTTCGGTAAATGCTGCAGATGCCCATGTCCTGCGTGCGGAGATCGCAGTCCTACTGGCGAAGGACGCGATAGAGCCGGTCCCTCCAGCTGATATGAAGACAGGCTTCTACATCCCGTACCTCATTGTACCCAAGAAAACCAGTGGGTTAGTTCTGAATCTGAGCCTTCACAAGCTACCGTTCAAGATGCTCACGCAGAAACGCATTTTCGAGTGCATCCATCCCCGAGATTGGTTTGCAGCGATCGACCTGAAGATCTACTTTCATGTCTCGATTCTTCCTCGACACAGGCCATTTCTGCGCTTTGCGTTCGAGGGTCGAGCATATCAGTACAAAGTCCTGCCCTTCGGGCTGTCCTTGTCCCCCCGTGTCTTTACGAAGGTCACGGAGGGGGCCCTTGTGCCCATGAGAGAACAGGGCGTTCACATCCTCAACTATCTCGACGACTGGCTCATTCTAGCACAGTCCAGGGATCAGTTGTGCGAACACAGGGACCTGGTGCTCAGACACCTCAGCCAGTTGGGTCTTCGGGTCAACTGGGAAAAGAGCAAACTCACCCCCGTGCAGAGGATCTCTTTTCTCGGTATGGAGTTGGATTCACAGAGGAGCGCGTCCAGTCGATGCTGAACTGCCTGAACACAATTTCAGAGGCTGGGGCATATAGCGGCCTCGGCGGCAGTAACACCGCTCGGCCTGCTTCATATGAGACCGCTTCAGCATTGGCTTCACGGCCGGGTCCCGAGATGGGCGTGGCAACGCGGCACTCACCAGGTGAGTATCACACCGGCCTGCCGCCAAACCTTCAGACCTGCCTAGAGTTCGGGCCGGGTGACACCCACGTGGTACTGAGACCTCGGCCTGGCTATGTGCCCAAGGTTCCTACCACTCCCTTCAGGGACCAGGTGGTGAACCTGCAAGCGCTGCCCTTGGAGGAGGCAGACCCAGCCCTAGCTTTGCTCTGTCCCATCCGCGCTCTGCGGATCTACATGGATAGAACTCAAAGCTTCAGGACCTCAGATCAGCTCTTTGTCTGTCACGGAGGCCAGCAGAAGGGAAAGGCTGTCTCCAAACAGAGGATGGCCCACTGGATAGTGGATGCCATCACCTTAGCTTACCAAGCACAAGGTGTGCCCTGTCCGCTCAGGGTGTGAGCACACTCTACTAAAAGTGTTGCATCCTCCTGGGCGCTGGCATGTGGTGCCTCACTGTCAGACATCTGTAGAGCTGCGGGCTGGGCGACACCCAACATGTTCGCTAGATTCTATAGCCTACGTGTAGAGCCGGTTTCCTCCTGTGTTCTCACCTCAAATGGGTAGAAGCACTGAGAGGCCCTGGCTCTTGTCGGCTTGCTGCGCTACGGCGCTTACATTCTCCAGAAGCAAACTCTGTCGAGTCCTCCATCACCCTCGGTGCCGGACGTGGCGGAGCGTCTGGCATCAGGCCCTTTGCCACTGAATCCTGGAGAACCGATACTGGGCTGGGGTTATATGAGTGACCCTGCGGGGATCCCATATATTTTTCCACGATTGCTCCTAACGGAAGCCCGTGTCTTTCCCTTGGGAGAGCCCCCCCTTCAGTGGGGCTGGAGCCCCCTCTCGGTTGCGAGCTACGGCTCAGCATTGTACTCCACATAACTCCTTCGGGATATGATGTGGGTTCCGTAGCGTTCCCTTCGACTAGGGCACGCTTTCCCAGTGTTATCCAATAGTCACTGAGCGGGTCATGCGGAACAGCAGTGATGGACTTCTCTGTGTGAGCCCCGTCTCATCAGGTAAGAGAGCTCAGGAGGCTCACACAGGGCACTGGAAGGGGGCAGAGGCCATGGCACTTTGGTAGGGATTCCTATTCGTCGGTCTCCGACATGGCGTCGGAAGTGACCGACTGAATGGGAACGTCTCGGTTACGTATGTAACCCTCGTTCCCTGAAGGAGGGAACGGAGACGCCACGTCCCATCGCCATGTCCTCTGTACCCTGCTGGGGTGCCAGTTACCTACTCGGCTCCTCAGCAAAAGAAGCTAATTTGATGCAAGCGCCTGTGTCTCATTTATACCCGCGCTGCGTGGCATGAGCACCTGGTGCAATCATTGCATGCCAATGTGCATTGGCTCGTTTAGTTACACTCGAAGTAGATTGGCTATTCGTCGGTCTCCGACGTGGAGTCTCCGTTCCCTCCTTCAGGGAACGAGGGTTACATATGTAACCGAGACGTTACTATAGTAATAACTATAAATTATGCATAATTACTTGTAACTAACCCTAAACCAAACCCAATCCTAACCCTAACCATATAGTAAGAGCATGTAGTTAATTAATATTACTCAGTGTTTAAATGTAAAGTTACACCGTAACAAGGACTGTAACCTTAATTTATTTTGAATTTTAACAATTTTCACAATCTTCTTTTAGCTTTTTTGCACTTCACTTCAATGGTCCTGAAGTATCACAGATTAAGTTTTAAAAGTATAAATATTCCATGTAGTCTTCATTTGTATCAGATAATTAAAACATATATAAAATATAAAGAAAATAATATATAATAATATAATTATTATTTCAGATTATGTTTTTGTTTAAAATAGTTTTAGTATATCACATTGCAGGATAGTTTAAATATAATTTCAACTACCCAATTGGTATTCTTTTATGAAAAGGTGAGTTTTAACTCTTTTACTTTCACCCATTAACATATTTTTTAAAGCACTGAAAATGAAATAGTTTCTTATATCAACATCTGATATTCCTCAAATCATTCTCATCACTCTGTCTCATAAAAATCTGCTTTTGTTTTCCAATTCTTTTGCCTTTTTTCAGTTATTGTATTTTATTTTGCCATAGCCACATGCTAATAAAAATATTTGTCTACAGTCTAATTCATTCCCTCCCCTCTAATTCAGCTGAGCAAGGGATGAGGCTTCTTATCTTTCTTTTCTCAGTAATAGGATGAGTGCAGTGTGTGGACCACAGTGAATCTCATCCAAAAAGAGTGGTGGTGGTGGTGGGGTGGGGGGTTGTATTTCCATATATCAAAGCGACATAAGACCCCTCCCCCATATCCCACGACCTCCATAAGATTTTTTGGAGGAAAAAAAAAATTAAGATTCCAAACATTCCGTTCTTGCTTACATTTTCTGTTTACACTTCGGAAAACAAATGTTTTACTAAATATATTTTTTATACTGTGGATTTACTAGCCTGCATCATTGACGTGCTGGCAGTTTTTACATTAAGTTTTGTTCTAAAATTTCACAGTGGCTCAGTGGTTTTGTTTCTTACTTTTCCCCCATATATCACAGTCTAATTTTAGGTTGGGATATTGTTTTTCTGTGCTGCGGTTGTACGTTTTTTTCAGCTATGTAAAACATGCTTGCACCATGACACATTGCTGCGCTTTTTTATCGGCACAGCTTAGCGCTCTCAATAAGATAAACATCAAAATCTCTGCAATTTAGCACACTTATCTGCTCTACACAGTCAGCATAAACCAATCGGGTGTCAATTTGTACTGATTTATTTAATTTTTTTTTTTTTTTTTTTCTTTCTTTCTTCTTTTTTTTTTTGACTTATTCCCTTTGTATTCCCCACCCCCCAAACACTCTGGCCCTTATTACCTCCAATACAGGGGCCTCGGTTCTCTCTGTCTTTCTTTTTGCATCTCTCTCAATAGGGGTACTCTAGTTCATAAGGGCTCTTTAAAGTTAGCTGAAGTGTGTGGGTCTGCTGGTAAACAAGGATACCTAGTGATATAAACGAAACAGAGAGACATGAATTGTCTGTACCCCCATTAAAGTAGTGATTTTGCCCTGTCCCACCTCATAAGTCTTGACCTCCTCGACTGTATCCAACGATTGAAATCATAGTGCCTTTATTTTTTACATAATCTGTTGAATTGATATTCTATTTGTTGTAGTAAACTACTTTTGTTATTATTAACTCATTTGAAATACCAAAAGTGTAATATTTAGGCATATATATACCCAATATAAACCTCGCTTTAGAGTCCATTTGTACTCTCATTTGGCTGTTTTACTGAGAGTTAATTTCAGATCCTCTTTCTCTCGGACTCCGTCTCTCCCTCCACCCTCAAGGTGGTTTTGACTGATGGTGGCGCTGTGGGGTGGTCTGTGTCCTTGTGTGTGTGTATGGTAAGAATAGCACTTTTAAGCTGCTCTGTGCTCCTCCCTGTGCTGGGGGAGATAAACTCGGGCTGAGTGGGAAGGCGGACCCCTATCTGGCTGCTGGCAAAGACCCTTTAATTGGCAAAATTTAGATTTTTTTTGATCAGGCAGAGGATTAGACACCTTATCTGTTTGGAGTATCTTATGTGGAGATGAAAAAGCTGCGCTGAGTTACACATGCCAATTGACTCCCCCCATACACATTACTATTGCTCTCCATCTTTTTATGCCTCTTGTCAGCTTTTCCTCCTTTTTTCATTGCGCTTTAGTAAGTGACATGAAAAAAGAGAGCATGATTTATTAGTATGTATGTGATAATGCTAAATGCTGTTGCGGATCCCGGAGCTTTGTGAAATTGCCGTGTAAATAGGCACTTTTCATGTGTGGCTGCATTTACAGCCTAGAAAAAGTAGCCAGATAAGAATACAATACAGATGAATTTAAGAGAGCTGCAAATTAGGGCACTCATGCACGTTAGGGGTGTAAGAAAATATTGATGCACAATTCTCAAAAACAGATGAATTTAAGAGAGCTGCAAATTAGGGCACTCATGCACGTTAGGGGTGTAAGAAAATATTGATACACACTTCTCAAAAATACTGTATCAATATTTAATTATTTGTTTACATCCAAGATTTGTGGCAGTGGGTTCTCTGAATGTAAACGGTGACAGGAAGAAGCGCAAGGGCACACCGCTTACGTTAGTATTAGCAAATCCAACTAGTTACAACCATAGATGTATACATATAGATACCTCATTAGTGTCAGTTTCTATGGGCTTCTATACCTAAGCCTACCGTCATATTGGGACGGTCAAATACGGTTGGTGACCACTCCAGAGCAAGTTGACTGTGCATCTGCGACCTAGTTATTCACATATATGAATAGATATATCAGCAGTAGACATTAGCAGATGATTTTACCGCATAATTATGCATATGGATATTGCATATTGAGTTATACATGAAATCACAAACCAGCATATTCTCACCTCTAAGGTTATTCTATTTCGTCTGGAATGTATAACTCTGTGGATGTTACAGCCATCGGCTGCACAATGCTTTGTGCATCATTGATTTGCTAGTGTGAATGATGAACAGTGTTATGTTAACCGTTCCAAGATGGCGCACCAACCTGTCTGGAGCGATCGAATGTGGTATTTATTTACATATCTATGGTTACCATCAATGGAAGAAGAAAGAATTATACCAGCTTCGACCGCGGTGTACAGAGCTGAAGTGTTGACTCATTTTGGCTTCTAAGGCACACTAAGGTGATCGACATAAGTCATGCTGTTTGCAAAATAAGCCATGCCAAAATCAAATACTCTGGGAACACATCGAATCTAAGAGCACACTTAACATCTCGGTGCCATCCACTCTGCTGGGTCAACGTTTACCTGAATATGTAAATATGTGCTGTGCGCTTTCCTTTCAATAACAAAATAAGATGCAGATACCACTGTTCTGATTAAATATAATAAACTTTTATCTTCCTAAAAAATAAATATTGCAATATATATCGCCCTGCTTACAGTATCGTAATATATTGTATCGTAACCCTTGTATTGCAGTGCGTATTGTATCACCAGATTCTTGCCAATACATAGCCCTAATGCACGTGTGCGATATGATGGAAAACGGTAATCTGAAAATATTCTACTTCACACAGGCCATTTTGCTCAAAAATAAAGTAAGAAAGCAATATATATATATATACATCTGGAGTTATGCTCCAGGGTGTATGTGTTTGTATTTGCATTCAGCAAACAAATAAAAGTAAGCATCTTGTTCCTTCCGCTGAGTCTGGGAGTCCCAGTGGTTGCTGTTGTCCTGTACCATGGCAGGCCGAAGATGAATAGATCTCTCCTCAGAGCTGCACGTGTAGCATCAGCACCTGTTAGTCTATTTCCCTTGGCTGCAGCCGCGTTCGCTTACAACAACGCCATCATCCGCTCAATAACCATTGCCATTACATCAGGCCATTAGGGCATTAGTGTCACCCCCCAAAACACTTCCCTCGCTTCCTCTTCCATCCTTTTATCAGCGTGGCCAGGTCATGCATCATGCACGACAGCATTAAGCTCATTTGTACAAGCGGGTGTACCAGCATTCAGGGATGTGTTGCAATCTCTCTCTGCTGCTCTTTCTCTGTGTTATCGAGCGACAGGGCCGGCAGACAGATCACATGCCACAGGGAATCCCACTTGGAGCGAGGAATAAAAGGGAGGATGAATGAATGAAAATAATAGTTTTAAATCGAGTCGGTGGCAAATAAATCAACAAATATTCAATAATCCGAGGGAATCTTCTCATGTTAAGGGTTCTTAGCTATGCTTAGATCTGTTTGTAATCTGTGATTTCTACAAATTTAGCAGAAATCTTCCATAAGTCTTTCAAGGATCTTATGCTGCTAGATACTTTAGCTAATTTAATAATACTTTCAGATACTAAAAAAGGAAAAATTCTCAGATGTTCGCACAAATATACAAAAATATACAAATAAATAGTAAAGATTCCTGGTGAGGTGGGAATCTTGACACTCTTCTGTATTTCTGTGTTTATTCTGTATTTAAGTCCCTAACAATCTAAGTAATAGACAGTGGGCTGAAGACTTTAGTAGTTGATTTAGTAGTAGATTTTGATAGTCATCTTGTAAAAGGTAAGAGCAACTGAGGACTGTTGTGATTAAAGGTGCGGTATGCAGGATTGACACTAGTGGTTGAAATGGGTACTGCAGTCCAAATTCAAAATATTGGAGAGCGTTGTTTCCCCCACCCCCTCCTCTTCAGACTCGACGCTCACGCGTGTTGCCAGCTTGAGGACACGCACCAATTGCCAATTAAAGCCACACTGTAAGTTGATGAGTTGATTTATCCGCGTTTTAATATGCTCTCATTCATAGAGATTTTTAGATGGATGCTGAGGCTTTTTAGGTCGGGTAGAATCTGCGATCTCTGACCATGGCTGCAATACAATGTGTTTTCCGCCAACTGGCAACCTGTGTTGTCGAAGTACTATTGTGTAAACTGGCGGCGTGCGGTATCGCACAGACCAAAACAAAATTATATGCATACATATTATGGTATTTTTATGCTGTAGTAATGTGAAAAACCTACATACAGCACCTTTAATGCATATTATATGGCAGCACTGTTACATTCTTGATTCTGATTAACTGACAAAGGTTCTAAAGTGTTTCATTTTCTGTAACTGGGTGATTATGACGTCTTACCTGCTTTACATTTCTAAATCATTTCACTTCAATTATTTCAATTGTTTTAAAAAGTCATACAGTCTACCGCAACAAAAGTACATTAGCCAAGTAAATCAGACCTATCAGATAAAAGTGACAAATATATTCAAACATTTCCCCTCTCTTTAGTAGTTAGGAACTCAGACTTGGTAGACGGTCATGAAATTTTAACAGCATCTTGGGCTGTTTCTAAGCAAGGTTCTGTATTAGTGAAGCCCAAAAGTATACTTTGTTATTTACGTGTACGCTATTGGTATGCGTACAGTGTTTATGCCGTAAATTTCATCATCAGCATAGTATGCGCGTGCAGTCTGATTTTTCAAACCATGCATAGTCTGTACGCCCAGCTCAAACATGCACATTTTTCCACTAGGTAGCAACACTGACCCAGGCCGCGAGACCATAACAACACTAGGGCGCTGAACATGCTGATTGGTTGAGTTCACGCAGCATTTTGATTTGTTGACTCCACGCAGCATTTTATTTCAACCACCATTTTTAAAAGTCTGTTGCGGTGCATGCAGTAATAGTTGTTTGCTATTCGAATCAACAATGGAGTTTAAAAAATACGATCAATGGCTTTATTAAGCTTATATGTGGAGGACGAAATCCAGGGGGAACTGGAAAGTCCTGCGCAGTCCTACGTCACCGGACTAATTTGTCTAATCTTCGGTGGAAACACAGCTAAACATTACACTTTCTAGTGTGCGTCTGTTGACTTCCCATGTTCAGGCACACTATCAAAGTATACTTTGTATACTTTAAGTATACTTTAAGACTATGCTTTCGGTTACACATTAAGGGCCAGATGTACTAAACAGGGCAAATTAGCATGAAAGCGCAATTCCACAAAAGCGCCGATTGGAGTGGAAAATTCTGCGTGGACACAGCCAGATCATTTCCATTTGCAGCACAAATTAGCATCTGGTTTAAGACGGGTTTTTTTTAGGAATTAAATAATGGCACAAATACCAATAAATTGACTAGCGCAGACCTTAGTAAATGGCCTTGCATGATTCATTTAAATACTCTCCCATAAATTTTGCGTCTGAAAGGGAAACTCCTACAAATGCATATGCAATAAGGTCAGCTGCAAAAATAACTGTGTCCACACCTTTTCAGTGCTAATTTTTCACTGCGTGTCTTTAGTAATTCCTGACAGTAGTTTTTTAACGCCAAAAGTGGGTTTGCACTGATGCAAGCTGTTAGCAAATCTGTCAAAACTGAATACAATGGGCTTAAGAAAGCAGTTCCATACACAGCGCTTTATTGGCGAAAATAATTAGGAGATGTTCAAACGAACTGAAGTTTGTTGGACAGTTACTCTCAATTATGGTCTGGCATTCTCATGGTGACAAGTTGACAAACTCAACCCAGACAGGTGACTGAAGGTCGACTCTTTGTTGAAAAGAAATGTTTGAATGACAGTCCGACTTTGACGTCTAGTGATGTAGAAGTGCAAATATAGAGTGTGCACATATACACTCACTCAGCTCACACACAAATGTGCATGTTTCTCAACCAAACTCTGTGAAAGTTTGGCTGTAACTGCAGCGAGGTGACGAGGAGGACTGTGATGCAGGCCGCCTTTGTGTCATGAAGAGGAATAAAGGATGAGCTCCGCTCTCTGTCTCTGCTGCCACCTCTCACTCTTTTTTTAGAAGCCGTTTCACTCTGCCTTTTCTTGGACTTCCAGCTGTCACTCTGGGCTGTCCCCTCTTCTACTCTGTATGTAAGGAAAATCAACTCAGGCTGTCTTTCTTTTTCTGTTTTGTCTTTCTCTCTTAGCTTGTCTGTCTGTCTTTCTCTTGCATATTCTTCCCTGTCTTCCATTCGAGATCTTTCTATCTCTTGCGGAGATGCTCAGTTGCGTTGGAATTCATTAATCCCACTCGCTTATGTTCAGGATATTGTGTCTGTTCCTTTTAAATCAAATGGTTTCGGGACAGGAAAAGCACTCTTAAGTGCTGCACACTGTTGTCTTTGTGTGGATGCCAGATGTTGACCTCATTCGCTCGGCGGTTTGCGTGAAACTGTGTGTTTTCCTTTGAAACCTTCAGCCCTTCACAACTCCCTGGCTGCACGTGTGTTCGTGACAGAGATGGCCAGACAAACAAAAAAGGGGTTACATAGAGAAAATTAGAAGGACCTAGGTGGAGGCAGCATGTTGAGAGAAAGATAGAAGAAACGCAACAGGGATTTGATGGCTTGTAGGAGAGAGAAGGGGCAAATGACAGCGAGTGAGAGGAAGTAATTGGGTTTGGTTAAGCCAGAGGTGACAGTATCAACAAGAGGGGCGAATGAAGATGATGGGCTGCAGTTGGAAAGCTCTGGCATTAGAGATGCTTTCACTAAACTTTTGATATCTTTCACCCCCAAACACATCCCCCACTCCTGCTCCACCCCTTCCTAAACCTTAGATTCAAAAGTTGCCACAGCAGCACAACTGTCAGCACTTGTCATGGCAAGGCCATAGGCCTATAGTGATGGGAGGTGACAGGTTTATTTGAAATCCCGTTTAAATCGGACACTGAGACTCACAAACCATGCTCACTCACAACAGACTGACCATATTGAACAGACGGGGGTGGGGGGGGGAATTGAAAGATAAGGGGAAACTGACACATGAGAAAGAAGAATTGTAAGGAGAAACGGAGTTTGTAAAAAAAAAAATGAAAGAAAGAAAGAGCAAACGAATCATAGAGATTTACATTACGTTAAACAGAAAGAAAGAGTTTGAACAATTTCTTTTCACAAACATACAACACAAATATAGCATTGTTTTCTAATTAAAGTAATTGAAATTAAATGTTCAGGACTAACTGATCATAAATGTATAGAAGCCCATTTATGCCACATAAGAAAAAAAATCACGCTTTAGTACATCATAATGACGTTAAAATTCTGACAAAAATCATAATTTTGACTTTTTATCTCGTTTTGACTTACTATGTCAGAATTTTGAAATGTTATGCCATAATTATGACTTTTTATGTCATATATTTTTTATGATTTACAAAAGCACATTTTTTCTTATGTGGCAGAAATGGGCTTCTATACAAATTGCATATAAAGCCTTGACAAAAGACACAAGGCAACGATAAACTCATGTAGATGTCTGAGTAGCTTCTTTTGATGTTCAACAGGTGATGATCCAGATAGTTCTGTAGTAAACTTCTCTAAGTTTCCTTAAAAACTGCTGCTGTTGACCACTAAAGAATGAGACACTTTGACCATAGACATCCTTCATAATCTAACTCCTAGTTTAATGATGCAGAATCTCTTCTAGAAGTTCAGATATTGCATAGATATTTATTGTTTTGAGTAAAATACATATAGAGTATACAGTATACTGGCTGCAGTGGTTAAGCGGTTGATAAGCAGTTACTGAAGCCTCAATTTTGTGATCCGGAAGCCCTCTAGTGCCACAACAATGCCATTGCATTGCATACAAAGTAGATGTTAGTATTAATGAGTAGGCTACATTCAAATTAACATGGAAAACATTAGTAGATATAAACTTGTATTTTTAAATATACTCTTGTTAAAGTAGACATAAGCAAAAGATTTTTTATCAGAGCATACCATAGCATTGTAAATGTTTCATACTTATCATATTATTCATTAACATGAGCTTTGACCTTTTGCTTCCTCTCACAGCACATAAATAATGACCATATCCATGGAGAAAAGAAGGAGTTTGTGTGTCGCTGGGAGGAATGTTCAAGAGAGCAAAAACCCTTTAAGGCCCAGTACATGCTGGTGGTGCACATGCGCAGACATACAGGAGAGAAGCCTCATAAATGCACGGTGAGAATTACATTAAATACATTTGGTATTTTTTGTTTTCAGACACTCATTTCAGTAGGTAGGACAGCTTTTGGTTTGAGACAGCTTTGTAAAAGAACCCACCTGCTGCAAAAGCCTTGTCCTGTTTAGAACAAATCAATGTAACTGTGTGTCCTTTTCTCTCTCAGTTTGAAGGCTGTTCAAAGGCCTACTCCAGACTGGAGAACCTGAAGACACATTTGCGGTCACACACAGGAGAGAAGCCCTATGTGTGTGAACATGAAGGTTGCAACAAAGCGTTTTCTAATGCGTCAGACCGAGCCAAACACCAGAATCGCACACACTCCAATGAGGTAAATTCACACACATGAATGTACCAAGCAATAAGCAGGCATTTTGCTTCTAACACTGTCAGGTTTGGACAAGTATAAATTATGGTCAACATGAAATCAAAATTGACTCTATTTACATTCATGTCCAGCTAGCTCTTTTCAGGATGTGATAAATTCTTGATGGATAAAATTAGGTCCCATCCTACATCATTTTCTCATTGAATATTCTTTTCACTCAAAATACATCACATCTCTGAAGTAAAATGGTTTGTGACCACCATTCATGTTGACTTTAAGTTGTTTTCAGATGAACAGACATTTATTTCTATATGATGCCGATGCTCCTCTCTCTTTACTTATCTTAGAAACCCTATGTGTGTAAAATCCCTGGTTGCACTAAGCGATACACTGACCCCAGCTCTTTACGGAAACATGTTAAAACTGTACATGGTCCTGAAGCCCATGTCACCAAGAAACAGCGGGGGGACACATACCCACGACCCCCACCTCAGCCACGAGAACCTGGAGGTAATGGACAAAGCAGGTCACCAGGACAACTGCCTCTCGGAGCGATCACGGACCAAAGGGAGTATAACCATGCTACCTCGAAACAGGACGAATGTCTACAAGTCAAGTCAATTAAAACAGAAAAGCCCATGGTAAGCCTCCTTCCATGTTAAAAAAAATTAGAACAAAAAGTAATGGTTTGCTATTCAGGAGTAAATCCCCTAAATTATTGTTCCGTGTATGTACAGAACATGACTCACTCCTGATATTGTGATGACACACCATGGTAACCATAGCAATGTTTTGGCGTCTCGCATCTCTGATGTTCATTTAAATATGTAATTAATAACTAGTTGTTACATACACACTGTGTAGAATTTTTGTAAATGGAGTTGTCACTACCTGCATTTTTTGGGAGTTAATTCGGTTGCAGAATTGCGTTTGTCACTCCCGTAAATTTCTGAACTGTGTGTGTACAGAATGAGGTTAAGCATTAAAGAGGTGAACTGACAACCGAATTTAACACCAGTGTGTATGTGGCCTTTGTCTTACAAATGTTTACTCCAAAACTGACGTGCCTTTGCCGCTTCCATTCCTGGTTTCATAACTGCTCAGCTAATACTTGCTTACAGCCAGCTACACTGCAAAAAATGCTTTTCTTACTTAGTATTTTTGTCTTGTTTTAAGTCCAAATATCTAAAAATTATTACATTAAGAAGCATTTACTAGGCAAGCAAAAGCCAATGGGGTAAGCAAAATAATCTTGTTTTCTGTTTGAATTAAAATTATTTTGCTTACCCCATTGTCAGATTATTTTGCTTATTTTAAGCAAAAACTCGCTTAATTTTGAGTTTTTTTCCCCCAAAACAAGACAATAATTTTTGCTTGCCTAGTAAATGCTTCTTGTTTTAAGAATTTTTAGATGTTTGGACTAGAAACAAGACAAAATACTAAGTAAGAAAAGCATTTTTTGCAGTGTACATTTTGCCTTGCATGTGCAAATTAATAACTGAATATCTTTTTTGTCCACTACTACACGCATTACTTTTCCTCTCTTAATAAGGACAGTGGGTGATCAGGTGAGAATGGTGATGTCATTATAGGTCTGATCTTTTCTCTTTTTTTACTCATTCTATCCTTTTAAGTCTGGGCCATCTGGATCAATTTTGGCTATTCATTCATCGGTTAACAGCATCATGTCATCTCTTATTAATATTAACGCTGTATGTAAAATACGTTTTTATTAGTAATGTTTTTTTTATTATTTAAAGCATGGTGCATACTTTGTTGTCACAATATTGTTGCCTATGGTCACATGAGTATTATATCAGCTTGCATGATAAAGCTACCTCTAGTAACTGTTTATGTATTTGGCTCTGGATCAACTCTGTTGCTGTTTTACATAAGTGAGCTGTGACTGCAATATGGTTTCATTGTGTTCTGGATCTTTGTTCAACTCTAGGTTGAGAAAACGCAATCGCAAATCACAAAGAAAAATACAAGCTTTCTTACACCACTACTAACGAGACAGCCAATTCTTTAGCAGCCATTATCCATTTGCAACACAAAAAAACAACCTAATTAGGACCCAACAGCTGTAAAGGGAGACCATTGTTCATTTGGCCTGTTTTCTGAAAATGGGGGCAAACAAACTTACCTCTACTCCCTCTGTTAGTCATTTAGTTCTGGTATTGGCAGATGATGAGCATAAGGGGACCTGTTTCTCACACTTCTGTGATTCACTTTAATTTACATTCCATGCTGAAGTAGAGATGAAATTGATTCAAATACAGAAAATATGTAGAAGTTATTGCTCACATTAACCATATACTCTTACAGAGGTCTTCAACCCTGCTCCTGGAGACCTGGAGAGTTTAGCTCCAGTCCTAATCAAACACACATAAACCAGATAATTGAGGTCTTCAGGAAATTACAGGCAGGTGTGTTGAAGCAAGTTGGAAATAAACTTTGCTGGACAGTGGTCTCCAGTGGCAGGGTTGAAGACATCTGCTCTGTTAAATCTTGTTACATGGCAGAATGCGAGAAATTTTCTCAACATTGCATTTTCATCCTCTCCATTGCATTTTTCTGATTCACCTATAGAAAATGTGCCAAAAGATCAGGATTGTTACATTTTTGTAAAAATTTAGTAAAATTTAAAACAATATGTTCTCTTCTCTCTTCCTCTCTTAGACGTCTCAGCCAAGCCCTGGCAGTCAGTCTTCATGCGGCAGTGACCAGTCCACCAGCAGCCCCCATATCGGCCGTGGAGTCCAGCTTGCTGTAAACAGCATTGGGCTTGTGGGGGAGGTGGCAGTGCTTGAGGACCAGGAAAATGAAGAGGAGGAGGGAGGAGAGGGAGAGGAGGAGGATGCCCCCATTATGGACTCTACAGTATCCACTGCAACAGCCACGGCGGCAACACTAGCTTTGCAGACACGCCGAAGTGTAGGACGGCCCCTACGCTGGATGGAACATGTTAAGATGGAGAGGTTAAGGCAGGTGAATGGAGCTGTGCCTAGGTTAGGACATCTGTCCCCAACACCACCCCCTAAAGGCCAGGCCCTGCCTGCCCTCACAGGAAAGGGTAAGTCTTAGTTTCAGAGCTTTGTCAACATACCAAACTCTACAAATTAGTGTAGACCAACAGGTGTTCTTAATCTTAATCTTTTAAATTTAAAGGATTAGTTTATCAAAAAATTAAACTTATGTCATCACCCTCATATCGTTTTCATGACTTGTTCTTCTTCTGCGGAACATATTTGTGATAAATGATGACAGAAGTTTTCTTTTTGGGTGAACTTATTTATTTATGTCTAAATATGACTATAATGGCATCACAATGATAACATTAACCTCTCCTAACAAGAGTATCTCTCATTATTAGGTTCATGCCTTGGTAGGAGTACTTCTGTAGGGGTTCCCCAGCTTCCTCCACGTCCTGAGCTGTCCAACACAGAGCTGACAGTTTTGAGTTTGCTGCATGAACGGCGGGACAGCAGTGGAAGCAACACCAGCTCTGCTTACCTGAGCAGCAGCCGTCGCTCCTCTGGCATCTCCCCCTGCTTCTCCAGCCGCCGATCTAGCCAGGCCTCGCAGTCTGAGCACAGCCATCATCGGCGTATCCACAATCTCAGTGCCACTGACTCTTATGACCCTATCTCCACTGATGCCTCCCGACGCTCCAGTGAAGCAAGCCAGTGTGGAGGTGGAGGAGGAAGTTCAGGTGGGATGGTGTGCGGTGGAAGCTGGGGTGGTGGAAGTGGAGGTATCGGAGGAAGTGGGATGGGAGCAAGAGGGGTTTTGAACCTTACTCCAGCTCAACACTATCACCTAAAGGCCAAATATGCAGCTGCTACAGGTGGGCCTCCTCCCACACCCTTGCCCAACATGGAGCAAATGAGCCTAAAGACTCGCCTGACTTTGATGGGAGATGGACAGGACACAGGCCATCTTACGCTACCACCACTGGTCAGGCCACGTCGCTGTAGTGATGGTGCGCACAACTTACAAGGCAGTCAAGTAGTGTACCAACGGAGAGGACTGTACCCTGGTGAAGGTCCGGGGAATAGTGATCGAAGAGCCAGTGACCCTGTGCGCCCACGGGATCCTAGTGCTTTCGGCTTGCCACAGGTACAGCGTTTCAGCAGTCTAAACAACATGAATTCATTACCCCATCTTGCTAGTAATCATTACTCAGTTGGAGAAGATCACGGTCTGAGCCTGCAGAACTACACCTGCCAAGTAGGTAGCTTTCAGAAGAGTCTACACTCCCCATGCCCTCCAAGCATCATGGAGCAATCAGCACTTGAAGAATTGGCCATGGACCAGGATAGTCTTCTGTTACATGTCGATGAAGACATCCTACCGGATGATTTGGTGCAGTACCTCCATTCCCAAGATCAGGAATCAGCTCACAACCATAACAGTGATTCCAGTCCCCATAGATCCAGTGTTGACCAGGGTATTGCAGATGGCCAGAACTTCCTTAGCCCACAACAGCAACAGGAAGAGGCAGAAGGGGAAGGCACTAGTAAAGATGTAATGCCTATCCAGTGGAATGAAGTGAGCTCTGGTAGTGCTGATGTTACACCTCCCAGGCAGCAATCTCAGAGGTGCGGAAGTTGGTCAGACCAGAGTGGCATAGTAAGCAACCCCTTTGGTCGCTTTGGAAACATGATTGTGCAGCAACAACAACTGCATACAGATTTCATAGATCAACACTCAAGTATTTATAGAGATGGTGTTCAACACATAACAGGTATGAGCTACAGGTGCAGACATCCAGAGCAGCATCAACAAATTGCAAAACCAGCCCAAAAGCAATCCAAGATGAATCCAGGCATTAAGATTGAGTCTTCCTCAACATCCCAAATGGAATCAAGGCTCAATAACCTTGGTCGACCAGACTTCTCTCATATCTATTTGGGCCCCATCCGCCCTAGCTGTGCTCAGCAGACAACTATATCCCAAACTCACCTCCAGCAAAATCACACAATAACACATCAAATCAGCAGTAACAGCAGCTTGTCTCCGGCAACACTACTGCCTCACCAGCCCCAGCCTCCTATGACCCACCCACCTGTCAACAGTGGCCGTAGAGGCTTATATCACCCACAGTTCTACTCCACTCAGCAGGTTAGCAACAGTCAAAATGCACATTCATGCCAGGAGCAAAGCTTAAGAAATGGAAATGGCACCAATTGCTCCCTTACAAATCAGGTTTCAGGGCTGAAACTTGAGGCAGATGATCACCTTCAAACTAGCACTTGCTCTTCCTTTCAGCAGCAACAGCCGGTGTTTATTGCTGAATGTTTTGACGCAGCAGAGTCCAAAACTTCATCTTCTCACACCATAGCACAGTCATGTCTAATGGAGTCCTTGACAGAAGAGACAGAAACACCTTCTGAGGCTCTTCTGTCCCCTGGGGTTGATCAGGTTACCAGCACGGTAGAAGGAAGCCCAGGTGTCCTAGATAATGTGGGTTTAGATATTTGTTCCATCCTTGATGATGGCTATGAGCAGGGTAGTGTGGTGTCTGACATAATCAGTCCTAGTTTTCTCCAGGGTCTGTCTCGGACTTCCTCTCGACTGACTACTCCTCGTGTTTCTGCTACATTTCACAGCATGTATCCAGGCACTAACAACATGGCTATAGGTGACATGAGCTCCCTCCTTACCACCCTCGCAGAAGAAAGTAAATTTCTGGCTATTATGCAGTAGTCTGTGAACTCCTCCTCCACAAAAAATAAAATAAAAAATCGTAACAATGTTATAGATAAGACAAATATAACAGACTTATGCATGTAATGTTTAAATGTGGGATGAGAAAAAAGCTATTACTTTATACTCATTAAAATAGTTTAATAGGCGATGTTGACAAGAGTTCACAATCTATTTTGAAACTGTCACATCGTCCTAGAGGCAGTGACCAATAAAACCATATAGATACATATATAGAGGCTATTTTTTTTTATATTGCTATATAATGATGACAGGAGACACTTTCCATCACATTGAAACAATATTCTCTGTGTTGTTGTTGCTATAGGTTTTGTTGTACACTGTTGCTACAAGTGCGTGTTATTTTTCTTATCAAGTGTACACAGTGTCCACTAAACTGAGTAGGTTAACTCATGTATTGTGTACCTTTATTTTAGAGAACATTGCGTACTTCAAAGACAGTGTGAATACAGACAGACTTAACTGTCAACAGGTAAAGACAGGGTCGAATATCACTCTTCACAAGCCCAAGTGTCATATTTTGATAATTCTAATTGTGTTTTTGAGTGTCTTAAATCAACAATGTTTCAGTGATTTCATGAAGTACCAAATGTTGTTTTGATAAATTTTTTTCCCAACATGGCAAGTAAGAGGGACCATTATGTTGTATAAGTGTGGAGCAGAATGCTATAGCTGATAACTCCGTATCTTGACTGTATCTTTGTAAATAAGTGTTAATTGTTTTTCCTTTTTATATTGGAAAAATTTACATTTTACATCATTTTGATCATATTGTAAATGACTGGTGCTGACGTTAGGCAGTGCATTATCTAGCAATTGTGGGAAAAACTCTCAACATAGGCTACTTATTGCACAAAGATTTTTGAATTTGTGGCCAAAGGGTGTTGAAAGCATTGTTATCAATTCATGTTTAAATTTATCTAAATATATCAGTAATTTTATTTGTTTATAATATTCAGTTGTATGCTGTTTTTGTCACAGCAGTGCAGTGCATCTGTAGTGAGATATCGTGCTTTTTAGATCAGCCTGTTTTTACCTACCCATTTATGATTTAATAAGCAAAAGTAAGACTTATAAACACCAAGACACATCAAGCTCCACTACAAGAGCTAAGAGACTTTTCAGCAGTATTAAGCAGCTTCTAACCTGCATATGTACAGCTTTTTTTAAATGTGTACTCTGTTTATTGGGTTCTGTTTGTTTTTGTACAGTTATTTGAACCTTTTCTGTAGTTGTGTAGCCTATCAGTGTTTTGAACATAAAAGTGGTATGACCTATTCCCATATTAAAGGACTAAAGGGTTTGAGCCTAAGGTATGTGCCTTATTAATGTCGGTCCATACAAAAGAATCACTGCCAAAAATAAAGTGTATGGAAAGAGTCCTATGACTTTACATTTTGTTGGTTGGGCATTGAGAAATGTAACATGTATAACAATGTTGGTTGCTTTGTTGTTTTTTTAATAGTTATTTGTTTTTTGTTTTTCATGCTTGTAAATACATATTCATTCTGTAAACTGTAGTCAAGAGTTTAGGTGGCATCAGGGGTCAGAATTAGTATAAGTATCCTACTCTATAAAGCAGGAATCCCTGTGCCCTCTCTTACATTTAAACAGAGAGATCAAAATGGAGTTGTGGTGCCTAGCACCCTTAGACTGGGAACAAAGTCTCAGTGTTCATTTTATATCAGATTGCAACAAATGTTTGTATGGTTTTAATAAAAATATATATATAAAATGCTTGTCTGTGATTGTCACTAAAATGTGCATTTGTGTTTAAAAAATGTTACTAGGACCCAATTTGCTATGATAGTTTTTTTCAATTGCTAACAAGCATTGATCAATAATGAAGCCACATTTTCAAAACTCTTCATACAGTCTGCATTACCAAAATGAATCTTAGCCAAACAGTTAATCTCACCTCCAAAACTCACTCAGACCAACAAAACACTTCATATATGTCTCAAAATAAGATCATTCCACCATAACACTGGCAACAATTCTCATTCAGAAAAAATACGTCATTCATAACACACTGACCTAAAAAACACTAACAACAGGGAGCATTACATAAATAATTCATACATTTATATGATTTTTAAACAAACAAACAAACAAACAAACCACTTTTATGGTTTATTTTCACACAAAATCTGTTGCTCCAGCAATGTTTAATACGAACATATGTATTATTTCTGCAATCATACACTATGGGAGTAGTGAAAAGCACATTTTTCTTAGGGTATGCATTTAGCCCCATGCTAAGAAACTCATTTAGAACATATAAAGTTCACATATACATAATGAACTTTAATCTTTGAAGTTTAAATGATTTTTCACATAAATCAGTATTTCATTATTGGAGAAGAGTAACATCTTTTCATTTTACTGACTGTATTACAGCATAAAGAAGGTGTGGTGAAGGTTTCCTGCATGTTCTGTCTTTTCAGCGTGGCAAAGTAGTTGCTAACAAGCATTGTTCAATACTGAAGCCACATTTTCAAAACTCTTCATACATTCAGCGAAACAGAAACTATTCGGACAACTAACATACTGCTTTCTAAACTGATAAAAGCACATTCAATTCAGAATGATGATAAACAGAATATTTACAATGAAATTAAATAATAATTATTATAAACACAACTAATTGCAATTTCAGTACCCAGGTGTCCTATTTTTAGTCTTTATTACAGTAGTAGGTTTTTTCAGAATTCTTTTGGTAAATCGGGATGGCTTCAGAATGATTTTGTTTGGAAACATTGATCAAGAAAGACACATGGGGAAAGAAGAGTGGCAGGGATAGGAGGACAAGAACCCGCACAGTACTGTACATCAATCCATCCATTCCATACATTTTCCAAAGCGCTTGTTCTAGTTAGGATCATGGGGAGGCTGGAGTCTTTTCCAGCGTCTCGGGTCAGAGGTAGGAAAACACCCTGGACAAATGGCCAGTCCATCACAGGGACGACACACACTCACAACACATATTCATATTCACACTCACACCTACAGGCAAACTTACAGTTTCAATTCACAAGTCCTGTATGTCTTTGGATTGTGGGTTAAACCCAAAGGAAACCAACGTCAACACAGAGAGAACACAAACTCCACACAGAAAGACCTCCTGCATAGCTGGGACTCCAATACCGCACATACGCCATTGTACTAGACATGTTTCTGATGTTGTTGTTGTTGTTTTTATAATTATTACTGCTTCAGGATTTGTTGTTTCGCAAGTACTGTAAATTACTATCAAATCATCTTTATTTATATAGCGCTTTTTAAAATGCCAATTGTTTCAAAGCAGCTTCACAGTGGTAACAGGAAAATAATGCAACAGAATTTGATTCGGCTGTACAGCCGCTCTGGTGAAAACGGTGATGTCATCTAGCTCATTTCAATTATCATATAGTGTCAATGCGGGCAGATCAGTAATATAGTTGAAATTTAAGTGTCCCCAATTGAGCAAGCCAAAAGCCAAAGGCTTTTTGACGGTGGCAAGGAACCAAAACTCCTTCAGGGCCAGAATGGAGAAAAAAACCTTGGGAGAAACCAGGCTCAGTCTGGGTGCCAGTTCTCCTCTGGCCGACGAACAAATAGTGTATGATTATGATTCTGGCAACATTATAGGTCAGAAGTCATATTAGATCAATAGATATTCGTAGGATTATTCGAAAGATTGGAGTCATCACGCCGGGGACGGGTTTAATGAGGATGTCGTGTCGATGCGGCATTTACAGGGGGGAGTTTAATTGACACGGTCTCTGCAGACACTTCAGGCATGCGTTCGTCATGTCCAGGCAAAGGTCCACCATCTAGTCCGGATACGGCCCGGATCCGGCCGACTGCAGTAAACCTCGGGATAAACAGAGAGACTAACATTAGCGTAGATGCCATTCTTCTTATTATGTAACGAGTACATCAGGTGTTATGGGAAGTGTTCCCGGTTCCGGCTGACCTAGTTAATGCAGCCTAAAGCAATCATTTAACTGATTTGAATAATATAAATTAAAAATGTTTTATGTGTATGCCATAGTAAAGAGATGTGTTTTTAGTCTAGATTTAAACTGACAGAGTGTGTCTGCTTCCCGAACAATGCTAGGAAGACTGTTCCAGAGTTTAGGTGCTAAATAGGAAAAGGATCGACCGCCTGCAGTTGATTTTAATATTCTAGGTATTATCAACTGGCCAGAATTTTGAGACCGCAATAGACGTGATGGAGTATAATGCGTTAAGAGCTCGCTCAAGTACTGGGGAGCTAAACCATTTAGTGCTTTGTAAGTAATCAGCAAGATTTTAAAATGTATACGATGTTTAATAGGGAGCCAATGGAGTGTTGACAGAACCAGGCTAATATGGTCATACTTCCTGGTTCTAGTAAGAACTCTAGCTGCTGCGTTTTGGATAAGCTGCAGTTTATTTATTTAGCGAGCAGGGCAACCACCCAGTAGAGCATTACAATAATCTAGCCTTGAGGTCATGAACACATGAACTAACTGTTCAGCATTTTGCATCGAAAGCATGTGCCATAATTTAGATATATTTTTAAGATGGTAGAATGCAGTTTTACAGATGCTAGAAACGTGACTTTTAAATGAGAGATTGGTATCAAAGAGCACACCCAGGTTCCTAACTGACGACGAGGACTTGACAGAGCAGCCATCAAGTGTTAGACAGTATTCTAGGTTACTACTTGTGGAGTTTTTTTGTCCAATGATTAAAAATTCATTTTTTTCTGAATTAAGTTGCAGGAAATTACTAGTCATCCATTTTTTTATATCAGCTGTGCATTCCGTTAATCTTGAGAATTGGTAAGTTTCGTCAGGGCGTGAAGAAATATAGAGCTGAGTATCGTCAGCATAACAATGAAAACTAACGCCATGCTTCCTAATAATATCTCCCAGTGGTAGCATGTACAGGGTGAAAAGCAACGGTCCTAGCACTGAGCCCTGCGGTACTCCATACTGAACTTGTGATCGGTGTGACATCATTTACTGCTACAAACTGATAACGGTCAGATAAGTATGATTTAAACCATGCCAATGAAATTCCACTAATGCCAACATAATTTTCGAGTCTATTCAAAAGAATGTTGTGGTCCATAGTATCGAATGCAGCGCTAAGATCGAGTAACACTAACAGAGAGATACAACCACGATCGGATGATAAGAGTAAATCATTTGTAACTCTAATGAGAGCAGTCTCAGTACTATGATACTATATGTAAAGATATAGAAAAAAAAAATACTGCATTCTCATTCATTCTCTATGCTGTAATAGTCAGTAAAATTAAAAGATCTTACTCTTCTCCAATAATGAAATACTGATTTATGTGAAAAATCATTCAGACTTTAAAGATAAAAGTTCATCATTTATGTAATGCTCCCTTTTTTTAGTGTTTTTAGGTCACTGTGTTATGAATGACGTATGTTTTCTGAATGAGAATTGTTGCCAGTGTTATGGTGGAACAAGCTTATTTTGAGACGTGTTTTGTTGGTCTGAGTGAGTTTTGGAGGTGAGATTAACTGTTTGGCCAAAATTCATCTTGGTAATGCAGATTGTATGAAGAGTTTTGAAAATGTGGCTTCAGTATTGACCGATGCTTGTTAGCAATTGAAAAACTTTTATCTGACTCCATTTTATCACAATCTTGAATTTAGGTTAGAATACCAATTGATTATTGGCCATTTGTTTTAATAGTTTAGCTACACTTTTGATTATTCTATTTAACTCTTTGTTGAAATTACACTTCATTCGGATTCCTATAACACTTCGAGTCTCGCACCGGCCGGTCTAATGGTCACAAACTCGTCAGTCTTGGTCATTAGACAGAGGCAATTGACTAATATTCTAGACGGCCGTACTTTACTTACTCATTCTAGAATATATTATTTAGTCCCCATAGATCTGAACACACTTAATTAAGGTAAGACTATATCTAACCAGAGGTCATGACCATTACCATAGAACCAAGCTGACCAACTTAACTTCGTGGACAGAATGAATGTGGTGAATCTGCGCTAATTTAATCTAATATTTAATGTTTTTTAAAATGTTGTAGATTTATGTACACTGTAAACCAGAATAAGTTGGCAAAACAAAAAAAATTGAGGCAATCGGTTACATACATATTTTAAGTTAAGAAATTTAAAGTTTAAGAAAGCAGAACTTTTTTTGTACTCATACATTTTAATTGCTCAACTTCAAATATTTGAGTAAGCTAATTCATACATTTAAGTAAAAAATTTTAGTAGTGGAACTTAATTATTTTTAGTTGTGGAAACTCTTTAACTAGCTAATTCAATAAATGCTACCTTGCTAATTGGTAACACAAGGCTTTAATAGCGTTAGCAAAGCATAGCACTTGCTGAATAAGACCTGACTTCTAAAAATTACATAACGCTGAGCATCTAGTAGACACTCAGCGTTACGGGCTGACCGATGTAAAGGTTCGCGCCCTGACCTCTTTGCAACATCTCTTTAAATACCAGACCAAGATGCAAAACTCTTTCAAATGTAAACGTGTTAACAATGGGAATTTGCATTAATCAAGTCCTATAGACCTGTATTGACGACAGGAGGTCAATACAAAGTTATATAGACAAAATACAGTTACATATTAGAGACCAGAGGCATACAGTCACTGTAATACATGGTGAAAGTATTTACACTTTGCAGTAGGAGAAGCCCTTATACAATATCCTACCTGTTGGTTTCTCAAAAAATCTGGATAATGGATGCAGGCATTTTTCTTACTTTCTTTGTGTTGCTCTATATTGTTCTTTTTTCACACAAGATAAGCCCAAAAAGGCCCTCTTTTACTGTATACCATATGGTCATGTGATTGAAAGAGCATCAACACCTGAACAATTCCTAGATGGGAATCAGTTGTGATTTATATATTTGCATAACTTCAATCAGCTGTTTCTCAGTAACAATGGAATAAAATACAGGGGATATATTTGTGTTTCAATTCACAATATGAACAGCTGTTCATCTTGACTTTAGCCTATAAGGTTAGGTTTAGAACATGATGTTATCTGTTCTGACATACAGTGTTAAAGCACTGGTAAATTTGGCAGTAAAAATCCATTGTTTTGGTCTTGGTTGAGCTTGTGTGTAAAAGAAGTTCAAGCATTTTAAATTTGTGTTAACTGTATGCATTTTGTGTCAAAGCAACAATAAATGTGTTAATTGTATAGCCTACACAGACAGATGTTATGCTAACTGTGTTAAGAGTTTAGGAAATTTGTTAAAAGTATTGAAAAAATTGTCATAGCGATTGTAAAAAATCTGTAATACAAACATATATATTATTTCTGCAATCATACACTATGGTAGTAGTGAAAAGCACATTTTCTTAGGGTATGCATTTAGCCCCATGCTAAGATACAACTAATTTAGAACATTTATAGTACTACCTTTTTAATTAGGCTATGTAATATGGTCTTTATAATTTTTTTTTTATTATATGATGTACGTTATAGATAGTATCAACTAAGATAATTGATTATAATGGGAAATATACTTTACAAGTTAAAGTGTGACAAACTATCTGCTAAATATTCTATATGATGATTTACTCGCTGGCATGCTGAAGCTTTGAATCCATGTTTGGAATGTTAAACAGGCTTTAGCAGCCTCCCTTTGCTCTTTCTCACTTTGTCTTCTTTTTTGAGAAGGCATTGTTTTTTTGTCTACAAAGTGTGCCGACAACAGCAAATTTGGTGTTATTTATATTAGATCAGATCGGGTATAATAATTTGATTAGACAAGAATTCTAATTATCTTCCAAGAACGTGGATATTTTGCACAAGTTGTTAGCACTATTAAAAGACCAGGAGCAAAACATTACCGACAGAAATACACCAGGGCACCTCAGCCGATGAGGGCAGGGCCACCGGGCCACCCCCCTGCGCACAGCCTTGTGAGTGTGTCATCACTGTGATGGACTGGCCATCTGTCCATGGTGTTTTCCTGCCTGCGACCCGAGACGCTGGGAAAGACTCCAACCTCCCCATGACCCTACATAGGA
Source organism: Coreius guichenoti (assembly GCA_039654105.1). Taxonomy (NCBI): domain Eukaryota; kingdom Metazoa; phylum Chordata; class Actinopteri; order Cypriniformes; family Gobionidae; genus Coreius; species Coreius guichenoti. Next base: position 12,957,950 of record CM077189.1, read on the forward strand.
CAAGCACTTTGGAAAATGTATGGAATAGATGGATGGATGTACAGTATTGTGAGGGTTCTTGTCCTCCTCTCCCTGCCATTTTTCTTTCCGTGTCTTCTTTGATCCATGTTTCCAAACAAAATCATTCTGAAGCCATCCCGATTTACCAAAAGATAACAAAAAATGAAAAAATTACTACTGTAATAGAGACTAAAAATAGGACACCTTGGTAGACTTTCAGCTGATAATTAGTTGTGTTTGTAATGATTGTTATTTAATTTTATTGTACATATTCTGCTAAGATTTTATATTTTAATATAATTCCTGCATAAATGCACAGAGTTTGCCATCATTCTGATTTGAATGTGCTTTTATTGGTTTTGAAAGCAGTGTGTTAGCATTTGAAAAATGTGCTGCAAATATAGAGTTTTGCAGATGGTGAAGTATAAATGACAAAAGTGTTCATTGATTTTGAAAAATGTGGTCATTGAATGCATTTTGTGTGAAAGCAATGAAAAAGGATTCACAGTTTGGCCCGCATAGACTTATGTTTCGCTGAATGTGTGAAGAGTTTTGAACATGTGGCTTCAGTATTGAACGATGCTTGTTAGCAATTGAAAAAAACTGTAATGCATTGAAGAAGTAAAATTATTACGGTAAAATTATTACGTTACACAATACAAAAGAGTGCTTAAATATTTAATCTGGCTGCTTATAATGCAATACTATTTTCTCTGCTCATTGATCTGATGAGTTAATGTTTCACATCAGTTCTAACATTCATGTGCAGTGCAATAAAGCTATATCATTCTGGAGAGATTCTTGATCACATAGGAAGAGACTCTAGGATCACATAAACACCTATGGAAAGCCTTTTTATGAAACATCCAAATCTATATACATCATTCACAAGCTGCAAATGCGAACAAGAACACAATCTTGGACAGACATTGCTGAAGCAATTCATGTTGTTCTGAATGTTATGTTATTTTGCATAGTGCAACTGCTATTTGTAGCAACACCAAAGGACTATTTAAAATGAAAGAGTAGCCTATAGAAACGGGTTATTACAATTTTTTTTAATCATTTTTACAGGAATGTGTACATTTCCTCGTATAAATTCATATACATTATCTGCAGTTGTTAATGCAGACACTAGAGAGCACACGCGCTCCTCGGCGCGCTGTTCCTCCTCATAATCGCACTGCAGAAGAAAAACACAGCGGGCCGCTGTTGAAACAAAATGGCCGACGTGGAAATGGATTTACGGAGCAAGAGGCTGAATAACGGGTAAGAGCACGTGCATTGTATAACCCCATCAACAACGCATTTTAGAGCCTAGGTGGGAGTGTTTAGAGAAAAGGGACAGATTTTGTTTGGGTTGTGTTGTTCTCATAGTGAACTATGAGGGTTTTGGTGTCTGTTTTTAGATCCGGCTAGTGTTAGCATGCTAATGCTAAATTCTCTCAAGCAGCCAGTTATCAAGATTCATTTGTTAGAAATTATTTCAGTTGGTCCTGTTAAATTCTCAGTTTTAAAAGCCTACCACATCCTACCACCTAGCTCTACCACATCCTTTGAATTTAAGCATTTTATTTGGTTAGCTTATTTCGTAAGGTATCCGTAGTTAGTCTTGATATGATCAACACGCTCATTTCGTTGGTTATCTCTCCGAATTTACTGAATTACTATGTCAGTTAAACCATTAAAGTAGTATAATAGTATAAATTATCACCATAGTCCCTAAGCACATTAACAGACATGTCTGTATAAGTTTGTTGGTGAGTTATGTGTGTGTGTGTGTGTGTGTGTGTGTGTGTGTGTGTGTGTGTGTGTGTCCTTGTGAAGAACACCGTGTTGCCTTGACGAAACAGAACCTCAGCATGTTATTTGGTATCGAAATATAACACGCGCGAAAAAGTGTGCATTTAAAAAATATTGCGTTTAAAACGTGATTAGAAAAATTAAATCTTGTATATTTGACCCTTGTTTCTTTTTACATGTTCTGCCTGTTAATGTGCTTGTGTTTGTATTTACAGGTCAGAGGATGTGGAGAGTCCAGAGAAGAGCGGTAATGAGGATGAAAATGGTGACGTGTCTGGAGAGGATGAAGAGGAGGGCGAGGAGGAAGCGGAGGTAAATGGAGAGAAGCAAGAAAGTGGTTCTAAACATCACAGCAGCAGCGGCAGCAAACACAAGAAAAAGAAACACAAGCACCGCAGCAAGCACAAAAAACACAAACATGCGTCAGAGGAAGATAAGGACCGCAAACGGAAACATAGACACAAACATAAGAAGCACAGGCGCAAAGAGGAGCCTTCCACCTTGCCATCTGGGGCCATCAACAGAAGGGCTGAGGATGGCTCCCCTTCACTGGGCAATGCAGCCCTGGATGACAAGGCGCTTCTTGAAGATCTGGAGAAACAAAGAGCACTGATTAAAGCTGAGCTCGACAGCCAGCTGATGGAGGGGAAAGTTCAGTCAGGAATGGGCCTAATTCTACAGGGTTACAATTCTGGTTCTGAAGAGGAAGGAGAGGGACAGAGGGCACGTAACGGGGAGCAACGGCAAAGAGGTAGCGGGGGCAGAACCCGCTCACCTAAAGACCAGATTAGCAGGGGGGGTAGATCCAGACGGGACTCAACAGACACCAGCAAACCAAGCGCTAAACGACGCAGTCGCAGCCGTTCCAGAGAGCGAGCTGGGAGGGATGCTAAGCTTGAACGAGCGACCAAAAGTGTGAAAGAGACCGTTAAGGAGCATAGCAAGTCCAAAGAGAAAAAACGCTCCCGGAGCAGGGACAAATCCAGGGAGTGCGGAAGGAGGTCCCAGTCCCCATCTACGAGAAGATGCTCTGCAGAGAGAAAACCGGACCAGAAGGGACATTCCGATCGACGTACTTCTCCCCGTACAGAAGAGAAGCGGGAACAAGCCAGGCAGAGATCAGGCTCACGAGGGCGCAAGAGCCAGTCGCAAGATCGACGATCTCGTTCTAAAGATGCCCGGGTGGGTCGATCGGAGACTGACAGAGAAAAGAGGCCAGGAAAGTCTCCATCCAAAGACACCTCCTCTGGGAAAGAGAATCGGTCGCCTCATCAACGGCGTGCTCCTAGCCCTCAACGCCGACGCAGTTCCTCCCCTCGCCACAGGGACCGCCAGTCCAACTCCGGTCCGCAGCCACCCTCGGGTTCTGCGGACCGGAGCTCCAAACTGAGCCACTCGCCGTCGAGGAACAGATCACCAACCAGGAGAGCACAAAGCCGCTCGAATGAGCGCCGGAGAGATTCCCCTTCCAGGTACGCATCAGCACACTTTCCATCCAGCTCATTTCAATTATCATATAGTGTCAATGCGGGCAGATCAGTAATATAGTTGAAATTTAAGTGTTTAAGTTTAAGTGAAATTTAATTTAAGTGTCCCCAGCTGAGCAAGGCAAAAGCCAAAGGCAACTAAATCATAGACAATCGTGCTGTAGCAGGTTGGAAATAAACCTTTCAGGGCACCTTTCTCTAGTCAGCAGAGTTGAAGACCTCTGCTTTAAGATATTTAAGAGAATTTTTCGCACTAATGCTCCTAAATGCATTTTACAGTTTGTGCATCTACTTTGTCACAAATGTGCGTGAAACTTGTTGCACCCTGATCAGAGCAATTTTTGGTTTGATATCAAGGTGAAGAACTGGCCAGTCAATGCGAATATCCCTGTTGAGTAGATTGTGCCATTGAGGGAACCTAATTGTTTGCTTCTAGGCAGTTTTGTAGTCTAAAATGTCATGCACGCTATTAAAAGGTCCACACTGAAACAGCCTTAGGATAAATTAAAATTCATATGTTTGTCTTGAAATGTTTTTTGTTACTTGTTAGTTATCTTAATAGGTCAAATCAAAGTTGCAGTGCGTTTATAATGACTAAGTGTAGCTCAGGTGTACCAGAGTCCAAAAGGTTTCCTATGTGATACAGAATAGGTACAGGTACAGAATAATATACTGTAAGATTTAACTATTTAACGTGAATTGGTGTTTTATATGCTTATAATTTCTGGTTACAAACATGACCTATGATAAAATAACTGATCTGGCAAATGCTTCATGTCTCTTAGGAAGCGCCCTCGTGTGGATGGACTTGGGAGATCGCGCGAAACAAGTCCAGCTCGGCGCAGAGTGAGCCGCTCACCACTCAGACGTAGGTCTGTATCACCACGGAGACAGTCTCGCCCCTCCCCCAGAAGGCGAAGTCGATCGCCCCTAAGACGCAGGTGAGAGACAGTGAGAAATCTTGAACTGTCAGTGAAACCCAGTCCAATCTGGCTGTAAGATAATTATGTAATGTACTGTTCTGTATTGGCAGGTCTGCTGATAGGGATCGGTTTTGCCGTTCCAGACTACGACGATCCAATTCCAGAGATCGCGAGAGGAGGAGGAGGAGGCGGAGCCGAGATGAAGACAAATTCAAAGGCAGTCTGTCAGAGGGTATGAAAGCAGACCAAGACTCCTCCTCTGAAGAAGTGTGAGTAATGGTACTATTTTCAAGGCTTAAGCTTACTGGGGTTGTCTGTGTATAGTAATGTCAAAAAAAGCTTGAATCGTTTGAATCAAAAACAAAATGAAAACACAGTTGTAGGGTTGGCAATCAGAAGTCCAAGATCCCAATTCTGGAATCGTATACTTAAGCTCAGGAATCAGATACTTGTTATAAAATTTAAATTTCGATTCCACTTATCGATTCCTGTGTACGCATTTTAATGTGGTTTTAAACCATTTAAGCACAAGAAGCAGCAAAAGAGAACTCAATCTGGCACCCGCACGCTGTTTTTCGTACTGGGCACATCCAGAGCGTGCACAAAAAGCCTCTCATATAGTGCACAAAACGGAATTGAGTTCTCTTTCGTATCTTCTTGCGCTTGAACGGACAAATACACTCAAAATATCCTCATAAACGCATTCGGATATGTCTTAAGTGAACGTAAACAGTTGAGAAAGAAAGCACATGTGTAACAGTAATAAACCGGCTGTGTCATTATTGTTAATCAAAGAAACAAAAGAAAAAGAAATCCCTCACTGATCTTGACTGAATAACTTTTGTAACTTTAACATTAATCTATATTTTATATATTAAAAAAAACAATGCAATATTATTTTACATTTGATTTAAATTTCTGAATTTTTTTCAGTTGTATTTATTAGTGCTATTATATAAACTATTGCTAATTTCCCTTTTTTGTTCTTATTGTATTACTGACTATATATTTGTCTTTAATAATGTTTGAAATTTATATTAGTATAGTTTAGTTGTTCTGTAGGCTGCTGATTTTTGTTCAGCTTCAACAATGTTTTGCAGAAAGACATCATTGGAATCGTAAAATTCTGATGATGGCCAACCCTAGGCTGTGTTGTGAAAATGTAACCTGTTTACTTGAATAATTACTTAGAAAGCATTAAACAATATTTGTTTAATCAAGAAATACTTGAAGGCTCTATATTCATATTTTTTTTGTAATATTTGACGTTTTAAAATAATTACACTACAATTTAGTAAGATTTTAAAAGAAATTTCTGACATTTTTGATTAATTTAATGTCTTTGCTGAATAGAAGTATTAAAGACATTCATAATGTTAAAAATATTTATATTTCAAATAAATGCTTTTTTTTCAAAAGAAACTGAAAAATACAGTAACTTTGTGAAATGTTATTACAACTTAAACTGATTTCTAATGTAATTTATTCCTTTGATAGCAAAGCTAAGATTTTAGCAGCCATTACCATGATAACCGTGATACTTTTTTTTCAGGATTCTTTGATGAATATATGGAAGTAAAATAATGCCAAATATTTTTGAAACAAAAAAGCTTGTTGAATTGCACTACTTGAAAAAAATATGCATTGCATTAACCATGCTTGCATTTAAATGCATTGTATTTTTAGGGCATGCATTTTTATGGGCTGAAATTAAACATGGTTGTATATTTAAGATGTGAATATTTCAATTCAAAACATTTCACACACATTTTCATTATTAAAAATGAAATAATCCATATTCACCTCTCAGATTTCACTTCCAAAATATTCATTCTGTTTAAAAATACAACCTATAATATTCGACAGGCAATTTTCGGTCCATTTTATTTCGCTTTGCAAATTCGTTTCCACAAGTTCAGTGGTTCAAATTCGACAGAAAATTCAACAGTTCACATCCGGGAACTGCAGGAATAGCAGTAGATTACCGCATAATCTCCATCTGCTGTTAGTCGACCTCACCAGCAGGTGGTGCAAGCGGCTGTTGACGAAGACCAGAGCAACGTGTAGAGAGAGTCATTCATTCATTAAATGGATTTACAGAAATGGAGCAAGCCATACCTATTTGTGATGATTATCAGGGCCAGTATATACATTTGTCTTCGCGGTTACTTTTGTACATGTAAGCAGCTTCTCTACCGCACATAGATAGTCGCACATTTAGGGATCGTCTATAAAGTTACATATGACGTGTATACACGTTTCTAACTTCACTAGCATTTTGAAGAGAATGACTTAGTCACAAAACCAACTTTAAAGTGTTCATGTAGGTGTCAGGCATGATGCACACCTTTTAAATTTTTTTTAAAGAAATTAGAAACGTGTATACGCATGTCGTATGTAACTTTGGAGACGGTCCCTAAATGTGCGACTATCGTCCAATGTCATTGTCAAGCCAAGTTTATGCCAGTATATCACTGGGAAACGCTTTGTGCATTGTGTTCATATTCTGAGTCCACCTGCTTGCCTGTAGCCTATATAGTATAGCCTACATCCCCAATAAGGTGCGAGTTTGGTCTTTTATATCACTGTATTAAGCTACGTTATGCATCCTGACGGCAGGGGAGTCCTGGAGTATGACATATTGAGGGAACCCCCAGTACTGCAGCACAGCACTGCGATATAAAGTTAAGGAAACTAAACAACCAAGAGAAATATATGTCTACCTCAGATGTAACGTTTGATCTGTATGTCAGCATCGGGGAATAACATTATAATCTCGTTCACGGTAGAGAAAGCTGCTTACATGTACAAAAGTAACCATGAAGACTTAAATGTAAACACAGCTTTTGTGTCTTTATCAGCTTTTCCATAAATATACTGGCCCTGATAATCATCACAGATACATATAGCTTGCTCCATTTCTGGAAGTGAATTTGTAAAGCGAAATAAAATGGGCTGAAAATTGCCTGTCGAATATTATAGGTTGTATTTTTAAACAGAATGAATATTTTGGAAGTGAAATCTGAGAGGTGAATATGGATTATTGAATTTTTAATAATGAAAATGTGTGTGAAATGTTTTGTATTGAAATATTCACATCTTAAATATACAACCATGTTGAATTTCAGCCCATAAAAATGCAAGCCCTAAAAATGCAATGCATTAAAATGCAAGCATGGTTAATGCAATGCATATTTTTTCAAGTAATGCAATTCAACAAGCTTTTTTGTTTCAAAAATATTTGGCATTATTTTACTTCCATATGAATAGAACATCGAAGAATCCTGAAAAAAAAAAAAAAAAGTATCACAGTTTCCACAAAAATATTAGAGGACCACGTTTACAAAGTCTTGATTTTGTTTTTGGGGTCTACTAGAATAGGTTTTCATGCTTGAATGTTCAAAAAATACTAGGGGACGGTGTAACAATACACTCGTGTCGCGATTCGATACAAATCGCGATGCTGAACTCATGATACCATATGTATCGTGATATTTTAAGCCAAAAGGTTTTTTTATTTTTACTTTTTTATTATTAAAATAATATTATTATTATTATTGTATTATCAGGACCCACAAATATTCCCCCATTGCATTATTATACATTATATTCAACATTATATATAGTCGTTTAATGTAGTAATGTCACTGAAACTTTATTCAGTGTATTTTTTTTTATTTATTTTTTATTTTTTCCCCTCGTGCATTACTCGCACTTTCAATGCAGGCACTGGATCTCGTAATCCGCGCGCACACAGCAGACAGTTCCTGTCTCTATAAAGCCCCTCCTTCTGAAAAGCGCAGTGTGTTGTGATTGGTCAACCACTTCAAACGTGTTTCGAAAATGTCATTACATACACACTACTAATCAGTGTTGTCACGATACTGGAATTTCCAACTTTGAAAAATATCGATATTCGATACCGTTTTCGATATCACAGGGATACCACCATACAGATAATTTATCATAAGTTTTTGATAATTTGGGTAATTTTGATGTAATAGCTTTTTTTAAATAGCTTTTTTAATAGCTTTTTTGTAAACTGCGTTTACAAAAAAATACAAGTAAACAGTCAGTAATAAAATAAAAATTAACATTGCAAATGATAAATACAATAGAATATAGAGACAAATGAAATATACATGGCTTTAAGTTTTTCAGGTGAGTCTAACAGTAGTATTTAGGGAGGAAATGGTACAGAAAGTAATCAAATGTAAAATAACACTAGATGGTTTCCATTGTAAAAATTAAATATAGATTGATGCTTACAATTAAAGTTACAAAAGTTATTCAGTCAAGAGCAGTGAGTGATTTTCTTTTTGTTTTGTTTTTTGGCTTTACACAGATTATTAGGCTGCTGTCACTTTAAGAACTTATGGTCGGATCCAATATACGGTTACACATGCGCTTTCAACTATTTACGTTCCAAAACTGACTGTATTTACATGAATATTCGGCAAGATGGGCTATTTAAGCACCATTTAAGCCACAAAAAAGTATTTAATTTGGTAGCCGCGAGCTGTTTGAGAGGCGGCTTTATGAAAGTGCCACTTGTATAGATCAATGTTGCACGCACTTTTGGGAATGGCTAAAATGATGTGCAATACAAGCACTATTCAACTGAAGTGAATAAGTGAGTGAGAGGAGGCGGGTTTGTGTCAATTTGCTGTCGGAGAGAAGAGAGAGGGAGAACGTGCAGCTGGTATCTGTGTATCGATACTGCAGAAAAGGAGTATTGGAAACGTTTCAGATATTTCAGTATCGATACATATCAATGTTTTTGACAACACTGCTACTAATGCAACTCAACCAGGCCTCGCCCCTTTTTTTGCATATGCCTTGGGTGGGAATTATTTAAATGAGGAATATTGTGATGTGTACATTCCTGGAAGAAAGCTTGAGACTACAATCCAGGTATTTCAGGGACTTCAGAAACAGCGCTTACTGATATAGAGAATAACTCCCTCGATGTATTGCTTTGTAACTTTGCAGACTTTTTTCATGCTCACAGCAACCTTACACACTAAAGAAAATTGAAAATGTAAAAAAGCATAAGGTCCTCTTTAAACAGCACAACAGTTTTCAACATTTAATAAAAAGTTTTTGAATCAGCATATTAAAATGATTTCTGAAGTATCATCTGACATTAAAGAAAATTCAGCTTTGCAATCACAATAATAAATTACATTTAAAATTCATGAACATAGAAAAGTTATTTTAAATTGTAATATTTCACATCACTGTTTTTACATGTATTTTATTCTATTTAAAATGCATCATTTGTAACAGAAGAGTAGTAGTAGTGAATGTTTAATACCAATTTTTTTTCTGTAGTATTAATTCTGATGGTTATTCAATACAGCTAATATTTCCTCAGAAGTGTTAAGCAGTGCTCTACACTGTCACTGAGTCATCTGATTTACATGGTAATGTTAAAGTTGCCTTGATGGAAATATGTTTAGGATAGAAGATTTTGATGCAGAAGAGGAGGATGAAGAGGCTCTGATTGAGCAGCGACGACAACAGCGGCTTGCAATCGTACAGGTAACACAATACAACAGTCATCCTGAGGCACAGTGACTTCCTTCTATTAAGAGATGTGATTTGATTATAAAACCATTCTGTTTTGATATAGAAATATAAAGCAGTAAATGAGGACAGTAATATGGGCTCCATGGCATCAGAACCCAGCAGTCCTCAGAGTAGCACCCGCAGTCGTTCACCCTCCCCTGATGACATCCTGGAACGGGTAGCAGCTGACGTGAAGGAATATGAGCGGGAGAATGTAAACACTTTTGAGGCCAACATCAAGGCCAAGCACAACCTCATCGCTCAGGAGAAAGAAGGTAACGTACTCTGGTGGAAAATGGCACATTAGCAGGGTTCTTGCTTGAACAGGTTTCAGGAAATGTAGGGACGATTTTTAATCTGGGTGGTCTCTCATAATAACACAAAGAATCTATAAGCTAATGAATGACTAATTATTTGTCTATTGTCTTTTATACAGGAGCCAACCCAAAGAAGCCCTCAGCGCCTGACATGTTCACTGAGTCAGATGACATGTTTGCTGCAGATTTTGATGCAAGTTTATTTGGTTTTTCTGCAGGCCTGAGATTAAACCAGTTACCAGTTGGTTACTTTGAGCGATTTGACTTCTGTGTCTCTCCCATCCACAGAGTGCCAGACTCAGGGCTGCAGGCATTGGTAAAGACTTTAAGGAGAACCCCAACCTCAGGGACAACTGGACAGATGCAGAAGGATACTATCGTAAGCCTTCTTTAAATCCTTGCTTCTTTTGCAAAGGAAATATATTTTAAATAAGAATGAATCATTAAAAACAACTCTTTTTAGGTGTGAACATCGGTGAGATACTGGAAAAGCGTTATGATGTGTATGGGTACACTGGACAGGGTGTGTTCAGTAATGTGGTCAGAGCTAGAGACACTGCCCGAGCTGGCCAGGAGGTGGCAGTCAAGATCATCCGAAACAATGAGCTCATGTAAGTATCCTACTAAACAATTACCATCTCTTTGACTTTACTTTTTTGTTCTTGTATATTTTAACTAGGGCTGTTGATTTAACACGTTAATTTGAACCCCGCATCCCGCCCTGACCCAGACCTGTATGTCATCTTACATTGCATCCAGTTTAGTTACGAACATGATGCAGGGCAATGACTGAATGCATGATGAAACCTATTAGAATGCAGTTAAAATGCCACACAAATTCAAGATATGAGGGAATTTTTTTTGTCTTATATAGGGTTGGGTACCTATATGACCAGTACCGGACCAAATCAGAACATAGATTTCGGTGCCTCGTTTCGGTGCCACTTAACCCTTTGACGTGTGCGATTCATTGGTACGATTAGAACGTTCAGTGGATCACATGATCAACTGCTAAATTCAAATGTGCTTTCGCGCTTTGACTGACACTGAGCCAGAGATGCTCAGCGCTCATTATATTATATCACAACTATTCAGTGTTTTCAACCACATAATCTTTATTTTGGGTTTCAGACATTTAAATACTCATAAGGACTAGTAAAAGTATACATTTATAGTGTGTAAAATACAAACTGATGTCTATGATAGCGGCAATAACAATCCTTTCAATTATAAATTGACAACGTGTTTTATTCATATCAGATACACATTGTGTAAGTAACTATAAAGTTTACTCTATTCTTCTCCCACTTCACCGGCCACTTACTTTCATGTATTTCGGGAGAAGTGGATGACTTTACGTGTTGTAAATCTGACAGATCCGATTCTCTGAAATGCGGTACAAACTAACATGGTGGTGCACATTGTGCATTATAGATCAGCTAATATGATCATTTATAAAGGTTTTTAAACTACAAAACACATTCACTTGCACATATATTTGACAATCGGAATATCAGGTAGTTGATGACAGCTAAAAAGTATTTTGAATATTTTGAATTAAGGAAAAACTAAATAAAAGCAATACATCTGTCATACAGCGCTATTATGGCTGCGGTGTGTCGTGTGACAAGCATGACTCATTGCCATGGAAATAATAAGGTGACACATACAAGTTTAAAATGAACATGTTTTTAATGATTTAAAGTGTATAATAGTGTGATAATTCACAATTGTTATAATTAATCTTGGTACAGTACTGTAACTTATTTAGTTTGTTAAATTATTGTAGTTGGGTTAGGTGGCTTAGGTTTTATTGTGAATTTATGTAAATTTGTTGTTTTGTATTTTCTTATTTATATATTTAAGTATACTTTACACTTTTAATATATTGTTCAATTTAAAGAATTTTTTACAATAAAAAGCCATTCTTTAATGTCATCCACTTTTAAATGTATCGGTTCAGGCACCGTTTAGGCACTTGTACCATTTTAAAAGTATCAATTTGGCACTGGTATCGTAAAAAACCCAAACGAGACCCAACCCTAGTCTTATATTTATATATGACATAGTTTAGCAAAACCACATGGGCTAGAGTTCTGTCCCCCCCCAAAATATTTGCACAATTGCAAACGTGATGTTTATTGAACTGTCGTATAAAATCAATAAGATGTTAATATTCTGTTACAATATTGTCTAAAATGTCTGTTTTTGCTTGATTTCGCCAATGAAAATAATTCCAAATAAAGTCACAGCAGAACTGTTGTGCGTTTCCAAGAAAAACACAGCGGTGTTTCATTCCTGAATGAATTCATGTTTTTAAACGAATAAGCCATTGATTCAGTGACCAGTTCATAAAGACGGTTACTTGCTTTGTTCCTAAAATGAATCAGCAATGTGAGTTAAGTGAGTCATTGACTCTTAATATTCAACAATATTATTGATCTGACTGCATTGACACCATTGTATGAGAACTGAACTGAGCTGGACAATGACATCACTGTTTTCTCCAGAGGTGCTGTATAGATAAATGAACTACATTAATAACTAATGATTTTTACAACCAAAATGAATCAACACTGAACTTACTTAACCCGAAGAACGCACGGGCACTGTTTGCTTTTTTTTTTTTTTTTTTTTTTTTTTTTTTTTTTTTTTTTTTTTTCTCTTCTTTTTTTTTTTTCTCTTCTTTTTTTTTTTCCTCATGACAGTGTAAAACAACTTAAAATACTCCGTCATTTTTGGCCTCACAGACATGAAGGATATGTCTTTACAAAGCTTAAAGTGTCTACTTTTATTTGTGTACACTCAAAATAAAAACTAAATGTTGTGCTTTTCGCTAAATAAAGAAAACAAACAGGATGCGCGTTCTCCTGTCTGTCTCTCTGTGAAGTCCACCCTGAAATGCGTCTGAAAATAAAAATGAATGAAAGTAACTCAGTGAATACTTGCCACACACACATGACAGATATCTCTTTAGAAAGCCTGCAATGTCTACTTTTAAATGAAGTAATTTATATAAAAAACAAATATTCTCTGTTTATGTAATCCGTATGAAAACAGCGAGAGGTACATTTCCTCCAACGGAGCCTCATTATCTTTAATGTGACCACACCCACGCGCGCAAAGAGATTCACATGCAAATCGTCCACGTGAAGGAATGCAAACCTGTAAACGCCCTCCATCACCTCAAAACAAAGAATCATCTTTATCATTCTTCTGATTTTTTTTTTTATTTTTTTATTTTTTTATCGAGTTTGGAAGATGCTGTGAGTTTACTTTGGATTTACCTCAGAATAAGAACGTGATTAAGATCAGAATTTAAGGTAAAACGTTTCTTCTCACTTATATTAGCGTTATTGTTGCATAAACTTCACATTGTAGGTTACTAGTTGAACTATTGCTAGACTAAAATGTGTGAAATCAACGGAAACATGTTGAAAATTAAATATATATAGATAGGCAACCTTTCAATGCTAAATAAAGATACACATACAACATGAGGGTATTTTTATGCTTTATAATATTAAACACAGCATGATATAAAAGTAGGGTTGCCAACTGTCCCGTATTAGCCCGGACGTCCCGTATATTGGGCCTAAATGTCCCGTACGTGACCTCCCTTGTCCCATTTATTGACTGCTACGCTCATCTAACCACTGAGGGGGCTGTTCACATATGTTGCGTCTTTTGCGTGCTCAAGTTCGTTATTTTAAATGTAGACGCGCGACAACAAAATAGAGCAATGGCGTCGTGATGCTCATGCGGTGCGGCGCGCTCGTTTTTCCCAGGCGCTGTTCTCATGCCTCAGCGTCTGTGCCTCAGCGAGATGAAAACGCTTAGCAACGACAGACACCACGGGAGTGTTTAGTTTGTTCTGCAAACTAGGTGTGTTCGAATAAAACGCCTTTAAACGTGACAGGAACATATGTTTGTGTATGCATTTGTAGATTATATTGCAAACAAATCATGATATTCAACTGTGATACTGTAATGGGAGATCCATGTTGAAAACAGTTGTTAATTTTTTTCAGGATTCTTTGATGAATAGAAAGTAAAAAAACAGCATTAATCTGAAATAGAAAGCTTTTGTAACATTAAAATGTCTTTACTGTCTCTCTTGACACGTTTAATGCATTCTTGCTGAACAAAACTATTAATTTTTTAAAAATGATTAATTATTAATAAAACTATTAATTTAAAACACATTCTTACTGACCCCAAACTTTTGAACGGTAGTGTATAATGCTACAAAAGCATTAGATGGTTAGTGTGTAACAATTGACATTTATTTCTATGACGTTAAAATTCTTTATAGGATTAAATTGTGCATTTAATAGGTTGAGCAAATCAAATGTTTATATCTGAGAGCCTTTTATACACACACTTAACTGCAGACACTGAAATAACATACACTTTGAGTGTCCCTTATAAAGAACCACGTTTGTCCCATTTTTTTTGTCCTTCGTTGTGTATGTTTGGATTATGTTGTTGTAAATAAATGCAAACTAATCAAAAAGCCATTCTTTTAATCTCTTCACATTCTTTGTTCTAGTTCCCTCACAGTCATTCAGCTGATAGGGACATTAGGATTAAGGGAGGGTCTTTGTCTTTCAGGTGTGAAAAACATCAATATTCATGATGATTCACGCCCTCCCCGCGTAAGCCTTCCTGACACAAAACATGTCTTACAAATTTTAAATCAGTATTGTTTTATGTGAATGAGTGGCCAGAGTGATTTTTACATCGGCTTGAAGCAAAAAAATTCTAGCCTACGTGATCCAGTTTTCAAAAGTCTTGTGAACAAATATTCAGTATGGGTTTTATAGCCTTATAACAGTGACTTAATTTTTTTTTCTTTCCACAAACCATACATAAACGTCATTTTCTCAACTACAAACTTTTACACACATGCTGCTTACATATTATTGTAGCAGAGTTTGTGCTGAATACAGTGTAATCAGACTGAAAATGAAAATGTTACAAGTAACAGAAATAAGCACAAATGTCAGGGCATGTCAAAACACCTCCAGGGCCCAGAAAACAGCTCAGGGTTCAGAGGGTTAAGTCTAAGGTTCTTAAGGTTAAGACGACGACACTATATTCTACTAGAGCTGCTGTACAGCCGAAACAAATTTTGTTGCATTATTGTCCTGTTATCACTGTAAAGCTGCTTTGAATGTCTAAATGTCACTTCAGATGGAGCTTCTGAACAAAAAAAATATTATGGCCACATAAGCCTTAAAAGTTGTGTAATAAATTCTGTTGAATCAAAATATTTCTTTCTAAAGCTACGTTTTGTAATGTCTATTCAACGCTTTTCTCATCTAACACAATGACTTCAAATAATCTTTTGGGGGGAATTTCTCAGTCAAAATTAAAGTGTGATTTAATTTGCGATTAATCACATAATTTATTTAATTGGACATGTTCATTTTCTTATGTACTTTTTTTTGTTTAGTTCAGTCAGTGTAGTTCTTGTTAAAAAACACTTTGTATTAATTCAATAGTTTTGTTTGTTGTGTCTGATTGCAGGCAGAAGACGGGACTGAAGGAGCTTGAGTTTCTGAAGAAGCTGAATGATGCAGATCCTGACGATAAATTTCATTGTTTGCGTCTTTTCAGACACTTTTACCACAAACAGCATCTCTGTTTGGTGTTTGAACCTCTCAGGTACTTCAGATTCCTGCTCTGTGTGTGTGTGTGTGGGAGAGTGTTGTTGAAATTGACAAATATCTGTGTGAGCCTCCTCAATACATCACATTAGAAATTTGGTAAGGATGCAGTATATTGATTGATTTGTATTTTAAATTTGAACTTTATTTTCATCAAAGAAACCTGGAAAAAATGTATACCGGTTTCCACAGAAATATTTCCACAGAAGTAGAACAATTGTTTTTGACATTGATGATGATGATGATGATGATGATGATGATGATAATAATAATAATAATAATAATAATAATAATAATATAATAATAATAATAAATACATTTCTTGAGTCACCAAATCAGCATATTAAAATTATTTCTGAAGGATCATGTGACACTGAAGACTGGAGTAGTGGCTGCTGAAAATTCAGCTTTGCCATCACAGGAATAAATTGCATTTTAAAATATTGAATTAGTAAAAACACTAATATTGTAAAATATTACTACAATTTAAAATAACTTTTCTATTTTTTTCAGCCTTGGTGAGCACAAGAGACTTATTCTGATAATAAATAAAAGATATGAATATTAATGTTGATAAGGTCACTAACATTAGTTTGCTTCCCTTATCAGCCTAATTAGACAGTTTCTGATAACATATCAAAACATATCAGATAACATAAACGTAACATTAAAACTTGTATCTGCACAAAAGTACCAAAAAACAAGTTAACTTGAACTACACTGCTCAAAGAAATTAAGGGAACAGATCACACATTGGATCTCAAGTCTTTATTTATATACATTCTATAGTTTAAGAACAAAAAATTGTGACAACAGTCAATGGAAACGCACTGAGGGCTGAATTCAAAATCATACCAAAAATCAATGTAAAAAAAACTGAAGTTACAGGCTGATCCAATTTTCATGGTTCATCACAGCAACTCATAATGTAAGTCAGTAATGTTTATGGCCCCCATGTGCCTGTGTGCACTCATGACAACATCAGGGCATGCTCCTGATGAGATGACGGATTGTGTCCTGGGGGATCTCCTCCCAGACCTGGATCAGGGCATCAGTGAGCTCCTGGACAGTCTGTGGTGCTACTTGGCAGCTTTGGATGCTCCGATACATAATGTCCCAGAGGTTCTCAATTGGATTCAGGTCTGGGGAGCATGAGGACCAGTCAATGGCATCAATGCCTTCGTCATCTAAAAACTGCCTACACACTCTAGCCACATGAGGCCGGGCATTATCATGCACCAGGAGGAACCCAGGGCCCACTGCACCAGCGTAAGGTCTAACAGTGGCTCTGAGGATTTTATCCCGGTACCTAACAGCAGCAAGGGAACCATTGGCTAGCACGTGGAGGTCTGTGCGTGGAGGTCTGTCCCTCCAAGAATATTCCTCCCCAGACCATTACTGACCTGCTGCCAAACTGGTCATGCTGGATGATGTTGCACGCAGCATAACGTTCCCCACGCCATCTCCTGACTCTTTCACGTCTTTCACGTCTGTCACGTGCTCAGTGAGAACCTGCTTTCATCCGTGTAAAGAACAGGGCGCCAGTGGCAGACTTGAATTCTGGTGTTCTCTGGCAAATGCCAATTGAACTGCACGGTGCTGAGCTGTGAGCACAGGTCCCACTAGAGGACGTCGGGCCCTCATGCCACCCTCATGAAGTCGGTTTCTGACAGTTTGGTCAGAAACATGCACACCAGTAGCCTGCTGGAGGTCATTTTGTAGGGCTCTGGCAGTGCTCCTCCTGTTCCTCCTCGCACAAAGGAGCAGATACCGGTCCTGCTGCTGGGTTGTTGCCCTTCTACGTACCTGTCCAGCTCTCCTTATGTAACGGCCTGTCTCCCGGCATCTCCTCCATGCTCTTGAAACTGTGCTGGGAGACACACCAAACCTCCTTGCGACGGCACGTATGGATGTGCCATCCTGGAGGAGCAGGACTACCTGTGCAATCTGATTGCAGGTACTGTCTCATGCTATAGACAGTGACAAGAACCCTAACAAAATGCAAAACTAAAGACAAATCAGTCAGGAAGAATGAGAGAACAATTGTCTGTGGCCACCACCTGCAAAATCATTTCCTTTTTGCGGGATTGTCTTGCTGTTTCCTCTCTAGTGCACCACTTTCATTTGCACCAAAGCAGGTTAAACTGATTAAGTGTTCCCTTAATTTGTTTGAGCTAGCCAGAAAGTGTTACTACTGTTGTGGATGCACTATTCCCGTAACAATGTGCTGAAACATAGATTATAGTGTTCTCATTATAATGTTGTGTATATGGTAGATTAGCACTGCACAACTTCCTCCTCCAACTGTATTTTCATCTACTTTATCAAGTGATTTCAGACATCCCTGCGTGTTTTCGAAGCTATGACGAGAAACAATTTTAATTAAAACAAGCCTGTTGAAAAAAATGAGATCACACCTGCTGGATTATTATAATTTTTTTTTTTTTTTTTTTTTTAAACGAATCTTTTAAAAGGAATATGACTCTCAAATAACCAAATCATAGTCAATAATGGGGCATTACCATTTGAGCTGATGCTGAAGAAGAGTGAATGAACAGTAATCTAAAGTGCTTTGCTAGTGGGTTAATAAACTCAACCAAACACATCCTATATGTGACCCTGGACCACAAAACCAGTCATAAGTCGCACAGGTATATTTGTAGTGATAGCCAACAATACATCGTATGGGTCAAAATTTATAATTTTTCTTTTATGCCAAAAATCAGTAGGATATTAAGTAAAGATCATGTTCCATGAAGATATTTTGTAAATTTTCTACCGTAAATATCAAATTAATTTTTGTAAGTAATATGCGTTGCTAAGGACTCCCGTCTCGCTTTAAGAGCCAATAGTAACTGAAACCAAGTAGTTAGCACAATAATTCTTTTTGCATACAAAATCAGAGACTTTACACGTTCAGATCATGCTTCTGTTGCGTTATTTTCACCCTCTGAGTCTGCACAAATTGAGTTTACAACAAAAACAGCGCACATGCGATAACTGAAAACAAATGTAGATTTAATATGGCGTTTTTTGCTCATAACTTTGACAATTGCATAGATCATTGCACATCACCATTTACAGCAGATTCTTACGATTAAAAAAGCAACATAATCCATTGTGTCGATCACGAGACATTACTTACGGAATGATGTAACATATTTGGCTAAAAATATTCCTCTTGTCTTACCGGGATGCAATGTGTGATCCAATGTTCCCGGAACCATCCATGCTTGTTTTCCAACGTGGAATAACACAAAATAGGTATCATTTTAAAGCTTAGAAACTCATCTTTTAACCCATCTGACCATTTTGAACAACTCTGTGTGCTGGGCCCTATAAACCGGAGTGTACCGCCCGCCGGCGCCACCTAGCAACGAAAACATTAATCATATTTTTCAAAACTACTGCCTTGAATAGGTGTCAAAATAGGTGTCATTTGAAAGCTTAGAGTCTGAACTTTACAATTCATGTAGCCAATTCGATTAACTCCTAAGTAGTGCTGAGTGATTTGCTGATAAATATAAAAAAATGTTTTCATAATTTATCTAAAAAGAAATATATAGATTTCAAGTGGCATTTTTACTCATAACTTCATGAAACATCATTTAAAGCAGATTCTCGTGATTTTTAAAATTAGTCCAAAATCAACATAATCCCTTGCATCGATCACGAGATATTCCTCATGGAAGAACATTTAAAAATGCCCATTAGGGGGCAGTCAAGGGCTAAACAAAAAGGCTACCTTTGTTCCAAATGCTGTAACTTTTGATTACTTTATGCTATCACCACAAAATTTGATCCAGATGTAGCTCACATGTAGGAGCACTTCATCGAAAAATAATTTTCCTCCTATCTTATTGCCTTCCTGAATTATTGCATATCAAATAAGAAAGATGTAGAATTATAATAAATTAAATATATTTGTTTTTTATCAGCATGAGAATGTCCAATTGTAATGTAATTTATATTTTCTAAAATTTTATGTTCTTAAGTGTGTGTCACTCAAAAAAAAACAACTCTAAAAACTCCTTCAGGTCTTTAAAGGCGATTTTCTCAATATTTTGAATTTTTTTTTTTTTTGCCCCCCTCAGATTCCAGATTTTCAAATAGTTGTATCTCGACCAAATATTATCCTATCCTAACAAACCATACATCAATGGAAAGCTTAGTTAGCTTTCAGGTGATGTATGAATCTCAATTTTGAGATCCCTTATGACTGGTTTTGTGGTCCAGGGTCACATATGAGATTAATCTGATACATACAACATAAAAGTAATATTAAAACTTGCATATGCACAAAAGGACTCAAATGCGTACATGAACTTGACCATGCTTGTCCGTGCAGAGTGTAACTCTGTTGTGGATAAGCGCTTCTCATATTAACAATGCTGAAACACAGTCAACTAAAGTTAGGGACACACCAAACCGACGCCAAAGAACTAGCGCTGATGAAACCCGACTGTGTTGTTGCCTCGCGTCACCTCCGTCAGGGAAAAAAACTGCACCGAAACAACTACAGGCTACTGTCAACTAGCACGAGCGTTCTGCGCCTGCGTGTGAATGAGGTAACTGTCTATTTAAGCAGAGATATGCGTCTATATTCGTCATTTCAAAAAGGGAAAGTGAAACTAAGACTGCAGGTATTCAAACCATAAACAAATCAGCACTTGCTTACCGTTTTGAATATCAGTCATGCTGATCACGTTCTTTATTCCACTCTGCTCGTTATGAAAATATTCACGCAGTAGAATGCTCAGGTAAGATGACAAAATTAGAACAGCCTTCTGTCTGTGCCGTCATGACTTCTTTGGTTGCTTTCATCACTTTTGCTCTTGTTCTCGTGCACTGACTCGTTTGCTAAACTGAACAGCCAATCAGAGTTGTCTCTCTCACCGACGGCACGACGCCGATTCTACATGTTAAATCGGCCAAAAAAAGCTCAGACGGTGTCTGACTAGAGCCAACGGTGCGGAACACACTGAAAAAAATAAGTCGGCCGACGCTCAAAAACGGCCGACCGCCGCTTGGTGTGTCCCTGGTTTAAAGCACAAAGAATTCTATTACAATGGTGTTCTCATTATAATGTTATGCATATGGCAGATTGGTGCTGCACATCTTGCACATAACTGTATTTTCACGATCAAAGTGATTCCGAGGCATTTATTCTCGTCTGTTTTTCGTCATATTTGTGTTTCACAGTATGAATCTGCGAGAAGTGCTGAAGAAGTATGGTAAAGACGTGGGGCTACACATCAAGGCAGTGCGTTCCTACAGTCAGCAGCTCTTTCTGGCCCTCAAACTACTGAAACGCTGCAACATCCTCCATGCTGACATCAAACCAGACAACATACTGGTTAGCATCATCTATATGGCCCCTGCCTCGAGACTTCATTCAATCACTCACTCACTCACTCACTCACTCAACTCTCTGTCTGCAGGTGAATGAGTCAAAGACCATTCTTAAACTCTGTGATTTCGGCTCTGCATCCCATGTTGCCGACAATGAAATCACTCCCTACCTAGTCAGCAGATTTTATAGGGCACCTGAAATCGGTAAGTTGCTCTGTAATTGTGTGATTATAGTGCACACAATTACAGCAGAACTTGTGAACCAATTCTGTGTGGGCCTAGTAATTGGATCTAACTCTCTCTTCCTCCCTAGTCATTGGTAAACCATATGATTATGGCATTGATATGTGGTCAGTCGGCTGTACCCTGTATGAGCTGTACACAGGGAAGATCTTGTTCCCTGGCTCCTCCAACAACCACATGCTGAAACTGGCCATGGATGTGAAGGGCAAGATGCCAAACAAGGTACTGGATATTCACACTGATTCTTTTTCGTAACTAAAAAAAAAACAATTATCCTTATCCGAGATTATCCTACTGCTTATAAAACATTCACTACTAGCCTTAGCGATATAACCAGTTTAGATGGAAAGCATCTCAAACTGAGTAGCTGAAGACATTACTGTAGCTATACCCATTAACTCTTTCCCCGCCTTTGACAGATTTCCGGCAATCCATGTTTTCACTATTATATGCTAGGGAGCACTATTACGCATCTTTCTGAAAGAGTACAGAATCTCAAGTGATTGATGCACATATAAAATGACGCAATCATCAAACATGAACTCTTACAGGTCTGCACAGTTTTGGGGCCCTTTAGAAGTTTTGACATGCTCTGACATGTTTTTTTTCAGTTGCTTATAAACACATTAATGGCAAAAGTGTCATTACACTGTATTCAGCACAAACTGGGCTACCATAATATGTTAGCAACATGTATGTACATGCTTGTATTTTTGAGAGAGTAATGTTTATGCGTGGTTTTTGAAAAAACAAAAAATGTAAGTCACTGAATTAAGGCCACAAAACCACAATAGATGTGTCCACAAGACTTTTGACTAATGGGTGTTGTTGCCTAGAGTTTTTGCTTCAAACTGATGTGAGAATCATTGTGCCTACTCATTCACATAAAACAATATATTGATTTAAATTTTGTAAGACACTTTCTTTACAAAGGCCATATGCGAGGAGGCGTGAACGATCATGAATAATGCTGTGATTCACACCTGAGAGAACAAAAGAACGCATAATAAGCCGCATAATGAATGAGCTTTTGAGTCAGGTATGTGACTGAGAGGGAGCTGAGGAACAGGACAAAGGAAATATTTTTTTTGTAGTTTATTTAGAATATAGTCGTCAAAATAAAGTGAGAGCCAAAGGCACAATGTCCTATGTGGGCCAGTATCAGGTCACTATGATTCTCAAATCTGTGAGATAAAAGAAAGAAAAAAAAACTGATAATCTGTGAGGATACTGATAACAGGATCAACTATTGTATTAACCTTAATATAATGTCCACTCGTAACAGAAAACATGATTGCTGATATTGCACAGCATGTGAACAAAATTTTGTATAGGCCTATTATATACAGTACTGGTCAAACGATTGGACTCATTACTATTTTTAATGTTTTTGAAAGAAGTCTCATGGTCATCAATCCTGCATTTATTTGATCAAAACTGAATTTTCATCAGCCATTACTCCAGTCTCAGTGTCACATGATCCTTCAGAAATAATTCTTATATGCTGATTTATTATCAGTGTTGGAAACTGCTGTGCTGCTTAATATTTTTTATAACCTGTGATACTTTTTTCAGGATTCTTGGATGAATAAATGAAGTAATGGCTGATGAAAATTCAGCTTTGCATCACAGAAATAAATGATATTTTACAGTATATTAAAATAGAAAACCATTATTTTAAATGGATTTTTTTCTGACAAAATACGTTTTAATGGCTACAAGTAGCCTATTGAACACAAAACATTTGACTGGTACTATATTTATAGCATCTGAGCAGAAATTTGCAAACAAAAGCTTTATTGATGTGACACTAGGCTATTTTACAATAAACACTTCATAATCTTCATAATAAACAGGCCAAAGAAATCTTGTCTAAACAGTCTTACGTCTATGACATTTTATGTTGCAGCAGGATTCACATTTAAACGGTCTTTTGCGGTTTAATATTCACAGACACTAACAGAATAAACTTACCTCACAATCCTCGGCTGGATCAGTTACTCTTAGTTACTTGAGGTAAATTATTCCTCACCGCGTCTCAAAACGATGTAAAGTACATGCACTAATCTTGATGTGTTTATTTGAGTTGATGTGGGCGTTGACTCTGTTCGCATGGATTGCGTCAGTATTTGACTTTCAAAAGAACGCGCGCTCCGTGGGCGTGGCCTCGGCCGCATTAACACTAATGAAGAGGCTCGCGAACGACTGACATCTCTCTCTTTTCAAACAGATTACATAAACACAGAATATTTGTTTTCGATTTGATTTACATTATTTAAAACCTGAAATTTCAACGTTTCTTTAGACATATGTCTCATGTTTGTGTGACAAGTATTCACTAAGTTACAGTTCAATTTCTAAAGAGTACCAGAAAAGACTTCATTGAGATAGAGGCTGCAGATCGTGCATGTTTGTTTTATTTTGCAAAAAGCACAACATTTTGTTTTTATTGTGAGTATACACAACTAAAAGTAGAAATTTAACAGATTATAATGGTGTATAACACTTGCCTGTATGACCAAAATCGACAGTATTTTGAGTCTCTTTCGCACTGATAAGAAAAACGAGGTGGAGGCGTAGGTACCTTTGCCGACTTCAGAGAGTTAAACAGCATATAAATCAAAACTTCTAATGTTACTAAATAAAATGTTGACCCAGGAAGCGGTATAGGGGTGTGTTGATGGAAGCGAATTACTCCATGTTTTGATCATTGTTCTGAATCCAATCCAAACGTAGTCATTGACAATATCGATTTTTTTTATTTTATTTTTTTTATCTTTTTGTTTTTGAAATGTTGCTTTTTTTTATGAAACTTACCCACAATCAAGTGTTGATTAAAAAAAAAAAAAAAGAATGCATAAAGCTAGATTTAAATGTTTTCTTTGTTTTTACAGCAGAGGCTCTGTTCGTTCTATATTCATACAGAATAGATAATGCTTTGCAATGAGCTCTGTTAGAGAGCTACAATATGGCAATTTATCTGTTCAATAAAATACCGGTAACACTTTACAACAAGGTTTCATTAGTAACTACATTAGTTAACATTAATAATTAACTGCACTCCTACAGCATGTATTAATCTTTGTTAATGTCAATTTCAACATTTACTAATACATTATTAAAATCAAAAGCTGTGTTTGTAAACATTAGTTGCACTGTGAACTAACATGAACAATGAACAACTGGATTTTTAACTAACGTTAACAAAGATTAACAAATACAGTAACAAATGTATTGCTCATGGTTAGTTAATATTTTAACTAATGTTAACAAATGAAACCTTATTGTAAAGTGTTACCAAAATACCTTATTCACCTGTTGAGTAAAAAAAAACACCATCTCAAAAACACTTTTGCAACATTTCAAATCCTTCAGTTCTCACCATCTCCGAAAAGCCAAGCCAATGTTGTTTCTCGTTTTATTATGAGCTCTGTCACTTTCTGTCACCTTAACTCTCCTCTGTTTGGCTTTTTTTTTTATTTTTATATTTTTAAAACCTTTCTCGCTCGTTGTGACAACTAACCTATGCCCCACACCATATGTGTCAAAGTAGCCGGAGCAACTTTTCTTTATTTACGGATATGACGAGACACGCACGGGCGAGTGACGTATATACAGAATTTCCCACGAAAACCATCCTGTCAGGTCTAAAATATAAACACTTATAAAAGGCTTACCATAATGACTCAAGGTAAGACATTAACACATTTTGGAAGAAGGATTGATGTATTGACTCGTTATTTAAATAAATAAATTAAAATCATTTTGAACAAAAAAAAGTTACATTTGAGTAAACGTAAATTTTATTTAAAAGGTACACTCTTTTATTATGGTATTTAAGTCTCTACTTGCATGGTGTTTTATGTTTCATTTTTGTGTAGATGATCCGGAAAGGCCTGTTTAAAGACCAACATTTTGACCAGAACTTGAACTTCCTGTACATAGAGGTTGACAAAGTGACTGAAAGGGTATGTTCTCAGATCTCACATATATTGATTTTTCTAATTTAATTTACACAACTATGATATCATCACACATGCTTCCTGTTTCACACCCTTCTCTTTCTCTTGCACTTTATTTTAATCTTTCAGGAGAAGGTAACTGTGATGAGCACTATTAACCCCACTAAAGACCTGCTTGCGGACATGATTGGAGGTCAGAGGTTACCTGAGGATCAAAGGAAGAAGGTCATGCAGCTGAAGGATCTGTTGGATGGGACTCTGATGCTGGACCCTGCTAAACGCATCAGCATCAACCAGGCCCTGCAGCACCCTTTCATTCAGGAGAAGATATGACACTTTCACCTCTGACCTTTGACCGTCTATTGTTCCACGGCCTAGCCAACAAACTCCAACTCAGAATGTTCGGAATCATCACAAGACTTTCAATTTTCTATTTTTATTCATGTTTTTCTAGTGATTTTTCTTTTTTCCCAGTCATTTGATTTGAATCTCTCAGAATGATCTTGTTTTTATTGTACATATGCACACATTATCATTCACTGAGAGGAAGAGGCATGTTTAGTGGATATCGGACTTTGTCTTATTTAACTTCAAAAGTGGCCGAACTGTGCAGAGCGCAGCGTTTAAAAGGTTAGTTGAGTTGTTCAGAAGTAATTTGAAGGTGAGAAATGGCTAGGCAAGCACATCAGAGGGGCATTTAAAGACATTGTTTTTGGCATTAGCAGATTATAATCCAAATGTGCCCCTTTTGTTGACCAGTTAAATCAGTGGCTTCAGTTTAGATTCCTTTTATCTAATCAGAGTGCACCATTGACTTCAACTGCTGATTCACCAGGTGGTCAGAACTTTTGCTGGTTAGTAACTTCATACAGTCTCCTTCCTGTCGAAAACAATGTGCAATAGTTCATGTACAGTTGTTTAAAATATTGGTTTTGGTGTAGTACATTTACCTCAAAGTAGTACTGTAGATCACTATAAATTTTCTCATTTTATCGACTTTACAAGCCTGTCCTATTAAGAGATTGATTTTAGGAATAATTTAATTTACAAGAACTTTTGAATTAAATCTTAGTAAGTGAATAAGTTGTCACTTTTAGACAGTCAGCTAAATGGCCAATTTACCTCAATTCACTTTTTCCAAAAAGTCCAAAGGTCTTGTTTTAATTTGAAAGATCTACTTTTTGGTTCATTCGTTTCTAATGGTGTCCATCAGCAAACTGTTATTACTAGTTATCTCTGAGGTTTGAATATTTCTGTCCTACTTCGGCATACCAGTACTTATACACCTGTTAGAGATTAAAATGTTTTGGGTTATCTGATATGAAGTGCCTCCCTTTTGTGATCGAATGGAACCATTATAGAAAGCCTCTCACAGACGGGTCCTGACAAACCGATGATCGTTTTTCACAATGTAAATACTTCACAGTTTTTGCTATGTAAAACGTGTTTTTTTTTTTTTTTTTTTTTCTATTTGGGAAATGAAAAATGTTTTTTTTTCTTTTTTTTTTTTTTTCTTTTTTTTTCTTTTCTTTGGGACATAATAAACTCGAAAGATAGGATTGTGAAGGAAAATGACACCTTGAGTGTTATTTTAGTAATAAATGGTTTCAATTTTCTGATGTATTAAGATGTTGTTTTAACTATTGTCAACTGCTTATGTCATCTTTGGCCTCTTGAGAGTGCTGTGGTATCAGAGACATGCTGAGGTATTTTCTATTTTGATTCCCTATTGCAGTCATTTGGATTTTGAGGTGGAAACCTGCAAAAATTTCTGCCTCCTACCCTCAAACTTCCTGATCTAACAACTCACCCACAAGGTTTAGCTGACATTTATGAAACTTGAAGTAGTTGGTTTCACTACCTCAGTCCCATCAGTTCAAATCCCATCCCTCTGTTCATTCTGAAGCAGCTTATTAGATAATCAGTTACATTATAATGTGGGCATGTGTTTTCTTCATACATATGAAGATACATGAAGTATTATCACACATCAAATTTGATAGTTATTTGTTCCCTTCATGGATAAGAGACAGTCGCCAGAGTAGCCCAACGGCATTTACGAGCAAAACAATAGACCAGACACTTCAATGATAATTCCTCATCCAATTATTTATTTTTATTAAAACTGCTGCACATATGATGGCATATTGTTTTGTTGGGAGGCTAAATCATTGTAGTTAAACTTCAGACATCCATTTAGCAAACCACATATGACCACCTTGTAACTTGTAACCCTCTGGCTGGCAATAACTGAAGATTAGGGAACAATTGACCACATGTTTAGAAAATTGAAGCGTGTTTGTGAGAATGTTAATGGCTGTTGTTCTTGTCATTTGTGTGTATAATTGAGTAGATTTTTATCGCATGTTTGAACAGTTTTTCCTGCGTCCATCATATAGCACATACTTACAAACTATGCTGAAAGTATTTTTTAGTACAACTGAACTTTAAGTAACATTGTTAGCCAGCGTTTTTCTTACCGAGCATGGTAGAAATGCAGAGAGGAACCCCAGACAATGACATTTAAGTGCTTTATTGGAAGTTATGCCTTTGCCTGGCAGATTTGTCAGTATTCATAAATTACCCTTTTTAAGGGGTGTCCACGATTGGCTCTGCAGCAGGAGTTGGACACATAAACTCAACAGAGATGAGATGTTAGAATTCACAGTGAAAGAACAGTCTCGCAGAAGACTAAGAGAAGACAAATTGTGTCATACTAATCTGAAGATATGGAAAAAAATGTATCAAAATAGATTTTAAAATCTTAAGCTTATATTAAACATTTTACGGAAGCTGCAAGGAAAATGGGAAGATATTTCTGTTCATTTGACGTGAAATTGAATAGGCTACACGTTATTACAAAATGTACACTTCCAAATAAACCATATATATATATATATATATATATATATAATTATGTAGGTTTTGAAATGACAAAGACAGCTGTATAATTAAGCATGTGTGCTTCTCGAAACAGTAACAGAACAGTAGAGTTTCATTTTTGATTGAATCATATGAATTAGTTGAGTGAATTAATGACTCACTGGAAGAGAGTGGCTAAGTCGAAATCTCATACTTTTCATGAATGAATGATATCTGGACTCACTCATAAAGGCAGTAGTCACTTGTTTTGTTTCTGAAAGAATCTGTGTTTCTGATGGAAACGGTTGAAGGAATGACTCAGTAACTTATTCATAAAGACAGTCGCTTGTTGCCACCTACTGGCCTATGGATGTAACCTGCATACACTTTCAAGAGAACAACATAGATTCCTGTCTTGCATACTCCAGTGTTTAATACAAAATTTCTCCCAGTTTCTCTGGGCTCTGATTTAGTCATCTGTGTTGTTGGCAGTTCTCTGTTCTTATTTGCAGTTGGCAGGTTATATACATCAGTTTGTGTGTTTTTATCATTATGTTTCCATTAGTGTACTGCCCAGTCTCCCATGATACTCAGTAAATCATGAAATATACAGCATCTGTTCCTCATGACTTCCTGTCTCCTGCCGCAATGCTGACTCAAGTCTGCTGGCACTTACTGTCAATATGAACATTAATGTGACCACAATGATGGCCAGTTGATCATAAAACACTTTATGTTAAGAAAGAGCTCTAAACAAATTCTAAACAAAGATAATACTATTACAGTTTTTATCAATCGATTTGACACATTTCTTCAAATTAATGTAGTTGCTCTCAAAACAATTAACACAGCAAACTAAACACTCAAGTTAGCGAAACAGTTCAGTTTTCACTGCAGCACTGCAGTTTATTCTAGTAATGCATTTATCAAAAATCATCATCATCATCATCACCTTTATTTATATAGCGCTTTTTACAATGCCAATTGTTTCAAAGCAGCTTCACAGTGGTAACAGGAAAATAATGCAGCAGAATTTGATTCAACTGTACAGCCGCTCTGGTGAAAACGGTGACGTCATCCAGCACATTTCAATTATCATATAGTGTCAATGTGTGCAGATCAGTAATATAGTTGAAATTTAAGTGTCCCCAACTGAGCAAGCCAAAAGCCAAAGGCGACGGTGGCAAGGAACCAAAACTCCTTCAGGGCCAGAATGGAGAAAAAAACCTTGGGAGAAACCAGGCTCAGTCGGGGTGCCAGTTCTCCTCTGGCCGACGAACAAATAATGTATGTTCTGGCAACATTACAGGTCAGAAGTAATATTAGATCAATAGATATTCGTAGGATTATTCAAAAGATTGGAGTCATTAATTAATTAATTAATTAATGAGGATGTCGTGTCGATGCAGCATTTACAGGGGGGAGTTTAATTGACACCGTCTCTGCAGACACTTCAGGGATGCGTTGGTCATGTCCAGGCGCAGGTCCACCATCTGGTCCGGATACGGCCCGGATCCGGCCGACTGCAGTAAACCTCGGGATAAACAGAGAGGCTAACATTAGCGTAGATGCCATTCTTCTTATGATGTAACGAGTACATCAGGTGTTATGGGAAGTGTTCCCGGTTCCGGCTGACCTAGTTAATGCAGCCTAAAACAGTCATTTAACTGATTTGAATAATATAAATTAAAAATGTTTTATGTGTATGCCATAGTAAAGAGATGTGTTTTTAGTCTAGATTTAAACTGACAGAGTGTGTCTGCTTCCCGAACAATGCTAGGAAGACTGTTCCAGAGTTTAGGTGCTAAATAGGAAAAGGATCGACCACCTGCAGTTGATTTTGATATTCTAGGTATTATCAACTGCCAGAATTTTGAGACCGCAATAGACGTGATGGAGTATAATGTGTTAAGAGCTCGCTCAAGTACTGGGGAGCTAAACCATTTAGTGCTTTGTAAGTAATTAGCAAGATTTTAAAATGTATACGATGTTTAATAGGGAGCCAATGCAGTGTTGCCAGAACCGGGCTAATATGGTCATACTTCCTGGTTCTAGTAAGAACTCTAGCTGCTGCGTTTTGGACCAGCTGCAGTTTATTTATTAAGCGAGCAGGGCAACCACCCAGTAGAGCATTACAATAATCTAGCCTTGAGATCATGAACGCATGAACTAACTGTTCAGCATTTTGCATTGAAAGCATGTGCCGTAATTTAGATATATTTTTAAGATGGTAGAATGCAGTTTTACAGATGCTAGAAACGCTTTCAAATGAGAGATTGGTATCAAAGAGCACACCCAGGTTCCTAACTGACGACGAGGACTTGACAGAGCAGCCATCGAGTGTTAGACAGTATTCTAGGTTACTACTTGTGGAGTTTTTTTGTCCAATGATTAATAATTCAGTTTTTTCTGAATTAAGTTGCAGGAAATTACTAGTCATCCAATTTTTTATATCAGCTATGCATTCCGTTAATCTTGTGAATTGGTAAGTTTCGTCAGGGCGTGAAGAAATATAGAGCTGAGTATTGTCAGCATAACAATGAAAACTAACGCCATTCTTCCTAATAATATCTCCCAGTGGTAGCATGTACAGGGTGAAAAGCAACGGTCCTAGCACTGAGCCCTGCGGTACTCCATACTGAACTTGTGATCGGTGTGACATCTCTTCATTTACTGCTACAAACTGATAACGGTCAGATAAGTATGATTTAAACCATGCCAATGAAATTCCACTAATGCCAACATAATTTTCGAGTCTATTCAAAAGAATGTTGTGGTCGATAGTATCGAATGCAGCGCTAAGATCGAGTAACACTAATAGAGATATACAACCACGATCGGATGATAAGAGTAAATCATTTGTAACTCTGATGAGAGCAGTCTCAGTACTATGATACGGTCTAAATCCTGACTGGAAATCCTCACAGATAGCATTTCTTTCTAAAAAGGAGCATAATTGTGAGGACACTGCCTTTTCTAGTATTTTTGACAGAAAGGGTAGATTTGAGATTGGCCTGGAATTGGCTAATTCTGTAGGATCAAGTTGCGGTTTTTTTAATAAGTGGTTTAATAATAGCCAACTTAAAAGTTTTCGGTACATATCCTAATGTCAAGGATGAATTAATGATATTAAGATGAGGATCTATGACCTCTGGAAGCATCTCTTTTAGTAGTTTAGTCGGTATAGGGTCGAGCATACATGTTGTTGATTTTGATGATTTAACGAGTTTAGCCAATTCTTCTTCTCCTATAGCAGTGAATGAGTGGAATTTTTCCTCAGTGACACTACAATGCACTGTCTGATGTGATACTGTAGTAGATGGCTGCATGGTTATAATTTTTTTCCTAATATTATCAATCTTACAAGTAAAGATGTTCATAAAGTCATTACTGCTGTGCTGTTTACAAACATCAGAAGTTGAAGCTTTATCTTTGGTTAATTTAGCCACTGTATCGAATAAATACCTAGGGTTGTGTTTGTTTTCTTCTAAGAGAGTCGAGAAATAAGCAGAACTAGCAGTTTTTATGGCCTTTCTGTATGCAATCATGCTCTCTTTCCACGAAATGTGAAAAACTTCAAGTTTTGTTTTCTTCCAGCTGCGCTCCATTTTTCTGGCTGCAGTTTTAAGGGCCCGGGTGTGCTCGTTGTACCACGGCGTTGGACTATTTTCTTTAATCTTCTTTAAGCGCTGGGGAGCAACTGTGTCTAAAGTGCTGGAAAAGAGAGAGTCAATAGTTTCTGTTGCAACATCGAGTTCCTCTAGGCTATCTAGGATGCTGAGGAGATGAAGCTGATGAGGAAGATTATTTACAAAGCAATCTTTAGTCGCAGCCGTGATAGTCCTGCCATATTTGAAGCGAGGGGACGGCTTTGCAGCCTTAGCTAAATTAAGTATACATGATACTAGGTAATGATCTGAGATGTCATCACTCTGCTGCAGAATTTCAACGGTATCAACATTTATTCCATGTGACAATATTAGGTCTAAAGTATGATTACGGCGATGAGTGGGTCCTGACACGTGTTGACTTACTCCAATAGAGTTTAGAATGTCTCTAAATGCCAATCCCAATGCGTCTTTTTCATTGACTACATGGATATTAAAATCACCAACAATTAGGAATTTATCTGCAGCCAGTACTAACTCTGATAGAAAATCAGCAAATTCTCTGGTAAAGTCTGTATGGTGCCCTGGTGGCCTGTATACAGTAGCCAACACAAATGTCAAACGGGATTTATCAATTTCACTACATAGCGTTACATAAAGCACCAAAACTTCAAAGGAATTATATTTGAAACTAGACTTCTGAGTAATACCGAAGATATTATTATAAATTACAGCAACACCTCCCCCATTACCTTTCAGACGCGGCTCATGTTTATAACAATAATCTTGGGGGGGTGGACTCATTTAAAGTAACGTAATCGTCAGGTTTTAGCCAGGTTTCTGTCAAACACAGCACATCTAGGTTATAATCTGTAATCATATCATTAACAATAAGCGCTTTTGAGGAAAGGGATCGAATATTCAGCAGCCCGAGCTTTATCATTTGATCATCTGTATTATATCTGTTGTTTATTTGTTGGACATCAATAAAATTTTTACCGTTGAATGGTTTTGATGGTTTTTTGTATTTACTAATTCATGGAACAGACACAGTCTCTATGTGATAATATCTAGGTGAAATAGTCTCTATGTGCTGGGATTTATCTGACTTCTGTGGCGTGAGACAGCTAGCAGGCGGTCGGGTAAGCCAGTCCTTCTGCTTCCTGACCTGGGCCCCAGTTAGTCAAGGTTTAGCTCTAAGACCATGTGCCAAATTACTAGAGAGAAGAGCGGCACCATCCCAGGAAGGATGGATGCCATCTTTTTTCAACAGGTCAGGTCTGCCCCAAAAGCTTTTCCAATTGTCTATGAACCCTATGTTATTTTGCGGACGGCACTTAGACAACCAGCCATTGAGTGATGATAGTCTGCTAAGTATCTCATCACTCCTTTTAACGGGGAGGGGACCAGAACAAAAAACTTTACATGACATCGTACTTGCAAGTTCACACACCTCTTTAATGTTAATTTTGGTGATCTCCGACTGGCGAAGTCGAACATCATTAGTGCCGACGTGAATAATAATCTTAGAGAATTTACGATTAGCATTAGTCAGCACTTTTAAATTTGCTTTGATGTCAGGCGCTCTGGCTCCCAGTAAACATGTGACTATGGTGGCTGGTGTCTCTATTTTCACGTTCCGTGTAATAGAATCGCCAATAACTAGGGCACTTTCAACAGTACCCTAGTGCCCTATTTTAAAAATAAATACATCAAAACTACAAGTGTGCTCTCTGTTGATTAGATAACAAATTCAGCTGTAGATACACAAATACATGAATGAAAATACATGTTTTTCGTGTTCTTTAATCGTGTTCTTCAAAGTTCTTTAATGATGAGTTTAGTTGTATAACGATGAGTTTTCACTCCAAAAATAAATAAATAAATAAATGTACTGCAACCATTGAATCAATGAACTTTATATATCTTGCCTCTCATTTACATCTGGTCAAAGAATTTCATCAACATCACAGAATATATTTCCACGAGTCGTTCATTATGGGGGGAAAAAGCAGTGAATGCTGGATCCATCCTTGTGCCTCAACTTCTCCACAGGCCTCTTCCATCGCTTGAAGAAGACTTGCTTGGTTGTAAGGATTGCGATCATATACTTTCCATCTCCAAGAGGAGAATATGCTGGAAGGAACACCGTCCTGAAATTTAAGTGATGCTCAAACCACTCTTGCACCAGTGCTGAATGGTAAAATTGGAAATTGTCCCAAACAACTATACAAATTTGCTCAATTTGCTCCTGATTACCCTGCGGAGAGTGGATTTCATTGAGGGAGTTAAAAAATTTAGGAGCCTTTCTGTGTTGTGCGACCCCAAGACAACGTTGTGTGCCACAAGACCAGTGGATTGCAGCACTTGTTGTCCAGGGACATTGACTGTGGCACGATGTTTATATTGGGCTGAACTCTCTGTCCAGCTTCTCTCAAGGAAAGACCATCATTTATGATATGGTGAATTTGGGTGGCTCTGATTTCATTTGAAACCCGTCTGTACCCTATCCTTCTACCTCTTCTCCCTCCTGTTACATTTTGCTCTCCCCTTCCCCTCTGTTCATGTCTTCTTATATTTTCTTCTCTTGCTTTTTCCACTAATGCCATTGCCTTCCACTCTACCATTTCTTCTCCCTCTACTCCTCTTCCTACATCCTCAGCTCTTCTTGCTTCCCCTACATCCTCAGCTCTTCTTGCTCCATCTCCTCTTCCTATACCATCTATTCCTTTCCCCTCATCTCCCCAGTTCCTCTCCCTCTCAATATTACCCTTCCTCTATCCTCTCCAAAACCTCTCACTCTTACACCTCTTCCTTTTCCATTCTTCTTTTTTATTCTTTTCCCCTTTTATAGTTTTTGTAATTGGGATAGCTGTGTAAACAATTAAGGAAATGTGCAGTTCCTGTGTTGTGTGTATTGCTAACTCTAATTGAGTTAATTTAGGCTAATTGAGAACCTTCCAAGTGCAACTGAGAATTTAACAAATAACAGAGTTTTGTTTGTTGTGCTTGGAAAAATGGTGCACAAATGATTGTGATTTTGTAAAACCGATAAAAAGAGCTGCAATTGTTTTTTCCTGATTCCAATTTTGGTTGGCTGTGTGAACTGTTGTGAACACATTTGAGAATATTTTACACAATGTTTTGAGAATGTTATGCATATGATTTGTAATATGAAATGAATGAAAACTTACAATCTGTTTAGAACTATTACAAAGTGTATTACAAAGTTCAGATCACTGTGTTAATTGTTTTGAGAGCAGTGATCTGAGTTTGGAGTAGTGTGTCAAATCGACTGAGAAAAACTAGTAAGAACAAAAACATTTATAATATTTCAATGTTCAATCATGTTCAAATACAATTTCAAAGTTGCCTGAAAGTTATACTTTAGCTAATTATGATAGTTAAAATCTTGTCAAAATTGTCAAATAATAATAAATATAACAACCGTCTGGTGCAGGGGTTTTCAAACTGGGGTCGGGGGACCCCCAGTGGTCCTCCAGAAGGTTCTAAGGGGTCCCCAGAAAATTTCAGAGAATAAAAAGACAAAGCAAAAATGGATAAAGTCTATCAAACATTCTAACTGTTTAATTTCTAAATGTTTATACATACTTTACAGAATTGTATATGTTTGCTTTGTATCTTTCTATTGACTTTTTCTCACTATATTCCACTTTATCTTGCTCACTGGGGTTGTAAGGCAGTATTCTTAATGCAGTACATAAGCTGCTTGCATACATTTATTGTGAAAGTTGCTTATACAAATAATTTTTAATTGAAAATGCTCTTCTTCAGGTTTATACATCCAACATTAAGTATAGCCAATTTAAGTTTGGAAAAATATGTTGTATTTATTATGTCACACTTACTATTTATCTACAGTTTAAATGTTTTTTCATACATGAAAATATATAGATGGATTTTAGGAAGGGGGTCCCTCATAAAAGGTTCATCATATTTGGGGGTCCTTGGCATCATAAAGTTTGAAAACCCCTGGTCTGGTGTACACAACATGAATTGTTTTGAATTTTTTTGAATCAGAAAGACTGCCTATTTGTTACATGCAATACTTTTTCAAACTTCACATTACTGTATAATTATTTAAACTGTATAAAACTTGTGGTTTTAAATAAGAAGTGAAACCGAGAAGAATATTGTGTGTTTTGAGTGAGTTATTGAGAACAAAACGAAGAACAGACAAGATTCTCTTAGCCTGAGAGGAAAATTATGTCAGTGATTCACGAGCGCATGAGAAATGTCACATGAAAGTCACAAAAACTCCTGATGAAAAAAAAACTGATGACAACTGTCAGCAAAATCCTAGACAGCTGGGGCTGAAATTCTGTCCCATTATCGAGTTCCAGCTGACTGAATATTTAAATATTTGATATAAAGGTACAGACACATGAATTGTAACAATCACTTTCAAATTAATGCAACTCAGAGCTTACTGAGTAATGAGTTAAACTGTTTAAAGGAAAGCAACAATCTCTGCTCTTTATGAAGCAATGATTCAATAAAACTTTCTGAATTACTTTGCGAACACATGGCAACAGGATGCACTATGGGAAGAAGGCAAGCCGGCGGAGGCAGTGTGATGCTTTGGGCAATGTTCTGCTGGGAAACCTTGGGTCCTGCCATCCATGTGGATGTTACTTTGACACATACCACCTAACTAAGCATTGTTGCAGACCATGTACACCCTTTCACGGAAACGGTATTCCCTGGTGGCTGTGGCCTCTTTCAGCAGGATAATGCGCCCTGCCACAAAGCAAAAATAGTTCAAGAATGGTTTGAGGAGCACAACAACGAGTTTGAGGTGTTGATTTGACCTCCAAATTCCCCAGATCTCAAACAAGTCCGATCCATGGAGGCCCCACCTCGCAACTTACAGGACTTAAAGGATCTTCTGCTAACATCTTGGTGCCAGATACCACAGCACACCTTCAGTGGTCTAGTGGAGTCCATGCCTCAACGGGTCAGGGCTGTTTTGGCAGCAAAAGGGGGACCAACACAATATTAGGTCATAATGTTATGCCTGATTGATGTAGTAGCTCACGGCTCATGGCTCTAAGGACTGTTAATAAAATTAAAACAATTCATGCTATTTTATAAATAAAATAACTAGTAGATGTATTAGAAATACATAGCCAAGAATGTTTTTTTCTCTCTAATGAAATTATATTTTTTTCATTGCAAAAACACAGAGAACGTTTCTCTGTTTATACCAGGACAATTACTATATTTGCTTTTAAATCAGCAGTGAATAACCAGGGAACCATGAAAACAAATTAATTGTTACAAAAATCACACATTTACAAAAACACATTTAAGCCTGCAAGAGTTTCAGTCTTTTCAGGATTCTGACACCAATCCCAGAATTCACAGTTAATTTTAACAGAAGAGTTGTATTTTTTTTCTCATTTAAGTTTTAGAGACGAAGAAATTTATAATAATGAAAAAATATGTTTAACCCTCTGGTGGTCCTCATTTGGGAGTCACACTTTCGCAGTCAAAAGTGGGTTCGCAGGTTCTCGCAGTCAAAAGTGACCGAGCACCTAAAATGTAACTTTTTTCCCCAGTAGAATCAATGTAATATACTTTTGTTTTATAATATTTTGTATTTTGAGAGAATTTTATGGTACTAATTAATATTTATGCAATAATTATGATAATTTGCCCCCATTAAAAATATTAATAAAAACCCTGATATATTTTTGTATTATTTTTCAATTAAGGCAGTATTTCATGTTAAAATATAGATAAGTCCTTTAACATTTTTGAAGGCATATTAGTGCCATATGGTGGGAGTAAAAAAATAAAAACATATGTAATGCACTGGTGTAACCACTAGATGCCTGTATAGATCTATATAAAACTTGTAAATTCTCTAGTTGTTTTTAGACATAATTACTTAATTTTATTAGGTTGTGGATTTGGATATATATTTAGACATTCCCCAAAGACTACGTCAAGGTTTCGAATTTTTTTGTTTGAAAATGTTGATTTGAAGTGTCAGTTTTTGCATTAATTTTAATACAGTCAAACCTGACCACAGAGAAATACATTTTGTACATTTGTACAAAACGTAATATTTTTCAGTCAAACGTGACCAAAGAGCACAAGAGGTTTAAAATGTAATTAACCATTTTGCCAGTTGTGTGTTGTAGGTGTGTTGGTGTGTTAAGAGTTTAGGAAAACTGTTAAAAGTATTGAAATTGTCAAAATTGTCATAGTGATCATTAAAAACTGTAATATCCTGTGGTTTATGACATGGTGTATGATAGTAGCTCTTATTTCATCAGTTACCCTAATTCTGGCCCTTCTTTGAGCGCCACCATGCAATCTAACTCCTCAATCTCTACCTTGTCCTTGTCCAGGCATTCCTCTCCCTTGCCCTTGTCCCACTCCTCTCCCTTGTCCTGGTACTCATCTTCCTCTCCCACATGCAGGCATTTTTCTTTCTTTGTGTTGCTCTATATTGTTCCTTTTTCACACAAGATCACTCTTTTACTGTATACCATATGGCCATGTGATTGAAAGAACATCAACACCTGAACAATTCCTAGATGGGAATCAGTTGTGATTTATATATTTGCATAACTTCAATCAGCTGTTTCTCAGTAACAATGGAATAAAATACAGGGGATATATTTGTTTCAATTCACAATATAAACAGCTGTTTACCTTGACTTTAGCCTATAAGGTTAGGTTTAGAACATGGTGTTATCTGTTCTGACATACAGTGTTAAAGCACTGGTAAATTTGGCAGTAAAAATGCATTGTTTTGGTCTTGGTTGAGCTTGTGTGTAAAAGAAGTTCAAGCATTTTAAATTTGTTATAACTGTATGCATTTTGTGTCAAAGCAACAATAAATGTGTTAATTGTATAGCCTACACAGACAGATGTTGTGCTAACTGTGTTAAGAGTTTAGGAAATTTGTTAAAAGTATTGAAAAAATTGTCATAGCGATTGTAAAAAACTGTAAATGATCCTGATATTCTGATTGGTGTGTCATCAGTTTTGCTACTTCATGTTTACACATGGATAAATGTGTGCTATTTGAGTTCACAGTGTGACACTTGAGGTAATTATATTATGTGTTTGTGTTTTCTGAATGAGAACATTAAACCTGTGCAAAACGAGGGCATTTTTGTGTAGAGTTTTGCAGAAAACATTGAGAAAATTGGAACATGTGTGAAAACAGGTGGAATGTGTTAAACGTTTTGAGAAATGTGTCTTTGTTTCTAGAAGTGAATGAATGGTTTGGGAAATTGGGCCAACTGAATCAGTCATTGTAGCGCTCTGGTGGCTGTAGAAACCTCACGACGAAGAAGATGGTGCAAGATACACAGTCTTTAATATAATAACAAAACTCACAAGAAGGATCACGTTCACATAAACAATAACCGACAAAGGACTGAACAAAACAGGGATAGTAAACATAGTAAATAACACCTACTAAATGAGGGAACTAAACAGGAACAGCTGGATGAAGATTAACTAATCAGAAACCATAGAAACAAACAAGAACTAATATAGACATGACAAAAACTGAACTAAACTGAACCTAACCATGACAGTTATAGTGTGTTAGCAATCGAGAAAAACTGTAATCACAACATACTGTAGTAAGGTGAATAAATTGTATACTGTATGCACTGCAAGCATAGTATTGTACTGAATATTGTATAGTAGGCCTATTGAATGTCTGTGTATTCAGCACTTGCATACTGTGAAAATACAGTAGTCCAACTGCAAAAGCCAAAAAGGTTAACAAAAAACTCTAAATGAAAAGCATGTTACAGTACACTTTTAGTTTAAGTTTTTAGTTTAACTTTTGCCTGCCTGTGTTTAGCGTTTTGAAAGCGTTAGACAAGTGCGTTACAGTGCGATACGTGTTTTAGTGAGTGAGAATGTGTTTAGAGTTTTGCAAAAAGAGTGCATGGGATTTGCAAATGGTGTCTTAACTATGTGAACTTGTTTAACGTTTTACAGAAAGAGTGATTTATTTGACAAACTGGTTTAGACTATTGAGAATTTGGTTCAGAGAATGGGATTTAGTGCAATTCAGAAAAACTGTAATAGCGAGAATTGAACCCTAAAATAAAGTGTTACCAAGAAATTTCATATTTTCTCATTATTTGGATATTAAGTTATGAATCCCATATATTCAATGTAGTCTCAGACTTTGGGGCTTTTGGATTGTTCTATAAAGCAACTTATAAGTCAGACAGTGTGGGTGATCAAAATGAACCAAGTTTGTAAACTGTGCCACAGTTCCCGCTCTGCTTTTTTGTTTCTTTATGTTAAGAAAGACTAGATGTCTTTTTTGTGCTTAGGCTAAGATCTTAGGTTAAGATTCTAAGAAATAAATTATCCATAAGCCTTTGATAAGGTTGTTATTCGCAACACCCTCCATCTTATAATCACTTAAAAAGGGATACAAATCTCCATGTGCATCTTTTTCTTAGCCATAAATTCTCCTCTGGCCAAGGCCATATGCCGAAGGCGTGCTCTCTTGCTCCCTCGATTCTTTACAATTACCCTCTCATGCCCTCAATGCTGATACCCATAAAACTCTTCATTTCGGATGCAAGAAAATGGAAAACAAACCAGGAAGACAAAAGGGAAGAGGCATGTGCTGGAGACAAAGAACATCTGCAGCCATTCCACTCAATCAATGCACAAGACCATTACCTCCATAGCAACTGGGAGCAACGGTGAAGTCAGAGCACCCATAACTCTGAACGCTGCCCCGCTTGTAGACACACGCATACAAAGCCCAGGACAGGGATGCAGGAATCATTGCCAACAGAAGGCTAGTTTTTTTTTTAAACATACTTTAATGGACTGGTCAGAGTTTAGAGACAGCAGCTGGAGTTTATGTTTTATGGTACATGTGTCTGGAAGCAGACAGACAGGAGTGCTGGCAGGGCTCAGGACGCCCACAGTCTAAACGTTTAATGTGTTCTAATGGCAGTTTTAAATTTGGATGTTTTATTACAAATGCAGATAGGCCACTAAAAGATTAGCCATTAATCCAAATGCAGCGGCCATTATTTATAAATGTTGAGTTTCATAAAAAATATTCCATAAAATATAGACATCAGGTGCACTCAGTCATTTTAAATTAATGTTGGGCTGAGCAATATGGCAATGTATTCTACTTCTACTGAGACTTAATCACGGATGCAGTATCATGTAAAAACACATTTTCAATTATCAGAAATGCTTTATTCATAAGTCTAATTTATTTTGTGAGCAAATACGTCAAATAACAGGTTAATGAAGTTAAGCAGTTGTATTTGGCTAGTCAAGTGATCCCAACATTGCGGCTGTTATGACAGGGTCAAGCGAGGAGAGGAGGTGGATCTTGATGAAGCCAAAACATTTATACAAAAAAACAAAACAAAAAAACAAAACAA
Source organism: Coreius guichenoti (assembly GCA_039654105.1). Lineage (NCBI taxonomy): Eukaryota > Metazoa > Chordata > Actinopteri > Cypriniformes > Gobionidae > Coreius > Coreius guichenoti. The sequence continues at coordinate 12,999,178 of CM077189.1, forward strand.
AGACAGTAATTAGTGTATATGTATTAGTGTACATAATTTTTAAATAATTATGTTTGAATAATCTTTTATTGTGATTTAAAGAAGTACAATTATTTATATGTGTTGTTACTAACATACTAAAGCAGGGGTTTTCAAACTTTATGATGCCAAGGACCCCTAAATATGATGAACCTTTTATGAGGGACCCCCTTCCTAAAATCCTTCTGTATATTTTTATATATGAAAAAACATTTAGATAAATAGTAAGTGTGACATTATAAATACAACATATTGTTTCCAAATTTATGTATAAACCTGAAGAACATTTTTAAATTAAAAATTATTTGTATAAGCAACTTTCACAATAAATGTATGTAAGCAGCTTGTGTATTGCGTTAAGAATACTGCCTTACAACCCCAGTGAGCAATATAAAGGGGACTATAGTGAGAAAAACTCACTAAAGATACAAAGCAAACATATACAATTCTGGAAACTATGTATACGGCAAGAGAGGGAGAGGAACATTTAGAAATGAAACAGTTAGAATGTTTGGTAGACTTTATACATTTTTGCTTTGTCTTTTTATTCTCTGAAATTTTCTGGGGACCCCTTAGAACCTTCTGGAGAACCTCCCGGACCCCAGTTTGAAAACCTCTGTACTAAAGCACATTTTTTGGTTATAATGTTAACTGTAGTGTGTTATTCAGTATTGCATTTTAAGTTAATATATATTAACTTTAAATGCAATATTAAATAACACACTACAGTTAAATGCACTAAATTGCAACTTTACAAATATGTAATTACAAATATATTTAAATGCATAACATACAAGTTTCAGTAGAAATTACATTTGAATAATAAATAAAATAAATAAATAAATAAATAAATAAATAAATAAATAAATTTTAGTTTAGCCGTCAGTACATTTGGCAGCACACGTTACATATTTCAAAGAAAATAGAAGTAATTATGAGATTACATATTTAATCACTCTTAAGTTCAACTAACTGCATTTAATATAAATTTAAACTACATTTTCATTTATTGCAAAACTGCAAAAATAGTCCCAGGAACTGTGATGATTTGGTCCCCCTTCTACTAAAATGTTGTCAGGGGCCTCTTTCATTCAAATACCTATATTTAATAAAGTTCAAAACTGTGTGGGTAAACAAGTTTTTGATAGACATTTTTATCAATTTCCAAATAATAATGATTTTATACTGACTTAAGAAGAGATGCAGTTTTTTATCATGAAAAAAGTGCACTACAACTTTTCAGTGCTGATTTTATTACAAACTATTGTGTAAACTATCATATGGAACGACAGAAAAGAGTCAAAGACAGACCCAAAAATGGATTCTACATTGAGTATTCAGGTCACACCATTACACCAGTAGGTAGTGACAAGTGACTGTCATTATGAGCGAGTCATTAACTATTCAGACGATTTGTTCAAAAACGCTGATTAAAGGAAGTTACTCAATATCAACTTCTTGTTTATTGAACTGTTGGGGGATATTTGGAAATACAACAGTCTTGGTCTTGTGATATTGCTAAAATATCATTGTAAATTCAATAAAAAACAGCAGTTCCCTGACTGCGAAGAAATCATCTGCCACCAATTTTAGAGTTAACAACACGTCCAAGTACTTCAGTGCATGTGTCTTAAATTGCCTCTCTGCTCTCAATGTCCAAAAACTGTGTTGCTGCAAATGAAAACGATAAATATTTTGCTGTGGTGAGCAGTTTGGAAAATGTGTTCCAAAACAGCTGTGAGTCCTCCTTTCACATTTTTAGTGAGTTATTCCATCTCCAATGCATCTCCTGCCTGCCCAGAAAATACTTTTACTTTTATGTGCAGAATGTTTAGTATTCCTTGAATGCGTCCCTGACCATATAATTCATCACACTTGGACTTAGGCATTTATAAGGGCTGTTTATAGCACATTTTTATGCATAATTTCCCTCATAAAATACAAGGGATAAAATACTATCAAACTTGCCATTGTTCTTGACAGCCGATTGGTCTTGACCCATGGAGAAAATGAGAATTTAAACATTAACATTAAATTGCATTTAAGGAGATTAGGATGAAACTTTTAGATTCATAAGAATGAAGATAGTCTTTTCAAAACGCCATTTATTTCAGTAGACATGCAGGCTGCTGAATATAGTTTGTGTTTATTTAATTAATAAGAAAACAGCCATTATTATTGAGTGTATCATGTGATCATTTAATAGAAGTATCATATAATTATGCAAGTTACTGATTACAGATTACATGACAAAAATTGTAGTTAGTAACGCAATCCATTACATTACACATTTAAGGTAATATAATCTGACTACTTTTGGATTACTTTTTAGATTACTTTTGACCTAACTTGTTTATCACATTGATTTGAGTAGAATATTCTTGTACCATATTGATATAAAAATACAAAGAGAAAGAAAATATATTTCATTCTTTGTTATCAACAACATGAAGTGCATTAAATATTACATTACGTCAGGGTTTCCCAGACTGGGGTTCATGATGAAACTGCAGGGGTTCCTGAGTTTAATGAAAAGCTATTAAGTAATTAAATCATAAAAAATAAAAAATAAAAACTTTTAAAATAAAAACAATAAAAATAAAACACTACTAAAAAGATTAAAAAATATATTTTATTTGTTTGCCTGCATGACATGTGACTATTACCTGACATCAGAGAACCATTAACTTAATTTTATTATTTATTATTTTTATTGACTTTATTTTTGACCTAATTTACAAATGAAATCTCAGGGGGTACTTCAAGTAAATATATTATAAATAAATTTCAGCTGACAAAAAAGGTGAGGAATCTCTGCATTGCATGTAAATATGACGTAAATGTGTACATTTTAATGTTTGAAAGACAAAAGCCTTTCAAAGACATTAATGCATGGTTAAATAACTCACTGAAACTGAGTGATAATTCAAATAATTAATGCGTGAATCAGGAGTTGATTAGATATGCAATGTTGCAATATTCAGAAAACACTTGTTAAAAATGAAATGATTTCTGTAAATCCAGTGATCAATTGCTGTGTGGGTCTCAGTTTTCAGTGATAGTCACATCACTAGTGGCTGGTCTTTGTGTGCAATCCCACAAACCTGGAAGACTTTCTGAACGTATTCAAGCAATAGGCGTTTTAGAAAGGAAATTTAAAAGATAAAAAAAGCAATATAAACAAAAAAGTAATATAATCTAATTACAAGTACTTAATTTCTGGAATCTGATTATGTAATCCAGATTCAATCAGTTACAACCCAGCTCTGCCAATATACACTGATCAGGCATAACATTATGACCACTGACAGGTGAAGTGAATAACACTGATTATTTCTTCATCACGGCACCTGTTAGTGGGTGGGATATATTAGGCAGCAAGTGAACATTTTGTCCTCAAAGTTGATGTGTTAGAAGTAGGAAAAATGGGCAAGCATAAGGATTTGAGCGAGTTTGACAAGGGCCAAATTGTGATGGCTAGACGACTGGGTCAGAGCATCTCCAAAACTGCAGCTCTTGTGGGGTGTTCCCAGTCTGCAGTGGCCAGTATCTATCAAAAGTGTTCCAGGGAAGGAAGAGTGGTGAACCGGCGACAGGGTCATTGAGAGTGGTGAACCGGCGAACCAAGGCACATTGATGCACATGGGGAGCGAAGGCTGGCCCGTGTGGTCTGATCAAACAGACGAGCTACTGTAGCTCAAATTGCTCAAGAAGTTAATGCTGGTTCTGATAGAAAGGTGTCAGAATACACAATGCATCAAAGTTTGTTGCGTATGGGGCTGCATAGCCGCAGACCAGTCAGGGTGCCAGTCAGTCCACCACTGAAAGCGCCAACAGTGGAGCAATGGAATAAGGTGGCTTGGTCTGATGAATCACGTTTTCTTTCACACATTTTAATCACGTAGATGGCCGGGTGCGTGTGCGTCGCTTTCCTGGGGAACACATGGCAACAGGATGCACTATGGGAAGAAGGCAAGCCGGCGGAGGCAGTGTGATGCTTTGGGCAATGTTCTGCTGGGAAACCTTGGGTCCTGCCATCCATGTGGATGTTACTTTGACACGTACCACCTACCTAAGCATTTTGCAGACCATGTACACCCTTTCATGGAAACGGTATTCCCTGGTGACTATGGCCTCTTTCAGTAGGATAATGCACCCTGCCACAAAGCAAAAATGGTTCAGGAATGGTTTGAGGAGCACAACAACGAATTTGAGGTGTTGACTTGGCCTCCAAATTCCCCAGATCTCAATCCAATCGAGCATCTGTGGGATGTGCTGAACAAACAAGTCCGATCCATGGAGGCCCCACCTCGCAACTTACAGGACTTAAAGGATCTGCTGCTAACATTGGCGCCAGATACCACAGCACACCTTCAGGGGTCTAGTGGAGTCCATGCCTCGACGGGTCAGGGCTGTTTTGGCAGCAAAAGAGGGACCAACACAATATTAGGTCATAATATTATGCCTGATCGGTGTATTACATTTAAACTTGCTAGCAACCGACTTGGACTAAAACTGATGCTCAACGTGACTGGTCAGATCTATTCAGACAGAGTCATCATGTCTCAGTGGTGTAACCATTGCTCTATGATTCAGAGAATGTCTAGTGAGACTCTGAAACTTGAAACATTCTATTCCTCCCTCTGAAACTGCATGAATACAGTTCTGCTTCCAGTCAGTCACAAACCCTCTAAAGTAACATCTGTTTACTGTCAGCGCTTGAAAGCTTGTGTAATTTAAAAATGATTTGGCTTAATTTGCATCTCTCTGTGACTGAAGCTGTCTGACTGTAGGTGTCACTTCAGGAGGATGTGAGTAATGTTCCAGTTACCAGCAACTTATTAGCTTGACTTTCACTCCCTTCGTTAGAAAATTCTATAAATCCCCACAATCAGTAAATCACACATGCACAAATATGAAATCTTACATTAATATAGGATATACATTGCCATTTTTCATTGTGCTATATGTCAAAAGCAGAATTGTTTAGCACTCCCTTAATTTTGAGAAAAGGTTTGCACTGCAGATAAAACAGAAGACTGGGCAGTGCATTACATTAAATATCAGTATACCTTTTCACATTTAAAAAAAAACTGTTCTAAGGTAATTGCTTTAATAATTTAACGTTTAGCATATAAAGCTATAGTGAAATATGAATATAATTTGGTCTTGCTTTTATTTAGGCAGCATTTAATTAGAGGTATCATCTTTCTGCCTTTGATTAAAGTCAGCTATTAATTACAGCTGACTTTATAAGCTTTTATATGAGGCCATTATGATTGTTTGGTTTGTTTCAGACCGGGCTGAGGATATAATCATAGGCTTTAGCCTACTGGAAGCACTCAACACACATCAGAAATACATTACTGAGCTCTCATGCCAAACGGGCCATAGCTGAAGAAAAAAAACTCTCCGTCTTTCTCTTCACCTTTCTCTAAAAAATGAAAAGATCCCTAAAACCTGAAAGGGCTGTTTTTTTTTTTTTTTTTTGTGAATGTTCAATATCCATTGTTTGACAGCTGAAGAGTGTATGTTTTATGCAAAAAACTAAAAAACAAAACTCTAATTATGTGAGTTCTCAACAATCTAGAAATGCAGAGTTTATCCATGATATGTGTATGTATCAGCAGCATTGGGATCAGGTGAGCAGGTTTATTTTCTCAGAGAATCAGTCAAAACTAAAAGAGGAATAGGAAGTACTAGGAGTAGGAATTCACTGAAATAATACAGTAATTATGGATTAATGACATAAATTCTTTATCGGTTTAACTGATGTAACTGCTGTGATAATGTGAAAGTTATTTTCATTTATTTCAAATGAATCCAGTCAAGTAATTTTATTGTAATTTCATCTCTTATATATTGTATGCATTAGTGTAATGGTGGAAATTATAGGCCTACTGAAATTATGTCAAATTCTGTGCATTGTATTGTATTGTGACACCTTAACATCTTGACTACAAAAAAGTTACTGAACATTTCTACCGTTACTTACAAAAATGTTAATTTAACATAGCCTACATTTACATAACTTTAATCTGACTTTTGACTAAAACTTTATTGTTGCTAAAAAATGTAACTGTAGCCTATATAGTATATTTTCAATTACTTTCCATAGAATTTTATAGATTTTTAAACGACAATAGACCACGCATATAAAATGACTAGACTTCCCAAATATAGAGCACATGCTCACAGAATGACGTTCTGGGTGTGAGTGAGTGACCAGTCTCTCTCTCTCTCTCTCTCTCTCTCTCTCTCTCTCTCTCTCTCTCTCTCTCTCTCTCTCTCTCTCTCTCTCTCTCTCTCTCTCTCTCTCTCTCTCTCTCTCAAATGTGAATTCCTCGAAAAGCGCTGTGCGTGGAAGTGAATGAGAGGGAAGGAGGGGTCAAGGCGCAACTTCTGCCAATAGAAGGAAACGCTGTCTTTTTATGTCTCAAACTCTTGGCCTGTTTTCGGCGTCTGTTATTCGCTCTGCTCAGCTGATTGACTCTGGACTTTATCTGTGATTAACAACATCGAATGGGATTAAAGAAGCTCAGTTACCAATGCGTACAAGGCAACTTTCGCAATCCGTTATATTAAGTTGCATCAGACATTTAAGAGAACGCCTAAACTTTTTGATGTATAGCTGTGCGTAATTTTGGATAAAACGCGCGACGTCTTGGCAAAGAAAAACGAAAGGACGATAGAAATGTTTAGGATAATATTTTAACTAGGCTACTTATTTAGTTGCGCTATTCTTGCATATCAGTCTGCCACGTTTGAAGACGTAAACGAATCGAAACCGTCAAGTTCCGTTAAAGACTTTTGGATGCCAACTCATATTTATTAACCTGTACATTTGGTTTCCCCCTCAAACTCGCACATTAGTCAATTTGAATTTAAATGCTGTTGAAGTTGAGCAGAATATCCACAGAATGCTGGAGTGAGGGCACTGAAGATGGCATCGGCGATTTTTGAAGGCACATCCCTGGTGAACATGTTCGTAAAGGATTGTTGGGTTAACGGAATCCGCAGGCTCATCATTAGAGGAGAGGAAGAGGAGTTCTTTGAAATAAGGACCGAATGGTCGGACAGAAACATTCTTTACCTGCACAGAAGCTCCTCGGATTTGGGAAGACTTTTAAAAAGACTCCTGGAGTGTTTTCCCGAAGACAGACGAGATTTATCAAAGTCTCCTCTGATAGTAGGTGGGTGCGAAGTGTTATTATGAATAACGTGCGATCAGTTTGACCAACTTTATTCTATTCTATTCTATTCTATTCTATTCTATTCTATTCTATTGTTCAGCTCTACTTGGGCTACTGTAGGCTATATTTGAGTGCATAGTAACGAAGTACAAATACTTTAGTAGCAATATGTCTTTACTTTTTTTTTAAATATTTTTGTTGACTTCTAGGCTACTTTTACTTCACTACATTTTAAAGAGTAAATTGATACTTTTACTCCGATATATTTCTTCAGACCCTTTCTTTGCATCTGCGATTGCAAAGCTAAAAAATATCAGCCAAATATAAGCTATTGCGGATCAATCATAGCGATATCCAGTTCGCGAATGAATGTTGCTCAAATTGTTCCGTTTCTTTGAATATGTCAAACCGGTTTGCAAAGTGGTTTGGATGATTCATTCTAATCGATTCTTTTCTATTTATTTCTACTTTATTTAACTCTACCATGCTGTCCTGTTCCTCTCAACTCTATTCATGTTTCATGTAGGCTACTCTTTATTACGAAACAATATAGACTGTTCTACTCTATTGTACTTTACAGTTTTTCTCTTTTCTGCTCTATATCCTGTACTCTAGATGAGAGTAGAATAGGATATTAATTTAAAACATATTGTATTCTAATTTCAAAATTCAGATGTTTTCCATCAGAAAAGGCACCCGGGAGCAAACATGTTTCTTTGTTTGGGGACAAGGTTCAAGTATTCTGCTTAATAATTCACACTGGACTAGATACAGTGACACACAAACCAGACCTATCACGTGGCTTCTTGCCTTCTGAAAAAAGATGAGTCAGTGACTAGCTTTCTGAATATAGAGCAGCCTTTTTTTAGATTTCACATGCCAAGACAGGCCATACACACTACTATTGAGATTAAATTGTTAAATTAGTCTTAAATTACAATGGAAACCTGCATCAAATTGGTCCAAACTGCAACTGTGAGGCACTTAAAAATGAGTCCTGCAGCTATAGTTTGATCAACAATGATCCAATTGGGTCAGCATTCTTTCCTCAGTAGTGTCCTCTCATACCGTGTCTTGACTGTTAGGACTTTGTGATCAGTTTTGACAAATATCTTCATTGTGCAAGATGAGATGACTGTTATGTTTGTCTCATTGTGAAACAGCAGAAAATGGTATGGTTCATGTTTTTGTGTGCGTTAAAGATAGACTTTCAGTTTGCAGTGTTAAACTACTTAATATAGTTAATAACACTGCATACGTTTCAAGTCCAATGACTTGCAGAACTCTTTTAACCAGACATTTCATGCTAGCGTGATTGTGTGACATGGCATCTAGACACATGGCACCCTGCTCGGGGGATTTGTGGCTGGCATGCCATTCAAGGTTGCCGTAATGCCTAGCACATGTCATCTTGTTTTGGATTGTCGATTTTGTCTTTGTCTGTAGCCTCTGAAGCAGAGTCGGTCTTGGAAACCATGTGCCACAGGGCTTTTATATTGTGGCTGCAATGCCTGACCTTTATCCCTCAGACAGAAATAAGCATTCACTACCTTTGAAAACAGAATCACTGGCACCCCGGAAACGAGACAAGGAAATTACTCACTTCCAGAATATTGACCCTTTTCACACCTCTTTCACTGCTTTTTTGTACTTTTTCTTTGTGGTCAAGATGTTATTGGATCCAGCGTTTGAGTCTGACAGTGCTGCTTATGCTTTTTGTTTGTGTTAGTGTTGTACAAAAGTCTGTTCATTGTACACCCTCTCTTCGTTGTCAATTCCATTATAATCCCTGTAAGTTTAAGGTTCAATTTGCATAATGTTTCATAAGCGGAAAAAATTACCCAGCACTGAATGGATACTTAACCTCTTTGGCTCTTCCTTGGCTCTATCATTGATTCCATTGCCCCACTGCTTGTTTTTGAGTGAAAAAGCATAATTTTCGCAACAAGTGAGACCTATAGCGTTCTTCGTCATACTGTATGTCATTATAAGGCTGAGGGCCCTATTTTAACGATCTGAGCGCATGGTCTGAAGCGCATGGCGCAGGTGCACTTAGGGCATGTCCGAATCCACTTTTGCTAGTTTAATGATGGAAAAAACGGTCGGCGCGCCAGGCGCATGGTCCAAAAGGGTTGTACCTAGTCTCTTAATGAGTCATGGGTGTGTTTTGGGCGTAACATGCAATAAACCAACCAGAGTGTCATCTCCCATTCCCTTTAAAAGCCAGTTGCACGTGCACCATGGCGGATTCGCTATTTACATGGCAGAATTTGCGAGCGAAAAGACTGAATGCTTCTCTAGAGAGGAATCCTTCTATTTTTTATATTTAAAAATGTTTGTGTGTTGCTGCGCGTCCCTGTGTGTGTAATAAGTGTACGCGTGTTGTGCACCCACCTGTAGGCGCACATTACTAACGCGCCCTTTAAATAACACAAAAAATACTGTGCTATTGACTTTAGACTTTAGGCATTTGTTGGTCAATGGCGCAGTCGTTTTCAGTTGCCTCAAAATAGCAACGCACCAACAATGCGCCTGTACACACCTCATTTTCAGACCATGGGCGAACAGATGGGCATGAGTGCATTTGCTATTTAAACAACGTGGCGCTGGACGTGAAAATGATAACTGCGTCAGGCTGAAACTAGCAAAAAACACTTGCGTCGTGCCTGGCGTTGCATTGAGCTGGGTGTATGATAGGGCCCTGAGTGTATGCTGTTGAGGGGCACCTCCTAAATTTAGCCCCCCTGTGACATCAGTGACCACACACACATGCACACAGAACTCACACCAATGATACTTTAAATCCAGCTTATTGAGTTCAGGTGTTTGTTTGTTAAGTGATTTTTGCCTTGTGGATAATTTAAAAAATACCATAGACTTACATTGATTGATGGACCCGAGCCATATCTAGGGTCCAGAATATCAGTCTTGGAGGTGGGAAACCACCCACTTTAGTAACTGTATAATGCACTTATAATCACCCAGAACTCTTTAGCAACCAGCTAATCTAGCAACTGCAAAACATAGTCATATATGTACTTACTGCTCTGTATAAATTAATTATCTCCACTAGTGATTGCGATACCACTTGAGTAAGCTTTGTGTATACTCATAGAAATTTATGGGGCAAAATACATATAATTATACAAAAGAAATGTGTTTAAAAATGTGTTGGGTGAAAATGACATCTTTTATGAGATAATTTGCTGCAGATGCAGTACTTACCATAAAACACAAAAAATAACACTGTCAGCAGGTTTGAGACCGAAATAAAAACATGAATAATTCTAATAACATGCCATTTGAAATGGACGCAATGTTGTTTATTACTTTCGTGAAAATGTATAATTATTCCAGTGAGCTATAGCCTTTACTATCTAGTATAATAAACAACACTTAAACCCTTTAAAACTTTAGTTTAAAACACGATTTCATTTATGCAAAGTTGAGACTCCATTTGCATATGTTTTCCATTTGAAAACATTAGAGCTTGTCAATTTATTTTATTTATTGTTATTGTTAGTATTGTTGTTGCTGCTTCTGTTGTTGTTATATAAAAACATGATATTTTTTCATTTTTGTGATATGGAGATGAAATTGATCAATAACAGAAGATAAACTAAAAACTAGTTCTGCATATCGGTTATCAGACATATAAACAAACATCTGTCTTTTAACAATGTATTTTTAAAATAATTAAAAAAAAACATTATCATTGTGTACATTTATATTTATTGAGCTAACAGCTATCCAGTTACACCCTGGAAACCATAGAGTTTTGTATCTGACAACATATTTATTTCTTTAAATTAGTTTTGTACTTGTTATCAGTAGTTATCCAAAACCTTTAGAAATGTAGCTGAACTTCTCTTACTCTATCTTTGTGGTTTTATCAAAGTCTGCTTTTGCTGTTTGGACCACTGATGCAAACAGGCATCTAGATAACAGTCCCAACGCTGCTATGTAGATAACATGTTAATGGTTTACAGATTAATCAACATGAACAGACATGACTAGATATTTTTGCTCTTATTTCTCTTTTTCTGCATCAGACAGGTTTCTTGTGAAACACTTTTGTTGTTATCAGTTCTTACATCTGCTAGAGTGACCTGATTGTTTACCCTTACGAAAAACAAGTTCATTAAGTATACTTTAGTAAAGTTTAAGTATATTTTTAAGTATACATTATGTAGTAAGTATACTAAAATCATTGTACTCAAAACTACTTGGGACTAAATTGGCCCACTTTTAGTGTATAAAAGTATACTTTTAAGTATACTTTAAATGTAACAGTAGTAAACTTTGAGTACACAACCAGTTTACAACTATGCTTTTCATTTGTACTATACTACAAGTGAACTTATATAGGTATACTGATAGTTTACTAGTCAAATACTTGTAGCACATTTTTTAGTTCATAAAAGTACACTTTGAAGTATACTCTCAGTAAACTACTAGTTTAGTAGTTTTATACTTGCAAGTATACTTGTTAGTTTTCTTTAAGTGAACATAACATCAAACTTATAGTTTTCTATTTATATATTATTTTTGCACTTTAGGTATACTAGGCTACTATGTTCCTATTTAGGTATTAATTTTTTATACTTGAAATATAACAGTAGTTTAACTCTTTGATTTCATTACATTCAAATTACATTCATTCACTGCTATAGGAGAAGAAGAATTGGCTAAACTCGTTAAATCATCAAAATCAACAACATGTATGCTTGACCCTATACCGACTAAACTACTAAAAGAGATGCTTCCAGAGGTCATAGATCCTCTTCTTAATATCATTAATTCATCCTTGACATTAGGATATGTACCGAAAACTTTTAAGTTGACTATTATTAAACCACTTATTAAAAAACCGCAACTTGATCCTACAGAATTAGTCAATTACAGGCCAATCTCAAATCTACCCTTTCTGTCAAAAATACTAGAAAAGGCAGTGTCCTCACAATTATGCTCCTTTTTTAGAAAGAAATGGTATCTGTGAGGATTTCCAGTCAGGATTTAGACCGTATCATAGTACTGAGACTGCTCTCATTAGAGTTACAAATGATTTACTCTTATCATCCGATCGTGGTTGTATCTCTCTGTTAGTGTTACTCGATCTTAGCGCTGCATTCGATACTATCGACCACAACATTCTTTTGAATAGACTCGAAAATTATGTTGGCATTAGTGGAATTTCATTGGCATGGTTTAAATCATACTTATCTGACCGTTATCAGTTTGTAGCAGTAAATGAAGAGATGTCACACCGATCACAAGTTCAGTATGGAGTACCGCAGGGCTCAGTGCTAGGACCGTTGCTTTTCACCCTGTACATGCTACCACTGGGAGATATTATTAGGAAGCATGGCATTAGTTTTCATTGTTATGCTGACGATACTCAGCTCTATATTTCTTCACGCCCTGACGAAATTTACTAATTCACAAGATTAACGGAATGCATAGCTGATATAAAAAATTGGATGACTAGTAATTTCCTGCAACTTAATTCAGAAAAAACTGAATTTTTAATCATCGGACAAAAAAACTCCACAAGTAGTAACCTAGAATACTGTCTAACACTCGATGGCTGCTCTGTCAAGTCCTCGTCGTCAGTTAGGAACCTGGGTGTGCTCTTTGATACCAATCTCTCATTTGAAAGCCACGTTTCTAGCATCTGTAAAACTGCATTCTACCGTCTTAAAAATATATCTAAATTACGGCACATGCTTTCAATGCAAAATGCTGAACAGTTAGTTCATGCGTTCATGATCTCAAGGCTAGATTATTGTAATGCTCTACTGGGTGGTTGCCCTGCTCGCTTAATAAATAAACTGCAGCTTGTCCAAAACGCAGCAGCTAGAGTTCTTACTAGAACCAGGAAGTATGACCATATTAGCCCAGTTCTGGCAACACTGCATTGGCTCCCTATTAAACATCGTATACATTTTAAAATCTTGCTGATTACTTACAAAGCACTAAATGGTTTAGCTCCCCAGTACTTGAGCGAGCTCTTAACGCATTATACTCCATCACGTCTATTTCGGTCTCAAAATTCTAGCCAGTTGATAATACCTAGAATATCAAAATCAACTGCAGGCGGTCGATCCTTTTCCTATTTAGCACCTAAACTCTGGAAGAGTCTTCCTAGCATTCGGGAAGCAGACACACTCTGTCAGTTTAAATCTAGACTACAAACACATCTCTTTACTATGGCCTACACATAAAACATTTTTAATTTATATTATTCAAATCAGTTAAATGATTGTTTTATGCTGCATTAACTAGGTCAGCCGGAACCGGGAACACTTCCCATAACACCTGATGTACTCGTTACATCATAAGAAGAATGGCATCTACGCTAATGTTAGTCTCTCTGTTTATCCCGAGGTTTACTGCAGTCGGCCGGATCCGGGCCGTATCCGGACCAGATGGTGGACCTTAGCCTGGACATGACGAACGCATCCCTGAAGTGTCTCCAATCTTTCGAATAATCCTACGAATATCTATTGATCTAATATGACTTCTGACCTGTAATGTTGCCAGAATCATAATCATACACTATTTGTTCGTCGGCCAGAGGAGAACTGACACCCCGACTGAGCCTGGTTTCTCCCAAGGTTTTTTTCTCCATTCTGGCCCTGAAGGAGTTTTGGTTCCTTGCCACCATTGCCTTTGGCTTTTGGCATGCTCAGTTGGGGACACTTAAATTTCAACTATATTACTGATCTGCCCGCATTGACACTATATGATAATTGAAATGAGCTGGATGAAATCACCATTTTCACCAGAGCGGCTGTACAGCTGAATCAAATTCTGTTGCATTATTTTCCTGTTACCACTGTGAAGCTGCTTTGAAACAATTGGCATTGTAAAAAGCGCTATATAAATAAAGGTGATTTGATTTGATTTCAAAAAACATTTTATTCTAGCTTCATGCATCCTTTTTATCAAAACTTGAATATGGGTGTTTCATTAAAAAAAGCAAGGCTACGTCCGTATCGGATTTAGAATCATGATCAAAACACAGATGATTATATAGACTCCATCAATACCCCCAAAGCTTCACAGCCGTTTCCTCTTCATGGGTTCGACATTTCATTCAGTAACATTAGGCAGTTTTGGAACTTATATGCTGTTTAATGTTTGATGATCGCGATATTTTTCATTTGCGTAAGCAACCTTCTTGTTTTTGCTTCTTCTTCGCCTGTGTTTTGATCCGGAGATTCTGTACTCTTTCAGAAGATGCGTAATAGAGTGGTGCAGATATGACATAATTTTGTAGGCCAAAACGCAGAAGCAAGTTAGCATGTTGCATGTTGCACACTTACATGTGTTATTCTACGACATAAAATATATCAGTATTACCCCATTCGTGATTTCTTTGAAGCTGTTACGCGTCTTGAAAAAGGCGGTTGCTAACAAGTGGCTAAATGGGACTACAGAGGCTGACGGGGAGATTTAACGTCATCACGCCAAACAGGTAAGCTCAGTCTGCTTTTACAGCCTCATTATGCTTATAATTGTGCTCTTATAAACTATTCTAACTCAAACGTTCTGAGAAAATGTTTTGAGATAAAAACTGAAAGAGCTGTCGGAAGCTTAGTGATGAAGTCGAGCGAACGTGGTGTAGTTCGTTTATAGCCTACCTTTATCTTTTTACTTCTGGCGAGTGCATTTAGGCTTCAGAATTAATAAAAGTTGTGTTCATCTGTGATAATTATCTTGATGGACAAAACGTGTAAGTGTCATAAACTTTTGTTGATCACGGAGCTTATGATTTGCGATAATCCAAAAGCCTATGGGAAAATCCTATTGGGTTTTTATCGAGGGAACCAGTGTGATGCTAACTGCCGATTGGCCTACAAAGTGATGTCATACCTGCACCACTCTATAGCGCCCCCTACTGTATAACAGTGAAAACATGGATAGCCGGAAAATTTTGTCAATGGCGGGGAAAGAGTCAAGTAAACTTGAAGTAAATTCCTATGTACACTACCAGTGAACTAGCCTACACAAAAATTCCGATAATCAGAATTCTGTTTTCCTTATAATTCAATATTTTCAAACAATGTAAGTTTATAGGACAGTATGTAAAACTATGTGAGAAATTTAATAGGCCACTCAATCAAAAGAGTAAACACAACTACAAGCCAAGTATACTTAGAATACTTAATTCTACTTTTAAGTATATCTCAATCAAAAGATTGAGTACAAAGTATATGCCAAATATACTTAGACCTTTCTGTCAGTATAAGGCAAGTATACTTAAATGCATTTTTAGTTTATTTCTGAGAGGTACATACAAAGTACACTGAACTTTCTTATTTTTTGTTCAAAAGAAGTATACTAATAACACCCTTGAATAAACTTATTTTTTGTAAGGGTAGCCACATCATGCTGAGTGTTTACAACAGTATTATGTACTGAATAATGTTTATCTAAATTATGATATATTATAGTGTTATATTGTGTCTGAGGGGCAGTTGTTAGGGGCATTCTATCAATGTCTATCAATATTCTATCAATGAACTGGTGTGTGTTAACACATGGCTCCTCTTTTGTTATCCATATGGAAATAGTTCAAACCAAATGGTGGCAAAATGGAAATGGATCAGATATGTGCCCTTTCCCCATAGGGAGAATGTTGAAGGTAGAGAGCTTGAAGTGTCTTTTTAAACACACAAACATGGCAATTTTTACCCCACATAGGCTTAAATCTTTAGCCTACAGGAAACGGACACTTCCACAGCAAATCCTGATAGGAAGAACACCGGAAGAGCATGGATATCTGTTCTGACAAACAGTGCAGCTGGATTAAGTCAAATTTTAGCTGGTGTCCTGTTAGGGAAAGAGCAATGTCTTCCTTAAACATCTCATATTTACCTAAATATAGATGATTTACTGCAACATGAATGTTGTTTTGCTGTTATGTTTGCTATCTGTCTTGACTCATGGTGCCGAAGTGTTATTATCAAAAACACCTCTGTAAGTCTAAAGAGCTCTATTTACTGTAACATCAGCTGAGTTCAGTTTTCTGTCCACGGTAACATTTAAAGGTCAGTTATTTTTTATCAGTACAGTGCTGTGCATATCTTGTGCTTTTTGCTATTTAATTCATTTCAGTGAATACTTTCTTAATTTATATTTCTGATGTGCATAAATGTGTCAAGTTTGAAAAATGAACACAGGTGAAATTATTCCATATAGGTTTTATCTGTCAGCAAGCCAAATCCTCTAATTTGTTGCCTGTAAAATATTTTCTTTCAGATGTATGATAAAGGCAAACATGGGAGATTTAAAAAGACACAGCATAACTCAACTAGGGCTGGTAGAGTCATTATGAGCCAAAGATGATTTAATCACCTAAAACCTCTATACTGCCCTGAGGGCTGATGTCATCAGCGTGAGACATTAGTAATGAATAGTCATTACATCAGTGTGGATATTTGTGGAGTCTTTCACAGCCTGAATAGACGCTGTTATGTAAAATCTTTGTTTGTGACTAGAGATTGTGGTTGTTGTTGTCATCACCATCATCATAATTACAGCTCTGGGTTGGTCTGGATGATTAGACTTGCGTTCATCATTGTTTTCAATATGACTTTCACTATGAATCCATTAAAAATAATCTTGCCAAGTACAAGATTACAATGATTACTCTGACAATGTTCCCCAACTCGAAGGACTGTTTTTTCGTGCAGCACAATGCTCCAATCCACACTGCCTCCAATCCCCAGACCTGAACCCCACTGAAAACCTCTGGAATGTAAGCAAGAGGGTCACCAGCCATTAAATAAAGTCAAGCTGCTTGAATGTTTGTGCCAGGAGTGGCATAAAGTCGCCCAACAGCAATGTGACGGACTGATAGGGAGCATGCCAAGAGGCATGAAAGCTGTGATTGGAAATCAGGGTTATTCCACCAAATATTGATTTCTGAACTCTTCATAAGTTAAAACATTAGTATTGTGTTGTTTAAAAATGAATATAAACTTGTTTTCTTTGCATTATTCAAGCTCTGAAAACATGGCGTCTTTTTCCGTTATTTTGACCAGTTATCATTTTCTGCAAATAAATGCTCTAAATGACAACATTTTTATGTCAGTAGTTTGTATAATAAAAAATGTTCATTTTACTGAAACAGATACATATAAATAATAAATCCAGAGAAACTGCTAATTTTGCAGTGGTCTCTTAATTTTTCCCAGAGCTGTATAATATATATATATATATATATATATATATATATATATATATATATATATATATATATATATACACCGATCAGGTGTATGAATAACACTGATATATATATATATATATAACTCTTCCATAATCTGGCACATCCTCTCTTGAATGTGCAATTATGTCACGATTTTTGTAAATATTGCCTTGAATGGACAGATAATGGCTTGAATATTGTTAATACAAAGGTCAGAACCTTTATCAGACTTGCTCACATTTAAATCAACCTTTTATTAAACCAGACAGGATTTTCTCTGTGGTCTCTTACATGTTTTATGGGGCCAGATTGTTTTAGGAATATCACCACAACCTTGTCTAGACTGCTCAATAATTGGTATGCTTGTAAATGGATATGCAATATAGTTATTGGCCTGTTAGTGAATTAGTCATTGAGCCACATCTTATAGGACTGCACATAAAAAATTTTGAGCTGAGAGGCAAAATACTGATCTGATGTAAAAGATTCTTAGAAAAGCTGGATATGTTGATATATGTTTGTGCTCTCACAGGGCTTGTGAAGATTAAAGAAGCAAGAGACATTGAGACAAAGCTAAATGAAGTGGAGCGACTGTTGAAAAACGTCATTAACATGCCCTGGAAGGTGAGAGATCTAACTGATGACACCAGTATAAGGAAAAAAGGGCTTGTGTATTATTAAAGTGTAACTGCAACAAACAAGAAGCATGTATTGTTATTTTACTTTATTACCTGAACATTTTCTTGAATTACTCACTAAGATCTTATCATAAGCTCATACTAAAAGGATGTTTTTCTCAGTTTTCTAGGTCGGAGGTTGTCTTAACATTCTTTGAACGCTCGCCGCTAGACCAGGTCCTGAGGAATGACAATGTCCACAAGATTCAGCCATGCTTTCAAAGTCCAGTTAAGATTTCAGGTAGGCTTTTAATGTTAAAATGCTTGTTAATATTGATGAATATTATAATATTACATTATATAATATAAATATAGTATTGTTAATGTAATTATTATATATATATATATATATATATATATATATATATATTTATTAATAAATCTGTATATGTAGATTCACATACTCTAAGAGTCTTGCTTATTATTATTGTTCTTTATAAATAACAGAAATCGGACACATTTTTCGGAGATCATTTTATTTCTGACCATTCATTGACTTCTCTACAGAGATCATGAAGTCTAATGGGTTTTGCCTAGCGAACACTGAGACCATTGTGTTTGATGAGAGCATTCCACTGGACAAAGAGAGACCCTCCTCCACGGACTCAGCCCAGCACTCGTAAGTGTATGACATTCCCTTTGTGTCATCCCAGTCCAAATCTCTGAGTACATAAATATAACGGAAATGTATAGTGATAAATCTTTGTTATATTAGACCCTTGATTACATTCATACAATGGATTTTTACATCAGCCATTGACAGCATGCTTGAAGTAATGTTTTCCTTGAGTGCATAGTGGTCAGTCACACACAGGAAGTGGTACTTCCTTCCCTGGGAGTGAGAAGGAAGCTCTGGAATGAAACTCAAGACCCTCCCAATTAGATGTCTGATGACATTATTCCCACAATTATACATAATATACACAGTTCCTCATTACAACATGAACACTGCTGATTAATACAGCATGTGATGTCTTAGAGTTGAAAATAAAAACAGCCTTTATTACAGAATTATGCCTATGATGTCTTAAAAATGGTCTAGGCATCCTGTTGAAAAAACAGCATATGCTGATTAGGTATGTTTTGAAGCATAGCAGCTGGTTTGAGCTGGTTTAAGCTGGTCCTTAGCTGGTCATGAGCTGGTTTAAGCTGGTCAAGGTGTTGGTCCTAAGCTGGTCCTAAGAAACTAGCTCCAGCTCAGGACCAGCTTAAACCAGCTCATGACCAACTAAGGACCAGCATAAACCAGCTCAAACCAGCTGCCATGCTTCAAAACATACCTAACCATCATATGCTGTTTTTTCAACAGGGCAGGCAGCTTCGTTTTGGAGTTATATTGTTTCTTAAGGTGTTATTTTCCCATTATTTCATATATTAAAATTGTTTAATAATCTCTGAAAATGCAGGTATGATGAGGACGGGAGAGAATCTCTGGATCCTGCGGATCAAGACCTCAGTGACGATGATCCTGAAGCTTATGTCACTAACCTGTCCTACTACCACCTGGTTCCCTTCGAAACGGACATCTTGGAGTCAGATTTGGTGGCATGAGCCCACACTGATACTGTATTCACCAATGTGCCTCAATATTTAACCTAGAGTCATGCTGTAGACAAGAAAATATAATAGGAACTGACATAAGGAAAAAAATAAGTTGCAATTCTTGCTGCACAGATTGATGGTGGCCTGAAAGATTTTTAAGTCCACAGTGTACCAATGATTCATCTTTTTCAAGGCCCAATGCCCAGAAAACCTGCCTGGAAAATTATTTTTTTTTCTTCAGAAAGAGTCTGCACTATGAGAATCAGTCCTTTGGCTTTAGTGGATGATCTGAAGATGCTCTTGGAGAAGAAGATTTGCATAAGGATTTATCAAAATGGAAGGTTGTGATAGTAAAAGAACTTGAACATAAAATGCTGATTCAAATAGCCAAATACTGAACAAAAAGGACATATGTAAAATGAAAACTCTTTTAACAACTGAAACCTTTGATTTTGTACAAAAAACATTGCTTTATTAATCTTAACAACCATTTCTGCCTTATAGTGTTAAAGACTTTGGGGTTTGCAAAATTAAATTTGCCAATGTACTGTATAAAGACTGTTTTCTGACGTGAATTTTATTAGCTTATAGCTTCTCTTCTACTCAGCGAATATGGACAGTAGCTGAACTTTCTTCTTTCCTCTTGAACACAAAAGACTTGCACACACACTTGTCTCACAGCTCCTAGTACACACTTACACAAATATACACACTCACACACCCCTACTTTGTAATACAGTCATGTTTCCCTGCTACCCGTGAGAAAGTTCTACTCTTTGTTTAGTTCACAATTTTTGCTGCTTTAATAATCTTCTCCAACTTTTAAAGCATACAAATAGGAAATGATCGCAAGTGTGAGAAATTTGGTTAAGTAATTGTGTTTAAGAATGTATTTATATATTTTTGCAAAATGCAAATGACTGATGATTGGTTAAATTGTTTTATTCTTCAGGATGGATATAATATATATTATCACAGCCTCTGACATGTCATGTCCATCATGTCTAGCCATAAAATAGTATTTTGACTCCTTTTCTCAAATCTAAATCTGGATACATGTGAGCAAAATACCAGAGATATCACTGAAGTCTTGTTGGACACAAACAAACACAAGGGTAGAAGAATAGACTGCATGTAGGCCTACATGGACATGACCAAATACATAGCATATTACATATCTGACACAAAGGATTTACAGAGGTTATTTTTGTTCATTGGAATTTTAATTATTTTTATAAGCATTGAAAAAAACTTACATTGTTTCACATTGTACATTCTTTTATATGCTAGCATTTTTGACTGGGGTCAAGGACTGGTCTGCACCACATCATCATGTATTGCCAATGGTAGTATTTCATAAAGTATATTTGAAATAATTTACAAAACTTGTGAATAATTTATGAATAACATGCCACTAAAGATTTTGTGTAAATAATGAAGAGCTTGCATTATGTAGGTTGTTTTCTTCTTTAGAATCCTCAGGTTATAATATCAAACTTGCTCCTTTAAATCAACTTTATTCACAGAAAGATATTCATAGCAAGTTCATATGCATGCAACACTTGATTCCACAAATCACATCTATAGAAGGGCGTGTTTTGTCCCCTTTTTTTTCCCTGAAGACCATCAGCTAGCCTAGTACTATTTATTTAAAGTTTACTGACACCTGCTGTTCATTCATCATAGTATTGTTGTTATTTTTAATATAAAAATAGATAGCTAAAGGTTTGAATACACTTAATTATACATTACCATTAAAACGTTTGTAATTTTTTTTAAAGAAATTAATAATTTTAATCCACAATGATGCATATAATGTTACAAAATATTTCTGTTTCAAAATAAATGCTGTTTCTTTAAACTTTATTTATCAGAATCCTGAAAAAAGGATCATGGTCCATGATAGGAATAAATTACATTTCAAAAGATATTAAAATGGAAAATGGTTATTTTAAACTGTAATAATATTTCACAATTTTGATTGACTAAATGCAGCCTTGGTGAGCATAAAATACTTCTTTCAAAAACATTAAATAATCCCCAACCTCAAACTTTTGGAATGGAAGTATGTGTAATTTATATTTGTAAGAATTTTTTTTGTTTTTTTTGTTTTTGTTTGAAAAACAAAGAAAAAACACAACTAAATGCAACCAAGCAGATCTCGGCAGCCATTGACTACCATAGTATCCCATAAAATTCTCATTTTAGTGCTTAAAGGTCACGTTGTAAAGTGTACAGTTATTAAGCACGTTATCAATTTCTCTGTACATCTTTATTAGTATCAGCGCTTTGAATCAATTACAGTTTATTGAAACATGCAGAATGACAGTCCCATAGGCGTCTATGCATGGATGGACAGTCCCACCTGACCGGAACAGATAACGAGGGCTTTGAAACTGCGCCGCATAGCGCCTCCACTGTTGCAGTCTTGCAGAACATAAATAACGGATTCCAAACACGCGAAACCCCAGAATTTTGCTGTGATTACAATGCTGTCAGTCAATTCTCAGACTGTTGACTCCATTCAAGTTGGTCTCCTATTCCTCACGATTTATAACATTTTTGACAGAATTTTAAATAATAAACTTTACACACCCAGGGGCCCTTTTTTGCTTTTACGATCGGCGGATCTACCCCGATTTAACCCATAAAATATCTAAGCAGTGCTTCCTGTACATCTTTTCATAAATGGGACTTTTATGATCTTTGTTTCCGCGATTAGTTGATGACTTTTATTTTGAAATCTTCCGCAACAGTTTGAGTCGTTCATTTCACAATTTCATTTAGGCTAATGTCATCATGGATCGCCAAACCACTGCTGTCCGTCCAGAGCATCGATTTGACACCAATAACTTGAAAAGATATTTGTCAGGGAAACTTAACAGCTTTTCAGGCAACAGAACTTTAACTGTGCAGCAGTACATGTAAGAAATTGCCCAACACATCTCCTTTAGATGCAACTCATGCAATCAAAACCCATGCTTTGTTTGTTTGTCATTTTATTTTATTTTATTTATTTGTTTTATAGAGCTGGTCAGTCCAACCCAACGTTTTACATTGAGACTGCAGACAAGCGATATGTGCTCAGAAAGAAACCTTCAGGAGAACTTCTGCCTGGAGCTCATAAGGTAGGCTACTACTGTTCAATATTATATCAACGTAAAAAAGCAGGATAACTGATGCATATTCATAGAATAATTGTAATGGTGAGTTTAATACAGCTTAGTTGGGTCAATCAAACGCTGATTGTGAACATGCAGAAAGGACTTTGACACCAGTGACTTTACTTTTGACACCAGTGACAACGCAACACATAATTGTATGCAAGCTAATCAGTAGAGGGAGACAGAACCAAAGAATACTATTTTTCTCAGTAACGTTAACTGCTTTAACATTTTTCTGTGCCAGGTTACTTAACAGTTATCCATCTTTTGTATTTTGTTACGTTTTTCAACGAACTTGAATGGTATTTTTGTTTAAAATGCAAAACAGTATAGATTTCTAATATCTGCTGCCATAAAAATATTATTTGCTATCTTTTTCTATTCGTATTGGTGGAAATTTCTGTATTGGCGCATTTTGGATGAGTCAGATGGATGTTTAAACAGTTTCATAACAAACTAAAACTATTAAAAATAATTTTCATTAATTGAAATAAAGCTGAAATAAAAATTATTAGATGAAAAAGTTAAAATGAGAAATGTGTTTAAAATGATAAATGAAAGTTAAAATGATAAATGTGGCCTTGGCAAATAGCTAAAATTCATATTCATAGAATAATTGTAATGGTGAGTTTAATACAGCTTAGTTGGGTCAATCAAACGCTGATTGTGAACATACAGAAAGGACTTTGACACCAGTGACAACGCAACACATAATTGTATGCAAGTTAATCAGTAGAGGGAGACAGAACCAAATAATACTATTTTTCTCAGTAACGTTAAATGCTTTACAAATTTTCTTTGCCAGGTTACTTAACAGTTATCCATCTTTTGTATTTTGTTACGTTTTTTAACGAACTTGAATGGTATTTTTGTTTAAAATGCAAAACAGTATAGATTTCTAATATCTGCTGCCATAAAAATATTATTTGCTATCTTTTCGTATTGGTTAATTTCTGTATTGGTGCATTTTGGATGAGACAGATGGATGTTTAAACAGTTTCATAACAAACTAAAACTATTAAAAATAATTTTCATTAATTGAAATAAAGCTGAAATAAAAAATATTAGATGAAAAAGTTAAAATGAGAAATGTGTTTAAAATGATAAATGAAAGTTAAAATGATAAATGAGTTAAAATGATAAATGTGGCCTTGGCAAATAGCTAAAATAAAGTTAAGTTCTAAAATTACAAAACCGGAAATAAATTAAAGTTAAATTGAAATACTTAAAGAAGCAAGACTAATAAAATAACTCAAGCACAAATCAAAATTACAATCACTGAAACATTAACTAAAATTAAAATTAAATTATAAAATACAATATATATATAAATAATATACCAATATATAAATAATACAAAAATAACACTGAAACCAACAGGACTTAGGACTTTTTCTTACTTATTATATTCAGTGTCAGCTTGCAGCAGAAATAAAATGTTGTCCTTTTTCTACTGTACATTATAATGTTTTAATTTCTGTTGAAGTATTTTTTTTTTGTTTAAAGATAAAACAGTAATGATGTATAATATAAATATCATCATAAAACATGATCATTTGTGTGATTTTTGTGTGTGCAGGTAGATAGAGAGTATGCTGTTCAAAAGGCTCTGTATTCTGTTGGCTTTCCTGTTCCTCATCCTGTGATGTACTGCACAGATACTCGTGTCATCGGCACAGAGTTCTACATCATGGAGCATGTACAGGTACTCGTACCCATTGGAAGTTACCTTGATTGAAAATTTAATTTATGTTGTTACAATGTTGGACCAAATCTGAGTTAAATATAGCCACATTGAGCCAACATTTCTCAGTTTCTAACAGCTCTAGCAGTTAAAATCATGCACTCTGCCAGACGGGGGCAGCCATGATTGTTTTTTCCACTCACTTTTTTAGTCTGTGTAGTTTTGAATAGTTTAAGAATGGAGGAACATCAGAGGTGATGTTATTCTGTATATGTATGTCTGCACATCAGGGACGTATATTCAGGGACTTAAGGCTCCCAGGGGTCAGTGTGGCAGAGCGAACGGCTTTATATGTGGCTGCAGTGGAGACTCTAGCCAAACTTCACTCTCTGGACGTCGATACGCTCGGCCTCCTGGGTTACGGGAAGGGGTCAGGTTATTGTAAAAGACAGGTGAGATAAATACATTATCAGTCATGAGGTATTGAGGTGAAATCAAAATTTTAAATTCAGACTATTATTATACTCTAAATCTATGGTCATCTTTTGACCCAGCAAGAAAATTATTTTTTAAATTATGTCTTGTTTTCAGGTGTCCACATGGACAAAGCAGTACAAAGCCTCTGCCCACAAAGAGATACCAGCCATGGATAAACTTTGTGATTGGCTGAGCCACAACCTGCCAACCAGTGACAATGAAGTGTCCCTTGTTCATGGCGATTTTCGAATTGACAACCTGATATTCCACCCTACAGAGGTATTAATACCTATGATGTATCAAGTCAAGTTAAGTCCTTTATTTATATAGTGCTTTTTACAATACAGATTATTTCAAAGCAGCTTTACAGTGATAAACAGGTAAATAAGGATCAATGATGCAAACAGAGTTCAATTCTGCTGTAAAGCAGCGCTAGAAAGACAATAGTTTTTTCAGTTCAGTTCAATATTTGTGTAAAGGTCATCCATTATGGAATGAGTTTAATTCATCTATACAGCAGCTCTTATATTAATTATGGGCCCCCTCCATTCTGGTGATTTTTTTTTTTTTTTTTTTTTTTTGGCTTAAATAATTAAATGAAATAAATAATTGATTAACGCTATAATGGTACATATATATATATATATATATATATTAGGGGTATAAACATAGTTGGATATCTCTTAAAAAGAACGTAAACAGTCGAGAAAGTCAAGCATGTATATCAGTATATAAAGTGACAGCAGCCTAATATTCCTGCTGCTGTCTGTGTTTTTAATGTTAATCAAACAACAAAAGACAAAGAAATCACTCACTGCTCTTGACTGAATAACTTTTGTAACTTTAATTAACTTTAAGATTCATCTTTTTTTTTTATTTAGTGAAGATTATATGCTGTTATTTTACATTTGATTACTTCTGTACCTGCTAGACCAACCTAAAAGCACTGTTTATTTTACTTGCACCTTTGCCCTGTTTTATTTATTTGTGCTATTGCTTGTAGATTATTTGTTCTTATTTTCTTTATTTTTATTTGACAGTAGCCATTATTTTTCTTGAACTTTTCACTATCACTGTAATACAAACCGACCTTGAGTAATTTGAACCGTTACACCCCTTTGAAAGTTTGATCAAATATTAACAGAATTTATTGGAAAAAGAAATCTTTTGTACGATTGTAAATGACTTTACTGACACTTTTGATCAATTTTTCCTTGTTTGAACTTTGAATAAAAGTATGAATGTTTTTTTAAAAATGTTATCTATTTGTTGGACTTAATATGAAGAATGGAAATTTCTCCATAGAATCTTGGCAATCAAGTTTAATGCAAAGTGAAAATATTTCATTATTACCTATTACTAGCATTACCTATTTAGAGACTTAAGACGTTTTAAGCTTATATACCGTTATGTTAGCGGATGATTTATTACAGAGAGAATTGTAAAGATCAAATAAATCAAAACCAACTGGCAGAGCAAGTCTTTAATTAACCACCCATTATAACATCACATGTTTTTTAGCAGAACATTCTTAATAAGCTTATTGAAACTCTATTTTCCCACACAAGTGATTGGTAATAGATATACCAATGTGTTTCTGTCAGTCAAACCAAAACCTCAGATTTTTACATGTTGGAACATATGGGTCTCTTGAAAAGTTTATTATCTCTCTTCAGGCTCGTGTGCTGGCTGTGCTGGATTGGGAACTGTCCACTACTGGACAGCCAATAGCAGACTTGGCCTACTTCCTCATGCCACACTATTGGCCCAGTCACTACAAAGTCATCAGCACAATGGGTGGAGTTACAGGAGTGGAGGGTGGAGAATCTCCTTTTTTGTTTTGAATTTTTTTTTTTATATTTCGGAAGAGTTAAAGGGATAGTTCATCATTTACTCACCATCATGTTGTTCCAAACCCATAAGACTTTGGTTAATCTTCGAAATACAAATTAAGATATTTTTTTTACTGAAACCTGAGAGGTTTCTGTTCCTCCATCGAACGTCCAGCTAACCTCTAGTTACAAGATTGCTAGAACAAATCTCATTGGTTTTCGTGCAGAACACACACAAGAACCAATGAGATTTGTTCTAGCATGTGACAAACACGTGACACACACACAAGCTTCAGTGTTTACAGTATGCGTTCACTCTATGTATGTGTGTTTATATGTGGATAAATCTGTTCATATAAAGCATTTGTATCTCTTCACAAGGCTTGAATTAAACCACTTGATTCATATGGACTTGTTTTACGATGCTTTTATAACCCTTTTAGATCTTTTAAATTTTGGTTACCTGGACTTTCTGTGGAGGGACAAAAACCTCTCAGGTTTAATTCAAATACTGCAATTTGCGTTTTGCGTTTGAAAGTCTTATGGGTTTAGGTCAACATGAGGGTGAATAAATGAGGACAGAATTTTCATTTTTGGGTTAACTAACCTTTTAAGAAAATAGTGTCCTTTTATGTGTTATTTTATTATCGCTCTCTATATTTTATGTTTTAATCCGTCTGTTGCTTTTGAGCAGGAATTCCCTCTCCAGATGACCTGATCTCCATTTACTGCTGTTGTCGAGGGATCCCCAGCTCTCTCCCCCAGTTAAACTTTTTTATTTCCATGGCCATTTTCAAAATGGCTGCAATTGCGCAGGTATTAAGTACATGCAGGCCATGTGAAGCCATTGTGGTTAAAACAAAGTTAAACCTGATATGGAGGAGGTACATTCACCCGCTGCTAGACTTTGAAGTGTCTGTAAAGTTTTTCTTTACACAAAATAAAAGTAGAAAGATAATAGTCATATTTCTCCAAGATTATTACATGATTAATAGACATTTAATGTCATTCTGATTTGAAATATTCATTATTTGAGGAAAAAAGGAGAGTAGTGCTATGAGAGACATGAAACTAGCACAGCTACACAATTGTGCAAAAGTTTGGGATCAGGAAGATTTCTTTTTTTTTTCCCTTTAATGAAATTAATACTTTATTCAGCAAGAATGCAATAAATTGATAAAACGTGACAAAGACATTTATAATTTTACAAAAAAAAGAAAAGAAAAAAAATCTGTTTCCAATAAATGCTGTTCTATTAATTTATATTCATCAGAATCCTGGAAAAAATGTATCACGACTTCCACAAGAATATTAAGCAGCCCAACTAATTATAGGAAATGTTTCTTGAGAACCGAATCAGCATATTAGAATGATGTCTGAAGTATTGATACTGAAAATTCTGCTTTGCCAGCAGGAATAGATTCAATTTTAAAATATATTCAAATAGAAAACACTTATTTTAAATTATAATACTATTTCCTGATATTAAAAGAAAAGAGTTCTTTCAAAAACATGAAAAATATCTTACAGACCCCAAACTTTTAAAGGGTAGTACATGTAGGAAATCAATTGCTTGAGACAACAGTCAATTATTTATGTTAGCGGCCATTATACAAACCCGATTCCAAAAAAGTTGGGACACTGTACAAATTGTGAATAAAAACAGAATGCAATGATGTGGAAGTTTCAAATTTCAATATTTTATTCAGAATACAACATAGATGACATATCAAATGTTTAAACTGAGAAAATGTATCATTTTAAGGGAAAAATAAGTTGATTTTAAATTTCATGGCATCAACACATCTCAAAAAAGTTGGGACAAGGCCATGTTTACCACTGTGTGGCATCCCCTCTTCTTTTTATAACAGTCTGCAAACATTTGGGGACTGAGGAGACAAGTTGCTCAAGTTTAGGAATAGGAATGTTGTCCCATTCTTGTCTAATACAGGCTTCTAGTTGCTCAACTGTCTTAGGTCTTCTTTGTCGCATCTTCCTCTTTATGATGCGCCAAATGTTTTCTATGGGTGAAAGATCTGGACTGCAGGCTGGCCATTTCAGTACCCGGATCCTTCTTCTACGCAGCCATGATGTTGTAATTGATGCAGTATGTGGTCTGGCATTGTCATGTTGGAAAATGCAAGGTCTTGCCTGAAAGAGACGACGTCTGGATGGGAGCATATGTTGTTCTAGAACTTGGATATACCTTTCAGCATTGATGGTGCCTTTCCAGATGTGTAAGCTGCCCATGCCACACGCACTCATGCAACCCCATACCATCAGAGATGCAGGCTTCTGAACTGAGCGCTGATAACAACTTGGGTTGTCCTTGTCCTCTTTAGTCCGGATGACATGGCATCCCAGTTTTCCAAAAAGAACTTCAAATTTTGATTCGTCTGACCACAGAACAGTTTTCCACTTTGCCACAGTCCATTTTAAATGAGCCTTGGCCCAGAGAAAACGCCTGCGCTTCTGGATCATGTTTAGATATGGCTTCTTTTTTGACCTATAGAGTTTTAGCTGGCAATGGCGAATGGCACAGTGGATTGTGTTCACCGACAATGTTTTCTGGAAGTATTCCTGAGCCCATGTTGTGATTTCCATTACAGTAGCATTCCTGTATGTGATGCAGTGCCGTCTAAGGGCCCGAAGATCACGGGCATCCAGTATGGTTTTCCGGCCTTGACCCTTACGCACAGAGATTGTTCCAGATTCTCTGAATCTTTGGATGATATTATGCACTGTAGATGTTGATAACTTCAAACTCTTTGCAATTTTTCTCTGAGAAACTCCTTTCTGATATTGCTCCACTATTTTTCGCCGCAGCATTGGGGGAATTGGTGATCCTCTGCCCATCTTGACTCCTGAGAGACACTGCCACTCTGAGAGGCTCTTTTTATACCCAATCATGTTGCCAGTTGACCTAATAAGTTGCAAATTGGTCCTCCAGCTGTTCCTTATATGTACATTTAACTTTTCCGGCCTCTTATTGCTACCTGTCCCAACTTTTTTGGAATGTGTAGCTCTCATGAAATCCAAAATGAGCCAGTATTTGGCATGACATTTTTTAAAATGTCTCACTTTCAACATTTGATATGTTATCTATATTCTATTGTGAATAAAATATAAGTTTATGAGATTTGTAAATTATTGCATTCCTTTTTTATTCACAATTTGTACAGTGTCCCAACTTTTTTGGAATCGGGTTTGTACAACTACGGAATGTTTGACTGCACAACTGACCAATCAGAATCAAGTATTCCACAGCCATGTATTAAAATGAGAAAAACATATTTAATAAACATATTCTGTGAAGGTAGATGATTTTACTCCCAGAATGCCAGCTGTATGTAGTAGTTCACGGTTCCAAATGACTGGTGAACCTTCTGTTTATTTTGTCTTACGAAACAACTATATACAGAGAAAATCACACAGGTGCTAAACTTATTCACGACCAATAATTCTCTTTCTCTCCCCATTTTAGGGGATTTATGCAAGGCATTTGTTGGGCAATGCCAGTTCAACTAACGCAGCTGAGTTTGGAGAGAGCGTGGAGCCGTTAGCTGAGCTGGGTTTACAGATTGCCTTCAGGTACAAGACCACAATCTCAACTCTTCATGCACATTAGAGTAATTACTTGCATGACAGATCATCTCTTAATGGTTATTTTCAGTTTTCCAATGTCATAAAGACTTTCTAAGGATATCTTTCATATTTCACTTCAACAACAAGTTTTGTTTAAAAAGCATGCTGTGTTTTGGTTTTGTTTTGTGGCTTATCTTTGAGGTCGTTTCCTTAGCATCAGAATATGTAATTAAAGGTGTTTCCATGTAAGCAGGGAGTATCAGTTGTATTTTTATTGTCAGGGTATGTTGTTTAAAATTTTGATTGGATGTAATTATAAATAATGATGGTATTTTATAAAGGATGTGGTTTTTGATTGCAGCCCCACGTTAGCCCTGCCGATCTCTGATCAGCTGTTCATGCAGTCACCCAAAGGCCAGGTTGTCCTTCAGCATGTGAAAGAGTTCATGAGAAAGCACGTACTTCCTGCCCAAAAGGTCAGCACTGCCGTCAGCTGTGTGGAACATCCTCACGTTAATACCACAAGAGTACAGAAAGATATGATGTCAAAATTTCTTTCATATTATCAGATCTGGTTATTTGAATTTATACAAATATAAAATGTGAAAAAAATCTTCAAAATTTAAATTCAATTATTAAATAAAATGATAATGCATTCAACTAATAATACTACTACTACTATTATATATATATATATATATATATATATAATTATAATATACTACTATAATAATTATTTTGTATCTATTTGTTTTTGTTTGTGTGCAATTACAGTGGTGGTCAAAATTATTAGAACACCTGACAGATCTGAAAATATTGATCTTTTTTTTGTCTCCAAAACAAGATTTAATTTCATAATGTTCATGAAACATGCAGATGGTTGCTCTGACCATCAAATATAAGATGAAGTAAGTCGTACTGTTTTTATCCACTTTTAACTTTAATATTTGTAGCAATTACAGCAGCACATCTCTCTGGCATAGTGTCAATATATTTCCTCTGAGACTTTCAACACTAATGTTATCCCATGCCTTCTGCAACTGAAGCCAAAGGCTTCCCTTTGAATGTACAATAGATCTGTCCAGTTTATTTTCCAACTCGCCCCAAATGTGCTCGATGGGGTTGAGGTCCGGACTTTGAGGGGGCCAGTCCATCATTTTCAATATTCCAGCAGATTCCTTCCGTCGCAGGTAGTTCCAGCAATAGTTAGAAGAATGTTTCGGGTCATTGTCCTCTTGGAAAATAAATCCAGGCCCAATAAGATGATTCCCAGATGCCAAGTGTTCTAATAATTTTGGCCACCACTGTATATTGTTTGTGTACAATTACTATAAGGAAAATCTTATTTCCCCCTTTTATTATCGCTTGTATAGGAAGTAAAAGAGTACTACGCCAAACACAAGGACACACCTGAGAGATGGCACACACCTCCTGTGTTAGAGGAGTTGAAGGTGATGATACAGACAATCATTGGCATATTAATATATAGTACCGTCATATCACAACTTAAACTGCCGTTTGGGGTCAGTAAGATTTACATTAAATTGATCAAAAGTGACAGCAAAGACTTGTACAAGAATCCTGAAAAAAAATCATGGTTTCCACAAAAATTTTAAGCAGCACAACTGTTTTTTCGACATGGATAATTATAAGAAATGTTTATTGACCATCAAATCAGCATATTAGAATGATTTCTGAAGGATCATGTGACACTGAAGACTGGAGTAAATTATACCAAACTTCAGTAGTATAGCTGCAAAGAACAATGTATCTAATTGAACTGGAGTGAGTAAGATTTTCTCTGTATGTGTCCGTGTGAGCAGGCAAAGGCTCGAGCCGCAGGCTTGTGGAATTTGTTTCTTCCGTCAGAGAGTGGCCTCTCGCAGCTGGATTATGCTCATATCGCAGAGGAGACCGGACACTGCTTCTACGCCCCCGAAGTCTTCAACTGCCAGGCCCCAGGTGGGTGTGTGCCTCTACATGGGTCAGAAATGTGACTGTTTTTACGAGGCTTTTCGATTATGGCTTAAAGCTACTTAAGTTGCACGTCTTATGATATACAAGTATATTAGGTTACACTTTATTTTAAGGTGTCATTGTTACAGTGTAATTATACACCGATCAGGCATAACATTATGACCACCTTCCTAATGTTGTGTTGGTCTCTATTTTGCTGCCAAAACAGCCCTGATCCGTCGAGGCATGGACTCCACTAGACCCCTGAAGGTGTGCTGAGGTATCTGGCACCAAAATGTTAGCAGCAGATCCTTTAAGTCCTGTAAGTTACCAGGTGGGGCCTCCATGGATCGGACTTGTTGTTCATCACATCCCACAGATGCTCGATTGGATTGAGATCTGGGGAATTTGGAGGCCAAGTCAACACCTCAAAGTTGTTGTTGTGCTCCTCAAACCATTCCTGAACCATTTTTGCTTTGTGGCAGGGCGCATTATCCTGCTGAAAGAGGCCACAGCCACCAGGGAATACTCTTTCCATGAAAGGGTGTACATGGTCTGCAACAATGCTTAGGTAGGTGGTACGTGTCAAAGTAACCTCCACATTGATGGCAGGACCCAAGGTTTCCCAGCAGAACATTGCCCAAAGCATTACACTGCCTCCGCCGGCTTGCCTTCTTCCCATAGTGCATCCTGGTGCCACGTATCCCCCGGGTAAGCGACGCACACGCACCCAGCCATCCACGTGATGTAAAAGAAAACGTGATTCATCAGACCAGGCCACCTTCTTTCATTGCTCCGTGGTCCAGTTCTGATGCTCACGTGCCCACTGTTGGTGCTTTCGGCGGTGGACAGGGGTCAGCATGGGCACCCTGACTGGTCTGCGGCTATGCAGCTCCATATGCAACAAACTGCAATGCACTGTGTATTCTGACACCTTTCTATCAGAACCAGCATTAACTTAAGCAATCTGAGCTACAGAAGCTCATCTGTTTGATTGGACCACACAGGCCAGCCTTCGCTCCCCACGTGCATCAATGAGCCTTGGCCCTGTTGCTGGTTCACCACTGTTCCTTCCTTGGACCACTTTTGATAGATACTGACCACTGCAGACCATGAACACCCCACAAGAGGTGCAGTTTTGGAGATGCTCTGACCCAGTCGTCTAGCCATCACAATTTGGCCCTTGTCAAACTCGCTCAAATCCTTACGCTTGCACTTTTTCCTGCTTCTAACACATCAACTTTGAGGACAAAATGTTCACTTGCTGCCTAATATATCCCACCCACTAACAGGTGCCGTGATGAAGAGATAATCAGTGTTATTCACTTCACCTGTCATTGGTCATAATATTATGCCTGATCGGTGTATATTTAAGTACTGAGTAATATTAATTAAGTACATGTACTTACTATAGGGTTAGGGTAGGATTCGGATTTGGTTGAGGGTTAGTTGCATGTAATTATGCATAATTTATTGTTATTACTATGGTAAGTACATGTAACATGTCTATCAAGGACACTGTAAAATAAAGTGTTACCATATATTATTATTATATATTATAGTACAGAATAATAAAAGTAACATGAAATGTAACAAGTTTTTACAACCATAATTAGTGAAATCAGGTTTATCAGACAAATGTCATATTTTGAGTTTATCTACATGTTTTTGTCAATTCTGATATTTGTTTTTATATTTATTGTAAGTTTCATGTGATAGAAGTACATTTGATGTGATTTGTAGATGTATTTTCTGTTTACAACAGAAAATCTCACTCAATACTACATTGGCCTGTGGCATGAAGTTAGCTGAACAAACTGTGAGTTTCATAGTAGGTTTAGTACAGTTGGTGGCGCATTGCTGCCACATACATATTATTTTTTCCACTCCATTATGTCGTAATAACGAGAGATGTCGTTTTAACAACATCTTTTCTCGTAATAACGACATATTTTCTCGTAATAACGAGATATGTCATAAAAACAATATGTTTTCCCATTATAACAAGATGATATAATTAAAATGATAGATATATAAAAACATTGTGATTGCCTGCGCTGCTGGTGTTGCCAGAGTCATGAGATAAACGAGGATCTGCATGCTGCTCAATACTGCCGAAGGAATAATCGGAATACACTGTTTTAGATTTTATTTTTAATCTTAGCCTATTGTTTTTGCTCTAGTGCATGTTTATTATGATTAATCTCCACTCTGTCTACAATATAATGCTGTCCAATCTTTGCACTCAGGATATGACTCGTTTAAGATTATCATCAAACCAGTGTTCATTTTGACAGCAAATTTTGATTTAGTTTTAGTCAGTCTTTTGACTAAAATGCAATTTACTTTGTCATATTTTAGTCATTTGAATTATTTTAATTTTAGTCTAGTTTTAGTCGACTAAATATAATACGATTTTAGTCAACTAAATCTATAGTAGGCCTAGTTTTAGTCGACTGAAATCTAATGGGTTTAATTAAATTGTAATGCATTAATTTAGAATTTATCTAAAATTTCCAAACCCATTATATACTCCTGGAGAAAACATCTATTAATCTGTTAATATGAATTATATTTAAGTTTGAACATGCAATACAGACACAGATTTAACTGCTGTCACATATAACATGTCTTTATCTTAAAATTAAATAAAACCACTTCTAAAGAAGAACACGTGGTCTTCTTTTCAATGAATGGTATGCATTCTTTATAACAACTTGCATATATCATTCTTTATTCTCTTTTTCTTTTGTTTGATTTTTTTAATAACATTTATATAAGTATTTCACTTGATCAATTGAATGCATCCTTGCTGAATAAACGTATTAATTTCTTAAAAACAGTCTTACTGACCTTAAACTTTGGAACAGTAAATTGTGAGTGACTAATGGTAGTATTGATACAGTAAATTTCTAACAGACACTGGGAATATGGAAGTGCTGCACCTGTTTGGCACTGAGGAACAGAAGAGACTCTGGCTGGAGCCCTTACTAAGAGGAGATGTACGATCCTGCTTCTGTATGACAGGTAAGTGTAAAACAACTTATTTTCAAAATTTACTAACTGACTGATCAGTTTTAAGGAAGCTTAGTATAATTAAGCTGGTTTCTGGTTCATCTGACCAACTGGACTTTTTTTTTTTTTTTTACTTTATTATTATGCAAACGATAAATGTGACACCATTTACATGTGACAAATACAAAATAACCAAGGCAAGCAAACACACATGCCAACAACTAACATTCTGAAAGTCCATTCTGATGTGTATATATATATATAAGTATAAGTATATATATAAGTGTTTGTTTGTTTGTTTGTTTTATTTCTCATATCTTTTTATATTACTGGTATCAATCTCAGACAGGTTCAAGGAGGGTCAAGTAGTTTGCCAGGTCTTCTTAGGTAAATGGAAAACCTACTTAAAGAGGTTGTTCCACATTATTAAAGGATTATTAAGGATCGCTCCCCACGTGCATCAATGAGCCTTGGCTGCCCATGACCCTGTTGCCAGTTCACCACTGTTCCTTCCTTGGACTACTTTTGATAGATACTGACCACTGCAGACCGGGAACACCCCACAAGAGGTGCAGTTTTGGAGATGCTCTGACCCAGTCGTCTAGCCATCACAATTTGGCCCTTGTCAAACTCGCTCACTTACGCTTGCATTTTTTCCTGCTTCTAACACATCAACTTTGAGGACAAAATGTTCACTTGCTGCCTAATATATCCCACCCACTAACAGGTGCCGTGATGAAGAGATAATCAGTGTTATTCACTTCACCTGGTCATAATGTTATGCTTGATCGGTGTATATTTAAGTACTGAGTAATATTAATTAAGTACATGTACTTACTATAGGGTTAGGATAGGATTAGGATTTGGTTGAGGGTTAATTGCATGTAAGTATGCATAATTTTTTGCTGTTATTACTATGGTAAGTACATCAAATCAAATCAAATCACCTTTATTTATATAGCGCTTTTTACAATGCCAATTGTTTCAAAGCAGCTTCACAGTGGTAACAGGAAAATAATGCAACAGAATTTGATTCGG
This sequence comes from Coreius guichenoti, assembly GCA_039654105.1. Lineage (NCBI taxonomy): Eukaryota > Metazoa > Chordata > Actinopteri > Cypriniformes > Gobionidae > Coreius > Coreius guichenoti. Next base: position 13,035,578 of record CM077189.1, read on the forward strand.
CTGTACAGCCGCTCTGGTGAAAACGGTGATGTCATCCAGCTCATTTCAATTATCATATAGTGTCAATGCGGGCAGATCAGTAATATAGTTGAAATTTAAGTGTCCCCAACTGAGCAAGCCAAAAGCCAAAGGCGACGATGGCAAGGAACCAAAACTCCTTCAGGGCCAGAATGGAGAAAAAAACCTTGGGAGAAACCAGGCTCAGTCGGGGGGCCAGTTCTTCTCTGGCCGACGAACAAATAGTGTATGATTATGATTCTGGCAACATTACAGGTCAGAAGTCATATTAGATCAATAGATATTCATAGGATTATTCGAAAGATTGGAGTCGTCACGCCGGGGACGGGTTTAATGAGGATGTCGTGTCGATGCAGCATTTACGGGGGGAGTTTAATTGACACGGTCTCTACAGACACTTCAGGGATGCGTTCGTCATGTCTAGGCTAAGGTCCACCATCTGGTCCGGATACGGCCCGGATCCGGCCGACTGCAGTAAACCTCGGGATAAACAGAGAGACTAACATTAGCGTAGATGCCATTCTTCTTATGATGTAACGAGTACATCAGGTGTTATGGGAAGTGTTCCCGGTTCCGGCGGACCTAGTTAATGCAGCCTAAAACAATCATTTAACTGATTTGAATAATATAAATTAAAAATGTTTTATGTGTATGCCATAGTAAAGAGATGTGTTTTTAGTCTAGATTTAAACTGACAGAGTGTGTCTGCTTCCCGAACAATGCTAAGAAGACTGTTCCAGAGTTTAGGTGCTAAATAGGAAAAGGATCGACCGCCAGCAGTTGATTTTGATATTCTAGGTATTATCAACTGGCCAGAATTTTGAGACCGCAATAGACGTGATGGAGTATAATGCATTAAGAGCTCGCTCAAGTACTGGGGAGCTAAACCATTTAGTGCTTTGTAAGTAATCAGCAAGATTTTAAAATGTATACGATGTTTAATAGGGAGCCAATGCAGTGTTGCCAGAACCGGGCTAATATGGTCATACTTCCTGGTTCTAGTAAGAACTCTAGCTGCTGCGTTTTGGACAAGCTGCCGTTTATTTATTAAGCGAGCAGGGCAACCACCCAGTAGAGCATTACAATAATCTAGCCTTGAGGTCATGAACTTGAAATTTTGGAATTTATTTGGTTCAGGAAATCTGCTACCAGGATGGTGTGTCCATAAAACTTGCCATCGTCGCCTTTGGCTTTTGCTTGCTCAGTTGGGGACACTTAAATTTCAACTATATTACTGATCTGCCCGCATTGACACTATATGATAATTGAAATGAGCTGGATGACATCACCGTTTTCACCAGAGCGGCTGTACAGCCGAATCAAATTCTGTTGCATTATTTTCCTGTTAACACTGTGAAGCTGCTTTGAAACAATTGGAATTGTAAAAAGCGCTATATAAATAAAGGTGATTTGATTTGATTTGAAAACACAGTTGATCCAGTACTCAGTCCATACTCATTTATTGTACATATCAGCATGTGAATCAGGCCATAGTCACATGGAATCAGACAGAGTGGAATGGGAATCAGATATAGAGTTGCATGGTTTCTAAACAAAAGAACAAACAAAATCTTAAATACAATTAAGACCATGGAAATGCAACCAATAAATTACTAATCATATAATGCAACTAATTCAACACAAAACTAATTCAAAATTAATAAACTTACAATTTCAGGAACACACCAACTCTACAAAAAAGCTCTCATTTAGGAGAGAAGAAAAGGGACAGTCTGCTTCAGCATGTTGCACACACACAAACACACCAAACAAAGGCAACTTATCAATCATTTGGTGCACCTGAGGAGACCTGGCTCCTCCCATGACTGGCTACGTCATGTGATCCCATGAGAATTCTCAACAGTTACCGCATATTATTATTATTATATATTCTAGTACAGAATAATAAATGTAACATAAAATGTAACAAGTTTTACAACCATAATTAGTGAAAATCAGGTTTATCAGAGAAATGTCATATTTTGAGTATATCATATACAGTGGGGAGAACAAGTATATGATACACTGCCGATTTTGCAGGTTTGCCCACTTACAAAGCATGTAGAAGTCTGTAATTTTTATCATAGGTACTCTTCAACTGTGAGTGACGGAATCTAAAACAAAAATCCAGAAAATCACATTGTATGATTTTTAAGTAATTAATTTGCATTTTATTTCATGACATAAGTATTTGATACATCAGAAAAGCAGAACTTAATATTTGGTACAGAAACCTTTGTTTGCAATTACAGAGATCATACGTTTCCTGTAGTTCTTGACCAGGTTTGCACACACTGCAGCAGGGATTTTGGCCCACTCCTCCATACAGACCTTCTCCAGATCCTTCAGGTTTCGGGGCTGTCGCTGGGCAATACGGACTTTCAGCTCCCTCCAAAGATTTTCTATTGGGTTCAGGTCTGGAGACTGGCTAGGCCACTCCAGGACCTTGAGATGCTTCTTACGGAGCTACTCCTTAGTTGCCCTGGCTGTGTGTTTCGGGTCGTTGTCATGCTGGAAGACCCAGCTACGACCCATCTTCAATGCTCTTAATGAGGGAAGGAGGTTGTTGGCCAAGATCTTGCGATACATGGCCCCATTCATCCTCCCCTCAATACGGTGCAGTCGTCCTGTCCCCTTTGCAGAAAAGCATCCCCAAAGAATGATGTTTCCACCTCCATGCTTCACGGTTGGGATGGTGTTCTTGGGGTTGTACTCATCCTTCTTCTTCCTCCAAACACGGCGAGTGGAGTTTAGACCAAAAAGCTCTATTTTTGTCTCATCATGACCTTCTCCCATTCCTCCTCTGGATCATCCAGATGGTCATTGACAAACTTCAGACGGGCCTGGACATGCGGTGGCTTGAGCAGGGGGACCTTGCGTCATTGACCAGGTCCTGCCATGTAGTTCTGGGCTGATCCCTCACCTTCCTCATGATCGTTGATGCCCCACGAGGTGAGATCTTGCATGGTGCCCCAGACCGAGGGAGATTGACCGTCATCTTGAACTTCTTCCATTTTCTAATAATTGCGCCAACAGTTGTTGCCTTCTCACCAAGCTGCTTGCCTGTTGTCCTGTAGCCCATCCCAGCCTTGTCTACAATTTTATCCCTGATGTCCTTACACAGCTCTCTGGTCTTGGCCATTGTGGAGAGGTTGGAATCTGTTTGATTGAGTGCGTGGACAGGTGTCTTTTATACAGGTAATGAGTTCAAACAGGTGCAGTTAATACAGGTAATGAGTGGAGAACAGGAGGGCTTCTTAAAGAAATTATTATTATTTAAAAATCATACAATGTGATTTTCTGGATTTTTGTTTTAGATTCCGTCTCTCACAGTTAAAGAGTACCTATGATAAAAATGACAGACCTCTACATGCTTTGTAAGTAGGAAAACCTGCAAAATTGGCAGTGTATCAAATACTTGTTCTCCCCACTGTATATCATATTTTTAATATATACATGTTTTTGTCAATTCTGATATTTGTTTTTATATTTATTGTAAGTTTCATGTGATAGAAGTACATTTGTTGTGATTTGTATTTGTATGTGGATTTGTCACATTATTAAATGATTAGTTCACTTTAAAATGAAAATTATCCCATGATTTACTCACCCTCAAGCCATCCTAGGTGTATATGACTTTTTTTCTTTCTGATGAACACAGTCTGAGTTATATTAATAAATATCCTGATGCTTCCATGCTTTATAATGGCAGTGAACAGGGCCAACGAGTTTGAAGCTCAAAAAAGTGCATCCATCCATCATAAACATACTCCACACGTCTCCAGGGGGTTAATAAAGGCCTTCTGAAGAAAATCGATGGGTTTTTGTAAGAAAAATATCCATATTTAAAACTTTATAAAGTAAAATATCTAGCTTCCGCCAGACCACCTTCCTTATTTAACTTACGGAAAAAGCGTAACTGGCGCGACGTATGAAATTGGACGTAGCGTAAGCATTATGAACTGCAAGAGGCGTTACACTTTCTTCGTAAGTTGAATATGGAAGGCGGTCTGGAAGCTAGATATTTTACTTCATAAAGTTTTTTCCTAAAAGGAAGAAAGATATTTTTGAAGATGACAAGCATGGTGTAATGGTGCAATGTCTTGCAAGAGGCATAAAAACAACTAATGTTTTTTGAGAACTGAATAGAGATTGTCGAACTGTCAAAATATTTAGATTGTAATTTAGAGCACAGAAGAACCCAGTCAGAATTAAGGGAAGTTTCTGTCAAACAAATTAATTGTAATAAAAGGGCAGCTATATAAAAAAAGCCACTGTTGAGCAGAAAACAGGTATTTGAAGCTGCTGGTGTCTCTGGAGTCTCAAGAACCTCTCCATACAGGCTGACAGTTGTGCATAAAGTTGAATTTCAGCCACCCCTAACCAAAGCTCACAGAGAGAAACGTTTACAGTGAGTGTAGAAATACATTATCAAACAGATTTATTGTTTTTTTTTTTTTTTTTTTTTTTTGAAGCATGGGATAGTGCATTCTCCTGCATGAACATCGTTTTATATCAGAAGGCACAATACTTCTTTTTATACCATAGCATAAAATGGTCAGTTGTGAACTCCACATACAGTATATTGCCAAAAGTATTAGGACACCTCTCCAAATCATTGAATTCAGAATCATTGTTCCAATCACTTCAATGGCCACAGGTGTATAAAATCAAGCACCTAGGCATGCAGCCTGCATGGTACCGTGATAGGTTGCCATCTGTGCAAGTCCATTTGTGAAATTTCCTCACTACTAAATATTCCACTGTCAACTGTTAGTGGTATTATAACAAAGTGGAAGCAATTGGGAACAACAGCAACTCAGCCATGAAGTGGTAGGCCACGTAAAATCACAGAGCGGGGTCAGCACATGCTGAGGCGCACAGTGCGCAGAAGTCGCCAACTTTCTGCACAGTCAATAGCTACAGACCTACAAACTTCGTGTGGCCTTCAGATTAGCTCAAGAACAGTGCGTAGAGAGCTTCATGGAATGGGTTTCCATGGCTGAGCAGCTGCATCCAAGCCTTACATCACCAAGTGCAATGTAAAGCGTCGGATGCAGTGGTGTAAAGCACGCCACCACTGGACTCTAGAGCAGTGGAGACGTGTTCTCTGGAGTGACGAATCACGCTTCTCTGTCTGGCAATCCGATGGACGAGTCTGGGTTTGGCGGTTGCCAGGAGAACGGTACTTGCCTGAAGCATTGTGCCAAGTGTAAAATTTGGTGGAGGGGGGATTATGGTGTGGGGTTGTTCTTCACGAGTTGGGCTTGGCCCCTTAGTTCCAGTGAAAGGAACTCTTAATGCTTCAGCATACCAAGACATTTTAAACAATTTCATGCTCCCAACTTTGTGGGAACAGTTTGGGGATGGCCCCTTCCTGTTCCAACATGACTGCACACCAGTGCACAAAGCAAGGTACATAAAGACATGGATGAGCGAGTTTGGTGTGGAGGAACTTGACTGGCCTGCACAGAGTTCTGACCTCAACCCGATAGAACACGTTTGGGATGAATTAGAGTGGAGACTGTGAGCCAGGCCTTCTCGTCCAACATCAGTGCCTGACCTCACAAATGCGCTTCTAGAAGAATGGTCAAAAATTCCCATAAACACACTCCTAAACCTTGTGGAAAGCCTTCCCAGAAGAGTTGAAGCTGTTATAGCTGCAAAGTGTGGGCCAACTCCATATTAAACCCTACGGATTAAGAATGGGATGTCATTAAAGTTCATGTGCATGTAAAGGCAGGCGTCCCAAAACTTTTGGCAATATAGTGTATTTTACAGAAGTCATTTTGGCACCCTCAGAGACACTAAAGGAACCTTCAATCTCACTTGCCAATATTCCAGTACAAATCATCACCCGCTAGCTCCTTGCTGACATCGCAGTCTTGTTGGAATGGGGTGGCCATTCATCAACCATCCAGAAATCCATCCATCTGGACCATCCATTGGTTGGCACCACAGCATTCGTCAGTGAATGCAAATATTTTAAAATGAGTCTTTATGTATTTCTACACCCACTGTAAATGTTTCTCTTTGTGAGCTATGGTTAAGGGTGGCTGAAATGCAACTTTATGCACAACTGCAGGCTGGATGGAGAGGTTCTTGAGACTCCAGAGAAATACCTGTTTGCTGTTCAACAGTGGCTTTTTTTTTTATAGCTGCCCTTTTAATACAATTAATTTGTTTGACAGAAACTTCCCTTAATAAGCCTTTATCTGACCGGGTTCTTCTGTGCTCTAAATCACTCAGTTTGATGACAGTTCGACAAACTCTATTGAGTTTTTGCAAAATATTAGTTGTTTTTATGCCTTTTGCAAGACATTTCACAATTTCATGCTTTTCATCTGAAGATCTTTCTTTCTCCCAATGTTGCATGAGAACTGAGACTTGCTTAAAAATGTGGAACAACCTCTTTAGTAGGTTTCCATTTACCTAAGAAAACCTGGTAAACTACTTAACAAACCAGTCTGAGATTGATACCAGCATGCAAGTGTATCTAGGTGTGGGGGTGGAAGCATATAAATGAAGAGAATTGAAAAGAATTGGAAGTGGGGGTTAAATCACATTATGAAATAAATGCTTTTCTCCAAAGCACGTTGGCCACATGTGGTTGGTTTCAGGCAAAGATGGTCAGCGCATTCTGTTGGAAGGTTATAAGAGATGACTAAGAGGGGTGTAAGTCTAGTGTATTGTTTTGCACAGAAGTGGACAGGTTTTCCATGGAGATGTAGTCTATTAGTAAGTTTTTCCAAGATACAATATGTATGGTGTTCCTTGATTTCCAGTTCATGAGGATAGTTTTCTTGGTGATAGTTAGCGCCACAAGGTGTAATTTACTGTTTGTGTTGTTTACATTTATTATGGATATGTCACCTAATATACAGAGGGAGGGAGACATTGGAATGTGACATCCCATAAGGATGGATAGTGATTCAGTAACATTTTCTCAGAATTCTTTAATTAGGGTGCAGTGCCAAATGGCGTGAACATAGGTGTCTGGGTTATTTTGTGTGCAATGTGAACAGGTTTCTGAAGTAAATGCCATTTTAAACTATTTCCGTCCAGTTAGGTGAGGTCTAAATGAGGTCAATGAGTTGTAATTTTTTGTCATGAAGCAGATATTTTTTGCAGATTTGTATCTAGAAATTGGCATCATTTCTGGACTAATGGATAAGTCTGATTCCCATTTAGCATTTGGTAAGCTTAATGTGTTAAATCTAAATGCAAAAATAAATTTTGATATTATTCTGTATATTTTGGAGGGTCATTTTTTTTTTTTTTTTAGGAAGATATATTAATGAGCTCTGAGATTGAAGGGGAGAGGTCTAGGTTAGTGGTCTGAATGCCGAATGCCTGATGCTGTGTTTCTGGACCAAGTAGGAAAATGAGGCCAGGTTATTATTATGAAAGATGTGTTGAAGGTGTTTGATGCCCTTTTCTGCCCATGAACAGAAGTTAAGTGGCTCCTTGTTAACTGTAAAATCTGGGTTATTCCAAATTGGGGTGTATTTAGATGGTGAAAGAGGGGTGTTTGTGATTTGATGAAATTTCCACCAGGCTTTCAGAGCTGCTGCTATTGTTGGTGTTTTAAAATGCCCCTATTATGGATTTTTGAAAATTACCTTTCATGCATTGTGTAACATAGTTCTAAATGAATGAAAAAGATCTGAAATCTGAAAAATCTGAAAGTGCACCGTATATAAAGTTATTGTCTCTCAAAAGTAAGAGTCGACTCTGAGTCAATTAAACAAATTGTTTTTAAAACGAATCGCAAGCCGTTTCGTTGTGACGTCAAAACGAAACATTAGCATATTGCCCGTCCACTTATTGCACGCGCATTGTGTTTCATATTATGTACGTCTCTGGCTAACCGGCTAACTCACGTTATTACTGTCTTACTGAAATACTACTGTAAATCAGCTGTGGGCTGCAGTATTACCTAAAACTGTGTCTATTAATGCAGATTGTTTGTCATTCTTACTACTTCGAGTAAAGATAAAGGATGGAGCAAGATTTGTTTTGCAAACTTTAATGTTACATCAGTCATTCATGTTAGTGCTGGGCTAATGTATGTGCTGTTATTGATACAGTTCCTGCATATGCACCGCAATAAATTAGAACACACACACACACACACACACACACACACACACACACACACACACACACACACACACACACACACACACACACACACAGGTTTGTTGATGGACTCACACGTTAATGCTGATGGTGAGGAATTACAGTTGAAACAAATCATAATGTACCTCAAACTGAGTAGCATCACTGAGAAACGTCCTGCTCAAGATTGAATAACTAGTTCTTCCAATGTTTCATCATCGATTCGGACTCGCGCTGGGATTGGTGTAAAATCAACGTCATCGTTACTCTCTTTACAGTGTGTACAATCGCTGAGCTTTAGGAAGCCTCCGAACGGAGCTTGAGTTCAGTTATGGTAATGGCCGTTTGTTTCTGAAATATGCGCTGTACGCGGTAGACCAATCACAACAGACTGGGCCATCTGACCAATCAGAGCAGAGTAGGCTCGCGGAAAGGAGGGATTTAGAGAAACTGATTCATCCATCAAGTCGTTTGAGAATCATTGAACCTTGTGGTGATGTGCAATGTATATTGTGAGAAAATGAAATCTAACTTTAAAATAGCATAATAGGGGCACTTTAAAACAGGGTTTTTATCGATTGTCTGAAGGGTAAGTCTAAAATGTGAATGTCCTTACAAATTGTTTGTTCAATGTCTAACCATATGTTTTCTGATGGGTTAGGATGAGTCCATTTGCATATAATTTGAAGCTGATTGGTCAGAAAGTATGTTTTTAGTTTCTGTAGGGTCGTCAATTTAATTCTTGAGGTCTTATTTTTCCAGTAGAATTTTGTAATGGTTGAATCTATCAGGTAAGGGTGGGTTGTATTGTGGAACCATTGAGAATAAATAGTTCAATTTAGGGAGTATTGTCATTTTGATGACTGATATTCTGCCCAAAATGGATAGTGGTAAGTTCATCCAGCGTTGAAGATCATCGACTATTGTTTTGAGTTAATGCTACGTGATGTTAGTCCATTGAAGATGACAGTTTCTGAAGGTGATGTATACAGAATTTTGATCCAGTTAATGAATGACTCCCCAAAGTCATAGCGACTGGACATTTTCTTTGTCGTGTTTACATAAGATTCATTAAACAGCTGGACACAGCATAACATAATAGAAAAGAACGCAATAGTCTTCAGACACAGTTCACACTCAAGCTTCTCTAATGTTACACACTCATTAGTACTTGATTTATAAGGAATATTTATATTTAGGTTAATAATGAGATCTGTGTTCAATGAGTGAACAATTGGGAGGGGAATAGCTGGTGGATGAGACTGAGGAAAACAAAATGATTTTGATTCTCCTGCTAATAGAGCAAGCCAAAAAATAGCTATAGAGTGTATGTGTGATTTAAAAAAGGTGTCAAGTTTCTCAACATATACAGATGGTGTTGTAATGCCCTCAGAGTGTTCAGATGTGTTGATTGTATGACAATATCCCCCATTATTTCTTCCAGTGTGTGTGTGTGTGTGTGTGTGTGTGTGTGTGTATGTGTCGTTTTAGCTGTCATGCTACAGACAATAGCTGTAATTCTTACTTGTTTGTGTAACAAATGCCAGATTTCAAATGAAATATCTACGTCAGGTTATCATTTCCGCCTTGACAACCAGTCTCTCTGTTTTTCACTAACAAAGAACTAGAGGAGATTATCCTCCACCACCTTTTTGACTTCAAGGTTCACTATTGTCCACAACAATATTCGAAGCCACCCCCACCCTATTTAATTTACAAACACTAGGATTGTCCATAGATTAAATTATGTAACTGAAATAATTATAATTAATATTAAAATAATTAAGTGTTAGAAGTTTTAATTGCCAAAAAAGAAAAAGAAAAATTAATATTTATTTTCCCATGAATATTTATCTCCATGCTCATGGAGTTTTGAGATATTATTAATTTACATCAATTTTTTGCAGGTCTAGAAATCATACTTTTAAAAATTAGGCTCTCTCACATATCCGGGTTTTCCAAGACTGTGAATACTGGTTCTTCATAGACAAACAGTTGTTGAGGGGGTGAATTAAAATAATAAATATCTTGTTAGATGTTTTAGCTTATTTTAGGCTATGTTACAGTGAATGATCATGTTATGTGGGTTCCACTTACCAGCTCTGTGAAACAAAAAGGTGGACGAACGAGGATGGTTCGCATATAGGCCTATAGAAAATATAGCATATAGAAAACTCAATTTAGTACTGGGCCTGGCTCACTGTCAAGACTGTGAAGCGGCTCTCTGTGTGTACACACCCAAAATGTGTGCTCAGTAAACCCCTTCTCAGACTGTGCGGCAATACTGATTTTTGTTTTCTTCTGTGTCTTATTGCGCTTAAACAAATAAAAACACACAATTATGTCAAAATGCCAGTTTTTGCAAGTATCCTCGTAAGCAGTCTTAAATGACTTAAATTTTAAATGAACTTCCTACTTGAATACTACTGTTAGATACTACCTTGCACTGTTTATTTCAGTTGTATTTGTCTTCTATTGTATTTGTTTGTGCTATTGCTTGTAATTTGTTTATTTGTCCTTATTTTATTAATGACTGTTTACTTATCTTCACAAATGTTTGAAATTCATGAGCTAGGCTAGTAGTTTTTAATGTGGTATAAAAATTGGAATCGAGAATTGTGGCATTTCACATATTACAATTATGTAATACATTATGTTGGTGGCATAGAAACCTTATTTATTAAAATACAAGGTAACATGGGTCAAATATTTTTTTTTTTGTGACAGGACCAGTGAACATTTGTCAGAGCAAGTAAAAATCTGGAGAAAAAAAAAAAATCCTTACTGTTAAGCCCTGTTATATTAAAGGCACAAACTAAATATGACATTTATTTTAATGGACTTATGTGAAGATTGTTTTATGTTCATTTAAATTAAAAGCTATTATCTTTTTTAAGCCTATTAAATGGCTTTCAATTATACTGAATGGCTATAATTACTAATCTCATCCCCAGAAAAAAAAAAGAATAGACATCAGTAGTATATTGGTATCAGGGATGCTGGCCTGCGTTCATTGTACAAAGTAAAAAGATGCCATTAAACAAATATTTAAAATATACAGTCTTTGTTGTTTCTACATTAATTTGGAGATTCAATGTGAAATTATGTATTACAACATAAACATATACAATAAAAACACATACAATATAAACATATACAATAAAAACACATACAATATAAACATATACAATGTAAGTATATAGAAATTTTAATGTGATTAATTACAGAAAAGTTAGCGATTTAATGAGTTATTTAAAACATTTTTTTTTACAGCACTACTATTTTGAATAATTTTAAGTAGATTTAAGTTATCTTGAGGCCCCCTTTGAAGTTTGCTAAGGCCCCTTTTCTCCCTTGTTGAGAACCACTAGCCCTACTGGCTACTAGCCAAACCTTGACCATTTGGTTCACACAGTAGCAAAAATATAACCAAAAAATAACTCTTTTGTGAATGTGCATCTTTAAAAACACATTGTCATAACCAGACTAGTAATATTAAAAATACATTTTAATAAAATTTCTTCACTTTGTTCTAAAATAATTTTCATTACTGAACCTGGTACTCTGTCTGGTTTTCTTTGTTCTAGAGCCAGATGTTGCTTCAAGTGATGCCACAAACATGGAGTGCACCCTTCACAGGGACAACGACCATTTCATCATTAACGGCAAAAAGTGGTGGAGCAGCGGTAAGTGTGTGAATGTCACAGAATGAGATCGAAAGTAGGAGGGGAGAGGAAATATTTTGTTTGTCAGTTGTCAAGAAAATCAATTATATTTTTTAGGGTTTCTCCCCTGTGGAGACTAAACGCGTTAAAAGGAACACTGAACAGCAGGGGTTCAGCCTTAGTATTTTAACCAATTTCTTACACAAAGACATAAAGAAATATATCACCAGAATGATTCATCCTAAAAAACGACCACGCTCGTCCAAATCTTCACGATGACTGGCATGACATTTAAAAACCATTTAAGATGTTTACACAAACCAGCTATGCAGAATCTGTGAACGATAAACACAGACTTGGGGAACTCAAAGCGATCGCAACGGGTGGCAAAGCAGAAACAGACTCATTAGTCGAAGTTCCCGCCTCGCAGCTTCAGAGAGCTAGATCTGAGCCACGAGGATAAGCCTACCATGATCTATTCCTGCCTTTGACAAGATTCAGGAAAAGTTACATTTTGAAGAATTTTCCCACTGTAATTGACAGGCTAACATTATTTGGTAAAACTTCCAGTTTGTGGCTTGTCTTCTACCTCATTTTCCACTGAAAAACTGAATCATCATGAGTCATCTTTGAGTCATTTTCAAACTGAAGTTCGAATGAACAGTCTGGCCTCTGAGCTGTAGACTCATACTCATACTTGCTTTCATTTTCATTCATATTTATAGGAAAGCTGACCACAGGCATGCATAATTGCATTTTGTTAATGTGTTGAATGGGACTTGCTCGACAGGAATTAAAAATGAACTTTATGTGATGAAAGGCAGTTTTATTGTTTACTGCGGTGAGATAACATCAATGATCAGGGTTTAAAATTGCATTTCATCCTGTTTACAGTGCCAAAGGTTGTTTTTTTTTTAATCTGTATGGGATGTTTAGAGTTGCTTTGGTATTTGTCTCTTAAACATTGTCCCCTGTAGAACATTCCAGATGGTTCTAGCTGTGGTTCTTTGTGGTTTTGGGGCCTCCTGAATTAAACATCCTCAAAGCAAAGAAGCAAAGGACCAAAGGCCTGTTGTTCTCTATCATCACACCACATTAACTCCATAAAGTCTGAACGGACTTTAAACTGCCCCATGAAATCTCTGCCAGTATGTTTTATTATTATTATTATTATTATTATTACTAACTTTTTTTAACTTTTAACTTCTTATTTTATTATTTTTCCACTTTTTATTAAGGTAATTAAATTTAAAAAAGTGTTTAAAATCAACAAGAACCAAAATTTACCTTATTAACTCCCTTTAATAATCATCAATATGTAATATTTACTAAAAAGGTTCATCAAAATGTTAATGCATTTTTAGATGATTTTACCAAACCCTAAGGTTAATTTATTGATTAATTTGATACTTTTTAGGGGTTGATTTAATAATAATTTTTATGTATGTATATATATATATATATATATATATATATATATAGATAGATAGATAGATAGATATAGATATAGATATACGTATATGTATATGTATATGCAGATATAGATGTAGATTATTGAATCTTAAATCGCACCACGGTTTGGTAAAATGGCTTGCAAATTTTTCTTGTTGACAATTGGTCTAAAAAGATTAACTTGACAAAGTTAAATGTACTAATACAATTTTATGATTTTGTTGCATGTCTTTTCATCAACACCACCATTGCATGGTGTAGTTTGCCTGCTAAAGGCCCCCTTTAACATATAACAACATTTTGTTACCTCATAAATCCTGTTGCTCAGAAATATGTCTCATAACAGACGTTGTGGATTGTGAAGTTCACGGGTGGTCGCTTGATAGTTATGGGTGAAATATATTCAGATAGGAATTGTCTGATCAGACTTGTCACCAAAGTTGTTATGTGTCTCTCTGAGGAGTTTTAAAAACCTCTCATCAGCGTATGTGGAAACAGTGATCTTTGTGTCTTTGAGTAATGGAAATTCAAGCTTTACAGTGCAATCTCTTGTCCTGTTAAACTCGTGCAGATGTACAGATTCATCAGTACAAAGGGTCAATTTTAAGTATGACAAATCCAAATCATTTGGTTACAAGATGAGTCTGTTGTGTGTAAGAGCTTTATATCTCCTGTTTTTTAAGATGTACAGATGGTGTTTTCCACTACTATCATAAACCACCATCAGTTCTGGGGATTGCTAAATATATCTTTATTGTTGACACATGTGGAGTAAATTTCAAACAGTTAATCATAGACAGTTTGGTGTAATGACATTCAATGGCCAAACACTTTTCACCTAGGAGCCTTCGGCAAGTATGGGTAATTTTGTTTAACTACTTTTAGTGGAAAAACACTTCAAATATCTGACAAGATTGGATTTGAAGTATTGTTTTATTCATAAGACCTTTTGTTTTTCATGTCGTTGTCTTGCTGGAAGGGTAGTTGTTGTTTAAATGAAGGAATGCTTTTAGTTCCTTTGGTTTTCCTGGGCACACTTGCAGTATGCAGATAGAAATTAAATGATTTTAATTAAACAAAACGTATTCACTTACAGGGATGCGTGTGTTTGGTTTATGTGGTTTGTTTGTATTTGTATGCGTTAACTGGATTTTGTTGGATGAATATCAGATATTTATTTTTGGTTTATACATACTGTGTAGTTGTGTCGTGGTTGTATCTCTCTATATTAGTGTTACTCGATCTTAGTGCTGCATTTGATGCTATCGACCACAACATTCTTTTGAATAGACTCAAAAATTATGTTGGCATTAGTGGAATTGCATTGGCATGGTTCAAATCATACTTATCTGACCATTATCAGTTTGTAGCAGTAAACGAAGAGGTGTCATATCAATCACAAGTTCAGTATGGAGTACCGCAAGGCTCAGTACTAGGACCATTGCTTTTCACCCTGTACATGCTAACATTGGGAGATATCATAAGGAAGCATGACATTAGCTTTCACTGTTACGCTGATGATACTCAGCTCTATATTTCTTCCCACCCCGACGAAACTTACCAATTCACAAAATTAACTGAATGCATAGCTGATATAAAAAACTGCATGACTAGTTATTTCCTACTACTTAATTCTGAGAAAACAGAGATTCTAATTCTTGGACCAAAAACCTCTGCACGGAATGACCTAGAATACTGTCTAACACTTGATGGATGTTCTGTCAAGTCTTCGTTGTCAGTTAGGAACTTGGGTGTGCTCTTTGATACCAATCTTTCATTTGAAAGCCACGTTTCTAGCATCTGTAAAACCGCATTCTTCCACCTTTAAAATATATATATAAATTACGACATATGCTCTCAATGACAAATGCGGAACAGGTAGTTCATGCGTTCATGACCTCAAGGTTAGATTATTGTAATGCTCTACTGGGAGGTTGCCCTGCACGCTTAATAAACAAGCTCCAGCTGGTCCAATAGGCTGCAGCTAGAGTTCTTACTAGAACCAGGAAGTATGACCATATTAGCCCGGTTCTGTCAACACTGCATTGGCTCCCAATTTAATACATTGCATATTAAACATTGCATACATTTTAAAACCTTGCTAATTACTTTCAAAGCATTAAATGGTTTAGCTCCTCAGTACTTGAGCAAGCTCTTAACGCAGTATAGTCCTTCATGTCTATTGCAATGTCAAAATTCTGGCCAGTTGATAATACCTAGTATATCAAAATCAACTGCTGGCGGTAGATCCTTTTCCTATTTAGCACCTAAACTCTGGAACAGTCTTCCTAGCGTTGTCTAGGAAGCAGACACACTCTGTCCGTTTAAATCTAGACTAAAAACACATCTCTTTAACCTGGCATACACATAACACATTATCAATTTCTATAATTCAAATCATGTAAAATGATTGTTAGGCTGCATAAATTAGGTCAGCCGGTACCGGGAACACTTCCCATATCACCTGATGTACTCATTACATCATAAGAAGAATGGTATCTACGCTAATATTAGTCTCTCTGTTTATCCTGGTGTTTACTGTAGTCAGCCGGATCTGGGCCGTATCCAGATCACCAGACCACAACGCAGCCCTGAGTGTCAGCAGAGATCGTGTCAACTAGACTATCTCCTGCGAATGGCCTCATCGACACAACAAAAGTTTTTTTCACAACCAAAAGTTTTTTCCTCTGTACAGATTAAAACGTTATCAAAATTATTCCCGTTCACACGGATCCGCGGAAACAACTAAAAAAAAAACTGTATTATGTATGGCAGACAAGTAATTTGGCGATGTCACTTTGTAAAGAAAGACTACACGCCCGTGCACATATGCATTAAAACGTGCATGCCTATAGACTAAACACATAATATGCATGTGCATGCCGTCACCGTTTTCACAGATTCACGTTTTTGAAGTGTACACGGAGATGATAACGGTATCGTTTTTAAAACTCATTTTCAAAAACTTTCACTTCAAAGTTTGCGTTCTCATGCTAGCAAAAGCACCGTTGTCGTGTAAATAAACAGCCAGAACACATTAAAAGTTTTCTGTTTTCAGTTGAAAATGGTGTCGTGTAAGCGGCCCTAAGTTAATAACTAATGATTTTTACAACTGCTGTACAGCCAAAACAATCGTTGTTGCATTAATTTTGGTAAATTGACAATCACCTATGAGACTCAACAATTTTGCAGCTTCTAAATCTGTTTACAAATTTCATCAAAACAAATTTCATCCCCACCTAATTCCATGCATTCCATTGGTCAGTCTTTTGTCATCACTAGTTGTGCAAAAATAATTTTGTGTCCTCCTCATAGTTCCTTATAGCACTCTTCATGCTTCCTGTCATTGTTTTCTGAATGAACCTTCTGTACGTTTTAGACATTAACTCATCCCTATGAGCAAAAACAAAACCAGACAGCTGTCGTCTTTACCCTTGGCCTTCTCCTCTTTTCTCTTTCAACCATTCTTATATACTTTTCTTTTGCTACTTCCGCTACATCCACAAAGCCACAAAAATGCGAAGGCTGAACTAGTTGCACTCTCAATGTTTTTTTCCCCCCACATTTTTTTTTTTTTTTTTTTCCTTCTTTTCACTTTTCTCTCAAGATAGACAGTTTCCTTTGGTAACTCCCAGGCCTATTGTGAGTTTTGTGCATATCTGGTGGCCTTGAACTTTTCACAGCTCCTTTTACTCCTTTGTGCTTGTCAAATCAAATCACCTTTATTTATATAGCGCTTTTTACAATGCCAATTGTTTCAAAGCAGCTTCACAGTGGTAACAGGAAAATAATGCAACGGAATTTGATTCGGCTGTACAGCCGCTCTGGTGAAAATGGTGATGTCATCCAGCTCATTTCAATTATCATATAGTGTCAATGCGGGCAGATCAGTAATATAGTTGAAATTTAAGTGTCCCCAACTGAGCAAGCCAAAAGCCAAAGGCGACGGTGGCAAGGAACCAAAACTCCTTCAGGGCCAGAATGGAGAAAAAAACCTTGGGAGAAACCAGGCTCAGTCGGGGTGCCAGTTCTCCTCTGGCCGACGGACATGGCCGACGTGAGCTTGTGTGCAATGGCTTCCAGACCACCGTTACCGTCACTGGAAAGAACAGGCCCGATGAGCTGTGCAGCTTCGTGTGTTTCCATGTGCATGCAGAAGCCTCTAGCATGACTTAATTGGTGAGAGCAGTGCGGTTCTTTTGAGAGTGGTAGTTACTGATTAGTGGAAAGGGAAAATAATTGGAGAAAAGCGATAGGGGCTGATGAAGGATGTCATAGTGCGGAACAGAAGACAAAACTGTGTATTTACAGTATGAAATAATAGCTTGTATTACATCTAAATTAGGGTTGTTAAAATGTAATCCAATTAATTTCTTATAAAATGACATGGTGGTTAATAAAATTATTAACAAAATTAAACGTGTCTGTGTATACACAATAATGAATAAATTATATTTACTCTATTATATTTATACTGTGTATATATATATATATATATGAACAAGATTATAAACGCAACACTTTTGTTTTTGCCCCCATTTTTCATGAGCTGAACTCAAAGATCTAAGACTTTTTCTATGTACACAAAAGGCCTATTTATCTCAAATATTGTTCACAAATCTGTCTAAATCTGTGTTAGTTAGCACTTCTCCTTTGCCGAGATAATCCATCCACCTCACAGGTGTGGCATATCAAGATGCTGATTAGACAGCATGATTATTACACAGGTGTGCCTTAGGCTGGCCACAATAAAAGGCCACTC
This sequence comes from Coreius guichenoti, assembly GCA_039654105.1. Classification (NCBI taxonomy): domain Eukaryota; kingdom Metazoa; phylum Chordata; class Actinopteri; order Cypriniformes; family Gobionidae; genus Coreius; species Coreius guichenoti. Next base: position 13,053,596 of record CM077189.1, read on the forward strand.
TAAAATGTGCAGTTTTATCACACAGCACAATGCCACAGATGTCGCAAGTTTTGAGGGAGCGTGCAATTGGCATGCTGACTGCAGGAATGTCCACCAGAGCTGTTGCCTGTGAATTGAATTTCATTTCTCTACCATAAGCTGTCTCCAAAGGCGTTTCAGAGAATTTGGCAGTACATCCAACCGGCCTCACAACCGCAGACCACGTGTAACCACACCAGCCCAGGACCTCCACATCCAGCATCTTCACCTCCAAGATCGTATGAGACCAGCCACCCGGACAGCTGCTGCAACAATCGGTTTGCATAACCAAAGAATTTCTGCACAATTTGTCAGAAACCGTCTCAGGGAAGCTCATCTGCATGCTCGTCGTCCTCATCGGGATCTCGACCTGACTGTAGTTCGTCGTCGTAACCGACTTGAATGGGCAAATGCTCACATTCGATGGCGGCTGGCACTTTGGAGAGGTGTTCTCTTCACAGATGAATCCCGGTTTTCACTGTACAGGGCAGACGGCAAACATCGTGTATGGTGTCGTGTGGGTGAGCGGTTTGCTGATGTCAACGTTGTGGATCGAGTGGCCCATGGTGGCGGTGGGGTTATGGTTATGGGCAGCCGTATGTTATGGACAACGAACACAGGTGCATTTTATTGATGGCATTTTGAATGCACAGAGATACCGTGACGAGATCCTGAGGCCCATTGTTGTGTCATTCATCCACGACCATCACCTCATGTTGCAGCATGATAATGCACGGCCCCATGTTGCAAGGATCTGTACACAATTCCTGGAAGCTGAAAACATCCCAGTTCTTGCATGGCCAGCATACTCACCGGACATGTCACCCATTGAGCATGTTTGGGATGCTCTGGATCGGCGTATACCAGCGTGTTCCAGTTCCTGCCAATATCCAGCAACTTCGCACAGCCATTGAAGAGGAGTGGACCAACATTACACAGGCCACATTCAACAACCTGATCAACTCTATGCGAAGGAGATGTGTTGCACTGTGTGAGGCAAATGGTGGTCACACCAGATACTGACTGGTTTTCGGACCCCGTCAGACCCCCCCAGTACAGTAAAACTGCACATTTTAGAGTGGCCTTTTATTGTGGCCAGCCTAAGGCACACCTGTGCAATAATCATGCTGTCTAATCAGCATCTTGATATGCCACTCCTGTGAGGTGGATGGCTTATCTCGGCAAAGGAGAAGTGCTCACTAACACAGATTTAGACAGATTTGTGAACAATATTTGAGAGAAATAGGCCTTTTGTGTACATAGAAAAAGTCTTAGATCTTTGAGTTCAGCTCATGAAAAATGGGGGCAAAACAAAAGTGTTGCGTTTATAATTTTGTTCTGTGTGTGTGTGTGTGTGTGTGTATATATGTGTATATATATATATATATATATATATATATATATATATATAAATATATAAATATAAATAAATAAAAATATTATTTCTCAAACATTCAAATTTTTTATAAAATATTTTTATATATTTTATAATATATACATTTTTTTTTAATTTATTTTATAAAAATAGTTTAAATTAATGAGAAATAGTTTAATAACAACTATTATTATTATTTATATATATATATATATATATATATCATAATTTCATTCTATTGTTATATAATTTTTAATTATATGTTAAATAATTAATGTTATTTTTATTGTTGTTGTTGTTATTATTATTATTGTTATTATTATTATTATTATTATTATTAGTGTATTTTACAAAATAATTGTTACAATTTCCACCTTAAAGGTGTCATGAACTGAGAAATCAAATTTTCATTGATCTTGTCATATAAGAGGTCACTGTACTGTAAAAACATCCTGTAAATTTCAGAACTCAACTTCCTCATTAGTCCAAATACAGCTTTTATTGAAACCAAGCTACGACTCGTTTCAGATTTTGCTTCAGTATGACGTCATAATGCAACAAATGTCTCTGTCTCGATTCTCGTCTCTATCTCTCTTTATCTTATCCCCCTGCACGTTGTGGGCGACGAGAACAATAGTTGCCTTTGTGTTCTGACTGTTCTGCTGTTCGGAAGTCAGAATATGTGTGTATATTCACACACAAAGTGCATCAGTATCAGAACTTTTTTAAAATATTTGTTGTATATTGTTATTTCCTATTTACTTATTCTATTTTTAATTATTTTTATTATCTGTGTCTTGTCACTGTAATTCTGTTTGTGCTGTGGAAGATTCTGTCACCAAAACATATTCCTTGTATGGATTATTCCAAAATGGATTAAATTCATTATTTTCCTCAAAATTCTACAAACAATACCCCACCATGACAATGGGACAGAAGTTTGTTTGAAATCAGTTTGAAGCAAATTTATTTAAAATAAAAAAATCACATGTACATAAGTATTCACAGCCTTTGCTCGATACTTTGGCACCAATTACAGCCTCAAGTCTTTTTGAGTATGATGCTACAAGCTTGGCACACCTATTTTGGGCAGTTTCTCCCATTCTTCTTTGCAGGACCTCTCAAGCTCCATCAGGTTGGATGTGTCGGTGCACAGCCATTTTCAGATCTCTCCAGAGATGTTCAATCGGGTTCAAGGCTGGGCCACTCAAGGACATTCACAGAGTTGTCCCGTAGCCACTCCTTTGTTATCTTGGCTGTGTGCTTAGGGACGCTTGTCATTCAGGCCAAAGAGTTCAATCTTTGTTTCATCAGACTAGAGAATTTTTGTTTCTCCTCGCCCATCAATGATCCCTACTTGGTATTTGGCCTTGGTTTTGAAAGCCCTGACACATACGCCATTCAAGCCGCTCCATTCGGCTTCACTAAAAGTGCTCTCTGTCAAGACAGCGCTTTTACTCGCACTCGTATCAGTTAAACAAGTGGACGACATACATGCTCTTTCAGTCAGCAAGTCCTGCATGGATTTTTGCTCTAATGACTGTAGGGTTGTTCTCAGACCAAGAGAAGGTTGTGTTCCTAAGGTCCTCTCAACTATGTTCAGAGCTCAGGTTCTAACTCGGCTCTAAATCAGTCTTTACTCCGAGCAAACCAACTGCGGGGAACACTTTCCTTTCGCAGTTGCTTTGCCCTTGTCACACTTAGTCTGTCTTTGTCGTCTTAGTTTCACTTTCATGGACTTTTAGTTAGTGTTTATTGGTTCCTATTTTTCCTTTGTTCTGTTCCCACTAGTCTCATGGTAGCCATATGATTTGACATTCTGTTCAGCAGTGTTCACCTTATTATCGTCAGTATATACTCAAGGGTGTACATAACTGGTACGCAGGTACGCATGCGTGATGAAAATCAGGAATGCGTAATGCCACTTGTGTTACTACGCGCCTTTGCGTACTTAACCGATCTTCTCATCTAACCTTACATGTGACATGTTGCTTGTCAACTACTGTCAGAGATGTCCGAAAAGCAACAGACATTAAGCAGCTTCTTTGGCGTTTCGCCACCTACAAAGAAACGCCAACTGGAGCCAGAGCCGAAGAAAATACTTTTTTCGGAAAAGTGGTTCCAAGATGTGCAGTGGCTTGAAGCTAACGATGAGCGCACTGAAATGTGGTGCAAGATTTGCCGCTCAAATCCACATCTAGCAGACAAAACAGGTGCGTTTTATAAAGGCTCAAAGAATTTCAACCATCCTTTATTTGACAAACATGAAAAGAGCAAGGAGCACACAAATGTGGCGCAAGCCATTGCTAATAAACAAGCTAGCCGAGAAGAAATGTCCAGTCGCCCACTTGCCAGATGGTGAGACAAGCTGAATGAAGAACAGCGGCAAGCTCTGTTTAATATTTTTCTCCTCGCCTTCCATAAAGCTAAACACGCACGTCCCATGTCTTCCTATTCTGAGGATGTTCCTTTACTGAAGCGGCTAGGTGTAAATGTCGGAGGTGCATATCATTCACGTGAAGGGGGCACACGGATCATGCAGAGCATCGCTCACACCATCAGCGGGGAGTTACAAGCCAAGTTACAGTCTGCTGAATTTTGGGGGCTGCTTTTTGATGGATCTGAGGATCACAAAAACTGAGCAGGAAATCGTTTACATTGTGTCTGTGTCCAGCAACGGAGAGTTTACCTCTGACTTTATTGGACTGATTGAATTGGGTGCTGACCGAACCGCGCAGGCCATAACAGACGGACTTGTGAGACTTTTCCAGGACACAGGCTTGGATGACAGGACAACAAAGTTGGTCGCTGTGTGCACAGACGGGGCTGCTGTCAACGTCGGTATGTACAACGGCGTTGTGCCAAAACTCCGGCGACTTGCTGCGGTTGGAGACTCACTTGTGCACATTCTGTGCACCGCACACCCACTGGAGAATTGCGCAAAATCAGCTGATTGCAGCGTTCCTTACTGTGAGACATTTAATCGCTCTGTGGTCAAGCTGCTGCAGTTTTATTTACAAAAAGGTGGAGCAAAAAAAACTGCTGCACTGAAGAAGCTGTGTAAGAAAATGGGATCTCCTTTGTGAAACTGGGTAAGTTTCATAATATCAAATGGTCTGCATGGAGGCAGGAAACACTGTTAAAAATATCAAGACTATTGCCAGCCATTAAAATGCAACTGGCTACGAGTGATAACAGTGACTTGCAGCATATCTGCACAGAGCGTTTTCAGTGCTTTCTGTCAAACATGCTTGACATTGGCAACATTGTAAAGACCACATCCATTAGGTTTCAGAAGGAAAAGCTGACCATTGGAGAATGTAAGGCCACCTCATGGTGGCCATTGGACAGTTTACACTTCTGCTTGATGGTGAAGGCCACAGGGCACACACTGTTTCTAATGCTGATGCTGACAGAGACGACAAACTTACTCAGGGGGTTAATTGAAGAGTTTGAAATCAGATATGACTCCCTCAAGTCATGTGATCATTTCTTAGTATTTGATCCTTCAACATGGCCTCAGGAAATGCAAGACCTCCACAGTTTTGGAAAAACAACAGTTTGCAGCATTCTCAAGAAATATGAGGCCACGTTGCAACTTGACAAAGACACCACTGTGACAGAATGGATGCGCTTAAAGCAGGCAGGAAAACGCCTGGGAGCCTCTTCTGTGTATGACTTGGTCCAAATAGTAAATACAAGTAACCCAGATGCTTACTCCAACATCAACAAGGTGGTTAAGCTGTCTCTTACACTGCCATTAAGAAGTGCAGCTTGTGAGAGGGGATTCTCACATCTCAACATAATAAAAACCAAGTACAGATCTCGTCTGTCACATGCTCGTCTCTCAGCCCTGATGCACATTCACCTGTCAAAGCAGACCACAGAGACATTTGACCCAAAGCAAGCTGTTGACCTGTGGATGGAGACAGCTAATCGGAGGCTCAACCAAGGACAGGGAGGTGCATCTGCAGCATCTTCATCATCTACCATGCAGGAAGCTGAAGCAGAGGACAGTGGGGGCGACACTGAAGAGGACAGTGGTGGTGACACTGAGGAGGACAGTGAGGAAGACTGCACTTATTAAGACCACGCTATATATGGGGTGAGTACCAAACACCATCTCCTGGTACTCACCTGAGTAACTCACTGAAAAAGTTATGTGCACCCCTGTGTATACTGTAAGTTCCTGTGTTTTCATTGTTCATGGTCCGGTCTCATTAGGTTTCATTCACTAAGCATGCGTACGCACAAATTTGTGCGTGAAATGTGCGTACGAATGATTTTAAGAACAAATCACAATTCACCAAATATTTCATAATTTTTTTTCAAAATTTACAAAAAAATATAGGAACAACTGAAACCACACGTACGCAAAAATAACTTATCAGAGATTCGTCACTTCTATCTCTTGTATTGCTCACACGCTTACAGTGTACAGTACTTTAGTACAAAGTGGATACTGAAATTGTACAAATGTGACAATACCAGACTTTTGATTAGATGCTTGCTGATATGCAGTTGCATTCCAACTGTCCTGGTATTTTTGGCAACACTGGTATTTAAGTACTGGTATTTTTGACAACACTACTACTCTGAGGCAAAGGGATAAGAACAGTTACGCTTCTCTCGCAAGGCTCACAATTCTTCCAAAATAAACAACTAGAATTTGTCTGCCCTCCTGCAGCTTTCTTTCCCTCTCTCTCTGCTACAAGACCAAACCACTTTCCCTTTTGATAGGGGGGATTGCTAAAGGTAAATTGACGCCAAAGAACTACGCTGATGAAAGCCAATGTTGTCGCCTCGCGTTGCCTGCGTTGGGGGAAAAAAATCTGTGCTTGAACACACCGAAAGGTCTACAGGTGACTGTCAACCAGCATGCGCGTTCTGTGCCTGCGTGTAAGGAGATAACTGTCTATTTAAGATATATTCGTCTATATTTGTCATTCAAAAAAGGAAAGTGAAACTGACTGTAGGTATACAAGCCATAAACAAAGCAACGATTGCTTACCGTTTTGATATCAATCATGCTGGCATGTAAAGAACATTGCCAGGCAAATAAATCAAATTTTTATGGATTGAAAACTGACTTTTGCAATATGTTATTCTTACTGATAGCATGTTATTATAACGATGTAATTTTGTCATAATTATTTTATGGATTATCAATATATCTTTGTGGGCCCCCCCTCCCTGAGTGCTCTTGTTACTTACATTTATTACATTTATTCATTTAGCAGACGCTTTTATCCAAAGCGACTTACAACTGAGAAATATAGGAAGCAATCCATCATGAAGAGGCGAAAAATCACAAAAAGTGCCTAAAATACTAAGTTTTGGGCATTACCCAGAGCAGCACAAGCTAGAATAGGGAGGAAATAGAGGAAAAGTGAATTTATTTTTATTTTTTTTTTAAGATGAGGTTAAGTGCTCGCGGAAGAGATGAGTTTTCAGCTGTCTTTTTGAATGTTGTCAGTGATTCTGCATTCCGGATGGAGGTGGGAAGATCATTCCACCAGCAAGGAACGGTGAATGAAAATGTTCTGTAAAGGGATTTCATGCCTCTCTGTGATGGTACCACGAGCCGTCGCTCCTTAGCTGAGCGAAGGCTTCTGGTGGGGGTGTAGACTCGTAGGAGCGAGTCGAAGTATGCGGGTGCTGAGTTTGTGATGGATCTGTAAGCAAGCGTCAATGCCTTGAACTTGATGCAAGCAGCGAGTGGTAGCCAGTGCAGAGAGATGAAGAGAGGTGTGACATGGGCCCTTTTGGGCTCATTGAAGACAAGATGTGCCGCTGCGTTCTGGATCATTTGAAGCGTTTTGATCGCACATGATGGAAGTCCAGCCAGAAGCGCATTGCAGTAGTCAAGTCTAGAAATGACCAGGGCCTGGACGAGAAGCTATGTTGCATGCTCTGCTAGGAATGGTCTGATCTTTCTGATGTTGTGCAGCGCAAACCTGCATAACCGAGCTGTCTTTGAAATGTGGTCTTTGAAGGACAGCTGGTCATCAAATGTTACTCCAAGATTTCTGACCGACCATGAAGGGGAAATCAAGGATGAACCTAGCTGGATGGTGAAGTCGTGTTGTAGAGTCGGATTGGCAGGGAAGACGAGAAGCTCAGTCTTTGCCAGGTTGAGCTGCAGGTGATGTTTTTACATTCATGCCGAGATGTCCGCCAGACAGCTAGAGATTCGTGCAGCTACTGTGGGATCATCTACTTAGATCATCTGTTACTTAGTTCCACTATTACCCCCGTCTGATACCCCTGCTTCCAAGTCTTGAATGTGGCACGCCTAAAAGAGAGGATCAAATGGGATAGAAAATAGCCCTTACTTCTAAATTATGATGTTTTAGAGCTGCACAATTAATCGTTAAAAGATCGCAAACTTGATTCACACACTTACACGGTCTTATTCTTAAGTGACAATAATTAGGCTATGCCTATTAAACCTTTGGCAAGAACGATCACAGCAGAATATTCAAATCTGCTTTTGCACTGCCGCTGAGCCAGAGAGAGCACTTGTCTAGGTATGAAACAGCTTCACGAACAGTCTTTTCAACCACACAGTTTCATACTTTCTGTTACAATAATTCAAATGATCACAGAAGTCTAGTCCAGATATAAACACTTGATGTCTATGGTAGTGATCAAAATTTGATGCTTCAAATAACAATTGTATCATTACATCGTTACACTAGTAGGTGGCGACAAGTGACTGTTAAAAACGTATTTGTCATTAAATAATTCAAGCAATTTGAAGAAGTTCAGAATTCAGAATAATTATTATATTTTTTTTCAAATAGAATTTAACAATTAACACTTTGTCAGAACCTCATTAGATTACATGTTATTTTGTTTAGTTGTCTATTCAGTCATGGGAGAATCGTATTCTTAATTTTAAACCAAAAAAAATCGTAGTTTTAGGACGTGCAGCTCTTATGTTTTTTGTAAACTGTAAAAATATTGCTAACATTAGTATTGGACCTTAGAGAACATTAAAAAATAAAAAAAGCAGTTCAAGACCCCTTTAATGTTTCAAGTTGAAATGCTGGATGGCAATTTTCTTAAAATTGTCAAATTAAAAGTTGGAAAGGGGTTCCGAACAAAACAATGGCACTTTGTGCAACCGCTTTGTGTCATTACATCCCGTACATGCCATGCTTGCATCTGAACACCCACTCACAAACGGAAATGTCTAGTTATTTGTAGTAAACATTTTGTCATTATAGTGAGTAACAGCTTCTGAGCATGCTATGAATGTCCTGACACTGTAAAGCATGCACAAACACAACTGACATTTGCTTTAGTGGAACGAGACACAATCCCCTGCAAACATAAACACCCACACATGCAAAAATGTATGATGAATACTACAATATCAAGAGCTGTGAGGCTGAATATGTCATTTGTTTATGTAGTCTGCGTGACACATCCATAATTATTGTTATTGACACCTGATTTAGGTCTGAATCACTTGATTTGGCTTTAGATTTTTTGACAAATTTTTCGTCTATCATGCCTACATGATATTCTTTGTTTTTTTTGTCTCGTCTTTTTCCAATGAACTAACTTTTTCCAGTTCCTCATCATCTGAACTTTAGATAAGCTGTTAAATCATTCTTCAGCTGCTCAGCGTGACCTCTGCCAGTGTCTGACTAAATTTCATTTTAAAGTCAACATGAAATCAAAATGACTTTCCTATGTGTTACTTTACTTTCTTAATTCATGTTCATGTTTTTTGTGCATGTTTTATTGATGTGTTTATAAAGTTTTGTCATCGTAATCTTTCACCAGTATGTAATAACTGATTTAACTGTCTGCTAAATTACTTAACTTTTTTGGCTTATATCATGATTCCCTTCTTTTTGGCCCTTCAACCGCCTGTCCTACTTTTTGCATGAAACTGCAGTTTTTATGATGCAGTCAATTCCCCTTAGATATAATTACCTGCTGTACAATTTTTTTTTTTTTTTTTCTGTTTTTGCTGCTTTTGCAGCAGAAGTATACCTATTCTCAATAAAATGTAGCTTTAACTGTATAATCCAAGTACCCTCATTCAAATCAACAGTTTTGTGATATAACATCAAGTATCTTTTTAAGAAGAGGAACTTAAAGGCTGGACTCTTCAGATCACCAGACATTAATAATTCATAAAAGTAAAACATATGGCTGCTTATGTCAAAAATCTTGCTCATTAAGCCCAAAAACTCTGTGTAGTTTCTTTCTCTGTGCCTCTCTCTGTGCTTTTCCTTTTTTTTAATAGTTATTTTTCCCCATTTAAATAAAATTATGGTTGACCACTTTTATTGTTCTGGACCTCTTTTTCCAGTCTGCTTTCCACATATCATCTGTGCTGTCATAATAACCTCCCCATTAATTCATAAACTCTCCTTCAAAGCCACACACTTACAACCAGAATCAGATGCTGTGGCTTCTATCTTGTGCATAAAGCACAATCTTCTGTACATGTGACTTGTGTATGTCTGTGTATTGTGTTTTTGTACAAACCTTGTATGAAAGCACATATGTAAGTTGAAATCAGCATATAACGGCAAAACTCCAATACAACTCCAAGTGTATAAAGTATGCTTTAATCTAAAAATATATTTACATTTGGAGATATACACTCACCTAAAAGATTATTAGGAACACCTGTTCAATTTCTCATTAATGCAATTATCTAATCAACCAATCACATGGCAGTTGCTTCAATGCATTTAGGGGTGTGGTCCTGGTCAAGACAATCTCCTGAACTCCAAACTGAATGTCAGAATGGGAAAGAAAGGTGATTTAAGCAATTTTGAGCGTGGCATGGTTGTTGGTGCCAGACGGGCCGGTCTGAGTATTTCACAATCTGCTCAGTTACTGGGATTTTCACGCACAACCATTTCTAGAGTTTACAAAGAATGGTGTGAAAAGGGAAAAACATCCAGTATGCGGCAGTCCTGTGGGCGAAAATGCCTTGTTGATGCTAGAGGTCAGAGGAGAATGGGCCGACTGATTCAAGCTGATAGAAGAGCAACTTTGACTGAAATAACCACTCGTTACAACCGAGGTATGCAGCAAAGCATTTGTGAAGCCACAACACGCACAACCTTGAGGCGGATGGGCTACAACAGCAGAAGACCCCACCGGGTACCACTCATCTCCACTACAAATAGGAAAAAGAGGCTACAATTTGCACAAGCTCACCAAAATTGGACAGTTGAAGCCTGGAAAAATGTTGCCTGGTCTGATGAGTCTCGATTTCTGTTGAGACATTCAGATGGTAGAGTCAGAATTTGGCGTAAACAGAATGAGAACATGGATCCATCATGCCTTGTTACCACTGTGCAGGCTGGTGGTGGTGGTGTAATGGTGTGGGGGATGTTTTCTTGGCACACTTTAGGCCCCTTAGTGCCAATTGGGCATCGTTTAAATGCCACGGCCTACCTGAGCATTGTTTCTGACCATGTCCATCCCTTTATGACCACCATGTACCCATCCTCTGATGGCTACTTCCAGCAGGATAATGCACCATGTCACAAAGCTTGAATCATTTCAAATTGGTTTCTTGAACATGACAATGAGTTCACTGTACTAAAATGGCCCCCACAGTCACCAGATCTCAACCCAATAGAGCATATTTGGGATGTGGTGGAACGGGAGCTTCGTGCCCTGGATGTGCATCCCACAAATCTCCATCAACTGCAAGATGCTATCCTATCAATATGGGCCAACATTTCTAAAGAATGTTTTCAGCACCTTGTTGAATCAATGCCACGTAGAATTAAGGCAGTTCTGAAGGCGAAAGGGGGTCAAACACAGTATTAGTATGGTGTTCCTAATAATCCTTTAGGTGAGTGTATATTATTACTTTACAAATATGTAACATCTTGGATATAGGGTATCTTTTCTACACAAGATCCCTGAGTTCACTATACGCTTTCTATAAGTAGTCAATATAATAACTGGTAAATGCGCCCCACCCACATGGAATCTGAGCAGTTTTCCCATTTTCTGCACCGATTGTGGGAATTCTGTGGAATATTATTAACTCAAACTGAGTAAAGAACACTATTATTTGTTAGCAGAGACTGTTAGTAACCAAAATATTTAATAAACACACAAGGCGTGTTAACAACAAGTTCTGCGGAGCTTTTCATGGAATTCTTGAGGCACAGATTCCATGCAAGTTTACGCAGCATGCTTTGATCGGTAGACATATAATGAAAGATCTTATTAAACATGATATAAACAATGTCGTAGACAATTTATGGTTAATGCATTAATCTTAAGCCCTAAGTAAACATTGCATACAAGAACCAGACAAGTCCTCTGCACAGACCTATGACCAGCTTTGTCTCCATACTGGCGTGATGAATCCGATTTTCATGCAAAGGGAACTGAATGAGATATTTGAATGCTACCGATCCACAATCTGATTTCTGGCTTGTGATGCATCCTGTATCATAATCACACCGTGTTCGTTTGTTGGCCAGAGGAGAACTGGCCCCCCGACTGAGCCTGGTTTCTCACAAGATTTCTTATGGAGTTTGGGTTTCTTTCCACTGTTGCCTCTGGCTTGCTTAGTTGGGGACACTTAATATTCACCAATATTATTGATTTGACTGCACTGACACTATTAGATGAGAACTGAACTGAGCTGGATGATGACATCGCTTGAATGTACGCGCATACTGTACACACCCAGACAGATTTTTCTGGAACTGCAGAACTGTACATACTCTGTATGCTCAAGCTTGCACATACTCCTTGTATTCCTTTGCACTGATTATTTTGTCCCCAATGTGGCAACACAGCCCGGCCTTTTGTTTTACCGTTAAAAAAGTAACGGAGATGGCAGCAAGATTAACAATAGATGAGCGCTTGTGTGAGGGGATTAAGAGATACAAATACAACAACATTTTATCTGTCATAACTTCTAGAGAGAAATATTGCAGACGCTGGACAAGATGAAACTTTCTAGTGTGCATGTGTCGAGTTCCTGTGTTCGCTATTAAATGGAGTATGATTTAAAAGGCTGTCTGTTCATCTGTATACACATACGCAAGCATTCACATCAAATCTGAACTATACTTTGGACTTAATGAACATTGTACATGACTGTAATTGTCAAAGTTACTTAAACACCTTTACATTTAGATATAATATCCTGGTATATAGTTGTCAGTCCTCATAGTTATTGCCATGTCATATGGTGAATGTACTTGTGTCTTCATTTTCCGACAAAGAGTGAGTGTGAGTTTGCGTGCCTGACTTAAGGGAGATCTCGACAGTGGGCTGCTCGTTGCCATGGCGGTACCCTCTGCCTGTCTGGCCACAGCGTTTGACGAGCTTCATAACATGCATTTTAAAGGATGATCCGATAAAGACGTAGAGCACAGGATTCAGACAGCAATGCGTGAGGGCCAGACTCTCAGTAATTTGATTGGCCCGGTCCAGGTTTTTGCTCAGCTCACATTCCGTCACTAATATGTAGATCACATCCAGGGCTCTGACCAGTTTTACCAGATTATACGGGAGCTGGGTCAATAGAAACACCCCTACTACCGCTATCAACACCCGAAATGCTCGCCATCTTCTCCCGCTGCGTACCCCCGCTGTAGCGGCCTGACTTAACACAACTCCCACCCTGCAATAGCAGAACATCATCACCAGGAAAGGCAGAAGAAAGCTCAGAGACACTTCCAGAATTTCCAGTGTTGCCTTAGCCGCCCACGCCATGCTGTGCGGGTAAACCGCACGGCAGGCATTACGTCCGCTGGAGTTCATCACTGTATAGAACACCATATCTGGCAACCCCAGGACAATGGCGAGCCCCCAAACCACGAGGCACATGATTATCCTCTGCCTTCGGGCGTTGTTCCTGGCTGGGGCATGGGTGGCGGTGGAGCCTCTGGCTAGCGCACGATAGCGGTCTATGCTAATGCAGGCTAGCAGCAGCATGCTACAGCTGAAGTTGGTGGTGTAGAGGGCGGAGGTGATCTTACAGGCAGCTATACCAATCTCCCAGCCGTTCACTGCATCCGCAGCCCAGAATGGCAGCGTGAGGAGCAGGAGGAGGTCTGCGAAGGCCAGGTTGAGGATGAAGACGTCTGTCAGGGTCCGTAAGCGCTTGTGGGAAAGGTAAACAAAAACGACCAGGGAATTTCCGGCCAGGCCCAGAATCAATGCTAGTGTGTAGACGACTGGCAAAAAAACTCCAGCAAAGGACCGGACATCTTGTTTGTCACAAACTGTGTGTAATTCATATTCAATGTCATAGTCACTGTGGTTAGAACTGTTGTCATGGTCGTGGTAATGGTAGTCATGGTCGTTATCAAAAAGGACTTCCATCTTGTTCTAAAGAGAGAGAGGATTAATGTAAACATTGCTGATGGTGCTAGATTTAATTTAGTTCTTTATACACAATGAGAAAAACATTTGTTGTAGGATTTACTTTTGAAACAAAGAAACAATTTTCACTTTGTTAAAATTGCTAGTAAATTTCACAAATAATTACAAAGAAATGGCAAGTAACACATTGAATTAAACATGACATTTTGAAGTAGAAAGTCTGAAATAGTATTTTCTTATAAAATGTACTCCAATAATCTTTATTTACAACTAATTAAAAAAAAATGTTTTACAGTGTACCTTTACGATACAATACGATACAATAAACACTTTACTGTCTGACTGAGTCTGAACTTTTTCTTGCTTAACTTAAAATATTAAAATATATATATATATATATATATATATATATATATATACATACATAAAGTACACATACACTGCTGTTCAAAAGTTTTTGATCTGTAAGATTTTTTATGTTTTTAGAAGAAGTCTTTTATACTCACCAAGGCTGCATTTATTTTATTAAAAAAAGTAATATTGTGAAATATTATTAAAATGTAAAATGCGAAAGCTTTCTATTTCAGATAAATACTGTTCTTTTGAACTTTCTATTCATCAAAAAAAAAAATGTTTTACACAACTGTTTTCAACATTGATAATAATCATGAATGTTTCTTGAGCAGCAAATCATCATATTAGAATGATTTCTGAAGGATCGTGTGACACTGAAGACTGGAGTAGTGATGCTGAAAATTCAGCTTTGCATCACAGAAATAAATTACATTTTAAAATATATTCAAATAGAAAGCAGTTATTTTACATTTTAATAATATTTCACAATATTACTGTTTTTTTTTTTTGCTGCATTAGTGCTAAAAAGCTTATTTTTCTTAGCGATAGAAGTATGAAATTGCTCACGTCTGTTTGTTTCCAAACAGAACTGCTTTAAACGTCCTTTAAATCACTATTAGGACATCCAAACATGAAATAATCACGCTTTTAGAGTGCAAATAGGTTTTTACTACTAACTGTGTTTTTTAACCGTAGAAAATATATTTATATATTCATAATTTTTATATTATATTAATATATTTTATCTGCTTTCAGTGCAGGTTATTTTTACTAATGGAAAAAGTTTTTTTCTGCATTACAAACATTTTCATGACAATAAGCTTAGCAAATTTTTGTGACAATATTCTGAATTATGGGGTTTGTACGTTATCTTAAGATTCAGCACCGTAAAACTCACATCTGTCTGTAATAAAGTCTGCATAATGCCGTTAGACTCTGCACAGCCTAACAAATCTGATTACATTTTAGTCTGTGCACGCTTTATCTTTTTTTTTAAAATTTCTTCTTTCATTTGATTTGTCAATTTAGTGTGTCATCGGTGCTTCATTCTAACTTGAGTGTTATTTTGTATGCTTGATCCACGTGTACCTTCGATATGCACGTTTTAAATGAGCGAAGTGTGCAAGACTCATTTTTTTTTTCAGCAACAAAAACCTTCCTGCTAATTTCTTCCATATCGTCATTCCCATTCAGTTTTCCAGAGGGTCTTAATTGAGATCATACGCAGCTCAACACAGAGACATCTACTTTTGACTGAAAACTCCCTGCACGTGTGTGCAGCTTTCTTGGCTGGCCAACAGCATCCGAGCAGCTTGCAGTGCTGCTATCTAATAAGGTAGCGCATGAAAGCATGTAAATAGAAGTGCATGGGCAGCTTTGTGGTACTTGAGCTTTGGACGTAATATAAACTCAGTAGCTTTGCTATATTTTGTATGGATCGGTGGAGAGTTTATTTAACCCTGGACGCTTTGAGGTGAACGTTCTAGAAAAACGTACTGCCGACACAAAGCCTTGACTTTTGCCATCTGCTCATCTGGAGTTGCACATAGCTCTGAGTGTACCTGCCAATCTGCTAAACACATGCTCTTTAAATAGGGGCGCCGAGCAGAGCGGATTTTGTGTGTCTGGGTGATAAGCAAACCTGCTGTAAAATGAAGATATTTACCTAGTGCAGATTGCTTTTTTTTAGTTTATTGTCTATTTATTTTTACTTTCCTGAGTCAATTAAATTTTCTGTAAAATGCTTTAGTTACTTGAAGAGTACCAGGGAAAGATAAAGTTAATATACCACACTATGCTTTCTAAATGTTGTACATCAATCAAAAACTTTTCAAAAAACATCCTAGTGATTAATTATGATCTGCATGCCTCTTCCAGAAAACCCGCAGCTTGAGATGATACTTTTTCTTCTTGCAGAAATGGTTTGGCTCCTGTGCTTATGATAGGAAGCCCCATTTTTTTTGTCCGAACAACATTTCTGAACATTAAATTGTACTGTATGTGAACAGTACTGTACATGTTAAACTTCATGTCATATACAAACTAAAGCCTTTATTATACTTTGTTAGTTTTCAAATTATAAAATAAAACATTTTGTGGAATATTTTGCTATAATAGTGTCCTTGTGCTATTTACCTTTTCATTTTGAAGGTTGACAAAAGTGTCAAGATACTTTTTCAGGTCACTTTGTAGAAATATGAAATGTTTGTATAGTACTTTGTATCTTTTAAACTGCAAAAGTTTAACCTTTAACGCAGGAAGTTTGTATGCTTAATAAGTGTGTCTGTGAAAAGGTGATCCACTGTACTTATTCTTTAATCCGTCGTATTGTATTACCTCTGTCTATTATGGAGCTCAGGAGATGTTACACCCTTACTGTATATCCTGTCAGTTTAACACTGCACAGGTAAACCCTCATTCCATTCTGCTTTCTCACAGGCATACAGAAACAAGAGCTTTCTATGCAAAGACATCTTTCATAGAGTCATATTTAAAATGTATTCCTGAAACCTAAATTCTTCTGTGTCATTGTTTATTTTGGACTTTACCTTCCCTGTCATAAACCCTTTTGAGGATCGGTAAGCAGGACTTTGCCTTGCCTTTATACATGACAGCAAAGAAATGAAATGCAAAAATGATACATCACACTTTTACATAAAACCAACTAAATACTGACATTTTAAAGCATAGTAATGTCCATTACCATAATTCAGCATCTGTTGTCACTTTGTCGGGCATTTGTTTGCTGTATTCTTAATCCAGTGTTTACTTTGGATGGTAATTCTCGTAACTCCCGCAGCTTTGATTGGAATGTTGCATGTGAAATGCAGTGTGTCTTACCTCTGTTTATAGCGTCTGAGTCACACTCTGTCCAGGAAAGAGCTGCCTTTAGTCCAGAGAAGTGAAACACTCTGTTGATAATTGCAGCTGGGGCAAGAGGACGGCCACGGGTGTGTGTTTGTGTGTGCGTCAGAGGAAGGAGAAAGAGACTTAGCGAAAATAAGGATTGCCCTCTTCCAGCAGGTTGCACAGATTCCCTCACTGTGTATTCCTGATCATCTTCAAACAGAATTCTTGAAATTCCAGTATATTGTGTTTATAATATAATAACTGTTTATAATATATAACTGTGGTACCTTTCAAAAGGGTTATATCACTCAAATACAAGTTAATTATAAAAATATATTTATTTACAGGTGAACTAAAAATGACTTTTCATCAAGGTTAAGTGGTTAAACAAAATTAAGCACAATGGTAACCATAAAAACATTATCAAAACAAAAACTGAAATGTCAACATAACTGAACATTAAACACTGACAGTGGTCTCCATTTACTCAAAGCACAGACATGAATTTACACATAAAATAAACACATAAAAACACTATTTCAACATTTATTCCCCGGATCCCCTATGCAGAGCAAGAGATGTTAAAGCAATAAAAAGCAAAATTCACTTTTACATGGTGTTTGAACATAAATCTGTGTCGGCAGTGTGTGTACACAGAACAAGCCGTTTTCATTTTCTGAGCAATGTGACATCACATTCAGGTGTTTTGCTGGATGTAAGAGTGAACATAACAGTTTTCATTTACTCCCGACATCAGAGCCACTGCAGACCTCATAGCGAACGTTGTAACAGTATTTTGTGTGTGTTGCTCATCCATTGTTGCAAAACGGCTGAAAAAACTCTACAACAACTAAATAAAATTTATCAAATAATCATTAGGAAACTTCCTGGTTCATTCTCAAAGTTTTTGCTTCTGCCGGAGTCTCTCCTTCATTAGTGTCCGACTCCAGTTCATACATACACCGATCAGGCATAACATTATGGCCACCTTCCTAATATTGCATTGGTCCTCCTTTTTGCTGCCAAAACAGCCCTGACCCATCAAGGCATGGACTCCACTAGACTCCTGAAGGTGTGCTGTGGTATCTGGCACCAAGATGTTAGCAGCAGATCCTTTAAGTCCTGTAAGTTGTGAGGTGGGGCCTCCATGGATCGGACTTGTTTGTTCAGCACATCCCACAGATGCTCGATTGGATTGCGATCTGGGGAATTTGGAGGCCAAGTCAACACATGTTTGTGCTCCTCAACCATTCCTGAACCATTTTTGCTTTGTGGCAGGGTGCATTATCCTGCTGAAAGAGGCCACAGCCACCAGGGAATACCGTTTCCATGAAAGGGTGTACATGGTCTGCAACAATGCTTAGGTAGGTGGTACGTGTCAAAGTAACATCCACATGGATGGCAGGACCCAAGGCTTCCCAGCAGAACATTGCCCAAAGCATCACACTGCCTCCGCTGGCTTGCCTTCTTTCCATAGTGCATCCTGGTGCCATGTGTTCCCTAGGTAAGCGACGCACACGCACCCGGCCATCCACGTGATGTAAAAGAAAACGTGATTCATCAGACCAGGCCACCTTCTTCGATTGCTCCGTGGTCCAGTTCTGATGCTTACATGCCCACAGTTGGCGCTTTCGACGGTGGACAGGGATCAGCATGGGCACCCTGACTGGTCTGCGGCTATGCAGCCCCATATGCAACAAACTGCGATGCACTGTGTATTCTGACACCTTTCTATCAGAACCAGCTTTAACTTCTTGAGCAATTTGAGGTACAGTAGCTCGTCTGTTTGATCGGACCACACGGGCCAGCCTTCGCTCCCCACGTGCATCAATGAGCCTTGGCCGCCCATGAGCCTGTCGCCAGTTCCCTTTCAGTCGGTCACGTTCGACGTACGTCGGAACTGACCGACGAATTGGGATCTGTTTTCAGAGACCAATCTACTTCGAGTGATTAAAAACGAGCCAATGGACATTGGCATGCGGTTCACGCATTCCACGCACCGCCCCGCAGCGCGGGTATAAATACGGAAGAGGAATATCGCATCATTGCTTTTTTACTTCGGAGCCGAACGGTTTGCTGTATCAAGCTGTTTCTACGAAGAGTGTTTAGAACGAGTCTCGAGGAGGATCGCTCTCTTACCTGGGTGCTGGTGTGACGGCGCGAGTCAGCGAGTGGCCGCTGCAACATACACTTGTTCCTGTGTTGGTTGGCTGGGCGTTTCCGTTCTTGAGTGCTCACACGCAGGCTTGCAATCGGACTGCTGTGAGCCGCGGCCATCTCCCTGAGTGCTTCAGCACTTCTAAAAGAGCGTTTCCTTCTAAAAGAGCAACACGGTTTGGCCCTGTGTCTTTTTCAAGATGTCATTCAAATCGTGTGTTTCTGTTCACTATTTTCGATGACAGTCATATTGCTTCTCTTGATTTCTTATTGCCGTAGTTATCTGAAGCAGAGAAGTAAAGGGTCCGCCCTATGCTGGAAACGGGGCGGGGAGCAGCAGCTCATTTTTCTCCCACCCAAAAATTGCAACACCCATGCAGTCTAGGGTTATAATGGTAACCAGCACATATTTGTGCATCCATAATAAAAGGTATCTTCTGAAGTTACCAGGTCAATCACAGAAGCATTTGTTATTCATGTACAGTAAACTAAATCCTTGTGCTGCCCCAATCTAGATAAGCTATTAGAACAGAGGAACACAATTTAGGGGTATTTTTCCCAACTGGCGTATTTCCCCGAACTAGTTATAGGCATTGGTGCAAGAAATCAGTGTGCGTAATTAACTTTACAGTCTTGTAACTGCTCTTTTCCGAGTGCAGTCATTTAGTGTGTTTGTAAAGGAAAGTAGCTGCTGTAATTATTTTTCTAAAGAATGGCATGTTCATTGAGGATATTAGCTGTGAAGTGTGAAACTATTTAATGGAGGGTCTCATCTGATTGGTGTAATTCCTCGCAGTAGCTCATCTGTACTTAATCCTTTTATTTGAGGCAGCACGGCATTCCGCAGGCTCTGCGTGATTTGTTTGTTTGATGGTGTCTGTTCTTTATGGAATGCACCATGGAGCTAACGGTCGCGTGTTTGGCTGCTTGTACGGGGACAACCTGCAGACATGAAAGGACAAGTCTGTTATATCACACCCTGAGAAACACAACCTGTGTTTTCATCAGAAGAATTACTAAAGTAGGGGCCATTGCTTGCCAGCATTATACATACACACCCACACACACAAACACGCATGCAGGCTAGTGACTAACTCTTCCTTAGGAAAAACACTAGTCTTTCCAGAAATTGTGAACCTTGAGTGTTTGTTTCAAGGGTGTGTTGTGTATGTATCAGAATCTAAGGTGTGCCTCTGTTATGTGTGGAATTGTGGATTCAGCGTCTTGCTCTCATTAAAGCACATGAGTCAGTGTGTACAAATTTTACCTTGTGGGAGTTTGTGGGTTCTTGTGGTTTAATTTCCCATGGTTACATCATAATGTGGTGTTAAACTATATATGCATTTCTTTTCCATTCTGAATACTTTAATAATTTAATTTAAAATAATTTAATAGGCTACTAGATATCATCATACTTCCCCAGTTGATGACATTAAGTATTGCAAACATTTTTGTATTACAAATTTTTGGAAAACTTAATTTAAATGTTAATTATTTCATTTTGTTGACATTTCATTAATTTTGAGCATGAAATGTGTGTGGCTTTATTTAGCACAAAATGTCAAAAACCTCCCTTCGGGGACCTCTGGGAACATCCACAATCGAATGAATGGTTCATGAATAAAATAGTATTTGGGCTAGTTTACAGTAAGTGTAGTTAGCTTTGTAAAAAAAACAAAAAACAAAAAAAAACAAAGTGTGTGTTTACTGTATGTTCATAGGTACATTCTCCTCATTCTTGTCATGTTTTATACCATATGTGCGCAGCTGTGGTTGGCCCCTGCCCATTTCTGTTTGTACAGAATGTTGCATCTTTACCTCTGTTATTTAAAGATGACGTTCCACTAGACTAGACCATGACCATGACCATGACCTAGAATAGACCATCCAAAACCTCTATCAGTAAATCTCACTTGGTCTGTCTCATGTTACAGTTGGATACTGCAGTTGAGTCTTAAAAATGTTGTATTTACATCTTCAATTACATAAAAAAATTGTTATTCATCTTGTTTATAGATGTACTGTACTTATCACCAAAACTATGTTTGGTCTTGTCTTAGGCCATGTATTTGATGAATTTAGGATGTGTACTGCAAGAATTTTCTTAATCATTTTTTTCCTCACAAAAAAAAAAAAAAAAAAAAATCCTCAAAACAAGTTACATTTGCTTGACAAGCAAATTGCATGAGAATATTAGAACTTATTTTCAGAAAATACGTATTGAATGAAGTTTATTTTTCTTATCTCATTGCTGCATTTTTTAGTAATAAATCTGACATCATCTAGTGAGGTTTAAAACAAACAAAAAATCAGTTTGTTTTTAAGGATGGGGGTGCCATTTTTACTGAAAAAAAGGAGTAAAGTTCTTTGCTGTTTTTTTATTTTAGTATCTTGTAAATAGACATGCAGGTATGACCATTTGTGCCAATGTGGGACGATTTTCCTTGCAGGCTCCTATCACACCCACCTATTATACATTCCATAAACTGAGCCTTTACTCTTTTGATTAGGGCAATATCATGTTGATCTGCTATTCTTATGTCCTTTGTCAGAAAACTGGACAATAAGCAAGAAAAGAATGTTCGTGGGACACACCCATCTGTCCCTTGGATCACAGATTGGCCCCAGGCCTGTGTGTGCTTCACTTTGCTGTGAATTATAGCAGCTTTGAGTCATGATGTACATCATGGCCGTCTGTGAATGATTTTCGTTATAAGGGCTTTGAGCGTTGTAGTGTTTGTATATGTGTGTGTGTGTGTGTGTGTGTAAGTGCATGCACATGCTAGCAACTGCAGTTCATGTACAACAGAAACTAGTGCTACACTCAGAAGTGCATGTGCAAAGTGCATGTCAGTTTGAGAAAGAGCTCCCTCTAGAGACACTGACACAACAGAACACTTTGACAGTATTGTGCTTAACATCTCGGCAACCACCTACAACAGCCTTTGTTGCAGGATCACTTCAGAAAATTTATTTAAAAATGAATCAGAATCATACATGAAAGTTTAAATGATTGCAGAATTCCATTCCACAGATACTGGTTTATAAAATCTGCCAAACTTTTCAGAGCTTTAATTGCTTTGTAGGAACTACAGTGGGGAGAACAAGTATTTGATACACTGCCGATTTTGCAGGTTTGCCCACTTACAAAGCATATAGAAGTCTGTAATTTTTATCATAGGTACTCTTCAACTGTGAGTGACGGAATCTAAAACAAAAATCCAGAAAATCACGTTGTATGATTTTTAAGTATTTTATTTGCATTTTATTGCATGACATAAGTATTTGATACATCAGAAAAGCAGAACTTAATATTTGGTACAGAAACCTTTGTTTACAATTACAGAGATCATACGTTTCCTGTAGTTCTTGACCAGGTTTGCACACACTGCAGCAGGGATTTTGGCCCACTCCTCCATACAGACCTTCTCCAGATCCTTCAGGTTTCGGGGCTGTCACTGGGCAATACGGACTTTCAGCTCCCTCCAAAGATTTTCTATTGGGTTCAGGTCTGGAGACTGGCTAGGCCACTCCAGGACCTTGAGATGCTTCTTACGGAGCCACTCCTTAGTTGCCCTGGCTGTGTGTTTCAGGTCGTTGTCATGCTGGAAGACCCATCCACGACCCATCTTCAATGCTCTTACTGAGGGAAGGAGGTTGTTGGCCAAGATCTCGCGATACATGGCCCCATCCATCCTCCCCTCAATACGGTGCAGTCGTCCTGTCCCCATTGCAGAAAAGCATCCCCAAAGAATGATGTTTCCACCTCCATGCTTCACGGTTGGGATGGTGTTCTTGGGGTTGTACTCGTCCTTCTTCTTTCTCCAAACACGGCGAGTGGAGTTTAGACCAAAAAGCTCTATTTTTGTCTCATCAGACCACATGACCTTCTCCCATTCCTCCTCTGGATCATCCTCTGGTCATTGGCAAACTTCAGACGGGCCTGGACATGCACTGGCTTGAGCAGGGGGACCTTGCGTGCTCTGCAGGATTTTAATCCATGACGGCGTAGTGTGTTACTAATGGTTTTCTTTGAGACTGTGGTCCCAGCTCTCTTCAGGTCATTGACCAGGTCCTGTCGTGTAGTTCTGGGCTGATCCCTCACCTTCGTCATGATCATTGATGCCCCACGAGGTGAGATTTTGCATGGTGCCCCAGACTGAGGGAGATTGACCATCATCTTGAACTTCTTCCATTTTCTAATAATTGTGCCAACAGTTGTTGCCTTCTCACCAAGCTGCTTGCCTATTGTCCTGTAGCCCATTCCAGCCTTGTGCAGGTCTACAATTTTGTCCCTGATGTCCTTACACAGCTCTCTGGTCTTGGCCATTGTGGAGAGGTTGGAGTCTGTTTGATTGAGTGTGTGGACAGGTGTCTTTTATACAGGTAACAGGTTCAAACAGGTGCAGTTAATACAGGTAATGAGTGGAGAACAGGAGGGCTTCTTAAAGAAAAACTAACAGGTCTGTGAGAGCCAGAATTCTTACTGGTTGGTAGGTGATCCAATACTTATGTCATGCAATACAATGCAAATTAATTATTTAAAAATCATACAATGTGATTTTCTGGATTTTTGTTTTAGATTCCGTCTCTCACAGTTGAAGAGTACCTATGATAAAAATAACAGACTTCTACATGCTTTGTTAGTGGGCAAACCTGCAAAATCGGCAGTGTATCAAATACTTGTTCTCCCCACTGTAAGTTCACATTGGTGTGAAGTTGTTGTTTTTCCTACTAAGTATGATATTTAGCTATCAGACATCATACATTCGTCATCAAATTAAATCCAACCACACATTAAATCTCACACACTATAAAACCAAAATGCACAAGTTAAAAAATGCTATTTTAGCCTTTCAAAAAAAATTATTAATAATGCAGCAAGTTAAACTGGGTTTTTTTTTTTTTTTAATTACAGGTGCTGGGAACCCAAAGTGTGAGATTGCCATAGTCATGTGCAGGAGCAAGTCACTGAACTCAAACAGCGACAGGTACTGGATCTCTGACACGCACGCCAAAAAGTCCATATTTCTATCAGCAATATAGCCAGGTTAAATGTTTGCCACTATATAATAAATATGGTCACTTTCTGGACCTGAATTGTGTTAGGCAGGCTGGGCAAATTCCCTCACACAGATTCTTTTGAGAAAAATGTATTGCTGATGTTGGCAGATCTTTTGCGAACACACACACACACACTCATTCTGGCATGAGATCCTGTGGTCAGCTCTGAGATCTGCTTTGCCTGCATTCTTTCACTAAGCTGACTATATAGGCTTTAATCCCATTTTATTGCAGAGCATATTAAAAATATACTACTCTCAGATATTAGTTTTAGAGTTTTGATGTTGTAAATATGAACAATAACTAGGTCGAAGCATGACTTAATGCAGAAGTTTGTTGTTATAGAGAGGATTAGGATTTCTACTAAAATAATCAATTATTAATTTGTCAATAACTTAACAAATTAAATTTTAATTTAAAAAATATAAATAAATAAATAAATCACACAAATAAATAGGCATATTTAAATGTTTATTTAATGTTTAAATGTAGTCAGATGTTATGGTAAAATAATAACTTAATAAATTACTTTTCAAATTTACATCAACATATATAGATATACACTAGGGGTGTAACAATACCCGCATGTCATGATTCGATACATATCACAATACTGAACTCATGATACAATATTATTACAATACTCCAAGACATATGGTAAAAGGTTAACAAAAAATGTATTTAAAATGCTAAATCTGGTATTACATTGGGGGTGGAAATGAATAGGCTTGAACTTGGTGACATCAGAATAAAAATATTCATGATTCTGAAGCTGAAAATACAGAATTATTTTAGACGAATATTCTTTCACTTTGTCACTGACTAGATATATTTAAAATAATGCAGGCCACTTTTTACTGGAAACAAAAGACATTTGGTAATATCAGGACCCACAAATATTCCCCCCCATTGCATTTTTATACATTATATGCAACATTATATATAGTAGTTTAATGTAGTACTGACACTAAAACTTTGTAAACTTTTATTATGAATTTTTTCTTACACAGTAATTTCCATTTTGGGTGAACTATGCACAATACAGATTGTCACTATCCACGATACATAATGTTGCATTTTTGTATTGCGATTTCGACACGATATATTGTTACACCCCTAACACACACTGTTCAAAAGTTTGTGCTCAGTAAGATTTTTTAAAATGTTTTGAAAGAAGTCTCTTATGCTCACCAAGGCTGCATTTAGTCGATCAAAAATACAGTATATTTATATGAATATATTTGAAAGTGTTTCTGTTTCTGTTATGTTATTATTTCTGCAAAGCTGAATTTTCACATTTTTCAGCAGCCATTACTCCAGTCTCCGGTGTCACATGATCCTTCAGAAATCATTGTAATATGCTGATTTGGTGCTTGAGAACCTCTTCTTCTTCTTCTTCTTCTTCTTCTGATCAATTTAATGCATCCATACTGAATAAAAAAAAGCATTTCTTAATTTTTTTTTTTTTGAACAGTATTGTAGTAGATAGACAAAATGGTTTGATTAATGTTAGTTGTAAAAAAATAATACATTAATAGCTCATTTTAAATTAAACTCTTAAATTGCATTTTTAATCCATTTGTCAGCGCTCTTTATCTATTCGTCAATCGCCTTTAAAATACCATTGGCTGTTTATCTATTTTCATTTTCATTTTTGAATTAATATAATGATAATTGATTTTATTTTTAAGTCCTCCATATGTTCTGTTTTTTGTGATTCTGATGGCCGATACTCAGAAAGAAGCTTTAGTACAAAAGCATAATTTGTACATTTAAAAAGGTGTGAAAGAATGCCCCACAGCTTGCTCGTAGACTCTGTAGCACTTTAATATATGCTGCAAGCGCCATGACAAAAAAAACTAGATCGCTCTGATCATAATCAACAAGACATCTAAAATTTGTGTAAAAACAAGGTTAGGTTGTAGATTTAAATCGTGCAATCATTAAAACTGCATAGGAGACTGACACAGACTAGACTAAATTGTTGAAAAAGTCGTTATTTTTGTTTGTTTTAGCGCACAAAAAGTATTCTCGTCGCTTCATAAAATTAAGGTTGAACCACTGTAGTCACATGGACGATTTTAACAATGTTTTTCCTACCTTTCTGGGGCTTGAAAGTGTTAATTACGTTGCTTTCTATGGCGGAGTCAGAGAACTCTCGTATTTCATCAAAATTACACTATATTGCCAAAAATTTCGGTACGCCTGCCTTTACATGCACATGAACTTTAATGACATCCCATTCTTAATCCGTAGGGTTTAATATGGAGTTGGCCCACCCTTTGCAGCTATAACGGCTTCAACTCTTCTGGGAAGGCTTTCCACAAGGTTTAGGAGTGTGTTTATGGGAATTTTTGACCATTCTTCTAGAAGCGCATTTGTGAGGTGAGGCACTGATGTTGGACGAGAAGGCCTGGCTCGCAGTCTCCGCTCTAATTCATCCTAAGGGTGTTCTATCGGGTTGAGGTCAGGACTCTGTGCAGGCCAGTCAAGTTCCTCCACACCAAACTCGCTCATCCATGTCTTTATGGACCTTGCTTTGTGCACTGGTGCGCAGTCATGTTGGAACAGGTAGGGGCCACCCCCAAACTGTTCCCACAAAGTTGGGAGCATGAAATTGTCCAAAATGGTATGCTAAAGCATTAAGAGTTACTTTCGCTGGAACTAAGGGGCAAAGCCCAACCCCTGAAAATCAACCCCACACCATAATCCTCCCTCCACCAAGCTTTACACTTGGCACAATGCATTCAGGCAAGTACCATTCTCCTGGCAACCGCCAAACCCAGACTCGTCCATCGGATTGCCAGACAGAGAAGCGTGATTCGTCACTCCAGAGAACACATCTCCACTGCTCTAGAGTCCACTGGCAGCGTGCATTACACCACTGCATCCGACGCTTTGCATTGCACTACTTGGTGATGTAAGGCTTGGATGCAGCTGCTCGGCCATGGAAACCCATTCCATGAAGCTCTCTACGCACTGTCCTTGAGCTAATCTGAAGGCCACATGAAGTTTGGAGGTCTGTAGCTATTGACTCTGCAGAAAGTTGGCGACTTCTGCGCACTGTGCGCCTCAGCATGCGCTGACCCCGCTCTGTGATTTTACTTGGCCTACCACTTCATGGCTGAGTTGCTGTTGTTCCCAATTGCTTCCACTTTGTTATAATACCACTAACAGTTGACTGTGGAATATTTAGTAGTGAGGAAATTTCACAAATGGACTTATTGCACAGGTGGCAACCTATCAAGGTACCATGCTTGAATTCACTGAGCTCCTGAGAGCGACCCATTCTTTCACAAATGTTTGTAGAAGCAGTCTGCATGCCTAGGTGTTTGATTTTATACATCTGTGGCCATGGAAGTGATTGGAACACCTGAATTCAATGATTTGGAGGGGTGTCCCAATACTTTTGCAAATATAGTGTATCTTCATTTGTGTTCCAAAGATAAACGAAGGCCTTACGGTTTTGGAACGACATGAGGGTGAGTAATTAATGACAGAATTTTCATTTTTGGGTGAACTAACCCTTTAAGTCATTAAATTAATATAAATGTGTGATTAGTCGACTAATGGCTTAATCATACAATACTTCTAATGATTAAATGTTAAAAAGGCACCACAAAAAAAGTTTGTTTTCATTGTTTTTAACCCGTGTAACCTTTTATTTTACATAGCAATACATTTTCACAATTCTTGATTCCAAATTTTATACCACAATCAAAACTACTAGCCTAACGAATATAAAGTTCTAACATTTTTAAACAGCCAGTAATAAAATAAGAAAAAAATTAACAAGTTATGAGCAATAGCACAAATATATACAATAGAACAACGATACAAATGAAATAAACAGTGTTGAAAGATTTTCAGGTAGGTCAAACAGTAGTATTCAGGTAAAGCCCAAAGTATACTTCAGTTTTTACGCTTACGTAGGGTCCGCTCACAGTGCACGTGACGCAGATTTCATCACCAGAATAGTATGTGGGTACTGTAACCATGCCGCCCTATTTTTGTAACCTTGTATACTTTGTAGGTCACACATGCGCATTGAATTTGTTTTGCACTAATCAGTTGTTCCACAAAGTGGCAACACTGCAGAAAATGAAACTAAAGAGATGGAACAACAACAACAACAAAATACCGGAGACTGCAAAAACAACAGACGCCCGCAGTGATAAGCGATTGTGTGAGGGGGTTATAAGATAGCTGTAACTTTTTAGTTTGAAAGAATACAAAGAACTTTTATCTGTCATAACTTAGAGAAAAATAGCTCAGACAGTGGACAGAGATGAAACTTTCTAGAGCTCATGTGTCGACCACCTGCGTTCGCACAAGCTATCAAATGGAGTATACTTTGAATTAGCTATGCGTTCGACTGTATGCATACGCTAACGTACGTGTAAAAAAAAACAAAAAAAAAAACGAAGTATACTTTGGGCAAAAGAAATACTACAGAAATTGAATAAAATAATCCAATGTAAAATAACACTGTATAAATTAAATATAGATTAATCCTTATTAAAAAAGTTATTCAGCCAAGAGCAGTAATTTTCTCTTTTTCTTTAGTTCATTGAATAACATTAATGACAGATTGCATTGTAAAGAAGTGGATATAAAAGTGTAATTAGTTACATTATAGCGTGCATTATAGACATCATGAGCTGTTTATTTCACGCCATTACAGCTCTCCCTCACAGACACGCTAAGCACTTTTTGTTCTTTATAAGATTGTGCCCCCATCCATAACTCTTAAAATGGAATTTTTTTCTGTATATATTTATATATATATATTTGCTCCGCAAAGGTTCAATTCATATATATATATATATATATATATATATTCACTCACCTAAAGGATTATTAGGAACACCATACTAATACTGTGTTTGACCCCCTTTCGCCTTCAGAACTGCCTTAATTCTACGTGGCATTGATTCAACAAGGTGCTGAAAGCATTCTTTAGAAATGTTGGCCCATATTGATAGGATAGCATCTTGCAGTTGATGGAGATTTGTGGGATCCACATCCAGGGCACGAAGCTCCCGTTCCACCACATCCCAAAGATGCTCTATTGGGTTGAGATCTGGTGACTGTGGGGGCCATTTTAGTACAGTGAACTCATTGTCATGTTCAAGAAACCAATTTGAAATGATTCGAGCTTTGTGACATGGTGCATTATCCTGCTGGAAGTAGCCATCAGAGGATGGGTACATGGTGGTCATAAAGGGATGGACATGGTCAGAAACAATGCTCAGGTAGGCCGTGGCATTTAAACGATGCCCAATTGGCACTAAGGGGCCTAAAGTGTGCCAAGAAAACATCCCCCACACCATTACACCACCACCACCAGCCTGCACAGTGGTAACAAGGCATGATGGATCCATGTTCTCATTCTGTTTACGGCAAATTCTGACTCTACCATCTGAATGTCTCAACAGAAATCGAGACTCATCAGACCAGGCAACATTTTTCCAGTCTTCAACTGTCCAATTTTGGTGAGCTCGTGCAAATTGTAGCCTCTTTTTCCTATTTGTAGTGGAGATGAGTGGTACCCGGTGGGGTCTTCTGCTGTTGTAGCCCATCCGCCTCAAGGTTGTGCGTGTTGTGGCTTCACAAATGCTTTGCTGCATACCTCGGTTGTAACGAGTGGTTATTTCAGTCAAAGTTGCTCTTCTATCAGCTTGAATCAGTCGGCCCATTCTCCTCTGACCTCTAGCATCAACAAGGCATTTTCGCCCACAGGACTGCCGCATACTGGATGTTTTTCCCTTTTCACACCATTCTTTGTAAACTCTAGAAATGGTTGTGCGTGAAAATCCCAGTAACTGAGCAGATTGTGAAGTACTCAGACCGGCCCGTCTGGCACCAACAACCATGCCACGCTCAAAATTGCTTAAATCACCTTTCTTTCCCATTCTGACATTCAGTTTGGAGTTCAGGAGATTGTCTTGACCAGGACCACACCCCTAAATGCATTGAAGCAACTGCCATGTGATTGGTTGATTAGATAATTGCATTAATGAGAAATTGAACAGGTGTTCCTAATAATCCTTTAGGTGAGTGTATATATACATATATATATACCCATCAGGCATAACTTTATCATAATATTGTGTTGGTCCCCCTTTTGCTGCCAAAACAGCCCTGATCCGTCGAGGCATGGACTCCACTAGTCCCCTGAAGGTGTGCTGTGGTATCTGGCACCAAGATGATAGCAGCAGATCCTTTAAGTCCTGTAAGTTGCGAGGTGGGGCCTCCATGGATCGGACTTGTTTGTTCAGCACATCCCACAGATGCTCGATTGGATTGAGATCTGGGGAATTTGGAGGCCAAGTCAACACCTCAAACTCGTTGTTGTGCTCCTCAAACCATTCCTGAACCATTTTTGCTTTGTGGCAGGGCACATTATCCTGCTGAAAGAGGCCACAGCCACCAGGGAATACAGTTTCCATTAAAGGGTGTACATGGTCTGCAACAATGCTTAGGTAGGTGTTACGTATCAAAATAACATCCACATGGATGGCAGGACCCAAGGTTTCTCAGCAGAACATTGCCCAAAGCATCACACTGCCTCCGCCGGCTTGCCTTCTTCCCATTGTGCATCCTAGTGCCATGTGTTCCCCAGGTAAGCGACGCACACGCACCCGGCCATCCACGTAATGTAAAAGAAAACGTGATTCATCAGACCAGGCCACCTTCTTCCATTGCTCCGTGGTCCAGTTCTGATGCTCACGTTGGCACTTTCGGTGGTGGACAAGGGTCAGCATGGGCACCCTGACTGGTCTGCGGCTATGCAGCCCCATACGCAGCAAATTGCGATGCACTGTATATTCTGACACCTTTCTATCAGAACCAGCATTAACTTCTTGAGCAATTTGAGGTACAGTAGCTCGTCTGTTTGATCGGACCACACGGGCCAGCCTTCGCTCCCCACGTGCATCAATGAGTCTTGGCCGCCCATGACCCTGTCGCTGGTTCACCACTGTTCCTTCCTTGGACCACTTTTGATAGATACTGACCACTGCAGACCGGGAACACCCCACAAGAGCTGCAGTTTTGGAGATGCTCTGACCCAGTCGTCAAGCTCGCTCTAATCCTTACGCTTGGCCATTTTTCCTGCTTCTAACACATTGAGGACAACTTTGACAAAAAAGTTAAACTGCTTTTTAACAACTTTGAGGACTTGCTGCCTAATATATCTCACCCACTAACAGGTGCCGTGATGAAGAGATAATCAGTGTTATTCACTTCACCTGTCAGTGGTCATAATGTTATGCCTGATTGGCGTTATGACGTTGGTATCATGCAAGCTCGCTAATTCTTTCTCTCGCTCTATTTTGCTCTGAGTCTTCTTTAGTTTCCTGCTTCTTTCTCCTCCATGTCTTTTGTGGTGCTTTTTTTTTTTCAGAATCATCTCTTTCCGTCTTCTGTCTGTCTGTCTGTCTGTCTAGCAGTGCATGCTTTCTCCCCTGCAGTGAATAGCGACCTTGGCAGCTGAAAATAATTTTCTCTTATCTGCATTTCATTTGAATCCAAGTAGTACAAAGCTAAAACTGCTTCACCCTCATATCTCATGAATATCTCTTACAGCAGACACATTCTGTGGACTTTGTTTCTGAACTATAGGAAGATGAAAGAGGTCATATCCTGAGATATCAAGTTTTCCTTGACGTTTTAAAAACTTAAATTTGATGTACAATGTTATGAAAACATTCTGGACTCACATTAAAGATGGATGACCCATATCTAGTCAGAATATCATAACATCATATATCCATAGCAACCACAGGGCAACATGGTAAAAACACTTAGAGTAAAAACCGCATAGCAACACTCAACCTCTACTATTGGTTAATCATGCTGTCCATCAGTGGATGTGAAAAAATCATGTACTGTATGTAAAATATGTATATAAACATACTCCTACTTAATTATGATAAATTATATTAATAAGTGTTGTGTGAAAAATTGTCATTGTAAAGTGTTACTGTCTGTTCATTGTTTTTTGTTTGTGTAAATTTGCAAATGTTTTTCAGGCATGGGCTGCACACCATGATCCTGGTCCCTTTGAAGACTCCAGGAGTGAAGAAGATTAGGCCGCTTACCGTTTTCGGACAGGACGGTGAGTTCTGAGTAACGCAATCTGCAGTGCCACATGAAGCTTATCAGATCTTCAACTCAGGTTCTCTCTTTTGACAGTCTTTTTTCATCTCTGTGCTTTAAAGCCCCTCTCTCACTATCGCTACAACATTCTCTGTTTGATTCTCTCTGTTCTTCTACATCTGGCTTTCCACCATATCTTTTTAGTATATTTGATGACACAGATTAAAGAGGGCTTCCTTGCTTTTACTATACAGTGAAATATTGTTTATCTCTGTAGATGCAATCCATGGTGGCCATTTTGAGATCCACTTTGACAATGTGAGGGTTCCTACTTCCAACATTCTTCTTGGTGAGATTCATTCATCAGTGTGTGTGTATGTTTGTGTACTCTTCTAGCAGATTAATGAGCCCACAAAAACTTCAGTAACTTCAGCGCCCTGGGCACTTACGCACAGGGATGAAATCAGCTTTTTTTTTTTTTTTTTTTTTTTTTGGAATACTAGGAATTCATTTATTAAACCATAATAGATATTGATTAAAACTCTTAAAGGAAGCACTTAACAAAACGAACTTCCCCTTTGTGGGTATTCACTGTTTGGTTTAACCTATTTTTTATACCCAAGGCTGGTTATAAAATGACTCAGTTTGCCATGTACAGATTTATGCTTGTTATATACTATTTGTGCAGCAGTCTGATTACTGTCTGGTTGCCATTTGATTTATTAATTAATTAATAAGATTAATTGTTTGCTTTCTGATTGGTTGTTTGTAGGTGAGGGACGGGGCTTTGAGATCGCTCAGGGACGGCTGGGGCCAGGTAGACTTCATCACTGCATGAGGGCCGTGGGGCTGGCAGAGTGGGCACTGGAGTTGCTATGCCAACGTGCAGCTCATAGACAAGCCTTTGGAAAGAGACTGTACCAACATGTATGTATGTGATTGACATAAAGTTTGTTGTTGTGCTTCGTCATGTGTGCTACATTGGATATATTGGAGGTAGATTAGAGTCTTTGATGCACAACCCAACATTATCATTAGAAAAAAAGAAAAAAAAAATGAAGTGAGGCAAATAAAAAGAGACCGAATGAAGATTTGGGTTCAGACCAGCCTTGTGAAAAAGAAGTGTATTGAATGTGCACTTGTAATGTACTTCAGATCATAAAAGGCTTCATCATTACAAATGTGTAATTACAGTTATTTAAATACGTGAATAGAAATTACATTTAAAGTATATTTTAGTGTACAATAAATGCTTGTCAGTACATTCTGTAATACACATTAACCATATTTCATGGACAATAGAAATAATTATGAAATTACATTTAAAAATGTAAAAAAAAAAATCACTCTTTAAAGGTGCAGTGTGCAGTGTGTAATATTTATGTGGATCTATTGACAGAAATGCAATACTATGTTTTCAGTGGTGTATTAAGACCTGACATAATGAACCGTTATGTTTTTATTATCATGTATTTATTATTTATCTATTGATCTAATATGACTTCTGACCTGTAATGTGCCAGAATCATAATCATACACTATTTGTTCGTCGGCCAGAGGAGAACTGGCACCCCGACTAAGCCTGGTTTCTCCCAAGGTTTTTTTCTCCATTCTGGCCCTGAAGGAGTTTTGGTTCCTTGCCACCGTCGCCTTTGGCTTTTGGCTTGCTCAGTTGGGGACACTTAAATTTCAACTATATTACTGATCTGCCCGCATTGACACTATATGATAATTGAAATGAGCTGGATGACATCACCGTTTTCACCAGAGCGGCTGTACAGCCGAATCAAATTCCGTTGCATTATTTTTCTGTTACCACTGTGAAGCTGCTTTGAAACAATTGCCATTGTAAAAAGCGCTATATAAATAAAGGTGATTTGATTTGATTTGATTTGATTATTACCTTAGAATGAGACATTTCTATCTACATACACCGCGGGTCCCCTTACAGTGAAGTCACCATTTTGCGCCGGAATGTTTCTACAGTAGCCCTAAACGGACAAACTGCTCTACAGAGCGCTAGCTACTCTCTGCTATCTCAGATGACAACATCTTTATCCTGTGCCGGCCACCGTAGCTTCTCTATGTGCTTCAAAAGGGAGGGGTGAGCGGTGGGCGGTTGCAATTCACAACCTCACCACTAGATGCCGCTAAAATATACACAGTGTACCTTTAAGTTCAGCTAATTGCATATAAAATACATTTTAACTATAATACAATTTTTTGATTACAATTTAAATGCAGCTAAGTATACAAAAACATAAAGTTCGCAATTAAGTATTTTTTTTAAGTGTATTATTTTTTTAATATGCACACTTTATAAAAGTATGCTAAAGTGTACATCTTTTTCACATGGGTATCCTGAGGTTGTGTTGTAGAGGAAGCCATTTGTCTGTCAGGATTGTCTAATAGACCATGGAATGGATGAGTCTTCTGTTTAAATATTATTGTGCATAGAGAGTCTTAGACCTCAATAATGCAAGATGCTTGCCAGAGGAATCTTTTGGAATCTGCTCTGATTGACCGCTGGCTGGCCTTACCTCATAGCAAACTGCTCATTACTGACACCCAGTGGATGAGCTTTTTATTGCAGCTGATGTATTTGTAATTCATGCATCAATCCTGTAGTTTAGTTTAGTGTGTTATTGTTCAGGTGGAATAATGGGGTTTGTTTCTGGCTCTAGGAGGTGGTAGCTCATTGGATAGCTGAGTGTCGAATCGCCATTGCGCAGACACGTCTGTTAACATTACATGCTGCTCACACACTGGACACAAAGGGCAACAAGGCTGCAAGGAAACAGGTGAAGTTTATTGTTATAATTTTGTCATTATCATTCTTTTTTTTTCTTTCTCTGATATGATCTGACATTCTTTGAATTGCAATTGAAATAAACTGACTTGACACATTAAAGTCTGTCTCACTCCTGTCTGTCTGTCTCTCACGCTGTTAAAGATCTCAGTCACTCCCACCTAACGCATGAACTGACACTCCAATAGATGATGGAAGATGTGCAGAAATTAACTCTGACAGTCTGACCTTTCATAACATCACACACACACACACACATAGACACTCCCGCAGTTTATCTCAGAACTCATCCCGTCACAATGCGTCAACAGATGCGTCTGTGGGAGTGATGTGTTCACATGGGATGTGTCCAACTCCAGAGAGCAGTAGAGCCTGAGCAGAGCGTGATAATAACAGGGTTCATACAGTCTTAGAAAACCTGGGAATATCATAAAAATTTAATATTGGGATTTTTTTTATACAATGTCAAAAACAATTATTTGTAAAGACTCCATGAAATCAAAGTTGTGTGTCTTTTTGTACATGTATATTAACTTTGAGGATATCTATAAAGTACCTGTCAAAAGTTTGGAAACATTACAATTTTGTATGTTTTTGAAAGAAGTCTCTTATACTTACCAAGGCAGCCTTTATTTAATGAAAAAACTGTAAAAAACAGTAATATTGTGAATAATTACAATTAAAAACTGTTTTCTATTTTAATACAATTAAAAATGTAATTTATTCATGATGATATAGCTGAATTTTCAGCATCATTCCTCCAGTCTTCAGTGTCACATGATCCTTCAGAAATCATTCTGTTGTTTTGCTGCTTAACATTAATAAAGAAACGTTTATTATTATTATTGTTATCAATATTACAACAGTTTTTGCTGCTTAACATTTTTGATGAAACAATAATACAATTTAAACATTTGTGGTAAGATTTTTTTTTAAAAAAGAGAGAAATTAATACTTTTATTCATCAAGGATGCATTAAATTGATCAAAAGTTACAGTGAAGACAATTATAATGTTACAAACTATTTCTGTTTAATAAATGTAATAAATACATTTAATAAATGCTGTTCATTGAACTTTTTATTCATCAAAGAATCCTGAAAATAAGTATCACAATTTCCACAAAAATTTAAGCAGCATATCTGTTTTCAACATTGATAATAATAATAAGAAATGTTACCTGAGCACCAAATCACCATATTAGGCTGATTTCTGTGACTGAAGACTGGAGTAATGATTCTGAAAATTTTACTTTGCCATCACAGGAATAAATTACATTTTAAGATATATTCAAATATAAATGTTATTTTAATAATATTTCGCAATATTACTGTTTTATTGTATTTTTGATTCAAAAAATCCTTCCTTGGTGATCATAACAGACTTCTTTCAAAAACATTAAAAATATTTAATGTTTCCAAACTTTTGACAGGTACTGTATGTTAGTGCAGGTGCTTTAAAACTGAGGTGCAGGAGTCTGTAAGGGGACAGGAGTCTGCACCCCTCAAGGTGACATGGTGATGAAAAAAAATCAGATTTTCAAAGCTTTTGCGTTCTCTCAAAAAACTTATGTGTTCACCCGGGAAACATTTGTATTCTCTCGCAAAAGTTTTGCAATACCCCAATAAATACATTTTGTGTTGTCCCCCAACAGTATTGCGTTCCCCAGAGAAACTTTGCAAAAGCATTGAAATATAACAAAAGTTCCCTTGCATGAAACTCAAAAGCCATGAAATGTAATTTTTCCTCCTATTTCATTTTTCCCCTCATCACCATGTCCCTTTAGGTGCTCCATACTTTGACATCAAAAAGTTTGAAATGCCCCTCTAAAAAGTTGACAAAATTAATTAACTATTGATTAACAATTGGCCAGGGTCAGAAATTGACATGTTTATTCATACAGACTGCTTAATGCTGCTAGATGGTGGTATTCATGTATTACAAAAAATATCCTTATCCACTGTAACATGTCTGCCATGTGTTCCATTGCACCTGTGGCAGGGACCATTTGCACACATTGCAGTTCCCTAGAGTCAGCCAGAATAGTTGGGCTCCGTATCGCGCTGACTGTAGTCATGGTAACATAGCGTTCAGGCTTCAGCTAAAAAGTGATGAAGCATATTTTTGCAGCGATTCTGTTAATGTTAGCCTACCTGCTGTTTCCTCCTTGCTGAGTCAACACCTTGTGTTTGATTCATTTTGTGGGTTTGGAGAAAAGCCAAACAGCTTAAGCACGTCTCCTGCTGGGGGTTTTAAAAGTAGATACATGCACGCCCATCACTGTATACAGCCTGTTTTTGAATCATACACACGTGCACATTGGTTTATAATGAGGCCCGGTCCTCCAGCAGATGGACGAACATGATTGCAGATCTCATATTTATCTTCTCATGTCTGTG
Organism: Coreius guichenoti; assembly: GCA_039654105.1. Lineage (NCBI taxonomy): Eukaryota > Metazoa > Chordata > Actinopteri > Cypriniformes > Gobionidae > Coreius > Coreius guichenoti. The sequence continues at coordinate 13,091,066 of CM077189.1, forward strand.
TATTCAAAATTAAATGTCTTGTTGGATGCATACCAGATCCACACAAATCTATAATTGTATGAAACATCCGAGGATTACGTTAGTGAGATGGAATCTTATTAGCTTTTACTGCATGTTCCTGTGGAGATGTTGGTGCCTGTAAGGTCCCAGTGTGGCGCTTTTTAATTAGACCTCTCTCAAATGAAGGACATAACCAAAACAAACTCATGCATACACACAGATCTGTTTGCCACCCACGTTTAATATTTTGACCTTGTTGGAATATTTTTTTTCTTCATTAGATTGCTATGATAAAGGTGGCAGCAGGCAGGATGGCGAGTAAGGTGGTGGACTGTGCCATTCAGGTTTACGGGGGTGCAGGAGTGTCTGATGACTTCCCACTTGCAGAAATGTGAGTAAATTATTGTTTCCCGAAAACATGTGTACATCTTATATTATTTGCTGAAATTTTGTAGGTGAGGAAAATTAGTTTTTAAATTAGTTCCTAATTGTGAAAAGTATCATAGTATTTCCATTAAATTAGTATCGAAAGACATTGCATTTCTCCTGAAGAAAATACCATGGTATATATACACCGATCAGGCATAACATTATGACCACTGACAGGTGAAGTGAATAACACTGATTATCTCTTCATCACGGCACCTGTTAGTGGGTGGGATATATTAGGCAGCAAGTGAACATTTTGTCCTCAAAGTTGATGTGTTAGAAGCAGGAAAAATGGGCAAGCGTAAGGATTTGAGCGAGTTTGACGAGGGCCAAATTGTGATGGCTAGACGACTGGGTCAGAGCATCTCCAGTTACATATAGTCACCTGTCAGTGGTCATAATATTATGCCTGATTGGTGTGTGTATATATATATATATATATACACATATACATATACACAGTGCCATTTTAGTATGAATATATGAATCAAAGAGTACCATGATATCTATAATCAATACAAAGTTTTGGATTATATAGAGATTTTTTTTTTGCGTTAGCATCTGTGATTAAATATTTTTCAAAACACATGCACAGAAGTCACTTATCAGACAGTATGCAGTATTGTATTGAATTGAGTTTTTTTTTTTTTTTTTTGAGATAATGAATTATGAATTATGTCAAAATGCCGTTTTGGTGTGTCAGATGTGTCGTGTGTCAGGTCTTAAAGTGACAGCAGCCTAATATAGCTCTGCTGTCTGTGTCATTAATGTTATTCAAAGAACAAAAGAAAAAGAGAAAATCATTCACTGCTCTTGACTGAGTAGCTTTTCTAGCTTTAATAAGGATTTATCTGTATTTAATTACACAGTGAAGACTGCAGTTTTTTCACATTTAATTTTTTGTTTAAATTTCTGTAGTATTTGTTACATAAATCTGTTAAAAGTTAGTTAAAAGTTGTTACATATTTTAAAGCATATTAAATGTTTAAAATTATGGCTTTTAATTATACTTTACAAATTTCATCCCCAGAATTTGAGAAAAGGAAATATTTTTTCTGATTTTTTTTAAATCGATTGACAGCACTAATAATAATAATAATAATAATAATATTAATAATGATAATAATAATGTTTTTTATTATTATTATATTATTATTATTAATGTGATGTATAATAATTGTAAATAAAATAACTGTTCTAGTGATTATTATAATCATTATTTTATACCATAAACAATCAACTGTGTTACAGCTATTTGATATTTGATAACTGTTCGAGAATAGATGTTTTTAGTGATGTGCTGTGATATTAAAAGCGTTTTTGTGTGGTTATATGTTAATATAGGTATGCTTATGCACGGACTCTACGCATAGCTGATGGACCTGATGAGGTTCATTTGTCCTCCATTGCTCTCATGGAGCTCAGAGACCAACGGAGACAAGCCCAAGCTAAACTCTGATTCACCTTAAACACAAACTTCTCAATTATTTCCTAAAAATGTCTAAAGGCTATCTTAGTAAAACAACTATTGGATTCCGAGTGACCTACTCAAACAGAAATAAGCGAAGAATCATACTTTAAGAATTTCAGCTGCTAATCTATAATGAATGACAAATGCATTATGGGATATCACAAGTATGTGTATAATAGAAAGAAAATGTTTGAAAGTTCAAGTTGTGTCTTTAATTGAAATGTGACTGTACTTTAAAACAAATATATCTGCCTTACTAATCAAACTGAATGTATATCAAATATTATTATAAATTAATGTATATGTTTTTTTTTGTTTTGTTTTTTAATTCTGTAATCAAATGTACCTGTTTGCTAAATGGTAATACAGCACATTATAGAGCACAGTTCATAGCAATATAACTTGCAATAATAATATGCTTCCACCCAGAATTTCCATCCCAACTCATCATGTCTTGTTTAGTTGTCCTGAAATCTGGTGTGTTTATAAAAGCCCTAGTGCTAGTGTGTGTGCGCGTTTGTTTATGAGTGTGTTATGTCGGTTGTCCTAGTGCTCTGTCACTGAATGGATTACTCAGGCATTGGGCCAGTGCATTTTCTCAGTCCCTTCTGAACTGGAACGACATTATGCACAGGTGGGCTTGTAGTTTGCTTACTTATAGACACATGCACACACAGACAACAATGGGCCGTCTGTAGCTATAGATGAAGTCTGAGTGTTTTCTCTCTAATTGGGCATCACTGATATCTCTGCCAAAGTGCTCTCTGCCAAGCATAACCAGAAAAGTCTGCTCCACTTTTGCAATGCACTTGGCCAAAAATCGCCCACTTAAGTAGGAAACCATTGTTTGACCAACATGTAAAGCTATAAATATGATAAAATAAGCTGCGTACCCCAACTCCCAGAAGGCAAAGCTAGCCAATCAGATTAGAGCTTGCCAGATTGAGAAAGCGTTCTGTTGCTTTCCAGCGTGTGCAATATGCATCAGACGGTCAGTGTACAGACCTCTTTAGATATGAATGATTAAATGCTATTTAGCATTTTTTTCTCCAAATATTAATTTAAACCTTCAAAGTATGAACTAATCAGTTTTATGTGAAGAAGTTCAGATCATCCAAATTAAAGAAAGGTTATTTAATCAGGAATCTACAAAAGATTTTTAGATATATCTGTTCAAGCAGTGTATATAGACTTATATAACTTAGTACAACAGAATCATATTAGCAAATAAACTTTCTTTTAAATGAATACTATGCAGGTTTCGAAGCTTAGTATGCTGCATATATGTTCATATTGAAGTAGTTTAATTCTAAATTCTGGGACTGTCCAATTATTATCATTAATAGTGATCATATTATCTGCACAACAGAGTCTATGCTCTTTAAGTACATCATCTCAGATTTAAATGTGTTAGAAAGTCAACAGGAAGTCCAGCAGAAGTAAGTGTGGGTCTGGTGCTTCAAAGAACCTCTCACGAGCATGTGTTATTCCTCACATTCTTCTTTCTCTTGGGTGCACTTCTTCTGGACCTCTTCTTCACAGACTAAAATAGAAATGAAGCTGTACTTATACCCTTTGACACAGAATTGTCAGAAACGTGAAAGAGAACTCACCTTTAATGTAGCCACTTTTGGATGGGACACATCCTCGAATTGTCTATGAACACTTACTACCTGTTGCAGAGATCCACAGTTTTATTATTTTTTCAGCTTTTTGGAGTGGCCACATATTAACATCTGTATAGTACCATGATACAGTACAATGGTAGTAAATGATAATATCATGGTTCCATTTTGAGCAATTGCACTATTACTGTTTTTTAGTCTAATTTGTGTATATCATCACTTTGATCTTTTGTGATTTAAAATGTTATTGTGTCTGTCATGGATATGTACCTGTAGTGGGTTAGTTGCGTGGTTGTGGGAAAGGAGTGAGTAAGAGCCAATACGAGACCTTTGCGGCTTCTTCTTACTGGCATTCAAATGTCGCCTCGACCTGTCGGTCTAAAGCACAGAACAAAACGTTACATGTTCCAACTCTCTCGTTTTCTGCCCAGGCCAGTGTACAAAATGTTTTTCTCTTCTGTTAGGCTACATTAATGTGTTTCTCACCTGAATGAGTGTGTTCGGAGATCCTTTGACTGAGTAAGATCCAGGCCGTTGAGTGAGTTGAGCTTGTCTTCGCATCCTTACCTGAGAACAGAGAATAGATGTTGGCAAATTTGCCTTATGATCAAAGAAATTGTCACATTATAAATGTTTATTATTTCAAAAAACGATGTTCTTTCTGTTTCTATTCATCAAACAAACCATAAATAAAATTGTATCACAATTTTCACAAAAATAAGGAGCACAAATGTTTTCAACATTGATAGTAATACATGTTTCTTGAGCACTAAATCAGTATATTATTTCTGAAGGATCAAGTGACACTAAAGACTGGAGTAATGACTGTTGAATGCTTTGCCATCACGGGAATAAATTACATTTTAACATATATTAGTTTTCACAATATTACAGTTTTTATTGTATTTTTGATCAAATAAATGTAGCCTTGGTGAACATATGAGACTTTTCAAAAACATAAAAAATCTTACTGACCCCAAACTTTTAAACTATGCCACAGACTCACCAGAGAAGAGAAGGGCTCTTCTTCAACCTATAAAAGGACATGAAAGAGGATTATTATTGGGATATGAATTATTTTAACAGCAACTTATTGATACAAACTAGTGTTTATCTGGCCTCCACAGTTGGTTTTGTAAAGATGGCAATCTTTGGAGATTGTTTGTTTAAAAAAAAAATCCGCAATAGTGACCTGGTTTGAGCCAGACATTTGGTTTCCTTTCTCTGGAGTCTGTATATTACCAAATAAATATTGATCAAAGCTCTGATAATTGGCCACTATATATTACCTCTCAGTGCACTTATACCATTGTACTGTATATGCTTTGTAATTAATACTTGTCTTCATGACCGAGCCACTATTTACTTTTATTAAATGATTTATTTGTTCATCATTTTAAAACTTCTTTAAAGTAACTAAAGAAATAACCACATTATTAAGATTAAACTCTCTCTCAGCACTCCTACTCTTTCCTCCATTTCATTCCTCCCTTTCTGCCTCAATATTTTAAAATGTACTGCATTCCTTTAAAACTATTTAGACATTAAAGAAGCACAGCGTTTATGATGTTTCTTTCTTTATTAACCAGCCACATCTACCAGAGATCAGCACATAGTTCCCTAGAAATTACTGTTTCAGAACGGCAAGAAAAAGAAAGCATTGTTTTCCAAGTACTGTTGGAACTATGAAAATTCGTCTGAACCTACTAAATTGAAGCTGAAGTGCAATCTTAGAGAGTACATGTGTGTTTGTGTGATAGTTCACACACAGGTGTGTGTATTCATGTCTGTATGTTAACTCTGGACATGAGACAGAGGAAATGGAAAACTTAGTAAGTGGAAAGTCAAGTACTACTCTGGCACACTGAAATGCCATGGAAAGTTGGATACATTTGTTATTTTCAGGGTATTTTAGGGTGACATACTATTGAGTCACAGCTTTTCAGACTCCACAGTAGCAAAGAGTAAAATGACATCTGTCTGTGTGGTTCTAACCCTTCAAACACATCTGGTCAGTGTCTTTACTGCCTCCTTTAATATCTAAAAATACTCATAATGCCTCATGGCCAGTATAATTGCCCTATTCTCTTGCTTTGCCATTGTGACGCAAAACCAAGCTGGAATGGAAACTTGTGGTTTAGCATTCCAATGCTTCTACTGTAGACCACAAGCTACAAATTGAGTCTTGTTTCTTATAGTGAGTTCAGTGAGTTGCCTGAAATTAACTTAAGCACAGTTGTATTTTGATGTAATGTGTAATTAATGTGCTGTTAATATGTAATTAATGTGTTATAATTGTGTGATTACACAAGCAAACCCAACTGTACAAGTACCACTAAAGAGTTGTAGCTCAGGTGAAGAAAGCACTTTAAGCAAACTATGATGCATCCTGAATTGAGTGTATTGCATTCTCCAGCCATGCAAGATCTCAAACCAGACCTTACCTTGACCTCTGTAACCTGTGTGCTGGCACAGTCCACACTTCTGCCCGTGCAGTCCAGAGCATATGTAAGCAGACAACCCTGAAGACCAAGCAGACAGACCCATAGCATTGTGGCCATAGCTGCAAGAGCGTGTTAGTGTGTTAAGAGACCAGTGGCTCTGTGGAGCTCCCTCTCTTAGCGCAATAGTTTTATACTCCCAGTCCTAATGGAGACCAGATGGAGATGAGAGAGAAAAGACTATGCCAACCACACGCACACACATACACACACACATCCGCAGTTGTCTACATAGCAGAGAAACCTTGGACATATTCAAGCAGTTAGAAGAAGAGAAACCCAAAAGCTTGCAACCACAGAAAACACACATTCTTATAAGTCGTAGACAAATATATCATACACACTAGCAAATAGATAGTGTCAGTTATTGATTACAATTTATCTAGACCAAGACTACAGAGAAAGATTGTTGTAACTGAAATGTAAAATAGGTAAACTTTTGTTCCAAAAGTTTCTGAAGAGATGGAGGAATGTGTGGGGTTGTTTGGGAAAAAAACCTTCTTTAGCAGCTTTCTGTGGTCACATAATAATCACATTCCAGTCTCTGAGGAACATAGTGAGGGTGCTTTGAAGTTACTGTTTTCTTATACGAGAAAAGGCATGTTCAAAGTCTTCACAGATAAAAGAATTACAAAGCTGTTTAATAAACAACACACATGGACATATTCACACTTACAGACACACATTTAAATCTCAGACCCATAGAGGACATGGCATGGCAAAGGCAAACATCCAGTCTCAGGGCTGAAGAGACAGCCAGGAACACTGGTTTGGCAGCTTCTAGAATTTCAGATTTACTTCTAAAAGACCTTGCTTCCCCTATGTCTCTCTCACAAACAAACACACACACACACTGTAGGGTGTATTAGAAACCTCATATAGGTAAAGCTAGCAGTTCTTGTACCCTGAGATAGACTATTATTTTAGTCATGGAGACTATAGAGAATCAGATGATGTGCAATATTAGATGTTTACATTTCCTTAAAGAAATATTCTGTGTTCAATACAAGCACATATGGCATATTGTTGATTGCCACAAAATTAATGGTAACACTTTATAAAAAACAAACTTTTTTCTATTGAATTGCCAAATTTCAACTGAACTGTGATTTTAGTGTGAAACATTGCTTAATGAGGGGGAAGTTGAAATGTTATTTGTTGTAATCATCATTGTAAAAATGCTGTTGATTTGAGTTTAACTTTTATAGAACCTAAAATATTCCATATAAGAAAAGTAAGTGGTTGTCAAGATGTTGCTATGCGGTTGCTAGGGTTTTCAGTTTCTAGGCTGTTACTATGTGATTTCTAGTGTGTTATGGATGGCTAGGCGATTACATACTGCTCTGAGGAAAAAGAGCAAATCCCCAGGTCTCTGATTGTAATCTTTATAAATAGCACTGTAAATGTATTGGATTTTTTTTACCTGTTTAATCATCTGCCAAGAGAAATCTGCACTGTAAACCCAAATAAGTTGGCAAAACTCCAACAAATGAGGCAATCAGTTGTCTAATTTTTTTTTAGTTAAGAAATTTAAAGTTTAAGTAAGCAGAACTTGCTGAATATGGACAACAATATAATACATTTAACATATATCTGTTCTCAAACTAAGCTCATGCTCCACTCGTCACCATGATGGTAACCCTACAAAAAACCAACATAACAGAAACTCTTCTAAACTAGCATAACAAAACATTAAACATTACTAAATCTCCCACTTAACGTTAATCTTGGACAAAAACAAACAAACATAATATAACACTTAATTTTGGCATTTACTGTCCCTTTTGAGTGTCATGGCAAAGCATGCTGGAAAATAGAAATCCCAGCCCAGTTTTGGTTAAATTTAAGTTTGTCTAAATTAAAAGAAACAAGTTCATAAAACTCAAAACAATGAAACCATTCAAATTACTTAAAATGTGTCAGTTTTGAGAACTCAAAAGAAAAAGAAAGTTCTAAATATTCTATTTAATTTAATTCTAAATAATTAAATAATTTAATTTGTTTGAACTAATTTGTTTAATTTGAGTTGGCTCTACTCAAACCAATTAATTATTTTGAGCGTTAGGGTTTACAGTGTGCTTGTCTATTTATCTTAAAAGAAAAATTATGGCATGCTTTTTAAGACGGAGAAGGAAAACATCCCAGAGAGCTTGAGTTGCAGTATAAATGCACACTAGTCGACATCTCATCCCTCACAGGAGGGCGTTTGAGTTTAAACGTTTAAAGCGATTAAACATTGGGAATATGCTCAGCACTTTCCGCATAGTCATCGGCCTGATGGATTAGCTGACTGCAGAGAATGAAAAGAAGGAGCTCTTTCATTTAAATCCATGAATTTTTAGTTTCTGATTCTGAACAAAGAGACTGCTTTCCCCAAACAGCCATTAGTTTTTGTGCAGGAGTGACTAGTAATTTTAAATAAAGAAACATGACTAACAATGCATTAAAGTCATTAAAGGCAAGAGTTTTAAATTTGTCTGGGAAATGAGCCCTGAATTGGGTAAATGCTGTAGCTGGTAAAAATATATTCATCATCATTTGATTTGTCTACTTTAAATTTTCACCAATAAATCATGATTTACCCTTTTGAGTGTCTTTGAAGAACATATTCATAAGCCTTAGTCAAATGAACACTTGCTGAACATCTCATCCATGTTTCTTCATGAGATACAAGAAAAACATTTTTGATGCAGATGTTTTACTGTAACTGACTTGCTGTTCTGTCAAGCTGAGTGAGCTTAACATTTTCTATACATTGCAACATTCTTGTGGTTCAGATATTTACCACAGAATAACACAAACTCAGACACACTGACAGAATAATACTTCAAGTGTGCAGGCTTGCAAACTCTAGTGGTTTTCACTCGTTAGACTGCTTTGGACATTATCCCAAGAAAACGTTTATATAATAAATTAAATTAAGCTGCGTTCTTTGTACATGCTCTCAACCTTAAATGTAATTTCTTTCTTTCAGCAAAGATTTCCTGATGTTTTAACTGCAATGAAGACATTTCTCTTTTTAATATACATTTTATAGGGCTGTTTAGTGCATTGTGACAACCAAACGTTCAACATACGTCCAAGCAGATGAAATATCACAGATGCACTGCAACACAAACAGTAATGTTTATTTACATGGTAAACCCAAATTAATAAGCAGCATGTGAATTACAATATCAATACAATAATGTTCAGGGAGATTTAAAAAAAAAAAAAAAAGAATTTAAAATGGTCACTTTTGTGGTGTGACTTGCTGAGGTTCGTTATAATCCAAATTGCCCCATAACTTTTTAATATCTAATTAAAACATGTTCCATTTCTGTCTGTTTTATTGACAAAACACACTATTCCACATCCTACCCAATGCTGATTTGATCGATTAGTTGCTGCAGCCCTACCAGCGTCTCTTCATTCTGCAAGTGAAACAATTCCGTTCACCTCTGCAATAGAGCATTTGCTGCAGGATTTCAGCACAGTGCAGCGGTCTCTCTCTTCAGCGTGCACAGATAAGTGCAGAGAGCTCCCTTCGGTGCATCAGCGGCTTTCTAAAGAGGCAATTTCCTTTTCAAAACAGTGAATTTCTCTAAAAGAGCTGCACGGCGGAATGTGTCTTTTTAAAGATGCTTTTCCGACCGTGTCCTTCTGGATGGATGCAATTTCTCTCTCCCTCGGATGGTCACGATCCTGTCTGCACTGTTTGGGCCACGCCACCTGGTGAAATAGGTGAGGCTCCCATCCAAAGCATGTAAGTTTACCTCGTCTCTCACAGCGAGAGCTTACAATGCTGCTGGCCAGGCCGCCTCCGCCTTCCATGTGATGGCCATCCTGTAAGTCTGTCAGGCCAAAGCACTGAAAGATCTGCACGAGGGTAGTCCTGACCCTGAGGTAATGCAGGAACTGTTTTCAGCCACCGGACATTGTACCATTGGTGCCGCTCGTACAGAGTCTGGATAGCGCTGGCCAGCCCGTTGCGCTGGCTAATCAGAACAATACTGTTAGGCTACGCGATTCAATTGTTCAGGCGCCCGCCCAGATACAGCGAAGTGCTTTCTACCTCAGTGCGAGGCGAGAACGCTCCTGTCCTCTGGGCGGAGATCGCTGTCCTCCTGGCGAACGACACAATAGAGCCTGTCCCTTCGGCCGAGATGAAGAAGGGGTTTTACAGTTCTTACTTCATCGTATCCAGGAAAGGAGGCGGATTGAGACCAATCTTAGACCTGCAGGTTTTGAATCAGGCCCTGTACAAGCTTCCGTTCAAGATGCTTACACAGAAACATGTTCTTTCATGTGTTCAATACCAAGATTGGTTCGTGGCGGTAGACCTGAAGGACACATACTTTCATGCCTCGATTCTTCCATGGCACAGACCGCTTCTATGGTTTGCCTTCGAAGGTTGTGCATATCAGTACAAGGTCTTCCCTTTCAGGTTGTCCCTGTCTCCTCGGCTAACCATGACACGGTGGGTGGCAGGTCCTTGGGAAAGCATGACCTGATTGTTAGGTTCCTGAGAGGTGCACAGAGGCTAAACCTTCCCAGACCTTGCCTCATCCCCTCTTGGGATCTTTCTCTGGTCCTACAGGCCCTGCATAGAGAGCCGTTTGAGCCCTTGCAATCAGTTGAGCTTAGCGCCCTCTCTATGAAGACGGCCCTCCTGATTGCACTCACCTCCGTCAAGAGGGTGGGGGACCTACAAGCCTTCTCCGTTAGTGATTCATGCCTGGAATTTGGGTCGGCCTATTCTCATGTTGTCTTGAGACCCAGGCTTGGATATGTGCCCAAAGTAACTCTCTTCAGGGACCAAGCTCTTTGTCTGCTTCACAGGTCAGCAGGTCAGCAGATGGGAAGGCTGTCTCCAAACAAAGAATGGCCCACTGGATTCTGGATGCCATTCTCCAGGCTTAAGCACCTAATAACAGGTAAAACTTGGACAAACTAGTTGGGTGTAGTGTTTGAATTAGCACCTTTCCCCTCCCTGCGATGATAATTTGCGCTTCTTAAGCCCAGTTAGTTTCCCTTGATTGGTGAACCCTGGGCTACCCTTCTCCATCATGTAGCACTCTTGTGGTAGATGAGTTCGGCGGAGGAACTCACTAAATCAAATCACCTTTATTTATATAGCGCTTTTTACAATGGCAATTGTTTCAAAGCAGCTTCACAGTGGTAACAGGAAAATAATGCAACGGAATTTGATTCGGCTGTACAGCCGCTCTGGAGAAAACGGTGATGTCATCCAGCTAATTTCAATTATCATATAGTGTCAATGCGGGCGGATCAGTAATATAATTGAAATTTAGGTGTCCCCAACTGAGCAAGCCAAAAGCCAAAGGCGACGGTGGCAAGGAACCAAAACTCCTTCAGGGCCAGAATGGAGAAAAAAAACCTTGGGAGAAACCAGGCTCAGTCGGGGTGCCAGTTCTCCTCTGGCCGACGAACAAATAGTGTATGATTATGATTCTGGCAACATTACAGGTCAGAAGTCATATTAGATAAATAGATATTCGTAGGATTATTCGAAAGATTGGAGTTGTCACGCCGGGGACGGGTTTAATTAGGATGTCGTGTCGATGCGGCATTTACAGGGGGGAGTTTAATTGACACTATTGTCTCTACAGACACTTCAGGGATATGGTCGTCATGTCCAGGCTAAGGTCCACCATCTGGTCTGGATACGGCCCGGATCCGGCCGACTGCAGTAAACCTCGGGATAAACAGAGAGACTAACATTAGCGTAGATGCCATTCTTCTTATGATGTAACGAGTACATCAGGTGTTATGGGAAGTGTTCCCGGTTCCGGCTGACCTAGTTAATGCAGCCTAAAACAATCATTTAACTGATTTGAATAACAGAAATTAAAAATGTTTTATGTGTATGCCATAGTAAAGAGATGTGTTTTTAGTCTAGATTTAAACTGACAGAGTGTGTCTGCTTCCCGAACAATACTAGGAAGACTGTTCCAGAGTTTAGGTGCTAAATAGGAAAAGGACCGACCGCCTGCAGTTGATTTTGATATTCTAGGTATTATCAACTGGCCAGAATTTTGAGACCGCAATAAACGTGATGGAGTATAATGCGTTAAGAGCTCGCTCAAGTACTGGGGCGCTAAACCATTTAGTGCTTTGTAAGTAATCAGCAAGATTTTAAAATGTATACGATGTTTAATAGGGAGCCAATGCAGTGTTGAAAGAACCGGGCTAATATGGTCATACTTCCTGGTTCTAGTAAGAACTCTAGCTGCTGCGTTTTGGACCAGCTGCAGTTTATTTATTAAGCGGGCAGGGCAACCACCCAGTAGAGCATTACAATAATCTAGCCTTGAGGTCATGAACGCATGAACTAACTGTTCAGCATTTTGCATTGAAAGCATGCGCCGTAATTTAGATATATTTTTAAGATGGTAGAATGCAGTTTTACAGATGCTAGAAACGTGGCTTTCAAATGAGAGATTGGTATCAAAGAGCACACCCAGGTTCCTAACTGACGACGAGGACTTGACAGAGCAGCCATCGAGTGTTAGACAGTATTCTAGGTTACTACTTGTGGAGTTTTTTTGTCCAATGATTAAAAATTCAGTTTTTTCTGAATTAAGTTGCAGGAAATTACTAGTCATACAATTTTTAATATCAGCTATGCATTCTGTTAATCTTGTGAATTGGTAAGTTTCGCCAGGGCGTGAAGAAATATAGAGCTGAGTATCGTCAGCATAACAATGAAAATTAACACCATGCTTCCTAATAATATCTCCCAGTGGTAGCATGTACAGGGTGAAAAGCAACGGTCCTAGCACTGAGCCCTGCGGTACTCCATACTGAACTTGTGTTCGGTGTCACTACCAGGCCCATTACTCATTGTGTGCCCCTTTTCAGATAAGCCCTTGTAATTTGACTATTGCTCCGTATGTAGTGGTTCCTTAACGATAACCCCATACGATGTATTCTTCCACTGTTCAGTTTTCCCCTCGTCAGGTGGAACCCACCAAAGGGACTCTTTCCTATGTAGTACTCCCCTCTGGTGAGTTCATAGGATGTATTTTACACATATTAACCTCCCCCTTCAGGTAGGATGTGGACTCTGTAGTGTCCCTTTCTCAGTGAGGAGAATGCTTCCCAACGTTAACAACCAGGTTTACTCAGCCGTAAAAAAAATCAGAATCTTTTTTTTAATCAGAAGAGGCCTACGGCTTGAGTGACCTCACCCTAGAGGTGAGGAGGTCCCCTTGATAGGGAGACCTGAGGTCATTTACCCTGGGCGTTGGAAGGTTGTGAGTTAGCGTAGCTGCACTTGCTGTTGGCACGCAGAGGCTTACCTGCATCTGCACCATCATGCCTCGTGACGCGGTTCAAGTTGTGCCGTTTAGAATAGGGACCCCTAGTGTCGGTATTCTGACACAACGTTGAAAGTGACTGATAGAAAGGGAACGTCTCGGTTACTAGTGTAACACTCGTTTCCTGATGGAGGGAATGGAGACATTGTGTCCCTTCTGCCACAACTTCAATTGTTACTGAGGGGTTGAGATGCTGTCTCGGCTCCTCAGAACAAACCTGAAGTGTGTGTGCACACCGGCCGCCTTGTATACCCATATGTGCGTGGCCTGCCCACCATCAAAAGCATGTGAACATCAGAACTGGACCATGGAGCAATGGAAGAAGGTTGCCTGGTCTGATGAATCACGTTTTCTTTTAGATCAGGTGGAAGTCCGGGTGCGTGTGCATCGCTTACCTGAGGAAGAGATAGCAGCATGATGCACTATGGGAAGAATTCTGGCCGGCAGATGCAGTGTTATGCTCTGGGAAATGTTCTGCTGGGAAACCATTAATGTGAATGTTACTTTGACACATACAGTAACACCTACCTAAAGATTGTAGCAGACCACATACACCCCTTCATGGTAATGGTGTTCTCTGATGGCAGTGGCCTCTTTCAGCAGGATAATGCACCCTACACTGCAAAAATTTTCCAGGTATAGTTTGAGAAACATTACAAGTTGAAGGTGTTGCCTTGGTGTCTATGAGTATCTATGGAATGTGCTAGATCCATGGATGTCCCACCTCGCAACTTGCAGGACTTGCGGGATCTACTGCTAATGTCTTGGTGCCAGAATCACAGAGGTCTTATGAAGTCCATGCCTCGACACGTTAGAGCTATTTTGGCAGCAAGGGGGACCTACACAATATTAGGCAGGTTATTGTAATGTTGTGGCTGATCAGTTTAAGTTTATAATTAAGTGATTAAGACAGTACTTCAGTTTTGTCTGATAATGATCCTAACGTAAACCCTTCAGTTGCTATGGTTACACAACTTCAGTTTGTTTGTCTAAATATGGTTTTGACTAACTTGTAATCAAGCATTCACGAGTAACGAAACTATTGAACTGTTCATTATGTAATGCAGAATGCAAACTTTTTTAAGACCACCCCCAGCCTTCTGTCACACACTGGAATTATCAAACAGCATACAGACAAAGTCAAGTCACCTTTATTTATATAGCGCTTTTTACAATGCCGATTGTTTCAAAGCAGCTTTACAGTGTTAACAGGAAAATAATGCAACAGAATTTGATTCGGCTGTACAGCCGCTCTGGAGAAAACAATAATGTCATCCAGCTCAATTCAATTATCATATAGTGACAATGCGGGCAGATCAGTAATATAGTTGAATATTTAGTGTCCCCAACTAAGCGAGCCAAAAGCCAAATGCAACAGAGGCGACAGTGGCAAGGAACCAAAACTCCATCAGGTGACAGAATGGAGAAACCAGGCTCAGTCGGGGTGCCAGTTCTCCTCTGGCCAACAAACAAACAGTGTATGATTATGATTCAAGCAACATTACAAGTCAGAAGTCATATTAGATCGGAATATTCAAAATATTTGTCCAGTTCCATCTGATTGAAGATCGGAGTCATCACGCAGGAGACGGGTTTGTTGAGGATGTCGTGTCGATGAGGCCGCCACAGAGGAGAGTCTAGTTGACACGGTCTCTGCAGACACTTCAGGGCTGCACTGGTCGCGTCTAGCGCAGGTCCACCATCTGATCTGGATATGGCCCGGATCCGGCTGACCACAGTAAACCTCGGGATAAACAGAGAGACTAACATTAGCGTAAATGCCATTCTTTTTATGATGTAACGAGTACATCAGGTGTTATGGGAGGTGTTCCCGGTTCCGGCAGACCTAGTTAATACAGCCTAAAACAATCATTTAACTGATTTGAATAATATAAATTGATAATGTTCTATGTGTATGCCATAGTAAAGAGATGTGTTTTTAGTCTAGTTTTAAACTGACAGAGTGTGTCTGCTTCCCGAACAATGCTAGGAAGACTGTTCCACAGTTTAGGTGCTAAATAGGAAAAGGATCGACCGCCTGCAGTTGATTTTGATATTCTAGGTATTATCAACTGGCCAGAATTTTGAGACCGCAATAGACGTGATGAAGTATAATGCGTTAAGAGCTCACTCAAGTACTGGGGAGCTAAACCATTTAGTGCTTTGTAAGTAATTAGCAAGATTTTAAAATTTATACAATGTTTAATAGGGAGCCAGTGCAGTGCTGACAGAACCGGGCTAATATGGTCATACTTCCTGGTTCTAGTAAAAACTCTAGCTGCTGCATTTTGGACCAGCTGCAGTTTATTTATTAAGCGAGCAGGGCAACCACCCAGTAGAGCATTACAATAATCTAGCCTTGAGGTCATGAACGCATGAACTAACTGTTCAGCATTTTGCATTGAAAGCATGTGCCGTAATTTAGATATATTTTTAAGAAGGAACAGTGCAGTTTTACAGATGCTAGAAACGTGGCTTTCAAATGAAAGATTCGTATCAAAGAGCACACCCAGGTTCCTAACTGACGACGAGGACTTGACAGAGCAGCCATCAAGTGTTAGAGAGTGTTCTAGGTTTTTTCAGAATTAAGTTGCAGGAAATTGCGTGCATTCCGTTAATCTTGTGAATTGGTAAGTTTCGTCAGGGCACGAAGAAATATAGAGCTGAGTATCGTCAGCATAACAATGAAAACTAACGCCATGCTTCCTAATGATATCTCCCAATGGTAGCATGTACAGGGTGAAAAGCAACGGTCCTAGCACTGAGCCTTGAGGTACTCCATACTAAACTTGTGATCGGTGTGACATCTCTTCATTTACTGCTACAAACTGATAACGGTCAGATAAGTATGATTTAAACCATGCCAATGCAATTCCACTAATGCCAACATAATTTGAGAGTATTCAAAAGAATGCTGTGGTCGATAGTATCAAATGCAGCGCTAAGATCGAGTAACACTAATAGTGAGATACAACCACGATTGGATGATAAGAGCAAATCATTTGTAACTCTAATGAGAGCAGTCTCAGTACTATGATACGGTCTAAATCCTGACTGGAAATCTTCACAGAGACCATTTCTTTCTAAAAAGGAGCATAGTTGTGAGGATACTGTCTTTTCTAGTAGTTTTGACAGAAAGGGTAGATTTGAGATTGGCCTGTAATTGACAAATTCTGTAGGATCAAGGTGCGTTTTTTAAATAAGAGGTTTAATAATAGCTAGCTTAAAGGTTTTCGGTACATATCCTAATGACAAGGATGAATTAATGATATTAAGAAGAGGATCTATGACCTCTGGAAGCATCTCTTTTAGTAGCTTAGTCGGTATAGGGTCGAGCATACATGTTGTTGATTTAGATGATTTAACGAGTTTAGCCAATTCTTCCTCTCCTATAGCAGTGAATGAGTAAAATCAGTGACACTACAATGCACTATCTGTTGCGATACTGTAGTAGATGGTTGCATAGTTATAATTTTTTCTCTAATATTATCAGTCTTGCACGTAAAGAAGTTCATAAAGTCATTACTGCTGTGCTGTTTGCAAACGTCAGAAGTTGAAGCTTTATTTCTTGTTAATTCAGCCACTGTATCAAATAAAAACCTAGGGTTGTGTTTGTTTTCTTCTAAGAGAGTCGAGAAATAAGCAGATCTAGCAGTTTTTACGGCCTTTCTGTACGCAATCATGCTATCTTTCCACGAAATGCGAAAAACCTCCAGTTTTGTTTTCTTCCAGCTTCGCTCTATTTTCCAGGCTGCTGTTTTAAGGGCCCGAGTGTGCCCATTGTACCACGGCATTGGACTATTTTCTTTAATTTTCTTTAAGCGCAGAGGAGCAACTGTGTCTAAAGTGCTGGAAAAGAGAGAGTCAATAGTTTTTGTTGCAACATCAAGTTCTTCTAAGCTATCTAGGATGCTGAGGAGATGGAACTGATGAGGAAGATTATTTACAAAGCAATCTTTAGTGGTAGCGGTGATTGTCCTACCATATTTGTAATGAGTGGATGGCTTTGCAGCCTTGGCTATATTAAGTATGCACGATACTAGATAATGATCTGAGATGTCATCACTCTGCTGCAGAATTTCAACGGTATCAACATTTATTCCATGTGACAATATTAGGTCTAAAGTATGATTACGACGATGAGTGGGTCCTGACACGTGTTGCCTAACTCCAATAGAGTTTAGAATGTTTAAATAATCACCAACAATTAGTACTTTATCTGCAGCCAGTACTAACTCTGATAGAAAATCAGCAAATTTTTGATAAAGTCTGTATGGTGCCCTGGTGGCCTGTATACAGTAGCTGGCACAAATGTCAAACGGGATTTATCATTTACACTACATAACGTTACGTAAAGCACCAAAACTTCAAAAGAATTATATTTGAAACTAGACTTCAGAGTAATACTGAAGATATTATTATAAATTACAGCAACACCTCCCCCTTTGCCTTTCAAACGCGGCTTGTGTTTATAACAATAATCTTGAGGGGTGGACTCATTTAAAGTAATGTAATCGTCAGGTTTTAGCCAGGTTTCTGTCAAACACAGCACATCTAGGTTATGATCTGTAATCATATCATTAACAATAAGCGCTTTTGAGGGAAGGTATCGAATATTCAGCAACCCGAGCTTTATCATTTGTTCATCTGTATTAAATCTGTTGTTTATTTATTGAACATCAATTACATTTTTTCCCTTAAATGGGTTCGAGAGTTTTTTGTATTTACTAATTCGGGGAACAGACACAGTCTCTATGTAAGGGGTCGGAGACCAAAGAGACATTTTTTCATTTTTGGTTAATGCATTTTTCGAAAAGAGCCACAGTAAAAAATTATATAATATTATTATTAAAAAAACGTGTTTTTTACCAATAAAATTTCAACAGTAGTAATTATTAGGTCCACAGACAACTAAAAACAAACAAATATGCAGCAAACAATAAATAAGTTGCAATATGGAATTAATTGTGCAGGGCTTTCACTGTGAGGTTGAGTTACCAACTGATGACCATAAATCCTCTTCTTGTGCGTGTGTGTGTGTGTGTGTGTGTGTGAGAGAGAGAGAGAGAGAGAGAGAGAGAGAGAGAGAGAGAACGCACACAGTGCTTACATCTACTGTGTTTATGTGAATACTCGACTTGGCATTTTGATATATTTCTGTGTTTATTTGGCCGTTTAGGCGCGCAACCGAAGACAAAGGCTACTATGCTTGTCCGTGTTGCGCTCGGAGCGCGCGCACAGCATTATCAGCAGAATTCAGTTCTCTTTCGCGACTTATCGCGCTTTTCATATTTCTTTTCAATATAAAGCACATCCAGCTCTTTTCTTTATCATTCATTCATGTTTCGTTATTAATAACTTTAAACAGTATCGTCAACTGAAATCTGTGCGGATTATCATAAATAGCGACACATTTATAGGACAGTCTCTGCGGCAAAAGCGAAAATAACCTATACCAGTGGGTGAAATGTTTGGAAATGTCTCTTTGCACAGCAAAGCACCAGTTTCAATAAAAGGATATATTAAAGTTTATATAGCCTACTTTTACATTTTCGCTGCTGTTCTAAAAATGGTTTTCGCCGTTACCTTAAACAAGCTGCAGCTGCTTGAATCTCAGTGCAGGAGCACTGGTTACCACAGGAAGGTGAGTGGTTGCTGTCGCGACTCGTGACACTCGCGAACAGCACTGAACACGCGCGGCCGGTACAACTTGAATATTATTATTATCATAAACTTTTCATTAACTTCGGTAGGCTGTACAACAAGGGAATTGTAATTGGCTGCCTTTCTGCAGAGAGCGGATCTCTGTTGATGTGTCTAATTTTTTTATCAATCATTTGTTGGTAAAGGGTCAGAGACCTGGCGAGCCACATGATTTTTGTCAAAGAGCCAGGTTTGGCTCGCGAGCCATAGGTTCCCGACCACTACTCTATGTGATAATATCTAGGTGAAAGAGTCTCTATGTGTTGGGATTTATCTGACTTCTGTGACGTGAGACAGCTAGCAGACGGTCGGTTAAGCCAGTCTGTCTGCTTCCTGACCTGGGACCCAGTTAGTCAAGGTTCAACTCTAAGAATATGTGCCAAATTACTAGAGAGAAGAGCGGCACCATCCCAGGAGGGATGAATACCATCTCTTTTTAACAGGTCAGGTCTGCCCCAAAAGCTTTTCCAATTGTCTATGAACCCTATGTTATTCTGCGGACACCACTTAGACAACCAGCCATTGAGTGATGATAGTCTGCTAAGTATCTCATCACTCCGCCGAACGGGGAGGGGGCCAGAACAAAAAACTTTAGCTGACATCGTACTTGCGAGTTCACACACCTCTTTAATGTTAATTTTAGTGATCTCTGACTGGCGAAGTCGAACATCATTAGTGAATAATAATCTTATAATAATAATCTAGCATTAGCCAGCACTTTTAAATTTGCTTTGATGTCAGGTGCTCTGGCTCCCGGTAAACATGTGACTATGGTGGCAGGTGTCTCTATTTTCACGTTCCGTGTAATAGAATCGCCAATAACTAGGGCACTTTCAACAGGATTTTCAGTGGGTGCGTCACTAAGTGGGGAGAACCTGTTTGATGTTCTAATCGGAACGGAAGAGTGGTTTTTTGATCCGTGACTATGCCGTCTCACAGTCACCCAGTTGCCCGGCTGCCTGAGCTCTACTGTCAGAACTGAACAATGTACAGAGTTCACTAAGCTATTCCCATCCAAAGCAGTGTCTAAAGCCCTTGCATTCTTACTATCCTCAAATAAAGTTTAGATGTGTGTCTCTAATTCTGAAATCTTCTCTGTCAGCCTGACTATCTCCTTGCATTTATCACATGTGTAGTCCTCACCGCTGACAGAGAAGGTTATGCTAAACGTGACAGGCAGTGCAAGTGACAATAACAGGAGAAGACGACATGGCTTACCGTGTTTGTTGACTAATCCAAATCACCCAAGTTGTTTGATGGACTAGAGAGAAAAACAGGAGACCCGGATGCAGGAATGGCAGGCTAACAGGCTAGCGAAATGCTAACGCGTTGTGATAGTGATTTAGATTAAAAGCTAGCGATGTCAGATTTAATGTGATAGGCAATATTAGACAATATATGGTGATGAGCAGAGGTGGGAGTAAGTCACACATGTGCAAGTCACAAGTAAGTCTCAAGTCTTAACCTTCAAGTCTCAAGCAAGTCCAAGTCAATTTTTGTGAGAATCAAGTCAAGTCAAGTCAAGTCACTGCTTTATGTCAAGCAATTCAAGTCAAGTCGTAGCTTGGGTCAAGCAAGTCACTGGCAAGTCATACAAATGTTTGATGATTTAACTGAATTTATATATTTAAATAAGTTAAAACTACAGTAGTTATGGACTATGGGAGTTTTATTTGCAACAAACAAACTGCAATATGCATTTCTACTCAAAAGTTGTCCACATACAGCTGAGTTGTTAATACAATCTAAAAATAAATAATTAAAACTACATAGCCTAAAATGTAAATGTAACTGAAATTAGGCCAATATATTGGGTGAGATACGTTCTCTTTGTACTATTTGAATTTTCTCTCTCCTGCTTGTCCTGTACAGCGTGACCAGGTGATTGTTATATGACTAATTAACTTAAGAGAACTCAGATTGTGTTTGTTGCTCACACCCTGACGAAGGCTCGTTAGCTGCAATGCTTAGGTTTGCAGTACTTGTCACCTGTTTTTAAAATATTAAAGCCATGATAAAATAAAGGCTTTTTATATTTTTTCAATAATATTCGAGTGCCTTGGATTATTGATTTTTATCAACTCTTAACATGTCCAAACAGGGGCGTAGCCATCATTTCAAAAGTGAGGGGGACTGAATGTCAAGTGTTATACCAGTTTTTTTCTGACGTTTGTCTAATTTACGGTTTTATTTTTAATCTTATATATCTTTTTGCTTAATATGCTATTTATGTAAGCTATCTGGGTCTTTTTGACCCCAAATGACGTTTGCTGAAAAAATAAAATAAATCATCTAAAATGGCATGAGACTTGAAAAAATTAATTGGAATGATACTGGTTGTATGTTAGCGTGAGAAAAAGTCTGTAACATAGTAATTGTAATTTTTTATCAGTGAAATATTAATATTAATATAATTAATATTAACAAATGAAATATTACTCACTTTAATAATGTTTTACTAAAATGTTTTACATTTGTGCAGTGTTGAGGGGGATTTAAGCATTTTTTAAAAAAAATGTATATCAGACTATAAAAATTACTTTTTGTTACATAATTTGTCAAAAATCAGCTCCAATGCATAACACACACAGAAATGATGGAGTGACTTTTAACCCAACACTAACCAACAGCCACATTTTGCTTGTACAATGTCATTGTCAAAGGATGACAGCAACAAGCATAAAAACGGAGCAAAATGATTGAAAACAAGAGCCAGAGCAAATACTTTACATTGTATCGACATTTTTATATAGAAACAATACAGAAACAAACTATCTGTGAACTGAGATACTAGTAACACTTTCCGCGGATATTCCGTATATCACACAAACACACACGCGCACAAAACGCTACGCTGCCGAAACGCTCACAGCTAGGCGTCTTCAGCAAAACTGGCTAATTATTCAACAAGAGAAATAGGCAGAGTTATTCATCATTGTGCATCACAATTCGGATACCACGTCAACTTACAGTGCTTGGCGTTTTCGTAGTGAAGAGGTTTTTTTGCCATTTTGAACTCATCGCGACCTCTTTGTATGAAAATGATGGATACAGCGCGGGTGCGAGCATGGGCGTGCTGTGACCCATGAGTGACTGATTACCATGGAAACTTGAAATT
The DNA here is from genome assembly GCA_039654105.1 of Coreius guichenoti. NCBI lineage: Eukaryota > Metazoa > Chordata > Actinopteri > Cypriniformes > Gobionidae > Coreius > Coreius guichenoti. Next base: position 13,113,235 of record CM077189.1, read on the forward strand.
GACATAATCCTGGTACCCGAACTTAATCATTCTTGGCTCATGTTCAGTCACGACTGTCAATGCTCTTACGTTAACTCTTGCCTGCTGCGTCACGTGGTTAGGTTGTGGTGCGTTCAAAAACAGATATTTATTCAACAAAAGAAAAGTTATTTAGAGTCATTTAACTCAAGTCCGAGTCATGAATTAACTCAAGTCAAGTCTCAAGTCATGAATATCAAGTCAAAGTCAAGTCTTTTATTGATATTTGTCAAGCAAGTCTCAAGTCCTAAAATTTGCGACTTAAGTCTGACTCGAGTCAAGTCATGTGACTCGAGTCCCCCACCTCTGGTGATGAGTAAGTTATATTTAGCAGTATAAACAACAAGGAATGATATCAAATAGAGATTCAAAAGCAAAGCTGTACGGAGCTACAGACGCAAACACTCAGCAGCGAGGCAGACAGGAGGCAGAGGAACATAATTATTGGTGCAAAAGTCTATGCCTCATCTATAGTACATCTACTGACTTTAACACACAAGGGGAAAGAAATACACACACAAAACATTAAGTCAAGTCAAGTCACCTTTATTTATATAGCGCTTTTTACAATGCTGATTGTTTCAAAGCAGCTTCACAGTGTTAACAGGAAAATAATGCAACAGAATTTGATTCGGCTGTACAGCCGTTCTGGAGAAAACGTTGATGTTATCCAGCTCATTTCAATTATCATATAGTGACCATGCGGGCAGATCAGTAATTTAGTTGAAAATTTATTTGAATATTTAGTTTAAAATTTTAGTGTCCCCAACTGAGCAAGCCAAGCCAAAGGCAACAGTGGCAAGGAACCAAAACTCCATCAGGTGGCATAATGGAGAAAAATAAACCTTGGGAGAAACCAGGCTCAGTCGGGGTGCCAGTTCTCCTCTGGCCATCATGCCGTGTCAGTGAGGCAATTATTAGATAGGAATATTCGAAAGATCGGAGTCATTACGCCGGAGACGGTATATTGGGATGTCGTGTTGATAAGGCAATTTATTAGATAGGAATATTCGAAAAGATCGGAGTCATCACGCCGGGGACGGGTTTATTGAGGATGCCGTGTCGATGAGGCAATTTCAGTCTAATTGACACGGTCTCTGCAGACACTTCAGGGATGCGTTGGTCATGTCTGGGCGCAGGTCCACCATCTGATCTGGATACGGCCCGGATCCGGCTGACTGCAGTAAACCTCGGGATAAACAGAGAGACTAACATTAGCGTAGATGCCATTATTTTTATGATGTAACGAGTACATCAGGTGTTATGGGAAGTGTTCCCGGTTCTGGCTGACCTAGTTAATGCAGCCTAAAAATCATTTAACTGATTTGAATAGTATAAATTAAAAATGTTTTATGTGTATGCCATAGTAAAGAGATGTGTTTTTAGTCTAGATTTAAACTGACAGAGTGTGTCTGCTTCCCGAACAATGCTAGGAAGACTGTTCCAAAGTTTAGGTGCTAAATAGGAAAAGGATCAACCGCCTGCAGTTGATTTTGATATTCTAGGTATTATCAACTGGCCAGAATTTTGAGACCGCAATAGACGTGATGGAGTATAATGTGTTAAGAGCTCGGTCAAGTACTGGGGAGCTAAACCATTTAGTGCTTTGTAAGTAATAAGCAAGATTTTTAAAATGTATACGATGTTTAATAGGGAGCCAGTGCAGTGTTGACAGAACCGGGCTAATATGGTCATACTTCCTGGTTCTAGTAAGAACTCGAGCTGCTGCGTTTTGGACCAGCTGCAGTTTATTTATTAAGCGAGCAGGGCAACCACCCAGTAGAGCATTACAATAATCTAGCCTTGAGGTCATGAACGCATGAACTAACTGTTCAGCATTTTGCATTGAAAGCATGTGCCGTAATTTAGATATATTTTTAAGATGGTAGAATGCAGTTTTACAGATGCTAGAAACGTGGTTTTCAAATGAGAGATTGGTATCAAAGAGCAAACTCAGGTTCCTAACTGACGACGAGGACTTGACAGAGCAGCCATCAAGTGTTAGACAGTATTCTAGGTTACTACTTGTGGAGTTTTTTCGTCCAATAATTAAAAATTCCGTTTTTTCTGAATTAAGTTGCAGGAAATTACTAGTCATCCAATTTTTTATATCAGCTATGCATTCCATTAATCTTGTGAATTGGTAAGTTTCGTCAGGGCGTGAAGAAATATAGAGCTGAGTATCGTCAGCATAACAATGAACAAACTAACGCCATGCTTCCTAATGATATCTCCCAGTGGTAGCATGTACAGGGTGAAAAGCAACAGTTCTAGCACTGAGCCTTGCGGTACTCCATACTGAACTTGTGATCAGTGTGACATCTCTTCATTTACTGCTACAAACTGATAACGGTCAGATAAGTATGATTTAAACCATGCCAATGCAATTCCAGTAATGCCAACATAATTTTCGAGTCATATTCAAAAGAATGTTGTGGTCGATAATATCGAATGCAGCGCTAAGATCGAGTAACACTAATAGAGAGATACAACCACGATTGGATGATAAGAGTAAATCATTTGTAACTCTGATGAGAGCAGTCTCAGTACTATGATACGGTCTAAATCCTGACTGGAAATCCTCACAGATACCATTTCTTTCTAAAAAGGAGTGCAGTTGTGAAGACACTGCCTTTTCTAGTATTTTTAACAGGAAGGGTAGATTTGAGATTGGCCTGTAATTGACTAATTCTGTAGGATCAAGTTGCGTTTTTTTAATAAGTGGTTTAATAATAGCCAACTTAAAAGTTTTCGGTACATATCCTAATGACAAGGATGAATTAATGATATTAAGAAGAGGACCTATGATCTCTGGAAGCATCTCTTTTAATAGCCTAGTCGGTATAGGGTCGAGCATACATGTTGTTGATTTTGATGATTTAATAAGTTTAGCCAATTCTTCTTCTCCTATAGCAGTGAATGAGTGTAATTTTTCCTCAGTGACACTACAATGCACTGTCTGATGTGATATTGTTGTAGACGGCTGCATGGTTATGATTTTTTTCCTAATATTATCAATCTTACACGTAAAGAAGTTCATAGTAAAAGTCATTACTGCTGTGCTGTTTACAAACATCAGAAGTTTAAGCTTTATTTTGGTTAATTTAGCCACTGTATCGAATAAATACCTAGGGTTATGTTTGTTTTCTTCTAAGAGAGTTGAGAAATAAGCAGATCTAGCAGTTTTTACGGCCTTTCTGTATGCAATCATGCTCTCTTTCCACAAAATGCGAAAAACCTCCAGTTTTGTTTTCTTCCAGCTGCGCTCCATTTTTCTGGCTGCTGTTTTAAGGGCCCGAGTGTGCTCGTTGTACCACGACGTTGGACTATTTTCTTTAATCTTCTTTAAGCGCAGGGGAGCAACTGTGTCTAAAGTGCTGGAAAAGAGAGAGTCAATAGTTTATATTGCAACATCAAGTTCTTCTAGGCTATCTGGGATGCTGAGGAGATGAAACTGATGAGGAAGATTATTTACAAAGCAATCTTACAAAGCGTAATGTTACCAAAACATTAAGAGTATGGTAATATAGTATGTTTGTGCTGTGACTTTTTAATAACCTACAAAATAGTCTAAAGACATTTCATATTGCAGCCAGAGTGGAATATGACTGTGTATTTCTATAATGGAATATATTTATTACAAAGGGGCAGCAGTACACCACACCAGTACACTTTGCCACCTCAACCAAAGAGAGCAGCAGTACATTATGCTGTGTCAGTGAAAAATATTTCAGCAATCTGGCTTTAGCTGGAAAACAAACTACAGTATAAATATGCCACAACAGAGAGGCAAATATGGCATGTATCTTCCTTATTTCTTGCTTAATGTACCTTTTAAAGGAGCATTTTCGCCATTAATCTAGATATTGTATGTCATGGTATAGGAGATTTCAGTCATATTTTGCAATCAAGGAAAAGCATGGTGAAATCTCAGATATTGTTTACTGTTTTATACCCATTAAATCTGTTGTACAGTGGGGAGAACAAGTATTTGATACACTGCCGATTTTGCAGGTTTTCCTACTTACAAAGCATGTAGAGGTCTGTAATTTTTATCATAGGTACACTTCAACTGTGAGAGACGGAATCTAAAAAAAAAATCCAGAAAATCACATTGTATGATTTTTAAATAATTAATTTGCATTTTATTGCATGACATAAGTATTTTATCACCTACCAACCAGTAAGAATTCCGGCTCTCACAGAACTGTTAGTTTTTCTTTAAGAAGCCCTCCTGTTCTCCACTCATTACCTGTATTAACTGCACCTGTTTGAACTCGTTACCTGTATAAAAGACACCTGTCCACACACTCAATCAAACAGACTCCAACCTCTCCACAATGGCCAAGACCAGAGAGCTGTGTAAGGACATCAGGGATAAAATTGTAGACCTGCACAAGGCTGGGATGGGCTACAGGACAATAGGCAAGCAGCTTGATGAGAAGGCAACAACTGTTGGCGCAATTATTAGAAAATGGAAGAAGTTCAAGATGACTGTCAATCTCCCTCGGTCTGGGGCACCATGCAAGATCTCACTTCGTGGGGCATCAATGATCATGAGGAAGGTGAGGGATCAGCCCAGAACTACACGGGGGACCACGCAAGGTCCCCCTGCTCAAGCCAGCGTATGTCCAGGCCCGTCTGAAGTTTGCCACTGACCATCTGGATGATCCAGAGGAGGAATGGGAGAAGGTCATGTGGTCTGATGACACAAAAATAGAGCTTTTTGGTCTAAACTCCACTCGCCATGTTTGGAGGAAGAAGAAGGATGAGTACAACCCCAAGAACACCATCCCAACCGTGAAGCATGGAGGTGGAAACATCATTCTTTGGGGATGCTTTTCTGCAAAGGGGACAGGACGACTGCACCGTATTGAGGGGAGGATGGATGGGGCCATGTATCGCAAGATCTTGGCCAACAACCTCCTTCCCTCAGTAAGAGCATTGAAGATGGGTCGTGGCTGGGTCTTCCAGCATGACAACGACCCGAAACACAGCCAGCGCAACTAAGGAGTGGCTCCGTAAGAAGCATCTTAAGGTCCTGGAGTGGCCTAGCCAGTCTCCAGACCTGAACCCAATAGAAAATCTTTGGAGGGAGCTGAAAGTCCGTATTGCCCAGCGACAGCCCTGAAACCTGAAGGATCTGGAGAAGGTCTGTATGGAGGAGTGGGCCAAAATCCCTGCTGCAGTGTGTGCAAACCTGGTCAAGAACTACAGGTAACGTATGATCTCTGTAATTCCAAACAAAGGTTTCTGTACCAAATATTAAGTTCTGCTTTTCTGATGTATCAAATACTTATGTCATGCAATAAAATGCAAATTAATTACTTAAAAATCATACAATGTGATTTTCTGGATTTTTATCATAGTACCTATGATAAAAATTACAGACTTCTACATGCTTTGTAAGTGGGCAAACCTGCAAAATCGGCAGTGTATCAAATACTTGTTCTCCCCACTGTAAGTGATTTCCAAAACCAAATGGAATTGTGAAAATACTAGGTGCATTTTCTGAGGAAAATGCAAACAAACTTGCCGTCACAATGTTGGTGTTTTTCCCTAGTCAGATGTTTTTTGATATTCTGGTGCCTAGCTTTGATAAATGTAACTGTTTAGACTTCTGAGTAATTTTAGTTGTGCAGTCTTTATAATAATTATGGTTTGTAGGGTAGGTGTATATGTTTTTGAGGACACCAGAGAGAGAGAGGCAGGGCCATCTCTATGGTTTCAGTGCCCTTTACTGTTTATTGCATGGGGTCCTCCTCGGTCTGAGCCCCAGGAATGCCCCTGAAGAAAGATGTGAGCTAACCTACCTTTCTTCTGTTTCCTCTGGTGTGAATGGAATTGTGTTGTGTGTTTGACAAATAGCTGCTGTTTTTTTGCATTGTGGCTCTGTGCATTTCAAAGTGCAATTTTCAGAGAGAATAAAAAAAGCAATGAACCATAAATCAGTTGTTTTGCAGCAGATATTTGTTATGTGTGTGTGTGTGTGTGTGTGTGTGTGTGTGTGTGTGTGTGTGTGTGTGTGTGTGTGTCTGAATCATTTTAATGCAGGGTGAGTTTATACTGATGGAAATGATGAGCCCCCCAGAACATATAAATTTAAAGTTTCAGTGTTCAGCAGTGTCAGGGGCAGACATTACCTCCCTGAGCTAAAAATGGACTCATCCATCTTCTTTACTGCACTGACAGTAATGGAAAAGAATAGAGTAAGTGAGCTAGCAGGATAAAAGTGTTTTTTCAGACATTTAATTTGTCTTGCAGAAAATAATCTTCGTTACTTTTAAACTTTAAGTTCTTTAGAGGATTGATGATGACAGTTTTGGTAGATAGAAGTTCTATATGATGTCTTGAGGGAAACTTTTGAAATGCCATATAATGTCATTATATGACCTTTTGAAGTTCCATATGGTGTCAGAATTTAACAATTTGAAGTTCCATATGATGTCATAAGAGAATCTTTTAAAGTTTCATATGATGTCATAAGTGGACCTTTTGAAGTTCTATATGATGTCATAATAGGACCTTTTTAAATTCCATATGACGCCATTAAAGGTGCAGTGTGTAGTATTCATGAGGATCTATTGACAGAAATGCAATATAATATACATAACTATGTTTTCAGTGGTGTATAAAGACCTTACATAATGTACCGTTATGTTTTTATTACCTTAGAATGAGCCATTTCTATCTACATACACCACGGGTCCCCTTACAGTGAAATCGGCATTTTGCACCGTCATGTTTCTACAGTATCCCTAAACGTACAAACTTCTCTACAGAGCGCTAGTCACTCTCTGCTCTCTCCGACGACAACATTTTTGTCTTGTGTCAGCCCCCACAGCTTCTCTATGTGCTTCTCGAAAGGGAGGGGTGAGCGGTGGGTGATTACAATTCACAACCTCACCACTAGATGCCGCTAAAATTCACACACTGCACCTTTAAAGAATCTTTTAAAGTTCAATATGATGTCATAAAATGTCTTTTCAAAGTTCCATTATGTTATAATTGTTACGACAGTGTCAGAGCAGCAGGGGAGAGGAGATACTGATCTAAATAAAGCTTTATTAAACCAAATTAACAAAGATAACAACAAGCAAAAACACACAGAGAGAGATCGCAGGAGAAAATATATGCAACAGCTATACAAACCAACGTAAAGACAATACTCGACAAGAAACTGAAACCAAAATCTAACGACAATAATAGACCATTTCAAAATTCCATATGATGTCATAAAAAAAACCTTTTGAAGTTATTTATGATGTCATAATAGGACCTTTTGAAGATCCACCTGATGTCATGACATTTTGAAGTTTTATATGATGTCATAATAAGACATTTTAGGTGCTATGTGATTCCATAAGAGAATATTTTAAAGTTTTATATGATGTCATAGCAAATGATATCCTTTAAAATTCCATGTTTCTTTGAAAAAAACATTTATGTATGATTCCTCTAGTACTTAAAGTTATAATTTAAAACATTTTTTTTTTAATCTCCAAAGAACTATATAATATATTTGCTTAAAAAAAGAGGGTTATAAATAGTCACAGGGCTGTAGTGTGAAAGCTCTGATTCCTGGAAATCACTCCATTATTTGCACTTTCACTGTCACACTAAGTGATCCACAGTTTCCCCTCACTTGCTTTGAGTAAGAGATGAATCATTAACCCAAGTCTGCATTTTCGCCGTCACACATTTACACGCACAAGCGTGAGAGCATGAATAAGAAGAAATTCAGTTCAACCAGACGCTTTGCCTGGCACTCTCTCCCAATGGTGCTCTGCCGTGTCTCTGAAGTGCTCAGCGTGCAATCATTTTTCATATAAAAAGTGCAGGTGCAGACAGTGAGAGACAAAGAGAGATTGTATACTGCTGGAGTGAAAGGATCTAGAAAAGCTAGTGGCATCCATTAGGATGAGAGGGTGGTGCAGACAAATGGATGAGGCGAATAGGGAGGGAGATAGAGGGAGGGTTGAAGAGAGGTCAGACAGTGAATTAGGAAGAAAGGAAAAGCTGGGCCAGAGGCATTTTCCCTCATTCAGTCCTTGTATGCTCTCTGTCTGACTGTGTTTCACCCATGTCAGTCATTTTTCTACACCACTTTTATGATAATTATTCCAAAATCAGCTTACAGTTGTTAGAGATCAGCCAGGTTCCAGCATCACCCAATCAAAGAGATCGCAGTACTAATCACCTGCACCTGCACCTCATCTCCTCATCACAGGCAGCATATAAGCACACACCTCACTCTGTCACATTGTCTGGTCTCGTTTGAGTAAGGACTCACCTACCTGTCAGCACTTACCTCTTCCAAGCATGGGCGTCACTAGGCCCTTTTTAGGGGGGCTTCTGCCCAGACCCCCTAAAAAATATGTGATTAACCTTTAAAACATATGAAACTGGCCGGGAGGCTTCGGCTTCGTCCCGTCTTTTAGTCTGCGTGTTCTTCAATCCGCAGCGGCACCGAGCAGAGCGCACGTCAGAAGCAGAGGTGTGTGCGTTCATCTGAGCCTTATTCATCTGTCACCGCTCGTCAATGGCAAAATATTTGAGAAAACCAATCAAATCAGAGTAGGCGGGCTTTAAGTTCACACAGCTGAGTGCGAATTTTAGCAGCGCGACTCGACGTCAAGTGAGAGATATGTAAGTAGCTAAACTAAATATTTCATATTTGACAGCTGCTTCTTTAAGTCAGAAATTTTAAACAAATGACAAAAATATTCAGGCAAATTAATAAACTTTTGTCTAATTTCGCCATTTTGAATTGAAAGAAAGCACCAACAGTGGGCACGTGAGCATCAGAACTGGACCACGGAGCAATGGAAGAAGGTGGCCTGGTCTGATGAATCACGTTTTCCTTGGAAAACCTTGGGTCCTGCCATCCATGTGGATGTTACTTTGACACGTACCTCCTACCTAAACGTTGTTGCAGACCATGTACACTCTTTCATGGAAAAGGTATTCCCTGGTGGCTGTGGCCTCTTTCAGGAGGATAATGCGCCCTGCCACAAAGCAAAAATGGTTCAGGTTTGAGGAGCACAACAACGAGTTTGAGGTGTTGACTTGGCCTCCAAATTCCCCAGATCTCAATCCAATCGAGCATCTGTGGGATGTGCTGAACAAACCGATCCATGGAGGCCCCACCTCGCAACTTACAGGACTTAAAGGATCTGCTGCTAACATCTTGGTGCCAGATACCACAGCACGCCTTCAGGGATCTAGTGGAGTCCATGCCTCAACGGGTCAGGGCTGTTTTGGCAGCAAAAGGGGGACCAACACAATATTAGGATAATAATGTTATGCCTGATCGGTGTGTTAAGTTTCTCCATCGTCTTTCCTGATCCTCCGTGTCTCCATCGCCTTCCTGGTTTTCCGTGTCTCTAGCATCTCCAACTCCGAGTTCCCGATACTCACCAGTCTCCCCGCCAAGGTGTGTGCTCCAGCTGCCATCCTCTACGCCATCCACGACCTCCTCATCCATCTACAATGCAAAAGAACTGTCAGTATTCCCATTCGCCATTCTTCTTCCTTCCACAACATCAGTTATACTCACCTTCGAGTTCGCATTCTGCCTTCTGCATTCAATAAAGCTGTTTGTCATCCTAACCATCCTTGTTGTGAATCTCTGTTCCGTAACAACAGTGATAACAAAAAAAGGTATAAACCACTGTTATTGATATTATGATGAAGGTTGTGCATTGTTTGTTTGATTATTTATGTGTTGATTTGCATGTGTATTCCATTTCACATACAAGTTAAACCAATCATATAGGCTTAACTAGTTAACTGCATCAATAGAGGTTGTTATAAACTTATTATAGTCAACATATACAATTTGTGAAAAGTCTTGTGCCGAAAACAGTCATAAAGACTTTTATGTCAATTAATTATATTTATTTATAAATGAATTCATGAATAAAATTTAATAATAGATGTTAATATGTATTATTATTATTATTATTATTATAAGTAATAAATAGTTTAATAGTTCCATTTAAACTTATGCACATAAGTACATACAGATCTAGAAGTCAGAGAATGACTGCATTTTTTTACTCCTTTCTTACTGGCTTTCCTGGTTCAGTTGCCATGACGGCATTGAGTTCAAGTCAGCTTGTGGCATACAGGATGAAGTGAAGAGATTAAAGAAAGGAGCGTTAAACAGTTACATTTTAACTGAAAATATGCTGAAAACAAAAACTAACACATTGTCTGAGACCTTTATTGTAATTTCATTGCTTGATTACAATAACAATCCACATTAGTCTAAACATATTTTTTACAGAATAGAATTGAGTGTAATCTTTTCTGTCTCTGTGTCTCAGGATGCACTGGGTTGTTTTTTTGGCTCCAGGGTTGTCTCACTTCCATTCTCTGGCTCTCTGCAGCAGGCAGCTGTTCAGTATTTATTTATTTTTTTTGGCAGAGAGTGAGACAGAAAAGCCCCTTTCTGCGCTCCAATCACAGTCTCTACTGTGTGTTCATCCTCAGCAGCCTGTGTGCTGCCTTACCAGACTCTGTATTCATTTGACAGGATGTTTTGAATATTGTCAGGGTTGGCTATAGTAAATCCACAGGAATGAGGCATGAAGCAAAATGATGAACAAACAATATCTTTATTAAGCAGAAAAATGCAAGAGCACACTACACTTCCAAATAAACGTTAACACTGGACAAGGAACTATGGAAAACTCAGGCCTTAAATACACAAGGGAAGATAATCAACAGAAGTGGGAACGTGTTTAACTCAATTAGAAACCATGGGAACAAACAAGGAACTAAAACTCAGGCAAACAGGAACAGGGAAAACCAAACTAAAACACAATGGGCCCTATTTTAATGGTCTAAGCGCATGGTCTGAAGCGCACGGTGCAGGTGCACTTAGGGAGTGTCCGAATTCACTTTTGCTAGTTTAACGATGAAAAAAAAACGGTCGGTGCGCCAGGCGCATGGTCCAAAAGGGTTGTACCTAGTCTCTTAATGAGCCATGGGTGTGTTTTGGCCGTAGCGTGCAATAAACCAGCCAGAGTCTCATTCCCTTTAAAAAACAGTTGAGCTTGCACCATGGCGGATTCGCTATTTACATGGCGGAATATAGATATCCTCAACCTGACGAGTCAGTTTAAATACATGTGTGTATTGCCCCGATTGGTTAAATAAGTAGCCAATTTCATTCATCATTACTGCAACATTACTTCGCCCCTGTGTGTGTAATAAGCAGTGTGTACGCGTGTTGTGCACCCACCTATTGGCGTATATTACTAACGTGCCCTTTAAATAACACAAAAAATACTGCGCTATTGACTTTAGACCAGGTTTTTGTTGGTCAGTGTCGTTTTCAGTTGCCTCAAAATAGCAACACGCCAACAATGCGCCTGAACACACCTCGTTTTCAGACCGACACGCCCATGGGCGAACAGATGGGCGCGAGTGCATCGCGAGTGAAAACAACGTGGCGCTGGACGTGAAAATGTCTTAAAATGCCACAACATTAAACTGCGTCGGGTTCAAACTAGCAAAAAACACTTGCGTCGCGCCTGGCGTCGCATTGCGCCGGGTGTATGATAGGGCCCAATGAACCCAAACATAACCCATACAAATATTTGCTGTTCCTGAACTTAAGGCCTTTTAGCAAATTATTAAGGATGACAGCATTCATTTATTTCCTGACAATTATTTCAATAAAACCTGTTGACATACGAAGATTCTGAGACAGCTTCCTGTTTCTCACGAAGCAATCATGATCATATAATAACAATAACATTATTATTATTAGTAGTAGTAGTAGGATTCGAAATATGTTACATTACTAATTTTGCTCAGCCCTTTTACATTTCAAATTACGTTTTAGGGTTGAATGCGACTGGGTTGAAGATCCAATTATCGCTTTAGCTTGTAATGTTCTCGTCATGAACAACCTACTTTCATTAAAAAATATTACACTATTGCACATTATTCTTATATGCAAATATAATGGTGGTGAAAGAAAATGGTCTGATATTCAGATGTAAAACTTGTATCTTATATGTATCTGATAATATGACTAATCTCATTAGAATGTCAAGAAGACACACAAATGGCATAATTTCCTGAGAATAACCCACTTGTGTATTTTTTTTTTTTTTTTTGTTTTGATTTTTTTGTTAAAGCAAATAATAATCTTGTTTTAGAATAGTATGTGTTTATTGTTACATTTTACATTAGATTAACGTAAACAGTATGCTATGATGGACTGGCCATCTTTTCAGGTTGTTTCCCTGCCTTCGGCCCAGATGCTGGGATAGGCTCCATGGCGTCTCAGCGACCCTACATAGAACAAGCAGTTTGGAGAATAGATGGATAGACAGTATGCAAATTTAATGGTTACTATTCATTATTACTTATCATGAAAAATTCTGACAGATTCTGACAGAAACAGATATCTCTTCATCTGTCTCATCTGTCCTTGACTGTTAGTGTCAATCTGGAAAGTCTTGTGCCAGAGCTGTATGTCACTGCTTTTCTTAAATGTCGGTTTATTTCCATCTGTTGCGTGTCTTAATTGGCCGTGTGGCATGTAGGAGTAACCAGGATACAAAACTTTAATTTGGAATATGAATGATGATGAAAACAGCTGTGAGCCGAGATTACCATTTTAATTGGCAGGCCACATAACTCACACGCGAACAAATGTTCTGCATTCTGCTTATTCTGCATGTCTGCATAGCCAAGAGCAATCTCTCCATTACCTTGGTGCTTCACCATGTTTATGAAGTGTCAGTGGTGACAGAAAGTTGGGATGAAAAACGTTCGGTTTTTCCTTAAGCACCTGGCATACCTGCTTTAAAAGCTCATTGAGATCATAATGCCATCATTTGGCATGGACATCAAAGATGAGTGAGGCACAGAATTGCGCACACACAGAAATTGACTTGTTATATGAGTCATGGTTTGTTTAGCATTTGTTTTTGGTTGTTGGTTTGCTCAATTGCGTCCATGCCACTTCATGCTTGATTAGTCATGCTTTAAGCTGCTGCTGTTACTGCTGTTGTGTGTGTGTGTGTGTCAGATTTCCACCCCCTCACCCTCAAGAATGAACCAGAGAGAAAATGAACCTGTTGAGAAACAGTGAGACTGAAGATGAGGGGGAAAAAAATCATCTGTTCTGCCATAAAACACTTTATACAGTCAGGACACAAAATGCTTTTATTCAATTCATTGAATCGTAAATCAATTCAAAGCTCCTGTTCTTTTTTTAGTTTTGTAGAGTGCTCGGTTTTGTAGACTTGTGGGAGTTAGTATTTTTTTGCCAAATGAAGATGAGAATTCATCAAGTGCTTTCAAGGCCATGGGATATTGTCTGACTTTGTGTGTGTTAGAGAGAGAGAGAGAGAGAGAGCGGAGGCTGCATGTAACCTTTAAACGTCTATTGAGCATATTGTCAGTTCTTTATGTTTGTTTAAAATTAGTGTATGTACTGTAGCTATCTGTGCAGTATTTTGTTTTTGTTTTGTTGTTGTTAAATTACTTAAATTTTACTTTATTCATATACGGAGTCAACTATAAGAGCCATTTGTACTGTAGGTGTATTTTCCTGAAACCTTGTCTCTGTGTGTGGTGCTTTCAAAACATCCAACCAGCCTGGCACAGCAACGGCTGAACCAACAAAGTGAGTTAGGGGCGGGGCAATCTGTTTAAGTGGCCAGTAGCAGACATGGGGATTGTTTGGGAGACGTTTGAAAACAATCATTATTTTTGCAGTTAATTTGGCACAAAAGGGTGAATAAATTGACAAAATTTAACACTTTTGGGTGAACTAACCCTTTCAGTCTTTCCCTCTGTAATGGTTGGTGAACTAAAAAAAAACAAGGGAAAGCTTGATCCAAATGTAGTTGTTTTATTAGCAAAAAATAAACATAAACAAATCAAACACGAAAACCAGAGAACCAGGAACGGAATGAGCACACCAAACATACTGCCATGAAGGACAAGACTTAATAAGGAGATAAAAAATCAACAAGAAAACTACAAAGGACTACAAAACATGGTGCAGAACAGGAAATAACATAAAAGTCCACAAGACCAGGGGAACACAATCTGGAATCATGACAGAGCCCCCCCTTTAAGGAGCTGATTCCAGATGCTCCTCAAAAGACACATAAGTCCTAGAATGGAGGTGGAACAGGGGGATGGACGGAGGGCCAGACGAGTGTGGTGGAACTGGAGCCGGTGGCCAGAGCGGAGGTGACGGGACTGAAGACCATCTCAGTGGAGCTGAAGACCACCACAGCAGTGTAGACGGGACTGAAGATCCCCACGGCGGAGCAGAAGACCACCGCAGCAGAGTAGATGGGACTGATGACCACCACAGCAGAGCAGAAGACCACCAGGGCAGATCAGGTGGAACTGGAGACTAGCACGGCGGATCAGGTGGAGCTAGAACAGAGAACACAGAGAGGTTAAAAAACGGCCTCTGTGGCTGTAACAGAGAGTTCATTAATGACCTTCGTGGTTGTATCAGGGCAGACAGGAAGTTCAGGGACGACCTCCGTGGTCATGTCAGGGCAGACAGGAAGTTTACAGGCTGTGACAGAACGCACTCGGTCCAGGTTCAGGATTGGTTCAATTATTCAAAATATCTTCTTTTGTTTTCTACAGAGCAAAGGAAGTTTTACGAGTTAGACACAACATGAGTGTGAGTAAATGATGACAGAATTTTTATTTTGTGTATGAACTATCCCTTTAAGAATTGTTTTGACCTGTCTCTCTCCTTCTTTCTCTTTTCACTCTTGTTCTAAGTAAATGCACACTGTTTGTATAACAGATTGGCACTGCAGACTCAAATAAGACAGCCTAAGCTCAGGTGTATTGGCATACTTCAGACCACTGCATAACACACTCCATCCACCCACATTCAATGCATATCACTGGCCCCTGTGTCTCTTTAGATTTGCAAACATGTCACTGACTCTGCTGCCAGATGGTTGCTTGAAGCATTGTAAACAATAAAGCTGAGTAATACCAGAAGCTTAGTCATGTTGTCTAAGAACCTCAGCAATCAGACAGGTAATAAATTCACACCTTTGGCAAACAGCACCATTTTAAGCCACCATCCCTGCTGCCTAGCGGAGCTACTGTGCAGGAAATCAGTTCTTGTTGTCCGTAGCAAACAGTTTATTGTTTGATCGCGAATCACCTCTTGAGGTGAACTCATTTATTGTTTTAGAAGATTTTTAGTGTGGAAAATATTTGACATCTTGTTTGAAGGAAAGTAGTGGATCCTAGGTCACAGGGTGGACCCCTGACCCCACTGAGGTGATTGTGGAGTCATGAGATGGGGAGCAGAAAGCTGATATCTCATGTGATGCATGACATGCATTGACATGACATAAAAGCCTTCAGAATGTCACATGATCCTACAGAAATCATTGTATCACTCATATGCTGTTTTGGTGCTCAAGAAGCATTTTTTATTATTATCACTGCTGAAAACAGTTGTGCTGCTTAATGTTATTGTGGAAACCGTGATATATCTTTTTTTCTTTGATGAATAGAAAGAATACCATTTATTTGAAATGAAATGAAATGAAATGAAGTGAATTGTCAATTGTCAACCTCAGGTAGTCTAACTAAAAAATGAAGCTGTTTTATTTTGCATTTATTTTATTTCAGGTAGGCAGTTTTTAATGTGCTGGTTTAGTTCTCAAAACACATAGAAAGTGCCAAAATTGCAAAATAAGAGTAGAATGTAAAACCACTGAGAACTTAACATTTTTTCATTTAGTATCATGTTAACTTTAATTATCTAAAAGATTCTGTGTTAAAGTTTAAGCAACTTAAAAATAGCTTTTGTGGTATATGTGGTTGGAGAAAGAGAGATCCTCCAGCAGAAGATTAGAAATGAAATGAGAGAGTTGTGTTGGGCACAAGGACACAATGAAAGCCAAATAGCAGGAATAAGTGAATGTAAAGAGAGTGAGTGAGTTAAAGAGAGATGGCTCATGAGATTGCAGGTCTTGGTTCTCCCACTCCACTGATTTGACCAGAGATCGGTTTTAGTGATGTTTAAGTGGTGTGCTGCAGAGATGTTTGATCTGTTTCCATGGCTACACATGTATGAGACTAAAACCATTAATGAGTTCAAAGCAGATCTCAAAACCAACTTGACCACACTTGGGCGCTTCTACAGTACATCGTGTGGTGTGTGTGTTAGTGTGTGTCAACATCTGCACCAGACCTAATGTAGCAAATCTGTCTAAAGCTCTGTGGAGACACTGACAACTTTCTAACCCATTTTCACTGATATATACACTGGGGTTGAAATGAAATGCCTCTACTTTCTATTCTAACTAGATTAATATGCAACATTTTTGGGTAAAACTTTATTTCGATTGTCCACTTTAGACATTCTACTAACTATTTAACTTTGTAACGTCATCTAGCAGACATTAGAGTATTAGTAGACTGCTACTATTAGTAGTAGTCTGCTTAATATCTGCTAACACTTTATTTTGATGGTCCCCCAACAGACAGTCTACTGACTATAAGTAACTAGTAAACTTTTTCTACTAACCCTAACACCTAAACCTAACCTTACAGTCTGCTAATACTCTAATGAGAGTTAGTTGACATGTAGTTGCAAAGTTACTTATAGTTTAGTAGAATGTCTAAAGTGGACCATCGAAATAAAGTGTAACCGATTTTGATTGCAAATTGTATTATCTGCTTAGCAAAGATTAAGTGAAAAAAACAAATCAGAAAAAAAATCAGCTTTAAGAATTTTCTGTCATACATTATTTTTATTTGACTTCAGCAAGTGGTACAACCTCAAAATGACCTCATTATTAAGAATAAAAGAATGAAAAGATAAAAGGACATGGATATTTAAGAGGTAAAATTCTGGCAGTGTTTATGAGATAAGAGAAAGTGCTTCCTCCTGAGATTCTGACTGAGCTATTCGCTTTGTTTTTTTTTTTTTCTATCATTCATTCTGTTCCAAAACTCTATTCTGTACCTCTCTGACCTTCACTATTTAGAGTGCAAATTTGAAGATACACTAATGGTCAGTCAATAGCTATAATTGTGCTTTTATGTCACAGTGAGACTTATCTCACAGTTTCTTATTTTAATTTTTCTTTTTCCACACAATTGTGTGGTATCTGTCAGGAGTTATTAAACAACAATAAAGCACATGAGACAGGAATAGCAAACTTCGTCCATCTTCTTTACTCATTTCTTCCATTCAAATTACACTTCATAATTGTAGTCAACAATATAATTCTTCTCATGAACACAACATTTCCCCCCTTTAAAAAAAAACAAAAAAAACAAACAGAATAGAATAGAACATCAGAGTTGCATCGACAATGCAGACACATCCACACATCAGATCTAAGTAACATAGTCCTTCAACCAACTAGGCTTCACGTTTAGGTCTAGTGTTATGAGTGTGTGTGGCCTTTTGGACAGTGTGTTTGAGCACATGGTTGAAGCTCTCTGCAGTCAAGTCAAGTCAAGTCACCTTTATTTACTTAGTGCTTTTAACAATACATATTGTTTCAAAGCAGCTTGACAGTGATAACAGGAAAATAGTGCAACAAAGTTTGTTTCGGCTGGACAGCAGCTCTAGAAGAAAATAGTTTCATTGTCCAGCTTAAGTAAGTTCAGTGTTGATTCATTTATGTTGTAAACAAGTTATTAATTTAGTTCATTTATCTATACAGCAACTCTGGAGAAAACAATGATGTCATCATCCAGCTCAGTTCAGTTCTCATACAATGGTGTCGATACAGGCAGATCAATAATATTGTTGAATATTAAGTGTCCCCAACTAAGCAAGCCAGAGCAGAGCAGAGCAGTTGCAGTGGCAAGCAACCCAAACTCCATCAGGTGACAGAATGGAAAAAAAAATCTTAGGAGAAACCAGGCTCAGTCAGAGGGCCAGTTTTCCTCTGGCCAACAAACAAACACAGTGTGATTATGATTCAGGCAGCATTACAGGTCAGAAGTTAGATCGGAACATTCAGAATATTTAATCCAGTTCCATCTGGGTGAAGGTCGGATTCATCACGCTGGTATGGGGACGGGTTGGTTGAGGATCTGTGCCACTGGCTGTCGTGTCGATGAGGCTTTCACAGGGAAGAGTCTAGTTGACACAATCTCTGCAGGCACTTCAGGGCTGCGTTGTGGTTGTGTCTAGGCACAGGTCCACCATCTGATCTGGATACAGCCTGGATCCGGCTGACTACGGTAGGCCTAAACCTTGGGATAAACAGAGAGACTAATATTAGCGTGGATGCCACTCTTCTTATGATGTAACGAGTACATCGGGTGTTATAGGAAGTGTTCCCGGTTCCAACTGACCTAGTTAATGCAGCCTAACAATCATTTAACTGATTTGAATAATAGAAATTGATAATGTGCTATGTGTATGCCAGGTTGAAGAGATGTGTTTTTAGTCTAGATTTAAACTGACAGAGTGTGTCTGCTTCATGAACATGAATTTGTTTACGTGTGTCACTACTTTGGAGGTTGTGTTTTTCCCAAAAGTCAATAAACTCTGTTCACACATCCTCTGCATTTGAGTCCTCTGTTCACAGCTCTGACAGTTATGAGCTCACTCAAGTACTGGGGAGCTAAACCATTTAGTGCTTTGTAAGTAATTAGCAAGATTTTACAATGTATACAATGTTTAATAGGGAGCCAATGCAGTGTTGACAGAACTGGGCTAATATGGTCATACTTCCTGGTTCTAGTAAGAACTCTAGCTGCTGCGTTTTGGACTAGCTGGAGTTTGTTTATTAAGCATGCAGGGCAACCACCCAGAAGAGCATTACAATAATCTAGCCTCGAGGTCATGAACGCATGAACTAACTGTTCCACATTTGTCATTGAGAGCATATGTTGTCGTTTAGATATATTTTTAAGATGGAAGAATGGAAGATGCTAGAAATGTGGCTTTCAAATGAAAGATTGGTACAGCACCATTAGCTGCAGGGTAGCAGAAAGAGGAACGATGGTGACGGATATTCCTTCCTTCCAGAAAAGCAGTGAAAGCATTAAATGTAAACTGAACACCGTTATCAGTAACAATACTCAATGGATTGCCATGGCGGCTAAAGACTGATGACAGGAATGAAACCACAGAAGAGACCTCAGGCCTTTTTCTGTAATAATCCGTTAATGTTATTAAAAAAAAGCCTGCAGTTGGATGTAGCAGTGTCAAATGGTCCGACTATATCCACAGCCACTTTCTGCCATGGTCCATCTGGCAGGAGTTGAAGTTATTAAACAATGGCTGGAGAAAAGCAGGATGTGACAGTTTTGTCATTGAGCTGACACACGTGACAGGAACAGACAGCATCATGAACCTAAGTATCCATCCCTGGCCACCAACAGAGATCACAAAGGCGTTGTTTGGTTCTCACCTCTCCCTGATGTCCTTCGTGTGCTATGGAGACCAACACAGATTGAAGAGCAGCAGGTGCAATCAGCCGTGAGGCTCGGAAGACGAAATTGCCCTGTCCAGCAACAGCGTTATCTGCAGGAGAAACAGGTAAGGGCAAACGTGACAGATAGTCAGCAGGAGCATTTTGAATCTTCCCATACACATGATTCATCAAGAAGAAGACCCTCCGCTGAAACAGTATGACATAACATCAGGCTGGTTTGTTCGAAGCAACACTTCTCTTTATTGAGCTTTCAGCTTTATCAGCAGCTTTTAGTCATTGTAAGACTGCTTGAATGGCTTTGTCATGATAATGTCATCCAGGAAATTTTCAACCACTGACAAGCCAGTCAGGATGATGGTCATCATCTTCTGAATCCGTCGTGAGTAGTAAAGGCTGTGAGGTCACGACTGTCCTCATGCAGCGGCACTTGGTAGTAAGCATTAGTCAGGGTAGAGAAAACAGTAGAACCTTTTAGAGCAGAAAGTAGATCATCCATGTGTGGCAATGGAAAAGAGTCCACAATGACTACTTTATTTGGCTCTCTGAGGTTAATGCACATCCTAATTTTACCTGACTTTTTCTGCATAACAACAATTGGTGACACCCATGCATTTATGAATTCTATCACCCCAGCTGCTTGCAAGCAATTAAATTCCTCTGACACAACACTACAAACAGAGAGTGGCAGACAGCGAAGCACATCCAAACTCACTTGACTCAGCAACAGTGCACTGAAAGACAGGCACAGGAAGGGCGTTAGGAGGCGGGCCTTGATTGTTTATCCTCACATGCATTGCAGATGTTAGGTATCTCCCCATGAGTGATGTCTCTTTATCCACAATGAAGAACGTAGCAGGAACTGATTTGTCATGTAGGGAAACATTCGCTGACAAACATCCAACCACCAGAATCTGGGCTTTTGAATACGTCACAAGCCTGGCTGTGGGTTGCGACAGCACAACCTTACTGAAGTGGCATGCATAAGTGCTGTAGGGCAGGATAGATACAGAAGACCCACTGTCAACCACCAAATCCACCACACAAGTGAGTCGGAAGTAAATACAGTCACTGTGTAATGGGAGTACGAGTTGAAATCAGTTCTTCTGGTAAATCAATTTCACTGACCTTGCATGCGTTTAATTGCGCTGATAGGCACAGTTTAGCATAATGTCCATTCTTTTTACACTTCCTGCATATTGCAGTTGCACCCGGGCAGTTTGCAGTGTTAGTTAAGTGTGCCTCCGATCCATAGAAGCCGTGGCGTTTAGCTACTATGTTAGCTGTTGGCACGAAGTAGGCTTTCAATGCATCCTCTGCATCCTTATACGTACCTGTGTTAGGCAATGAGTAGAAAATCTGTTGTCCCTCTATGCCAAGGCAGTGAAGCAGTACCGTATTTCATCTGGCCAGGTATCCCCTGTAACATCAATAACTCATAGATCATTTTCAAATATCCACAGCCATATGCTGAATGGCATAGCAGGCTCCCTGGGGCAAGGCAGAAAAAAAAATGGGCAAGGCACGTTAGCAACAGCCATCTTCGTGACCAACCTCATCGCCAATTTGTGGTATCTGTCAGGAGTTATTAAACAGCAATAAAGCACACGAGACGCGAGCAGCAAACTTCATAGATCTTCTTTACTCATCACTTCTGTTCTCCACACATTATGTCAGAACACAACACTTCAAAATAGTAGTCAACAATACAATTCTTATCATAAACACAACAAATAACAAACATATATACCAAACAGTGGTTGAATTTAAATTGCTGGGTCCACCTGACCTGTTATTTTATCTCATATATCAACGGCTGCCCTGTTTTTGAGTTGCAGTGAGGATACGTGCCCCAGTTACTCCAGTTTGAAGTATGACATTTTCAAGAGGAATGCACTTACAGGGAGCGTTTAATCAAAGGCAAGCAAGTAGAAAAGAGCTTTAAACATTCCAGCACTGAAGATTATCCACTTTCAGCCAAACACACACACGCACACACACACGCACACACACACATACTCATGAACAAGATTACAATCTTAAGATTACAGAAGCTAAACTGAACTTTTTTTTTTTTTGTTAAAAACAGGTGACAAGGATTGAACGCCTCTGAAATGTTGCTTAGGGAAAAATATGTTTTATCACTAACAAGTTTTCGCAATTACGCCAGGGTGTTGTGAATTGTTACCAGGGTGTTGCTATGTGGTTGCAAAGGTATTCTGAATTGTTTTAGGTTATTGTGGATAGTTTTTGGTGCTTCTAGGCGTAATAACTTCAGCAAACATCAGTAAATAGATAATTTTACGTGTTCCGTGTTTATATGTTCCCTTTGTAGTCACTATAATGGAAAAAGGTGAACAAGGTGAACTAGCCATAATTGTTTTGCTATGTCAATCTGATTAAATTTCAAGCAGAAACAGCATCACCTAGGGGTTGAAACATAGGGGTTGAAATCACTTTTCCTCTATCACACACTGTACCCTTGAGAAAACTAAATCCTGGATTGCTCTAAACACTGACCATGCAATCCGGTGAATCATTGTTACAAGTGTCTTTCCCTTTTTCATTATTTCAATGTGTGTTATTGTGTACAATCATCATTTGTAAGTCCCATTATACCATATACATTTGTTATACTTAACATGTTTGTGTATTCTGTAATCAGAATTATATTTCATACCAATTAATGATTTTTTTCAGAGTAATATATCACCTAACCTGCTCCACATGCAGAGAGGCTTAATTAATGACTGGACATATTGTGTTTTGCTTTGTTTTTGTTTTGTTAGGGGTCAAGCCCTGAAGGCACCGTAGCCACTGTTGTATCTGTTGGTTTTCTTTATTATTATTCCTCCCAAATGGTAGTCAATGGCAGCCCTATGAACTGTGCCTTCTGAAATTCTGAAATTAGCCACACTTGACTTATAGGGGTGGTCCTGAATAGTAATCTGACTAACTTTGGAGTCTCTGGAACCAACTCTTTAGTGCCACCACCAGTTCAAAAATGCACTATTCAAATGGTTATAACTTTTAACCCTTTGTCCTAGCATTTTTTGGTTTGTTTGTTTTGTTATATTTCTGGTCATTTCTTTCAATGAGACCTTAACATTTATAAGAAAGTTTAGAGACATTTAGGACCAATTTTAGATACTATGTGTTTTTTTGGGCCAAAAATTGTGTTTGTGCAGAGCAATGGGCTGTATATATTAAGACTTTGATCGAATCCTATGTGATGCAAACTTTTGCCATTTAAATTTGATTAAATGCTTTGTCCATAATGTTCCCTAAAAAAATTCTGTCCAAAAATAACAGAAATTCCATGTTTTTGTTTTGTTTTTGTATTACTCTCTACCAGTTGGGAACCAATGATCTATATCTTATTCACTCCATAGTAAAATAAGAAAATGATAAATAAACCATATATCTAATCAGCCTGAATTATTACTGTACTATTAGTCAGCTATAATGTATGCATACATGAAATTTGCATTGTGTGCACAATATGCACTGACTACTTTCTTTTGAAAATAGTATGTAGTATGTATGATAACGGCCACAATTTAATTTTACAAGAGATCCGTGTTTATAATTTGCATGGTTGTACATAAGGAGTCTCTTCTGTACATGTTGCCTCAGATGAATGGGCTTGAGTGAATCTGAGCAGCAGCTGGATGCCCTAATCTCTGTCAGGCACAGTTGGAAGTGGCTGTTTGTGGGATATTTGAACTGTGATTGTTGTTTATCCTAATTCTCTTCTGTTATTTTCTTCACATCCACCATGAAGCACTTTAAAGCATGCTGCTCTCAGCAGTTTCATTGCACTGTAAGCAATAAGGAGCTGAGAGTTGTCTTGTCTTTCTATTTGATCCTCTTTCTGGCTGCTCTCCAAACCGCATCGTGAGGAATGTGTTTACAGGTTGTATGGATGCAGCACTGATAGATTACACTGTTGAGACTCTGTGTGTTGACTTTTAATGTGTTATTGAGAGTCACAAGCAACAGAAATGCTTTATGTCATTTCTATGTCTTTGTCTCCTCATCTTAAATTGTGATTTAAAGGTCAAGGGAATAAGGCACTTATATCTAGCCTCTCACACAATATATCCAGGGTTTATTTTTTTGTCAAAACTTTTTGTCGCCTGCCAATAGCAGGTAAATCAAGAAAACCAGCCAAGGCTACTGCTATTTTATTTACTTGTCAAAGCCTGATTATCAACATTTGGTGCTTGGCGAGTGATACTTTTAAAACCTTGCTTACATCCATGCAGTCAATACATTTAATGAATGATTTAATGTTCTGATTTATAATATAATGATAATTTTTTTTTTTTATTATTGAATAAAACATCCATCCATCTTCATCAGACTAATGATCTATTCCTTTTTTCTATCTATACCTTCATCCATCCATCAATCCATCTAACAACTAAGTTACTCATATTAAACTGAAATTTCCTGGACTCCCAGTAACGCCAAATTAATGAAATTTTACTACTTTATTTTAATTAAGCTCTCCAGTATGCACTGCAAGATTACTCATTTGATTACCTTGCTTTCCATTTGCCTTTACTCTGAGAGAGGATGGAGTGGAGTAGCCTGGTTCTGCGTGTGTTAGTGGATGTTTCAATGACGGGCTGAACCCTACGCTGTGATTGGCTGATCAGCTGGATGCTCAGGTGCTGGAGGAGGATGCAAGCAGCCGCTGGATGTCACCATGTGTATGAGAAGAGATAGCCACACTGAGGGGGAAAGAAATCTGTCTGATAAAGGGCTAATCAATTATTAGCCGTTTTATTTATTCATCAAACAATAACCTATCCTCTGCAGATATTAGTAAATATATTGCTGTAAATAGACGGAAATCCTGTAAATCAGTTTGCACCAGTCGGCGCCCCATAAGTCAAAGCGCGTGACTGTGTGTGTGCCTGCGTGGGAAATCACATATCACCGATCAATGGAAGTTAACCGAGCCAAACCCGCCTCGCTGTCAGTGCGTGAACGTCTGTAGCCTGCGGACATCCCGTGGATGTTTATTTCACGTAAGTTTGTGCAGATGCCACATTGATTCTGTTCGGATCCTATTGCATGAGCTGTTCGAATCGTTAGTGAATGTGCAAAAGTTTCTGTGTGAATTGTTCAATTGCCCTGTACAATGAGAGGATGGCGAGAGGTGAATGTTTGTGTATGTGACCCTCGTGTATGTTACAGTTGTCGGTTTATTTTGCATGCAAAGTGTGCTAGGTGCACCTGACACATTTAGTCCTCTGCCTATGGCAAGCCGTTTTAGCATTAAGTTATTAAAACGAACTAGTTTCTGTTTCACGTCATTAGTACAAAATCTTGCCATTGAATTATACTCAATTTGTGGTTCGGATATTGACTTTTCACTTCTGACTATTAGCCTATGTATAATTGTTGCTGGTACCTACTCGTGTGTATTCCAGTTGTTCCTAGTAGCATAATGTTTATAATATTCTAGTATTTTGTATTTTGTACATTAAACTACACATCAGTCAATCTATGTAATTGGTAGGTCTATATGTGACAAGTAAAAAGCTGTTGCAGCTAATGAGATACTAGATATGATTCTACACACTTAGAAAAAAGGTTCAGTAGGGTTCTATATATAAAACCCTAGGTTTCTTGACTCGATTTTAAAGAACAATTTTCATTCATAAAATGTAATTAAAATAAAAAATTAATTAAAACAAAATTAATTAATTAAAGCTAAATCCATAAAATTATCACATGATGGGAACCCCTAAAAGGTTCTATATATGAAGCACCTGACATAAACCCTTTTAAGGTTCCATATAGAACATTTTCTTATAAGAGTGTAGTAATAATTAAGATATATACTAGTGTCTCATTAACAGGTATGACTACAGTACTAATATCTAATAAATAAGTAATAGTAAAGCTGGAATAGATACTAACAACTGAAAGGATAATAAGTAGTATCTAATTAAAATGTAGTATCAATCAAACTGCACCAAATACTGCAACAGAATTTTGTTTCAATGGGAATAATTCCTTGATAAGGAATAAGTAGATAATGACTAGATAATGTAGTAGGAAGAAATATGTACTAGTGACTGACTAGATTCTAGTTACTATTTGAATGTCACTTAGTTTTGAAGCTGAAGACACACCTCTTCCACAAGCACTTAAATGTAGGGTAGGCAATAGCAAGCTAGCATTGAAAGCATAAGATCCCACCCTCCCCTCAAGTCAAGTCAAGTCAGAGTCTGCAACGTCACGAGAGACGGCTTTAAAAATTACCTCATATCTCAAAGCACATAACATTACAATCAGGGTTTGAAAATTAACTTTTTTACTGACCAGATAATTTGGCTACTAAATTTTTAAGTTACCGGCCATTCAGAACTTCTACTAGCCAAAACAAAAATATCAGAAATAAACAAGATTATCCAAGTCACAACTTAGATTTAAATCTATTTATTATTAAATCTGATTATGAATCATTGAATCACTTTCAGATTCACTCAATCACTGCAGATAATATTAAAATAAAATAGAAAACAAAATAAAAACAAAATTCTCTGTGACTTCTCTTATAATTTTAACAGCATTTATTTTGTTGTAAAATCTAAATATAGCTCACTTCAAAAAGGATGTTTAATAGAGATGTTGAATATTAGCAAACATGCTGTTATTTCATAGTGTCAGCTGTTTCTTCACAGATGTCAACGTACTAGCCTCTCCTCTGTTGACATCCATTCAAAAAGCCAACCTGTTCTTACTCCAAAGACATCCGATAATGAAACTCATGCCCAAAATTCCCATGCCCTTCACGTCAGTATTGATGACAGCTGTTTCTCAATGAAAGCCACACACCATAATCCCCCATAATCCCCCCTTGACCAAACTTTACACTTGGCACAATGCAGTCAGGCAAGTACCGTTCTCCTGGCAACCGCCAAACCCAGACTCGTCCATCGGATTGCCAGACAGAGAAGCGTTCCATGAAGCTCTCTACGCATTGTTCTTGAGCTAATCTGAAGGCCACACAAAGTTTGAGGTCTGTAGCTATTGACTCTGCAGAAAGTTGGCGACTTCTGTGCACTGTGCATGCGCTGACCCCGATCTGTCCTGTCCTTTTACGTGGCCTACCACTTAGTGGCTGAGTTGCTGTTGTTCCCAATTGCTTCCACTTGTTATAATACCACTAAAAGTTGACTGTGGAATATTTAGTAGTGTGGAAATTTCACGAATGGACTTATTGCACAGGTGGCAACCTATCACGGTACCATGCTTGAATTCTCCTGAGAGCGACCCATTCTTTTACAAATGTTTGTAGAAGCAGTCTGCATGCTAGGTGCTTGATTTTATACACCTGTGGCCATGGAAATGATTGGAACACCTGAATTCAATGATTTGGAGGGGTGTCCCAATACTTTTGGCAATATAGTGTATGTTGACATGATTGGACGAACAATTTTTGGTCCTGAGGATTCCACAGAAGATATATGTAAATTTTTTAATACAGAGGAGAACTCAGAGGGGCCTAAACTATTGTCAAGTCAAGCCCCATTTATTTTTATAGCGCTTTATACAATGCAGATTGTTTCAATGCAACAGGAAAACAATGATTCAATGATGCAAACAGAGTTCAATATGGCTTTAAAGCAACTCTAAAAAGAAAAAAATGTGTCATTGTTCAGCTGAAGTCAGTTCAGTGTTGATTCAGTTCCGTTGTAAAGATCAATTCGGCTATAAAGCAGCTCTGCAGAAAACAGTGATGTCATCGTCCAGCTCAGTTCAGTTCTCATCCAATAGTGTCAGTGCAGTCAGATCAATAATATTGTTGAATATTACGTGTCCCCAACTAAGCAAGCCAGAGGCGACAGTGGCAAGGAACCCAAACTCCATTGGTGACAGAAATGGAGAAAATAAACATTGGGAGAAACCAGACTCAGTCGGGGCCAGTTCTCCACTGGCCAAATGAAGCAACATGGTGTGGTTTAATTCCAGGCTGCATCACAAGTCAGAAGTCAGATTGTGGATTGCTATCATTCAAAATATTTCATTCAGTTCCTTCTGCTTTAAGATCGGATTCACCACGCCGGTATGGAGACCTTTATTATTGTAAAAATAACATTTTTAAATATAAACTTTAACTAAAAACTGTTTTAATAAAAAGTCACCAGTTCTAATTTTATTTTAAGAATTGACAATAAACATCTAAATAACATATTTTTGAGGAAATAAACTAGAGTTAAATCAAAGACCCCGTTTTCTCCACCTAACGCTTTCAGCTCTGTGATAGGTCCATCTATGAAATTACAGAGGGCCAAGCAATAGTAAGTAAATGATAGACTAATTTCAAATGACAGTAAAATGGACCAGTCATATCGTCCCTGTAAATGGGTGGGTTTTTATCACTAACTTTATGACAAGTTCCGCCTCCTGTGGGGGAAACTATTAGGTGGAAAAAAAGCAGATAAAATATCTAGCGCTGTTCACTATGGAAACCACAAGTAACATTAGTGAGGAGGACATTGTTGCTAATTTTTTATCCATTTTCAAGATTTGCTTTTAATGAAAATTTAGAGTTAATCTGCAATGGAAGACCTACAAGAAATGCTTAATTTGGTGCAGAAACCCAAAGCTTTTGAAAGTATTTCAATTTCAATTACAAGCGATGCCCCTGGATGACAGCTTCAACCAAGAAACAAAAGCTTCTGCAAAAATGCTGCAATTGTTTGCTGTTTGGGTATGTCATTCAGCTCATTTCAATTATCATATAGTGTCAATGCAGGCAGATCAGTAATATAGTTGAAAATTTAGTGTCCCCAACTGAGCAAGCCAAAAGCCAAAGGTGACGGTGGCAAGGAACCAAAACTCCTTCAGGTGTCATTTACAGGGGGGAGTTTAATTGACACGGTCTCTGCAGACATTTCAGCGATGCGTTGGTCATGTCTAGGTCCACCATCTGATCTGGATACGGCCCGGATCCGGCTGACTGCAGTAAACCTCGGGATAAACAGAGAGACTAACATTAGCGTAGATGCCATTCTTCTTATGATGTAACAAATACATCAGGTGTTATGGGAAGTGTTCCCGGTTCCGGCTGACCTAGTTAATGCAGCTTAAAACAATCATTTAACTGATTTGAATAATATAAATTGATTATGTTCTATGTGTATGCCATAGTAAAGAGATGTGTTTTTAGTCTAGATTTAAACTGACAGAGTGTGTCTGCTTCCCGAACAATGCTAGGAAGACTGTTCCAGAGTTTAGGTGCTAAATAGGAAAAGGATCGACCTTTAATGCGTTAAGAGCTCGCTCAAGTACTGGGGAGCTAAACCGTTTAGTGCTTTGTAAGTAATTAGCAAGATTTTAAAATTTATACTATGTTTAATAGGGAGCCAGTGCAATGTTGACAGAACCGGGGCTAATATGGTCATACTTCCTGGTTCTAGTAAGAACTCGAGCTGCTGCGTTTTGGACCATTTTAGTGCACAGGGTATTGGTTTGAGTACAAGAAGTTATGTTAAAATAAAATATTAATCTCTCACACAATAATATTTAATTTTATTTTAAATGACAAAAGCGTTTAAATTAAGATATACATCATTAAATGCAATAATCTGGCTGTGCTTAATGGGTACATGTTTGTACCCTTTAAGCACACCCCTGTTGCCATTAAGCTCACAACATGTTTTTTTGTGTCCCCAACTGAGCAAGCCAAAAGCCAAAAGCCAAAGGCGACGGTGGCAAGGAACCAAAACTCCTTCAGGGCCAGAATGGAGAAAAAAACCTTGGGAGAAACCAGGCTCAGTCGGGGTGCCAGTTCTCCTCTGGCCGACGAACAAATAGTGTATGATTATGATTCTGGCAACATTACAGGTCAGAAGTCATATTAGATCAATAGATATTCGTAGGATTATTCGAAAGATTGGAGTCGTCACGCCGGGGACGGGTTTAATGAGGATGTCGTGTCGATGCGGCATTTACAGGGGGAGTTTAATTGACACGGTCTCTACAGACACTTCAGGGATATGGTCGTCATGTCCAGGCTAAGGTCCACCATCTGGTCTGGATACGGCCCGGATCCGGCCGACTGCAGTAAACCTCGGGATAAACAGAGAGACTAACATTAGCGTAGTTGCCATTCTTCTTATGATGTAACGAGTACATCAGGTGTTATGGGAAGTGTTCCCGGTTCCGGCTGACCTAGTTAATGCAGCCTAAAACAATCATTTAACTGATTTGAATAATAGAAATTAAAAATGTTTTATGTGTATGCCATAGTAAAGAGATGTGTTTTTAGTCTAGATTTAAACTGACAGAGGGTGTCTGCTTCCCGAACAATGCTAGGAAGACTGTTCCAGAGTTTAGGTGCTAAATAGGAAAAGGATCGACCACCTGCAGTTGATTTTGATATTCTAGGTATTATCAACTGGCCAGAATTTTGAGACCGCAATAGACGTGATGGAGTATAATGCGTTAAGAGCTCGCTCAAGTACTGGGGAGCTAAACCATTTAGTGCTTTGTAAGTAATCAGCAAGATTTTAAAATGTGTACGATGTTTAATAGGGAGCCAATGCAGTGTTGCCAGAACCGGGCTAATATGGTCATACTTCCTGGTTCTAGTAAGAACTCTAGCTGCTGCGTTTTGGACAAGCTGCAGTTTATTTATTAAGCGAGCAGGGCAACCACCCAGTAGAGCATTACAATAATCTAGCCTTGAGGTCATGAACGCATGAACTAACTGTTCAGCATTTTGCATTGAAAGCATGTGCCGTAATTTAGATATATTTTTAAGATGGTAGAATGCAGTTTTACAGATGTTAGAAACGTGGCTTTCAAATGAGAGATTGGTATCAAAGTGCACACCCAGGTTCCTAACTGACGACGAGGACTTGACAGAGCAGCCATCGAGTGTTAGACAGTATTCTAGGTTACTACTTGTGGAGTTTTTTTGTCCAATGATTAAAAATTCAGTTTTTTCTGAATTAAGTTGCAGGAAATTACTAGTCATCCAATTTTTTATATCAGCTATGCATTCCGTTAATCTTGTGAATTGGTAAGTTTCGTCAGGGCGTGAAGAAATATAGAGCTGAGTATCGTCAGCATAACAATGAAAATTAACGCCATGCTTCCTAATAATATCTCCCAGTGGTAGCATGTACAGGGTGAAAAGCAACGGTCCTAGCACTGAGCCCTGCGGTACTCCATACTGAACTTGTGTTCGGTGTGACATCTCTTCATTTACTGCTACAAACTGATAACGGTCAGATAAGTATGATTTAAACCATGCCAATGAAATTCCACTAATGCCAACATAATTTTCGAGTCTATTCAAAAGAATGTTGTGGTCGATAGTATCGAATGCAGCGCTAAGAACGAGTAATACTAACAGAGAGATACAACCACGATCGGATGATAAGAGTAAATCATTTGTAACTCTAATGAGAGCAGTCTCAGTACTATGATACGGTCTAAATCCTGACTGGAAATCCTCACAGATAGCATTTCTTTCTAAAAAGGAGCATAATTGTGAGGACACTGCCTTTTCTAGTATTTTTGACAGAAAGGGTAGATTTGAGATTGGCCTGTAATTGACTAATTTTGTAGGATCAAGTTGCGTTTTTTTAATAAGTGGTTTAATAATAGCCAACTTAAAAGTTTTCGGTACATATCCTAATGTCAAGGATG
This sequence comes from Coreius guichenoti, assembly GCA_039654105.1. NCBI lineage: Eukaryota > Metazoa > Chordata > Actinopteri > Cypriniformes > Gobionidae > Coreius > Coreius guichenoti. The sequence goes on from CM077189.1 coordinate 13,144,371, forward strand.
AATTAATGATATTAAGAAGAGGATCTATGACCTCTGGAAGCATCTCTTTTAGTAGTTTAGTCGGTATGGGGTCGAGCATACATGTTGTTGATTTTGATGATTTAACGAGTTTAGCCAATTTTGACCTAGATTATTTATTTAGCAAAATTGTCCTTTTAAATGTATAAATTTAATATTTATTAAAAGAAGGTTTGCTGTTCCAATAAAGCTCAGTGTGCTCCCTTTAAGCTCATCCACATTGAACGTCTATGTAAATACTTCATAAACAGACTTTAAATATTAACTGATGGTTGTCACTTCAAGTTAATCTTTATAGAATTATTCTTTAAAAATGTTGTTTAAAATAAACAAGAATTTTCCCCAAAAAACATGTTGTGAGCTTAACAGCAACAGGGGTGTGCTTAAAGGGTACAAACATGTACCCATTAAGCACAGCCAGACTTTTTGCATTTAATGATGTATATCTTAATTTAAACGCTTTTGTCATTTAAAAAATCAAATTAAATATTATTGTGTGAGAGATTAATATTTTATTTTAACATAACTTCTTGTACGCAAACCAATACCCTGTGCACTAAAATGTCTCAATGTAGATTTTGGTGAGCTTAATAGGTACGTTTACCCTACTCGTAAAGGCCGGCATTTTGACATTATTTTGTGTGTATTTGACTGTTTAATTGCAATAAGCAGCGAAAACAACTCAATTTAGTACTGAGAGGCGACTATATGTGACCTCACTTTGGGTGTGAACACAAAATCTGTGAGAATGAGTAAAATTTGTAAATAACTAAAAAGTTTCAGATATTTCCATATCGTTATGTATCGAAAAATCGTCTCGGTTACGTATGTAACCCTCGTTCCCTGAAGGAGGGAACGGAGACGTACGTCGGACGTCACCGACGAATTGGGATCACTTCTGGGAGCCCCTATCAGCTTCGAGTGTATACAGAACGGGCCAATGGCCATTGGCGTGCGGGATTTGCATCTTGCGCTCCGCCCCACACCACGGGTATAAAGCGGAAGGAGATGCAGCGCACCTTTGTTTTTCACTGAGGAGCCGAACTAGTGACTCAGCCATGCAGTGATGGTACAGCAACTGTGGCGACGGGACGTACGTCTCCGTTCCCTCCTTTAGGGAACGAGGGTCACATACGTAACTGAGACGTTCCCTTTCAGTCGGTCACGTTCGACGTATGTCGGACGTCACCGACGAATTGGGATCCCTATGGAAAACGCCACAGTTACTACCACTTCCAGCGCCCAGCGAAAGCCCCTCAGACCCCCGTCTGTTTGGGGCGGGAAACTTACGCAGGGAGAGTCACTGCTGCTGTTCCGCAAGACCCACTCAGCAGAATATTGGATAACGCTGGGAAAGCGTGCCCCGAGGGGCCGCTGCGGAAGCCACATCCTACCCGTAGGGAGGTATCATGTGGAATATAGACGTATGGACTGGCCGTGGGCAGTACAACATACGGAAGTCCCAGGGGTGGCCCCGGCCAATGCAGGCCAATGCAAAGCGAGCTCTGCCAAGGGAAAGACACGGGCTCGCCGTAGGGAGCCGTACCGTGGAAGAATACACATATGGGACCGCCGTAGGGGTCACGACATATGGATACCCAGCCTAACACAAGTTCCACCAATGCATACGAGTGTTAGACCTGGTGTCTGACGCTCCGCCACGTCTGACTGCCGCGGGTTGCGGAGGACTCAACAGGGTTCGCCGTTCTGGGGAACTCGACTGGAGCATATCAGCGCACGTATCCGGTCCATGAGAAGGGGAATGGCGCAGCAAGCCAACACTAGAACGGGCCCTTCGGTGTTACTGGCTATTTGAAGCGAGCACACGGGAAGAAACCGGCTCTACACGGAGGCTATAGAATCTAGCGAACGTGTTAGGTGTCGCCGAGCCCGCAGCTCTACATATATCTGTCAGTGAGGCGCCGTGCGCCAGCGCCCAGGAAGAGGCCACACTCCTGGTGGAGTGGGCCCTCAACCCAAGCGGGCAGGGCACGCCTTGGGTTTCATACGCCAAGGCGATGGCATCCACTATCCAGTGAGCCATCCTCTGCTTGGAGACAGCCTTTCCCTTCTGCTGGCCTCCGTAACATATGAAGAGCTGTTCTGAGGTCCTGAAGCTTTGCGTTCTGTCCACGTAAGTCCGCAGAGCGCGAACGGGACAGAGAAAAGCCAGGGCTGGGTCTGCCTCCCCCGAAGGCAGCGCTTGCAGGTTCACCACCTGGTCCCGAAAGGGAGTGGTGGGAACCTTGGGCACATATCCGGGCCGGGATCTCAGGATTACATGAGAGTTAGCCGGCCTGAATTCCAGGCACGATTCGTCGACCGAAAATGCCTGCAGGTCCCCTACCCTCTCGATGGAACCAATGCAGTCAGGAGTACTGTCTTCCAAGACAGAATTTTTAACTCAGCTGACTGCAAAGGTTCACAGGGTGCTCTCTGCAGTGCGGTTAGCACCAGAGATAAGTCCCAAGAGGGTATAGAGTGAGAGCGAGGCGGATTTAATCTCCTCGCCCCCCTCAGGAACCTGACGACCAGATCGTGCTCTCCTATGGACTTACCTTCAACTGCATCGTGATGTGCAGCAATGGCGGCGACATACACTTTGAGGGTGGAGGGAGACAGCCTTTGCTCCAACTCTTCTTGCAGGAAGGAAAGCACAGAGCTGATCGAACATCTTCGGGGGTCTTCTCGTCGAGAAGAACACCACTCGACGAACAGGTTCCACTTCAACGCGTAGAGGCGCCTCGTAGAGGGGGCTCTGGCGGAAGTGATGGTGTCTACCACAGTCTGTGGTAGGCCACCTAGAACCTCCGCGTCCCGTCCAGGGACCAGACATGGAGTTTCCAGAAGTCCGGACGCGGGTGCCACAGGGTGCCCCGTCTCTGAGTCAGGAGGTCCTTCCTCAGAGGAATGGGCCAAGGAGGTGCTGTCGCGAGGAGCACTAGTTCCGGGAACCAGGTCCGGTTGGGCCAGTATGGCGCAACTAACAAGACCTGCTCCTCGTCCTCCCTGACCTTGCACAGTGTCTGCGCAAGAAGGCTCACTGGGGGAAACGCATATTTGCGTAGGCCCCGGGGCCAGCTGTGTGCCAGCGCATCCGAGCCGAGGGTCCCCCCGGTCAGGGAATAGAACAACTGGCAGTGAGATGTGTCCGGGGCGGCAAACAGGTCTACCTGTGCGGTTCCGAAGCGACTCCAGATCAGCTGGACCACCTGGGGATGGAGTCTCCACTCTCCTGGGAGCACTTGCTGTCGTGAGAGCTCGTCGGCTGCACGATTGAGCAGGCCCGGAATATGAGTGGCACGAAGCGACCTCAGATGCTTCTGACTCCAGAGGAGGAGATGGCGGGCGAGTTGTGACATGCGGCGGGAGCGTAGACCACCCTGTTTGTTGATGTACGCAACGGCCGCAGTGTTGTCCGTACGGACCAGAACGTGCTTGCCTCGTAGCGGCCCTTTGAGGCGGCCCAGCGCAAGACGAACTGCTAACAACTCGAGGCAATTGATATGCCATTGCAGTTGAGGCCCCGTCCACAGACCCGAAACTGCAAGCCCGTTGTACGTGGCCCCCCAGCCGGTGGATGAGGCATCCGTGGAGACAACAGCATGCCTGGACACTTGTTCTAGGGGAACTGCTGCCCGTAGAAATGAAGGGTCCGACCACGGACTGAAGGTTTTGCGACACTTCGGTATTACTGAGACACGGAACGAGCCGCTCTGCCATGCCCATCTCGGGACTCGGTCGTGTAGCCAGTGTTGAAGCGGCCTCATATGAGCAATCCGAGCGGCGTCACTGCGGCTGCAGATGCCATATGCCCCAGGAGCCTCTGAAAATGTTTCAGTGGTACCGCTGTCCTGCATTTGAACGAATTCAAGCAGTTCAACACCGACTGGACGCGCTCCTCTGTGAGTCGCGCTGTCAGATAGACCGAGTCCAACCCCATACCGAGAAAAGAGATCCTCTGCACGGGGCAGAGTCTGCTCTTTTCCCAGTTGACCCGAAGTCCCAACAGGCTGAGGTGACTGAGCACCATGTCCCTGTGTTCGCACAACTGCGCCCGCGACTGAGCCAGAATCAGCCAGTCGTCGAGGTAGTTGAGGATGCGAACACCACGCTCTCTCATGGGAGCAATGGCCGCCTCCGCGACTTTCGTGAAGACACGGGGTGACAGGGACAGCCCGAAGGGTAGGACTCTGTACTGATATGCCCGTCCCTCGAACGCAAAGCGTAGGAATGGTCTGTGTCGAGGGAGAATCGAGACATGAAAGTACGCGTCCTTCAGGTCGATCGCTGCAAACCAGTCTTGGGGACGGATGCACCTGAAGATGCGTTTCTGCGTTAGCAATCTGAATTTCAATTCAAAAACCGATTCAAGAACCGCAGGTCCAAGATTGGCCGTAACCCTCCGCCTCTTTTGGGTACAATGAAGTACGGGCTGTAGAAGCCTGTCTTCATATCGGCTGGAGGGACCGGCTCTATCGCGTCCTTCGCCAGTAGGACTGCGATCTCCGCCTGTAGCACGGGGGCATCCTCCTTCAACACGGAGGTGAAGTGAATGCCCCTGAACTTGGGGGGCCGCCGGGCGAACTGAATCGCATAGCCGAGTCTGATAGTACGGATGAGCCAGCGGGACGGGCTGGGAAGCGCTAGCCAGGCTCCCAGCGGGACCAACGGCACCACAGACGTACCCGCAGCGGGGCAGCGCAGCGGAGTGCAGGGACCTGACTCGGACGGCATAGCGACCCGAAGTGGGGTCTGAGTGTGCAGTGCAACACTTACCTGCTTCTGCTGAGGGGGCGCACGGGTATGAGAGGCCTCTTGTGTGCGTCCTGGACACAGCCAGCACCCCCTGCTGGCGATAAGAGAGGCACCGGAGGGTGACAAGGCATGGGAGCGTCGTACACCGCCAAGCGCGCTCTCTTGGCACCCAGAGATTTTGGAAACAGCTCTAGTGAAGTTTTGGGTACCACTGGCATGAACAGAAATCAAAATTTGAACAAAGGATTCTCTCCCGGCCCTCCTCCGGGAGAAGGAGCGGTGCTGTCACCACCTCCTGAAGAGCTGTCCCCTCCATCTCTGGGTGCCAAGGGTGTTTCTGGACCAGGGTGGACATCGTCTGGCCGAGGGCCAGCGCTGGGACTTTAAATATGATCAGTCACTGTGCGCAGCTCAACCTCGGCTCAGCACTACCCTCGTCTCTTTTTTAAGAGTGCAGGGCAGAGGTGGCCTGCCAGTGGCACTGCCACCCCACCGATGAGGGTAGTGAGAGAGAGGAAAACTTTATACAGAATTATGGCCCCTTTGGTGTTCCATATTTTGGCACCAAATAGTTCCACACTGCCAAAGCTTTCCAATGCACATCCGGGGAAAAGGCAAGGGGGCGGGCAAGGCGATTTACGCGTTGCACTACGCCTCAGCCACCCGGGAAAGCATGGCTGTCAAGTCTGAATCTGATTCAGCATGAGCACACACTATTATAGTGGGAATCTCAGCCTCATCTCATTTCCAGCACATAACAGCCCTCTCTCCGATGTAGCGATTGACATCTGTCCTCTGCTAGAGCCCCAAATGAAACGCTAAGTCCCTTTTTTAAAGACCAGCAATTCCATCTGAAAGCTACCAGCAGGCATGTGAGACAGTGAGCGTGGCCGTTAGGCGGCACACAGCGCGCTGGACACTCAAGCCCCTATGAAAAAGGCAAGGCGAACAACGCGCTGACGTGGCCATGCTCTCATGAGAGAACATGACCACCCACGGACACAGTCTCAACATGCTCGCGATGCGATAGAGGAGTGGGGGCCCACGGAGATGTACTCGGCAGGGAAGCCCCACTGTAATCCTCAGGTCACCCAGGCTTATTAGCCGAAGTAGCTCTTTTCTGGTGGACCAGAAGAGAAACTAGATCGGGGAATAGGCGAAGGGACTCAGCCCCGTTTGAGGTTGCGAGTCTCGACCGCGCATCTAAAGCGCCGAGTGACGCACTGGGTTGCCGTGACAACCTGCGCTGTCAACTGGCAGCTAGACGGCACACGGCGCGCTGAACGCTCAAACCTTACGAGGAACGAGAGACGAACAGCACGCCAAAAACACAGGGAATAGTGCAGCCTGTGTTTTGCACTCAGTGAGCTCGCGGTCCTCACTGCTGTGCCTTCACACCAACACTCAGAGCTTCTCCTCTCTCGTTCTGATTATCTCTGTATAATACAGGAACACTCTTCAGCAGCACACAATCGGCTCCGAAGTGAATGACAAAGGTGCGCTGCATCTCCTTCCGCTTTATACCCGTGGTGCGGGGCGGAGCGCGAGATGCAAATCCCGCACGCCAATGGCCATTGGCCCGTTCTGTATACACTCGAAGCTGATAGGGGCTCCCAGAAGTGATCCCAATTCGTCGGTGACGTCCGACGTACGTCGAACGTGACCGACTGAAAGGGAACTATAGTTTTGACAACACTACATTGCACTTAGTTTATTATTTCAGATGCCTTTTTTAAAAGACTACAATTGTAAAATTGAAAAATGTATGTATTATTTATAAAATTCAACCTGTCAAAATGGCTAGTAGGAGTGACTGCGTTACACTACTGCTGAATCCACCTGCATTTGGCAGGTTGGTAGGTGTTAATGTCAAGCCCTGGATGTAAATATAGTTTTTAGTAATATATGTTACTACAGCTTGCCATACTTTCCCCCTTCTGATTATAGTGATTCTGTATTCTTCCTAGAGAGAGCTGTTGTTTTTACATTCATTCATACTTTTTTTGCACAATTGCAGTAGTATTGCACTGTGAACCCCACTGACCACACAGAGCTGTGTTTGTGGAGAATGCATCGTGTGAATGTAACATCTGTGTGTCACTTCATTTTGCCTCATGGTTGCATTAGGGGTTGGATGAAGACAGCTCAATGAATCATCCTCTCTGCATGCATTGAGCCAACCTGCCTGCACAGCTGCTTTTATTCAACATGACAGTGTATAATGACAGACTAATGCCGCTGTTTTCATTGCATTGTTTTAAGGATGTACAGAACATACACAGTTAAGACAGGGTCAGAGGATTGTTATGGATTATTAGTGCTGTAGTGAAGAAGGAGATTTGGTTACAAGAGCAGGGAGGGTTAGTGACTTACTTTACCCAGTAGTACCCATTTTAGACATTGCATGTTGGTAGGGATTTCATAGCTGGTTAACCACTGCATTTGTGAATATGCCTTTTCTTATAGTATTTTATCACACAGCTCTTTGGAATACTTAATTCTGATTGGCCAATCTCAGCATTCTGTGGTCAAATATTTTTATATGATGACCATTAAACTACCTAATTGACCGCTGTCCATTACGAGAGTACGATTTAATAGTTTTGTGTTTATCAAAAATCAATATTTCATGTCCATTTATTTATTTGTTTGCTTGCCAAGTAGTCACATAAAAAGCGGGAAAATGTACAGTCAGCCGAGTCATAATTGCAAAATAAAATCATTCAGGGTGATACAAGACATGCATTGAGGTTCATTTGTGGTTTATATTAAGATAATGACCAGCTGACTGTTAATTACCCCTGACATGCAAAGTGTTATGTTGTATTGAAGAAAGTTTTGGATTATTACATTATTATATAATTTAATATGATATGGGTTTGGCATGGTTTGTTGTATTCTGTAGATGATGTTTAGAGTTTTTTCTCCTCTACAGTGTTAAAATGTTTTCCCAATGTTTCATGATTCTAAAGTGATCATTAAAATGCAGTGCTTTCCAGATAATGTACTTAATGTACTCAAAATGAGGCAAAATGTTTAATTTATAGCACAATACCATGGCGTCTAGCGAGTGGCAGCTGGAATCCTGTGAACTCTTTTGTGTAGAGGGAAATTGCACTCAGGGTATTTTGAGCTGCTCTGAAAAATGATACTTGAATCAAACACTGCAGCATGAGCTGAAATGGAGGCTAGTCTTACGTTTGGGATAGTTACGTTTGAGCCTAAAAGAGAATGCCGTTTCCTCCTCTCACTAGTTTCATAATTTAGTGCAGACAAATGACCAAAATGACACAGAGAGAAAAGCAATTACTCCACACCATGTTTCTTATTAGGTGGAATTTATACCTGATCTCTTTCTTAGAAAGTGGCAGACTGTTATTTATGAAACCGGTCATTGCCATCGGCATAGGTGAGCTTAAAGTAGTTTATTTTTGATTACGGCTCCATAGTAATTTAATTTGACCCATTTGCAAATTAACCTTCATGCCATTATGATTAACACTTTTAACAGTGATTAGTGCTTGTTAATGCCAACATTACTATTGCTGTTTGTGCAATGATACCTCAAATCATGCAGCCTCTACAAACAGTAAACCATGTGACTCTTAGATTTTCTTAAAAAAAAAAGGTTGTTTCAATAAACCATTAAAAAAAGAGTAAGGCACAGTTTTCTTTTAGATTAAAGAACATATATATATATATTTTTTTTTCCTTAATAACCTGTCCTGTACCCAGTACGTAAAGTTTCAACTATGAACAGAAACAAAACAACAAGGTTATTTTGGGTCATTGTGTACTGTATGTACAGTATGTGCTGCAGCTGAGATGTCCACTAGGAATCTTGATTGTGACAGCGGCCTCTAGAACACCTCAAGCGGCCTCCACAAATTCCCCTGTGGTGTATTATTATCGCTTCTCATTCCGCAGAATACTTTCTCTTTTTTTATCCAAAAAATAACTAATAACTAAAGATAAAACTGTCATGAACAATTCAGTCCCCTGAAAGAACTTTTAATATGTACTCTATTCAATGTCTGATATGTTACATATGATAAGCAATGCTACAGATTGTGAATTCGAACATCTCTTGTTCTTTGCATTTTATTTTGTTTGCTTATGTTTTGCAAAAACCAGATTAAACTAATTTTGAAAAAACAGAGAAAGTAATTGCAGAAAACTAATTACTAGCCTAGCATATTGTTAGCCCATTAGCCTGCTAGCTTAGCTTATTTCCTACAGCAATTCAATCAAGCGATTTATTAAGTAGGAAGTTTTTGTCCAGAATAAGTTGCAGAATGAACTGGGCATTATGCTGCCTGTGTTATAGCCTTTCTGTAAAACTACCTACCTCCTATTTCTCTCTCAGTATATAGTTAGCTAGCACTATTTAAATGAATCTGTCAGACTAAAAAAAAAATTTTTGTGGATATTTTCCAGGATCTGTGAATATAGAGGTGTGTGATGAGTTTTGGGTGTTTGCGTGTGAAATTAGACTTCCGGAGCTTTGAAAATTTCCTGAAGTGCTTGCGAGAAAATAGTTGCCTATATGTCTGTGTGTGTGAGAGAGAGAGAAGATTGTAAACAGGTGGAGTGCAATGTGATTGGTGGAGCTTAAAGGGCACAGCTGACTGAGTCATCACCCAGAGGCTGCATTTAACGTCATACACTCTCTCTCCTTCTCCTTGTCAGCATCTCTCCCCCTCTCCTTCTCTGTAATACCATCTCTGTCTCTTCCTATAATTGGCCCAACTCCTTCCACACAGTCTCCTCTTGTTTCCTATTTTATTTCATTGCTCTTCATCAATAAGCACCTACACATACATTATCCCCCATTAATGTGCACCCCAACAGTTCAGTTAGCTGAATGAACATCTATGTTTGATATGTCCTATAAAAATCCTGACTAATGTACTGTAGCCTTCCTGTTTGTTATAGTGCATATTTTTCTCATCTTCTTTATCTTATCTGTCTCTCTCTTATTGTTCACCTCTGCTGAGGCCATCCTGAATTGTCCTGATATCTTCTATCCACATGTAGGACTTTAATGATAGAGAGAGAGAGAGAGAGAGAGAGAGACATCTTGTCCCACAGGTAGAATCTGATATAGCCGATAACTGTAGCCTAGCTGGCTGAGCACATTAATGCAGCTCCAAATCCACATGTGCACTGTACCGGTCTTATCTCAGACAGCCTGTTTGCTTGTTAAAGATAAACAACGTGTATTTCAGGAACTTTTTAGTATAAATGTATTTTATGGTTTCATGTTTGTGCATTTATATCAGTTTATATGGTCTCTTTATATGGTCTCTCTGTGGAGAAACATTAATTTACTATGACATTTGAGTCATGACGTGTAATTGCATGCGTGGTTCATTTTTGTTTTGACACAGAAGCAAAATTAATTTCTGTGTGGCAGTAGCGTAGCCACGAGGGGGCCTGGGGGCACCTTACATTGCACCTTACATTGACACTTTACATGTCTACACCCCACCCCCCCCCCCCCAGATTCCTGATTGCTTAAAATACCAGCTGTTTTAAAACTTATTGGTTTGATTAACGTGTTGTGCGTACCCTACACTGTCATTTTCTTTGTGCGTGAGAGTTCACAGTAACAATGGCGGATGCACAAAGTTCAATATTATGCTTTTTCAAGAAATCACAGAAAGATAAGTGAGAAGTGCCTGAGCCTACTTCACCTTTCCATGAGGTGACAGGGAACATCTGTGGCTTCCCATTTCCAGGACACGCATATTTCATCACTGGAATGTAGTGAGACTTCTATGACACAAATCAGCACAATGCCAAATAAATTTGTCTCATTATAACAGCGGAAACAACTTAATATACTCCGTCATTTATGGTCATACAGAAGAGAGTAAAGGTGGGTGTACACTGTGCGAGTTCGGATACTCGGGAGGTCGTGAGATATAGCACACGTTACGAGTCAGTTAACCTGATAATCGTGTCAAAGCAGCTGGAACACGACACGACTGTAGGCCTAGTGCATGGGAAGCCGGCGGCAATCACATGAGCTTTCGCGCTAAACACAGAGACTGGAGCTTTCAATGTTGCTGTAGGGTTGCAGCCACTGAGCTAGTCAAGTCACCTTTATTTATATAGTGCTTTTTACAATGCAGATTGTTTCAAAGCAGCTTCACAGTGTTAACAGGAAAATAATGCAACAGAATTTGATTCGGCTGTACAGCCGCTCTGGTGAAAACAGTGATGTCATCCAGCTAAGTTCAATTATCATATAGTGTCAATGCGGGCAGATCAGTAATATAGTTGAATATTTAGTGTCCCCAACTAAGCAAGCCAAAGGCGACAGAGGCAACGGTGGCAAGGAACCAATCCAAACTCCATCAGGAGCTAAAGCCTAATAATATTCATCGTTCTAACCTATGTGACGTGGTTGTGTATGATATGGCAATAGGGGACAGCCTATACGCTGGTCAAAATTGGGCAGACTCTCCTAATTTTTTAAACATGTTTGAACATTATTGGGAGGCGATTTCTCAGTAGGGGTAAAATCCAATGAGACCTGTCACTCTACCCGTCACCGCTAGTGGCAGCTGCCTCGCGACCCGTCACCGCTATATGCGCCTGTCACTCTATCCGTCACTGCTAGTGGCATGCTTCGCGACCCGCCAACGCTATATGCGCCTGTCACTCGACCTGTCACCGCTATATGCGCCGGTCACGCGACCCGTCACAGCTATACGCGCCTGTCACTCGGCCTGTCACCGCTATATGCGCTGGTCACGCGACCCGTCACGGCTATATGCACCTGTCACTCGGCCTGTCACCGCTATATGCGCTGGTCACGCGTTCCGTCAAGGCTATATGCGCCTGTCACTCGGCCTGTCACCGCTATATGCGCCGGTCACACGACCCGGCACGGCTATATGCGGCTGTCACGCGTTCCGTCAAGGCTATATGCGCCTGTCACTCGGCCTGGCACCGCTATATGTGCCAGTCACGCGATCCGTCACGGCTATATGCGCCTGTTACGCATTCCCTCAAGGCTATATGCGCCTGTCACTCGGCCTGTCACCGCTATATGCGGCAGTCACGCGGTCCGTCAGTGGTTCACCACTGTTCCTTCCTTGGACCACTTTTGATAGATACTGACCACTGCAGACTGGAAACACCCCACAAGAGCTGCAGTTTTGGAGATGCTCTGACCCAGTCGTCTAGCCATCACAATTTGGCCCTTGTCAAACTCAAATCCTTATGCTTGCCCATTTTTCCTGCTTCTAACACATCAACTTTGAGAACAAAATGTTCACTTGCTGCCTAATATATCCCACCCACTAACAGGTGCCGTGATGCCTGATCAGTGTATATTTAAGTATACAGCACTTACAGTGCACTTACTTTTATGGTCAGGACAATTAACAGGGAATCAACAACTGGCAAGAATATGTTTTACTGCATACTCCCATACCACAACTTCCCTCCTCCTCATCCACAAATGCATCTGATCTGCTTGAAAAGCTTGGAAATCAAACAATTTGGTGTTGAACACACACACTGTAATCTATGCAGATGACAGCGCATGGACTTCTGAAGAAACATCACTCTCCTTTTTCCACAGACCATAGCCTATAGGCTACACCTTTAACAGTTTGTCTGAATATAGACTTTCTTTGTCACAGTGACGTGACAGGCCTGTAGTTAAGCTAGTATTTTTTATTTTTTTTGTTGATATTTTTGATATTCTTATTAGCCTATTATATATAGCCTATACCTCGCTATCATGCATAAATATGATTCCCCAGCGTCACAAGACGTACACAATCTAGTAGGCTGCATAACTTTTACGTTTTTATGTTAATTACAATTAATCTTTTAGTCTTTTTCTAGGTATGAATGGACTTATTCTTTACTGTCTGCTATCAGACCATTTTATGCAGCCTCTCGTTGAATTCGATTTCAAGTTCAAGTGGTTTTATTTTCATTTCTGTCCTGCGTGTTTTCAATGACATGGCCTACTTAACACATTTAACGGTGACTGATTGAGTGACAGCAGCATGTAACTGCATCATGTGACAGGTTCATATGGCTATGTTGAGTCGAGTGACAGGCACCTATAGCCGTGACAGGTCGAGTAACAGGCACGTATAGCCGTGATGGGTCGAGTAACAGGCACGTATAGCCGCGACGGGTCGAGTAATAGGCACGTATAGCCGTGACGGGTCGAGTAACAGGTGCGTAGCCGTGATGGGTCGAGTAACAGGCGATGTATAGTGGTGACAGGTCGAGTGACAGGTGCATATAGCCGTGACAGGCGCATAGCGTTGGCGGGTTGCGAGGCAGCTGCCACTAGCAGTGACAGATACGGTACGGATCCACTTTTGCGAAACGACTGAAGCGTGGTGTTGCGACGCTTCCCCTCATTTGTACGTTGATGGGCGTTCCTCAAGTTTACCGCTATGGGCGTGGTTTTGAACCAGCGGGGAATGTTGTGTTACATTTGCTTGAACATTTGCTTGAAACCAACCTAACTTCTTCCCTCATCTGTTGAATTAACATTTTATTTTACACAGTGCAAACTCATAAAACCCACCAGGTACTCCAACGACCTCTGCCACCCTCCTCCAGGCAGAGTTACGTTGCTCGTTGTCCCTATAGGACAACAAAGATGGGTCGTATAGATTTGGAAATGCTGCAGCCGCCACAATTAATTTCTCCTCCATTTTCGCTACTCGGAACTAAAGTTTCCTGAGCATTTTTGTAGTAGGATGTCTAGAACAAAGGACCTGCGAGAGACTTCCCCCAGGTCTCCACGTGCTCTACTTCTATTGGATAGTCGCATCGCATTCATTTGCATAAAGATGGGCATCGGCCAGCTTTTTGACGGGCAGCATTTTTTCAAATGCAGCGCCGCCTTCCCGGGATGCTTTGCAGGCGCGTTAAAAGTCGCTTGACATTACCCATAGGAATAAAGAGTGCGGCGCGACAGAAGTATCGCACGGCCAAAGTGGATACCGATAGCGTGACAGACGCATATAGCGGTGACGGGTCGCGAGACAGGTCTCATTGGCAGCTGCCCCTGCCACGGAAAGATTTTACCCCCTCTCCAATTTCTCCTGAGAGGAAAAAAAACTGCCTGCGAGCTGGTACGACGGCAAAAATCGCACCGCATTTGCCTGGCTTAAGACATCATTCGAAACTGTAAAGGATCTATTTTTATTTGTGTATACTCACAATAAAAACAAAACATTCTGCTTTTGTAAAACAAAGAAAACAAACAAATCTGCTGTCCTGGTTTCCTTTCCGTGAAGTTTGTGGACCGCGTCACAAAAATTAATCAAAACTCAGCCTATAGGCTTCTACTTTTTTCTTTCGTTTTGTTAATCTGCATTTAAGTGAAATATATTTTGCGTATATTTATTTCTTATATATATATTATTCTGTTTTTCTTAGGGCTGCCCCCTAATAGTCGACTAGAAGAGGCTTGGTCGACCAAAATTTTACAATTAAAAAAAAAAAAAAAAAACTCCACAGGAAGTGGCGAAATCACGCAGCCTGAGTGACGGGCAGATCGTTACCGGCAGGAAATCCAAACATTCGCCAAACATCGACCTCAAATATGGCTTATCACTTGAAACGTAGGTAGTAGCAACTTTACAAGTCCGCTTGCACTAATATTAACCTTAATAAATGTGCGCTATTATTAGGCGCATATCTGTGTTTGTGAGGAGAGCGCGCTTACTGCATGACATACAGGCGCCGGCGCGATCACTCGCATTTAACTTCAAATACTCCGTCATTTTTGTGTGATGTGACGTTGTCTGAATCCTCCTGTTCTGTTGTTTAAGCTGCTATGCATGTAAAACTGAACAAAACAAATGTATGTATTTATAATAGGTCACAGACACTTGTTCTAAGTTAATTCTAATTTCACATATTTTTTATTGGTTAATGGCTAATGATCGACTAAGGAGCGTCGGTTGACAGTCAGGAAAAAAAATATTGTGGCCCCATCATTCTAAGATGGGACCCCCCAAAAATAAAATTCTGGCTACACCACTGCTGTGGGGATTTTAATTTTATTATGTATTTTATTTTTATTCTTTTATTTGTATGCATTTTATTTGTTTTTGCTTTTTGTTTTGTGTTTTGTTTTGTTCACGGTGTATTTTTGTTTTGTTTTATGTATGGTTTATGCATACATAATTCTGGGTGAACAGTTGAAACCACAAAAATAGGCAGGCATGGAAAAACTGTGAAAACACTGGACTTTGTCAAGTTATAGACTTTTTGTAATCAGGATTTCTGTCCATCCAAAAGTAACAAACACTGATTATTCCACAGATATAACTGAGAAAACAAAAACCTTTTAAAGATTTGATGCCACTAAACCTACTGTATAGAAAACTTTGATCTATAGAATACAGAATGACATTCATTTCTCTTTTATTCCTCAGTGACCTCCAGGCTTTATCTTGAAAGTATTAAAGGACAAACATTTTTGGTTCCAGCATCTTGACCCTTGACTCCGACGCAGTGATGGGGCGTAAATTGGACCTGTCTGGTCTGAGCAATGATGAAGCGGAGCATGTGCTAGGAGTGGTACAGAGGGACATGCAACTACGTAAGAAGGAAGAGGAGAGACTCAGGTAACAGTACATGATTTGATTTTATTTAAGTCGGTTCGCAGTTCTTGAATGTGTATCTGTTTGTGAGATTGTGTGTGTGTTTGTTTGCATTGGCTGATGAGGAAAAATAAGACACTCAGTGAAGTTGCTCTGATGACACACATTTCCTGTTGTTGCCATCTATATAAGCCTCTTTGAATGAAAATTTTGTCATCATTTGCTCTAATGCTAATTCAAAGATTAATATGTGCTGTGCCAGGTTTGAGGTCTCGTGGCCAATAATGTGATATGTTGAGTTAAGTGCAAATGTGAAATTTAAGAACTACAATAAGAGCAAGATTTTCAGCAAATAGCAGCTTAAATTTTGTTTTGTTTCTCAAACTAAACTTTAGAAGACTTAGAATATTGCGCACAAATGGTACAAACTGGACACATTTTACAATCTGGACACATTTGGTACAAATTGTACCAAACTTTTGCCAGATAACCTTTTGTGTTATATAAGTCAAGTTTTTATATAATTTTTATGTAATTTATATGAGACAACAGAAGTTAATCCAAAAAAACTCAAAGATTCAAATTCAAATAAAAAAAAGAGAATTTTTATGAGCAAATCCTTAAATCCAAAAGAAAAAGGACGAAAAGTGAATGAAAAAAAAAGAGAAAGAAAATAAGAGGATGAGAGTAAATGACAATTGTAATTTGTGGGTGAACTATCCCTTTATTGCCAATTTGGAAATTATTATTTGTTTCCATATATTTCCATGCCACACGTTTTCACTATATGTCTTTGTCTCTTTATTAATGATGTTGCTGGTCTTTTCTTTTTCTTTTGTCTTATTGATGCGTTCAGAAACTGCAGTGCACTCTGCAGAGAATAACTAAACAGGGCGGTCACTGTGATGTATGATATTTATGTTCTAAAGCTGTGTATCATTATTGCTATTGCATTTCCTAAGTAGAATGCACATGCGGATGTGGATTGTTCTTACGGCCAAAATATGATTCTACTTATCCATCTGTGAGTCCGAATTATTTTAAAACAATATCAGCAATTCAGTTTGGCAGTTGGTTGCGGAGTTAGATTGTTGGAGGGCAGAGGTTATGGATCTTGGGATTTCTCAGTGTTATAATTTTGAACATTGTCAGACTTGACTCACTTTGGTCTTGATCTTTTGGCTTCTTTTTTGATGAGTCAACAGCATGTCATAGACTCCTTAAGGGCCTCACTGTCTGTGAAAAAGGATATATTTTCACATCCAGTGTATTTTCTGAATGCTTCTCAACTGGACTGTGTATTTGTATCATGTTTTTAGTAGGGATGCGCCGATCCGATACTCAGTATCGGCTCCGATCCGGATCGGGTATCGGTCGGACAGGACCGATCCAAATCCGATACTGTGCGTATACTATTCTGTGTTATTGTTAAGCCCCAGTGCCCCACAAAAGACACAAAAACATTATAAAGCATCATCAACTCTCCGTGCACATTAGGTGTTCTGAAGCCATTCCATAGTTTAATGTGAGGTATAGATGAATATTTAAGTCATTTAAATTCAAGTTCACGTGAATGCTTCCCTCCGCTGCGGCTGTCAGTCATTCTCCATTCAGCTTTCAAACTGCGTGTCGCGTTCGGTTACGACAGTCAACACGATGAAACTCTCAAAGATGATTCAATGTTCCTGTTATTATGCTTGATCTGTAGATAAGGGTTTATGGTTTCGTATAAAATGACTTTATCTTGCTGGACTTTATTGCTGCTAAATCATGTTACTTTCTACCGGGTGTCTGTTAGATCACAACACTAGACTAGAGATTGTATTGTTCTTCACACGCACAGTAACTGAAATTTTAAACTGTTAAAAGAAAAGGCTCAATAAAATATTGCATAGATAGATACACTATGCATCGATATATCTTCCCTTTGTGTTTTGAACTTTTCAATGCGGATGGGGCGGGAGCGCTGCGCGCTGACACTCCATGTTGCTTCAAGCGCATCATCCTGCGCACGGGATGTGCATACGCGCTTTGTGCCGCTCTGTATTGGAGCCTTTCGTATTATAATACTTTTGCGCTATGAAAGATTATTAATAGCCTTTCTTGTTCTGCCCTATCTATAATATGTTGCTGCCTCATTAAAAAGCTGCGCTATACATTTAAAATAAATGTCTTTTCATTTCTTAGTATATAGGCCCTATTTCTATAAATATATTTACTTGTTTTTCATGAATGTATTTTACAACAATGTGTTACATTTTACCAGATTTAGTGCTACACTTATTCACTTTTATTTGTTCCCCACTAAAAGATTTTATACAATTATTTTGCACATGATTTTTCTAGTCACTTTTGCTGCTGAATTATCCACTAATCTAGTTTATCCACCATCTAGTTTATAGTAGTATTTTTGTCATAGATTGTGATTATATATATTTTTTTAATATGTTGTTTTTCTTTATAATGAAGTTGTCTGTATTTAGTAGATTTTGTTTAACACACTGAGGTATAGAAATTCTACATTGAATTTTTAAACAAAACTGTGCTGGTATCGGATTGGTATCGGCCGATACTCAGAATTTTTGGTATTGGATCGAATCAGTTCTGAAAAAATGGTATCAGTTCATCCCTAGTTTTTAGTCATAATTTTTGTCTGAGTTTTAGATAAAGATGAAAGATTTAGATGAAATACTAATTATTATAGTTATACTAGTTATTAGGTAACTTGCTCAATAGACAATTTTTGACTATTACTAATACTATTGTGTTGGATCTGGATGGTCAGAGATTATGTATTTATCAGGCTACTTGGATGAAAAAAAATGAGATTATAAATATAGATAAAATACCTCTGCATTGCACTTGTTGTCTGAGGCCCGTTAAAACATTTTTAAATATGGGCCCACGGCTGACTTGTTATGCCAGTGCCACTGAGTCGGACTCTATATAAAATAGCTGATTATAGAACATGGGAGTTAAAAGAAAATATTCAGTGGTTGAAAATTGCTAAAACAACGTTTACTATGCATACAAAGGCAAATCTAAATGATAAAGAATAGGCTATAATGCTTGCCGTCTCCGAGAGAGAGTGAGCGAAAGTAGTAGAAGTAGTAGAAAATGTGTATGATTCAGTATCTTAGTTGATATTACTCTTGACAGAGAGCTTGTTTGATTTGCAATCTTGCTGTGCTTATTTCATTAATTCGTGTAGGCCTATCATATCGTACAAGGTTTAAATAATTAAAATAGACATATCAAATAGTAGAAAATGTGTATGATGTAGTATTTTAGTTGATATTACTCTTGCCAAGCTCTGATTTCTGAGAGATGCACAGGGATGGCAACACTGCTATTTGCGTTCATTTCATTCATAGAGTTTACACTCATTCACTTCACACACTCATTATATTGCGTAGTGATTTTAGAGGTTTATGTATAATATGTATAATAATATTATATAATAAGTGCTATGCTATCCCCTGGCTCACCTGTTATCCAGAAAACACAAGGAGTTACTATGTCTGCCTAATATTTTTTTCTATTATTCGGTAGAATTCGTTATTGTTTTGAGGCCATTATCTATGCCTTTCCGAATAAGGTATTAGGCTTAGGGCACATCCCTAATCGCTAAGCCATGGTTTATACACTTACCTTTGTTACAGTGATCCAGAACGATCCCAGATCCGTGATCACACATGCTTTATTTCCAATATCTTAGAAATATGCAGAGCTCACAGTCAACCGAGAGCTTTGTGCAGAATTACCATCTTTGAGACCTTTCCCTTCATCTGTGAATAGCCAATCAGATACTTGTTAGAATTATAATAGCTTGGTATCATCCTGAAATGTTTGACTGTTGATCAAACACCAGCTGGAGCTTCTGAAAAACATGAGGTAGTACACACACACACACACACACACACACACACACACACACACACACGCTGAGATGAGTGGTCGAATGTCCTTGTACTGTATATCAACAGAGGAGCTCTGTAAAATAAAGCAAGAAGCTCAGTTGTGTGTTTAGACTCAAGCACTATTCAGATGGTAATTGTTTCTCAGTGTGACGTCAGTTAAAATAACATTTGCATGGCTCCAGGATAAAACTCATGTACTCGGAATGCAATTAATTCACAGGGAGACAAGGGAGTTATGACGTAATTTTTTTCACATAGACAATGATATGTACACTACTGGTAAAAAGTATCAAGAAAATATTTAGCAGCAAAAACTGTTGTATTATTTAATATTAATAATATTAAAGCTGCAGTCCGTAAGTTTTGCCTCTTTGTTGCCATCTCTGTTTGAAACCTGCAGTTGCAGTTATTTGCAGAATTATCATCTTTACATGGGTTGTGCATCTGCACGGCTCCTCAGCGCAGATGAATCTAATGTTTTGAGGAGTATGTGTGGCTGTCGGTCACCACACCAGTGTGGAAACTTCGGAATCACAGATTCTACATCTTGGAATTATGACCAAAATAAGAATTTTCACCAGAAAATGTCATCTGAACAAGTAAGTAACATGTCTGCCACTTTTGTTCTGACCAACTGAGAAAAAAAGCATTACAATAAATCGCGCTACCAATGGTGATTAAATCTAACGATCGCTTAGCTCACATCACATCAAACCGTGCATATTATTATTATTATTATTGTTGTTGTTATACTTTGTTCTCAAATTGTTAATGTTAACAACATCAACATTGCGTTAATGTGTATTTAGTGTGTATTAGCGTTACCTGTAGATTAAAATTTCTGTATAGTCTAATCTTTTGCTTTTGACTACGGGTGAATCTCCAGTTGTCACTGATGATTGTCGTTTGGACCTTTCTGGATTCCAATCCACCATCAAAATGATAAGTTTAATTATTCCAGCTGCTGTGAAAAAAGGCTATAAATGATCCACCACCTGCAGCATCCTCACATGCGATACTACTACTAGCCGGACTCCTTCTTTATCTATACAGACGTGACGTAATGATGCAAAGACGAATGGTGGCAAGCTCGTATTTCCTGCAGAAATCTACCAGTACCACTCAAATTAGAACACATTATTACAAGCTTGCCGTTGTGAATTGGGCTAAGGTAAGGAGATAGTTTTGAACACTGGCTGGTTATGTACTTGCTCAAATTATCCAAAATCAATTTTTAACCAAAAAAAGTTATGGACTACAGCTTTAAGAACCATTATTAATAATTGAGCACCAATAATAATTGATAACTATAGCTGCAATAAACAATTAAAGGTAGGGAAGGCAATTCTGGTCTACCCTACCCTAGTCTACCCTAGTGAAAAATAAATATACTAAAATGTATTTGAAATACATTTATTTTATGCTAAATATACTAAAAATACATTTATATTTATGTACTTAATATAAATACCATGCGATTGTACTTTTAGTATACTAAACTGGTATACTTAAAGTCTGCTAAATTGGAACAAGTAATTTTGTATTTAATGCACTTTAGTTATCCAGAAATAGTGCTGAGGTCCAACTAAACATATACTCAAGTATATTTGATTGTGCTAAAGTGGAACTATTGCAAGTATACTTTAGGTGTACTTTAAATATCTTACATTTAAACAATACAGTGATCATACTATCATTAGTAATAGTGATATTAAACACTTTTTAGCCGTAATATTAAGAAATATGCATTGTGCAAAAGAAGAACTCCAAATAAAGTTTAATTATAATATTTATATCAGTAAGTCTCAAGCGATATGTCAGTAAATATATTAATGGGTTTGTAGTATAGTTAGTATGAAATAAATGTAGGCCTATTTTAAAAACATTTTGGCATAAGTTTTTTTTTCACTAGGGCAGACTCTGTATCCATTGCCTCCGACATGTTTTCTCACCGTCACGCACCTAACTCGGAAAGTCTTAAGAAAATTCAGTTACCAAAACTCATAATTACGAGTTGTGCTGCTGTTAATGTGCATTTTAACTCATAAATACATTCTTTCTGACATGACTTGAAAACCATAACTGCCGAAGCTAAATTGGCCTGCCCCAACGTCCTACCATTGGCTGAACCAGAAGTTGACATGTCAGACCGCTATGCTTGATCTATGTTTCGAACACGCCATAAAGCCAATGCCATCACACTCGCCAACAATCAGTTTTGCTGTACTTTTGCTAAATAACCGATCTCGCTAAAGTGCACACTATTGGGAATGTTGCAGATTTGGCACATTTCTCAGAAGGAAACCCTTTTAGAGTCTAGAAACTCTTTGCAGCTAAGCACAAGTCTCACCATGTTTTTCAAATCTGAGAATGGTGAAATTATTTTTAGATGACACTATGTCATTTGTTTTAGATGAGGCTGTCTTTTGTGCAAACCAAAGGAAATGTGAGGTATGAACTGAAACATCTAGTTTGTGGTGTAAGGGCAGAATTTACACAACTTTTCCCTACAGCGCAAATGTAACAACAATTTGCAAATAAAATTATTTAATTTGTTAAATATTTAAGTACTACTTCAGTAATTTATTTTTGTTGAATCCTCTGTTGACCTGTATTTGAAACAGTATAGGCCTAGATAAAAGTTTTCAGAAAATGTGTTTTGAGTTTTTAAAAAAAATAATAATAATCATGAAGTAAGTTTTATAATTATGACCTTTACCTTTTCAATAATTTGCCCACATTTTGAATATCAGGTGCTATTGTTTAATTCAATTCAAATTTATTTCTAGCACTTTTCTCCACAATTTTGCATTGTTGCAAAACAGCTTTACATACATATAGAAAGTAGTTATTCAAGTTATATGTAGGCTAATTCTAACAAAATTAAAGAAAACAACATAGTCAGTTTGAAATGGTGAAAGAAAGTACCTGTTTAGAAGTTTTATTACTTTAGTGTATTCCTAATACACTCCAATGCACCTGTACTAATATACTTTTCCCAATAATGGTACTTTAATGGCCCGTTGCATTAAGTTTATTAAAATTATCCTGACCAGTCCTCAAAAATTACACAAAAAGCTAAAAAAAGTTCAAATGTCA
Source organism: Coreius guichenoti (assembly GCA_039654105.1). Lineage (NCBI taxonomy): Eukaryota > Metazoa > Chordata > Actinopteri > Cypriniformes > Gobionidae > Coreius > Coreius guichenoti. Next base: position 13,166,767 of record CM077189.1, read on the forward strand.
AATAAATTCAGAAACGTTAACTGCATGAAAATTCAATAATTTCAATTCATTCGTCACATCTGCAGCGTAATGTGAGACCGCCGAATCATTTCATAGTGATGCGGATGGAATAAAACCATCTGTAACATTTCCCATCGCAGTGTTGCGATCGAGACTCCATGATCTCCGTATAGGAGGGACGGTCCCCTCTACCACATCCCAATCTATCTCCTCAATGAGAGGCGGTACTTTGGCTGGTGGTCAGGGTGATCTGAGGGTTACGGTGTGGGCCAACTCGACGAACATTCCTCGGGCCACACCCCCCTCTAGCACACTGCAACCCGTGGTGTTGCCGGATGAAGGCGCTGGTGTTTCCCGTCCTGGGCCCAGCGTCTCATTCGGGGCGCCGGCGGATGACACTATGTCGATCGCCGCATCACAGGGTGGGCTGGATTCCTCCGGAGATAAGGATTCGGCTGTGCTGCCTCAGTCGGGAGTCCCAGCATTGCCCGAGTCTGATCTGGAGCTCATAGCTGCTTGCCCGGGCAACTGAGAGCATCGGGCTTGAGTGGAACCCTCCGCCATGTCCCGAGCGCTCAAGGCTGGATGATTGGTATCTGGGGGCGGCCCATGCTGAAAGCACCCATCAGCCCCCAGTGCCCTTCTTCCCGGAAGTGCATGAGGAGGTGTCGAAATCGTGGAAGTCTCCATTGACTTTTCGCGATCGCTTGGCAACCTCTTCCGCCTTCACTGCTCTCGACGGCGGCGCGGTGAAAGGGTACACTGGGGTTCCCCCTGTTGAGCATTCTGTTGCAATGCAACTGTGTCCGCAGAGTGCTTTGACATGGCGTGGTGACCCAAAGCACCCGTCCAAAGTCTGTAGGTTTACGTCTACTCTGGTGGCGAAGACCTATAGAGCTGCGTCCGCGTCCGCTTTGCATGCTATGGCTATCCTTCAAGTCCATCAGGCGAAGGTACTCAGAAACGAGGGCAATGCTGACCCCGCTCTTATGCAAGAGTTGCGTGCGGCTACCGACCTCACCCTACGGGCGATGAAGGTTACCGCACGCTCTCTCGGTCAGGTGATGTCCACTGAGGCGATTAAACATATTCTGCCCCGCTGGCACAGACGCCTCAGCCTGCTCCCCGTCGAGGCCGCCCTCCTGTGGCTTCCGCCCCTCCCGCCCCTCCCGCCCGGCCCCAGCAGCAGCCTTCACCCAGGCCAGGGTGCAGAGGAGGTCGCAGGAAGGCCGCCCAGCCCGTCTCCGCCCCTAAGCCGGCCAAACGGCAGGCCAAGCGGTGCTCCTGAGACGGGCCGCTCGGAGGTGAACTCAGCTCTATATCAGGAGATGGTAACAGGATCACTCCTCCTTTTGTTTTCCCCTTCCGCCGCTGGCCTCACGGTCAGTGGTACCCTATTCAGTGGTTAAAGAAAGAACTGACATATTCACCTCCGAGCCCCAAGAGGGTGCGGTTGGCAGTGTGCGACGCACAGCCTCTCCACTCTCAGCCCCATCTGTCGCCAGACCCCTGTCAGAGGAGGCTCCAGTGGAACGCTGGTCCTTCCCTGGTCTCCTCTGTCAGGGCGCGGAACACGACCCCGCCCACACCTTGGGACGCTCCAATGCCTCCCACGTGTGCATGACCCCGCTGGTTCAGTTTTTGGGAGCCTGGCCCGCTTGGGCCTTCGGGTCAACTGGGAAAAGAGCAAACTCTCCCCCGCGTAGAGGATCTCTTTTCTTGGTATGGAAATTGACTCGGTCGCCATGTATGCGCAGCTTACGAGCGAGCGCGAGCAGTCACTGCTGACTTGTCTTCGCCAATCCGAGGGCAAGAGTGCGGTTCCACTGAAGTTATTTCAGAGGCTCCTGGGGCATATGGCATCCGCAGCTGTGGTCACGCTGCTCGGACTGCTTCATATGAGACCACTTCAGCACTGGCTTCGTGATCAAGCCTTGAAATGGGCATGGCAACAGGGCATGCTCCGGGTCCCAGTCACTCGGGCCTGCCATCAAACCTTCACCCCGTGGTCGAACCTCACCTTTCTACGGGCCGGAGTGCACTTAGAACGAGTTTCCAGGCATGTTGTTGTATCAACAGATGCCTCTGCCACGGGCTGGGGTGCCATGTGCAATGGACATGCTGCCGCGGGCTCCTGGCAAGGACCCCTATGGCATGTCAGTTGCCTAGAGTTGCTGGCCGTACGTCTTGCCCTGCACCGCTTTCGAGCCCTGCTGAAGGACAAACAAGTACTGGTCCATTCAGACAACATGGCGACAGTAGCGTACATCGTCAAGGTGGTCTACTCTCCCGCCGGATGTCACAACTCACCCGCCATCTCCTCCTATGGAGTCAGAAGCATCTGAGGTCGCTTCGTGCCGTTCACATTCCGGGAGACCTGAATCGTGCAGCCGACAAGCTCTCATGGTTTCAGCCACTTCCGGGGGAATGGAGACTCCCAGACTCTTCCCATTGCCGCTGGTTTTATTCCCTGACCGAGGGGACCCTTGGCACGGATGCACTAGCGCACAGCTGGCCGCGGGGCCTACGCAAGTATGCGTTTCCCCCAGTAAGCCTTCTCGCACAGGTCCTGTGCAAGATCAGGGAGGACAAGGAGCAGGTCCTTTTGGTCGCCCCATATTGGCCTGGCTGGACCTGGTTCTCCGGACTCGTACTCCTTGCGACAGCCCCTCCCTGGTCGATCCCTCTGAGGAAGGACCTCCTTTCTCAGAGACGGGGCGCCCTCTGGCACCCACCCTCAGAGCTCCCTTTGAGCCCTTGCAGTCCATCGAGTTGAAGTACATTTTTATGAAAGTGGCGCTCTTGATTGCCCTTGCTTCCATCAAGAGGGTAGGGGACCTGCAGGCATTTTCGGTTGACGAAGCGTGCCTGGAATTCGGGCCGGCTAACTCTCACGTGATCTTGAGACCCCGGCCTGAATATGTGTCCAAGGTTCCCACCACTCCTTTCAGAGATCAGGTGGTGAACCTGCAAGCGCTGCCTCTGGAGGAGGCAGACCCAGCCTTGGCACTGCTCTGTCCAGTACGCGCCCTTCGTGCTTACGTAGACAGGACGCAGTGTTTTAGGACCTCAGACCAGCTCTTTGTCTGTTACGGAGGGCAGCAGAAAGGGAAGGCTCTCTCCAAGCAGAGGTTGTCTCACTGGATAGTGGACGCCATTGTCCTGGCATATCAGGTTCAGGGCCTGCCATGCCCCCTAGGGGTTAGGGCACACTCCACTAGGAGTGTAGACTCATCTTGGGCTTTAGCGCATGGCGCTAACAGACATTTGTAGAGCTGCAGGCTGGGCGACACCCAACACTTTTGCGAGATTCTGTAATCTCCGTGTAGAGCCAGTGTCCTCTCGTGTACTCACTCCAAGTGGCCAGTAACTGGACAGGCTCAGGTGTCATCGCTTGCTGCGCCATTCCACTCCACGGACTGGATGTGTGCGCTATTTCACTCAGGTGAGTTTCTCAGTAAGTCCTGAGTTCCTCCAGCACTGTTGACGCCGACACCGGAGTGCATGCCCAGTTGGTCAGCCCTCGTGTTAGGCTAGGTGCCTCCATGTGCATGGTTCCCCCGTTGGGCAACCCCCACATGTGTATTTCCACGGTAAGTCTCTCTGAGCACGTGTCTTCCCTTGGCAAGACACCTTGCCACTCCTGGGGTTGAAACATTCCACCTGCGGCTGGATACCCCAGAGTGCTCCATATGCAGCCCATACGTGGGTCATACAAACCCGAGTCCAAAAAAGTTGGGACACTGTACAAATTGTGAATAAAAACAGAATGCAATGATGTGGAAGTTTCAAATTTCAATATTTTATTCAGAATACAACATAGATGAAATATCAAATGTTTAAACTGAGAAAATGTATCATTTTAAGGGAAAAATAAGTTGATTTTAAATTTCATGGCATCAACACATCTCAAAAAAGTTGGGACAAGGCCATGTTTACCACTGTGTGGCATCCCCTCTTCTTTTTATAACAGTCTTCAAACGTCTGGGGACTGAGGAGACAAGTTGCTCAAGTTTAGGAATAGGAATGTTGTCCCATTCTTGTCTAATACAGGCTTCTAGTTGCTCAACTGTCTTAGGTCTTCTTTGTCGCATCTTCCTCTTTATGATGCGCCAAATGTTTTCTATGGGTGAAAGATCTGGACTGCAGGCTGGCCATTTCAGTACCCGGATCCTTCTTCTACGCAGCCATGATGTTGTAATTGATGCAGTATGTGGTCTGGCATTGTCATGTTGGAAAATGCAAGGTCTTCCCTGAAAGAGACGACATCTGGATGGGAGCATATGTTGTTCTAGAACTTGGATATACCTTTCAGCATTGATGGTGCCTTTCCAGATGTGTAAGCTGCCCATGCCACATGCACTCATGCAACCCCATACCATCAGAGATGCAGGCTTCTGAACTGAGCACTGATGACATCTTGGGTTGTCCTTGTCCTCTTTAGTCCGGATGACATGGCGTCCCAGTTTTCCAAAAAGAACTTCAAATTTTGATTCATCTGACCACAGAACAGTTTTCCACTTTGCCACAGTCCATTTTAAATGAGCCTTGGCCCAGAGAAAACGCCTGCGCTTCTGGATCATGTTTAGATATGGCTTCTTTTTTGACCTATAGAGTTTTAGCCGGCAACGGCGAATGGCACGGTGGATTGTGTTCACCGACAATGTTTTCTGGAAGTATTCCTGAGCCCATGTTGTGATTTCCATTACAGTAGCATTCCTGTATGTGATGCAGTGCCGTCTAAGGGCCCGAAGATCACAGGCATCCAGTATGGTTTTCCGGCCTTGACCCTTACGCACAGAGATTGTTCCAGATTCTCTGAATCTTTGGATGATATTATGCACTGTAGATGATGATAACTTCAAACTCTTTGCAATTTTTCTCTGAGAAACTCCTTTCTGATATTGCTCCACTATTTTTCGCCGCAGCATTGGGGGAATTGGTGATCCTCTGCCCATCTTGACTTCTGAGAGACACTGCCACTCTGAGAGGCTCTTTTTATACCCAATCATGTTGCCAATTGACCTAATAAGTTGCAAATTGGTCCTCCAGCTGTTCCTTATATGTACATTTAACTTTTCCAGCCTCTTATTGCTACCTGTCCCAACTTTTTTGGAATGTGTAGCTCTCATGAAATCCAAAATGAGCCAATATTTGGCATGACATTTCAAAATGTCTCACTTTCAACATTTGATATGTTATCTATATTCTATTGTGAATAAAATATAAGTTTATGAGATTTGTAAATTATTGCATTCCTTTTTTATTCACAATTTGTACAGTGTCCCAACTTTTTTGGAATCGGGTTTGTATGTGTATTCCTAAGTCCTCCCTACGGGCAGGCATTGTGTTGCATTTCTCCACGTGGAATATGCTTCCCAGTGTACCTTGGTATTGGCGTTGAGCCTAGCCCCTCGTTCGTTCAAGATTTTAAAATGTATGCGATGTTTAATAGGGAGCCAGTGCAGTGTTGACAGAACCGGGCTAATATGGTCATACTTCCTGGTTCTAGTAAGAACTCGAGCTGCTGCGTTTTGGACCAGCTGCAGTTTATTTATTAAGCGAGCAGGGCAACCACCCAGTAGAGCATTACAATAATTTAGCCTTGAGGTCATGAACGCATGAACTAACTGTTCAGCATTTTGCATTGAAAGCATGTGCTGTAATTTAGATATATTTTTAAGATGGTAGAATGCAGTTTTACAGATGCTAGAAACGTGGCTTTCAAATGAAAGATTGGTATCAAAGAGCACACCCAGGTTCCTAACTGACGACGAGGACTTGACAGAGCAGCCATCAAGTGTTAGACAGTATTCTAGGTTAATAAATCTAGGTTCCTAATGATATCTCCCAGTGGTAGCATGTACAGGGTGAAAAGCAACGGTCCTAGCACTGAGCCTTGTGGTACTCCATACTGAACTTGTGATCGGTGTGACATCTCTTCATTTACTGCTACAAACTGATAACGGTCAGATAAGTATGATTTAAGCCATGCCAATGCAATTCCACTAATGCCAACATAATTTTCGAGTCTATTCAAAAGAATGTTGTGGTCGATAGTGTCGAATGCAGCGCTAAGATCGAGTAACAGTGTTGTAGTCGAGACCAGCTCATTCAAGTCTGAGTCAAGACCGAGACCAGAGAAGGTTGAGTCCGAGACGAGTCCGAGTCCGAATCGAGACCGAGACCAGAGAAAGTCCACAAACAACATTAGAACTCAATTTGATTAACTTTTTAGTTACGGAGGGCGTGCACAAGAGTGACTGCCGAAAAATTGCTGCCTTTTTAATGCAAAAGTGTGAATGTGCCGGAGGGAGAGAGGGCCTTCTGTCAGACATTTTTGGGGGGAGATGCTAAGTGTTGAGACTGTCATCAGTCATTGTATCTGTATTCATTTTATTATTTAATTAAACAAGATTTGGTTTTCTCTGTGACACTTTTGTCCTACTTTGTAAACAGTAAATATATTAAAATAACACAGTTGAGACAATTAATGTAGCAATGTGACTTTCTGGAAAGCAGGATCACTACAGGTGGATGGCAGGTGGACACAGCGTAAAATAGAAGCGAGAGCGGGCAGGTCACGGGTGTGGGAGAGAACCTGGCAGGAGTCAGCGTTAGTTTCAAGTCGTGCACAGTTGCGCACAAGAAAATCACCAATCATTGGACGTTTCAATCAAACATCAATTTAAAGAAATATTAACATACAGTAATAATCATGAAATATTTTGAATGGGACTCGAGTGGACTCGAGAATAAGTCCAATTCCTAATATGTTCGAGTACGAGTCAATACCAAGTCACAATGCACACAAGTCCATGACAAGACCAAGATCATTAAAATATGGTCACGAGACCGAGTACTACAACACTGCCTTACAGAATGCACTAATAACGTGTTATGTCTAGGAATGTCACAATACCAAAAATCTAGTAGTCGGTACCAGTATCACCAAAAGTACACGGTACTCGATACGAAAGTCGATACCACGGTAAAAAAATGAATAATAATACTTAAACATATTAAATTTTTTTTATAGATATTTTTAAGAAATTACAATTATCTCACCAAACTGTTTGCTCACTCAATGTATTTGTGTTTTTATAAGGTAACTTGTTGCAATAAAACAAGAATGAATAAACACATTAGAAGCAGTAGCATAAATAAATACTATAGAATAAAGATACAAATTAAACAATGCTGTATATTTTTTCAGGTAGGTCTAACAGTAGTATTCACGTAAAAATAGGCCTACCACAGAAATTGAATAATCAAATATAAAATAACTCTGAATAGTCATAACTGTACAAGTTAAATATCGACTAATCCTTATTTAAGCTTTTCTTTTGTCGTTTGATTATGATTAATACAGACAGCCACTAGTAGACAGTAGCAAGTTTTAAAGTCTGCTATCACTAAGACCTAATAGACGGAGACGATATGCTGTTAACATTCACATAACCAACGCGAATATTCGCCAAGATGGGCATTTTGACATAACTGTGTGTGTGTACTGGAACCTGATTGGAACGTTTATGTATAGGCTAATAATCCGCGAAAATCTGACACTCGCGCGAGAGGCGGCTATGTGTGTGCGCGCTTTGGTTGAGCACGCACTGACTGAAGACCGTCTCTCAGAAAGCGTGCAAGTACTTTATAAAAATTGCTTGAATTTATAAACTGTCGTGATATAAAACGATGTGTGCTAAAGTCTTGTATTGCACCGTGCATCTCGCTTGCAGAGCAAAAGCAATGTGGATACTATGAAGCCATTTGCGCATTTTGAGCGAGAGAGAGATGCGTTACCGCTGAACCACTAGCACTGTTTGTGAAATTACATCTCACAGTATAAGTTTTAAAATGACTTGATTTAATTACTGATTTGCTCTGATAATCTGTTTGGGTTCAACCTATATGCTAAAGTGCATAAATGTTCGGTACCATCTGTACTACGGTACTGTAGAAAAACAAGTACCGTCAGGATTTTAAAATGCTGATACCGACTTGGTACCAAAGTATCGGTTCTCGTGACATCCCTAGTTATGTCTGTGTGAGCAGGGTGTGCGGAGGTATGGAAATACATATGTTGACAGGCAGGTAGAACTGGAATGCCGACGAGCCAGGGTGACACCGAGGATCTGGCAGGACATGGCGGCGCCGCAGGCGGAGATCCCAAAGGCAGCGGTGGAGCCGGAGTGACAGAGGACCAAGGTGGAGATGGAGGGAGTGAAGAGCCCAACGGAGCCAGAGGGACGAAGGGACGAGGCGAAGCCAGAGGAGTGCAGTCCCGAGGCGAGGGCTGGTCGACGAACGACCAAGGCAGAACCGGCGAGACGAGGGAGCCCGGCGGAACTGGTGGACTGAGGGGCCACGGTGGAGACGAGGGAGGTAGGAGCCAAGGTGGAGCTAATGGCTCGACGGGCCGAGGCAGAGTCCTGGTCACGGAGGTTGGACGCGGAGACCGGGAATCCATGGACCGCGATGGAGCTGAAGACTGGCTGACCCACGGCGAGCCCACACCTCCGATGGTGAGCAGAGGGGCTGACAGGCAGCAGCGGAGACAGGGATAGGTGTGGATGATGAGAGGAGGTGGGAGAGGGAGGCTGGGTGGGAGTCCAGGACTGGAGACAGGCGGCGGAGTCCACTCTGGACTGGAGACAGGCGGCGGAGTCCACTCTGGACTGGAGACAGGCGGCGGAGTCCACTCTGGACTGGAGACAGGAGGCGGAGTCCACTCTGGACTGGAGACAGGAGGCGGAGTCCACTCTGGACTGGAGACAGGAGGCGGAGTCCACTCTGGACTGGAGACAGGAGGCGGAGTCCACTCTGGACTGGAGACAGGAGGCGAGTTCCACTCTGGACTGGAGACAGGAGGCGGAGTCCACTCTGGACTGTAGACAGGAGGCGGAGTCCTCTCTGGACTCTGGTCACGTGCTGGAGCCCTCTCTGGACTCTGGTCACGGGCTGGAGCCCTCTCTAGACTCTGGACGGAGACAGGGGACATCACTGAGCTCTGGACGGAGACAGGGGACGTCACTGGGTGCTGGACGGAGACAGGGGACGTCACTGGGTGCTGGACGGAGACAAGGGATGTCACTGGGCTCTGGACGAAGACAGGGGACATCACTGGGCTCTGGACGGAGACAGGGGACGTCACTGAGCTCTGGACGGAGACTGCAGCTGGGTCTGTCCAGAAATCTATTAGCCAGTCGTACATCACTGGCTCTGGCGTGGTAGGGGTCATCTCGGCTGGGCTGGTCCCAGTGGACTGGTATGTGGAGGGACCAAGTTCTGGGTGAGCTGGAGCGTCCACTGGCTTTTGGATATGGACTGGATGATAGGAATTGTCTTCATTTACAGCATCAACTACAAAATCAGAACCATTTAAGTATAGGACATAATTAATAAAGTCTACTACAGACCTATAACAAACGTCAGGAGAAAGAAGTTGGAAAAAAAAATCATCATCCAGTCCATCCCGAAAACATCCATTGACCATAGGATCCCTCCAGCTCACCAGGTGGGAATATTCCAGGAATTCCTCCACATACCACTCCAGCAGACGACCACCCTGCCGGATGTTAAGGAGACAATCCTCGGCCATGCTCTTAGTTATGGGTCTGGTCATCTGTCACAGTTGTGGGTACAGGAACAGGCAGAAGACTCAGGAGATGCAATCCAAACATTGTTTTGTTTTAATGTAAATGTTTTAATAGGAATAAACGCAAGGCAGGTAGACAGGCAACAACACAACATAGCATAACGGTGACCAGACAAAGAGTGAGGAACAGGGAGGAACTTAAGAAGCAAACTGAAACGAGATAATGAACTTAACACAGCTGAAACGAACATAACTAACGAGGGTAACTATGGTAACAAAGGACTGGCGGGAAAACTAACAAAGGAACATGTGACATGCAAAAACACAACAGAAACAGACTAATCATGTAACACACGCGTGATGTAGGTGGAAGTACTGACCCAGTGCCGAAAAACTCCATCTCATGTTCTCCTCCAACTTAAAAATTGTCCGACATTGTTGTTTTACCTTTATTTTTGTAAAGTGCGTTTGATTTAGTCTTTGCACGTTCGTTTTTACACTGGGTCGGTACTTCCATGTATGTCACGCGCGTGACCTTTCCAACGTGATGGCGTCATACGTCATGCAAAAGCAGAACACTGAAGTCGCACATTTGAGGTTAAAAAGTATATAAATGTTTTTTTTTTTTTTTTTTTTTTTAGAAAATGACAGATGGTTTCACTAGATAAGACCCTATTCCTTGGCTGGGATCGTGCAGAGCCTCTGAATTGATTTGGACCTTCGCTCAACTTCCTCAAATAGTCTTGTTTAGAGTTTGCTGTAGGGTAGTCCTGCAGCATGTTATCAGAGTTCCTCTAAAACCCACCACCTCCCCCAGCTCCACATGGCTAGATCTGCTATGGGATTTGTGTATGTCTATTTATGCAGCAGCAGCATATTTTACATGCTCACAGCGGCGTGTCTATGTATCTATTGGAAGTAGCAAGTCCATACTTGCTCTGTAAAGATTAAAAATCCATGCTGAAAGTAACTTATCCACAGGTGATCCATGCAATGCTGCTTTAGATTGTGGCCAAAATGAGGTAGCTAACATTTGCTGCCTACTGTTTGAAGCAGCCTTCATATCAGGAGTGGAGCTATGGCAAAAAAATGTCTAGGTAGGCAACTCACTAACTGGGATAGGCTCTAGCCCTATGACCCTAGAAGGTCATATAAGGAGAGCAAGAGAGAAGCAACTCACTAGGTCTTGGAACAGAGCTTGAGTCTTTCTGGGCTGTGTAGTACCACATATATGTTCCTTTCTATAAGCACTGCTGAGCAGCTTAACATTTAACCTTGAATCCACAGAGAATGTTTGGAATAATTACAAATCCAAATAAACAAAAAGCTACACTCATTTATTTATGTGTTCTCATTTTGAAAGAGAATCTACAGTATGAGTGCCTGTGAGCACGGCTTCTGAATCCTTTGGGATTCTTCAACATTGCTGAATGCAATCAGATGTGTCCCTTTATGAGGTCAATAAGTGAGCCAAGTAGAGGGATAATGCATTCCACAAATGCAATGAACTTTTAATTGATATTGCCCTGTCTCATAAATATTCATTCCATCTACCAGGAAAGATAAATGGGATAAGATCTGAGGAAATAAGTTTTATTCATAAAAAGCCTAGCAGAGGAGTACAAAGTGTAAATTTAAATATCACCGGAGTGAACATTTACTTGAAGATTTTTTTTGAAAAAGATCCTTTATTAAAATAAGACTAAATATAAATATTTTATCGGTATATAATATATATGCTTTGATACAAAACATCCTTGTTATTTCAGAGTTAACTGAATCCAACACATTGCATAAATTACTTGAATTTGCTATGCATTTGTGACTGAATATATGAATCTTTGATTGCACTCAATTATGAATCATAAAAATGAATTAGCCACTCAATATCTCTTCTACTGTTCCTTTTCAGCTAAAATACTAAGATGGGATATTTGTCTTTTTGCAGTAGTAAGGCAGAATGTGTACCAACACTGTAAAAAGTGATCAGTTTACATAAATTAAAAAAAGTGAAGAAACCCGTTGCCTTAAAATTTAGTGAATAAACTTCATGCGTTATTGAAAAAAATAAATTATGTGGAATTGACCTATTGGTAAGCCCTTAGTTAGTTACTGTTGCTAACTCGGACAAACAAACAGAGTTGCTAACTGTCTTACAATAACAGTTGTCAGTGTGAAAACCTTGTCCCAAGATGTTTTTGATAAATTTTGGACACAGAAGGACCACCTCTCGTCGAGGAGCATTCAGGTGGGACTTAAATATGCCATGGAGGGATATATAAAAGATTTAAAAATAAATATGGTGGGTAACAAGATTAATTTGGAAGCGAGGGTTTACAGATAACAATGCAAGCGGGAGAAGCCTCATGTTACGGTCGTCACGATCGCAGATGACAACATCCAGTTTTTGACCTACACTGTACATGACGTGAGAACAGTTAGCTATTTAGGTTTTTACGTTAGCATGGACTCACTAACTTTAATTGTAACTTAATGAGAGTATGACAACCAGAAAATGAACGTTTTCGTCTTCATTGGTATTGGGGTTGAATAAATTTCATTGCCATCCTCTCAGGATACCTGGAATCAGTGTTACAAGTACCCCAGGAACATCGTTTTAACATTTTTGTAGCATAAACACCTTCAAACCGATGAGAGCTTCAGATCTTCCAATGTTTCTCTATGGCGCTAAAACCTAAAGATGTCCGAGTTCCGGTCCCCGTGCAACTGATACTCAACTGCCATTGGCTCATCTGCGTTCGAGGGGAGGGGCTTACGATAGGTCAGTTGTCAAGTTCACATAACTTAATTTTTTTCAATTACGCATGAAGTTTGTAAGTTAATAATTTTAAGGCAACGGGTTTCCTCACTTTTTTTTTTAAGTCAACCGATCACTTTTTACAGTGAAGTAGTAACAAGCAGATAAAAAAAGACTTAAAATGCTATATTTTCTGTTATCTTTCACTGACAAGCATGCATGATGTTAAAATGCTCTGGTACTTACTGGTAATTCCCTTTAGTTGAGGAAAAATCAAGGAGGGTTGCTTATTATTGACTGAGAAGAATGCAAATTATTCTCAAGGCAACTTGAAAAAACAGACTTGCATTAATGGAATCCACACATGACATGAAGAGTTAGTAGACTCATGGTAAAAAATACAATCCTAAAAGCCTCAATGCCACAAGGGTTATTTGTGCTTCACTATCCTGTAGACTAATGTTCTCCCCATGTGGCGGCCTGGGTACTTCTACACTTTTATATTGTAAGCGTGAGTCACGGCTGGGATGGGCTACTTTTTAATACATGTTTAATGTGCATTTATGTGCATGGCTACTCAAGTGGAACATGAAGATAAAATGACACATTAGCACACAAACAACATTATGGTCCCACTTTATATTAGGTCTCTTTAACTACTATGTAATTACATTTACATTTTTTAAATCATTTGATACAATGCACTTGTTGTGTACATACATGTTTTTACATTGTACTTATATTTTAAAAATCCCTGCTTGTAATTACAGCTGTAATTAATTTCTGTAATTATACATCCATAATTACACTGTTGACCATTCCCTTACCCCTTAACCCACCCTTAAACCTAACCAAATACCACCATACCTACCCCTAACCTTACCCGTATTCCATCTCAATAGCACCAAAAGTGTTTTGCAATACATGAACACAATAAGTACATTGTACTTATTTTTTGATGTAAGTACATAGTACTTAAATACATCTAATATAAAGCATGACCACATTTATTACTAAAGATGGACTAGTTATTTGCTACATTGCTTAACAAGGACTTTAGATTAAAAGAAAAAAAAATGGTTTCTCTCTCTTGCGATCACCATCTTAGTGCTCTGAAATCCAAAGTTTTTAAGTGCCTGTCAATATATACAGTCACTTCCTTTAGAATCCTATTTCCTGTTTTCCTAGTTGTTTTCAGTGTTGTTTGGTTGTCACCCACATTTAAAGAAAATGGCAGAAAGATCAATATATTTATATTCTAAATGGTACAGAAAAATGGCTTGCATTAACAATGACTGCCACACTAAAAGCCTTGAGGTTTTCTGTAACACTTTGTGTCCTATTAGCTTTAGATGCCTGTTGTGTTTTTGCATGGAAAAATGGAAACATTTTTGCATGGAAAAATTGAGACATTTTTGCATGGAAAATTTTGAATTTATGGTTGCACGTCCAAAGATGGCAGCCATAAATTAAGGCAGCTATTACAGTTCCTGATTTTTCAATCTAATTAGTGAAATGTACATTATCGCCCTCACATGAAGAATTAACATTTAGTTAAATACTTATAATGGGGTTTCTAGGGTTTGACCTGATATTATTGCATGGCGGTATTGTTTATGCATCATAAAGCCTTTAAATTCTGTATGGTGTGAGCTTTTCCTGCATTATAAGTGTATTATAATAAGAACCCTGTTAACGTGACTTTCTTTCACCATAAAGTAGCATTAGCAGAGGTTAATCACACCAAATAATTAACCTTGTTGTATAATCTACCCCATACTATGAACTCAAATGTCTAGTTTCCCAATGAACATTTACTTATTACACATCTCTCTGGAATATTTGATTCTGGTCAATTGTGGCATTCTGTGGTAAAAATTTGTATAATGAGAGGTAAATTGTTTTGTGCTAGTCATCGCACTATATTTGCATCACTCCACAGTCTCATTCTCACATAAAATAAAATCAGTCCAATAATCAATCTCCATTTATTTATGTCATGTGTGGTTGTGGTGAATAAACCGCACAATGACAAAAATACTACAATAACAGTCTTTAATCTAGCACTCAGGAATTACAGGGGAACTCTGGAGAATTAAGCAAACACAACCAACTAAACACTGACAAGACAGGACAAAGAACTAAACAAAACAGGGAGTACTTATTCCAGAACTAAATGAGGGAGCTAATAAGTTAATTAACAAACAACAGGTGAACTGAATGAAACTGACACAGACTAGAAACTATAGGTCAAGACAGGAACAAACACAATGAAACAAAGCATACTAGCAATTGATTTATTTGGTAAGCAACTGTGCAAAAAGTGGGATAATGTACAGTTTCACTTAATTGCAAAATAAACTCCTTCAGGGTGATACAAGACACCTCCGTTTTGTATTTGGGTCAGTCTGTTAATGTCTATTTTCTGATAACCAGCTATACTAAACATCGTCCTTTACTTAGCTATTTTGTAACATAATTGTGGGCAATGACTGTTTTTCTTGTTTCCTATTCAGCTAGACTAATAAAAACAAACCACCTGACCTATGTCCTGAAAATCTGCCTTTGTTTTTCCTTTTTTCCATCTTTGGATGCAGGCAAAAATAAAACGAGAGCCAGTGTAGAGATTGTGTAAGGTCTGGGCTCAGTTATCATCAATCAGAGTGTGTTTGACTGAGAGCTGAGCTGTGATAGAGTTGCTGAAAGACCCCTATTTATGTAAAATGCTTCCCATTCCCTTCAATTTTGTGAAAATCAGTGATTTTTGTGTGGATTTATGTGGAACAGTTAAGTGAGCTGGATAAGAGAGTCATTTTTAGGATGTTGAAATGCTCTTTTCTTTTGAGTGTCCCTGATGGGGTATTGAAATGGGACGGAGACCTTTTTAAGGCCTTTATTTTCTGTTGTAAAACAGTTGTGCACTGTATTTTAGTGCAACACTTTGTTTCTTATTCAGAACAGCCACAATTCAGTTTAACCAGGAACTACACTTTGGTATGTTAGTAAATTATATTTTTTTTCCACACATGCCCCGGTAACACTTTAGAATACTGTTCTGTCATTAATGATACATTAGCACACAGGAACAAAAGAGTAACACACTATTAACATTCTAGTAACTATTAACTAACAAGAAACTCTGATTAATGAATTGGTAAATAATAGCGCTCAGTTGAATGTGGTAATTCACTATTAGCTAATCAGTGACTTCTATTTTTTTCATACCTCCCAGAGGACTACTAAGAACTACTATATTTAGGTTCATAATTAATGTGAATAATGCGTAATGTATAATTAATTCTGAAGTGAATAATGGTAATGGTAACCCACTAGTAATGACTCAAGTATTACCAAATCCTTCAGAAGGAATTACTAATGATTTGGATCAGTATTTTAAAGTGAAAAGCATGATAACTCCTTAATATTGACTGAAGACATTGTAAGCTTTTGAGGTTTTTGTAAGGTTTTTGATAGTAATCACTCAAGTGTTACTACATCCTTCTAAAGGAATTGCTAATTATTTGGATCAGTATTCTAAAGTGAAGATCATGGTAACCCACTAGTAATGACTCAATTACCAAATCCATCGGAAGGAATTACTATCCAAAACCTTACAAAAACCTCAAAAGCTTACAATGACTTCAGTAATTACTAGGAAGTTATCATGCTTTTCACTTTAGAATACTGATCCAAATAATTAGTTGCTTTAGAAGGATGTAGTAACACTTGAGTCATTACTATCCAAAACCTTACAAAAAACTCAAAAGCTTACAATGATTTCAGTCATTACTAGAGCGTTATCATGTTTTTTCACTTTAAAATAGTGATCCAAATAATTAAGCAAAGATTACTTACTAATCCATTATCAGAGTTTCTTGTTAGTTAACAGTAGTTACTAGAATGTTAATAGTGCGTTACTCATTTGTTCCTGTGTAGTTATTCATTAATGATGGAACAGTATTCTAAAGTGCCCCTGCCCCTTTTATGTAAATTAGGTGCATTATAGGATGCGCATGATTCATCAGCTATTTTTGCCTGATGCAGTTAATGTTGTGCTGTTACTACCCATAGAAAGCTGTTGGTAAACATAATATAACAGCAGTAATTCATCAAATGATTCATCCAGTTGTGATCAGTGCTACTTTATTGGGTATGTTAACCGATTTGCATAATTCATGTAATCAATCAGGTGCTAAAACAACATCCATGCAAATAAACTACGCTTAGCAAAGTTTTTTGCATATTCTGTCCTCCTTTCTACAGCTTTACTTTGTGTTTATGTGTGTAAATGTGAGCTGAAGTGTATGTGGAAAAACATGTTTCTCCATTGTTTGCTCATTGGCACATCCCTTATTAGACAAAAACAACCTCTGGAAGAACATCCTGTTTGCGTTTTGCTCCACCCATCTCTAATTCTCTCTCTTGTTCTGTGCTGAAATAGTCCCTGATTAAGAGTTTGATTAATATTTAAAAGACAGATGAACTGATGCTGTGTAGTATCATGTCATCCTCAGCATAAAGAGCCTCATAATTAGACAACAAGCCTCATAACAAGTTTTGAATCTCTAAAAAAAGCATTTCTGCACAGTGTCTGAAGTAGGGCATAGTACAGATTCCAAGGACCCCAAAATATGATAATCCCCTTACAAAGGACTATCATATTGTTAAATAAGGTTAACTTTTTTTTTTTCGTTTGTTTGATGTTTTATGATTTACATATTTGGAATTTCAAATTTATATTTGAAATTCCAAATATGGGCTTTAATGTAATGGGCTTTAATCACGCTGAGGCAGCGCTCGTGGATGAGTCATGTTCTCACTGCGGGAACATGACCATCCCAATGCTTAGATCGAGACTCAATGACCTCAGAAGGGGTAGAGTCCCCTCTGTCATACCCCAATCTAGTTCCTCTTCGCGAGGACCTACTTTGGCTGATGGCCAGGGTGATCTGAGGGTTACGGTGTGGGGCACCCTGACGTGTATTCCTCGGGCCACACCCCCCTCCACATCGCAAGCTGGTGAGCTTCCGATTGAGATGGCTGGTCCCTCACGTCAGGGACCCAGCGTTTCATTCGGGGCTCCAGCGGATGATATGATCCCCGCATCACAAGGTTGGGCTGAGTCCTCTGGAGATGAAGGTTCGGCTGAGCTGCCTCCTTCGGGAGCGCCAGCGTTGCCCGAGTCTGATCCAGAGCTGACGGCCATGCTTTCCCGGGCAGCTGTGAACATTGGGCTGGACTGGAACCCTCCACCTCAGCCCAAGCGTTCAAGGCTGGATGATTGGTTCCTGGGCACGGGGCACACTGATCGCCTGTTACCGCCCCCAGGGCCATTCTTCCTGGAGGTGCATGAGGAAGTTACCAGTTCGTGGAGGGCACCTTTTACTGCCTGTAATCGTTCTGGTGCGACCTCAGCCTTCACTACCCTCGATGGAGGCGCGGCTAAAGGGTATGCAGGGATTCCCCCAGTGGAGCGCTCTGTTGCGATGCAGCTGCATCCTCAGAGCGCCTCCACCTGGCGTGGTGATCCCAAGCACCCGTTCAAAGTCTGTGGGTTCTCGTCCACCTTAGTGGCAGAGGCCTACAAAGCTGCGGGTCAGGCCGCGTCTACTTTGCATGCCATGGCCATCCTGCAAGTATACCAGGCCAAGGTTTTAAAAACCATGCACGAGGGCGGTGCTGACCCAGGGCTTATGCAGGAAGTGCGCACTGCCACCGACTTCGCTTTCCGAGCGACGAAGGCCACTGCGCAGTCCCTGGGACAGGTGATGTCCACTTTGGTGGTCCAGGAGCGCCACCTATGGCTGAACCTGGCAGATGAGGGAGTCTGAGCGAACCAGTTTCCTCGACTCCCCGATCTCCCAGGCCAGCCTCTTTGGCGACGCGGTTGAGGACTTTGCCCAGCAGTTCTCGGCCGCCCAGGAGCAGTCTGAGGCATTCAAACACGTGCTGACCAGGCGGCCCGCTGCCGAGGGCGCCCCCCTGCGGCCCCCTACTGAGTTTCTCAGTAAGCCCTGAGTTCCTCCAGCACTGTTGATGCCAACACCAGAGTGCATGCCCGGTTAGTCAGCCCTCGTGTTAGGCTAGGTGCCTCCATGTGCATGGTTCCCCCTTTGGGCAACCCCCACATGTGTATTTCCACGGTAAGTCTCTCCGAGCACGTGTCTTCCCTTGGCAAGACACCTTGCCACCCCTGGGGTTGAAACGTTCCACCCTGCGGGCTGGATACCTCAGAGTGTTCCATATGCATCCCTTACTTGGGTCATATGTGTATTCCTAAATCCTCCCTGCGGGCAGGCATTGTGTTGCATATTTCCACGTGGGATATGCTTCCCAGTGTACCTTGGTATTCAGCGTTGAGCCTAGCCCCTCGTTCGTGCTAATCTCATGGCAGGGAGCTCAGGTCAGCGCAGGACACTGGAAGACAGCCGTTGTGGCGAGATTAAATTGGGACCCCATTCCGTCAGTCACTCACATAACTCGGAGTGACTGACTGAAGGTGAGGTGGGGCGGAGTTGCGCTTTGCAAATTACGCAGACCCATGGCATTGATTTGCCATTGGCTTGTTTTGTAGGACTCGAAGGTGATAGGCTTCTAAGCGAAATCCCCATTCCGTCAGTCACTGACGTAACGTCTCCGTTCCCTTCCTTCAGGGAACGAGGGTTACATACGTAACCGAGGCGTTATTCTATTTTGTATTATTTTTTAATTCAATTAATTCTTCTATCATGCTTGAAACATCTATAAATTAAATTAATTAAATTAAAGCAAACTGCTGTTTTCACAGCAAAACCTTTTGTTGGTTCGGTGGGGCGATCCTTTCTGTTTGTTGAGTGCAAACACAGGCTGCACTATTCTCCTGTGTGTTGCCGCGGCCATCTCCCTGTGTGCTTCAGCACATTAAGAGTGCAAACTCCTCTAAAAGAGCTATTTCCCTAAAAGAGCTACACGGGTGTGTTATTGCATCTTTTTCAAGATGGCATTCCACCCGTGTGTTTCTGGATGCGGTCGTTCTCTGTCTCCTGCTGACGGTCACAATCGTTGCCTTTACGTGCCTGGGCATTCAGCACGCTGAGGCAGCTTTTGGGGATGGTTCATGTTCCCACTGCAGGAATATGACCATGTCAGCGTTGAGGTCGAGACTCGCCTACCTCTGGGAAGGCGGAGTCCCCTTGCCTATTCCCCGCCCTAGTCCTACCCCCGCTGGCCAGCAGGGTAGAGCTACTTCGGCGAGTGGTCAGGGTGACCTGAGGATTACGATTAGGGCTACCCTGCCGAGGCCAACTCCGCGGGCCCCTATTCCCTCCATACCGCCGCAGCCGGTTGAGTTGCCGGAAGACCATGCTGGCCCCTCACATGGGCGTCCACCCGTGTCTTTCGGTGCTCCAGCGGAGGACAGTATGTCGATCACTGCATCGGAGGGGGAGCTTATGTCGTCTGGGGATGAAGACTCGGCTGCGTTGCCTCCCTCTGGGAGAATAACGTTGCCCGAGACCGACCCAGAACTGACGGCTATGCTTGCCTGGGCCGCCGAGAGGGTAGGGCTCGTGTGGAACCCTCCACTGTGTCCCGAACCCTCAAGGTTAAATGACTGGTATTTAGGGGCGGCCCGTGTTGGTTCTCAGCGTCCCGCCCCCGTACCGTTCTTCCCGGAAGTGCATGCAGAGCTCACGAGATCGTGGAAGGCACCTTTTTCTGCCCGAAACCGGTTGAGTGGCTCTGCACTCCTCACTACCCTCGATGGCGGGCCAGCCAAGGGGTACGTGGTGATCCCGCCGGTGGTACGGGCCGTCGCGATGTAACTGTGTCCGGCGTCTGCTTCCTCCTGGCGTGGCGATCCACGTCTCCCATCCAAGGCCTGTAAGTTCACGTCCGGTCTAACGGGCAAGGCTTACAGAGCCTGTGGACAGGCTGCGTCCGCCCTGCATGCCATGGCGTTGCTCCAGGTGCACCAGGCCCAGGCACTCATGGACATGCACGAGGGTAGACCTGACCCAGAACTGCTTCGGGAGCTCCGGGCGGCGACAGACCTTGCTCTCAGAGCGACGAAAGTCACCACCCATGCAGTTGGTCAGGCGATGTCCACCATGGTGGTCCAGGAGTGCCATCTCTGGCTCAACCTGGTGGATATGAAGGAGGCCGATAAGTATCGGTTCCTGGACTCCCCCATTTCCCAGGTTGGGCTGTTCGGCGACGCGGTCGAGAGCTTTGCCCAGCAGTTCTCGGCTGCCCAGAAGCAGACAGAGGCGATTAAGCCGCTGCTGTCTCCACCCGCCCGCCGGCTGCAGATCCTCCGTCTGCTCGTCACCTAGGACGTCCGCCCACCGCCGCCCCAGCTCCCGCCAAAGCCAGCGTGTCCGCACCACTCCCTCTCCTGGAGGAGGGCCGGGGGAGAATCTTTTGTTTGAGAAATCGTTTTGTTTATGTTCCGCCACTTGACCTAAAAAAAGAGATGTTTCCAAAATCTCTGGGTGCCAAGAGAGCGCGCTTGGCAGTGTGCGCCGCTGTAAAGCCTTGCCACCCTCAGGTGCCTCTCCCTTCGCCAGCAGGGGGCGCTGGCTGTGTTCAGGACGCACGCGAGAGGCCTCCTCACACCCGTGCGCCCCCTCAGCGGAAGCAGGTAAGTGCTGCACTGCACACTCAGACCCCACGTCGGGCCGCTAAGCCGTCCGAGTCGGGTCCCTGCATCCCGCCTCGCTGCACCAGTCCGGGTACGCCTGTGGTGCCGTTGGTCCCGCTTGCTCGGTCGCTGGAAGCCTGGTTAGCGCTTCCCAGCCTGTCTCGCTGGCTCATCCGTACCATCAGACTCGGCTACGCAATTCAGTTCGCCCGGCGACCCCCCAAGTTCAGGGGCATTCACTTCACCTCTGTGCTGAAGGAGGCTGCCCCTGTGTTACGGGCGGAGATCGCAGTCCTACTGGCGAAGGACGCGATAGAGCCGGTCCCTCCAGCTGATATGAAGACAGGCTTCTACAGCCCGTACTTCATTGTACCCAAGACCTTCAGGTGCATCCGTCCCCAAGATTGGTTTGCAGCGATCGACCTGAAGGACGCGTACTTTCATGTCTCGATTCTCCCTCGATACAGACCGCTCCTACGCTTTGCGTTCGAGGGACGGGCATATCAGTACAAAAGTCTTACCCTTCGGGCTGTCCCTGTCGCCCCGTGTCTTCACAAAAGTCGTGGAGGCGGCCATTGCTCCCATGAGAGAGCGAGGTGTTCGCATCCTCAACTACCTCGACAACTGGCTGATATTAGCCCAGTCGAGAGAGCAGTTGTGCGAACACAGGGACATGGTGCTCAGTCACCTCAGCCAGTTGGGGCTTCGGGTCAACCTGACAGCGCGCCTCACAGAGGAGCGCGTCCAGTCGGTGTTGAACTGCTTGAATTCGTTCAAACGCAGAACAGCGGTCCCACTGAAACCATTTTCAGAGGCTCCTGGGGCATATGGCATCTGCAGCCGCAGTAACGCCGCAGTATGAGGCCGCTTCAACACTGGCTACACGACCGAGTCCCGAGATGGGCGTGGCAGAGCGGTTCATTCCGTGTGACAATAACACAGAATTGCCGCCAAACCTTCAGCCCATGGGCAGACCCTTCATTTCTATGGGCAGGAGTTCCCCTAGAACAAGTGTCCAGGCATGCTGTGGTCTCCACGGATGCCTCTGCCACCGGCTGGGGGGCCACGTACAACGGGCTTGCAGTTTCGGGTCTGTGGACGGGGCCCCAACTGCAATGGCATATCAACTGCCTCGAGTTGCTAGCAGTACGTCTTACGCTGGGCTGCCTCAAGGGGCCGCTACATGGCAAGCACGTTCTGGTCCGTACGGACAGCACTGCGACCATTGCGTACATCAACAAACAGGGTGGTCTACGCTCCCGTTGCAACTTGCCCACCATCTCCTCCTCTGGAGTCAGAAGCATCTGAGGTCGCTTCGTGCCACTCGCATTCCAGGCCTGCTCAATCGTGCAGCCGACGAGCTCTCACGACAGCAAGTGCTCCCGGGAGAGTGGAGACTCCATCCCCAGGTGATCCAGCTGATCTGGAGGCACTTCGGGACCGCACAGGTAGACCTGTTTGCCGCCCCGGACACGTCACACTGCCAGTTGTTTTACTCCCTGACCGAGGGAACCCTCGGCTCGGACGCACTGGCTCACAGCTGGCCCCGGGGCCTGCGCAAGTATGCGTTTCCCCCAGTGAGCCTTCTAGCACAGACTCTGTGCAAAGTCAGGGAGGACGAGGAGCAGGTCTTGTTAGTTGCGCAATACTGGCCCAACCGGACCTGGTTCCCGGAACTAGTGTTCCTCGCGACAGCCCCTCCCTGGCCCATTCCTCTGAGGAAGGACCTCCTGACTCAGGGACGGGGCACCCTGCGGCACCCGCGTCCGGACCTCTGAATGACTCCATGTCTGGTCCCTGGACGGGACGTGGAGGTTCTAGCTGGTCTACCACAGGCTGTGGTAGACACCATTACTTCTGCTAGAGCCCCCTCTACGAGGCGCCTCTATGCTTTTAAGTGGAACCTGTTCGTCGAATGGTGTTCTTCTCACCGAGAAGACCCCTGAAGATGTTCGATCAGTTCAGTGCTTTCCTTCCTGCAAGAAGGGTTGGAGCAAAGGTTGTCTCCCTCCACCCTCAAAGTGTATGTTGCCGCTATCGCCGCAATCGACAGGGTTGATGGTAAGTCCTTAGGGAAGCACGATCTGATCGTCAGGTTCCTGAGGGGAGCGAGGAGAATAAATCCACCTCGCTCTCACTCTATACCCTCTTGGGACTTATCTCTGGTGCTAGCTGCACTGCAGAGAGCACCCTTTGAGCCCCTTCAGTCAGCCGAGTTAAAGATCTTGTCTTGGAAGACACTGCTCCTGACTGCATTGGCCTCTATCAAGAGGGTAGGGGACCTGCAGGCATTTTCGGTCGACGAATCGTGCCTGGAATTCGGACCGGCTAACTCTCACGTGATCCTGAGACCCCGGCCCGGATATGTGCCCAAGGTTCCCACCACTCCCTTCCGGGACCAGGTGGTGAACCTGCAAGCGCTGCCCCCAGAGGAGGCAGACCCAGCCCTGGCTTTTCTCTGTCCCGTCCGCACTCTGCGGTTATACGTGGACAGAACGCAAAGCTTTAGGACCTCAGAACAGCTCTTCATCTGTTACGGAGGCCAGCAGAAGGGAAAGGCTGTCTCCAAGCAGAGGATGGCCCACTGGATAGTGGATGCCATCGCCTTGGCGTACTAAACCCAAGGCGTGCCTTGCCCGCTCGGGTTGAGGGCCCACTCCACTAGGAGTGTTGCCTCATCCTGGGCGCTGGCACACGGTGCCTCGCTGACAGATATATGTAGAGCTGAGGGCTGGGCTCTCCGTGTAGAGCCGGTATCTTCCCGTGTGCTCGCTTCAACCAGCCAGTAACACCGAAGTGCCCGTTCTTGTGTCGGCTTGCTGCGCCATTCCCCTCCTAATGGACCGGATAAGTGCGCATTTCTGCTCCAGTAGAGTTCCCCAGCTAGGCGAACCCTGTGAGTTCCTCCGCCACCATACGACGCTCAGATGTGGCGGAGCATCTGACGCCAGGCTCAGTAAGGTAAAGCGCACCCCAGTGCTGCGTCCCCTGCTGGGCTAGGTGCCATATGTTGTGACCCCTACGGCGGTCCCATATGTGTATTTTCCACGGTACGGCTCCCTACGGCGAGCCCATGTCTTTCCCTCGGCAGAACCCATTCTGCCGTCTCTGTCCGGTGCAGTCTCCCGCCTAAAATCGGCCAGGGCCACCCCAGAGACATTCCATATGTTGCACTGCCCATTTGGCCTGTCCATATGTGTATCTTCCACATGTTACCTCCCTACGGGCAGGATGTGGACTCCACAGCGTCCCTCCGGGCACGCTTTCCCAGCGTTATCCAATACCTGCTGAATGGGTCTTGCGGAACAGCAGCAGTGGCTCACGCAGGGCTCTGGAAGTGGCAACAGCTGTGGCGTTTTCCATAGGGATCCCAATTCGTCGGATACGTCCGACGTACGTCGAACGTGACCCACTGAAAGGGAACGTCTCGGTTACGTATGTAACCCTCGTTCCCTGAAGAAGGGAACGGAGACGTACGTCCCGTCGCCACGGTTGCTGTACCATCACTACAGGGCCAAGTCACTAATTCGGCTCCTCAGTGAAAAACGAATGTGCGCTGCATCCGCTTCCGTATATTTATTACGTAACCAAGACGTTTTTTGCGTTTTCCATCAGGAGCAGTTGTGCAGTGAGTTGAAGCGTGCAGAGACAATCGGCAGAGAAATGTTACGGATGGTTTTATTCCATCCGCACGCACTGAAACACTAGCAGATCTGCACGTTCACATTCTTCCACCAACGAACGGAACTGTCTGTGTTTTAGTGGCTTTATTTCTTCAACAGCTCCAAGTTAAACACACTTTCGTGTTCTATATCGCGTTTATTTTCATGCACCGCTTACTGCGCCTATATTGAGACTTTTCTCTGCGATTCACAGTATTTAAATCCATATCATTTGTCCTGTCGTTGATGGAAAAATCTGTTTGCTTATAGCAGCACTTGTAACAGTATAGAAAGAACACAAAGTAACCCCAGTTTAGCGGGGTGGCGTAACTGGTAAGGCGAGTGCACTTGTGTGGCAGCGACCCGGGTTCGATTCCAGTCTGTACTGGTTCCTACATTCATTGTACGTATATATCTGTTCCCATTGTGTCACTGATGTTCGCTGGATAAGCATGTTAATGGTAAACTGGGGGGTCTATAAAATGTCAGCAAAAGGCAAATTCTTAAGCTGTGCTGTTATTTATAAAGATTACTTTATTGTAGCATATTTGAAGCACGCTATAATGATGCCATTAGCACACTTCAAGTTTACTTGGAATGCCATTGCAACGTGTTTTAAAATCACTAAAAGTTTGTTATCAGTATAATATTAATGTATTTTCAACACTCTTACAGTGTGATTTAATTGCAATTGTAATGTCACTAAAATAAATGCTGAGTGAATTATATTTAAATTGTACTTAAGTATACTTGGAATATTTCCACTTTCGCACAAACAAGTATATTTAATACAACTTTAGTTGAACTTTAGCACTGCTTTTGTACAACTAAAATGCATTTAGTACAAAATTAGCTGTTCCAATTTAACAGACTTTAAGTATACCAATTCATAGTTTGTCACAAATACATTTAGTTATACTAAAGTACATACAAATAAATTGTGCTCAAGTATACTATTTTTTCACTAGGGATACCTTGCAATAATGTGTATTTGATTAAATTTAGCCAAAATCCCAGCTGTTTATTTCCAGGTTTAAATTAGATTTTGAATCTCAGATTTTCAGTGTATTAAATAAGGTCCAAACTTCTTCCATTTACGGATGATAGAGGGAATGCTCATTGGGACCTTCAATGCTGCAGAAATTTTTCTGTACCCTTCCCCAGATCTGTGCCTCAAAACAATCCTGTCTCGGAGGTCTACAGACAATTCCTCGGACTGGTTTGTGCTCTGGCATGCACTGTTAACTGTGGGACCTTATATAGACTCCAGTCAAGTTGTAGTAACATCTCAAGAATGATCAGTGGAAACAGGATGCATCTGAGCTCAATTTTGAGTGTCATGGCAAAGGCTGTGAATACTTATGTACATGTGATTTTTGTCGTTTTTTATTTTTTAATAAATTTGCAAAGATTTCAAACAAACTTATTTCATGTTTTACCCTGCCACACTGCACACATTGAACAGGAATGGTTTGAGGAACATGAAGAAGAGTTTGTGTTGCCATATTCCGCTGATCTCAATCCATTTGAGCATCTGCGGGATGTGTTAGACCAACAAGTTCGATCTATGGCGTCTACATCTCTTTTGGATTTGCTGCTAACGTCTTGGTTCCAGATACCACAGGACACCTTCAGGGGTCTTGTAGAGTCCAAGCCTTATAGCGTGTCGGTGCTGTTTTGGCAGCATGCGGAGGACCAACAGCATATTAGGCAGGTGGTCGTAATGTTTTGGCTCATGGGTGTATACGTTTTATATGTTCAGTTTCTACTATTATTCTTTATGTATTACTGTAATAGTATGCTTTCTCACAGATCAATCTCAGTATGTAAAAATTGTAATAAAGAAAACGTTGTAATAAAGTTACTTCACTGTAACCCTGTTCCCTGAAAAAGCGGGAACGAGATGCTGCGCTTAAAATCAAGTGCAGCATTGAGTGTAGCTTTTGAAAGGGAACCATTTCCTACAACCTATAAGGTTACAAACACAACTTTTTGCATCTAATTGCATGATTGCTGATGGTCAGTTCGGTAAACAAGACATTAATATAGAGTAACTTACACTAGTATTCAAAAGTTTGTTCAGCAAGAACGCAAAATTTATCAAAAGTTATAGTACAGACTTTCACATTGGTACAAAAGATTTCTGTTTCAAATAAATGCTGCTTTTGAACAATCTATTCACCAAAGAATAAAAAACTGTATTATGGTTAGTACAAAAATATTAGGCAGCACAACAAATGTTTGTTAAGCACAAAATAAGCATATTAAAATGATTTCTGATAGATAATGTGGCACTAAAGACTTAAGTAATTGCTGTTGAAATTTCAGTTATCTTAAATTGTAATAATATTTCACAGTATTACTGTTTTACAGTATTTTTGATCAAATAATGTAGTATTGGTGAGCATAAGAGACTTCTTTCAAAAACATAAAAAATTCGCACTGACCCCAAACTATGAAATGCTAGTATTTAGAGCATCCTACTACATATACTTTTTATGACCCCCAAAGTTTAGTTTTTACTACCTTCAGATGTGTTCAAGTTTTAATAAGGGGGCCAGACCACCCTAAACCCCCGTAAATCACACTATGTGGAAGTAAGAGGATTTCTCTTGAGTCCGTTTTAATGTGCTGCATGTGTCAGCACAGTCGTCGGGTGCTTCTGTTGCACTCTTTCTCACCTTCTCTCTTTCTTTCCCCTAGGTGAGATCCAGCATTACACATTCTGTACCTCAGCATCTGAACTGACAGTCCAAGTGTAGAGAAGAATATCAAAAAGTAAGAAATGAAAGATCAGAGAAAGAGAGGGAAGGGAGCGAGAGATATGAGGGAAGGTGAGAAAACATGAATGAACAGTGAAGGGCTGGGTGTTTGTGAACAGTGTGCGTGAATGGTTTTACAATGAAAGAACGAGCAGCTAAAATGGCAAATGAGCCCCTATTTGGATTTCGGGAGCAGACAGGCTTTTTTTCATTTGTGGCTTGAAATAGAACAGGTTGTCTAAATAAAACTCTCTGTCGTTCTTTTTTTTAAGACAGGCACAAATAAAACAAACACTTAAAGCCTTTTGAAGTTTAATGATCACATTAATCCATATTGTTTATGGTATGGAATAAAAAAAGTTACATTAGCACAGAGTAGAATCCATAATCCCTTGTATTTTAAGCAAAAACATTACCACTATGACCAGTAGGGCATAATTTGTTTGTTTGTTTGTCTGTTTGTTTCTTTCTTTCTTTCTTTCTTTTTACAATTTACATTTATTCATTTACCCAGAAAATCTTGACCAAGGCAGATTTAAGAATGAATTTATCAAATAAAAAATAGCAACTTGTGCTATTGAAATTGTGAGTACTTCAACTTAAACATTTATTTCAATTACTGTAGTTGCTAAGGTAGGATTTAAATTTGAAGTCTTTCCTCCAATTAATACATTTTATTTCGGCTTCATTTAATTTCCCAATATATATATATATATTAGGGCTGTCAATAGATACATTTTTTTAATTGCGATTAATCACACTCTTGTTGTGTGATTAATCGCACACTTATCGTAAAATTAAGCATACGCCATTTATCTCATTAAACACATTCGTTTTTTCATCATTTGCTATATCCAGCAAAGTAAACAATCAGAAAACGTCTCGGTTACGTATGTAACGCTCGTTCCCTGAAGGAGGGACGAATTGGGATCACTTCTGCGAGCCCCTATCAGCTTCGAGTGTATACAGAATGGGCCAATGGCCATTGTCGTGCGAGATTTGCATCTCGCGCTCCGCCCCGCACCGCGGGTATAAACAGGAAGCGGATGCAGCGCACATTTGTTTTTCACTGAGGAGCCGAACTAGTGACTCGGTCATGCAGTGATGGTACAGCAACTGTGGCGACGGGACGTACGTTTCCGTTCCCTCCTTCAGGGAACGAGGGTTACATACGTAACCGAGACGTTCCCTTTCAGTCGGTCACGTTCGACGTCACCGACGAATTGGGATCCCTATGGAAAACACCACAGTTACTACCACTTCCAGCGCCCAGCGAAAGCCCCTCAGACCCCCATCTGGTCAGGGCGGGGAACTCACGCAGGGAGAGTCACTGCTGCTGTTCTGAAAGACCCACTCAGCAGAGTATTGGATAACGCTGGGAATGCGTGCCCGGGGGGCCGCTGCGGAAGGCACATCCTACCCGTAGGGAGGTATCATGTGGAATATACACGTATGGACTGGCCGTGGGCAGTACAACATACGGAAGTCCCAGGGGTGGCCCCGGCCAATGCAGGCGGGGGACTACACCGCACAGAGACGGCAGAGCGAGCTCTGCCAAGGGAAAGACACGGGCGGCAGTCGTAGGGAGCCGTACCGTGGAAGAATACACATATGGAACCGCCGTAGGGGTCACAACATATGGATACCCAGCCTAACACAAGTTCCACCAATGCATACGAGTGTTAGACCTGGCGTCGGATGCTCTGCCACATCTGACTGCCGCGGATTGCAGAGGAACTCAACAGGGTTCGCCAACCTGGGGAACTCGACTGGAGCATATCAGCGCACGTATCCGGTCCATGAGGAGGGGAATGGCGCAGCAAGCCGACACAAGAGCGGGCACTTCGGTGTTACTGGCTATTTGAAGCAAGCACACGGGAAGAAACCGGCTCTACACGGAGGCTATAGAATCTAGCGAACGTGTTAGGTGTCGCCCAGCCCGCAGCTCTACATATATCTGTCAGCGAGGCGCCATGCGCCAGCACCCAGGAAGAGGCCACACTCCTAGTGGAGTGAGTGAGGTCCTAAAGCTTGGCGTTCTGTCCACGTAAGTCTGCAGGGCGCGAACGGGACAGAGAAAAGCCAGGGCTGGGTCTGCCTCCTCCAAGGGCAGCGCTTGCAGGTTCGCCACCTGGCCCCAAAAGGGAGTGGTGGGAACCTTGGGCACATATCCGGGCCGGGGTCTCAGGATTACATGAGAGTTACCCGCCCCGAATTCCAGGCACTATTCGTCGACCGAAAATGCCTGCAGGTCCCCTACCCTCTTGATGGAAGCCAATGCAGTCAGGAGTACTGTCTTCTAAGACAGGATTTTTAACTCCGCTGACTGCAAAGGTTCAAGGGGCGCTCTCTGAGTGCGGTTAGCACCAGAGATAAGGGTATAGAGTGAGAGCGAGGCGGATTTAGTCTCCTCGCCCCCCTCAGGAACCTGACGATCAGATCGTGCTTCTCCACAGACTTACCTTCAACTACCTCATGATGTGCGGCAATGGCGGCAACAACACTTTGAGGGTGGAGGAGACAGCCTTCGCTCCAACCCTTCTTGCAGGACGGAAAGCACAGAGCTGATCGAACATCTTCGGGGGTCTTCTCGACGAGAAGAACACCATTCGACGAACAGGTTCCACTTACAAGCATAGAGGCGCCTCGTAGAGGGGGCTCTAACAGAAGTGATGGTGTCTATCACAGCCTGTGGTAGGCCACCTAGAACCTCCACGTCTTGTCCAGGGACCAGACATGGAGTTTCCAGAGATCCAGACGCGGGTGCCATAGGGTGCCCCGTCTCTGAGTCACTGAACCAGGTCCGGTTGGGCCAGTACGGTGCAACTAACAAGACCTGCTCCTTGTCCTCCCTGACTTTGCACAGGGTCTGTGCAAGAAGGCTCACTGGGGGGAACACATACTTGCGTAGGCCCCGGGGCCAGCTGAGAGCCATTGCGTTCGTGCCGACGGTTTCCCTGGTCAGAGAGTAAAACAACTGGCAGTGTGACGTGTCTGGGGCGGCAACCAGGTTTACCTGTGCGGTCACAAAGCGTCTTCAGACCAGCTGGACACCTGGGAATGGAGTCTCCACCCTCCCGAGGGCACTTTCTGTCGTGAGCTTGTCGGCTGCACGATTGAGCAGGCCAGGAAGGAGTGGTACGAAGCGACCTCAGATGCTTCTGACTCCAGAGGAGGAGATGGTGGGCAAGTTGCGACATGCGACGGAAGCGTAGACCATCCTGTTTGTTGACGTACGCAATGGTCGCAGTGTTTTCACACAGACCAGGACGTGCTTGCCACGTATCGGCCCCTTGAGGCGGCCCGGCACAATACGTACTGCTAGCAACTCGAGGCAGTTGATGTGCCAATGAAGTTGGGGCCCCGTCCACAGACCCGAACTGCATGCCCATTGTACATAGCCCCCCAGCCGGAGGCAGAGGCATCCGTGGAGACACAGCATGCCTGGACACCTGTTCTAGGGGAACTCCTGCCCGTAGAAATGAAGGGTCCGCCCACGGGCGAAGGTTTGGCGGCAATTCTGTGTGATTGGAACACGGAATGAACCGCTCTGCCACGCCCATCTCGGGACTCGGTCGTGTAGCCAGTGTTGAAGCGGCCTCATATGAAGCAATCCGAGCGGCGTTACTGCAGCGCGGATGCCATATGCCCCAGGAGCCTCTGAAAATGTTTCAGTGGGACCGCTGTTTGTGTTTTAACGAATTCATGCAGTTCAACGCCGACTGGACGCGCTCCTCTGTGAGGCGCGCTGTCAGGTTGACCGAATCCAACTCCCCACCGAGAAAAGAGATCCTCTGCCTGGGGCAGAGTCTGCTCTTCTCCCAGTTGACCCGAAGTCCCAACGGGCTGAGGTGACTGAGCACCTTGGGAACAGCCTGAAGGGAAGAACTTCAGGTCAATCGCTGCAAACCAGTCTTGGGGACGGATGCAAATGCATGTCTGTGTCAACATCCTGAAAGGGCAGCTTGTGAAGGGCCCAGTTCAGGATTTGCAGGTCCAAGACTGGTCATAACCCACCGCCTTTCCTGGGCACAATGAAGTAGTGGCTGTAAAACCCCATCTTCATATCGGCTGGAGGGACCGGCTCCAATCGTGTCCTTCGCCAGTAGGACTTCGATCTCTTCCCACAAGACAGGGGCATCGCAGCTCCCAACAGAAGTGAAGTGGACGCCTCATGAACTTGGAGGACGCCGTGCGAACTGAATCGCGTAGCCGAGCCTAATGGTGCAGGTGAGCCAGCGGGACGGCCCCGGAAGTGATAGCTCGCCTTCCAGAACCCGTACCAACGGATCCACCTGCACCACAGACGTACCCGCGGTAGGGCAGCGAAGTGGAGGGCAGGGACCCGACCCAAGAGGCATGACAGAGGGTACGAGAGAAGGCATGGTAGCGTTCTCGAGCCGTACACTGCTCTCCGCTGGCGACTGAAGGAGAGGCTGAGAGTGGCAAGGCTTTGTGGCGTCGCACACTGTCTACCTTACCTCCTTCCTCAGCGGATAACGAGAGTGGCGAGGCATAGCGTCGCGCACTGTCGTCCTCACACCGCTGAGAAGAGGGGAATGAGAGTGGCGAGGCTTTGTGGCGTCGCACACTGTCATTCTCGCCCTCTTGTGGGGAGGGGAACGAGAGCGGCAAGGCTTTGTAGCGTCACACGCTGCCATTCCTGGGCTCCCGAGACCCAGAGGTATCGGAACTGCTTTTAGAATTTGGGTACCACTGGCTATAACACCAGAGGCGGAACAGAATTTTTCTGCACCCGGCCCTCCTCCGGGGAAGAGCAGCTTCGACAAAGTCCGTGACTGGCAGCTGAGACGGGTGGCATCGTAGAACCGATGCCCATGGCGACAAGCAGACCAAGGGGCTGCCGCTGAGGAACAGCTACCTCAGCCCGTTTTGAACTGTGGAGACTGCTGGGCACAGTCATCGACAGTGTCGCCGAAAGGGTCACCTTGTGAGATGGGAACATCGCGAAAGCGTACTTTTGCGACGTCCGCACCCCTTCAAGGTTAGCCCAAGGGTGTTTCTGGACCAGGGTCGACATCGTCTGGCCGAGGGCCAGCGCTGTGACTTTAAATATGATCAGTCACTGTGCATAGCTCAACCTCGGCTCAGAACTACCCTCGTCTCTTTTTAAGAGTGCAGGGCAGAGGTGGCCTGCCAGTGGCACTGCCACCCCACCGATGAGGGTAGTGAGAGAGGGGAAAACTTTATACAGAATTATGGCCCCTTTGGTGTTCCATATTTTGGCACCAAAAAGTTCCACACTGCCAAAGCTTTCCAATGCACATCCGGGGAAAAGGCAAGGGGGCGGGCAAGGCGATTTACACGTTGCACTACGCCTCAGCCCCCCGGGAAAGCATGGCTGTCAAGTCTGAATCTGATTCAGCATGAGCACACACTATTATAGTGGGAATCTCAGCCTCATCTTCATTTCCAGCACATAACAGCCCTCTCTCCGATGTAGCGATTGACATCTGTCCTCTGCTAGAGCCCCAAATGAAACACTAGGTCCCTTTTTTAAAGACCAGCAATTCCATCTGAAAGCTACCAGCAGGCATGTGAGACAGTGAGCGTGGCCGTCAGACGGCACACAGCGCGCTGGACACTCAAGCCCCTATGAAAAAGGCAAGGCGAACAACACGCTGACGTGGCCATGCCCTCATGAGAGAACATGACCACCCACGAACACAGTCTCAACATGCTCGCGATGCGATAGAGGAGTGGGGGCCCACGGAGATGTACTCGGCAGGGAAGCCCCACTGTAATCCTCAGGTTACCCAGGCTTATTAGCCGAAGTAGCCCTTTTCTGGTGCACCAGAAGAGAAACTAGATCGGGGAATAAGCGAAGGGACTCAGCCCCGTTTGAGGTTTCGAGTCTCGACCGCGCATCTAAAGCGCCGAGTGACGCGCTGGGTTGCCTTGACAACCCGCGCTGTCAGCTGGCAGCTAGACGGCACACGGCACGCTGAACGCTCAAACCTTACGAGGAAGGAGAGATGAACAGCACGCCGACGTGATCACGTTCTCCTGAGAGAACATGAATCACCCATGAACGCAATCTCAACATGCTTATGTGAGAGAGGTCGAGGCCGTCAATAAGGACAGGAAACAACCGCATCCAGAAACGCACGGGTGGAAGGACATCTTGAAAAAGACGCAGTGTCACACCCGTGTACTCTTTTAGGGGAAAAGCTCTTTTAACGTGCTGAAGCACCCAGGGAGACAGCTGCGGCAAAAACACAGGAAATAGTGCAGCCTGTGTTTTGCACTCAGAGTAATGTGAACGCCCACCGAACTGACAGAGTTGCTGTAATAACAGCAGTTTTTGCTCTCAGTGAGCTTGCGGTCCTCGCTGCTGTGCCTTCACACCAACACTCAGAGCTTCTCCTCTCTCGTTCTGATTATCTCTGTATAATACAGGAACACTCTTCAGCAGCACACAGTCGGCTCCGAAGTGAATGACAAATGTGCGCTGCATCTGCTTCCTGTTTATACCCGCGGTGCGGGGCGAACAGGACCACACGGAGACGCCAAAAAAACTCCTAAATCAACCGCTTTGACTGCATAAACCTAAGATTACTAAACACAACAACGTACACATGACAAATCAAACATTATCCTTCCCGAGTGTGTGTGGAAACAACGCAAATGTACTGTGTGTCTGTACATGAATGCAGCGCACGATCAGTGATCGAGAGCGCGCGCGCACACACACGGTTTGTTCTTTGTGCATCAATATACCAGACTCTTACACGCTTACTGTACGAGAGCAAAATTGCGCTCTTCAGAAACAATCGCAGAATACGACAGAGCTCGTGTTTTAAAGCAAAGCACACACTGGAATGAATAATTCACTAAAAACGCTATTCTCTCTGATATGTCTGATGTGATCAGCCTGGCCTTCTTTACATTAGCGCTGTTTTGGACAGTTTGAATGAATTCGATTACTGGATCACTGAAAACTTTCCCAGAGTTTAACGGCTTAAAATGGCCTGATCGCAAACAGAGAAGCAGAATGGGGTTAAAGAGTTAGAATGGAAATTTCCTCCTACCAGGGTTAATTGTCAATAATTGTCAAAATCAATAATTTATTTGCGTTAATTGCGTTAAATTATTTTAACGCGTTAATGAATTAAAATTAATCGCATGCGTTAACGGTGACAGCCCTAATATATATATATATATATATATATATATATATATATAATTTATTTTATTTATTGTAATTATATATATATATTTTTTTTTCAAAATATATTTATTGGCATTTTGTGCAGATACAACATCTTGTATATATAAAAATGAAATAAACTACTACTCTGCTTTTCTCCCCAATGTGTGGTGAAAGAAACAACCTCTTGTACTGCTTGTAGCGACTCGGCTACAGATGTTATTAAATTAAAATTAGCTCAATAGGGAATTATGGGTATTAATATTTAATTATTTATAATAAATCGTAACGGGTTATGATTAAATTATAAATCTTCAAATCACCCAAAAGGGAAATACCTAACCTAGGTATTTATGCAATATATACATGGTTAACAACAATGGATTGCAATTAACTACGAATATATATATATATATATACACTCACCTAAAGGATTATTAGGAACACCTGTTCAATTTCTCATTAATGCAATTATCTAATCAACCAATCACATGGCAGTTGCTTCAATGCATTTAGGGGTGTGGTCCTGGTCAAGACAATCTCCTGAACTCCAAACTGAATGTCAGAATGGGAAAGAAAGGTGATTTAAGCAATTTTGAGCGTGGCATGGTTGTTGGTGCCAGACGGGCCGGTCTGAGTATTTCACAATCTGCTCAGTTACTGGGATTTTCACGCACAACCATTTCTAGAGTTTACAAAGAATGGTGTGAAAAGGGAAAAACATCCAGTATGCGGCAGTCCTGTGGGCGAAAATGCCTTGTTGATGCTAGAGGTCAGAGGAGAATGGGCCGACTGATTCAAGCTGATAGAAGAGCAACTTTGACTGAAATAACCACTCGTTACAACCGAGGTATGCAGCAAAGCATTTGTGAAGCCACAACACGCACAACCTTGAGGCGGATGGGCTACAACAGCAGAAGACCCCACCGGGTACCACTCATCTCCACTACAAATAGGAAAAAGAGGCTACAATTTGCACAAGCTCACCAAAATTGGACAGTTGAAGACTGGAAAAATGTTGCCTGGTCTGATGAGTCTCGATTTCTGTTGAAACATTCAGATGGTAGAGTCAGAATTTGGCGTAAACAGAATGAGAACATGGATCCATCATGCCTTGTTACCACTGTGCAGGCTGGTGGTGGTGGTGTAATGGTGTGGGGGATGTTTTCTTGGCACACTTTAGGCCCCTTAGTGCCAATTGGGCATCGTTTAAATGCCACGGCCTACCTGAGCATTGTTTCTGACCATGTCCATCCCTTTATGACCACCATGTACCCATCCTCTGATGGCTACTTCCAGCAGGATAATGCACCATGTCACAAAGCTCGAATCATTTCAAATTGGTTTCTTGAACATGACAATGAGTTCACTGTACTAAAATGGCCCCCACAGTCACCAGATCTCAACCCAATAGAGCATCTTTGGGATGTGGTGGAACGGGAGCTTCGTGCCCTGGATGTGCATCCCACAAATCTCCATCAACTGCAAGATGCTATCCTATCAATATGGGCCAACATTTCTAAAGAATGCTTTCAGCACCTTGTTGAATCAATGCCACGTAGAATTAAGGCAGTTCTGAAGGCGAAAGGGGGTCAAACACAGTATTAGTATGGTGTTCCTAATAATCCTTTAGGTGAGTGTATATATATTAAATAATTACAGAATAACCTTTAAAGAATTCATTCAAAATTCATCCGTTCGTTTAACGAACGAACAGTACAATCTTTTATCAACTCTCATGAAGTTTTATTCTTTATCAAATCTTCGGGAAGGTTATCCTTCTGGCCACGAAGAATAAAACTTTCCAAACTATTAGGATATTAATTAAAGTATTCAAAGATACTTATGAGAGCTCGTAGCTAGATCTGAACATTAAAGTGACAATGTTCTGTGAGCGGCAACAATGACAACCAAACGTGGATACAATGGTTTTAATAATTGATACTAAGAATACATACGACTAGCTAAATAAAGAATACATGTATATACAGAATGACGAAAAGTAACGGAAGAAAGAAAGAAAGAAAGAAAGAAAGAAAGAAAGAAAGAAAGATCAAGGATGGCAATTTCACAAGTAAGTAACCCGAGAGAGTCAGCAAAGGAATATCACTTTAAACGCAAAAACACACTATGAAGCGCTGTCAAAATCCATGTTGGCCAATCAGAAACCTGAAAAAAAGGTTATTACCGGTTCAGGTAGGCTAACGATATTGTCATAAGCATTTATTATTATTATTAATGTCATAGATAATAATGCCATTATTAATGAGATATAACAAAATTGGGCAAATTTTAAATTTTAACCAAGTTGATACAGCCAATTAACTTTTTTTAAAGATAGCGGTGACTGATATAGTGATAAATACGCCTAGGTATCTGAATCCTTCCTAAGCCCACTTAAAGGGGAAAGGACGTTGGGAAAGCGTCTCAGCTGCTGAGTTGATAGGAAACAATTAGCTCTTTTTAAGATTCAGTTTGTAACCAGAGAATTTGCCAAATGTTTCAAAAATCTTGAGAATTGGTGGTAACGATGAAATGTTGGTGGTAACGATCGGTGGGGTTTACTATCGGTGTGGAGCGCAGCTGGAAGAAAACAAAACTAGAGGTTTTTCGGATTTCGTGGAAAGAGAGCATGATTGCGTACAGAAAGGCCTTAAAAACTGCTAGATCTGCTTATTTCTCGACTCTCTTAGAAGAAAACAAACACAACCCTAGGTATTTATTTGAAACAGTGGCTAAATTAGCAAGAAATAAAGCTTCAACTTCTGACGTTTGCAAACAGCACAGCAGTAATGACTTTATGAACTTCTTGACGTGCAAGATTAATAATATTAGGAAGAAAATTATAACTATGCAACCATCTACTATAATATCGCATCAGACAGTGCATTGTAGTGTCACTGAGGAAAAATTCCACTCATTCACTGCTATAGGAGAAGAAGAATTTGCTAAACTCGTTAAAACATCTAAATCAACATCATGTATGCTCGACCCTATACCGGCTAAGCTACTAAAAGAGATGCTTCCAGAGGTCATAGATCCTCTTCTTAATATCATTAATTCATCTTTGTCATTAAGATATGTACCGAAAACTTTTAAGTTAGCTATTATTAAACCACTTATTAAAAAAACGCAACTTGATCCTACAGAATTAGTCAATTACAGGCCAATCTCAAATCTACCCTTTCTGTCAAAAATACTAAAAAAGGCAGTGTCTTCACAACTATGCTCCTTTTTAGAAAGAAATGGTATCTGTGAGGATTTCCAGTCAGGATTTAGACCGTATCATAGCACTGAGACTGCTCTCATTAGAGTTACAAATGATTGGCTCTTATCATCCGACCGTGGTTGTATATCTCTATTAGTGTTACTCGATCTTAGCGCTGCATTCGATACTATCGACCACAAAATTCTTTTGAATAGACTCGAAAATTATGTTGACATTAGTGGAATTGCATTGGCATGGTTTAAATCATACTTATCTGACCGTTATCAGTTTGTAGCAGTAAATGAAGAGATGTCACACTGATCACAAGTTCAGTATGGAGTACCGCAAGGCTCAGTGCTAGGACTGTTGCTTTTCACCCTGTACATGCTACCACTGGGAGCTATCATTAGGAAGCATGGCGTTAGTTTTCATTGTTATGCTGACGATACTCAGCTCTATATTTCTTCACGCCCTGACGAAACTTACCAATTCACAAGATTAAAGGAATGCATAACTGATATAAAAAATTGGATGACTATTAATTTCCTGCAACTTAATTCAGAAAAAACAGAATTTTTAATTATTGGACGAAAAAACTCCACAAGTAGTAACATAGAATACTGTCTAACACTTGATGGCTGCTCTGTCAAGTCCTCGTCGTCAGTTAGGAACCTGGGTGTGCTCTTTGATACCAATCTTTCATTTGAAAGCCACGTTTCTAGCATCTGTAAAACTGCATTTTACCATCTTAAAAATATATCTAAATTACGGCACATGCTTTCAATGCAAAATGCTGAACAGTTAGTTCATGCGTTCACGACCTCAAGGTTAGATTATTGTAATGCTCTACTGGGTGGTTGCTCAGCACGCTTAATAAATAAACTGCAGCTTGTCCAAAACGCTAGTCCAAAACGCAGCAGCTCGAACCAGGAAGTATGACCATATTAGCCCGGTTCTGTCAACACTGCACTGGCTCCCTATTAAACATCGTATAAATTTTAAAATCTTGCTAATAACTTACAAAGCACTAAATGGTTTAGCTCCCCAGTACTTGAGCGATCTCTTAACGCATTATACTCCATCACGTCTATTGCGGTCTCAAAATTCGGGCCAGTTGATAATACCTAGAATATCAAAATCAACTGCAGGCGGTCGATCCTTTTCCTATTTAGCACCTAAACTCTGGAACAGTCTTCCTAGCATTGTTCGGGAAGCAGACACACTCTGTCAGTTTAAATCTAGACTAAAAACACATCTCTTTACTATGGCATACACATAGAACATTATCAATTTATATTATTCAAATCAGTTAAATGATTTTTAGGCTGCATTAACTAGGTCAGCCGGAACCGGGAACACTTCCCATAACACCTGATGTACTCGTTACATCATAAGAAGAATGGCATCTACGCTAATTTTAGTCTCTCTGTTTATCCCGAGGTTTACTGCAGTCAGCCAGATCCGGGCCGTAACCAGATCAGATGGTGGACCTGCGCCTAGACATGACCAACCCATCCCTGAAATGTCTGCAGAGACCGTGTCAATTAAACTCCCCCCTGTAAATGCCGCATCGACACGACATCCTCATTAAACCGTGTCCGCGTGACGACTCCAATCTTTCGAATAATCTTACGAATATCTTTCGATCTAATATGACTTCTGACCTGTAATGTTGCCAGAATCATAATCATACACTATTTGTTCGTCGGCCAGAGGAGAACTGGCACCCCGACTGAGCCTGGTTTCTCCCAATGTTTTTTTCTCCATTCTGGCCTCTGAAGGAGTTTTGGTTCCTTGCCACCGTCGCCTTTGGCTTTTGGCTTGCTCAGCTGGGGACACTAAAATTTCAACTATATTACTGATCTGCCCGCATTGACACTATATGATAATTGAAATTAGCTGGATGACATCACCGTTTTGTGCAGTGTCGGAGCATGGAGAGAGGATGTTATTAAAAAATCTTCTGGTATTATAAAAAAAAGTGTCTCCCAATCATTAAACCTGTCTGGTCAGGGGAAATAACAGCAGGCAACGCTTGCTGAAGGTGAAGGGCAAGAACCTTAGATAGAATTTTAAAGTCCACATTTAACAATGAAATTGGCCTGTAACTACTGCAAAGCTTTCTTAAGCAACAATGAAATGGATGTCTCAGACATGGTTGTTAGGAGCCGGCCTGAAAGAAAGGCCTCATTATATACTCTTTGTAGAATTGGAGCTAGAACAGAGGAGAAAGTCTTATACAATTCGATTGTAAACCCATCAGGGTCAGGAGATTTGCCATTCTAAAGTGAATTAATTGCCTCTTGCTCTTCTGTGATAGACACAGGCCTGCTCAAATCATTTGTGGAGTCATAGTTAATGCAAGGGAATATTAGTTGATCAAAGGGGGTTGGGCCATTCAAAATTTTTGAGTTACATTCTGAGGAATAAAAATCTGAATAATATTTTGAAAAAACTGAATTAATTTCCTCCGGGTCGGTAACTATGTCACCCTTAGACGATTTAATTTTAGGGATCAGTCTAGATGTGCGGACAGTTTCGAGATTGAAATGCAAGTGATTTGCCAGATTTCACCAAATTCAAAAAAATGCTGCCTAGCACTCAACAATTGCTTTTCAACTTTGTGAGTTAGAAGCAAGTTATACTCTGAATGAAGTTGAAGCCTTTTTTAAAAAAAAGTTGTGGGAGAAGGGGTTAGAGAATATTGGAGGTCCAGTTTGGAAAGTTGGTCAGATATTTCTGCCATCCTGGAGTTCTCAGATCTCCTCAACTGACAGACATGTGCAATTATTTGTCCACCCATGTAGGCTTTGAATGCCTCCCACAATGTGTTGCTGCTAATAGAAATATTGTAATTTATTTCAAAATATAGATTTATATGAGATGTGTGGAAAGCTTTAAAGTTGTTATCAAAAAGTAAATGTGAACTAAATACCCATTGTTTAGAATAAGTTCTGGCTTGTGGAAACCTTAAATCCAAAGAGGTGGGGGCATGATCGGAGATGACTATATGTTAGTCGCACGAATTGTCAGAGTGCATCATTCTATCATCCAAAAGAAAAAAACTATCCACGAGTATGAACCATGAACACGTGAAAAGAAAGAGAACACTTTTCTAGTTGGAAAACTTGACCTCCAGGGATCTGACAGGCCAATCTGTTTAGTATAAGACTAGAAATCTAGAAATCTGGCAGAATTGGACAACGTGGCAAACGTTGGAATGCCAGTCTCTCGTGAACATGCGTACAACAGTTAGCGGAAGTTAGAGATTACAGTTTGTGAAGTTTTAAATATGGATTTTTCTTACACAAAAGCATTGCTTCGCATCAGAAGACCTTTATTAACCCCCAGAGCCGTGTGGAGCACTTTTATGATGGATAGATGCACTTTTATGGATTTCAAAACAGAAACAGCAATTCACTGCCATTATAAAGCTTGGAAGAGCCAGGACATTTTTTTTTATATAACGGCAATTGTATTCGTCTGAAAGAAGAATGTCATATACACCTAGGATGACTTGAGGGTGAGTAAATCATGGGCTAATTTTCATTTTTGGATGAACTGTCCCTTTAATAGACACAGTTTTAGGTAATATTTAGGTATAATATATATTAGGGCCCATAGCTGATTAGCATTAACTATTTCAGTAAGAGTTAGCCGGTTAGCCAGAGACCTACACAATATAAAACACAAAACTATGTATTTTGAACACCTGGTAGAAAATATATACATCAGTAATTATTCATACTCACAGGTTGTGATTCTGAGGAGCAAGCTGGTCCAAATAAACTGTGTACTGACTCAAGAGCTAGCATTTCGCGAATCCCGCGTTGAAGGGCGGGTCAAGTTGTTTGCAAGTGGACAGCTGAAGAATCATTTTCACACATGAATTGGCACCTCTGAGTCCAGACCTTAAATTCATTGAAAGTCTTTGAGATGTGCTGGAGTAGACTTTACAGAGTGCTTGACTCTTGCATTGTCAATACAAGATCTTGACCAAAAATGTATGCACCTCTTGATGGAAATAACATCACAAAATGTATTTCTATCAAGAGGTGCATCCATTTTTATTTTATTTATTTATTTATTTATTTATTGTCAGAATTGTTAAATTTCTGATTCCCCCCAGCCCTAAATGCAACAGAGGCTCATTAGAAAAACATGCCTCTACCTACATTCTTGCAAAACTTGAAACACGTACCAATACATACAAATCACTGCAGTTTCCAGCTGAAATGAACAATAAGGGCCAGATTTACTAACAGCTTGCGCCAGCGCAAACCCTCTTTTGGCGTTAAAAAAACTACTGTCAGGATTTACTAAAGAAGCGCAGTGATAAATTAGCGCTGAAAAGGCGTGGACACCGTTATTTTTGCGGTTGACCTTATTGCATATGTATTTGTATGAGTTTCCCTTTCAGGCTCAAAATTTATGGGAGGAGAGTATTTAAATGAATCACGCAAGGTGATTTACAAAGGTTTGCGCTCATAAATTTACTAGTATTTGCGCCATTATTTACTGCCCAAAAAAAGCGCGTCTTAAACCAGACGCTAACGGGTAGATTGCGTTGGTCATTATGGAAATGATCTGGCTGCATCTGTGTGCTTTAATTTGTGCATCGTCAGTAGATCACGCACAGAACTGTCCACTCCCATCTGTGCTTTTATGGAATTGCGCTCTCACGCTAATTTGCCCTGTTTAGTAAATCTGGCCCTAAAGGCAGTAAAGCAACAACTTTCATTCGTTTTCACACAAAATTATGAATTCAGGGGCAGATTATTGACTTATTTTGCACAGTAGTACTATGTTATTATGTCAAAACACTTTTACCATAATCCGTCATTTGTAAACGAATACATTTTGACATTTGAATTACATAACCAGTTCCATATGTGTGGCTTTTCTGACGTAGCAGCCTTGCTCAGTAGATACTTGATACAGCATTGCACTTGCGATGTGGTGTGAAACACAAGTCACGATAAAACAGCTCAAAGACTTGTAGAAGTGAGCTAAAATGTCATGGTTGCTTCAGCAAATGTATTTTTAGTGGGTATGTTTTGGGTTTAGAGTAGGTGGTATGTTATTTTCAAACTCATATAGAACATTATATATAGAACATTAAACTTTTAGGGCCATTCACCGGACATTTCATTTTCAAAGTGCTGCGATACATACAACAACCAACATAACGCATTGCCAGATTCAGTTTCGGATAAAACTGAACATGCTTTTAGCGCCATTCATCAGTTGTTTCACTTTGAATGTGTCGCGAAATGTGCAAGACACAATGTGATATAATTTTGCAGAAAATGTCACCACAACCATGTTTTACAAATGAGTCTGGGTTGCTTATAAATGTTGTGTAAAAAACTGGTCAATTAACATGCCAGTCACACAGTCTCTTCTTGTCTAAGTGGGTGGTTTTCTGCCAGAATAAACTGCAATATGGGCCAGACATTATGCTGAATTTCTGACAGTGTTTACTGCACACATACTGACACATTTTAGTAACAATGAAGCCTCACCCTGACTTGGTCTGTGAATTTCTATGGCAACAGGAGTTCAGAGTGTGATCCTCGGCTCAAGGTTGTGTTAAAGAAAGCGAGGAACTGTATTGATGTCATTTGGACTGTGAATGTGTCAAAACAAAAGAACTCAATGAAATTGGATGAAATGACATGCACAGATGAATGTGACCTGGGAGAACTGGGCCTCACTGATTGAAAGGGTGTTTGTGTTTGTGCGTGCACTGTCAATTTCTTGTGGTTTTGAGCTTTGTAAAAAAAAAAAGATATTGATTTTCCCCATTGAATAATTTGTTTCTAGGAAGGCAAGTTTGGCCTTCTGAGATGTCTGTGTGTCTGACCCTGTGCAATATTCTTCTGCAGGATTTTCTTTTTAAAGATCTGGCATACGCCTATCTCCACACCTCCGTATTTTCGAATATCAGATCCAAGTTTTTATATCTTGGAGATTTCAAAGAGCTTTCAAATCCAAATCTCTAACTGACCTGTGTTTAAAAACATCATTTGTATTTTATTTTATACAGGTAGAGGTTTTATCAGTGACAGATTATTTGGAGGGCTTTTAAACGTGATTTTTTTTTTTTTTTTTTTTCAATGAATTATGTCTTTTGGTGTTATGGGTCGTTCAATGTATAGACATATATGATTGCGGATTGGTGTTATCAGCCAATCAGCATTGTCATGACAACAGCTCAAGTAATTGGTTCGAAAACAATTGTGTGCTTATATGAGCAATATTATGAGTGAACGTGTTTCAATGCAGAGACATAAAGCTGTTTGTTAAATGTAACTGAGCTCATGTGCAAACACTGAACCAGTGGATTTCAGCTATTCACTTAAAGGATTAGTTCACTTTAAAATGAAAATTACCCCATGAACACAATCAGAGTTATATTAATTAATATCCTGGCTCATCCAAGATTTATAATGGCAGTGAACTTTTGAGTTTGAAGCTCAAAAAAGTGCATCCATCCATCATAAACGTACTCCACACGGCTCCGGGGGGTTAAAACTTTATAAAGTAAAATATCTAGCTTCTAGATATTTAAAATATCTAGTATTCAACTTACGCAGAAAGTGTAGTGCCTCTCACAGTTCAAAACACTTGAATACGGAAGGCAGTCTGGCGGACGCTAGATATTTTACTTTATAAAGTTTTAAATATGGATATTTTTCTTACAAAAACCCATCGATTTGCTTCAGAAGGCCTTTATTACCGGAGCTGTGTGGAGTACGTTTATGATGGATGGATGCACTGAAGCTCAAAAAAGTGCATCCATCCATCATAAGCGTACTCCACACGGCTCCGGGGAGCTTTAGAGGTCCTGCAAAGAAGAATGGGAGAAACTGCCCAAAAATAGGTGTGCCAAGCTTGTAGCATCATACTCAAAAAGACTTTAGGCTGTAATTGGTGCCAAAGGTGCTTCAACAAAGTATTGAGCAAAGGCTGTGAATACTTATGTACATGTGATTTTTTTCATTTTTTATTTTTAATAAATTTGCAAAGATTTCAAACAAACTTCTCTCACATTGTCATTGTGGGGTATTGTTTGAATTTAATCCATTTTGGAATAAGGCTGTAACATAACAAAATGTGGAAAAAGTGAAGCGCTGTGAATACTTTCCGGATGCACTGTACATGTTTCAATAGAAATTACATTAAGTATATTTT
This sequence comes from Coreius guichenoti, assembly GCA_039654105.1. Taxonomy (NCBI): domain Eukaryota; kingdom Metazoa; phylum Chordata; class Actinopteri; order Cypriniformes; family Gobionidae; genus Coreius; species Coreius guichenoti. The sequence continues at coordinate 13,211,746 of CM077189.1, forward strand.
AGTTTACCATAATTGCTTGTCAGTACGTGCAGCAGTACACTAGTACAATAATATTTCAAAGACAATAGAAGTAATTATGAAATTACATCAAAAGATGTACAGTCATTGTCCTATTTACAGCAAGTAAGTTAAAAACCACTCTAAAGTTCAGCTTATTGTGTTTTAATTTTAATTTAATTGCAATTAACATGCACATACGTGTATGAAAACATTACATTCTGTATAGTACTCTTTTAAAAGTATGCTAAAGTGTACTTTTCACAAGAGTTGGCTCAGGTCAGTCCTTGTGAGTCAGTGTTAGTGTATGGATTTCAACATGGTTTTTCAACCTGGTTTATCTTCTGCCAGGCAAAAAGGGAAGAAAGTCTAAGGTAAATAGCAGCAACCCTCTCCTTAATAAGCTGCATGATTTGAGGTATAATTTATGACCGTAGCACAAACTTGAAGTATGATAGCTTACTCAGAGTCAGGGGGGTATGTTTAGATCCCTAAATCTTAATGCGAACAATAGTATTAGTAGTTCCTTGCCATAGTAATCACCACTAATATTATAATTGGAAGCCTACTTCTACTTGAATTGCTTTTACTTCATGTTTTTTCATTGATTTTACTTCATTCGACCTGCAGGTGGTGCCGTTGTACAGATAACTAGATTAGTGTGTGTTGCTCCTCTGTTGTCCCACAAACACACATTTATATGTAAATTTTTTGACTGACATGAATGTGTATAACCAATAAATATACTTATAATGCAGTAATATACATAGTTATGAGCCTGAAAATGTTTCAGTTCTGTCATACAATATTTGATATGCTGTACTCAGAAACACCCTCCCCACCTTTGTCTTCCCTTACTAAGAAGTATCATGTTACACTGTGGTACCGATTGCAATATTCATGTACCATGGTATTTAAATGGTACTCCACTTAAAATAATGCCATATACAGTTGTACCTTGGTACTTTTAGTTTAGAGAACTTTAAGCTTGTATTTGTGAAAATAAATTTGACTTATTTTTTTGTGGTTGTTGTGATGAAGATTGCTCTCTTTTGGGTGGACTGACTTATCCTCTGGCTGTGAGTCTATAAGTGGTGTTATTTAGTAATTGTGTAATTCCATGTAGCTGTGGTTTAGCTGTGATTTCACATTGAGGAGCTGCATTCCAAAATAATGCAGCACACATGACGTCAGTGAATCAAATTTTTAATCATCTGAGAATCAAAGGAGGGCTACATGAATCACAGCATGCAGATAAAATGAATTGTTTTGGCTGAAATCTCAGCCCCTTGATGCAGCTTTCTAAAAATATATATATAGTTTCTGTGAGAAATTACATTCATTCATGAGAGATAACCGGTTGAGTGTTTTAATAGTGACATTACAAGAGTCTATATTTTTAAGAGGATATAGTTCATCCAAAAATTTACCCTCATATCTTTTCAAACCTGTATGGCTTTATTTCTTCTGGCAATCACAAAAGAAAATGTTTTGATGGATGTTCCAACTGTTTTTGTCCATACAGTGAATGTTAATTGGGTCCAGAATTTTCAAGCTCCAAACAAAATGACACTTAAAGGATTATTCCTGGTTCATTACAAATATTCATTTGTGGCGTAACATTGATTAGGTTGACTATGGCTTCAGTATTGGAAGCCAATACAATATTTTTATTACACAGCAGAAAAAAAACAGTGTCTCCTTGACATAGCAAAATCACTTACCCAACTGTTTTTGGAGGACAGGCCAGAACAGCCAGTAGGTGGGCATTATGCAAATTTGTAACATGGTGACATAGCTAAGTCTAGGAAATTTGTAGCTAAGGACTACAAATAGCGCGATTCAGTTAATTGTTTTCTTTTGGAGAGATTAACTCCCTTTGGCATGGACTTTGTGGTTTGCACAAACAGCTATATTGATAATCAATCCAGATTTTGATAAGCAACGCAATGGGCCCTATCATACACCCGGCGCAATGCGTAGCCAAGCACGATGCAAGTGTTTTTTGTTAGTTTCAGCCCGATGCAGTTATCATTTTCACGTCCAGCGCCACGTTGTTTAAATAGCAAATGCACTCGCGCCCATCTGTTCAGGCGCATTGTTGGCGCGTTGCTATTTTGAGGCAACTGTAAACGACTGTGCATTGACCAACAAAAATCTGGTCTAAAGTCAATAGCACAGAATTTTTTGTGTTATTTAAAGGTGCACTTTGTAAATTTTAGAGGCATCTAGCGGTGAGGTTGTGAATTGCAACCGCCCACTACTCACCCCTCCCTTTAGAAGCGCATAAAGAAGCTACGGTGGCCGACACAGGACAAAGATGTCGTCGTCTGAGAGAGCAGGGAGTAGCTAGCGCTCTGTAGAGCAGTTTGTCCGTTTAGGGCTACTCTACTGTACATGACGGCGCAAAATGGCGATTTCACTGTAAGGGGACCCGCGGTGTATGTAGATAGAAATGGCTCATTCTAAGGTAATAAAAACATAACGGTACATTATGTAAGGTCTTTATACACCACTGAAAACATAGTTATGTATATTATATTGCATTTCTGTCAATAGATCCTCATAAATACTACACACTGCACCTTTAAAGGGCACGTTAGTAATTTGCTCCTATAGGCGGGTGCACAACGCACGGCGTATACACTCTGCTTATTATACACACAGGGAGCACGCGCAGCAGCAGCAGACAAACATTTTTAAATATTCAAAATAAAAGAATTCCTCTCTGGAGAAAAATTCCGCTCGCAAATTACGGCATGTAAATAGCGAACCCTCCATGGTGCAAGCGCTACTGGCTTTTAAAGGGAATAGGAGATGAGACTCGGATTTGTTTATTGCACGTTACGCCCAAAATACACCCATTACTCACTAAGAGAATAGGGACAACCCTTTTAGACCATGCGCCTGGCGCGCCGAACATTTTTCCCGTCGTTAAACTAGCAAAAGTTGATTCGGACACGCACTAAGTGCACCTGCGCCATGCGCTTCAGATTGTTAAAATAGGGCCCTATGTCACAAATGCTGTCGATTAAGCTTAAAGGGATAGTTCACCCAAAAATGACAAGGAGTTTGGTTACCCATATTCGTCAAAATATCTTCTTTTGTGTTCAGCAGAAGAAAGAAATTCATACAGGTTTGGAACAACATGAGGGTGAGTAAAGGATTACCTTTAATGGGATAGTTCAACCAAAATGAAAATTCAAACACTTCAAAATATCTTTTTTTGTGTTCTGCAGACGAAAGACAGCCATTAAGGTTTGGAAAGTGAATAATAAAGTGAATAGTTTGAATTTTTGGGTGAACTATCCCTTAGTTCAACTAAAGAAAGACAAACATGAGGGTGAGTGGTGAACTAATGCTTTAAAATTAGGACCAAGTTTTCATAATGTTAAAAGAGTATCAATGAAGAACTCATTCAGGTCATGGGAGGCTACACAATCTGAAGTGTGTTTTGGCTCAGGGTGCTAAAGTCCTCACTGGGTAATCTTCTCCAGCCTGTCGCCTGTGGAGCTCCGCACATAATTTACTGATGAGGAAGCAGCATATGTGTATAGGTCTCCTTGCAGATGTGTCATTATGTGGCTGAATTTATGTTTGAGTTGAGTTTGGCAAGAAAATTCTAGAAAAGAGGGGGAAAATGAGTGAAGCCAAGTGAGCTGTGAGAGAGAGTCCTGCTGAGACACGCTTAGAGCTGCCATGATAAGCCTGACTTGTACTCTCTGCCCTCAGCATGTGCTGCCTGAGATAAATTTCTCAGTGTGTGTGGCTGTATGTGTGAGACCTACGTTTGATTGTCTTGAATTGTTAATGTGCTCTCTGGCATTTCTTCTTAAGTTTAATGCTGGGCCTGGGGGTGGGGCGAGTGGATGCATGATTTCAGTAATAGCAGTGATTTGGACACAGCAGTTGATATATATCTTGCACTAAGAATAAAGAATATCTATATATATCTTGCACTAAGAATTAAGCCTGTTTTTTCATCTTTTCTAATGACACGATTTTGCATTTATTCTAATGACAATTAAGCACATTTTCCACCTCATTATTCTGATTCTCATTAGATTCTCATTGCTGTAATAGAGTGATGAAAACCATCCTGTCTGGATGCAGGTATTGATTTTTACTTTTATTTACATTACCATTCAGAAGTTTTGGGTCAGTAATATTTTTAAATGTTTTTGAAAGAAGTCTCTATGCTCACCAAGGCTGCATTTCAAAATACAGTAAAACATTAATATTATGAAATATGATTATAATTTAATTTAATATAATTTAAAATAACTCTTTTCTATTTTAATATATTTTAAAATATAATTTATTTCTGTGACGCAAAGCTGAATTTTCAGCAGCCATTCGGTGTCACAAGATTCTTAAGAAATCATTCTGCCGTGCTGGGTAGATACAAATTCTAGTCTGTTACTGATTACAAAATACATGACAAATATTGTAGTTAGTAACGTAATCCATTGGATTACACATATTAGGTAATGTATTCTAACTACTTTTTGTTTTCTTTTGACCTCGTTTATGGAGTCTTGTTTATCACATATATTTCATTGTGATTGTTGTGTACTAATTGATATTTAAAAAAAAAACACGGAGAAAGAAGATATGGGGTTCCCGAAAGAACTTTTTTCATTAAAAAAATTTAATGAATAAATAATTTTAAAATAAAAACAATTAAAATAAAACACTTGAACAGTGAAAATAGAAATACCTTTAAATGTTTCCTGAATCTCAGCGTGGCTTTTAACTGACATCAGAAAACCTTGAACATGCAAATGTGTTATTAAATTCTTGAAATATTAATTTAAAATCTCAGGGGGACTTCAAGTAAATATTTTAGGTCAAAGAGATTTGGCTGACAAAAAAAGATTGGGAACCCCTGCATTACATTAATAAACATAAAAACAGCAATGACATTACACGGCCAAAGCCTTCAGGTTTTAAACATTTTATGGATATGATGAAAACAGCTATACATCGCCAGTTTAGTAACATAATTATTTTGGCATTACAAATATATGTGTGTGTGGTAACAGATCAGACCAGTTATACAGTGGGGAGAAAAAGTATTTAATACACTGCCGATTTTGCAGGTTTTCCTACTTACAAAGCATGTAGAGGTCTGTAATTTTTATCATAGGTACTCTTCAACTGTGAGAGACGGAATCTAAAACAAAAATCCAGAAAATCACATTGTATGATTTTTAAATAATTAATTAGCATTTTATTGCATGACATAAGTATTTGATCACCTACCAACCAGTAAGAATTCCGGCTCTCACAGACCTGTTAGTTTTTCTTTAAGAAGCCCTCCTGTTCTCCACTCGTTGCCTGTATTAACTGCACCTGTTTGAACTCGTTACCTGTATAAAAGACACCTGTCCACACACTCAATCAAACAGACTCCAACCTCTCCACAATGGCCAAAACCAGAGAGCTGTGTAAGGACATCAGGGATAAAATTGTAGACCTGCACAAGGCAGGGATGGGCTACAGGACAATAGGCAAGCAGCTTGGTGAGAAGGCAACAACTGTTGGCGCAATTATTAGAAAATGGAAGAAGTTCAAGATGACGGTCAATCTCCCTCGGTCTGGGGCACCATGCAAGATCTCACCTCGTGGGGCATCAATGATCATGAGGAAGGTGAGGGATCAGCCCAGAACTACACGGCAGGACCTGGTCAATGACCTGAAGAGAGCTGGGACCACAGTCTCAAAGAAAACCATTAGTAACACACTACGCTGTCATGGATTAAAATCTGCAGTGCACGCAAGGTCCCCCTGCTCAAGCCAGCGCATGTCTAGGCCCGTCTGAAGTTTGCCAATGACCATCTGGATGATTCAGAGGAGGAATGGGAGAAGGTCATGTGGTCTGATGAGACAAAAATAGAGCTTTTTGGTCTAAACTCCACTCGCCGTGTTTGGAGGAAGAAAAAGGATGAGTACAACCCCAAGAACACCATCCCAACCGTGAAGCATGGAGGTGGAAACATCATTCTTTGGGGATGCTTTTCTGCAAAGGGGACAGGACGACTGCACCGTATTGAGGGGAGGATGAATGGGGCCATGTATCGCGAGATCTTGGCCAACAACCTCCTTCCCTCAATAAGAGCATTGAAGATGGGTCGTGGCTGGGTCTTCCAGCATGACAACGACCCGAAACACACAGCCAGGGCAACTAAGGAGTGGCTCCGTAAGAAGCATCTCAAGGTCCTGGAGTGGCCTAGCCAGTCTCCAGACCTGAACCCAATAGAAAATCTTTGGAGGGAGCTGAAAGTCAGTATTGCCCAGCGACAGCCCCGAAACCTGAAGGATCTGGAGAAGGTCTGTATGGAGGAGTGGGCCAAAATCCGTGCTGCAGTTTGTGCAAACCTGGTCAAGAACTACAGGAAACGTATGATCTCTGTAATTGCAAACAAAGGTTTCTGTACCAAATATTAAGTTCTGCTTTTCTGATGTATCAAATACTTATGTCATGCAATAAAATGCAAATTAATTACTTAAAAATCATACAATGTGATTTTCTGGATTTTTGTTTTAGATTCCGTCACTCACAGTTGAAGAGTACCTATGATAAAAATTACAGACTTCTACATGCTTTGTAAGTGGGCAAACCTGCAAAATCGGTAGTGTATCAAATACTTGTTCTCCCCACTGTATATCTGAGTCAAAGTCACATAAATGGTCAAAAGTTATCATAAAAGCACGTTTGTGTACACTTTTGAAGCATAGAAATTAAAAAAACAAAAATTTACCAAACTAATGCATGTTATTTGGCATGCATGTATTTTATAAATATAACTATAAAGCATTATAGTATAAATCTGATTACGTAATCCAGATTACATGTAATCGCTTACTACCCAGCACTATCATTCTGATATGCTGGTTCCCTTTTCAAGGGAACACCACGCTGCGTCTGACAGAGATGCAGTGCCTCGTTCCCTTCTCAGGGAACCATGGTTACATTTACGTTCTTTTTACATTTAATCATTTAGCAGATGCTTTTATCCAAAGCGACTTACGAATGAGGAGAACAATAAAGCAATCAAATCAAAATCAAAATCAAAATCAAATCACCTTTATTTATATAGCGCTTTTTACAATGCCAATTGTTTCAAAGCAGCTTCACAGTGGTAACAGGAAAATAATGCAACAGAATTTGATTCGGCTGTACAGCCGCTTTGGTGAAAACAGTGATGTCATCCAGCTCATTTCAATTATCATATAGTGTCAATGCGGACAGATCAGTAATATAGTTGAAATTTAAGTGTCCCCAACTGAGCAAGCCAAAGGCAATCAAACCAGCAAAAGGGCAACAATATACAGTACAAGTGATGTGACTAGTCCCAGTTAGTCTAGCACAGTACACGTAACAAGTTTTTTAAAAAATAGATATACAGAATAGATTAGTGAATGTTAGTGTTAATGTCTTTAGCCGTTTCTTGTAAATGGCTAAAGACTCAGCAGCTCGGGTTGAGTTAGGCAGCTCATTCCACCAGCATGGGACAGTCAAGGTAAAGGTCTGTGAAAGTGATTTTGTGCCTTTTTGGGATAGCACCACAAGACACCATTTACTTGCAGAACGCAAGCTTCTGGAGGGCACATAAGTCTGCAGTAGTGAGTTTAGGTGTAGGGGTGCAGAGCCTGTAGTTGTTCTGTAGGCAAACATCAGTGCCTTGAATTTGATGCGAGCGGCAATTGGCAACCAGTGCAAGTTTATGAAGAGTGATCTTCCTAATGTTGTATAAGGCAAATATGCAGGACCGGGCAGTTCTAGCAATGTGGTCTGTGAAGTTTAACTGATCATCAATCACAACTCCAAGGCTTCTGGCTGTCCTGGATGGAGTTATGGTTGACGAAACTTGCTGAATGGAGAAGTTGTGATGTAGTGTTGGGTTGGCTGAAACCACAATTTGCAACCTTGTCTTTGCAAGGTTGAGTTGAAGGTGGTGGTCCTTCATCCAGCAAGAAATTTCTGTCAGTCAGTTAGGCTGAGGCGCAAACAGTTACCATTGGATCATCTGGCTTAGGGATCTGGCATCAGGTAGAGTTGTGTTAAGTCACCTTTATTTATAGAGCACTTACAATACAGAATGCTTCAAAGCAGCTTCACAGTGATAACAGGAAAATTATGCATTTTGGCTGTTGTTAAGCTGAATTTAGTTCAGTGTTGATTCAGTTTCATTGTAAAGATCATCAATTATTAAATTAGTTCATCGTCCAGCTCAGTTCAGTTCTCATACAACAGCGGCAGTACAATCAGAACAATAATATTGTTGAATATTAAGTGTCCCTAACTAAGCAAGCCAGAGGCAACAGTGGCAAGGAACCCAAACTCCATCAGGTGACAGAATGGAGAAAAAAACCATGGGAGAAACCAGGCTCAGTCAGTTGTGTGTCATCAGCATAGCAGTGATAGGAAAAACCATGTTTCTGAATGATAGATCCTAGTGATGACATGTAGATGGAGAAGAGAAGTGTCCAAGCACTGAGCCCTGAGACACCCCAGTAGCTAGATGTTGCGACTTACACTCTGTATAATTTACCTTCTTAACTCTGCCTATATAAGCTGGTTTATTCAGTCATTCATTGCTAAGTCTTGTTTGTGTCACCGCTGCGTTTCTGAGCACTTTTCTGGTTTCCCGTGTTATGGTCTTGATCTTCTGCCTGTTTCCCTCGATTTACCTGTTTGCCTGTTTCTTGAACCCTGTTGCTATGTTTTGTTTGCCTTGTGGTTTTGACCTTCTGCCTGTTATTTGGATTATGATTTTGGATTTCCCTAATAAAGCTGCGTTTTGATCCTCAACCTTGTGTCTCAGAGCAGTACGTGATAGCAGCTTTACAGTGATGTGATAACAGGAAAATTGTGCATTTCGGCTGTTGTTAAAGGAGTAGTTGACTTTAAAATGAAAATTACCCCATGATTTACTCACCCTCAAGCCATCCTAGGTGTATATGACTTTCTTCTTTCTGATGAACACAATCGGAGTTATATTAATAAATATCCAAAAAAGCACATCCATCCATCATAAACGTACTCCACACGACTATGGGGGGTTAAAAAAGCACATCCATCCATCATAAATCATCGCGCCAGTTATGCTTTTTTCGTAAGTTGAATACAGAAGGCGGTCTACAGGAAGCTAGATATTTTACTTTATAAAGTTTTAAGTATGGATATTTTTCTTACAAAACCCCATTGATTCGCTTCAGAAGGCCTTTATTAACCCCCCAGAGCCGTGTGGAGTACGTTTATTATAGATGGATGTGCTTTTTTGAGCTTCAAACTCAATGGACCCTGTCACTGCCATTATAAAGCTTGGAAGCGTCAGGATATTTATGAATATAACTCCGATTGTGTTTTTCAGAAAGAAGAAATCATATACACCTAGGATGGCTTGAGGGTGAGTAAATCATGGGGTAATTTTCATTTTAAAGTCAACTACTCCTTTAAGCTAAAGTCAGTTCAGTGTTGATTCAGTTTCGTTGTAAAGATCATCAATTATTAAATTAGTTATAATTTCATCTATAAAGCAGTTCTGCAAAAAAAACGTGTCATCGTCCAGCTCGGTTCAGTTCTCATACAACAGCATCAGTACAGTCAGATCAGTAATATTGTTGAATATTAAAGTGTCATGAAGTATCATCAGACGTACGACTGTATCAGTGTCCTTATTTGCACATATATTTAATTTGAAGAAGACATGATGAAATATGTGCACATACACAGTGCTAGTTGTTTAGCGCAGTAGAGTGTATGAAATATGCCCATAAAAACTTGAAAGACTTGGACCACTGGAGTGCGGTTCCTGAGATGCCCTTCGTCATGAGGGTTGACAGTATCTGGTGGTTAACTGTGTCAAAAGCAGCAGGCAGATCCAGCAAGATGAGTACTGATGATTTGGAAGCTGCTCTTGCCAGTCTCAGAGCTTCAATAACTGAGACCAGGGAAGTCTCAGTTGAGTGGACGCATTTGAAACCACACTGGTTGTTGTCCAGGAGGTTGTTCTGTGTAAGCAATGTAGAGACTTGGTTGAACACGACTCGTTCAAGTGTCACAAGCCTCATTCAGACTGTCAGTCCAATCTACACATTGTCATGTTGTAAATAAGGAAGTGTCCTCTGGTCGGATCCAGGTCTCAGTCAGGGCCATGAGGTTGAGACCTGAATGACTAAAAATAGATGTAATAAAGTCTGCTTTGTTTACAGCAGACTGGGAATTCCAGAGACCAATAGGAAAAGAAAGTAATGTACTAAAGGATCTAGGGAAAGTATGCAGGTTGTTAGGATTGCGTTGCCTCCCACATGTGACACGCGATTTACAAGTGTTAGTAATACAGTAGTAGGGATTTGGAGGCACATAGTGAAGACAGGTCACAAAAACAAACAGATGAGAACAAGCTGTAGAAAAGAGGAAGGGAAAAAAAAGCAAGACTCAAGTGTCTTGTCGGTGTCCGTGCTTGGAGGACTTGCACAGGTAAACTCGCTGGTCTTTACATTCTTAGGTCTTCACGTGATAAGGGTTTCACACGAGGGCTGCCACAACCGCTGCCGTGGTATACTAACCAATCCAGTTATATACCCACCAGGTTACAGTCGTAAACTGAGATGTTTGGTATTCAAGAAACATTTCTTATTATTATCAATGCTGAGCTGCTTAATAATTTTTTTAGGGATGCATCGATATGAAAATTTTGGCTGATACCGATAACCGATAATTCTTTATATTTGAAAGCCGATAACCGATATATGGGCCGTTAAATCTAAATACAAATTTTAATAAACCTTGAGAGCCTGATTACAAAAACAAAAGGCTCACCATTAAAAGCCATGTCCCAATCACTTCAACATAAATCAAACCTATACATTACAGTAGCCTAGTTTGAACCAGTTTAAGATTCCTTAACTTTTAAAATTAAGTTTACACTCCTATGGCCAACTTACTTTATTAAAAAAATGGTAACACTTTACAATAAGGTTTCATTTTTGTTAGCATTAGTTAACATGAACCAACAATGAATGAACAATACTTCTACAGGATTTATTAATCTTAGTTCATGATAATCTCAACATTTTCAGATCCAAAGTTGTGTCTGTTAACATTAGGTAATGCATTGTGAATGGACTGTTAATGAACACAAACATTTTATTACTAACATTAACAAAGGTTATGTTCATTGTAAAATGTTACCAAAAATTCTATTGTCTAACAAAAAATAAAAATAAAATACCTAAATAAAGCAAACGAGTCATTGGACAACATTACTTGGACTACATATAAAGAAACAAAATCCATGTGCCATGCATGAAATAGCCTCTGCATGGACAATAAGAAAATGATTTTAATCAAACCATATTGTTGATGAAAAAAATACGAGAACAATAAAAGTATCAATGTTTTTAAAAAAAAAAAAAGTTTAATATAACAGTATAAACATCTTTAACATATTGTTTCAAATAACATTGCTGTTTGAGCTGCGCGGGGGGCGGAGGGGGCCAGTGCCCCCGTGTCAACAAGCTTGGCCCCCCCTCTGGCCCCCCTAAATTTGGAATCGTATCGCACCAAACTATTTTCTGAAACTGGTTGCAATGTGCAGTTTTTGCTGTGGCGGTATGTGATGAAAAGAGTAATTTATTGTGTCATAACCAATAACCAAATCAGAGAAGGAAAACCGCATGAGGAGGCTGCGCGCTGTGGCGTGCAAGTAGTGATCTCCGTTTATGAATGATTCGTCATTCTGTCTGCGTTCGCTCAAATAGTTGTAAAACGCAGGCTATAATGGTTGCTACGCACTTGATTATAGATAAAATAAGCTCTCTTTATACACATTGTGTTGTGTGTAACTTCACCCATACGCAGCATTGAAACTGTAGATTAATTTTACTGACTTGACGATTTAAAAAATCCGTTAAGTCATTTCGTTCATTTAAACATACTGGTAGTTAAAATATAATTTTTCAATGGCTAATTTCTCCGAACACATCCACATATGCAATCTTTGATCATATTCCGAATTAGGAAGTCGTTATAATGCAGCCAAAGATAAATTATGACCAACGCAATGAAAGAACTGTTCATTAGCTACTATCACAGAGACGGCGTTTCACCACAGAGATACCCGAGAAAAGATACAGGTAAAAGAAAATATGTTCATGTTCACGTATAGCGAGAAATAATATTATTTTATCCAATTGCTTATACAGTATTAGATGTTTGTTTTTAAACAATAAATGAAACAATCATGACTATATAGCCTATGCAAACTTTGCAAAGAGTCCGCTAACAGAGAACAGATGTAGGCTACAAAATAACATGTAGTTTAGTTTTGCTTTTATAAATTGAGCATGCATGATCATATTACAGATTTTTTTTTACATTTTTGTTATCAATTTGCTTTGTGTAATATAGTGTCAAGTTTACAGATGCAGAAAAGTGCCTAGATATTAAAAGTGTGTTATGTCATCACTGCTCATTATCACAATACAATACATTACAAGATTACTTGTCAAATAAATAAATGAACTTGAAATAATTTGACTTTACGTGTAGAGATTGCGGAGTGATACAGTATATGGCCAAATAAAAATGACTTTCAATAATCCTTTCAAAAATAGGTTAAAGGGTTAGTTCACCCAAAAAGAAAATAAAAACACCTAAGAATGTAACTCACCCTCATGTTGTTCCAAAAACCTGTATTAGTTAGAATGTCGGTAACCAAACCATTTCAGTGCTTCTTCTATGTTCAACATAAGAAAAGTCATATTTGGAACGACATGGGGGTGAGTAAATGGTGATAGAATTTTCATTTTTAGGTGAACTACCTATTTAACTACATTTAAGATAAATGTTAACGTGTGCCCCCTAAAAGCACAAGTGGTCCCCGCTCTTCCCACAACAGCGCGCTGAAACACAACTAAACCCAGAGATTTCACGTTTTATTACAAAAATGTTCTCATTACAGCGTATATGACAGTCCCAGTAGTTATTAATGATGTGCATTTCTGTTTGAACTGCGCACGTTGAAGCTAAAGACCGGTACAATGAAGCGATTTACTGCATCATTAATTAACTCAACCAAACGCATCATATATGAGATTAATCATATATACACAGAATAAATATAATATTACAATTTACAATGGCACAAAAGGCTGCGAATGCACAAGCGAACTTGGACGTGGATGTGCTCTTTCCGCAACAAACACGCTGAAACGCAACATTCTTTTACAATCGTGTTCTCGTTATAATTTTATGTAGCCTATGACAGACTTGCGCTGCACATGTTGCACTTAACTGTATTTTCCTTTTCGAAGTGATTCCAATCATATTTCAAGCAATCAGTTCAAAACCATCATGGCAGACAGTGCGCGTGAATTGTCTCAGTTGAAGGAAATAATACATTATCTATTTGCTTTAATAACCTAATTTCTACTTTTGTTTTCCATGCTAACATAACAGCATAACAATTTGAAACGACATTGGGGTGAGTAAATAATGTCAGTTGCATTTCTGGGTGAACTATCTCTTTACATTTAGATGCAAGTTAGTGTGCATATGTGGTTGTTCTATACTATGAATGAATGCGGTATAGACTGCATGAGAGAGGATGTGATTAGTACTTTCTGTCGTTTGGCTGATTGCGTGCTGATTGCGTGCAGAGCTCAAGTGTTTTTCTCTAACTCCACTTAACATAAAATGCCTAAACCTCATTAATAACTTCAAATTTATACTCTTACTATTCATCTGATTCCTTCTCTTTACATTGCCATATGTTGTGCAGTTATATTTGTTTTCATTGCCAAGTTGTAATTCAGACAGTCATTTTAGATGTTTAGATGAAGCAGAATTTTAAATATAGAGTGAATTGTAAAACTTAGGGATGCACGATATATTGGCCACCATATCGGTATCGGCCGATATATGTTATATGTTATCGTTATCGACCCAATAAAAAAATGTGGCCGATATCTTAAAGCCGATAAATAATAAATTATTTCTTTCAGCTGAGACATTTCAGATGCGCACTGTTCACCATTATGTTTTTGAATTGCTTGAAATATGATTGGAATCATTTAAAAAAGGAAAATACAGTTAAGTGCAACATGCAAGTCTGTCATATAGGCTACATAAAATTATAATGAGGACATCAGTATAATTGTGTGCTTGGGACATGGATTTAATGGTGAGACTTTTGTTTTTGTAATCAGACTCTCAAAAATTATATAAAAATTTGGATTTAGATTTATCGGTCAATATATCGGTTATCGGCTTTCAAATATAAAGAATTATCAGTTATCGGTATCGGCCAAAATGTTCATATCGGTGCATCCCTAGTAAAACTGAACTTAACTGAATTAAAAGTATCAATGAAGACAAAAATTGTCATATGGTAGGTACACACAGTAGTTTCCAAAAGTATTTAGGCTATGTCTGAATTCAGAATTTCATTGTATTAGATCATTTCATTGTATATTAGGTAAAATATGAAACCATATGGCAATTGTAGTCCGTATACTTTTTTGTCTTCACTTTGAATCTATTGTTTAATCATTTTAAAACCTAATAAACTTATTTTTGTGAAAAAATTTTATTGAAATTTGCCTTTTGCTGTATTTCTATAAAAATAAATGTCATTTGATTTGATATTTTGTCATATAATGCAAAGACATTCTTACATTTTAAGTAATTTATTTAATATAATTATATATTTATTTATAGTATTTTTTAATATATTGAATTAGCTTTTATTTTTATATTTTTTTTAAGACTTAGCAATTTTGTTATGTGCTGTTGTTATTTGTATTTTTTATTTCAGTTTTTGTTTTAGTAATTTTAGTACTATACACACATCTATACACATTCATTTCAATTGACTATAATTGTTTCTTTATATAGTGGCCCAATCCCTAATTTCAGTTAAAATGTTAGATGTTAAATGTTAGATAGGTCTCTGAATCTTATTAAATTTGTGTCTTTTTTGTATTTTTGCTGTTTTTACTTAACAATAATGATAATAGATTGACAGAAAATAATGATCACAGCACAAGGCAATGTGAAGTGATAATATAAACTTTGAGCAGTGAAATACCTTGATTAAATTGTCACTATTCAAACCAGTCATCAAGTGTCAGATATTTCAGCAAATACTCAATCACCAAATGTTTACCATTTTAAGATTTAATTAAAGAAACGGATGTGAGGCCCAGACATCCGTAAATAAGAGGAGAAATTTCTATCTTCCCACCTTTAATGACACTAAATTAGTTGTCTTTCGACGACATGGTATAAAGGTACCTCATGTTTCACTCAAACTGGGACATTTCTTTCTTTCAGCCATCTTTCTTTCCTCTCTCTGCATCCTCTGAATTCCGCCCTACAGATTGTGCAGAGCTGTACTGATATTTTAAATCAGCTTGTGTTCTTCATACTTTGGGCTTTAATAATTACTGAGGCTCTTGTAAGTGCTGCTGGTGCTGCCCAGAGACTCAGAAAGACCCTCTCTGATCTCTAAACACAGTAAATGCTGCCTTCTAAACTAAACACACATTTCCCTCCCCTGCTTTTAGCTCACAGACTCCCATAACTGAGCATAATGGGTCATGCTGAACTGTTTGTGTGCATATGGTTGAGTGGCTTTATTCATATGTTCGCAGATTTAAGCATTAGAAAACTTTAATCTGAAAATATTAGTCTGAAAATCTGTCTAGCTAATGCCTTAAAAGCTTGGACCTCTGACAACCCGTTCATTACAAAGTCAACAAGCTTGAAGTTTTATCACTGAGACATAAAGAATGTTTTACCAGAGAAAGACACACACACATAGAAAGAGAATGAAAGACCACCAGCTAACCAGATTACTGTTGCATTGCGGTAATCAATAAACATTATGATACACTCTCAAACACAAACACACACCCTCACACACTCTGTTTTCAGGCATATATGTGTTTTTTTTCCATAGAGAAATGTCAATCTTATGTGAAAATGTAAATGTATGACTCACTTTGTGATAAAATTGCAGCTGGATTTTCTCAGTCCATTAGGATGATGCTTTCAGGATCCGCAGAATCCCTTGAATGTCTTTCCCTCGCACACATACACACAAAAAACATACAAACACATCCACACTCACTCTGGTAAAGCATAAAATGTAATTTTACTGTAAAATACTGTCAAATTTATGTTTTTTTGAAGTAAAAACTATCAATTACCATTTGATTTATAGTAAAAGATAAAATGACATTCCCAGGAGTCCCTGTGTGACATGCCATAAATGATTAAATTTTGTATAAATAATTTAGTTTCTTCTAATTTTTGCTATCAGTAATGTACACTAGGGTGTTTTATGTTTATTTGCTGTTGTTTATTTAATGATAGTGTCACTTGTGTTACCCTTATGGTGTTGTCCTTTTTTTTTTTATGTATGACCCTGTGCATCGTCTATATATGATTATTGGTCAAGTTTAATTGACAGACCACTTAAGATGAAGCCTTTCTATTTTACCACCTCAAGGGGGTTATCAGTACATTTTGAGGTAAAAAGCATATTCTTGTAGTTTAAGCAGCTTGGCAAACATTATATCACAAATATACGGTTATGTACCGGAAACTTGTGTGTGTGTGTGTGTGTGTATAGGTTTACATTGTGGGGACCAAATGTCCCTACAAAGATAGCGAAAACTGTGTGTGTGTGTATATGTGTGTGTGAATAATGACTCATCCTCAGCATTTCTGCTTCCTGTTCCTCTGGCTGTCTGCCTCTGAGCTCTTAGTCCTGTGCTGTGATTGGCTGCGTCTTTGCTCTGCTCCTTTGACAAGCAGACTGATGAGAGCCCAGATGACCCGTTAAGGCTTGTCATTGTCTGATTCACACTTACGTGTGTAAACAATATGATATAAATCATATATAAGATACATATATAAGCCTGGTACTGAATCTCCTGTGTGTATCAGTGTCCTTTGGGAGTCATTAAGATGAAACACAGTTTATTTCACTGTGTAGTGGGACTGGAAGAAAGCTGGCAGCATATTAAAGAGCCCTGCTGTTTATTCTTCTGCCATTTTGTGAACATGGCTTGTTGTTTTTCTGAGAGGTTCTCAGGGGAGTGCTCACTGATGCAATTTAAAGCCAGGTCTGTGAGGTTTTCTGTGCAAGCAGATGTGTACTGAACTGCTGCTTCTGCAGAAGGTTGCTATTTAAAAATGCCATAATTGTATCATTGATATGGGTGTATTATTAATGGTTGCTCAGTTTCGCTGGGCTGTGTGACATCCCCAGGGGTGATTGTGAACATCTGTGGCTATAAGTATTTTATAGTTTCACTAATATTTTATGTTTTTTTTTTAACTTGGTATTCTTTGAAGTATCATGGAATACCATGTAAAAAACATGGTGCATTAATCTGGTAACCACCAGTGGTGGAAAGACTACTTTCGATTACTTTCCAAAAAATGTAGTGTGTAAAAGTACTTCCAAAAAACTGTTTGAGTAAGAGTAAAAGAGTAGCTCATTTGAAAGTACTCATGAGTAGTGAGTACTAGGGCTGTCACGATTCCTCGATTAAATTAGAGAAATCTATTTAAAAAAATCCTTGATTGCAATTTACCCGTGTCGAGTAACCGGCAAAATACCGGAAGTGGCACATTCCACGGACGAGAATCCACGAACCGCATTATTAGATCGTTTTCTAAGGCTGCACAATGTCTTAAAACCATTTAAAAACATACTACAGCATAGATAATGCTATTGAGTGCTTTAATTATTTACATGCGTGTCAGTTCCGTGCGTCTCAGAGCAGCTCTGTTCACAGATGCTGCTCCACATGAACCGTTATCATTTACATGCGTGGGGCGTCTCAAACCCTATCTGAGCATATGCTGTGACTTTGTGTTGATTATAATATTCATCTGGGAACGCAATGTGCGCCATTTCATTAGATTTGTAAGGTAAATCATTTATAAACTTACGCCAACACAGGAGAATACATCATTGTATGTTTCTAAATATGCAAATTGTTCATCGAGATTTCAAAATAAAAGTCTAAACCCTCGCTCTGAGTTTGCATGTTTTGATGTCCACGTGTTCTTATTCAAGAAATTACAGTGGCTGTAGCATTTCTATTTTAAAGAATTTGCCAAATATTAAAGATTGTTAACTTTTTGTTTGGCCAATATTAAACCAGGATTTGATCTACTGTAAAGTGTAACAACACCAGGCCGTTGGTGCCCTCTGCAGGCATTTGTTATAATACATAATGTACACAAGTTGATTGTCTATATTATGCATTTTAACAGTGTTTTTCTATAAAACTATAATATGATTACTTGATTTTGATAGTTTATTTGAAACAATTATTATTGCCTCATTGTTATTATATATGTGTCACGGGTGTGTGCAGGCAGGAAGACGAAGACAGGCAGATACAATTCCAAACATGATTTAATCTTAGATAAAGGAAAGACAGGCAGACAGGCAACAGCAACACACTAAAACATAACTGTGACCGGACAAAGACTGAGTGAAAAGGGGAAGAACTAAATAGCAAACAGATACGAGATAATTAACTGGACACAGCTGAACTAAATGAACTCAATAATGGTAACCAGGGAGAAAGACGAGTGGCGGGAAACTGAACAAAAAAACGTGACACATGAAAACAAACTGAAAGTCCATGAACAAAACTAAACAGAATGGTGACATAACACCCCCTCCGACAAGGTGTGGCCTCGCGCCATAACATGGTGACACATAGGAAGGGACGGAGGGGGTTCTGGAGGGGGACGAGGAGATGGCAAACGATGCAGGGAGGCAGAAGAGAAGGGTTGGTGACAGGATGTGGCGAAGGGATGGTGATGGCAAGACGAAGAAACCAAGGGATGGTGATGGTGTGATGACGATCCCCAGGCGGTGATGATGGCTGGCCGATGGCACAGACCCAGAGCTTCCCAGTGCCAACAGCCCATGGCAGAGATGAAGGAGGGAGGAGCCGAAATGTTCCTGGCTTGGCTGACGACATCTGGGGGACAACCGACTGAGACAGAGCTGGTGGATCCGCGGGCGCAGACCGAGGGTTGAGGGAGCTGAGCGACATCGCTGGTGCAGGAGACCCAGGCGATGTCGCGGTGATGAGTGCCGTAGGTGGAGCCAGAGTATCCAAGGACTGGGGCGATGACGGTGCGACCAAGGACAGAGGCATTGCCGACGGGAAGGAAGAACCTGCTGCAGCCGAAGGGATGGAGGGATGTAGCGCAGCGGATGGCCCGTAAGTCCATGGCGGAAGTGGTGTGATGACTGACCAAGGGGGAGCCGGTGGGACGAGGGAACCCGGAAGAGCAACTAGGCTGAGGGTCTCTGGCGGAGCTGAAGGTGGGAGGAGCCAAGACGGAGCCGACAGGTCGACGGGCCGAGATGGACCGAAGAGATCCGAGGCTGGAGGCGGAGCCGCAGGATCCTCCTGGACAGGCACTGCTGGTGGTTGCATGACCTGTGGCTCGACGTCCTGGTAGGGCATCCCCAGAGACGGCGCAGGGCTGCAATCTTCCAATAGTGCTGGGGCTGGTGCACTATAAAGAGACTGATGAGTTAGAGTTCTCTTTGGACAATAAAGATGATTCAGATACCTGGTGGGATAGGGTGGGAGTTGACAAGTCCCCATCGAAATCTATTAACCAGTCCTCCGCTTCCCTATGGTAAGTGCTGTCCTCTGGTCCTCAGGCTCTGGCTCACTCGTCGCAGCGGCTGGTGCCGCTCGGTCTGTGGGGGGCTCACGTGATCAAGCGCTTACATCCATTTCTTGGTCCGGTCATCTGTCACGGGTGTGTGCAGGCAGGAAGACAAAGACAGGCAGATACAATTCCAAACATGATTTAATCTTAGATAAAGGCAAGACAGGCAGACAGGCAGGCAACAGCACAACAGCACAACACACTAAAACATAACTGTGACCGGACAAAGACTGAGTGAAACGGGAAGAACTAAATAGCAAACAGATACGAGATAATTAACTGGACACAGCTGAACTATATGAACTCAATGATGGTAACCAGGGAGACAGACGAGCGGGAAACTGAACAAAAAAACATGTGACACATGAAAACAAACTGAAAGTACATGAACAAAACTAAACAGAATGGTGACAATGTGTATTTTAAGTAATTTTAAAGGCTATTGTTTGCTTAGGTTTTATTACCACAAAAAAACAACTGATTACTCGATTAATCATCAAAATAATCGACCGATTACTCGATTACCAAAATAATCGTTAGTGACAGCCCTTGTGCATACTGAGCTGTGGATTCTACCCCCTTATAATAAACATTGTACACTGCAATTTAAAAATGTAGAAAACACTGTACATACTGTAATTCACATTCTCGTTTGCTGTTTGCCAAAGAATGAAGAATATCCTCCAACAGTTTTAATTTGACATGCGGGAACTATATCAATAACAGCGCATATGTTAGACGAGCACTGACGTGAATGACTGATGTAACACAAAAGTTTGCAAAACAAATCTTGCTCCATCCATTATCTTTACTCAAAGTAGTAAGAACGACAGACAATCTGCATTAATAGACACAGTTTTAGGTAATAGTGGCCCACAGCTGCTTAGCAGAAGTATTTCAGTAAGGCAGTAATAACGTGAGTTAGCCGGTTAGCCAGAAACTTACACAATATAAAACACAAAACTGTGTATTTTAAACACCCGGTAGAAAATATATAGATCAATTATTCATACTTACAGGTTGTGATTCTGAGGAGCAAGCTGGTCCAAATAAACTGAGTACTGACCCATCTTTCAAGAGCAAGCGTTTTGCAAATCCCATGTTGAACTCAGAGATTTGAGAAGCAGTCGTCAGTAATATGGCGTTTGAGGACTGGTCAAGTTGTTCGTGGGCGGACAACGTACAACATAAGCGCACATTATGCAAATGTCTTTTCTAGTGATGTAGAACCGTCACACAGTTGGATTCGAATTACAAACGACTCGTATAGGTGGTTCAGAGTCGATTCTTTCTTTTGAGAGACAATAACTTTGTGCACTTTCGACTTTGCAACTTTGCAGAATGTTTACATTAACAAACAGCTATTTTACACACTGCATGAAAGGGAATATTCGAAAAACCATAATAGGGCTTTAATGAACACTGAGCGTGTTCATTTTTTCTGTTTTTTGACACCTATAGTTAAGGTATGCGTTCACCTTGAGAATTTAATCTTTGTTTCCAAATGCAATGACTTCAGTTTTGTCTTTGTTTAACTAAAGAAAGTTTTGGCACATCCAACTGTTAGTTTCATCAATTCATTGCCACAGGGAATCAATGGGGCTGTAGTCATTAGGCAATAGGGCTACTGTAGGTAGATCTGGGTGTCATCTGCATAGCTGTGGTAAGCAATTTGGTTCTTTCTAATTATTTGGCTTGGTGGGAGAATATACAAGTTAAACAGGAATGGTGCAAGAATTGAGCCTTGTGGGGCTCCGCATGTCATAGATGTCCACTTAGACTTATGGTCACCTACCTGTATGTTCACAGTAAAGGTCCTGATATACTCACTGCAAATCCCTTTTGGTTCTTCGTTTAGGGGTAATGCGAAGTTCGAAATATGTGACCAGCAATATACTGTTAGCGAACGTCAGATACCGCACACACTGCTGAGAGCAACAGTTAGATGAATATGTAAACATGTGCTATGCGCTTTCCTCTCAATAACAAAATAAACACACAACCAAATTGAGAAAACAGCAAGCATTTTTTTAATAAAGCATCTGATCATAGCAACGTGGATATGTTTGCACGAGCTCTGCAAATCGGCACGCTAGCAGCTTTACCGTATTAAACATGAAAAAGTGTCAGTGTCTAATTTCATCAGAAGTACAACTTAATTTTCTACTATAAAGCATCTCTCCAGTGTGTTCATGGTTTCACTCGCATACGTCTGACCTCTACGGACTCAACAGAAGAAATAAACCAGAAAAGATTTCCATGTGAAAGAAGGCGGAGCCTCCTCGCACACCTACCTATTACGTAATCGCCACGGACCAATGGTAGTACAAAGGTGTTTATCAGCCGGAGCGAACTTTTCCGGAAAGTTTGCTTTGGCAAGCTGTTTCGAACTCCCAAAACAACTCCAAACGAAGTTTGTTTTGGCCAGATTTTGTTCGAAATGAAGTCACATTAGTTCGTTCTTCGATTTTGCTTGAAGTATATCCTTATCCCCTCCCTCCTAAGTATGACCTGAACCAGAACCAGAAAGCTCTACCCAGTTTTCCAGGCTTTCAAGAAGTATGCTGTGATCAGCTGTGTCAAATGCAGCACTGAAAAAAAATGTCAGAGTATCCATTCGAGCTTGTTCAGCTGTCCAACTTTTTTCGATAATCTTGCCTGTGAAAGGAAGATTTGAAATTGGTCTAAAGTTGCTCAATATGGTGTTGTCCAGATAGCTCTTTTTCAGGAGGGGCTTAACAACTGCGGTTTTCAGGGACTTTGGAAAAGTCCCAGAAAGAAGTGAGGCATTTACCACTTCTAGGAGATTTGCTTCTAAACAGCTAAATACAGTTTTGAAAAAATGATGTGGAGAGTCAAGGGAGCGGATTGATGTTTTAAGATGCTGTACAGTTTCTTCTAAGATTTTACCATCAACTGTCACAAGGGGTCCTGACCAAGTTTCCATCTGTGACGAGTTGGGGGTGAGAATGTGTTGGTTTTGAATTTAAAATATAGTCTTTCATTTACAGACAAGAAACATTAACAGAGCTGTTTTTGGCAAATTAGGCATACGACTAAGTGTGCATGTGTGCATATATATATATATACAGTGGGGAGAACAAGTATTTGATACACTGCTGATTTTGCAGGTTTGCCCACTTACAAGCATGTAGAAGTCTGTAATTTTTATCATAGGTACACTTCAACTGTGAGTGACGGAATCTAAAACAAAAATCCAGAAAATCACATTGTATGATTTTTAAGTAATTAATTTACATTTTATTGCATGACATAAGTATTTGATACATCAGAAAAGCAGAACTTAATATTTGGTACAGAAACCTTTGTTTGCAATTACAGAGATCATACGTTTCCTGTAGTTCTTGACCAGGTTTGCACACACTGCAGCAGGGATTTTGGCCCACTCCTCCATACAGACCTTCTCCAGATCCTTCAGGTTTCGGGGCTGTCGCTGGGCAATACTGACTTTCAGCTCCCTCCAAAGATTTTCTATTGGGTTCAGGTCTGGAGACTGGCTAGGCCACTCCAGGACCTTGAGATGCTTCTTACGGAGCCACTCCTTAGTTGCCCTGGCTGTGTGTTTCAGGTCGTTGTCATGCTGGAAGACCCAGCCACGACCCATCTTCAATGCTCTTACTGAGGGAAGGAGGTTGTTGGCCAAGATCTCGCGATACATGGCCCCATCCATCCTCCCCTCAATACGGTACAGTCGTCCTGTCCCCTTTGCAGAAAAGCATCCCCAAAGAATGATGTTTCCACCTCCATGCTTCACTGTTGGGATGGTGTTCTTGGGGTTGTACTCATCCTTCTTCTTCCTCCAAACACGGCGAGTGGAGTTTAGACCAAAAAGCTCTATTTTTGTCTCATCAGACCACATGACCTTCTCCCATTCCTCCTCTGGATCATCCAGATGGTCATTGGCAAACTTCAGACGGGCCTGGACATGCGCTGGCTTGAGCAGGGGGACCTTGCGTGCGCTGCAGGATTTTAATCAATGACGGCGTAGTGTGTTACTAATGGTTTTCTTTGAGACTGTGGTCCCAGCTCTCTTCAGGTCATTGACCAGGTCCTGCCGTGTAGTTCTGGGCTGATCCCTCACCTTCCTCATGATCATTGATGCCCCACAAGGTGAGATCTTGCATGGTGCCCCAGACCGAGGGAGATTGACCGTCATCTTGAACTTCTTCCATTTTCTAAAAAATGCGCCAACAGTTGTTGCCTTCTCACCAAGCTGCTTGCCTATTGTCCTGTAGCCCATCCCAGCCTTGTGCAGGTCTACAATTTTATCCCTGATGTCCTTACACAGCTCTCTGGTCTTGGCCATTGTGGAGAGGTTGGAGTCTGTTTGATTGAGTGTGTGGACAGGTGTCTTTTATACAGGTAACGAGTTTAAACAGGTGCAGTTAATACAGGTAATGAGTGGAGAACAGGAGGGCTTCTTAAAGAAAAACTAACAGGTCTGTGAGAGCCGGAATTCTTACTAGTTGGTAGGTGATCAAATACTTATGTCATGCAATAAAATGCAAATTAATTGTTTAAAAATCATACAATGTGATTTTCTGGATTTTTGTTTTAGATTCCGTCTCTCACAGTTGAAGTGTACCTATGATAAAAATTATAGACCTCTACATGCTTTGTAAGTGGGCAAACCTGCAAAATCGGCAGTGTATCAAATACTTGTTCTCCCCACTGTATATATATACATTTTTCAATCATAGTCTTTTAAAAGGCATTTGAAATAATAAACTAAGTGCAATGTATTGTTGTCAGAAATATAAATGTTTCTATATATCATATACGAACAAGTTCTCCGTTTAGTAAACGAATTCAACCCAAGCGCTCTTTGGTGACGTGGATGATTACGTTACTGTTGATCATCTGTCCATCATCGTATAAAGCCCGCCCTGACAATTTGATTGGTCCAAACAGCTCTGGTTCGAGCATAGTTGCTCCACAACGGATCAAGTCCAGACCGAACTTCCCGACCTCAAATGTTGTGGGCGGGGCTAAGTTCGGCTGGCATCCAGGCTAACATTACTTAGGAAAACCCAACATTTTAAAATGATGAAAATTATGATTTCCATAATGCACACTACATTTCAGTATGTCACCTTAGGATAAAGATAAATTAATATTAAAATGACAAATATTCATATTCATCCCCAGCCAAAAATGCCATTTCATTCAGTCCCATCTGTCTTTGGATTGTATAATCAAAAGCAGCTTAATTGTCACATGCAAATCCCCGAAGTACATCCTTGTGGTATTGTGACATTAAGGCAAATGGTTTATAGACTGCTGTGCGTTCTTGTATTTCAAATATGTGCAGGCTGAACATTTTTGTCTGCTATTGTGAATGCAGACAAAAAAAGTTCACTGCAATCAGTGAACGTTTCCTCTTGGGTGTGTGAGTGTGTTTCTTTGTGTGTCGGCTGTCATTGTATTGTCCCTCAGTATCTACTGATTTGACAAAGTGTGACAGGAGCTTCACTCATGCTGTCCCTTAAAATAGATCTGTGAATGTGTGTGTGAATGTTAGTATTTGTTTTGTTATTTGTGAATGAATTTCAACCGAAGGGTGTATAAACAGCCAATGACCTCACTGCACCTTTCATTTCTCTGTATTAGTTTAGCAAACTAAGGGTGTGTTCACACTTGTAGTTCGGTTATCTTGGTTCTTTTGGCCCGGACCATAAAAGAAAAGGATACATTTATTTCTGGTTCACTTATAGCATTCACACTGTCAATTTTAACACCGAACTGACTGGACAGATTTTATGATATTTTGCAGCGGAACATGCCGAACATCCAAAACAATGCTGTGTGCTGAGCTAAATGCGCTCGTTGTCACAGGCTGGTTGTATAAACACACACGAAGATGAAGATGAAGATAACTCGGTAATATTGAATAAATCCACACGATGATTCACAAGAACAGGAACAGAGCAACACACAACACATCCACATTAGACGACACCGGACAATGAACTGAAAACAGAACCGAACATATATATAGGTGATGATGGTGATTGATGAGTGCACAGCTGAACATAATTTGTGTCCGTGACAACAAATGAGTGAGGAAGGCAGACAGTGATGAAACATAGAAGGTGCGTTCCATTCAACGGGGTCCTTGCGCAGTGTTCACTGCTCCCTACTCCCTGAGCACGGTATATCAGTTGAAGTGGACTTCGCTGACAATAATAGCTCATTTGGAACACCCTGCAACGTCATATAATAGACCATATAATAAAAAAACATATAATAGAAATATACATTTACAAAACATGTATGTATCTAAAAATATATTCAAAACATATTAGTCTATTCGTTTTATTAGTTTACATATACTATTTATTTAATGGACTATAAACAGATTTGATGCTGAATATGAACAGCTCAATACGAAAATACATTTTGATTTGGGTAACTATGTATTAATGTGTTCTTAATCAATGGTTTTAATAATTGTAGCGGTCTCATTTCGTGCGCTTTCTATCCCACGCGCAGCTGCATAGTAAACGAGGTAAATAAAGTATTAATGACAGGCCTCAGCTGCTTCTCAACACTTTTAATTTGTTTACATATTCATACAATAGAATATGCAAATACAACAGTCATTGCCATAACCATTCATACTCTAGTTTTGTAATAATAACTATGAATATTCAAATGCATACGTAAAGTCCTCCATCGCAGAGGCGTTTAAAAACTCTTCCAATGGCTCTGCTCCATCGTTAGTTCAGACAGGTGATGCGACGCGCAATGACAGTTGGGTGATTTTTCGCTCTCCACTTCCTGTGAAGTGATGTATCGATGTTCCCTTCTTCCCTACGCCGTTTGCAGTGCCCTTCGAACTGAACATGTTCGCTCCCTTCGGATTGGAATCTCACTTAAGATGGCGGAATACCCTGTGAAGTCCACATCGCAATCCACTTACGGTCGAATGGAACACACCTAACAAGTCCAAACTAACGTGATTGTGACACTCGTTACATACGGTGGTATTTTTACCAGCTAAGGGTTAGGGTTTGATTTAGGGTTAGTTACTTGTAATTATGCATAATTTACTGTTATTACTATAGTAAGTACATGTAGTAACGT
This sequence comes from Coreius guichenoti, assembly GCA_039654105.1. Lineage (NCBI taxonomy): Eukaryota > Metazoa > Chordata > Actinopteri > Cypriniformes > Gobionidae > Coreius > Coreius guichenoti. The sequence goes on from CM077189.1 coordinate 13,238,588, forward strand.
GTAACTATGTCACCTTAAAATAAAGTGTTATTAAATTCAAATACAGAAAAAACAAGACCATAACAAATGGATTGTGTTTGTTTACATGTTTGGCATTGCTAATGTAGCCCCTGGCATGATTGCTAAAGTGTCAGCTCTTTTCTTCTCAGTACACACTCTCTCTGTCCTTTTTATTTTCCTTCTCTCTCTTCGCAGCGTCTCTGTGCTCATTATAGCTCCTCTAACACACTCTGTCTCGTTCCCTCATAATCATTCCTCCTCATGCGTTTCCCTTTCCTCCTTCTGGATTCTCATCATAAATTGCTCCCTTTCTCTTCTTGTATTTCTCTTCTTTCTTTCAGGATGTCCTCTTTCATCTCGTCATGTCCCTTCAGCTGTTCAGACATGCTCTGTCACTCAATGACCCATTTTGCTCTTCTCTTTTCTTCTTTGCCTTTCTATTTGTCCTGGTACAGTATAGTGAGTTAAGTTAACGGTCCCCCCATAAATGGTCACTCCAGGATTCACACTCCTTTTGTCATGAAATGTTCATGAATCATCTACTGTAGACACAAACTGAGATCATTTGGGCACCTCTGCTTATCCAGTGCTGTTATACTTGATGTACACTCACCTAAAGGATTATTAGGAACACCATACTAATACTGTGTTTGACCCCCTTTCGCCTTCAGAACTGCCTTAATTCTACGTGGCATTGATTCAACAAGGTGCTGAAAGCATTCTTTAGAAATGTTGGCCCATATTGATAGGATAGCATCTTGCAGTTGATGGAGATTTGTGGGATGCACATCCAGGGCACGAAGCTCCCGTTCCACCACATCCCAAAGATGCTCTATTGGGTTGAGATCTGGTGACTGTGGGGGCCATTTTAGTACAGTGAACTCATTGTCATGTTCAAGAAACCAATTTGAAATGATTCGAGCTTTGTGACATGGTGCATTATCCTGCTGGAAGTAGCCATCAGAGGATGGGTACATGGTGGTCATAAAGGGATGGACATGGTCAGAAACAATGCTCAGGTAGGCCGTGGCATTTAAACGATGCCCAATTGGCACTAAGGGGCCTAAAGTGTGCCAAGAAAACATCCCCCACACCATTACACCACCACCACCAGCCTGCACAGTGGTAACAAGGCATGATGGATCCATGTTCTCATTCTGTTTACGCCAAATTCTGACTCTACCATCTGAATGTCTCAACAGAAATCGAGACTCATCAGACCAGGCAACATTTTTCCAGTCTTCAACTGTCCAATTTTGGTGAGCTCGTGCAAATTGTAGCCTCTTTTTCCTATTTGTAGTGGAGATGAGTGGTACCCGGTGGGCTCTTCTGCTGTTGTAGCCCATCCGCCTCAAGGTTGTGCGTGTTGTGGCTTCACAAATGCTTTGCTGCATACCTCGGTTGTAGCGAGTGGTTATTTCAGTCAAAGTTGCTCTTCTATCAGCTTGAATCAGTCGGCCCATTCTCCTCTGACCTCTAGCATCAACAAGGCATTTTCGCCCACAGGACTGCCGCATACTGGATGTTTTTCCCTTTTCACACCATTCTTTGTAAACTCTAGAAATGGTTGTGCGTGAAAATCCCAGTAACTGAGCAGATTGTGAAATACTCAGACCGGCCCGTCTGGCACCAACAACCATGCCAGGCTCAAAATTTCCCATTCTGACATTCAGTTTGGAGTTCAGGAGATTGTCTTGACCAGGACCACACCCCTAAATGCATTGAAGCAACTGCCATGTAATTGGTTGATTAGATAATTGCATTAATGAGAAATTGAACAGGTGTTCCTAATAATTCTTTAGGTGAGTGTATATTACGTACAACCTAGAGTTTTAAAATATAATAATTATAGTTGGAAGTTCAATTAATTAAAATAAATGTTTTATACAAAAAAAAAAAATAATAATTTTGGAGCAAAAATATACTACTACTGCTGCTACTACTGCTACTACTACTACTACTAATACAATCAACATCATATTTGGTCAGTCTAATCTTAAGGCCTTGGTGATGTTAAATTGTGAAGATCTAGAGTTTTCGCTGATGGGAGTGTCTGTGGCGGCCTGACAAAGTCTGATGTTTCGCCATGAAACAAGAAGCTGTTGTAACTCAGGCATACAATGTCCGATCTGCCCCAGACTTCACATGTTTGAGAAAAGTCCTGCCCTGAACACATCTACATGACAATATTAAATTATAGTAATAGCGCCACCCACTGGCAACAGGAAGTGACGTGTTTAACACTGTGATGCACTACCAGCAACATACTAAAATATGCAATTGAGTACTAAACATGCTAGAAACATTCTAAAACATGCTAGCAACACTTAGCTGAGTGCTAAAGCATGCTATTATCGTCATGAAACAGGAAGTTGTTGTAACTCAAGCATAAAATGTCCAATCTGCCTCAAAATTCACGTTTGATAAGTGCTCTGCCCTGAAGACATCTAAACACCAAAATTTAGTTATAGTCATAGCGCCACCAGCTGGCAGCAGGAAGAGTGGCAAATGCAAATGACTGACGTAGTCCTCCTATTTGTATATACTTAAATGCATATTGCCCACCATGCTCTGTTTTGCTAAAGCCACCGGGTGGCAGTGGCACGGGTGCGGGGGCCCTTTCATCGCTGCTTGCAGCTTTAATTATTAGGGGTTCAAGCGTGTAGCGCTGAAATCCTATTGTTATTGTTAATTTTCCCATGATGCAGCATTCTCCATCTAAAACTGATCGGGCAAACCGTAAGTCGTAGAGACTTGAAACTTTGAGGGCTGGTAGTACTCACACCGCCTACAACGTCACCGAGGCGCGCCCCGATCGGCCTGATGGATTTGCCTCGGATTTGCTCGCCCTTCAGGTGCCATTTTCGAGTAAATTGAGGTTTTTTGAAAAACCTACTTTTGCGAACTACTCCTAGGTTTTTGGCCTGATCGGCACCAAACCACTGCAGAAATATTCTCTGGAAAGTGACTATCAATAATCATTAAAAAAAATCGGAATTTCAATTCATGGTCACTAAGGGGAACCAAAATGTTCGATGTGACTGGGGCCACTTTTACTAAAACGGCTATAACTCATGAACGGAACAAGATATTTTTGCTAAACTCGGCACACATGTGTATGAGCTCAATCTGAGGTCACATGAAAAAAAATTGCTTTGATTGGCCACTTGATGCCGCTATAACAGGAAAAAAAATACATGAACATGTCTATAACCGCACCCAACCATTAGTTCAATAGTCACGGGAGTAACCTCCTTAGACTCCTGAATCCTTGCTGAGTCCAACGATACCAAACATGACAGGTTTTGCCTTATGGTTTGTGCAACGGTGTGATTTGTCGCTTAAAAAAACTTTTGCGAATATCTTCGAAACTGTTAATCCGATCCAGACGAAAACCAGCACAGGAAATTCAAAAACATAGGTCGATAGCTAAACAATAATGCCCAAATGTCAAAATTTTGAGAGGAAGTGGCAAAAAAATCTAATCAATGTCAATCTAATCATGGGTCATTTTTATGCTCTCATAAATATAAGTGTCTATAACTTCAAAATGAAATGAGATATTTACAACAAATTTGACACATATGTATGGGCACACTCTGAGGACACCTAAAAAAAGTGGTGGAGATTGGGCAAGACATGGTGCTATAACTGTCAAAGAAACTTAAAAAACCATATATTTCCTTAGTAAATTGTCTGTATTGGGTGTAAATGGTCTTTTCCATCTATGATCTAAGTTTATTTGTCTATTTTTATTTGACTACCTAGGCAGTGGCTACTCTTCCTGTGGTCCCATTCCCAACAAGTAAAAAATACAAAACTACATTAAATCAACAACAATAAAAAGTCAATGAAACATATAAACCCAAAATTCATTCCAAATATCAAAATCAACAATTTACTATATATTGTGCCATTAAATGTTCCTTTAATTTTTTTTTTAAAAACTTACTTGTTAAAGATAAAGTAAATCATTCCATATTTTCATTCCTCTATACATTACAGTCCGTTGTTTTGCAGTGATTTTCAAAACAGAAAGTAAAAACATCCCTTTAATGCATGCCTGCTGTTTAAATTATGACTAGTACTACTATACAAAAGTTGACAGTACAGAAATATTTCTTATAAAACAAAGCAGACAGACAATCCTTCACCAGTGACCAACCTAAAGTTTTGTGCATTCTTATTATATTAGCCCTTCAATTACAGTTTAAAGTGAGTCGTGCGGCTCTGTTGGACTAATTGTAATTTCTCCAAGTCTTTACTTGATGCACTCGACCACACCACTGGGCAATGATCTAAATAAGAACCATTGTTTGCACAATTTGACAAATACAGTGTTGTAGTAAAAAGTTTGCACATCTCTTAATAACCGACAAACCTCTTCTATCTATCTGTAGATCTATCTATATTTTCTAGTTTTGACCACTTCAGCCTACTGCCTAATATAACTCCAAGAAGTCTTATTTCCTCTACCTGGTCAATAGGCACACTCTTTACAGACAGATTTAACTGTGGCTTGAATTTCAATTTAAAATTTGATCCAAACAAAGCTTTTAGTTTTTGTCAAGTTTTGAACCAACTTATTACCAACACCACACTGCAACTCTTTCACATCTGAATATCTTCCATTATAAAATACACATTGTCTCCTATTAGACAGATAACTTTTAAACCAGTACAGTATGAGAAGTACATTTGTAACATTTCAGTTTATCCAGCAATAATTTATCATCCAATACATCAAAAGCTGAGCTAAAATCTAACAATACTGCTCCTACTAAGTTATTGTCATCAATCTTTGCTTAGCTATCATCTGTCATCTGTGTTAATGCTGTTCCTGTTGAGTGTCCCTCTCAATATGCATGCTGAAAATTAGAGAGCAAGTTATTCTCCTTAAAGAAGACTTGAATTTGCTCACAAACTATCGTTTTCAATACTTTGCTAACTGCTAGCAAACTTATTGGTTGACTATTATGACCATTAAAACCCAGTGCTGCATTTTTCTGTAGAGGAATAGTCAAGTCAAGTCAAGTCACCTTTATTTATATAGCGCTTTTTACAATGCCGATTGTTTCAAAGCAGCTTCACAGTGTTAACAGGAAAATAATGCAACAGAATTTGATTCGGCTGTACAGCCGCTCTGGAGAAAACGGTGATGTCATCCAGCTAATTTCAATTATCATATAGTGTCAATGCGGGCAGATCAGTAATATAGTTGAAATTTAAGTGTCCCCAACTGAGCAAGCCAAAAGCCAAAGGCGACGGTGGCAAGGAACCAGAACTCCTTCAGGGCCAGAATGGAGAAAAAAACCTTGGGAGAAACCAGGCTCAGTCGGGGTGCCAGTTCTCCTCTGGCCGACGAACAAATAGTGTATGATTATGATTCTGGCAACATTACAGGTCAGAAGTCATATTAGATCAATAGATATTCGTAGGATTATTCGAAAGATTGGAGTCGTCACGCCGGGGACGGGTTTAATGAGGATGTCATGTCGATGCGGCATTTACAGGGGGCCGTTTAACTGACATGGTCTCTACAGACACTTCAGGGATGTGTTCGTCATGTCCAGGCTAAGGTCCACCATCTGGTCCGGATACGGCCCGGATCCGGCCGACAGCAGTAAACCTCGGGATAAACAGAGAGACTAACATTAGCGTAGATGCCATTCTTCTTATGATGTAACGAGTACATCAGGTGTTATGGGAAGTGTTCCCGGTTCCGGCTGACCTAGTTAATGCAGCCTAAAACAATCATTTAACTGATTTGAATAATATAAATTAAAAATGTTTTATGTGTATGCCATAATAAAGAGATGTGTTTTTAGTCTAGATTTAAACTGACAAAGTGTGTCTGCTTCCCGAACAATGCTAGGAAGACTGTTCCAGAGTTTAGGTGCTAAATAGGAAATATTCTAGGTATTATCAACTGGCCAGAATTTTGAGACCGCAATAGACGTGATGGAGTATAATGCATTAAGAGCTCGCTCAAGTACTGGGGCGCTAAACCATTTAGTGCTTTGTAAGTAATCAGCAAGATTTTAAAATGTATACGATGTTTAATAGGGAGCCAATGCAGTGTTGCCAGAACCGGGCTAATATGGTCATACTTCCTGGTTCTAGTAAGAACTCTAGCTGCTGCGTTTTGGACAAGCTGCAGTTTATTTATTAAGCGAGCTGGGCAACCACCCAGTAGAGCATTACAATAATCTAGCCTTGAGGTCATGAACGCATGAACTAACTGTTCAGCATTTTGCATTGAAAGCATGTGCCGTAATTTAGATATATTTTTAAGATGGTAGAATGCAGTTTTACAGATGCTAGAAACGTGGCTTTCAGATGAAAGATTGGTATCAAAGAGCACACCCAGGTTCCTAACTGACGACGGGGACTTGACAGAGCAGCCATCGAGTGTTAGACAGTATTCTAGGTTAATACTTGTGGAGTTTTTTTGTCCAATGATTAAATATTTATTTTTTTCTGAATTAAGTTGCAGGAAATTACTAGTCATCCAATTTTTTATATCTATGCATTCCGTTAATCTTGTGAATTGGTAAGTTTCGTCAGGGCGTGAAGAAATATAGAGCTGAGTATCGTCAGCATAACAATGAAAACTAACGCCATGCTTTCTAATAATATCTCCCAGTGGTAGCATGTACAGGGTGAAAAGCAACGGTCCTAGCACTGAGCCCTGCGGTACTCCATACTGAACTTGTGATCGGTGTGACATCTCTTCATTTACTGCTACAAACTGATAACGGTCAGATAGGTATGATTTAAACCATGCCAATGAAATTCCACTAATGCCAACATCATTTTCGAGTCGGAGTTCCGTGCAGCAGGCGAGTTCGATCGGATGATAAGAGTAAATCATTTGTAACTGTAATGAGAACAGTCTCAGTACTATGATACGGTCTAAATCCTGACTGGAAATCCTCACAGATACCATTTCTTTCTAAAAAGGAGCATAATTGTGAGGACACTGCCTTTTCTAGTATTTTTGACAGAAAGGGTAGATTTGAGATTGGCCTGTAATTGACTAATTCTGCAGGATCAAGTTGCGTTTTTTTAATAAGTGGTTTAATAATAGCCAACTTAAAAGTTTTCGGTACATATCCTAATGTCAAGGATGAATTAATGATATTAAGAAGAGGATCTATGACCTCTGGAAGTAGTTTCTCTTTTAGTAGTTTAGTCGGTATAGGGTCGAGCATGCATGTTGTTGATTTTGATGATTTAACGAGTTTTTCTTCTCCTATAGCAGTGAATGAATGTAATTTTTCCTCAGTGACACTACAATGCACTGTCTGTGTGATACTGTAGTAGACGGCTGCATGGTTATAATTTTTTTCCTAATATTATCAATCTTACAAGTAAAGAAGTTCATGAAGTCATTACTGCTGTGCTGTTTACAAACATCAGAAGTTGAAGCTTTATCTTTGGTTAATTTAGCCACTGTATCGAATAAATACCTAGGGTTGTGTTTGTTTTCTTTTAAGAGAGTCGAGAAATAAGCAGATCTAGCAGTTTTTAGGGCCTTTCTGTATGCAATCATGCTCTCTTTCCACGAAATGCGAAAAACTTCCAGTTTCGTTTTCTTCCAGCTGCGCTCTATTTTTCTGGCTGCTGTTTTAAGGGCCCGGGTGTGCTGCTGCAGAATTTCAATGGTATCAACATTTATTCCATGTGACAGTATTAGGTCTAAAGTAATGATTACGGCGATGAGTGGGTCCTGACACGTGTTGCCTTACTCCAATAGAGTTTAGAATGTCTCTAAATGCCAATCCCAATGCGTCTTTTTCATTGTCTACGTGGATATTAAAATCACCAACAATTAGGACTTTATCTGCAGCCAGTACTAACTCTAATAGAAAATCAGCAAATTCTCTGGTAAAGTCTGTATGGTGCCCTGGTGGCCTGTATACAGTAGCCAGCACAAATGTCAAACGGGATTTATCAATTTCACTACATAACGTTACATAAAGCACCAAAACTTCAAAGGAATTATATTTGAAACTAGACTTCTGAGTAATACCGAAGATATTATTATAAATTACAGCAACACCTCCCCCTTTACCTTTCAGACGCGGCTCGTGTTTATAACAATATCCTTGGGGTGTGGACTCATTTAAAGTAATGTAGTCGTCAGGTTTTAGCCAGGTTTCTGTCAAACACAGCACATCTAGGTTATGATCTGTAATCATATCATTAACAATAAGCGCTTTTGAGGAAAGGGATCGAATATTCAGCAGCCCGAGTTTTATCATTTGATCATCTGTATTAAATCTGTTGTTTATTTGTTGGACATCAATTAAATTTTTACCATTGAATGGTTTTTTGTATTTACTAATTCGTGGAACAGACACAGTCTCTATGTGATAATATCTAGGTGAAAGAGTCTCTATGTGCTGGGATTTATCTGACTTCTGTGACGTAAGACAGCTAGCAGGCGGTCAGGTAAGCCAGTCCGTCTGCTTCCTGACCTGGGCACCAGTTAGTCAAGGTTTAGCTCTAAGACTATGTGCCAAATTACTAGAGAGAAGAGCGGCACCATCCCAGGAAGGATGGATGCCATGTTTTTTCAACAGGTCAGGTCTGCCCCAAAAGCTTTTCCAATTGTCTGTGAACCCTATGTTATTTTGCGGACACCACTTAGACAACCAGCCATTGAGTGATGATAGTCTGCTAAGTATCTCATCACTCCTTTTAACGGGGAGGGGACCAGAGCAAAAAACGTCACCTGCCATCGTACTTGCGAGTTTACACACCTCTTTAATGTTAATTTTGGTGATCTCCGACTGGCGAAGTCGAACATCATTTGTGCCGACGTGAATAATAATCTTATAGAATTTACGATTAGCATTAGCCAGCACTTTTAAATTTGCTTTGATGTCAGGCGCTCTGGCTCGCGGTAAACATGTGACTATGGTGGCTGGTGTCTCTATTTTCACGTTCTGTGTAATAGAATCGCCAATAACTAGGGCACTTTCAACAGGATTCTCAGTGGGTGCATCACTGAGTGGGGAGAACCTGTTTGATGTTCTAATCGGAATGGAAGTGTGGTTTTTTGATCCGCGACTATGCCGTCTCACCGTCACCCAGTTGCCCTGCTGCACGGGCTCTACAGCCGGAACCGAACAATGTACAGAGTTCACTAAGCTATACGCATCCAAACCAGTGTCTAAAGCTGTTACGTTCTCACTACTCTCAAATAAAGTCTGGATGCGTGTCTCTAATTCTGAAATCTTCTCCGTCAGCCTGACTCTCCTTACATTTATCACATGTGAAGCCCTGTTCGCCAGCGGAGAAAGATATACTAAACATGAAACATGCAGTGCAAGTGACAATGACAGGAGAAGAAGACATGGCTTACCGTATTTGTTGATTAATCCAACTTACCACAGTTGTTTGAGGGAGTCTATTTACTAATCCAACTCACCACAGCTGTTTAATGAACTCAGAAAACAAGAGACCCAAGTGCAGAGATGGCAAGCTAACAGGCTAGCAAAAAAAAAAAAAAAAAAAAAAAATTGAAAGCATGTGCCGTAATTTAGATATATTTTTAAGATAGAATGCAGTTTTACAGATGCTAGAAATGTGGCTTTCAAATGAAAGATTGGTATCAAAGAGCACACCCAGGTTCCTAACTGACGACGAGGACTTGACAGAGCAGCCATCAAGTGTTAGACAGTATTCTAGGTTACTACTATATAATTACCTTTGCATCTTTCCAAGCTAAAGGGAAAATCCCTTTTTCAATACTGATATTAAAGATGTGGCAAACTGGTTCTGCCAAGCAACATTTCTTCTCTTAATTGATCAACTTTATTTATGAACAAATCATTTGCAAATAATTTACAATTTCATATGATTTAGGTAAAAATGAGTCACCTGTATCAATAAAAGGAGTTGGACTTGATTTCCTACCCATTATTTAATTGAGTGTACTCCACATTTTTTTACTATCATATTTACATTCACTTATTTTAACTTCGTAAAACATTCTTTTCTTTTTCCTATTAATATTACTTACTTGATTTCTTAATTTGCAATAGACTTCCCAATCCTCCTCGTTCCCAGTTCTGTTTGCTGTACCCTTTGCCACATCTCTCTCAACCATAATGTTTTTCAACTCATTATCAATCCATGGTGCCCTAATATTCCCAAAGCATAAAATAATCTTACAAATGCTGACAATGCATTAAAGATGATCCTTATTCCTTATAAACATCAATCCAACATACATTATTTACATTTGTACAAAATTATTCTTGGCTGAATCTCTTATATGATCTTTTATAAATTATTTTTGGTTTTCTAAGTGGTTACATGCTTGCTAAATAAAACATAATATCTTTTAACACATATATGCTTAAAAACCTTTAGTCGCTTGAACCCCGATAATTGCTGCTCGCAGCTATATTTATTATTATTATTATTATTATTATTAATAATAATAATAATAATAATAATAATAATGCATTTTACCCAAAATAATTAATTAATTAATGAATAATAATAATCATTAATAGTAATTAATATATATTTTTAAAATGTATTTAAAAATATATATATATATCATTGTTGTTGTTGGTTTACATTTAAACATTATAAAAACCATTTAGCATGTACATAAGGTTATAGAGGTAAAGTGACTATAGGGAATGAAGTAAACTGTTATGCAAACACATATTTTAATGCTGCATTCCATTCAAAGTTTGCATGTGGGATGTTTCCTCTTAATATTTTAATCGCTGAGTCTATAGCTGTCTGTTATACAATGCTTTCTAAGGAATAAAAAGGTACTGCCATGTTCGCTGGACGCCATACACCCACTTCTCAGTAAAATCTATGTTTTAGTCATGGAAGTCATGGCATCAAATGGTATTCAATTGAATTTTGCTAGGAAATTGGAAATGGATTATTTTTGAGTTCAATGGAACAAGTGGCCATTCTTCATTCTTTTTTATATTGCATTAGTGTTCAGACCTGTGAGCAAGCAGATAATTCTTACTGTGATATTCACTTGGTAACAGATAAAAAACATGTAATGAGGAACACAGGTGTGAAGACATCTGTAGTTATTCTACCAATTTCAGCTCATGTTTTATCAGTTGTAGACAGGGTTCTGACTCGACTGACCACTTGTGATCAAATCATCCAGAGAACATGTTAACACCATGTGTAAACAGGGCCATTGTGTTGTGTTTTGTCTTAACAGTACATTTTCAAAGCACAAAATGTTAAGTAGTAAGTAATTAATTAGTTAGTTTATTAGTTAAGTAATTAATTATTAAGTAGTAACAATAATAAAGTATTATTAATAATAAATTAATTTCAGTCTCAAAAACGTAGATCTTTCGGTTTATTCCCTGGTTTAAATGGGATTTTAAAAAACGTGTTTTCAATGTGACTCTTGGATACCACAACTGGCATATTAGCATCCACATCAGTCTTAAAATCCATTTCTGTGCACCCTGAAAAAAATGAATATAAATCATGCCTAGAATTTTCATCAAGGAATCAATATTACCTTAAAAAACAATCAGTGAATTGTGTATGTGTGTGTGTGTGTGTGTGTGTGTGTGTGTGTGTGTGTGTGTGTGTGTGTGTGTGTGCGCGTGTGTGTGTGTTTTAAAAGCAGAAGTGTGTGCTTTTGCACTATGAATGAATGAATGAATGAATGAGGCATTTATATAGCGCTTTCATATGTATTACTGTTCACCCAAAGCACTTTACACTCATGTCAGGGGTCTCTCCTCACCCACCGCCAGTGTGCAGCATCCACTTGGATGATGCGACGGCAGCCACAGTACAACGGCGCCAGTGCGCTCACCACACACCAGCGATAGGTGGAGAGGAGAGAGGGTGACAGAGACAATTTAATGGATGGGGATTATTAGGAGGCCATGATTGGTAAGGGCCAATGGAGGGAATTTGGCCAGGACACCGGAGTTACACCCCTACTCTTTACGAGAAGTGCCATAGGATTTTTAATGACCACAGAGAGTCAGGACCTCGGTTTAACGTCTCATCCGAAGGACGGAAATGTTATAGCATAGCTACAGTATTCCATGTGTCTGTATAAAACACTGAAATCCCAAACCTATGCTTTAACACTTTTAACCAAAGAGCAGGAAGCTGAAAAAGAGAGAAATAAAATATTAGGCAGGATGTTAACACTGTGTCTCGGAGACAAGCAGGTCAGGGTGAGCCTGGCGTTATGGTGCAGAGTGGCACCCTGCTGTGCAAGACCAACACATCATCTCCTCCAGAGAGCTCATCTGCTCTTCATACACTTCAAAAAATGACAAGTGCTTTAGCAACAATTCTATCTTTTCCCCAGAGCTCTGTTTCTCTCTCTGTCTCGTTCTCTGTCTTTGTTCCTTTTACATCTCTCCTCAACATTTCATTTTCAGATTTTCTCATGACATATTGTCATGTTCTCATTACATTGGCGAACCCTTCCGCAAACGTTATTCAAATTCTCTAGTTAGGAAATACCTCATTAAAGGTTTGTGTTTATGCAAATTAGTTTTATTTATGCAAACATATTCCTTCCTTCCATTCACTCACCGGCCACTTTATTAGGTGTTCACCTGTCCAAATGCACGTTAACACAAATATCTAATTATCCAGTCACATGGCAGCAACTCAATGCATTTAGGCATGTAGGCATGCAAGATGATCTGCTGAAGTTGAGCATCAGAATGGGGGAGAAAGGTGATTTAAGTGACTTTGAACATGGCATGGTTGTTGGCGCCAGATGGGCTGGTCTCCATCTACAGGGATTTTCATGCACAACCATGTCTAGGGTTTATATAGCATGGTCCTAAAAAGAAAAAAAATATCCAGTAAGCAGCAGTTCTTTGGGTAAAAATACCTTTTTGATTCCAGAGGTCAGAGGAGAATGGCCAGACTGGTTTGAGCTGATAGAAAGGCAACAGGAACTCAAATAACCACTTGTTACAACTGAGGTCTGCAGAAGATACCACACCGGGTAGCAGCATGTCAGCTAAGAATAGGAAACTAAGGCTACAAGCTTACCAAACTGTCACACACGCCACAAAGCTCAAATCATCTCAAATTGGTTCATACTCAAACAGCCTCCACAGTCACCAGATCTCAATCCAATAGAGCACCTTTGGGATGTGGTGGAACAGGAGATTCACATCATGGATTGCAGCCGACAAATCTGTAGCAACTGCGTGATGCTGTCATGTCAATATGGACAAAATCTCTGAGGAATGTTTCTAGCACCTTGTTGAATCTACGCCATGAAGAATTAAGGCAGTTCTTAAGGCAAAATGGGGTCCAACCCGGACTAGCAAGGTGTACCTAAAAAGTGGCTGGTGAGTGTATGGGCCCTATCATACACCAGGCGCAATGCGACACCAGGTGCATGTTTTTGCTAGTTTAGTTTTTGCTATTTTCAGCCTAACGGAGTTATCGTTTTCATGCCCAGTGCCACATTGTTTAAATAGCAAATGCACTCGCGCCCATGTGTTCGCAAATGGGCGTGCTGGTCTGAAAACGAGGTTTGTTCAGGCGCATTGTTGGCAACTGAAAACGACTACGCCATTGACCAACAAAAAACAGTATTTTTTGTGTTATTTAAAGGGCACGTTAGTAATATGCGCCTATAGGCGGGTGCACATTGGCTTTTCTACAATGGAAGAGAGTGAAGGTGCATTGTCCATCTTTTTTTACAGTCTATGGTCTGAATGAAAACATTATTTTATTTTAAAAAAATAATAATAACACTAAACTTTTGAATGGTAGTTGCCACTCAGTTGCCATAACCTGATTGTGCTAATTACTTGAAGTTACTCTCATAACTCATTGCCTCTCAAAATGGCAAAGAATGGCATGTGTTAATTTATTCACAATATTATTTGTCGGAAATTATAGAATATATTCATAAAATTTCCCTGTTTCCTCATTACTGAAACACCGTCTATCCCAGTGAAACACTAATTTTCCCTGTTTTATCTCCATTTTTATTTAGTCTGTTGGATATTATTGAGTACATCTGCAATAAAGAGATACGCAGAGTCAGAGCACAGACATTTGTAGGGAAAAGAGAGGACAGGACTGTGGGACAAGTAAGTGGTGCAGATGGAGGGAAAAAATGCACTTGCTAGAAAAAAAATCCAAATATTCAGCTCACCTGGGAGAAGGCTTTTAAAAAAAGAGAAAGAGAAATGTGCAGAAAACCAAATTAATGGATAGAGGACAAAAGGTAAATGGAAGAAAACACAAAATCAGGCCAAGGAGAGGACTGTGTGTTCTCTTGGTCACATTGATCCTACAAGACATATATAGATGGAGCTGGAACATATTCGTATTTCGCCAGTATTTGTCCCAGATTTTGGACAGACCAATTCAAAATCATAAAGTTTAAAATTCAAATTGCATAACAGATTCCCCTCAGACGTCCTTCTACACCAAGTTTTTTTAACAGGATTCTTCACACCATATGGCCCACCTGAAAAAACTCTGCAGTTTGCAAGGTAACAATATTTTAATTTGAAAGTCTTATCAGCCCCATTCACCCAGCAGAAATTTGTCATTTTACTTATTTTATTGACATTTTTATGTATTTGTTTATGAGTGATTTATTTGTAAGTATGCATGTTTTTGCTAACATTCCTACAGTATTTTGTCATTAAATATTGAAAACCTTGTTCCTAGGGCTGGGCGATATGACCAAAATCTCATATCACGATATAAGTCTTCTCATATCCCGATAACGATATATATCACGATATAAGACCTTTTCTGTAAATTCAATCAATTAATAGTTTATATATTTTGACCACATGGAAAGGACTATTTCTTTTTTTACATTTTAAAGTATATACTCTAAAATGTACTCATTCATATGTGATTATTTTTCTCCCTTTATTTAGAAGTGTTTGTCATTGAATCATTCATTTAAAAGATTTATTCACAAACGCTGATTCATCCAATAACGAAACAAGTCGTGATAAATGAGACATTGACTCCATTCAAATTATTCCATCTTCGTGAGTCTCTGTTACATAGAGTGCCACGGGCAAAAGCCTGCTCTAACGTTTTACTCTGTGGTTTATTTTTAGCACCTGACGTAGGGCTGGACAATTAATCGAAAAGTAATCGAAAGCGAAATTCAGAACCTCTAACCGACGTAATTTTCCCATGTCGGTTATTTCGGTTTTTAATCCTGTTAATTTGTTCCCCTTAAAAACATACCGCACATGTAGTCCCTGACTCCGCCCCGCCCATTCAGCGGCATGGAAGCAACACGGAGGCGAACTCAAACACTGAGTCAACACACGCAGACAGCGTCTTCACGAAACTTTGTCAATTGTATGTGTATAAAGTCTTGCCAGTTTGAACATTCAAGTGATTTTACACCATTCAATAACATCAATATGGAAATCATGCCACTTCAGTGCTTTTCTGTGACACAGGAGCCGCGTCGTGTCTCTGACAACGCGCGAGCCCTGAAAACAGATCACTTTCACTTGCGTCTTCACTAAACTTTGTCAATTGTATGTGTTTTAAGGCTCACCAGTTTGGACATTCAAGCGATTTTAGACCATGTGTATATTGAGCTACTGCGCTTATGCATTGTGACACACGAACACAGACTCCTGCTTGGAGCCACCCGGTTCTGTCTCCCTTTCACTCGCCATGCTGTTATTTATTCACGTTTCTGCCTGCATCCTTGTGGTGGTATGTAAGATTGCTGTCATCCAAATGATGAAAAAGTATTGCCGTATAAACAATGTATTTTGCGACACCACGAAATAAACGATACAGCATAATATGAAACAATAGACTTTTTATTTCGTCCATTCGATATATATTGTCATATCGCACAGCCCTACTTGTTCCTATTCAAGTATTTATGCATGCAATCAGATCTTGCACCTTAATTAAAGAGAGTTAATATCCATAAGCCATAGTAGATCAAGTGCACATATCCCATAATCCCGCTTGGTGAAATGTTAACTCTGGAACATTCCCTCCCACTCAGCTCTTGCCATGTAGCCTTCAATTATTATGCACCCTGGGCAGAGCGCACAGACTCTTAAAACAAATATGAAATTAATATTAAAATTTGCTCCTGAATATTTTAGTGAACTTCAGTGCATTCCCAAGTTAGGGGATGACAGATTTAGCAGTAGACACAGAATCACAAGAGACACTTAAAATAGAAAGGGAAAATCCCTCTAAAGAGGTCTATGAGTGTCTAAAAGCTCAGTTGTGATAGACTTTGACTTTTGAACTAGATCTTTGTTTGACTATAATGATCTTATTTAGCTTCCAACTAAGGTCTGTTTCTGGACATATTGCGTTCATATACTGTACAATCACTACCATTCACATGTCATGGAGCTCTACTAACAATCTCTGTGGAGTCCTGAGGGCAAGGCAGCTAGCCAACAACAGAAAGGAAGATTCAGATTCAGTCTGGGATTCAGTGCTCGGCTTGTCATGCCTGTGAAAACCAATCCAGTCGGCCCAAGAGAGTAAAAGCAGGTTCTGAAGGAGATGAAACTAACAACATGAGTAGTGTGTTGCAAATATCTTTCCAAGAAGTCTTCATTGGCTGCAGCATCTTTATCATATTCTCCATTAGCAGAACTATTGGATTGCTGTTCCAGTACTATGGCATCCTGGGAGAACCCACAAAAACTTAATATACTTAATTTCATATTCATAGCTGTAAAATGTCTTAGAGGAGCAATTACCAATCGATAGATTATTACATGCAACACTTACCGGCAAATGTTTAATCAATGGCTGAATTAAAATAATAAAAGAATTAAAATCGTAAACTAAAGGTGTCCAAAGGTGCTTTTTATAAGTGTGAATCCATACATGCATATTTATTAATATTGTCTACAATGTTTTAAGAATGTTTTTTTTTTCCTTGAAAGGGAACTGAAAAAATCTCAAATATTTTTCTAAAATGATCTTAATTTCAGTATTAAGTATATTATATACTGTACAGGCTTGACATTAACTTTTTTGCTCACCAGCCACTGTGGCTAGTGGTTTTCCAAAGTTACTAGCCACTCAACATTTTCACTGGCCACAATTTTGACATTGAAACCATGGGGGAAAATGGCCATATAGATATTTTTAATATTAATTCATAATTTGGCAGCAGTATATTAGGCTGCTGTCACTTTAAGATCTGACACACGGATCCATTATACAGTCCCTCCAGGATTTCGCGGGACTATTTTCTGATTTTTGCGGCCTAGAATTACTGAATGTGTGGCTGCTTTTCTCAAAATTTGCGGCAATATTTGCAACATTTCTTGTGTAGTTGTTCAGTGAAAATACACCACAGTCAACATTCTTCTAACATTTTATTACTTTTCTGACCTCAAGAACCATTTGGCTCTGTTTGATGGAAACGATGTCACTCAGAGCTTACAGCGGGAGCGGGGTTGCGGTGGTTGACTGACTGATAGTGACAGATGCATTGCCGAAGCCACTGCGCAAACAGAAGTTTAGCGATCGATTCAAGTTCAACACATGTAGCCTACTTCAAAGTGGGCTTTGGCTGAATGTGCTTTGTGATGACGTCACAACACGTCTAGCCCCAAAATCTGCGGGAAGTCGAATTTTGCTGAGTTTGCTTGATTTCGCGTTAAATTTTGCGATCACAGAATCGCAAAATCCTGGAGGGACTGATTATACTGTTACACATGCGTTTCCTTTCTCAACATGTTTACGTTCACTTAAAACATACTGTGACTGTGTTTACTTAGACCAGCATTTTGACATTATTTTGACATTATTTTGTGTGTATTTGACTAAGTACTTTTACTGAAAGGCAGCTTTATATGCACACACTTTGGGTGTGAGCACCAAATCTGCGGGAATTAGTAAAATTAATTCCCACGCGAAATTCAAGCCCTGTAACACCAGCAGTATTCATCCGGAGCAAATAAACGAGTGAGTGAGGGGAGGTGGGTTTGTGTGTCAACTTGCTGTCAGAGAGATGAGAGAGCGAGAAAGCGCAGCTGGTATCGTGCTATTCTGCAGAAAAATCAAATCAAATCACCTTTATTTATATAGCGATTTTTACAATGCCAATTGTTTCAAAGCAGCTTCACAGTGGTAACAGGAAAATAATGTAACGGAATTTGATTCGGCTGTACAGCCGCTCTGGTGAAACCGGTGATGTCATCCAGCTCATTTCAATTATCATATAGTGTCAATGCGGGCAGATCAGTAATATAGTTGAATATTTAGTGTCCCCAACTGAGCAAGCCAAAAGCCAAAGGCGACGGTGGCAAGGAACCAAAACTCCTTCAGGGCCAGAATTGAGAAAAAAACCTTGGGAGAAACCAGGCTCAGTCGGGGTGCCAGTTCTCCTCTGGCCGACAAACAAATAGTGTATGATTATGATTCTGGCAACATTACAGGTCATAAGTCATATTAGATCAATAGATATTCGTAGGATTATTCGAAAGATTGGAGTCGTCACGCCGGGGACAGGTTTAATGAGGATGTCGTGTCGATGCGGCATTTACAGGGGGGAGTTTAATTGACACGGTCTCTACAGACACTTCAGGGATGGGTTCGTCATGTCCAGGCTAAGGTCCACCATCTGGTCCGGATACGGCCCGGATCCGGCCGACTGCAATAAACCTCGGGATAAACAGAGAGACTAACATTAGCGTAGATGCCATTCTTCTTATGATGTAACGAGTACATCAGGTGTTATGGGAAGTGTTCCCGGTTCCGGCTGACCTAGTTAATGCAGCCTAAAACAGTCATTTAACTGATTTGAATAATATAAATTAAAAATGTTTTATGTGTATGCCATAATAAAGAGATGTGTTTTTAGTCTAGATTTAAACTGACAGAGTGTGTCTGCTTCCTGAACAATGCTAGGAAGACTGTTCCAGAGTTTAGGTGCTAAATAGGAAAAGGATCGACCGCCTGCAGTTAATTTTGATATTCTAGGTATTATCAACTGGCCAGAATTTTGAGACCGCAATAGACGTGATGGAGTATAATGCGTTAAGAGCTCGCTCAAGTACTGGGGAGCTAAACCATTTAGTGCTTTGTAAGTAATCAGCAAGATTTTAAAATGTATACGATGTTTAATAGGGAGCCAATGCAGTGTTGCCAGAACCGGGCTAATATGGTCATACTTCCTGGTTCTAGTAAGAACTCTAGCTGCTGCGTTTTGGACAAGCTGCAGTTTATTTATTAAGTGAGCAGGGCAACCACCCAGTAGAGCATTACAATAATCTAGCCTTGAGGTCATGAATGCATGAACTAACTGTTCAGCATTTTGCATTGAAAGCATGTGCCGTAATTTAGATATATTTTTAAGATGGTAGAATGCAGTTTTACAGATGCTAGAAACGTGGCTTTCAAATGAGAGATTGGTATCAAAGAGCACACCCAAGTTCCTAACTGACGACGAGGACTTGACAGAGCAGCCATCGAGTGTTAGACAGTATGCCTTTTTAAAAGACTACAATTGAAAAACTACTGAATCCACCCACACGGGTGTTAAAGGGATAGTTCACCCAAAAATTATCCCATAATTTACTCACCCTCAAGCCATCCTAGGTTTATATGACATTTTTCTTTCAGACGAATAAAATCGGAGTTATATTAAAAAATGTCCTGGCTCTTCCAAGCTTTATAATGGCAGTGAATGGCATTCCAAAATTTGAAGACCAAAAAAGTGTATCCATCCATTATAAAAGTAATCCACACGGCTCCGGGGGGTTAATAAAGGCCTTCTGAAGCGAATCGATGGGTTTTTCTAAGAAAATATCCATTCTTAACAGGTTATAAAGTAAAATATCTAGCTTCCGGCGGACCGCCTTCCGTATTCAACTTACAAAAAAACTGTTCAAAATGCTTACGCTACATCCGACGTCATCGTCGTGCTAGTTACGCTCTTTTCGTAAGTTGAATACGGAAGGCAGTCTTTGACTTAAGTACCACAAGAGTACGCATACTCCTGGTTGAAAATCACTGCAGTACGCAACATGGGTCTGTGGTGTAAAAGCTAAATTTCATAAGATCCTGCTATGTCCCATTACTGGCATATTGTATTTAGTTTCTCTTTCATGTGGCTGAAGAGATATTATTTATGAAATTCTCTTATTATAGTCTTTTTTAAAGGGAACTTTTGCAGTTAAAATGGGACGTTTGGGGACGTTTGCAGTATGTTTGAAAACGGCAAACTAGTTCTAATACACTCAAGTTTATTATTAAAACACAGTCCTCTGTAATTAAGGTCTTGTGGGTGAGGAGCTGTGTCCTTGCTAAAGACATCAAACATTCCCACTGCCTGTGGTCTCTGATTTTGTTGTATTGCCATTTTTCAAAAATAACAAACCAGAAACATGCGGTTCCTGTCAGCACCATGTCACAAAGTCTTTTGAACTCAGTGTCAGGAGTGTTTGAGCTATTTATCCTGATGTTCTATTCTTGTTCTGATGTGGCTGTTGTGAAAGACTAGAAACCCATTTGAGGATACTTTATGCTGACATATTCTACTTGTATAGCAGTTAATGGCTGAAATTTTAGTCTTTTAATTCACAGTCACACATACTGTATACACACAAGGTAAACATCCTGGCATTTACTCTATAATTATATTAATGAATTGATGAATGAATTATTTATAGCATTCCAAAGGAGAACCTAATGAGATCACTGGGAGACCACTCTCTCATTTACACACACACAGAGAGAGAGAGAAAGCTGCAAGCAAGGGCTTGTCAGATCATAAATGCATTATTGGTAATGTCATATTCACATTTCTGCTTCTATGTGTTGTGTTCTCGAAGCTACACATTTACACAGACTGTATCCTATAGACTGACAGCTGAAGATGAAACTATTATTCACACACAAATGGTTAAAAAAAACATGGTATACTACATTACTAACAATACTATGATATATGGTACTAAATGATTACAATATCTATATACAGTACTATGGTATTTATAGAGTATGCTGCTTCAAGGTATTTCAAAATACACTATGGTATTTGCATGCATGTCCATGAAACAAATGCATTACCATGGTAGCCTGTTAACATGATACTTGGTGCAAAACACCATGATACACCCTGGTAAATGTCCAAAAACATAGTGTTACAGTGGCATATGTCCAAAAAAAAATGGTTCTATATCCAAAAACCTTTCCAAAAAACATAATATACATGGGAAATGTCCAAAAAACATGGAATTACCATGGTACCTGTCTAAAAACATATTGCTTTTATGGTATATGTCCAAAAAACATGATGACATTGAGCAACATGGTATTTACCATTGTGCATGTTAAAAAATACACTATACCTTAAATGTGCACACAGAAAAAAAAACATGGTTACCAAGGTGCATGTCCAAAAAAAATGTCAGTATACCATAAAACATGGCATGACCATGGGACCATATACAAAAACAATTTGTCCAAAAAACATGGCAGTGCCTGGTATCACTTTTTGGTGCAATATTTAAAAATTCAAAAAGACAGGAAAAATAAAGGAACGACATGTGTGTGCCTGTTTATATGATTTATGAGGACAAAAATGTGTATAATGACATGGGTATTACACTGGTATTACAACATAAACGTGGTTTATGAGGACATTTCGGAGTCTTCGTAATTAAAATGGTTTAAAAAACATATTAAACATTGTTTTATTACATTTTTTTTTATTCATGTACAGCACACAGGTCATACAGCCCCTCTGAACTACTGCTGTGTGTCCAGCCTTATTTGCTTCCTCTGTTAATGAAAGTAGAGATGGGTGGAGATCAAGCTCCGGGGGTCGATATCAGTGTGTGTGCACTGTGGGTTTGCAGGAATTTTGCGAGACAGTAAGGACAGCTGCAGTAAATTTTGCACCTCTTAGCTTCGATATACAGCCTCTGGTATTTTCCTGCTGTCACCAGAATTGATGTTGTGTTGGTGTGTGTGTGCCAATGTGAGTTCACATGCTGTGCATTAGTCTGTATTCCATCCGTAAAGACTTGAGACCAGCCTAATTATGTTTGATTAATTATCTAGAAGTATTCAGTTGTGTTGTATATTTTCTGACTTTTTCCAGGCATACTCTCCATAATTCAATATTTCAGACCTTGGACTACCTGCTAAATTAATATTTTGTAACTCTGAAATAATTAACAGGTTAATTTTTCTCTCTTTGCGTATGTAGACCACACCGCACAGCCAAGCAGCTGCTTTTTCATTAGTATAAATGAGTTGAACTGCCTTCACATTCTCTGCACGACCCTAGTCCCAAAAGGGCTGTGAAGACCAGAATTATGAGTGCTGTGACTCATCATTTCAGAAGAGAGGCGTACAGAGCTAAATTTATGGACATGGTGTAACCGAGTAGAGCAGGATGAACCGAGTAGAGCAGGATGAATCTCACGAAACCTGCCAAGAACTTGTTCCGGTCATATTTCACCCTGAAATTAAAATAATATATATATAATATACACCGATCAGGCACCTTCCTAATATTGTGTTGGTCCCTCTTTTGCTGCCAAAACAGCCCTGACCCGTCGAGGCATGGACTCTACTAGACCCCTGAAGGTGTGCTGTGGTATCTGGCACCAAGATGTTAGCAGCAGATCCTTTAAGACCTGTAAGTTGCGAGGTAGGGCCTCCTTGTTTGTTCAGCACATCCCACAGATGCTCGATTGGATTGAGATCTGGGGAATTTGGAGGCCACCTCAAACTCGTTGTTGTGCTCCTCAAACCATTCCAAGGCCATCCAAGTGATGTAAAAGAAAATGTGATTCATCAGACCAGGCCCCCTTCTTCCATTGCTCTGTGGTCCAGTTCTGATGCTCACGTGCCCACTGTTGGTGCTTTCGGTGGTGGGCTGGGGTCAGCATGGGCACCCTGACTGGTCTGCGGCTATGCAGCCACATACGCAACAAACTGCGATGCATTATGTACACCTTTCTATCAGAACCAGCATTAACTTCTTGAGCAATTTGAGGTACAGTAGCCCGTCTGTTTGATCGGACCACACGGGCCATTGGCAAAATGGCCCTTGTCAAACTCGCTCAAAACCTTACACTTGCCTGTTTTTCCTACTTCCAACACATCAACTTTGAGGACAAAATGTTCACTTGCTGCCTAATATATCTCACCCACTAACAAGTGCCGTAATGAAGAGATAATCATTGTTATTCACTTCACAATGTTCATAATGTTATGCCTGATCGGTGTATATATATATATATATATATATATATATATATATATATATATATTAAAAAGGACCAATTCTCATTACGGTTATGGAAAAAAAATAATGCATTATTTAATTAATTGTATATTATTTAGTTTAATAAATTGGATTTTATAATATTATTTATATTTAAATAATACTCAAATTAATTCATACAACTATATATTCAATTTATTTAATTTATGCTAATTTAATAAAAATACAATGTTTTTAGGATGATTTTCTTTAGTGTTTTACACAATGGTCAGATAACAAGGAAATGAATCAATACTCCTCTTGGTTCATGGGATGTACATAATCATTTTAACTGCATATGGCGCTCTTTTATGTTCTGATTAATTGAATGTCGGCTTGCTGTATAGAGAAGAATAGAGAGAGGCTGAGAGAGAAGATCTGTGTCTTTTGTGAGTATGCTGGGTGGGTGAAGTGATCAATCTCTGCAGTACAATCAGGGGAATGTAATGTTAATAGGTCCATTATTATCACCAGTTAAGGAGGAAGTGAATTATAAGAGGGGAAGTGATGCATGGTATAGTGCCTTGTCCATTACAATCAATGTTTAATATAACCTGACATAAAGCAGACCACAAAATAAGCACACACTCCTTTTCTCTTGCACACTTTTGTCCTTTAAAATAATTTATCATATAAATCTTATTTATTTAAATATTTAATTTAATTTAATATATTTTTTTATTGAATATATTAGATTTTATTTTGATTTTAGACTATTATTTTTTATTCTAATTAATATAAAATAGTATTTTGTTTATTATTTTGTTTGCTAAAATTTTGAAATATTTGAATTATTCACGTATTAGTGTTTATAAAGCTGTATTACAAATAATTTTGCCAGTTATGTTCCTTATCAATAGAACGCATCCACTATTCAATTTAATTCAAGTCAAGTCAAGTCAAGTCAAGTCAACTTTATTTATATAGCGCTTTTTACAATGCCGATTGTTTCAAAGCAGCTTCACAGTGTTAAACAGAAAAATAATGCAACAGATTTTGATTCGGCTGTACAGCCGCTCTGGAGAAAACTGGTCTGTCATCTAGCTCATTTCAATTGTCATATAGCGACAATGTGGGCAGATCAGTAATTTAGTTGATATAGTTAATTTAGTTTAGTAATTAAATTTATTTGCATATTTAGTTGAAAATTTAGTGTCCCCAACTGAGCAAGCCAAGCCAAAGGTAACAGTGGCAAGGAACCAAAACTCCATCAGGTGGCATAATGGAGAAAAATAAACCTTGGGAGAAACCAGGCTCAGTCGGGGTGCCAGTTCTCCTCTGGCCAATTAACAAACAGTGTATGATTATTATTCTGGCAACCTTACAGGTCAGAAGTCATATTAGATGACAAGTCATATTAGATCTAAATATTCGAAAGATCGGTGCCATCATGCCGGAGACAGGTTTTTTGATGACGTGTCGATTAAACAATTATTAAATAGGAATATTCGAAGGATCGGAGTCATCACGCCGGAGACGGATCCATTGAGGATGCCATGTCGATGAGGCAATTTCAGAGGGGAGACTAATTGGCATGGTCTCTGCAGACACTTCAGGGATGCGTTGGTCCTGTCTGGTTGCAGGTCCACCATCTGATCTGGATACGGCCCGGATCCGGCTGACTGCAGTAAACCTCGAGATAAACAGAGAGACTAACATTAGCGTAGATGCCATTCTTTTTATGATGTAACGAGTACATCAGGTGTTATGGGAAGTGTTCCCGGTTCCGGCTGACCTAGTTAATGCAGCCTAACAATCATTTAATTGATTTGAATAATATAAATTAAAAATGTTTTATGTGTATGCCATAGTAAAGAGATGCGTTTTTAGTCTAGATTTAAACTGACAGAGTGTGTCTGCTTCCCGAACAATGCTAGGAAGACTGTTCCAGAGTTTAGGTGCTAAATAGGAAAAGGATCGACCGCCTGCAGTTGATTTTAATATTCTAGGTATTATCAACTGGCCAGAATTTTGAGACCGCAATAGACGTGATGGAGTATAATGCGTTAAGAGCTCGCTCAAGTACTGGGGAGCTAAACCATTTAGTGCTTTGTAAGTAATCAGCAAAATTTTAAAATGTATGCGATGTTTAATAGAGAGCCAGTGCAGTGTTGACAGAACCGGGCTAATATGGTCATACTTCCTGGTTCTAGTAAGAACTCGAGCTGCTGCGTTTTGGACCAGCTGCAGTTTATTTATTAAGTGAGCAGGGCAACCACCCAGTAGAGCATTACAATAATCTAGCCTTGAGGTCATGAACGCATGTACTAACTGTTCAGCATTTTGCATTGAAAGCATATGCCGTAATTTAGATATATTTTTAAGATGGTAGAATGCAGTTTTACAGATGTTAGAAACATGGCTTTCAAATGAAAGATTGGTATCAAAGAGCACACCCAAGTTCCTAACTGACGACGAGGACTTGACAGAGCAGCCATTGAGTGTTAGACAGAATTCTAGGTTATTACTTGTGGAGTTTTTTTGTCCAATAATTAAAAATTCTGTTTTTTCTGAATTAAGTTGTAGGAAATTACTAGTCATCCATTTTTTCATATCAGCTATGCATTCCGTTAATCTTGTGAATTGGTAAGTTTCGTCAGGGCATGAAGAAATATAGAGCTGAGTATCGTCAGCATAACAATGAAAACTAACGCCATGCTTCCCAATAATATCTCCCAGTGGTAGCATGTACAGGGTGAAAAGCAATGGTCCTAGCACTGAGCCTTGCGGTACTCCATACTGAACTTGTGATCGATGTGACATCTCTTCATTTACTGCTACAAACTGATAACGGTCAGATAAGTATGATTTAAACCATGCCAATGAAATTCCACTAATGCCAACATAATTTTCGAGTCTATTCAAAAGAATGTTGTGGTCGATAGTATCGAATGCAGCGCTAAGATCGAGTAACACTAACAGAGAGATACAACCACGATCGGATGATAAGAGTAAATCATTTGTAACTCTAATGAGAGCAGTCTCAGTACTATGATACGGTCTAAATCCTGACTGGAAATCCTCACAGATACCATTTCTTTCTAAAAAGGAGCATAATTGTGAGGATACTGTCTTTTCTAGTATTTTTGACAGAAAGGGTAGATTTGAGATTGGCCTGTAATTGACTAATTCTGTAGGATCAAGTTGCGTTTTTTTAATAAGTGGTTTAATAATAGCCAACTTAAAAGTTTTCGGTACATATCCTAATGACAAAGATGAATTAATGATATTAAGAAGAGGATCTATGACCTCTGGAAGCATCTCTTTAAGTAGTTTAGTCAGTATAGGGTCGAGCATACATGTTGTTGATTTTGATGATTTAACAAGTTTAGCCAATTCTTCTTCTTCTATAGCAGTGAATGAATGTAATTTTTCCTCAGTGACACTACAATGCACTGTCTGATGTGATACTGTAGTAGACGGCTGCATGGTTATAATTTTTTTCCTAATATTATCAATCTTGCATGTAAAGAAGTTCATAAAGTCATTACTGCTGTGCTGTTGGCAGACATCAGAAGTTGAAGCTTTATTTTTGGTTAATTTAGCCACTGTATCGAATAAATACCTAGGGTTGTGTTTATTTTCTTCTAAGAGAGTCGAGAAATAAGCAGATCTAGCAGTCTTTTCGGCCTTTCTATATGCAATCATGCTCTCTTTCCACGAAATGCGAAAAACCTCCAGTTTTGTTTTCTTCCAGCTGCGCTCCATTTTTCTGGCTGCTGTTTTAAGGGCCCGAGTGTACTCGTTGTACCACGGCGTTGGACTATTTTCTTTAATCTTCTTTAAGCGCCGGGGAGCAACTGTGTCTAAAGTGCTGGAAAAGAGAGAGTCAATAGTTTCTGTTGCAACATCGAGTTCCTCTAGGCTATCTGGGATGCTGAGGAGATGAAACTGATTAGGAAGATTATTTACAAAGCAATCTTTAGTCGCAGCAGTGATAGTCCTGCCATATTTGAAGTGAGGGGACGGCTTTGCAGCCTTAGCTAAATTAAGTATACATGATACTAGGTAATGATCTGATGTCATCGCTCTGCTGCAGAATTTCAACGGTATCAACATTTATTCCATGTGACAGTATTAGGTCTAACGTATGATTACGACGATGAGTGGGTCCTGACACGTGTTGCCTCCAATAGAGTTTAGAATGTCTCTAAATGCCAATCCCAATGCGTCTTTTTTCATTGTCTACATGGATATTAAAATCACCAACAATTAGGACTTTATCTGCAGCCAGTACTAACTCTGATAGAAAATCAGCAAATTCTTTGGTAAAGTCTGTATGGTGCCCTGGTGGCCTGTATACAGTAGCCAACACAAATGTCAAACGGGATTTATCAATTACACTACATAACGTTACATAAAGCACCAAAACTTCAAATGAATTATATTTGAAACTAGACTTCTTAGTAATACTGAAGATATTATTATAAATTACAGCAACACCTCCCCCTTTACCTTTCAGACGCGGCTCGTGTTTATAACAATAATCTTGTGGGGTGGACTTATTTAAAGTAATGTAGTCGTCAGGTTTTAGCCAGGTTTCTGTCAAACACAGCACATCTAGATTATTATCTGTAATCATATCACTAACAATAAGCGTTTTTGAGGAAAGGGATCGAATATTCTGCAGCCCGAGCTTTATCATTTGATCATCTGTATTATATCTGTTGTTTATTTGTTGGACATCAATTAAATTTTTACCGTTGAATGGTTTTGATGGTTTTTTGTATTTACTAATTCGTGGAACAGACACAGTCTCTATGTGATAATATCTAGGTGAAAGAGTCTCTATGTGTTGGGATTTATCTGTCTTCTGTGACGTGAGACAGCTAGCAGACGGTCGGGTAAGCTTCCTGACCTGGGCCCCAGTTAGTCAAGGTTTAGCTCTAAGACTATGTGCCAAATTACTAGAGAGAAGAGTGGCACCATCCCAGGAAGGATGGATGCCATCTTTTTTCAACAGGTCAGGTCTGCCCCAAAAGCTTTTCCAATTGTCTATGAACCCTATGTTATTTTGCGGACACCACTTAGACAACCAGCCATTGAGTGATGATAGTCTGCTAAGTATCTCATCACTCCTTTTAACGGGGAGGGGACCAGAACAAAAAACTTTAGGTGACATCGTACTTGCGAGTTCACACACCTCTTTAATGTTAATTTTGGTGATCTCCGACTGGCGAAATCGAACATCATTAGTGCCGACGTGAATAATAATCTTAGAGAATTTACGATTAGCATTAGCCAGCACTTTTAAATTTGCTTTGATGTCAGGCGCTCTGGCTCCCGGTAAACATGTGACTATGGTGACTGGTGTCTCTATTTTCACGTTCCGTGTAATAGAATCGCCAATAACTAGGGCACTTTCAACAGGATTGTCAGTGGGTACGTCACTGAGTGGGGAGAACCTGTTTGATGTTCAAATTGGAACGGAAGAGTGTTTTTTTTATCCGCGACTATACCGTCTCACAGTCACCCAGTTGCCCTGCAGCAAGGGCTCTACAGCCGGAACCAAACAATGTACAGAGTTCACTAAGCTAGTCGCATCCAAAGCAGTGTCTAAAGCTGTTACATTCTCACTACTCTCAGATAAAGTCTGGATGCGTGTCTCTAATTCTGAAATCTTCTCCGTCAGCCTGGCTATCTCCTTACATTGATCACATGTGAAGCCCTGTTCGCCAACGGAGAAAGATACACTAAACATGTAACATGCAGTGTAAGTGACAATGACAGGAGAAGAAGACATGGTTAACCGTATTTGTTGATTAATCCAACTCACCACAGTTGTTTGATGGAGTCTATTTACTAATCCAATTTACCACAGTTGTTTGATGAACTCAGAAAACAGGAGACCCGGTGGCAAGCTAAGAGATGGCAAGCTAGAGATGGCAAGCTAACAGGCTAGCGAAATGCTAACGCGTGACAGTGATTTAGATTAAAAGCTAGCAATGTCAGATTTAATGTGGTAGGCAATATTAGACAGTATATAGTGATGAGTAAGTTATATTTAGCAGTTTAAACAAAAGGAAACGATATCAAATAAAGATTCAAAAGCAAGCAGAGCGCATGCGAGCACACCAGCAACAGCCGCAGGACAAACAGGAGGCAGACAGGAGCAATCGATCAGGAGCAATCGATCAATCCAGAATCCTACTAGTAGTAGTCCACAGTGTACTCACTGTATACAGTAAATAACATATTCACTTGTTTATTCTAATCCATCTGAAATTGATTCAGCGAATAAGGCTGTGTGTTATACCCCAGTGCCCTAGTAAAAGCAGATCAATATCTCTAACCACTCTCTAATCTCGAATGTAGATGTTGCTTTGAAGAGTCTAGTGAATTCCAATACAGAAACTTTGCTGAATAGCAACAGCAATAAAATGTGTTGCCAAAGCTTTTTTTCCTTACAGCAAGTCTCAGATCACGTTTGACTGTTTATTGCAGTTACAGTAAGTTTTGGTTTTTGGTACAGCAAGCTGATCTTATAACAGAAGAAGGGTCAAAGTAAAATGCCCTTATGTAGCATTTTGGACGCTTATAATAGTCACAACCTAAAAAGATGTGTATATTAGATTACACATATTTTGGAAAACAAATATTATACTTTTTACTACAGGGCTGTTGAATGCTTGAATCTGATTGGCTGACGGATGTTTTAAAGGATAAGTTCACTTTAAAATGAAAATTACTCTATGATTTACTCACCCTCAAGCCATCCTAGGTGTATATGACTTCTTTCAGGCGTACACAATCGGAGTTATATTAATAAATATCTTGGCTCTTCCAAGCTTTATAATGTCAGTGAACGGGGCCCATGAGTTTGAAGCTCAAAAAAGTGATAAATCATAAACCATCATAAACGTACTCCACACGGACCTGGGGGGTTAATAAAGGCCTTCTGAAGCGAATCGATGGGTTTTTGTAAAATATCCATGTAAAAGAAAAATATCCAGCTTCCGGCAGATCACCTTCCGTATTCAACTTACGAAGAAAGTGTAACGCCTCTTGCAGTTCAAAACGGTTATGCTACGTCCGACGTCATACGTCGCGCCAGTTATGCTTTTTTCGTAAGTTAAATACGGAAGGCGGTCTGGTGGAAGCTAGATATTTTACTTTATAAAGTTTTAAATATGGATATTTCTCTTACAAAAACCCATATTTGTCATCACGTTTATGAGGGATGGATGCACTCGCACAGAAATGCGTTGTCAGCACTGCTTTGAGCAACTTAAAAGCTATATGACATTTCTCACTAGCGAGGTAATAACGGTGCTGTTCTTGAAGCAGATAAACTTACAGTTTCGTTATTAGTAGAGACGCTGCTGCCGAACACTGTTGAGAGAGACATAGACTCAGGTAATTCACTCACGCTTAATCTCTCTTTCTCTCTCTCTCTCTCTCTCTCTCTCTCTCTCTCTCTCTCTCTAATAGCTGCATTAACTGCAATAGTCTGCTATCAATGGCTCAAGCCTCTGTTACTAGCTCTAAAATGACGTTTTGGAATTTGCAAAGTATGAGATGCGTAAGAAATTAGTCCTACACACAAGAGCATTTTAAGGACAAAAACCTGACAAATGTCTTGAAATACAAGATCTGAACAATGTTTTGAGGTGTGGTAATCATAGTATAAGTGGAATAATTGACTCCGGTCCGTTGAACTATTAGATAATAATGCACACGCTTCGCGCCATGACCGCATTACCACCTCGGGTGTGCATTATTTTCTAATAATTCAACTGCCATCGTCAATTATTCCTTATGTAAAGAACTGTATCTGTAGATCTTAATATTATGATTTTTCCATTTAGCCCCCTTGGATAGGTTGAATATTCTGCTCTGTTCATAATTTGTCTTGACAACAGCTGATTTTGATTAAATGCTTGTCTGCTTTGGCTCACAAGTCTTAGGATACACTAAATTATATTTGCTCATTTATTGTTTACTTCCTCTTCCCCGTTTATCTAATTTATGTATCCTTCCCCCCCTAAGCCATTTTATATTACCTGATTTAGTTATTGCTGAGGAATAACCTTGCTAAAACGGAACTGGCAGTTTTTCATTATTAATAAAGACACTGCTCTGAGTCTGGAGAAATAGAAAAAGCAATAAAAAAGATAGATATGATTAATTCCAGAGTTTTGTAAGCAGTTCAGCATCAGAGTCAATTTCAAGTTTATTTTGGGAATACATGGCCTCTAGTTCCATAGTTCCACAGAATCACAATAATTTTCTTCATTCCATGGTACAGTATATATACAGTGGCAATCTCCATGCATACTCTGAAAACAAACACGTTACACATCAATACAGACATCACCAACAAGATTACCCAAATATTTCTTACAGATCCACATAAAAAGAACAATCATACAAGAAATGCTTCTCGTCTTCTATCACAGAGATATTCAAAGTTGACTTAAGCCCTATTCGGACGGTAATTGTTTCTCATGTGGACGTCCGTAAAAATAAATTTGCATGCCACCTCAGTGATAAAACTGCATTCGGATGAGGATTTATTCACAGTAGAGGAGCTCCCGTGGTCAGTCGCATGATTGTCTGCTGTTAATAAAATGTCATGTGCTTGGAATAATAAGAATAAATTCATATTTAATTTAATAATAGGAAAATAATATTCTAATTATTATTTAACTATTTAAATATCCTGTTTAAAAAATAGGAAGATAGGATGTCAACGGATATGAGTTAATACAGCCTCTTTTTTACAGGTAAACATAATGCTGCTTGGTTAATTTAACGTATATAACGTTAATTACTGCCGTAATAATGGCCCATTTCAAATGTTTATGTTTCTGTTTTGAGCGGTGATGAAAGATTGTTCTTGTAAATACTTTCCAACATTTCAGTAATAAAATTGTAGGCTAGATCTTTAAAATGCTTCCAAATTACAGCGAAACACAACTGTACGGTGCACCGCAGTGGTCAAAAAGGATATAAACAGTGAATTTTGAAGTGATCTCTTTTTGAAAACTCAGAGATGTGGATTCGGACGGCAATTAAATTACCACACGTCCATGGTGTTTGTCTAAAAACAGTAGGTAATTCAGCCGGGGATTTTTACATGGGTCATGGGAGAAAAACACTGACATTCGGACGGCAAAAAAAATCACAGACTAGCCCCTGTAAATGATGAAAATACCTCACGACCTCACGAGAAACAATTACCGTCCAAATAGGGCTTTACAATAGTTACAAATTCTCTCTGACACCTGTGTATTACTCCATCTAGATAAATGACCTGAGCATCTGAACAGGAGCAACGATCGTACCAGCTGTATGTTATATACAGACGCAATGTAACTCTCTTGTACCATCAAAGATTTGCATTATGAATATACTGTATATTTAGCTTGTGTTTTCTAGAACTGATGTGTACCATGCGTCATGTGCTTTTTCTCTCATTCACTGATTCAGAATAGATGTGAACGTTCTTATATCACCTACACTTTCACCTGGGAGAGCGCGACCGGTGGTGGTCCGTTTCACCACGTGGAAGGACAAGGAAAGATTTTACAGAAGGCACGGCAGAAAACCTGAGAATGGCGTGAACGAAGCAACAGTGAAGATGAAGGATCAAATGGTCTAATTCAGGTGTCAGAGGACTTCAGTGCTCAGGTGTGTGAGATACTGAGAAAGCCTTATAATTACATGCAAAATCTACATCAGAATTAGTCAAATACACGGATGTCACTTCGTTTTAACGAACTATTTGTGAACGGTAGAGTTTTCATGACACTGAGTCCTATGACACTGAGTCTGAGTCTGTGGTTGAAATTGGACTAAATAATGAAGGAACATTTGCCACTCGTGTAATTTAGGATGATGGCCTTGGCTATAATCTATAATCTCATGGAATGTTCAAGGGTTAAAGATGAAAGTCAATAACAGTGAGTTAATGGATACCTTGCAGGGCAAATCTATCATTTGTTTGAGTGAAGTTTGGTCACAAGATGAGTCTGAGCTCTGTCACTTATTGGCTTATTATACATGTTTTTGTCTCGTGCATAAGCCTGTGGCAGAATTTGGACGTAATATGATATCTGTGTATTTGTACATGATTCTATTGTGAAATATTTTTCTCGAATTTGTAAACAAGCAACTGACTGTATACTTATATTCTCTGACAAAGAGAGTGCTTAATTTTGGTGATAACTGTTTTTGCCTTTACTTATATTTTCCCTGAGGGATCTAGTTCATATAGAAACAGAGAAGAGAAAAATGGCATAAATTCTTTGGAAACATCAGTCTCACATATTTATTTGTTATTATTTAAAATAAATATTACACATTAACAGACTTAAATATCAGTAGAAATGTTTGGCCACATGTTCACTTTGGTGATATGACATTGCAGAATGGTATTATTCGTGTAACGACACGTGTATATATACTCGTGGCAAAATCATAGAAATTACAGATTGTAGTATGGCTTTGTACATTCTCCTTTAGCCTTGATAACCACTAGACTACATGAAGAGGCAAGAAATGTTGAAAGTATGCTGTGGTTTTTGTTCTCGCTACTTGAATGGTTTTTTCAGGACCATGGACAGCACCGGTGCATTCACAGTGGTATTTCATAGATCTGCTCTTGTACTACTGCTGGATTCATAGTTCAATATGACCAAATGCCCAACAGTATCCCATAAATCCTGCACACAGTTGAATATGAGGAATGCTGAGCACTATTTTGACTTCTGAACTCACATAAACACTGTCCTACAGCCCATTGCCACCTGGATGAATGATGGACTTGTGAGCAGATAGTGAGCAAGAATGCAATTGTAGCCATGCAGCTAAAATGAGTCATTGACAATGTCAGATGTACCAGTGTCCCAACCAGGCGAATCGGGAGAATTCCAGGCAGGCCGCATATAAATTTGACTGCTGTTGTACCAGTTCGGGTTTAAATGTTATTTCTGTTTTACAAATGTTTTTAAAAACTCAGTAAATGACTGAACATTTTTTATTTAACGCAGCCTCTGCTCAATTCCCCCAAACAAACAAAAAAACAGTGGTGTAATGTGACATTTCATAGAAGAGCATAATCCATACTGCTGTCTGATTTTTATTTTTATTTATTTGACGTTTTAATTTGTATGTGCAGTATTTTTCAGCTGTGCCTATTCTATATTTTGTTAAAAAAATAAAAATAAAATAAACACTAAAAACTAATAATTTTAAATGCTTCAAGTGAATTTAGGCATCACAACGTTATAATGTACAATTAATAAAATAAAATAATTTATTTATTAGATATTTATTTTGGTCTTTTCTAAAGATTACATTTAACAGTATTATTAACTTATTTGTGTTTTTAAAGATTAACTTTAAGTGAGCATTAGATGACGCCAGCAAAAGTAATCTAAATGTAAAAATAGGGGATATGAGCCTGCACGTCCAATTAGACATCTCTAAGCATTAAAGTCTGAATTTATGCTTTTGAAGTTCTGGAATATTGTGCACATTAAGTGTGTCCATTCAAATGCATCAATGTGTTTCCTAAACCCTTAAAAACTTTTCTCATCCACACGGCTTTACAGTGTTTGCTTCATAAGCTTTCCACAATTAATTAGGATAAATTAAACCCCACTGTGGTAAATATAATTTCTAACCCCTCCTCTGAAACAAGAGGCTTGATACTGGTCTGGCATGTTTCTCTGGAACGTAACAGCTTGCTTTGTGTGTAGGCGTCCTGTTGTCTGGTTATCAAAGCAATACATCTAGTTTAAAATATTGAATATCTGAAAATGAAAGCAAAGAGTTGGAGGGCAGGTAAAGTGGAAGAATTTAATGGAATTATCATTTGTTCTTGCTGATACACACACTCATCCGTGTAACGGTGGGTTGACTAAATATATTGCTCATTTGCCTAGCGGAACATATAGCATGTGAGTCAGGGCATTAGAACTTTTCCAGATGAGCTGGTTGACCTGTGAGCTGCCTACGGAGGCAGCATTTCAATGGGATCATAGACTTGCTCCCTACGCAAAGGCTGTTCTAAAAGGTAGGCAATTTAATTATGCAGCCTCCTACCTAGTTTTAGTCAGATTCTTAGGGTCGATTCACCCAAAACGTGTTTTATGTTTCATTGCTTTTTAATTGTGCTAGATGGGCATCTTTGGCAGTCGCACCATGTCTCGCTGCTTTTTCAGTGTCATGTGCAACGTTTTTAAGATGCAGTGCCAAGTTTAAACAAGATTTAAAAAAGTCATGCTATAATTTCCATTCCTCTGTGCTGCTTTTCAAACGTTCTTCTTTGTAAATATGTGGTAGACTGACGTGTTTGACCAATGCAGTGGAATGCAAGTTAAAATTTGTTCTTCTTGACACTGCATTTTAAGAATGCAAAGCTATTGCCAAATGGTCATTCACACAGAACCCGTTTTTGGCATTTGAAAACACAATGCTAGGCAATGGGTTGAAAAAAAGAGCATGGTCTAGAGACGCATTTTTAAAAGTTTAACTATTTAGAGTGTTAAGTGTTGTCATGCACGAGACAGTGTTAAAGAAAAAAAGAAAAAATAGGTTATTTTACCCAATATTTGTTCTTTGTTACCCAATACATGTTCTTTGTTTTAATGCTTATTAGAAGTTTGTGCTGTAGGCTTAGCAACGTTAATGTCAAACTAAACTGAAATCAATTGCGAGTCAAATCTTTGTGTTATACAAGTATTAAGTATGTAGTATGCAAAATTACATATGACATATATCACGTATGACACTCCATGATGGTTAGGATGTTGACTTAGGGGCCATTCACACAGAACTCGTTTTTTGCAAAACCCAGGCCAGTGGAATAGAAAAAATGCAAGGTCTAGAGATGAGTTGTTTAGAACACCGTGCCATCTGCGAGATGCTGCAAAAGACACAATAACGCTCAAATGCATCCGTCTAGCCCATGTTTGCATAGAAAAACAATGTAAAAGCAGTGCAGTGGAATGCAAAAATCTGATATGTGATATGAAAATTATGTCTGCCTAGCACAGCGAAAATTTGTAGAATGTGAGAAATGTTGATAATAAACATTTAAATTGTAAGTTGATTTACAGCCGATTTTCAACACGCATTTGTAATGTTACAATGTCGGTAGTATATGTAAATGATCAATGTTTACCATTTTTCTGTGTCGTCTGGACAGAGAAATTCCCGTTTATTTGTCAATGTATTAATTTAACAGCAGTACTTGTTGTTACATTTATCTTTTGACAACTCTAGGGCTTTCGTGAAAACTACAGATGCTACTTCCGCATTTCTGTGTCCCCGCCCACAACAGTTGGATCAACGTAGGGTTATTATTTACTAAACAATTATTGTTTAGAGTAGGTTTATAATTGAAAATTGTATTGTACTTTGTCTACTCTTTAAACAGCATTATGGTAAAAATGGAACACGGCAACAGCCTACTTACCTGTACGCAACACCATTTTTACATAGAAAAGCAATGCCTTTACCCATTATTTGTACGTTTTTTGTTTTTATGCTTATTAGAATATTGTGCTTTTAGCTTAGCAACATGCTAATGTCAAACTCAACTGAAATCAATTTCCAGGCAAGTCTCTGTAGTGCTTAGAAGAGCTGTTGTCAAAATCAGTAACATATGACATTCTATGATGCTGACTTAGGAGCCATTTACAGTGTATTTACATGTGTTTTTGCATTTAAAAACGTGAGATGCAGGGCAGTGAAATGGGAAAAATACGCAAGGTCTAGAGACACATTTTCTAAAAGTTTTAACTTGAGCGCCGATCGTGAGAAACACGTCAAACACGTCAGCCTAGCGCATGTTTACAAAGAAAACAATGGAAGAGCAGTGCAGTGGAATGCAAAAAATAAAATAAATGTGTTCTGTGTGAACTGCACCTTAGAAGGCAGCTCACTAGGTTTCAGAACACAGCTATATAGTGGAAATCTGCTGTGTGGTCTTTCTTTCAATCCTAGTCCAGCCCTTATCCTCACTGTATTTGTGTGTGTGTGTGTGTGTGTGTGTAAATAGAGACAGTAAGAGAAAAGGAATAGAGTAATTGTCCTCCAGAATTATTCTCCCTTTAATTTTTCATTCCTCAAAGCATCTCCAATTATTCTGCATGACTGTGCGCCTTCAAACTCTCCTTCAGATGCACTTGCTCACATTTCTCCTTTCTCTCTCTCTCTCTCTCTCTCTCTCTTTCTCTCTCTCTCTCTCTCTCTCTCTCTCTCTCTCTCGCCATTCCCTCGTTCACATCCCCCTCCTCTCTCTTTATCCCCTCCCACTCCCTCTCTCATTCGCTTTCCACCAACCCCTCCCCTCCAATTCCCCCTGTCGCTCTCTGTAGTGAAATGAAGCAGGAGTTGGAGGAGGAGGGCAGTCGTTGTTTGCTTCTGTCCAAGCAGCACAAGTTCAACGAGCATTGCTGCATCCGCTGCTGCTCTCCCTTCACCTTCCTGCTCAACCCCAAGCGCCCGTGTCTGGACTGCCACTACAACGTCTGCAAATCCTGCCGCACCTACAGCCAGAGTGAGAGGGGCTACATCTGTGCCGCCTGCCAAAAGAGCAGGTAAGTGTCCTCAGTCGCACACTAACACATACATGTGCATACATGT
Organism: Coreius guichenoti; assembly: GCA_039654105.1. Lineage (NCBI taxonomy): Eukaryota > Metazoa > Chordata > Actinopteri > Cypriniformes > Gobionidae > Coreius > Coreius guichenoti. The sequence goes on from CM077189.1 coordinate 13,276,464, forward strand.
GTACACTGAAGGATAGAGGGGCCACATCTGTACTAAAAAATGCTCAGTGTTATGTAATTACATCTGGACAGGGAGACACACCTGCTGGTATTTTAAGTGATTCATCATTTTAAAATGTTACACTGAATGGTTTTGTGAGTTTTTTAGCACATTTGTCTGATTTGGTGTTTATGAATGGATACTTGAGCATTATTGATGGGGCTGTGGTGGTACTTAAGAAAAAACTGGTTGGGAAGCACTGGGGAACACTACCCTTTTCTTCATCGACTTAAACATCTTGAGGAGTTCCCTCTATTCTTTGTAAAGCTGCTAATTTTTTGCCTCAACATTTGAAATGTCTGGTGCTTTTCGTCACTTCCTTTAGCATTTTTGCTTAGAGCCCTATACTTAATGTCTCCAGATATTATGTTTCATGTTTGAGCAGTGATAACTCATGTTCAGCCCTGTTTGATTTTCTAAATGCTGGCTTTATGACTGCTGAATATGTGGAGTTTTGACAGTGTGTGTGAGACTGTGTGTGAGCGTTTTTCAGAAAGCGAGATTGGAAAGATAGGAAAGAGCGGGATAAATAAAGAGAGACTGCTCTAGCGAGAGAGATGGTAAGAATATCTGCAGCATATATTGATGATTTATAGCTTGTGTGGGTCAAATGATCTGATAGAGTTTCTGTTAAAGGTATAATTCAACCCCCAAAATTAAAATTCTCTCATATTTTACTCACCCTCATGTCATTCCAAACCTGTATGCTATTAAATTTTAAGGGGAACACAAAAAAGGAGAATCTTAATATTCTACATTCTACACACACACACACACATATGTGTAAGCTTGACGGTTGTGATGACTATGAACTGTATGGAAAAGAGCAGCCTGAAATGTAATAAATATGACAGCACACAGGTTTAGAACAACCCAAGGGTGAGTAGATAATAATAATTACTATTATTTTGGGTAACTGTCCCTTTAAAAGTGTACAGGGTTGTAAATCAGTGGTGTGCAACACGATATGAATCAATCAGGTAAATACTTCCCATCATCCTTAGCTGTTTCTCGCTCATGCTGTCTCTTACTGTCTTATTTGCTTTCATCCTCTCTCTTCATATCTTTCTTTCTCTCACGTACACTCACTCCATGCCCGAGGCGTGGATTCTCCACCAGGATTAATTCTCTGTGAGTTTCCTTTCATGTTCCCTCCATGAAATGTTCACTGTATGAAAAATCGGACTCACAGATTTCATATTACCAGATATCAACATTCATTTCACGGTATCAGCAAATAATGGTTCCCCTTGTCTCTTGCTTAGAAATATTTCAAGAGATGTAGCCCCGGCTTTCCACTCACAAAACTGATTACGCCAACATGGAATGAAATTACGCCTTACTCAAAATGAATGTGGTTAGGTGGTCAGATGGCCTTTTGAGAGAGATGAATATCACCATCTAAATTAAGTTTTTTTTTTCTTTGCTGGAATGATCATCTACGCGTGATAATGAAAGCATTTTAATTGCTTTTGTAAAGAGCCTATAATAGCATTTTTATTGGGTTTGTAATTAAAGAAATGTTCCGGGTTCAAGAATTTCTGTCAGCAGCATCCGATCGTGACATTACCACAGATAATATTCTCTCTTTCTTGTTTAAAAACAAGCAAAATTATATTTACACTTATACAATTAAATTGATGTAAATGGGGCAAGATATTACACAGGGTTGAAATACAGAAATTTGTGTGTGTGTCTTTTGTAGTGATTATATAAATTTTTCTATGTAAAAAAAAATGTTTTTAGATCTATAAAGCCAAATTTGTTTCATTTCGTTGGGACTACTTTTTTAGGTGGACGAATGTCCCATTTTATGTTACAGATGTAATTACAGTGGATGGAATGTTCTCCATGTAAACTGTGCTTTGCAAATAGTTTTTTTCTGGTGTCCTTCCTCGTATAATGCGAAAGTTACAAAGGGTTAATGGGTAAATAACACACACAGTTTCTGCCAATCTTGAGTACCTATAGAGTAGTATTGCATCCTTCATATCTCCAAAGAGTCTTTAGTTTTATCATATTTATAAAAGAAAGATACGCTGTACTGATTCTTTCCGAAAACAGCCGAACTCGTGGAGGAGTGCAGTGAGCAGAGCTAAAGAGTCACAAGCACACACACACAATACATCATGGCATTATCCCTGGATAACTTTCGATTCACTCTACGTGTGTGTGATGTTTACATTATATGCACTTACACGCCGATTGCCAACAAAACACAGACATTTGATGCAGTTTCACTCGCCGCCTGCGGTTTCGACTCATGACCGGGAACAAACAAACACACTTGCAGAACTCCGTTGCTGCTCCGGAAAAACAAACTGCATCCACTGTTTCCTTAACGCTGGGTTATTTGGGAAACTGAACAAGGTTATCTTTCCCGCACAACCATTGTTGATTTTGTGGTCTAAAAACAAAATTACAGTGCTGCCGACGGCTTCCGTAACCCGAACGAAGGTCGTTGATGGGCGCTCTTGCTCTCGCTGTGGTTGATGTGCGCACGTGCTCATCCGGGAGAAGTGCCCATACAAGGAATATCGCCCTTTATGACCTCATACAGGGCCATACTCTGAAAAAAAACTTTCCGAAACTTGTTAGAATCCTGAAGGAGTGTATTTGGCACAGAAATACGTCATACGTCCAACTAGTTTTTTGAAATTTGGCCATGTTTAGCATGAGAATCCAACTCTTTAACAGTGTAGTCAGAATGCATGAAATAGCATTAGACCCCCCCTTTAAAATATTTTTGAATAGTATTTTAACATTTATTGCCAGTGGCAATTCCTTGCCCCAGAGGCACACCATTTTGTTTTGTTTTTACAAACTGAGTGGTAAAAGTCAAAATGAATGTCTGTGGTAATGTTACAGATGCTGTTGTTAGTCAAATTTTAATAATCCAGAACAGTCCTTTAAGTTGATGTATCGTGTGTGTGTAAGAGAGATGCTGACTCAGATGTTACAGTCACACATCTCCACTCACACTTGCACGTAGTGCATTAACACGTTCAGTAACACATCATAACAGTGCATGTTCCCTTTTAACCGTAAAAAATGTGTTTTCGTGTTTGTGTATGTTTGTGTTTGTGCCATTTTGAAGTTGAAGTGAGATTAGTCTCTTTGCACTGTCACTAAGTATTACTGCATCTTGTAAGCTTCAGACAGCAACACAGACGTGAGCGTTTAGATGGTGCAACACACAGATGGTAAAATAATGTTGTGTGCTTGTGCAGATGGGGCCTGACAGGCGTAATAGGTTGAGGTCGGCTCCAATCATCCACTCTGTGGGTGTGTGTATAAGAAAGATACAAGAATGCTGTATAAAGCCAGAGCCGAAGAAGAAACATCTAGAAAACATGTAATGAAAAGTCTCTCTCAGCATAACCTTCATCCATCTGTGAAATTAAACCACTAGATTTCCAATTTGAATTCAATGTCATATTGAACCTTTGAAATGTTTGTGTGTGTGTGTATGTGTGTGCGACATTTCTAGCAGCTTTTATACAATATACACCAACACTACTGTTCAAAAGATTTTTTTTTTAATTATTGCATTTGATAAAAAATACAGTAAAACCATTAATATTATTGCAATTTAAAATATATATTTTTTTATTTTAATATATTTTAAAATTCTAATATTAATCTAATATAATTAATATTCTTTTGTAATAGCTGAACTTTAAGCAGCTTTTACTTCAGTCTTCAGTTTTACATGATCTTTCAGAAATCACAGTTGCTTTTAACAGTTCCTGCTTTTTTCTTTCTTTCTTTTCTTTTTTTTTTTTTTTTGGAAACCTTAATACATTTTTTCAGTATCCTTTGATAAATAGAAAGTCATTAGAAAGTCAAAGAACAGCATTTATCTGAAATATAGGCCTAAGTTCAATTAGGACATTTAAGTAGCTTTTATAAACTTGGCTTAGAAAAAAACATTACTGGTGTGCATCTTGAGACAAAAAGTGGCATTGACATATTTTAAGATATGTCACTGCAAGTTGCTTTCAGTTAAAACAGCTCAAACATGCATTTTTGTCTAGGACTAGACTTAAGCCTTGTCTGTGAAACCGGGGGATTTTTGTAACATTATTAATTTCTTTACTTTTTTACTTCTGATCAATTTAATGCATCCTTGCTGATTAAAAAAGTATTAAAAAAATATATTTTTCCAAAATATATTTATTGAAATTTGTTTGAACATTAGAACAATAAAATAAACAAGTGAATGAATAATAAAAATATTTTTTTTTATTATTCTTAATAAAAATAATAATAAAAAATTATAATAAACCCATTACAGGACATTTAGAATAAAACTAAAACATAAAATAAAATAAGTAAAACATACAGTTTGATACATCACTATTCACAACCTTTACTTGTTTAATTTAGCTTTGCTACTTTAACAGAGTTATTAGTTGATTTGCTGGAATACAGGAACTGCATTATATACTGGACATGTCCAATACAAAAAAAGTGCAAAAAAGAAGTCCAAATTTTGTAAAAGTCTTTTAGTTTCCCTTTAACTACATAAGTCAGTTTTTCCATGGTTGCTGGTCATATATTTAAACCATTGGTTAGAGGAGGGTCCTTGGGTCCTTCCACATTAAAGCAATAGCGCGCTTTGCCTGAAGTAAACTAAAATCAATTCGTTTGCGCTTTCTTGCATTCATCTCTATATTTACTGGGTATGTATGAAAGACAAAATTTGGGTGCAAGAGGGGACATTTTCTTCAGTCAATTTACCAATCAAAAGAACAATCTCCTTCCAAAATCCTTGAATCTCATTACACTCCCATATACAATGATAAAGGGTACCAATTTCTTGTTTGCATTTTAAACAACTGTCAGGAATTTTTGGATTAAATTTATGTAATTTGAATGGGGTAATGTAGGTCCACATAAGCCATTTATATTGCAGCAATTGAACCTAAAAAAAATCACTATTTAAAGTTTTGAATGATAGTGTCTTTTTATATTTAGGTTTAGGGAATTAACTTTAGTGTGTAACTCATCCTGCACCATTGGCGCAGCAGACTGAAATTTTAAATTATGTGACTTTTCTATGTGATCAGACTAATAATTGTGCTTGCTGGATGATAAAATGGGCTGAAACATCCTTATTTAGGAGGAGGCATCAGAGTCAGACCTTAATACCACAAAGATGGTGATGGTGGGCTATGACTTGGGCCAGTAAGAATCCAGAACACACTAACATTGTGGCGGCACCACTCACTCACATCATATTTAGAATATGTCAAAGTATAATTATTTAAAGTATAATTATCAGAATAATTCATCAACAGAACATTAACACTGTTACTGGAATACAGGTTTTCAGATGCTTTTAGTGTGCATTCATACACTCAGGGAGATGGGGCAGTCATAAACCATCCCATGGATGAGAATGACAGTAATTGAAGAGAGAAGAGCAGCTTTTAAATGTTCCGTAATCTGAGTTGACAGAGAGGAAGCCGTCTGGAGAGATGGCTCTGTCTCCTTCCTTGACCCCGTCCTGAAGGCTTTTACCTCACATAAAATCCCAACGTTGTTGTGTGGAAATAAATAGAAATATATGTAAAATATATATTTATTTAGCAAGGATGCATTTAATTGTTCAAAAGTGACAGTTAAGACATTAATATTATTACAAAATATGAAGGAGTATTTCTGTGCCAAATACACTCCTTCCAGATTCAAAGTTTTTTTTTCGAGTATGGCCATGTATTACGTCAAAATGGGTGGAATTCCTTGGGCACTTCTCCAGGAAGAGTGTGTGCGGGAGTGAGATCAACGCCCATCAACGTGCTTCGTTCGGGTTACGGGAGCTGTTGGCAGCACTTTGTTTTTAGACCACAACATCAACAATGTCACTAAAGAAGTGTGTTTCTGGTTGTGAGGGAAAGATAACCTTGTTCAGCTTCCCAAATAACCCAACGTTAAGGAAACATTGGATGCAGTTTGTTTTTCCGGAGCAGCAACGGAGTTCTGCAAGTGTGTTTGTTTGTTCCCGGTCATGAGTCGAAACTGCATCAAATGTCTGTGTTTTGTTGGCAATCGGCGTGTAAGTGCATATAATGTAAACAACACGAACGTATAGTGAATCAAAAGTTATCCAGGGGATTTTTGAGATATGAAGGATGCAATGCTACTCTGTAGGTATTTAAGATTAACATGAGATTGGCTGAAACTGTGTGTGTTATCCCTCCTTTAAAGAATCCTAAAAAAAAATGTGTCAGGGTTCCATATTAAGCAGTATAACTGTTTTCATCATCAATAATAATAAGAAATGTTTCTTGAGCAGCAAATCAGCATATTGAAATGATTTCTGATAGATCATATGACACTGAAGAACACAGGAATAAATCACATTTTAAATAAATTATAATAGAAAAAAAGTTATTTACTATATTACTATGTTTTGATCAAATAAATACAGACTTGGTGAGCATACACTACAATTGAAATGTTTGGGGTTAGTAAGATTTTTGATGCTTTTTTAAGTCTCTTATGTATACAGTGGTTCAGGGCTTGACATTAACACCCGCCAACTCACTCACTCGTTTCATTTGCTTTGGATGAATATTGTTGTTGGTGTTACAGGGGTTGGATTTCTGTGTGGCATAATTTTACTCATTCCCACATTATTTGTGTTACACCCAAAGTGCACGCACATAAAGCTGCCTCTCAGTACTAAATTGAGTCCTTCGCTGCGTATTGCACTTAAACAGTCAAATACACACAAAATAATGTCAAAATGCCAGTCTTGTGTGACATGTGTAACAGTATAATGGATCCGTGCATCAGGTCTTAAAGTGACAGCAGCCTAATATATCTGCTGCCAAATTATGAGATAATATAAAAAATATCTATATGACAGTTTTTCCCCATGGTATTGATGTCAAAATTGTGGCCAGTGAAAATGCTGAGTGGCTAGTAACTTTGGAAAACCGCTAGCCACAGTGGCTGGTGAACAGAAAAGTTAATGTCAAGCCCTGCGAGGGTTGGACAATGAAACTGAAACACTGGCCAATATAGGTTTATATATTTGCTGCCTATATATGCGTGGCCTGGTGGCCAATCTTCACTGATTTTACATTCCATCAGTAAGAGCAGAGTATGAAGATTGAATTAGCAGTGCAGTAGCACAGCTGTACATAAAATATAGTAATTCACACAACATATTGGGAGACATGTCAGAGTTCAAAAGAGGACAAATTGTTGTGACCAGAACAGCAAGTCTTCATGGTGTATAGAGAGCTATGGTATCGAGGGTACGAACTGTCACGATTATGTTCGGTTTAGTTAGTTCCTGTCGTGTCTGTATGAGTCCTCGTTAGTTTCTATGGTTACTGATTAGTTAATCTTTGTCCAGCTGTTCCTGTTTAGTTCCCTCATTTATTGTGTGTATATATATACTCCCTGTTCTGTTCTGTTCAGTCCTTTGTCGGTTATTGTCTCGTATAATGTGTTGTACTACTTCTCTCGTCGCTCTTCCAGTAAAGTCTATTTTAAAGTGTCTTCCGTTGTTTGTATTACTTAAACCTCGACAAAACGTGACAGATTAACTGACCACTGAAAAACGAGTAAAAAGAAAATCAGTATGGACTTACCAGCGCTGTGCCTTCTCCTCCTCGAACACCAAAATTTGCTGGGGTATTTGGGCTGGATGACCGACACGACAGCCTCTCCCTCACAGCCTGCGAGCCTGAGGCAGCCACCGAGTTTGTCCCGGAAACCAGAGCCAGAAACCATCAAAGCCCCGGAGTCTATGCGCGCTGATCAGTCCACTTTAGAGCCAGGAGCCGACATAAACCTGATAGATCTGTGGTTCGTGGATCCATTTATTACCCAAGTCCACACCCTCGAATCCTCACCTTCTCCGCTGGTCCTGGCCGGGTATTCGGATGCTCCGGTCCTGTCCGGAGATCTTCTTCTTCCGCCGATGTTCCTGCCTGATTTCCTGGTCCCATCTCCTCCGCTGGTTACAGCCAGTCCCTTGGATCCGTCTGCACCACTGGTGTCATTTAGCTCCTCGGCTCTGCCCCGCCGCTAGCTCCGTGCGGCTCTTCAGCTCTGCCTCGGGCTTCACCTCCACCAGCTCGGCATGGGGCCGAGTCCCTGGCTGCACCTCTGGCCTCCAGGCCCATGTCTTCACCTCGGCCTGTCAGCCCATTGGCTCTGCGCTCCCTCGACTCCACCATGGTCCCCCAGCCCTGGAATCCTCCGGGCTCCCTCGTCCCTCCAGATCAGCATCAGTCAGTCGTCGCTCAGCTTCTGCCACAGACTTCCAGGTCTACAGCTGCGCCTCGACCCTCCATCCCTTCGGCTCCACCATGCTTCTCCTTCCCTCTGGCTTCTCCGTTGTCCTCATTCCCTCCGTCATCGCTCTACCTTGGGCTTCCGGGCCGTGGATGGCGCCCTGGTTCCGCCTCCGTCAGTCAGTCCCGGGTTCCACCAAGCCCTTCATCCAAAGCTCCATCCTGGCTCCTCCCACCGTCGACTCCACCATGGTGTTTGTCTCTTCCTCCCTCTTATATATACTCCCTGTTCTGTTCAGTCTTTTGTCTCGGTTATTGTATCGTATAATGTGTTGTACTACGCCTGCGTTTCCAGTAAAGTCTATTTTGAAGTGTCATCCGTTGTTTGTATTACTTAAACCTCAACAAAACATGACATGAACCACATCCAACAGGAGTAACTGTCGACGCAGTAGGAAGCTGTCTGAAAGGGATGTCCAGGTACAATGTTGTACAGCTGCCCAATTCACTGCAGAATTAAGTGCGCACATCGACTCTCCTGCTTCCACCTAAACTATTGTCTGGAGCTCCACAGAGCTCCACTGCTATAGCCAAACCTTTGGTCACTTGTGCCAAATGTTGGTTTCAGTGGTGCCAACATTGCAAATCTTGGTCTGTGAACAATGTGAAGCATGCATTGTTCTCTGATGAGTCCACCTTCACTGTCTTTCCCACATATGTGTGAGTTAAGGTGTGGAGAAGCCCCAAAGAGACTTAACCCCCAGACTTTTGTGTGCCCAGAGTGAAGCCCGGGGGTGGATCAGTGATTATTTGGGCTGCAATATCATGGCATTCCCTACTGTGCTTGGTATGCGCGTCACTGCCAAGGACTACCAAACCAATCTGGAGGACCATGTGTACCTAATGGTTCAAACATTGTACCCTGAAGGGGGTGCCGTGTATCAGCATGATAGTGCACAATACACACAGCAAGACTTGTGGCAGAATGGTTTGATGGACATGAAAGTGAAGTTAAACATCTTCCATGGCCTGCACAGTCACCAGAAATAAAAATATTGCATAAATATAATATTGCATGAAACTAACATTTTTGAGGATCATCTTTATAGTTTTAAAAGGGACTTGAATATCATGTGTGATTGTCATATTGTGTTAACAGGCTGTAGCTGTATGCTTTATGGCTAATTTTTATTTGTCAGTGTGCATTTCAGTGCCAACCATGAAGTAATGTGCTATCGTGAGCATGTAGGGTGTATATCATCTCTGTGTTTGTGTCTGATTGATGTGAATGAGTTAAAGTGTATGTTGTTTGTGTGTGTTCCTCTTTTAGATACCACATAAGACAATCTCTCAAGTAAATTCTCTCATGAAACACCAACAATGGCATTTCCTTCATTATAATTAGCATTAATGGCACATTTGTGGTAATGCTTTAATGTGTACATTAATGGTTTGAGGTAATGGATACATTAGTGTATATCTGACATCTTAATGGATGAGGATTCTCCCTTGTGCTATTAAAAGACATAAGAAATACCTGATAATGAATCATTCATCTCTATTAATTACTTTTTTCTTTCATCACTCTGGCTTTTGCAGTGTGTGCATGTGTATTAGTAATGAACACCCTTCCTATAGCTCTTTTGGTTCTTGTAGCTTAAAATATTTTTCCCACAAACTGATAAAATGTATGTGTCTTGAATGCTAAGTTGCTTTGGATAGAAGCATCTGCCAAATGCATAAATCTGATGTGTCAGTGCATATGAATCCAGAAGTTCATTATTCTGCTGCCCATAATCATATTACAGTTATCCAGCAGACATGGTTATATAATCAACAGAACACACATTAGATATGATCCGCTCTGCCGAGTATATCCGGTGCTAATGCATGGCTGAGTCCTTTACCCAAGGGCACAGTTTTAGCAGAGGCGCTACTATATGATCTAATGGCCTTCTCTGATCTAGATTAGACACACTTCCAGCAATTGTTTTATTTGAAGATCTAAGGCACTGGTATTCCATCTGCCTGATTGGTTTTGTTTTTTTAGTTGCGCATGTGTGTATTTCTGTGATTGTGGCGCTGTCGTAAATGCTGAGTTATAGCTTGAAGCAGCCCGTAAATTAAAGTGTCACCAACAGCTTGCCTGTTTAGTCTCTCTTTTCTCTGGTCTCAGTTAAAAGGATGGGATGGAATAGCCCAGGAGGGATGAAACGAATGGGTCCCTCTCTTTTCCTTTTGTTCATTTTCAGTGGAGGGGTATTTTTAGTTGTGGGTCAGCCACTGCAGCAGAAAGAGGGTTGAGTGAATTCTATACCCAATGTCTGTAAAAGCTTGTTGGTATATGAAAGTGCCCTTCAACTTACAGAAACTCTTGTTAAATGTCTTTTTTTATCTTTTTATTGATGTCCACTTATACAGTGGGGAGAAGTATTTGATACACTGCCGATTTTGCAGGTTTTCCTACTTACAAAGTATGTAGAGGTCTGCAATTTTTATCATAGATACACTTCAACTGTGAGAGACGGAATCTAAAACAAAAATCCAGAAAATCACATTGTATGATTTTTAAATAATTAATTTGCATTTTATTGCATGACATAAGTATTTGATCACCTACCAACCAGTAAGAATTCCGGCTCTCACAGACCTGTTAGTTTTTCTTTAAGAAGCCCTCTTGTTCTCCACTCATTACCTGTATTAACTGCACCTGTTTGAACTCGTTACCTGTATAAAAGACACCTGTCCACACACTCAATCAAACAGACTCCAACCTCTCCACAATGGCCAAGACCAGAGAGCTGTGTAAGGACATCAGGGATAAAATTGTAGACCTGCACAAGGCTGGGATAGGCTACAGGACAATAGGCAAGCAGCTTGGTGAGAAGGCAACAACTGTTGGCGCAATTATTAGAAAATGGAAGAAGTTCAAGATAACGGTCAGTCTCCCTCGGTCTGGGGCACCATGCAAGATCTCACCTCGTGGGGCATCAATGATCATGAGGAAGGTGAGGGATCAGCCCAGAACTACACGGCAGGACCTGGTCAATGACCTGAAGAGAGCTGGGACCACAGTCTCAAAGAAAACCATTAGTAACACACTACGCCGTCATGGATTAAAATCCTGCAGCGCACGCAAGGTCCCCCTGCTCAAGCCAGCGCATGTCCAGGCCAGTCTGAAGTTTGCCAGTGACCATCTGGATGATCCAGAGGAGGAATGGGAGAAGGTCATGTGGTCTGAGGAGACAAAAATAGAGCTTTTTGGTCTAAACCGTGTTTGAAGGAAGAAGGATGAGTACAACCCCAAGAACACCATCCCAACCGTGAAGCATGGAGGTGGAAACATCATTCTTTGGGGATGCTTTTCTGCAAAGGGGACAGGACGACTGCACCGTATTGAGGGGAGGATGGATGAGGCCACGTATCGCGAGATCTTGGCCAACAACCTCCTTCCCTCAGTAAGAGCATTGAAGATGGGTCGTGGCTGGGTCTTCCAGCATGACAACGACCCGAAACACACAGCCAGGGCAACTAAGGAGTGGCTCCGTAAGAAGCATCTCAAGGTCCTGGAGTGGCCTAGCCAGTCTCCAGACCTGAACCCAATAGAAAATCTTTGGAGGGAGCTGAAAGTCCGTATTGCCCAGCGACAACCCCGAAACCTGAAGGATCTGGAGAAGGTCTGTATGGAGGAGTGGGCCAAAATCCCTGCTGCAGTGTGTGCAAACCTGGTCAAGAACTACAGGAAACGTATGATCTCTGTAATTGCAAACAAAGGTTTCTGTACCAAATATTAAGTTCTGCTTTTCTGATGTATCAAATACTTATGTCATGCAATAAAATGCAAATTCATTACTTAAAAATCATACAATGTGATTTTCTGGATTTTTGTTTTAGATTCCATCACTCACAGTTGAAGAGTACCTATGATAAAAATTACAGGCTTCTACATGCTTTGTAAGTGGGCAAACCTGCAAAATCGGCAGTGTATCAAATACTTGTTCTCCCCACTGTATGTCATGCAATAAAATGCAAATTAATTACTTAAAAATCAATGTGATTTTCTGGATTTTTGTTTTAGATTCCGTCACTCACAGTTGAAGAGTACCTATGATAAAAATTACAGACTTCTACAAGCCTTGTAAGTGGGCAAACCTGCAAAATCGGCAGTGTATCAAATACTTGTTCTCCCCACTGTAGTGTCAGGTTTCTGGCACCAAAAACATTTGTAATTAGTTTTACATTACCATTTTTCACCTTCTCTCTGTCCCTTGTTTATGTCAGCAATTATTGGCTTCTTTACCTTGAAGATTGCTATATAAATGCCCTCTGTTGTAATGGGCTAACATTCAAATGAAATGCATGGCAATGCTAACTCATCTGACTAATCTAATCTAGTTTTTGCTTCCCCATCTTTCAATAACAGCCTCTTTGTATACATTGCAGGTAACACTTTATAATAATGTTCAGTTATAAGTCATAAGTTATTAGTTAATGATGAGCTATACAAAACATGACTATACGTTCTTAAATGATTAATAATTTATGTTAACGATTTACAAATGTGTTGTAAGGTATCTTAAAATATAGTAAATCATGAAATAAATCAAACAGATCATTAGTAGATGGTAAATAAGTTATTGGTTGATATATTATTAATCAATTATAAATCACTGACATCTTTGTCAAAATTGTTTTAGTATCATTATCTCAATAAACAATGGTTGATCATGAACAAATGATGAACAAACCATTAATAAATGGTCAGTAAATAATTGATTGATGTTGAAGTTGTAAGCTGGTCTGTGCTCAAAAGCACAAACATTCAGGTATGCTAAAGCAGTATTTACTAAGTAGAGTAATTTAATTGTTTTCAAGTGGATAAACATTTATAAATGCCTTACAGTCAGGGGATTCCAGTGGGTGCTAAATACTTTCACTCATCAGCACAGACTGTGGGATCTAGCGATAATGTGAACCTCAGAACCAGTTTTACCTTCCACTGAAGCACACATGCAGGTGCACAGCATTTAAAAAAAAAAATTACTCCATGTGTGTCAGAGAAGACACATATACCCTCTATATGTCTAGTCTATACCCTCCATTTATAAAGCATTCTGCATCCCCTAATCTAGTTTAAGATATTCATCACTTGTAAATGTTACATATCATTTGTAGATCTTTCTTACCTGTTACAAATGATGTGAATATGTATACAAGTAATTTATAACACTTTCTGCATCCCCTAATCATAAGTGTAAACTATTCATCAAACGTAAACGTGTTTCATGTCATTTACAGATCTTTCTGTTACAAGTTATATGTGTAATGTGATCTCTTGAGCAAATTAGTATGTAAAGTTTAGGTCTAGCATGTGTACACTAACGTATAACAAGGATGAAAAACTTTAGAAATGTACAAATGTTTATGAATTCTTTTAGGTTTATAGAAATTGAATTCATGAAATTAATAGGATGATTTTACTGTATTTAATCAATAAGATTGATCAAATATGTTCAGTCATCACATTTACAGTACCTGTCAAAAGTCTGGAAAATTACATTTTTTTATGTTTTTGAAAGAAGTCTCTTATGCATTTATTTAATCTTATGCATTTATTTCATCAAAAATACTCTGAAAAACAGTAATATAGTGAAATATTATTACAAATGAAAAGAACTGTTTTCTATTTGAATATATTTTAAAATTGTTTATTGAGATGATGATACTAAAACAATTTTGACATAAATATTTAAGTGATTTATAAGTGATTAATAATATATCAACTAATAACTTAACCATCTACTAATGATCTGTTTATTTCATGGTTTACTAATTTTTACAAATCGTTAGCATATCACTTATTAATAATTTATGAATGTGAATTCGTGTTTTGTAAATTATTTAATTATTAATTAAATAATTATGATTATGATTACTAAACTAATTACTTATAAATTACTTATAACTGAATATTATTATTATCATATTATTAATATTATTATTATTATTATTATTATACCACATTTCTTATTTTTATCAATGTTAATATTTTTATGGAAATGATGATCAAAATATCAGCATTTATTTTTACACAGTACATCAAACTCATAAGATCAAGGAGGAAAAAAAAGATTTTTTTTTTTTATTATATAACCCCATTAAATCTAAAAAATAAAATAAAAAAAGCCTTTTGGTACAACACCAGATTTAAAATCTTTTACACAAGAATGCTTATTTCTTGGAAAATGGGACTGGGTTAAAGCCGAGAATTTTTTTTCCCCTCAGACTGCTCCAAATGAGTTTAAGCTGTCAGTCTGGGTTAGCTGCAAGGCTGCTGTATTTAATTTTGTCAGGCACAGATGAGCATTCCACATATATTTAATGAGTATTAACCTGATTCTCTTCCACTGGCATTAACATTTACCTTAACATAGATGAATGATGTTGGCCAAGATCAACAGCTTTGTTATGAATCTGACCAAGGCATGGATTAGCCAAAATATGGTAAGCCAAAAAAAAAAAAAGGTTTAAAAAAAGTCAAATGTTCAAAAGTTGCCATATCTAAAGCATAAATGGTTAAAAATGGGGTTTGGGTTAGACTTTAGACTTTTAAATACTTGAGGTTAATTCTACAAGAGTCTCAGGATGGCATAGTCAGCACCTGATTTCTGTGCTTTTAGTCCCATGAGGTTTCACAGGAAGTCAGTGCAACAGAGGTGTGCGGCAGGTGGGCCAACAAGCGAACAGTGAATCTGTTTAACAGAGCAGTAAATCCAATTTAGCACTGCTTATCCTCACTCATGACATTTCACAAAGGAAATGGTCATGAACACCTGTTCTGCGACTGTTAACATCCTAACAGGTACCCCAAGAAGATGCAGTGCTATCTATAGCACAGGTTCCTGTTCCTAAATTAATTGAGTGTGTATTTGTGTTTAACTGTTAATTTGGCCGTATAAACATTCACAGCTGCACTGAGAAGTTAAATTGTATGCTATGAAAAATGTATTCGTTTTTCTCATCTTTCTTTCAGTCTCCCTCTCCTTCTGTTCAGATCAATTCTAGGTGGGGTTTTACTGGCTTGAAAGCCAAAGCAGTGTTAATTATTATTCTGGTGACTTTTCTGTCAGCGCAAAACCAAAAATACTTCTTTGCACATTCTGGTAATCTCAATTGCTCAATGTGCCTTACTAAATCCCAGTTGCAGTGCCGCTTGAGAAACATACCTGCAATCCCTGCGGTTCCATCCTAGTACATCAGGAAACTGTTTTTTGAGCACCTGCTGTTGTGTCATAATGCTTTACTCTATTACATTGATTCAGTTCACTAACCTCATTCTATCAGAGCCCAATTCTGTGTCTCTGTTGCATTGTTTCACCCTTTTGGATCCAACCCAAGTAGAAACATGCTCTGCAGTTGTGTGAATGTGTATGTTTGACTAATGATCAAAGAGCTCAGGTTGTAAAGGTTTTCCATTGCCCTTGCTTTTGAATGCAGTATTCGGCCTGAAAAGAACCACACAGTGGCATAGATTTATGTAAACTTGCACACTGTATTGTACAGGGAACCCTTGTGGTGTGGCGAGTGCCACCTGTATGTCAGTTTACACAGACATTGTAACAAATTAACTTATAGTTGAATCCCAATCACGGAAAACCTGTTTCTGAGTAAAAACAAGGTAGTTGTAAGATATAAAGTCACAATTACAAGAAACAATGTATCACTTGCAAGATATAAATTCACATTGTGAGATTTTGGGCCCTATTTTAACAATCTAAGTGCATGGCACAGGTGCACTTAGGGCGTGTCCAAATCCACTTTTGCTAGTTTAACAACGGAAAAATACGGTCGGCGCGCCAGGCGCAGGCTCCAAAAGGGTTCTATCGAGTCTCTTAATGAGCCATGGGTGTGTTTTGGGCGTAACGTGCAATAAACCAATCCGAGTCTCATCTCCCATTCCCTTTAAAAGCCAGTTGCGTTTGCACCATGCCGGATTCGCTATTTACATGGCGGAATATAGACATCCTCAACCTGATGAGTCAGTTTAAATACATGTGTGTATTGCCACGATTGGTTAAATAAGTAGCCAATTTCATTTGTCATTACTGCAAATAGGTAATTCTGATACATGCAATGACTATCCATTATGACATGTAGGCATTTTTTATCTTTATGTACACAATAATAATCTTTTACATTGTAATCCTTTTATTTTTAATATTTGGCATGTTTGTGTGCTGCTGCGTGTCCTGTGTGTGTAATAAGCAGTGTGTACGCGCGTTGTGCACCCGCCTATAGGCGCATTACTAACGCGCCCTTTAAATAACACAAAAAATACTGTGCTATTGACTTCAGACCAGGTTTTTGTTGGTCAATGGCGCAGTCATTTTCAGTTGCTTCAAAATAGCAACGCACCAACAATGTGCCTGAACACACCTCGTTTTCAGACCAGCATTTGCTATTTAAACAAATAGCAATTTTTTTTTCCCTTTCGTTCCCACAACTTATTAATTTGTGGCCATGTTTTATTATTTTGAATTAGCACAACATGGGCAAAATTGTACGGTGGCCGAGAGAGCTCAACACGCTGCAACTGAAGAAAACACATGCAAATAGAAAAAACACCAGTAAATTAAGAAAACGTCTTTATCAGTTTGACAACACATGTGCTGCAAATACTCACAACGCAACCAAATACAGTAACGCACTGCAAATAATGCACATCAGGATGTTAAAATAAACAAAAACTCACCATTCTGGTTATCGATAACACCACTGAGTAGACATTGAACAATAAGCATGTCCCATCCTGAGTATTTGCAGCACGTTTCTGTGTTTGGTTGCGTTGTGAGTATTTGCAGCACATGTGTTGTCAAACTGATGAAGATATTTTTTTTGTATTTGCTTGTGTTTTCTTCAGTTGCTGCGCTTTCAGCTCTCTCGGCCACCAGACAATTTATATAAAACAAGGGAATGAATTAAGTTGTGGTAGCAAATTCTTAATTTGTTAGCACAATATCTTTATAAAGGCTTAAACAGGAAGCAGTCATTTGTAAGCACACAAAAGTTGAATGTTGATTTTCATGTATAGCCGGCAGAAAACAAATTGCACAATTTTTAACAACATGTAGAGTTAAACTTAAAATGCCTGAAATTCAGAAAGATGAAAGATAACAGCTTAAAAAAAGATAAAATAAAGCATTGTTTTTGCACAGCGGCCACACACTGTTTGTATTGGAGGAGCTAGGGGGTTAAGATTTGCGGTACGTAGTTTAGAGAGAACAGTGAGTTGGAAAAGGTTACGACAGCAGGGTTCTATGCAATTGGTAATAATTTGTTAGATTTATAGCGATCCACAGAGAGAGCCGGGGAATCTGCTCATGCAAGTGCAGCTCTTGTCTGCATGATCTCTAAAACTGTTTGCTGATCATATATTTTAGTTGCATATGTCAAATCGACAAAAAAGTTAATTTAAGTTAATCAATTAATAAAGTGCTTCACCAATTTCTTGCAAGTGTTGCATAACAAGTAGAGTTATGTTCAGCAAACGCAGGAATTCTCTTCAAACTGTTGCTTTACCAGTAACTGATATGAAAATGAACCATAGGAGAAGACAGTTTATGCTAATGCAGTAGCGCCTTTTGCATTATGAATTGCGGTCTGACAATGTGCAAAATCAAGTTTGTATAGCTTGAAGCATTTTGTGTTAAATATTTGCATGAAATATGTTTGTCCGTAAACTAAAGATTTAATGAACTGGAAGTTGAGACTTCCTTTATCATATATGTTGCAATCTCTCACCTTCATTTACTGTACACGTGGCTTGTCTCTGGAGTGCATAGTTTAGAGAGCAACATAAGATGGAGAAGAGTGTTTATAATAGCAGAGTTCTATAAAGGGGCCAAAATTATGTATTTTGTTATTACACTTTCATTCTCACTTTTCTTTTACAATCTCGCTCTCCCTCTTTCTCTCCCCTGCTGTCTCTGACTGTAAATTGAAGTGGAGTGAAGTGAAATCTCAGCAGTTTCATATTCACAAGGCAAACTCCATGCCTCAAGAGTAGCGTTTGAAGATGAGAGGACAGAGAGAGAGAGAGAGAGAGAGGGTGGTACTGAGGGCAAGCAACAGATGAGAATGGCCTGTGGTAGAGAAGGAGAGGAACCAAGCTTCTGTGCAAACATTTTCATAATTGCTGAAATCCTTCATTGTCACAGTGCCACAAGTCTCTCGTTGTCCTTTTTTCCTCTCTTGACGCACTCTTTTTCAAACGTCACACTGAAATGGATCTCTTTGTTCACTGATTTGAAACATTGTACATAGGCAGCAATTCCGTGCATCACACAAATAGCAATAATCACAACATAGGCTCTGTGCCTCTATCAACCCTCTACGCACACCTTGGCAATAGAATCGCCATTGGCTAGTACAGTTTTTAGTTTACTCGCCAGACTGATATACTATTTTATTTATATTAGTGCTGTCAAATCGATTAATCGCTATTAACCGCATCCAAAATAAAGGTTTGTGTTTACATAATATATGTGTGTGTACTGTGTATAATTATTATGTGTATATAAATACGCACACATGCATGTATATATTTAAGAAATGTTTTTTATATTTATATATAAAATGTTTATATTTATATATATAATATAAATTATATAAATATATATACAGTATATACATGCAAATATTTCTTAAATATATACGTGTGTATTTAAATATACATAATAATTATACACGGTACACACACATATATTATGTAAACAAACTTTTATATATCGCAATTAATCGTTTGACAGCCTTAATATGTTTATATATACACATGTGAATGCATATTTGATATTTTAATTAAACTTAGGACTGATGGTGGTGCTTAAGATATTGTTGGTCATTCAGTGTTTCTGTAAAAAATGATAATAGTAATAGATAATAGTAATTATAAGATAATACTACTACTGCTAATTCTACTACTAATAACAATATACAACGCACTAAAGATTGATGAGCTGCTGGGTTCATGAATATTAATCACATTGCCTGCGTTCGCGTGAACTGATTTGCTGAAATTAAAACAGTGAAGGTAATAGATGAGCACCAGCCAATGAGATTGCCGTTTGCGCATTAGTTCCGCCCACTACCGGAGAAACCGCATATCTTCTGCTTGTTCTTAAAAGCTGAATAATTCCAAATGAACTCCATTATTTTGACAGGAAAATACAACAACGAATGTGGTTTACATGTAGCTCGTCGATTCTGCGTGGTATTTAAGACTCTCTCTCTTTGTGTGTGTGAAAAACACAGCGCTCTCAGCAAAGTGACAGCGAGTTGTGCACCTTCACACTACAGTTTACGGAATGTCAAATACAGGTACGCTTGCACATCCTTGTTCTGTGTTGTCATGGACTTTCAGTGTTTCCCTCCTTGTCACATGTTCCATGTTCTAGTTTTCCTGCCACTTGTCTGTCGTCATGGTCACCATCATTATTAGTTAATCTGTGTCAGCTGTGTCTTGTAATTATCTCGTTTGTGTTTGCCATTTAAGTTCTCCTGTTTTCTTCAGTCTTGGTCCGGTCTCATCTATGTACGTCCTAGTATTGAGTGTGTTGCTACTGACCTGTATTACTCACCTGAGTGTTCTATTTCATTAAACTTCCTTGAGAATTGGATTTACCTGTCTTTGCCTTCCTGCCTGCACACACCGTGACAGAAGTCCATACCTGCAAGCTGACTTTCCAGCTCACCCAACACCTGAACCCTCCACATGCCATTCCACTGGGACCATCCCTGCCGAGGTGACCACTGCCATACAAGAGCCAGCGAGTGACAGCTGGCTCATCGACTTCGGGACGTCACCAGCCCTTGACAAAAGCCCAGAGTTGTCCTCTGTCTCCGTCGAAAGCCCAGTGACGTCACCGATCTCTGTCCAAAGCCCAGAGGAATCTCCTGTCTCCGTCAAGAGCTTGTTGACACCTCCAGTCTCTTCCCCAAGCCTGGTGAGAACCCCAGTGTCCGATGAAAGCCCCGAAGAGGGTCAAAGAGAGGCTCCAGCCCACGACGAATGTCCAGAGATGGCCGCCGCCACGCCAGAGCCCTCGTCTCCGGCCAAGATGGCTGCCCCCACCCCAGAGCCCTAGTCTCTGGCCAAGATGGCCGCCGCCACCCCAGAGCCCTCGTCTCTGGCCAAGACGGCCGCCGCCACGCCTATCTCCAGTCCAGAGTGGACTCCGCCTCCTGTCTCCAGTCCAGAGTGGACTCCGCCTCCTGTCTCCAGTCCAGAGTGGACTCCGCCTCCTGTCTCCAGTCCAGAGTGGACTCCGCCTCCTGTCTCCAGTCCAGAGTGGACTCCGCCTCCTGTCTCCAGTCCAGAGTGGACTCCAGCACTGCCAGAGTGTCCTGGACTCCCACCCAGCCTCCCTCTCCCACCTCCTCCAATCATCCACAACTCATCCCCGTCTCCGCTGCTGCCTGTCAGCCCCTCTGCTCACCCTCAGCCCACCAGGGGAGGTGTGGGCTCACCGTGGGTCAGCCAGTCTCCAGCTCCAGCGCGGTCCAGGGATTCCCGGTCGCCGCCTCCAACCTCCGCGACCTGGACTCTGCCTCAGCCTGTCGTGCCAGTAGCTCCACCTTGGCTCCTACCTCCCTCATCTCCACCGTGGCCCCTCAATCCACCAGTTCCGCCGGGCTCCCTCGTCTCGCCGGTTCCGCCTTGGTCGCTCATCGACCCGCCCTCACCTCGGGACTACACTCCTCTGGCTTCGCCTCATCCCTCCGTCCCTAAGGCTCTGTTGGGCTCCTCTCTCCCTCCATCTCCACCTAGAGCCTCTGTCACTCCGGCTCCACCGTGGCCTTTGGGATTCTCGCCTGCGTCTCGTCGCCAGAGCCTGCGGCATCGCCATGGCCCGCCGGATCCTCTGCATCGTCTTGGCTCGTCGGCATTCCGGCGCCACCTGGGTCACCTGCTCCGCCCCCATCACTCGGCGCCATGGAGTCGTCCGCCTCACCTCCACCATGGCTCCGCCCGGGTTCCTCCTGTATTGTCTGTCCACCCTTCACCTACTCCTCGTCCTCCACCTGAGCCCCCTCCCTCTGCAGTTGATCCATTTACGGCGCCTTCTGCGGAGGGGCGTAATGTCACTGTCTTGTTCTGTGTTGTCATGGACTTTCAGTGTTTCCCTCCTTGTCACATGTTCCTTTGTTCTAGTTTTCCCGCCACTTGTCTGTCGTCATGGTCACCATCATTATTAGTTCATCTGTGTCAGCTGTGTCTTGTAATTATCTCATTTGTGTTTGCCATTTAAGTTCTCCTGTTTTCTTCAGTCTTGGTCCGGTCTCGTCTATGTACGTCCTAGTATTGAGTGTGTTGCTACTGACCTGTATTACTCACCTGAGTGTTCTATTTCATTAACTTTCTTGAGAATTGGATTTACCTGTCTTTGCCTTTCTGCCTGCACACAGCGTGACAGACGGAGAGCGAAACTGTTTCTCTGAGTGTTCAGCGAGTGAAAATATATCTATGCTAAACTTATTCTTCGCCTCTAACACACATACTGGCGAAGAAAATCTAAGCATTTATTAGCCAATGGCTAATGATAGATATTATTTAGTCGCCCAGAGTGAAGATTTACTCGCATATATGAGTGATTTACTCGCATTGTAGAGGGTTGTCTATGTACTTTTTTGTTTCCAGTTGAAATGAACACTACTGGCAGTAAAACACCAATGACTTTTATTTCTTTTCACACAAATTATGATTACAGGTGCAGATAATTTATTAATAAAGACTAATTTCTGTGTGCTTCCTTGCACAGTACTACAAACCCGATTCCAAAAAAGTTGGGACACTGTACAAATTGTGAATAAAAATAGAATGCAATGATGTAGAAGTTTCAAATTTCAATATTTTATTCAGAATACAACATAGATGACATCAAATGTTTAAACTGAGAAAATGTATCATTTTAAGGGAAAAATAAGTTGATTTTAAATTTCATGGCATCAACACATCTCAAAAAAGTTGGGACAAGGCCATGTTTACCACTGTGTGGCATCCCCTCTTCTTTTTATAACAGTCTGCAAACGTCTGGGGACTGAGGAGACAAGTTGCTCAAGTTTAGGAATAGGAATGTTGTCCCATTCTTGTCTAATACAGGCTTCTAGTTGCTCAACTGTCAACTGCATCTTCCTCTTTATGATGCGCCAAATGTTTTGTATGGGTGAAAGATCTGGACTGCAGGCTGGCCATTTCAGTACCCGGATCCTTCTTCTACGCAGCCATGATGTTGTAATTGATGCAGTATGTGGTCTGGCATTGTCATGTTGGAAAATGCAAGGTCTTCCCTGAAAGAGATGACGTCTGGATGGGAGCATATGTTGTTCTAGAACTTGGATATACCTTTCAGCATTGATGGTGCCTTTCCAGATGTGTAAGCTGCCCATGCCACACGCACTCATGCAACCCCATACCATCAGAGATGCAGGCTTCTGAACTGAGCGCTGATAACAACTTGGGTTGTCCTTGTCCTCTTTAGTCCGGATGACATGGCGTCCCAGTTTTCCAAAGAGAACTTCAAATTTTGATTCGTCTGACCACAGAACAGTTTTCCACTTTGCCACAGTCCATTTTAAATGAGCCTTGGCCCAGAGAAAACGCCTGCGCTTCTGGATCATGTTTAGATATGGCTTCTTTTTTGACCTATAGAGTTTTAGCCGGCAACGGCGAATGGCACGGTGGATTGTGCTCACCGACAATGTTTTCTGGAAGTATTCCTGAGCCCATGTTGTGATTTCCATTACAGTAGCATTCCTGTATGTGATGCAGTGCCGTCTAAGGGCCCGAAGATCACAGGCATCCAGTATGGTTTTCCAGCCTTGACCCTTACACACAGGGATTGTTCCAGATTCTCTGAATCTTTGGATGATATTATGCACTGTAGATGATGATAACTTCAAACTCTTTACAATTTTTCTCTGAGAAACTCCTTTCTGATATTGCTCCACTACTTTTCGCCACAGCATTGGGGGAATTGGTGATCCTCTGCCCATCTTGACTTCTGAGAGACACTGCCACTCTGAGAGGCTCTTTTTATACCCAATCATGTTGCCAATTGACCTAATAAGTTGCAAATTGGTCCTCCAGCTGTTCCTTATATGTACATTTAACTTTTCCGGCCTCTTATTGCTACCTGTCCCAACTTTTTTGGAATGTGTAGCTCTCATGAAATCCAAAATGAGCCAATATTTGGCATGACATTTCAAAATGTCTCACTTTCAACATTTGATATGTTATCTATATTCTATTGTGAATAAAATATAAGTTTATGAGATTTGTAAATTATTGCATTCCTTTTTTATTCACAATTTGTACAGTGTCCCAACTTTTTTGGAATCGGGTTTGTATGTTATGACCTCAAAACACGTTTACTGTAGTGCATGGCTTGTATAAACATTTTGACATTTGCACAACACAACCAACTCCATACGTATTGCTTTTTTGACATAGCAAACTTGCTGGTACAGCATTGCTCTGAGCCTTTACATCTCCTTTTTAAAAGCTTTATGAGGCATAAATAGTCCTCACTTTAGATGAGCTCACAAAAATAGTTAACTGGCAACTACTAAATGTTTTACAACTACCTGAATTAATCATGAATTACAGTAGGAATACATATTAATAAAGCATTTATTAACACAATGAGTAACTATTACTATATGTCTAAATAATATGTATAAATGTTAGGGATGCAGCAATACAGTTAGTCCACGGTTCAATACATACCTCGGTTTTTAACCACAGTTTTCGGTTCGGTTTGGTTCTGATGGCTTGTCACATCAGTGTTTTTTTGTTATTCTATTCTTAGGCGACAGGAACAGCAAGAGGTTAAGGAGAAAAAATATTATTTTTTATTGCAATAATCTTTATTTTACTTAAAAGAAAAAAAAAAACCTTGTACACATTCCTAGTGTATTGTATAATATAAAATAAATATATTTAAAGATTAACACTGGCAGCTCAGAGCTGTACAGCATCATTCAAGTATGAAATTGAATGAATAAATGTAAAAATAAAACACTACATATACTTCACCATAAAATATACATTGATTCTTATTAAAGCTACTGTATTAAAGTTTTTCAGTCAAGAGCAGTGAGTGATTTTCTCTTTGTCTTCTGTTGTTTTATTAACATTAAAGGGATAGTTCACTCAAAAAAAATCAAGTTGTTTTAAACCTGAATAAAGTTCTATCATCTGTTGAACATAAAATATATTTTGTCCCCATTGACTTCCATTGTATAGGAAAAATACTATGGAAGTCAATGGCTACCGTCAACTGTCTGGTTACTAACATTCATCAAAATATCTTCTTCTGTGTTCAACAGAAGAATTTAATACAGGTTTGGAACAACATTAGAGTGAGTAAATAATGACAGAATTTTAATTTTAAGGTGAACTGTCCCTTTAAGGACAAGTGGCAGCATGTTCACTATTAGGCTGCGTTGCTGTCACTTTAAGACCTGCATGCATCTATACAGACACGCATCCGATTTTACTTTCACTTTAGACATAACCGACTGTATTTATGTTAACCTTGTGTGTATTTGACAGTATTAGCGCACTAAGATTACTTAGTCCAGTAATCACGTCCTGTTTGACAGGCTTTTAGTGCACGCACGCTCAGAAAAGCGCATGTTAAAACAGTGCATAAGCACGCGAATGAAATGTTTAACCGGCAAGGCTTTAAAACGCATACAAATAACTTTCGTGATTGCGAATAACTATAGTGTCCCGTGAGCTTAACTCTACCACTAACATGTGATATCGCACACCCCACCCAGACCACAGATTTGAAAGATAGTGGTGCGCACTGGCACTGCAGCCTCACTTCATCGCTATGTTAAAGTGTGAAATCTGACACCAGCATTGCAAGCGTGGCTAAACACCCCCTAACTTTAGTGCATAGTGATTGGATATTTACACACAAACAGAGCCAATTCGGAGAGAAATAAAATGCACGGAAATTAATTAATTAAATGCAAAACCGAAAAAAAACGTAATTCATAAGCGCGTATTGAACCGTGGATGTCGTACCGAATTATATTGAGAATTGTGGCATCCCTAATAAATGTACATTTAAATAGTTTAGTAATTATTTACTTACAATTTCTAAATGATCTTATGAACCACTGACAACTCCTAAATAACTGGTTTGTAAATAATGTAATACTTCATTTATACTTATAATACTTAATGTAATACTTAAAATGATAAATTGATCATTAATAATGTATTTACTTAACTTATTAAACACATTATAGATATGCTTATAAATCAAGAATAAAGCTTTTATAGCTGTATTTATAAACTGCTCATTAATGTCTATTAATGCTTTATAAATGATGAATTAACTATTTACTAATTCTTAACTATGCCGTTATTATAAATTGTTACCAACACGAGTTATGATGCCCAATAAACAGTTCAAAGACTTGTAGCAAACTTAAACGACACTGCAGTGTTTTTATCTCACATTTGCTTTTGTTAACACTATCAGTTAGATTTATGGTAAGGTTTACTTTAGGTGGTACATTTTCAAGCACTATTAACCTTTTAGCACCACTCACTGGACATTTAATTTCCGAACTGCCACAAACAAACAACGTAATAAAACATTGCCAGATTCATGTTTATCTGTTTCAGACAAAACCAAACAGGTTTTTAACATCACTCACTGGAAATTTGGAAGTAGTCACGAAACGTGCTAGAAGCAACGTAATATCATTTTGCAGAAATCTCCAATCTGCCTGGGTTGGATAATCATGCTGATTGCACATTCATTTCAATAGCTTTTGCTGTTAGCATTTTGCTATGCTAACAGTGCGATACTCTAACAAGCATAAAAGCACAGCACACATAAATACTGGATAAACTAGTCCTACATTTATTATAATAATTTCTCTGTTTGTCTACCATCATTGACAATTGTCACAATGTATTATATGAATGCTTTGATTAGGATACATGTGAATAATTCTGGTAGTAGCGTAAACACTGCCTTTTTGCCTTCCTCTCTCTCTTTCTTTGCAGTTCTCTTGCAAAAAAAAAGACAAATGAATATGTTGTATGCGCACATATTTAGCGCAGCACATTGTTCGGTTCCTTGAAGGAGACTGAGTGCATGCATAACAATTAAATGATATGCTAATGTGCATTTTCCTTTGTCCCTACTGCGCACTTGTTCAAAGGCACTTCTAATTGATGTTTCTGTTCTTTCATTCTCACTCGAACACGTACACACTTTCTGCATATCAATGATTGCGCAGTGGAAAGGCCCCCTGGTGCTTTTTACAGAGGTGTGCATTTTTTATTTTTCCTGTGGGGAAAAAATACTGTACATGTCTCTCTTTTCATCTTCAGGTAAAATTTTGAAAGAGAAGAAAATCTTCAGAGATGTTTTCATTGATATAATTCGCTGTACTTCATTGATGTTTTAAGCGAGTTTTCCTGTGCTGTGGTTACCCTTTGATTCAGTTTGGTGAGTCACACACTCTCTCACAGACTCAATTTTGTCTGGTAACACTGTTTCAAATCCTTTTTCAGTGTTCCCGGCCAGCTCGAACTGGATCTGTTTTCAAGGCTAAGGTCCCTATGTTGTCTGATTTAAGCTCATACTAAAGGGCTGAGCAGAAGCCCTGGGAAAACACAAAGGTTTTGTTCTCTAATCCAATTTAATATTTTAGATGCAACAGACCCCCAAATATATTGATCATCCTTGAGTGAGAGACCCCATCCTAAAATTTAAATGGCAGCTATACAACATTCAGGCATAACATTATGACCACCTTCCTAATATTGTGTTGGTCCCCCTTTTGCTGCCAAAACAGCCCTGACCCGTCGAGGTATGGACTCCACTAGACCCCTGAAGGTGTGCTGTGGTATCTGGCACCAAGATGTTAGCAGCAGATCCCTTAAGTCTCATACGTAACAAACTGCGATGCATCGTGTATTCTGACACCTTTCTATCAGAACCAGCATTAACTTCTTGAGCAATTTGAGCTACAGTAGCTCGTCTGTTTGATCAGACCACATGGGCCAACCTTCACTCCATATGTGCATCAATGAGCCTTGGCCACCCATGACCCTGTCGCCAGTTCATCACTGTTTCATCCTTGGACCACTTTTGATAGATACTGACCACTGCAGACTGGGAACACCCCACAAGAGCTGCAGTTTTGTAGATGCTCTGACCCAGTCATCTAGCCATCACAATTTGGCCCATGTCAAACTCGCTAAACTCCTGGAATGGGCAGATGAATAAACAAATTGATGGATGGACAGATGGATGGGCAGACAGAAATGGAGACATGAAATGGAGACATGAATATAAAAAACAAGCACTAATACTATAAGACTTGCATACATTACAGTGAATGCATGTTTGTTGGAGACTGCAATGAAAAAGGAAAGCGAGCACAAAACTTGAGAATAACAATTTTGTTTGTATTCCATAGACAATGCCCAGATGCAAATGTGACCTGGGGTAGTGTGCATATGCTGGTGCGTTTTGTGTGCACTTGGAGCCTCATCAAAGCCGCTGCTGTGTGTATGCCTGCAGTGTGGGACTGAGTCTTTGTGTGTGTGGCTCCAGGGGAAACAGGCATTGAATTTGTGTCTCTGCAGTAGCTCTCTCATTATTTTCAAATCGCAGTATGGCATTGGTGTCATGCACATCTATCTCAAGCTCAGCTGCAGATGTGTTCCATATGAGCCTGTAACAGTTAAGTGGCATCTTAATGAACGATCCATGTCTCTATTAAAAGCGTAAGCAGTTTTGAACAAAATATCACTATTATCTGACTCGTATCACTGACTTAGGTGTCTTGAAATATCACACCAGTAATAACACTGTCATGTTAATTACAATTAATTGGAAATTACATCTTTGTATTACCCCCAACAGATCATTGAAATTCATTATTGTGTTAAATAAAATCACAACATTTTTAGGTGAACTATTTTTATTAATATGGAAATATGATTTTTTTTATTTTTATGAAATGATACTCTAAGTAAGAAACTAAAACTGCCAGTAGGTGGCGGTAAATGTCTGAATGATTAGTAAATGGCTCTTTATGAATGGGCCATTTAATCATTTGGTTCACCCGATTGATTCGCTCAAAATGCGGATTGAGACGCACAACATTACTGCTCTGGCTTTATAGGTAATATTTTCGTTGGCAAAATTAAGCAAAAGTAGACAATATTGTGTCTAAAAAATAACACAATATTAACTTCTTATTTATTGAACTGATGTATAAAAAAATCAATATTACATTTGAACTCGTGCTATTCGGGACAAAAACAGCACTCTGAGAATATCACACTGTGATATTGCACTTGTGTTATTACTTGTGTGATGCCTAACTATATCATGATATATATACAGTGCATCCGGAAAGTATTCACAGCGCTTCACTTTGTCCACATTTTGTTATGTTACAGCCTTATTCCAAAATGGATTAAATTCATAATTTTTTTCCTCAATTCTACAAACAATACCCCATAATGACAACGTGAAAGAAGTTTGTTTGAAATCTTTGCAAATTTATTAAAAATAAAAAACAGAAAAAAAACACATGTACATAAGTACATAAGACACTCAAAATTGAGCTCAGGTGCACCCTGTTTCCACTGATCATCCTTGAGATGTTTATACAACCTAATTGGAGTCCACCTGTGGTAAATTCAGTTGATTGGACATGATTTGGAAAGGCGCACACCTGTCTATATTAGGTCCCACAGTTAACAGTGCATGTCAGAGCACAAACCAAACCATGAAGTCCAAGGAATTGTCTGTAGACCTCCGAGACAGGATTGTATGGAGGCACAGATCTGGGCAAGGGTACAGAAAAAATTCTGCAGCATTGAAGGTCCCAATGAGCACAGTGGCCTCCATCATCCGTAAATGGAAGAAGTTTGGAATCACCAGGACTCTTCCTAGAGCTGGCCGCCTAAAGAGTGACCAAGAACTCGATGGTCCCTCTGACAGAGCTCCAGCGTTTCTCTGTGGAAAGAGGAGAACCTTCCAGAAGAACAACCATATCTGCAGCACTCCACCAATCAGGCCTGTATGGTAGAGTGGCCAGACGGCACATGACAGCCCGCCTGGAGTTTGCCAAATGGCACCTGAAGGACTCTCAGACCACGAGAAACAAAATTCTCTGGTCTGATGAAACAAAGATTGAACTCTTTGGCCTGAATGGCAAGCGTCATGTCTGGAGGAAACCAGGCACCGCTCATCACCTGGCCAATACCATCCCTACAGTGAAGCATGGTGGTGGCAGCATCATGCTGTGGGGATGTTTTTCAGCAGCAAGAACTGGAAGACTAGTCAGGATCAAGGGAAAGATGAATGCAGCAATGTACAGAGACATCCTTGATGAAAAGAGCGCTCCAGAGCGCTCTGGACCTCAGACTGGGGCGAAGGTTCATCTTCCAACAGGACAACGACCCTAAGCACACAGCCAAGTTGTTATAAAGGAGTGGCTACGGGACAACTCTCTGAATGTCCTTGAGTGGCCCAGCCAGAGCCCAGACTTGAACCCGATTGAACATCTCTGGAGAGATCTGAAAATGGCTGTGCAACAACGCTCTCCATCCAACCTGATGGAGCTTGAGAGGTCCTGCAAGAAGAATGGGAGAAACTGCCCAAAAATAGGTGTGCCAAGCTTGTAGCATCATACTCAAAAAGACTTGAGGCTGTAATTGGTATTGAGCAAAGGCTGTGAATACTTATGTACATGTGAATTATTTTTTTTTTATTTATTTTTTTTTAATAAATTTGCTAAGATTTCAAACAAACTTCTTTCACATTGTCATTATGGGGTATTGTTTGTTGAATTGAGGAAAAAAATAATGAATTTAATCCATTTCGGAATAAGGCTGTAACATAACAAAATTTGGAAAAAGTGAAGCGCTGTGAATACTTTCCGGATGCACTGTATGAGACAAAAACTCTTGAATTTTAGGGGCATTCTAACCGCATTCTATAGGTTCCATCAAGCAGTGAGTTTTTGCCCTGCTTCATGTTCATCACCAATCAACTTTATGAAATGTAAGATGAACTACATAGGTCTGGGGCGAGGCAGGTGCATTAAATGCATTAATAATTTTAATGCGCTATTTTTTCCCATAACCAATTAATTAAATTAACGTGATAAATCGACAGCCCTAGTTTTCAGTGATGTCAAATAAACATTTGAAATTTAATGTATAAGACATTTGTTCATTCATATTCATAAAGGACAATAACATGTAAATATTCAGAGATTATCTTGTGTGTTCAAGCACTACCTGATGAATAACCCCACAGCAGAAACAAGCACTCATGTATAGAAATGAAAGCTGAGTCACTGAAGTGACAGATCTGACAGAAGCCTCTGGATCTATATGACAAAACACTCTGACTAATCACTGCTCTTATTATCCGTCACTGCAAACTGGAAAAATGACTCGGCAGAGAGGAGACTTGAGACGACTGATTACAAACAGTAAATTGTTAAAAGTTGGCAAAAGTGGGTGCAATTTGTCTGTATTTTTGTCTGGGGCAGTATGAAATATGCTGAATGCAAAGTTTATATGTTGCTGATCTCACAAAACAGTTTCAGGGTCTTAAAACAACAGTTCTCCTAATAATGAAAATTCTCTCATGTTGTACCTATTTAAGCACCATAAAAGTGGTTCATACAACCTGTGCACTATATTCCAAAATTATCTGAAGCCAGACTATAGCTTTGAATAAGGAACAGAGCACATTTGTTATATGCTTATCATCTTGACATCTGCCTTTGCTGTCTTTTGTGTGTTCTTGAGAGTTCATGAGCAAAGTAATGTCTGATATATGATTCATGAACAAATTATTCTGTTGAGTCAGATCTTTTCAATGATTCAGTTGTCCCAATTTATAACATAATCACAAATCACAGTGATTCAGTTCGACTTACTGAATTGCAGTCTGGTCACAACTGGTGACAACTCACTGGAATGGAAGACTATTAGTAAATAATTTAAATTTTAATCTGTTCATCACACAAAGCTAACAAATTACTTTTGTGTATTTTCCTGCCTTAGCAGTCTTAGAGATGTTAGTTTATTAATTTTACTGCATGCCCAGCTTTCAAAACCATATGGTCTGTAATTTTTTTGTGGTTTTCTTGCAGCATAATTAGTTTCTCTTGAGAACTGTAGTCTGTGTCTGAGAGAGAGAATGTTGTAAATGGTGTAAATACTCAGTCCAGTGGGACTAAATTTGAGTTTTCTGCATATTCGTGAATCTGTACAGCCTGAGGATAATCTCAATCTTGTGCTCATTGTAAATACCAACAGTGCTTGATATTCCTCGTACATTCTGTTCACTTTCAGTCGGTCACGTTCGACGTACGTCAGAATGTGAACCGACGAATTGGGATATTGCATGAGAGCCCTATCACCTTCGAGTGTGTACTAAGCGGCCAATGAACATTGGCGTGCGAGATTTGCATGCCGCACTCTGCCCGCAGCATGGGTATAAATAGCAAGTGCCTGCAAACGCACATTTGTCTTTCGTTTCGGAGCCGAGCAGAGTGTTGCTGTGTTCCCGAGAGTGTGACTTCATTGCCAGTGACTGGAAGAGAGTTTCTTGTGTTGGAGAGAAGGCACTACAGTGATGGCCACGAGCTCACGTTTCTCAAAGCGCTGATTCATCAGTGTGTTGCCGGGCGAGAGTGTGAGAGCGCGCTGTCAGGCTGCATTATCTCCTGCAGCAGCGCCGCGGCTGTTCCCCTGTGTGCTTCAGCACACCTAAAAGAGCTTTTTTTCCATCCTAAAAGAGCAATACGGGCGGACACTGCGTCTTTTTCAAGATGTCATTCCGCCCGTGCGTTTCTGGATGTGGTCGTTCCCTATCGCCGGCTGATGGTCACGATCGCTGCGTCACATGTTTGGGCGTTCAGCACGCTGAAGCAGCTTTCGTGGATAGTTCATGTTCTCACTGCGGGAACATGACTATCGCAGTGTTGCGGTCCAGGCTTACCTACCTCGGTTCTCGAGGCCAAGCACCCTCCCCTATGTCCCAATCTGACGCTCCCTCCGGTGGAAACCGGGAGAGTGCTACTTCGGCGAATAGACCGGGGGACCTGGTTCTCAGCGTCCTGCCGCGGTACCTTTCTTCCCGGAGGTGCATGAGGAGGTAACCGGTCGTGGAAAACCCCGTTTTCCACAAGGAACCGCGGTTCCTCCTCCGCCTTCACCTCCCTGGATGGCGGGGAGGCCAAGGGGTACGCAGGCATTTCCCCGGTTGAGTGCGCCGTTGCGATGCAGCTGTGTCCGACGGCCGCCAATTGGAGGGGTGCTCCGCGGCACCCATCCCGGGCCTGTAAGTTCTCGTCCAACTTAACGGACAAGGCTTACAGAGCCTGTGGACAGGCCGCCTCCGCTCTCCATGCAGTGGCGTTGCTGTAGGTCTACCAGGCCAAGGCACTCATGGACATGGCCCAGGGTGGTCCTGACCAGCCGCTCATGGAAGAGCTGCGCACCGCCACTGACCTTGCTCTCCGGGCGACGAAGGTGACAGTGCGCTCGGTTGCGCAGACCCAGCCCTAGCTTTGCTCTGTCCCATCCGTGCTCTGCGGGTATACGTGGACAGAACACAAAGCTTCAGGACCTCAGATCAGCTCTTTGTCTGTTACGGAGGCCAGCAGAAGGGAAAGGCTGTCTCCAAGCAGAGGATGGCCCACTGGATAGTGGATGCCATCGCCTTGGCGTACCAAGCCCAAGGAGTGCCTTGCCCGCTCGGGTTGACAGCTCACTCCACGAGAGGAGTAGCTTCTTCCTGGGCGCTGGCGCATGGCGCCTCGCTGACAGATATATGTAGAGCTGCGGGCTGGGTGACACCGAACACGTTCGCTAGATTTTATAGCCTCCGTGTAGAAACGGTTGCTTCCCGCGTGCTCACCCCCAGTGGCCAGTATTGCCTGGAGCCCCGTTTCTTGTGTCGGCTTGCTGCGCCATTCCCCTCCTCGGAGTGGATAAGTGCGCTATTTCGCTTCAGTAAGTTCCCCACTGGTGAACCCTATTAAGCTCCTCCGCCATCCCTTGTGGCTTCAGACATTGCGGAGTGTCTGTCGCTAGGCCAGCACTGATATTGTTGTGTTGGCTGGGTGCCATATGTTGCGGCCCCTACGGCGGCCCCATATGTGTATCCTTCCATGGCAAGGCTCCCCTCGGTGAGCCCGTGTCTTTCCCTGGACAGAGTCCGCTCTGTCATCCCTGCCAGATGTTGTCTCCCTCCTATGGCTGGAGCCATCCCAGGGACATTCCATATGTGCTCTGCCCCCTGGCCAGACCATATGTGTTTCACCACATATACCTCCCTGCGGGCAGGATGTGGTCTCCGCAGCGTTCCCCTTGGCACGCTTTCCCAGTGTTATCCAAGTCTGACTGTAATGGGTCTTGCGGAACAGCAGTAGACTCTCCTGGCGTAAGTCCCCCTATCGCTAGAAAGATGAGAAGGATGTGAGGCTTACGCCAGGCACTGGAAGAATCAGAAACTGTGCCGTTTTATTAGGGATCCCAATTCGATGGTTCACATTCTGGCCGACTGAAAGGGAACATCTTGGTTACGCATGTAATCCTCGTTCCCTGAAGGAGGGAACGGAGACGTACGTCCCGTCGCCACAGTTTCTGTGCCGCCGCCACTGTTTGTAGGCACTTCCTATTTATACCCGCGCTGCGGGGCGGAGTGCGGCATGCAAATCTCGCACGCCAATGTTCATTGGCCGTTTAGTACACACTCGAAGGTGATAGGGCTCTCATGCAATATCCCAATTCGTCGGTTCACATTCTGACGTACGTCTCCGTTTCCTCCTTCAGGGAACGAGGGTTACATGCGTAACCGAGACGTTTTCTGAATCTCCTAACGTAAGTATTAACAACCTGGTCTCATTGTTTATACATAGGTATTAGTACATAACATTTACAGGGACAAAAGCTGCCTTTTTTGTATGTTTGGATAGATTCTGAAACGTACAATATGAATGTATTAGCATCTAAAACATAAACATTATTACTTTACAGCTATAGAAATCTAAGGGTTTAAATACAAAGACAGAGTAATCAACAGAACTAAGAGCAGGTGAGGAACTAATGAGTAACTATGGAAAATAATAATGACCAGGAACACAGGGAAAACAGGAACAGGGAAAATGAAACCAAAATAAATACAGTGGGGAGAACAAGTATTTGATACACTGCCGATTTTGCAGGTTTCCCTACTTACAAAGCATGTAGAGGTCTGTAATTTTTATCATAGGTACACTTCAACTGTGAGAGACGGAATCTAAAACAAAAATCCAGAAAATCACATTGTATGATTTTTAAATAATTAATTTGCATTTTATTGCATGACATAAGTATTTGATCACCTACCAACCATTAAGAATTCCGGCTCTCACAGACCTGTTAGTTTTTCTTTAAGAAGCCCTCCGGTTCTCCACTCATTACCTGTATTAACTGCACCTGTTTGAACCCGTTACCTGTATAAAAGACACCTGTCCTCACACTCAATCAAACAGACTCCAACCTCTCCACAATAGCCAAGACCAGAGAGCTGCGTAAGGACATCAGGGATAAAATTGTAGACCTGCACAAGGCTGGGATAGGCTACAGGACAATAGGCAAGCAGCTTGGTGAGAAGGCAACAACTGTTGGTGCAATTATTAGAAAATGGAAGAAGTTCAAGATGACGGTCAATCTCCCTTGGTCTGGGGCACCATGCAAGATCTCACCTCGTGGGGCATCAATGATCATGAGGAAGGTGAGGGATCAGCCCAGAACTACACGGCAGGACCTGGTCAATGACCTGAAGAGAGCTGGGATCACAGTCTCAAAGAAAACCATTAGTAACACACTACACCATCATGGATTAAAATCCTGCAGCGCACGCAAGGTCCCCCTGCTCAAGCCAGCGCATGTCCAGGCCCGTCTGAAGTTTGCCAGTGACCATCTGGATGATCCAGAGGAGGAATGGGAGAAGGTCATGTGGTCTGATGAGACAAAAATAGAGCTTTTTGGTCTAAACTCCACTCGCCGTGTTTGGAGGAAGAAGAAGGATGAGTACAACCCCAAGAACACCATCCCAACCGTGAAGCATGGAGGTGGAAACATCATTCTTTGGGGATGCTTTTCTGCAAAGGGGACAGGACGACTGCACCGTATTGAGGGGAGGATGGATGGGGCCGTGTATCGCGAGATCTTGGCCAACAACCTCCTTCCCTCAGTAAGAGCATTGAAGATGGGTCGTGGCTGGGTCTTCCAGCATGACAACGACCCGAAACACACAGCCAGGGCAACTAAGGAGTGGCTCCGTAAGAAGCATCTCAAGGTCCTGGAGTGGCCTAGCCAGTCTCCAGACCTGAACCCAACAGAAAATCTTTGGAGGGAGCTGAAAGTCCGTATTTCCCAGCGACAGCCCTGAAACCTGAAAGATCTGGAGAAGGTCTGTATGGAGGAGTGGGCCAAAATCCCTGCTGCAGTGTGTGCAAACCTGGTCAAGAACTACAGGAAACGTATGATCTCTGTAATTGCAAACAAAGGTTTCTGTACCAAATATTAAGTTCTGCTTTTCTGATGTATCAAATACTTATGTCATGCAATAAAATGCAAATGAATTACTTAAAAATCATACAATGTGATTTTCTGGATTTTTGTTTTAGATTCCGTCACTCACAGTTGAAGAGTACCTATGATAAAAATTACAAACCTCTACATGCTTTGTAAGTGGGCAAACCTGCAAAATCAGCACTGTATCAAATACTTGTTCTCCCCACTGTATGGTGGTACAGTTTTTTTAAAAAAACATTTTATAGGTATATTTTCGATCCCTTAACGGCAAAAACACCCTTACCTTAAAAAATATTTTTGGGGCGCTAATCCTACTCCTATCTCTAAAACTAACCATAAACATTTCTTAAAAATATATACAATATAAAAAAAAAAACATATCAAACAGTGTAATCATAATAATGAATTTATTGCATGAGTTATTGGTGAGTGACAGTAACGTTTGTACTAGACTTTTTTGAAAGAATTAAACAAAACAGGTTTCACAAACTATCTAAACATGTTTACCATGGTCCATTTCTGTATATAATAAAGAGTATGAACTATATACAGTTGTGGTCAGAATTATTGGCACCCCTGGTAAATATGATCAAAGGTGACTGTAAAAATAAATCTGCATTGTCTATCCTTTTGATCTATTATTCAAAAAATTCACAAAAACCTAACCTTTTATTGAAGTAAAAGAATGGAAAGTTGGGGGAAAATCACATTATGAAATAAATGTTTTTCTCCAAAACACGTTGGCCACAATTATTGGCACCCCTAGAATTTTTTATGAGTAAAATATCTCTAAAGTATATTCCCATTAATATTTACATATTTACAGTGACTAGGAACATGAAATTGTCCAGCTATGACGTCTTGTTCCACAGGAGTATAAATATGAGGAAACACAAAGGCCAAATTCCCTTAATCATTCATCACAATGAGAAAAACCAAAGAATATAGTTCTGATGTGCAGCAAAAGATTGTTGAGCTTCACAAAATATAAAGTAGCTGTAGGAAAATAGCTAAAGCATTGAAAATTCCCATTTCCGCCATCAGGGCAATAATTAAGAAGTTCCAGTCAACTAAAGATGTTACAAATCTAACTGGAAATTCAAAGGGGACCTGGTTCTATGGTCAGATGAAACTATAAAAAGAGCTTTTTGGCAGCAAACCCACCAGATGAGTTTGGTGCAAACAGGGATAAAAAGTACCCCATGTCCACGGTTAAAAATACCGCTGGATCTTTAATGTTGTGGGCCTATTTTTTTGCTGGAGGTCCTGGACATCTTGTTCAGATACATGGTATCATGGATTCTAGCAAATACCAACAGATAAAAAATCAAAACCTGACGGTCTCTGCTAGAAATCTTATAATGGGCCGTGATTGGATCTTCCATCAGGACAACAATCCAAAACAAACATCAAAATCAACACACAAATGTGTCACTGAGCACAAAATGAAGCTTCTGCCATGGCCGTCCCAGTTCCCTGACCTGAACCCTATAGAAAATGAGTGAGGTATGAGTGATCCAGTCACTGTTCCATCGGTGCTGCTTTAAAGTCTCAATTTTAATTTCAGGAGGTTTTAAATCTGGGGATGGAAAAACAGGAAACGCAATATTGCTTAAATGTGATAATTAATTTTAAAGGGCTATGATTTAATGAATTAAACGCCAGCACTGCATGTTTCAAAGTAAAGACGCAGTGCTGTTGCGCGTTCGTGCTTTTAGAGCAGTTTGCAATCACCAAATAGTCCACATTTATGCCAAGTGATTATTTTGATCTACTGCTGATGAATAATAAGTATCTTGTATAATTTATGTTATTTATATAATGGAGCTGTAAACTCGCATTTTGGCCAGAAAAGTTTTGATGGCATTTTCTTTTCGTATTACCTCCGTACAATGCCTATAATAATGTAGTGCAGTGTTTCCCAACCATTGTGGAAAATGATCAAATTCCAAAAATATAATAATAAATGCTACAAATAAGATCATCGCTGTCTCTATATTTCGTAATTTTTGTTTTATAAAATTAATGCTATTGGTCAAAATTTAAATGATGAAATATGGAGATACAAGGTTTCTGCCTGACAGCAACAACATACTTTTGTTAAAAAATATTAGTTACTGTAGGTTTAGTGTAGGCTTAAGTGTAGGTTGTACATTATTTTCAAACGCAATTAGAACAACCTCTTAGTGCCACTCACCAATTTTGGAACTGCCGAGATACACACAACATCCAGTATAATAATTCCACTGTGAAAGTTTCCATGTTCACATTCATCTGTTTCAAATAAAACTGAACTCACTTAACATTTCATTTTGATAGTGCCGCAAAACATTCAAGAAGCAATATAATATAATTTTGCAGAAATGTCGCCACAGGGCTATTCCATTGAGCCTGGGCTGGGTTGATTTTATTTAATGTTTTGTTTGCCTTCTGAATTGTGGTTGGCCATATCTTATCTTCATATATTTACAGTACCTATTTAAAACCACCTTTTAACTATAGTGATTAGGCTATCTATGATTTTTGTACGTAGCCGAATGCAAACAAGATGCATCCTAATGCAGCTCTCATGTGGTGTTTAATTTCCGTAGAACCAAAGCCTAAAACCTGAAATTACAACATTATTTGAGTGCTGCTCTGTAAACACTGATATTTCCTTGAGGAAATGCAATTCTAGTTAATTAATTAGGCTGAATCAAGAGTCCAATACAAACACATTAATTAATAGCATTAGTTCCACACTACTAAACCGCTAACATTTTACAGCAGTATCTCTGCTTACTTCCTCAGTGCACATCATAATTGTAGGTGTTCTTTTTCTTTTCAAATTGCTTGGGAAAAAGTTTCAGTTGTATAAAGGCCAGACTATAGACTATAAAAACACAATTATACTGTAACTTTATTGTTAATTATAAAACAGGTAAAACAAAGCTGGACCATTTTATTCAGCCAGACCTTGAGCCCTTTGGGCAATGCGAGTCATTGTTTTGGACTTGCGTGCTACCGAGGTCAAATTCTGACAATATTCACTCTTCTGAAAGTGCTGTACTCCATGAGGCACACAGCTTTGTGTCGTCTCTGTTAGTCATGGTGCTTTGAGACCCGTTTAGAATAAGTCATCTTGGGCATGTAAACATTAAGCGAATTCAGCAGGAATTAGCTTTTTGGGTCTGAGTGATCTATGAGTGGAGTGTATGTTTCTATGGATGATTCAATCCTTTCTTGTGTAACAATAGTTACTATGTTTGTTTTGTTGTTGTCCCCATCTGATATTCCATTTTTAGCCTACCGTATATGCTTTTTATCCACAGAATCTAGTACAAAGAGTACAGGAACAGTGACCTGGGATAAAGTTCTCATCTCACAGGCATGATGTTGATATAGCGGCGTTATGATGTCACTGACTGTTCGTGCTTACATGTTGGTGAACTTGTAACCTTTTACTTCACCCAGATCATTAACTGTTACTGTACTAATCACCTGTCACCTTAAAATCAAGGCTGAGTTTATAGAGATAAATAATGGAGCCTTTTTAAGCAGTGCTTGAAGTGGAAAAAATAGTGCCGGTACTTCCCAAGTTGTCTCCCTCGGTTGCAAGGGCGTAGTTTTAGTTTGAATATTAGGGGGTTGAAGTGTGAACCGTTTAACAGGGTCCCAGGGCAAATGTTCCACACATATTAAGTTGGTTGATAACATAACTGCAATAGTAGCCTATAGTTAACAATCACTTGTTTACAAAGTGCCATGGGAAGTCAAACTATTTTTACTTAAAAATTTCTTAAACTGAAAATGTTAATTTCCTGTCATCTCTTGGAATATCTGAAAGCCAGGTTTTTCCTGATATCTGTCATTATTAGCAGAACACATTTTACACATCAATAGTCAATAATTCAAGAAGGTTCATATTTTAAAGCTCTTGATTATAACTTGTACTTGGCCTTATGAAAAAGTAACATTTCTTGTAATTGTTTAACTATAGCATTAAGGATATAATTACAGGTAAGACATTGATGTTTTCCCCTCTTTTCATCAGTCTTTTTAGTGGCTGTTTTAGATTTGTTCATTTTTTTAGTTTTGACATGTTAGACTTCCTCTGTTGCATTTGACTACATTCTCAGTAGAATTCAAATGGGTGGCACATTTTATCATCAGCGTCGCGATAGGAACGGCTCACGCAAATCTTATTACACTTTTGGAACGCTCTGGTGAATGTGCCTATGGTGATTCGCCCGCCACTCATGCAAAATTAATAATATATAACTTATAAAAGCGCAGAACGTGCAATGTATACATTTAATCAATAGTTTGTTCAATGTGATGTTTTGGAGTACGGGCACTTTTCACATGTGCCTGCAGACAAGAAAAAGTGAGGGTAAGACACTTTAAATTAATAGTTTACCCCAAAAATTTTAATTTTATCATCATTTACTGTCTTCTGTCTGTGAAACACAAAAGAGATATTTAGCAAAATGTCCAGGCTGCTCTCCATACAATGAAAGAGAACAGGCTCCAAAATAGACAAAAAGCATCACAAATGCAGTCCATATGATGTCCATGTAGTGTAATCCATCTAAATAATAATAATAATAATAATAAGGTCCCACTTTATATTAGGTGGCCTTAACTACTATTTACTTACATCAAAAAATAAGTACAATGTACTTATTGTGTTCATATTGTATTGCAAAACACTTGTGCTGATATTGAGGTGAGATACGGGTAAAGTTAGGGACAGGTGTGGTGGTATGGGTAAGTTTAAGGGTAGGGTTAGGTGTAAGGGAAGTGTCAACAGTGTAATTATAAATGTAACTACAGAAATTATTACAGATGTAGTTACATGCAGGTATTTTTTAAAATGTAAGTACAATGTAAAAACATGTATGTACACAATAAGTGCATTGTATCAAATTATTAATTTAAATGTTAGTACATAGTAGTTAAGGCCACCTAATATAAAGTGGGTCCAATAATAATGATAATAATAATAATAATAATAATAATAATAATGTATCCTTTGGTATAAAGGCCCGGGTATACACAACTTTCTACGTTTTGCTTCGTCTCACACACAGTCATGTCCACACCGCAGATGAGCATGGATGGACGAGTTCGACAAATGTGCAGTATAATTGCTTTTCTATACTCTACAAGATGTCAGAGGCCAATAACCAAAATAAAAAATATTGAGATTTGTTGCTTTGTTTACTTGGCGAACTCGAATATTACATCCCAACTGCATATTGCTATCTAGTGGACTCTTCTGTCTCAACATTCTCCTTTTGCGTGCACTGTTGTGCGCGGATATCCGAAAATCACGTCACACGGAACACGGTCAGCCTTTTTTTTTTTGAGTTTTGTGAAAGCAGAACATGGCATTAAAGTATCAAAGATTGATTGCCTTGTGGCTGCCTACATTTAGGCCCAAGCCCTTGACAGCCCAGAGATTATTAATATAGTTTCATTTCTCAAAGATCAGGGTTCAAACCATGGAGGAACAGAGCATCATGACATGTACTTTATCAATGCATGGTAAAAATGATTGCTCAGCGTAATGGTTTTCATTTGTCAACTTTTTTTAGAGGATAAAAAAGAAAGAAAATATAGTGTAAGTATATAACTATAAAGCCAATGTAGAAGTTTAAGTTCATATTGAAATTGCCTATCTCACATTTAATTTCAAACAATCTTAACAGGTTGAGACATACTTGAGATCTCTTATGAAACTCTTGATGGACATAGGAAAAACTTGAAAAACAGAATAATCTGTGTATGAGTTTTTTTATGGATTCTCATGAGCATTAGTAGGCGTTTCATATCCTGAAAGTTCAAGGGGAGGCATGAGCTGTTTGTTGGACAGAGGG
Organism: Coreius guichenoti; assembly: GCA_039654105.1. Lineage (NCBI taxonomy): Eukaryota > Metazoa > Chordata > Actinopteri > Cypriniformes > Gobionidae > Coreius > Coreius guichenoti. Next base: position 13,318,283 of record CM077189.1, read on the forward strand.
AGAGAAAAAGAGTGTGCTGTGATGGAAACTGTGGTCACTGAGCGAGAGACAGAAGGGATTGTTCATGAAATGCTTGAGATCTCACCAGAGCCATTTGATGTGCCGTCTGTAAAGTGTGATTTTGATTTAGAACACAGATGGTTTTCAAATGTTCTTCAGTTTGAGTGTTACAACACCTCCAGAGGACAAGTCTCACCCAGGCTGTTAATACTCTCTTCTTCGTGGGTGCAGAGGCCACGTCAAGTGTGTTAGGTCAGCTAATGACAGCGGTGAAACAGACGTGATGCTGCTAATTCTGGGCAATAGTCTACGCTGGGATCAGTGTGACAAAATGAATACATTTATCGAGCTCATAAGATGCACTGACAGATGTTTGAAATTAAAGGATTTTTGTGGAGGTTTTCATGATTTATAATGACATGTAGTCAAGCAGAGCACAGCAGTATAGAGAACATTTAAGCTGTTGACGGAAAGAGAAAAAAGGAGGAGAGGCCAAGGGAGAGTGTTAAAAAAGACAATAAAAGATCATGTTTGAGCATAATGTTATTTTATAAATGGTAAGCATATCATTTATGTGTGTTTTCCCAGGTTGTGCTGTTGTTATCCCCTTATTTGACAATTTTACTGATTTCATTCTAGGACTAAAGGGTAACGTTCCATTATGTAGCAGCACTGAAGTGAACCGCATGTGTGTGGGTCTATCACAGGGTTCAGCAGATTTTATTCTGGTTTGTGTGGTTCCTTTCGTTAACCTCCAAACAGATGTTTAATTAGTTCTAGCAAACATGTCAAACATTCAGTTCAAGATGAAGCCTGTTTTTCAATTCAGGATTGTCTTAAAACTAGTACCTTAACTACAATTTTTTAAAAGTGATATCATAAAGTTGTGGAAAAACAGAACTTGAAAAAAAAAAACTTGGTATTAACATTGATCAAAAGTTAAAAAAACTATTTTCCTACATGCAGGGAAAGGTGGAGCACAGTAATGCTGGGTTCAAACTACACGATATCAGCCCTATTTTTGCATCTGTTTGACGTAGGGTGTCGTGGTGATTCGTAAACGACAATGGGCGTTGGGATGCAAGAATCAATCGTTTAATCTCGTATAGTGTGTCATAGTGGATGACAATTGACACCGCGCCTGCGACGCTTCATGATGTCACGACAGAAAGACTAGCATGTTTAATTTTTTCCGGCCCTCCATGACGGGTTCCGTCACATCTGTGAAGGGGACCAATACGAGCACAGAAGCTATTCCATAGCTTTCAAGCATGGCAAAACGAGGGCGAGATGATGGTATTGATGCTTCTAGGAGGAATTATGCAATGGAGGAAAGGTTTATGGAGCTATGGCAACAATACTCCTGCCTTTATGTTTCCTTAAAGGACTACCAGAGTGAAAAAAGATAAATGCTAGCGAAGCGAGCAATAGTGGAGGCACTTCAGCAACCCGGTGAGTACTGAAATTAGCGTTAAGCTAACGCTGCTTCGGTAGCCATTGTTTGTTTACAATCTTGTTTCTGGAAGTCAGACACTAGTTCCGCCTTCTCTATGACATCACACATATCGTTAAAGACGGCAAGCAATCATTGGTCAGGAACCAACGTGTAGTCTAACATGTTTCTTGTCCATGACACAACAAGAATTTAGGAGTCAAAATTGCATAATCTGACACAGTGACTATCGTAACATACATAATATTGTGTAGACTGAACCCAGCATGACCTATATTTTTTCTTTTGACCACCAATCTGAGCATCATCTGAATTTGTGAGACTTTTGTTTATTTGTAATTGGATAATAGTGATCTGTTAATTTATTGTAATGTTTGATATATTAAATGTTGTGGCAAGCAGGGCGTTGCCAAGAGCCGTGGGAACGGAGCGAGGGCGGTGGCGTGATTGCTAATGAGCATCACCTGCACGCCACACCGGTCTCGAGTCTCACGAAAGGACATCCGGAAGGCGAACGGGCGAACGTTCAACATAAACTTAAAATAAAATAAATAATCATAAAATAAACAAACAATAAAACATAAATAAAGCGGCAGCCCCTCACAGACAACTGCCGCACAAAAGCACAAACATAAACAAAACACAATGTAAAGTCCAGGCCTGGTCCTCTCTCGTCAATCACTGTCGTCATTCCTCCTTTTATCCTTCCAGACCTCCTCTGTGAGACTCGAGACTAGTCAGTCAGTGGGCATTTTCAGTTGGACTTAAAGTCACAAAATGCCCATTTTGGTTTTGAAATGTAATCTCTGGTTGTTGAGACATTTTGATCTTTTTCTACAGCCCTATGAGATCAGATATTTAAGTGAGGGATATTTGAAGCTTTTAGACATCCCATTGCATTTTTTGTATCCCATAATGCATTGCTACTATGCTTATATGGGAAAGCTGTTATATCTCAGTCTCTGATGAGAAAAATATCAGCGCTTTATTCCACAGGTGCTGCATTTTTTCATTTGGCAGATGTCATGTTTAAAGATGGCTGGACACACATCTGTCAAGAGAGATGGCAGGGTCATGCTTCATGCTTTGAAAATAGAAAAAGAGAGAGAGCGTACAATTTTACCTGCATATGTGTGTGTGTGTGTGTGTGTGTGTGTGTGTGTGTGTGTGTGTGTGTGTGTGTGTGTGTGTGTGTGTGTGTGTGTGTGTGTGTGTGTGTTGTCAGCATGTAGACAGGTTTCTCATCAATTTCAGGGCCCTGAGGGTGAATCGAAGAATGCTGTTCTTTCAGTTGTGGAGTGAGGCTTGTGGTGTGTGAATATATATTTGTGTGTCTGGGGAGAGCTGTATGTAATTCCAGTAGTTTTGCACTCCTGAGGACACCCAATAACACACTAAAATAGATAATTATCTCCTCTTCTCAATCCTTATCTGTTATTAAAAAAAACAATTATATTAATATATTAAAAATAATTATTTATATTTATTGTCTAGTTATTATCATTATTTTATTATATTAACATATTTATTTAAAAAATGGTCTGTCAGAACACTATTCTGATTGCCTGAAGGGGTACGTTCAAACCGTGAATCTCCACATTATATTACTCAGCAACAAGGTGGTAACATCACTGTTTTTTAAGTAATTAAACTCACAGCTTCATTTCCATTTTTAATATTGATAATAATAAGAAATGTTTCTTGAGCACCAATGCTATGGCCGTTTCACAGAACAGATCTGTGTATCACTGTGCAACACTCTTAGCATTTTCACTACTGTATATAGAGCATGGAACATGACAAATGAGTTCCTGTTCATGTGTATACTCACTCAAGTTCACACACACAGAACCACTTTTATGTATTTTTTATTTGTACAGGTAACCATGTGCATGTTCCAGTGGTTTTGCACAAGATATCTCAGCACTGTATAAAATACTTTGTATTCACATGTGTGCAAACTACTGCCCTGGGTCTTATCATGCCATACAATGGCATACATACAGCACTACCCAAAAAACATGGTAGGTTTTCTACTTTTTTTTTTACGTTAATAATAATATATTTTTTAAATACAGTGGGGAGAACAAGTATTTGATACACTGCTGATTTTGCAGGTTTTCCTACTTACAAAGCATGTAGAGGTCTGTAATTTTTATCATAGGTACACTTCAACTGTGAGAGACGGAATCTAAAACAAAAATCCAGAAAATCACATTGTATGATTTTTAAATAATTAATTAGCATTTTATTGCATGACATACGTATTTGATCACCTACCAACCAGTAAGAATTCCGGCTCTCACAGACCTGTTAGTTTTTCTTTAAGAAGCCCTCCTGTTCTCCACTCATTACCTGTATTAACTGCACCTGTTTGAACTCGTTACCTGTATAAAAGACACCTGTCCACACACTCAATCAAACAGACTCCAACCTCTCCACAATGGCCAAGACCAGAGAGCTCTGTAAGGACATCAGGGATAAAATTGTAGAGCTACACAAGGCTGGGATGGGCTACAGGACAATAGGCAAGCAGCTTGGTGAGAAGGCAACAACTGTTGGCGCAATTATTAGAAAATGGAAGAAGTTCAAGATGACGGTCAATCTCCCTCGGTCTGGGGCACCATGCAAGATCTCACCTCGTGGGGCATCAATGATCATGAGGAAGGTGAGGGATCAGCCCAGAACTACACGGCAGGACCTGGTCAATGACCTAAAGAGAGCTGGGACCACAGTCTCAAAGAAAACCATTAGTAACACACTACGCCGTCATGGATTAAAATCCTGCAGCGCACGCAAGGTCCCCCTGCTCAAGCCAGCGCATGTCCAGGCCCGTCTGAAGTTTGCCAGTGACCATCTGGATGATCCAGAGGAGGAATGGGAGAAGGTCATGTGGTCTGATGAGACAAAAATAGAGCTTTTTGGTCTAAACTCCACTCGCCGTGTTTGGAGGATGAAGAAGGATGAGTACAACCCCAAGAACACCATCTCAACCGTGAAGCATGGAGGTGGAAACATCATTCTTTGGGGATGCTTTTCTGCAAAGGGGACAGGATGACTGCACCGTATTGAGGGGAGGATGGATGGGGCCATGTATTGCGAAATCTTGGCCAACAGCCTCCTTCCCTCAGTTAGAGCATTGAAGATGGGTCGTGGCTGGGTCTTCCAGCATGACAACGACCTGAAACACACAGCCAGGGCAACTAAGGAGTGGCTCCGTAAGAAGCATCTCAAGGTCTTGGAGTGGCCTAGCCAGTCTCCAGACCTGAACCCAATAGAAAATCTTTGGAGGGAGCTGAAAGTCCGTATTGCCCAGCGACAGCCCCGAAACCTGAAAGATCTGGAGAAGGTCTGTATGGAGGAGTGGGCCAAAATCCCTGCTGCAGTGTGTGCAAACCTGGTCAAGAACTACAGGAAACGTATGATCTCTGTAATTGCAAACAAAGGTTTCTGTACCAAATATTAAGTTCTGCTTTTTCTGATGTATCAAATAATTATGTCATGCAATAAAATGCAAATGAATTACTTAAAAATCATACAATGTGATTTTCTGGATTTTTGTTTTAGATTCCGTCACTCACAGTTGAAGAGTACCTATGATAAAAATTACCGACTTCTACATGCTTTGTAAGTGGGCAAACCTGCAAAATCGGCAGTGTATCAAATACTTGTTCTCCCCACTGTAGCTTGCTGTGTTTAAAAAACATGAAAAACCCCAACATTCCCATCATGATGTTGAATGTTAGGACACGCCTGATGTTATTAAGATGCTGATCACATCTCAAGGGCAGCGAAAGATGCTGTCCATTTAACTTTGTGATTTTTCATTTCTCACCTCACCATCTTCTGTGTGGACAGATCAGAATGTGCAAAGTGTGTGCCATCATAAATGTAATTTAAATATTAACACGGTCTGTTTCACCCGGTCTATTTGTGAACTTCATTTTGATGCTGGATTGAGTTCAGAGGGAAGAACATAAAAGAGTTTATCAGTGTGAGATGGCTCCTTTATAACATAAATGAACATCTGTACAGAAAAGCATTGTGAGAATGCTCTCTGCTGTAGGCCACGGCTTCATTACATTATGTCAGATATTATAATGTAATTTACTGCAAAAATCATTGCCATTGTGGTTAATGAATCTCAAGTCTGCATCCTCTTTCTCAAAGTGGGTCATGAAGATGCGTAACACTCACTGATCTATATAAATGACTGGATTGCTCATTGCGTTCTAAACTGCCAGCATGCAGGGAAGCCACCGGAAATGTTTGAGCGGCCGTCTTACACTTCCCTAACGACAGAGGGCATCAATGACTTACAGCCAAAACATTGACCTAAAATCACCTGATTTGCAGCGTATCAATTACACATGAATAGTTTTTAATATATATGTTTAATGTGGTGGAAACTCACCTATAAGATTAAAGTCAGGCCACTCAATAGTAACATTTTCAAATCAGATTTATTCATGAAAAAAAACAAATCTCAGGGTAGTCTCTCTTACCAAAAACATACTCCAGAGAGCCACCAAATGATCTCCAAGCAAAACAGAGTATATATTCAGTCAAATCATACATATTAATTTTTCAGCAAACAAAGACTTTCAAAATTGATTGGATAAACAAATGAGTAAATTATCATAAGGCCTCCTACTTCCCTTTATTATATAATTACACTTTCCGGTTCATCGACATCCCATAATAATCACTAACATCCCATAATAGTTGTGCCCACCTGACATGCGTAAATATTTTTAATTGGAAACATCTTATCTGACTCCCTAAGCTTCTTCCCAGCCTAACTGACCTTGACTGCAGAAAGAGTCATTGTTCCCAAGTTGCTTTCTCACAGAAATTGTAGATCAACTTTGAAACATCAGAGAGAGAGAATAAAACATAACAAACAATATATTTAAGGTTTTTACCAAGTGTATGACAGACAAAGTGACCCAATGCTTAGTAATAAAAATAAAAGGTAATATATCTCCTCGCTCGTCAATCAAAATCTAGCCCTTACATGTACGGCATAACCTTCATTGAGCAGTGACCTGCTTGAAATCTTAGGTTCGTCCCCTTATATTCCTAGACAGTTAACACTCTTTTTGAAACATTCTCTCCTGTCCTCTTTCACTACTCCCTCTATCAGAAACAACATATCTTAAAAACAATAAAGGTAAAAATCTGTTTTCAATACATGCAAATGGTTACACACATATATCTATATGTCAAGAAAAACAAATCACCTTTTATCATGATTAAAGGTTATGTAAAGATTATATAAGAGAATCTATGTCACTCATGTAAGATTAACAAAATTGATCATGTATAGACAATAGCATTGATTGAATACACATAAGAAAGAAATATTTATCTTGCATTAAACATTAATTGATACTTATCTCTAATGTTTATGGTCTTTTTGGGCAGGATAAGCAATGTATAGAAATCGTTAAGATGGATGTGTCTACTGAACACTGCCGACACGGGTAACTGAACTAACACAAAATAGATTTCTTTATGTATGGAATTATACAGGAAATATAAAGCATGAACATATATTTGGGATTATTAGCAGAAATTGATTCGTATATACATTAAATATTGCAATACATAAAATCTCCTATTACTAAATTGCACTAAATTATATTAAAAAGGTTTACCATGCATCATCTTGCTCAGAGCGACAGTATAGTCATGTCTTTAAATCCATACTCAGTCAGCGTCATTTCTCTGAATAAGTTGTGAAGCGTGTATATTATTTCCTGATATCTTTTTGTTGACAATCATCCACTTCAGACTCTTGGAGATCTTGGAAACCGTTAAAAAGCCACAGGTCAGCTCAAATTCTATGGACAGTTTACATATGAATTAAGTGTTATTTGTATATGTTGTTGAGCTAATTATTCATCCTTCCTGGGATGGTGCCGCTCTTCTCTCTAGTAATTTGGCACATAGTCTTAGAGTTAAACCTTGACTAACTGGGGCCCAGGTCAGGAAGCAGACGGACTGGCTTACCCGACCGCCTGCTAGCTGTCTCACGTCACAGAAGTCAGATAAATCCCAGCACATAGAGACTCTTTCACCTAGATATTATCACATAGAGACTGTGTCTGTTCCACGAATTAGTAAATACAAAAAACCGTCAAAACCATTCAACGGTAAAAATTTAATTGATGTCCAACAAATAAACAACAGATATAATACAGATGATCAAATGATAAAGCTCGGGTTGCTGAATATTCGATCCCTTTCCTCAAAAGCGCTTATTGTTAATGATATGATTACAGATCATAACCTAGATGTGCTGTGTTTGACAGAAACCTGGCTAAAACCTGACGATTACATTACTTTAAATGAGTCCACCCCCCAAGATTATTGTTATAAACACGAGCCGCGTCTGAAAGGTAAAGGGGGAGGTGTTGCTGTAATTTATAATAATATCTTCGGTATTACTCACAAGTCTAGTTTCAGATATAATTCCTTTGAAGTTTTGGTGCTTTATGTAACGTTATGTAGTGAAATCGATAAATCCCGTTTGACATTTGTGCTGGCTACTGTATATAGGCCACCAGGGCACCATACAGACTTTACCAGAGAATTTGCTGATTTTCTATCAGAGTTAGTACTGGCTGCAGATAAAGTCCTAATTGTTGGTGATTTTAATATCCATGTAGACAATGAAAAAGACGCACTGGGATTAGCATTTAGAGACATTCTAAACTCTATTGGAGTAAGGCAACACGTGTCAGGACCCACTCATCGCCGTAATCATACGTTAGACCTAATACTGTCACATGGAATAAATGTTGATACCATTGAAATTCTGCAGCAGAGCGATGACATCTCAGATCATTACCTAGTATCATGTACACTTAATTTAGCAAAGGCTGCAAAGCCGTCCCCTCGCTTTAAATATGGCAGGACTATCACTGCTGCGACTAAAGATTTCTTTGTAAATAATCTTCCTCATCAGTTTCATCTCCTCAGCATCCCAGATAGCCTAGAGGAACTCGATGTTGCAACAGAAACTATTGACTCTCTCTTTTCCAGCACTTTAGACACAGTTGCTCCCCGGCGCTTAAAGAAGATTAAAGAAAATAGTCCAACGCCGTGGTACAACGAGCACACCCGGGCCCTTAAAACAGCAGCCAGAAAAATGGAGCGCAGCTGGAAGAAAACAAAACTAGAAGTTTTTCGCATTTCGTGGAAAGAGAGCATGATTGTATACAGAAAGGCCCTAAAAACTGCTAGATCTGCTTATTTCTCGACTCTCTTAGAAGAAAACAAACACAACCCTAGGTATTTATTCGATACAGTGGCTAAATTAACCAAAGATAAAGCTTCACCTTCTGATGTTTGTAAACAGCACAGCAGTAATGACTTTATGAACTTCTTTACCTATAAGATTGATAATATTAGGAAAAAAATTATAACCATGCAGCCGTCTACTACAGTATCACATCAGACAGTGCATTGTAGTGTCACTGAGGAAAAATTACATTCATTCACTGCTATAGGAGAAGAAGAATTGGCTAAACTCGTTAAATCATCAAAATCAACAACATGTATGCTCGACCCCATACCGACTAAACTACTAAAAGAGATGCTTCCAGAGGTCATAGAGCCTCTCCTTAATATCATTAATTCATCCTTGACATTAGGATATGTACCGAAAACTTTTAAGTTGGCTATTATTAAACCACTTATTAAAAAACCGCAACTTGATCCTACAAAATTAGTCAATTACAGGCCAATCTCAAATCTACCCTTTCTGTCAAAAATACTAGAAAAGGCAGTGTCCTCACAATTATGCTCCTTTTTAGAAAGAAATGGTATCTGTGAGGATTTCCAGTCAGGATTTAGACCGTATCATAGTACTGAGACTGCTCTCATCAGAGTAACAAATGATTTACTCTTATCATCCGATCGTGGTTGTATATCTCTATTAGTGTTACTCGATCTTAGCGCTGCATTCGATACTATCGACCACAATATTCTTTTGAATAGACTCGAAAATTATGTTGGCATTAGTGGAACTTCATTGGCATGGTTTAAATCATACTTATCTGACCGTTATCAGTTTGTAGCAGTAAATGAAGAGATGTCACACCGAACACAAGTTCAGTATGGAGTACCGCAGGGCTCAGTGCTAGGACCGTTGCTTTTCACCCTGTACATGCTACCACTGGGAGATATTATTAGGAAGCATGGCGTTAATTTTCATTGTTATGCTGACGATACTCAGCTCTATATTTCTTCACGCCCTGACGAAACTTACCAATTCACAAGATTAACAGAATGCATAGCTGATATAAAAAATTGGATGACTAGTAATTTCCTGCAACTTAATTCAGAAAAAACTGAATTTTTAATCATTGGACAAAAAAACTCCACAAGTAGTAACCTAGAATACTGTCTAACACTCGATGGCTGCTCTGTCAAGTCCTCGTCGTCAGTTAGGAACCTGGGTGTGCTCTTTGATACCAATCTCTCATTTGAAAGCCACGTTTCTAGCATCTGTAAAACTGCATTCTACCATCTTAAAAATATATCTAAATTACGGCACATGCTTTCAATGCAAAATGCTGAACAGTTAGTTCATGCGTTCATGACCTCAAGGCTAGATTATTGTAATGCTCTACTGGGTGGTTGCCCTGCTCGCTTAATAAATAAACTGCAGCTGGTCCAAAACGCAGCAGCTAGAGTTCTTACTAGAACCAGGAAGTATGACCATATTAGCCCGGTTCTGGCAACACTGCATTGGCTCCCTATTAAACATCGTATACATTTTAAAATCTTGCTGATTACTTACAAAGCACTAAATAGTTTAGCGCCCCAGTACTTGAGCGAGCTCTTAACGCATTATACTCCATCACGTTTATTGCGGTCTCAAAATTCTGGCCAGTTGATAATACCTAGAATATCAAAATCAACTGCAGGCGGTCGGTCCTTTTCCTATTTAGCACCTAAACTCTGGAACAGTCTACCTAGCATTGTTCGGGAAGCAGACACACTCTGTCAGTTTAAATCTAGACTAAAAACACATCTCTTTACTATGGCATACACATAAAACATTTTTAATTTCTATTATTCAAATCAGTTAAATGATTGTTTTAGGCTGCATTAACTAGGTCAGCCGGAACCGGGAACACTTCCAATAACACCTGATGTACTCGTTACATCATAAGAAGAATGGCATCTACGCTAATGTTAGTCTCTCTGTTTATCCCGAGGTTTACTGCAGTCGGCCGGATCCGGGCCGTATCCAGACCAGATGGTGGACCTTAGCCTGGACATGACGACCATATCCCTGAAGTGTCTGTAGAGACAATAGTGTCAATTAAACTCCCCCCTGTAAATGCCGCATCGACACGACATCCGAATTAAACCCGTCCCCGGCGTGACAACTCCAATCTTTCGAATAATCCTACGAATATCTATTTATCTAATATGACTTCTGACCTGTAATGTTACCAGAATCATAATCATACACTATTTGTTCGTCGGCCAGAGGGGAACTGGCACCCCGACTGAGCCTGGTTTCTCCCAAGGTTTTTTTCTCCATTCTGGCCCTAAAGGGGTTTTGGTTCCTTGCCACCGTCGCCTTTGGCTTTGGCTTGCTCAGTTGGGGACACCTAAATTTCAACTATATTACTGATCCGCCCGCATTGACACTATATGATAATTGAAATGAGCTGGATGACATCACCGTTTTCTCCAGAGCGGCTGTACAGCCGAATCAAATTCCGTTGCATCATTTTCCTGTTACCACTGTGAAGCTGCTTTGAAACAATTGCCATTGTGAAAAGCGCTATATAAATAAAGGTGATTTGATTTGATTTGATTCATTTAACCAACATTTAAGTTATCTTTACTGCTTAGAAATGCATGCTGTTAACGAAAACACTGTTAAATCATTTATAGTTACTGTACGAATAAAAACAGTATTATTACATAACACAACATAATTATATAACCACCGTGAATAACTATACATTTATGAATACAAATTAAGATGTATGCGCAAGCCTTACAAAGTGTAAATCTGTATTCACATTTCAGAAGAATATTGTCTCGTCCGTCAGCTGATCTGATATTCGCTACTGTAATGAAGATAAACGGAACTTTTAATAAACAGGGGAAATTCCCAAATTTAAACAAATAAACATTTAAATGTTTAGGACGTTTGTGTTGTAAGAATGTACAGGGACACTTCAGATATAAAAATGCTGACTCGTAATGTTTTCTTAGTTGATTTCCTATTAATTCAATAGAATGTGAGGAAATGGAATACCAATATCAAGATGCAGTGGTATATATGTATATATATATATATATGTGTGTGTGTGTGTATGTATATATGTATATATTTTTTATATATATATATACACCGATCAGGCATAACATTATGACCTAATATTGTGTTGGTCCCCCTTTTGCTGCCAAAACAGCCCTGATCCGTCGAGGCATGGAATCCACTAGACCCCTGAAGGTGTGCTGTGGTATCTGGCACCAAGATGTTAGCAGCAGATCCTTTAAATCCTGTAAGTTGCGAGGTGGGGCCTCCATGGATCGTACTTGTTTGTTCAGCACATCCCACAGATGCTCGATTGGATTGAGATCTGGGAATTTGGAGGCCAAGTCAACACCTCAAACTCATTGTTGTGCTCCTCAAACCATTCCTGAACCATTTTTGTTTTGTGGCAGGGTGCATTATCCTGCTGAAAGAGGCCACAGCCACCAGGGAATACCATTTCCATGAAAGGGTGTACATGGCCTGCAATGCTTAGGTAGGTGGTACGTGTCAAAGTAACATCCACATATATGGCAGGACCCAAGGTTTCCCAGCAGAACATTGCCCAAAGCATCACACTGCCTCCGCCGGCTTGCCTTCTTCCCATAGTGCATCCTGGTGCCATGTGTTCCCAGGTAAGCGACGCACACGCATCTGGCCATCCACGTGATGTAAAAGAAAACATGATTCATCAGACCAGGCCACCTTCTTCCATTGCTCCGTGGTCCAGTTCTGATGCTCACGTGCCCACTGTTGGCGCTTTCGGCGATGGACATGGGCACCCTGCATGGGCACCCTGACTGGTCTGTGGTTATGCAGCTCTATACGCAACAAACTGCGATGCACTGTGTATTCTGACACCTTTCTATGAGAACCAGCATTAACTTCTTGAGCAATTTGAGCTACAGTAGCTCGTCTGTTTGATCGGACCACATGGGCCAGCCTTCGCTCCCCACGTGCATCAATGAGCCTTGGCCACCCATGACCCTGTCGCTGGGTCACCACTGTTCCTTCCTTTTGATAGATACTGACCACTGCAGACCGGGAACACCCCACAAGAGCTGCAGTTTTGTAGACGCTCTGACCCAGTCGTCTAGCCATCACAATTTGGCCCTTGTCAAACTCGCTCAAATCCTTACTCTTGCCCATTTTTCCTGCTTCTAACACATCAACTTTGAGGACAAAATGTTCACATGCTGCCTAATATATCCCACCCACTAACAGGTGCTGTGATGAAAAGATAATCAGTGTTATTCCCTTCACCTGTCAGTGGTCATAATGTTATGCCTGATCTGTATATATATATATATATATTGTAAGGCCCGCCCAATCGTCCCAACAACGGCTTCCGATAAGCGGGTGAATGTTTCTGCGTGCTCTGTCTTTTCAGCGTGGCAAAGTAGTTTAATTCCAGTTCAACTTTTATCTGACTCTGACATTATTCAACATTTTTTCACGACCTTGTGTTTAGGTTAGAATGCCAATTCATTATTGACCATTTATATGATCATTTATCTAGACATCTGATTATTCTATTTAACTCTTTACTCTTATTGAAATCGTTCATTCAGTTCTTAGAGTCGCACAGGGTCCTCGCACCGGCCATTATGCGGGCCCACGATCACAAACTCGCCAGTCCGATCATTAACCAGAGGTTATGGCTAAAGCGATTTAACAATGCCGCCCATGCTTGCTATTGTTAAAAAGTACCCATGTAGCCCCCCTACAGTCGCCTATATAACAACTTAGTTAAAGCTGAAACAGTAACCAGAGGTTATGGCCAGTACTATAAAATAATGCCATATTATCTCAATAGTATTTTATCTGGCCCCCTGTAGTGAATGCAACTGCATAACAACTTAGTTAAAGTCGAGCAGTTAGTCAGAAATCTAGAATCTTGCCAGATGTGCCCCATGCTCCATACAATCCGAGATCTAGTATGTACTTAACCCTGGTCACAGATTTGCGGTAACAAAGGATACATCGTAATGCACTAAAATCAATAATTTCAGAGTAAGTCAGAATAAAATCAAATGTAACAATTTATTATTAGTCAGGTAAATGTATTATGCCAATTACATAATCATTTCAAAGATAATCAATACATAACATCAAATGCTCTGAAGTAAAGAGTGAAAAATGGATACCTGACATCTGAAAATTACATAACACTGTCTGGAAGACACACAGCGTTTCAGGCTAAACCTGAGTACAGGACCGCGCCCAGAATTTCCTGCAACATCTCCTTAAATACCAGACCAAGGCAGAAACCTCTTTCAAATGTAAACATGAGTTCACAATGGGAATTTGCATAAATCACGTCTCCAGTCCTGTAGTTTACACCTTATTGAGGACAGGAGGTAATATGCATGAAAGACCAATTGGCAAAGGACCCACCCTACACAGGAAGCAAAATATCTCTAAACTCTTAAAACCTTTATTACCATTTGGTTTACTTCTGTGGGAATGATACCTTTGTACCAGTCGCACTGAGACATTTCAAATGATACCAAACATGTATAGTGTTGTATGATAGTTGTTAACATTAAACCATGTAGATTTTGGGTGAATTTCAGGTCATCTCAATATGCGGAGAGGAGAGATGGGGGAAGAGGCAGTGAAGGGAAAGAAATGTAAATTAAGGCAATACTTGGGTGATCAACTCAGTGTGATTTCATCTCAGATGGGGATGCTACTTTTGTAAGAGAGAGTTCAAATGTTAATTTCCTTTGTTTTCTCAGAGAGTCGCCATCTCTTACAGTTCTTACAGTTTCTCCAGTCATACAATATATAGTATTTGCCTTAAAGGCACAGTATGCAAGTTTCGTAGCTAGAGGTCGCTTATTCAAAACAATAATAAAGGCATAGCTTAATGATGCCGTGAATGAGCGTGGAATCATGGGAGTTGTCATCTTCACCTCCACAGCCAATGGAAAGCAATCTGATGGGATTCAGGCAGAAATCATGTTCATGGATGAGCTAATGTATTAAAGTTTTATTATTTTACTGTAGTATGAATCAGGGTGGGGCCAAGAGCCTGGGACATTTTACGTTGCTGTTTTTTAATGCTTATATGCAACTTTGTTGTTCAAGTGTGCTGAATTACTATTCATACAGGTCACTTTATTTGACGAATTAAAGGGGTCATGTGACGGTTCTAAAAAGAACGTTATTTTGTGTATTTGGTTTAATGCAATGTGTTTACGCGGTTTTAGGCTCAAAAAAGTAATTATTTTACACATACCGTACATTATTGTTGCTCCTCTATGCCCTGCCTTTCTGAAATGCATAAATTTTTTTACAAAGCTCATCGTTCTGAAAAGTGCGGTGTGCTCTGATTGGCCAGCCATCCAGTGCATTGTGATTGGCCCGAATACCTTAAGTGTGTGACCGAAAGGTCATGCCCCTTACCATATTTGGAACATCAGCTCCCAAAGCAATATTGATCAGTGATAATATCGGTACTACCTTATCAATTAGAGCCCGAATCTGATCCGGAAAATGCAGATGACCAAGCTGATCAATCAGCTTTGCCAGCGCGACTGGACCAGAACATATCAGATAGTAAGTCTGCATTTGTGATCGTAGAAACGACAAACAAGCGCTACTCTATACTGCTCAATACTCGCGTTTGAATAGTCAGTAGCAAATTCTTAAAAAATTAAAACATACTTACAGGCTGTATCTGTGAGTCAGAAGCGCCAGACTGTAACTTGCAAAGATAGAATTGCCCCATTTTTTAGAATCAGCCTTTGTGCACAGCCGGCCTTGTACTCTCCCAGGTTCTGGAAACAGTCCTCCAAAAAATGCGCAGCACACAGTCGAATATTTGGGTTGTACTGTTATGAAACAGTGTTGTAAATAAAGCTTAACCACTGTTTCCTAATTGTGTCCTCTTTTGGAGGGCAAAAACAAAGTAGTTTGGCTTTCGCAAAGAAAAACACAGAGTCCCCACGACATGGCGGCGCCGGTGGCAACAATACTACAGCGAGAGTAAAGTTATGCCTTCTTTCTTCGCGTATACATTTGTGCGGTGACGTGTTATGAAACTGCCCCCACAGACTGACGTAGATTTGTGGGGGCGTGTTTGAATGAAGCGTTTTCGGAAGGTGTGGTTGAGCCTTAACTTTTACAAAGAATATCTCTTTGGGTTTGAGACTTTGAGCTTTGTAACTCTGCAGATCGTATACATGCGCAAACAGCTACATAACACACTAAAAGAAAAGGAAAACAAGAAATCGCATCATATGACCCCTTTAAAATAGTGGGGTAACGCAGCGCTGCTTTACTTGGTCAAAACAATCATACTAAAAATACATTTGAGTGTGCTGAAAAAGTTATAACATTACTCTGTGCATTCTCTTGGTGGCTGGTATGAGACACTTGTTGTACACTGCAGTAAGCTAGATCGATATTAAAATATCATATTAATAAAAGCTTGATGACTTGTGTTGCGGTAAATCAAGAAAACAAGACATTCAAACAATAAGACTAACCGTGTTGAGCTCTATAACAATGATTATTTTTCTGTTGATAAAGATATCCAAACAGTTGTGCACCTGTCTAATAAAACACATACTGTAATATATTAAAGTGTTTCCATGATTTCTATGGAAGTAAAACTGGAAATCGAGGGTAGCGCGGAAATGACGCAATTGACAGGCGACGCAATTACACAGGACATTAAAATAGCTGATTTCTGTTTATTTAAACATTATTGGAAATATTTGGGATAATATAAGTACACAAGTCAACACTATACATAACACTGTGCTAGTGGTTTTTGGATATTTTAAACCAAATATATTACATATTTTGCCTTTAGAGTCAACATGAAATGACATTCGCAAACGAAAACAACCATTTTACTTTCATATTCGGATATTTTTCTAAACAAACAGGCTTTTCAATGAAAAATAATGTAGAGTGGGACTTAATGCTTCTTTCTATATTTCTAGAATATATTAGATGATTGTTGAAAAAGCAGTTTCTGAAAGTTTTAAGGGATTCGTGAAGTCAACCCAAAATGATTGTTTAGTCCTAAACTTTCAATTACTCAATTATCAATCAAATATTTCAAAAGAAAAACGTTTTGGGTTACTTGACTGTAACCCTGTTCCCTGAAAAAGTGGGAACGTGATTCTGTGCTTGATTTAAGTGCTATGGGAAAAACATCTTTGTTTGACCGGTTGTTGAACACGTGTGGCAGACACACCAAGAAATTGGCTTAAATAACCTCTGATGATGATGTCATCGGAATGAGCACATCAGAGGCTAAAAATAAACGTGTAACGTGCGCTCATAAGGTCCTTTCGTCTGAAGAACTTCCTCGACACGCACTCTGTGCAGCAGTGAAGTGCAGCATCTCATTCCTGCTTTTTCAGGGAACAGGGTTATCTGAGATGTCGACTCAAGGTCATGTAGACCGAAACAATCAGTGGACTGGGTCTGCATGATGTATGGTACACCACCTTTCAAAGACGTGCCACTTAAGGGCGTACATTCTTCTAGTGGAGGGAGCCCTAGCACTCAGAATGGTCTCGATTACATCCGCTGAAAGTCCAGCATCTCTTAGCCGGTCCCCCTCAGGGGCCAAACATGAAGATTCCATAGCTCGGGCCGGGGATGGAACATCATCCCCTGCACCTGAGGCAGGAGATCTCTCATGTTCGGTATCACCCAGGGCGAGCCGTCGGGAACCAGATTTCTGAGAACTAGACTCTGGTCGGCCAACGAGGCGCTATAAGCAAAAGACACCCTTGTTGATGGACCTTCACCAGGACTCCTTGGAGCAGAGTGATCGGTGGAAACACATATAGACGCTTCCTGTGCCATGCATGGGCCAGGGGGCTGGAGGGGTCAGCGAGAAGAAAAAGGGACATTGCGCTGTTTCTTGTTAAGCAAAGAGGTCCACCTCTGCTTCGTAAAAGCTTTCCCAGATCTGACTGACCACATCGGGAGGGAGCTTCCAATCCCCGTGTGTGGCCTCCCGTCTGGACAATAAATCTGCTCCCACATTCATGCTTCTGGGAATGTAAATCGCCCTGAGGGACAAGAACTTGTCCTGAACCCATAGCAGAACCTGCTGCGTTAGTTTGTTCAAATGCAGTGAACGCAGTACGACCTGCACCAGGACATGGTAGCCTCTTAACTGCCAGAGGAAGTATTTCAGGGCCAGAAATACAGCTATCAATTAGAGGCAATTGATGTGCCAATCGAGTTGACGGCCTCTTCAGACCCCCTGGGCAGCCTGTCAGGGAAGCGTCTATCATGCAACACGGACCTAGAGTGGAACCCAAGGTGAGGAACATAGAAAGGGTACGAAGCCTGTGGCGCGTAACCCTTATTTATATCTGGGGATTGGCCTTTGGATGAAGGTGGGCCTTTGGACATTGAGGGTGGAAGGAGAGTAGGCATAGGAGCCAGGGTGTCAGGTCAAGGGGGTGTGGAGCGCTCTGAGGCCAGAAGCAGAGCTAAGGACACCTCACGCCCAGGAGGAGATGGCTCCCAGCAGTCCCGAGGTGGATCCACGCCACTGAGTAGAGGCTGAGGTGAAACTGAAGGGCTGATGGGAGGCAGCGATGACTGGGTGGCAGGTGTGGCTGGGGACTGGAGAGGGGCTTGGAGAGCGATACAAAATCCAACAAAAAATTCTGGAGAGGTGGTGGGAGAGGGAGGTTGGGCGGGACCATAGAATTATAGACGTAACAGACAGATTCAGATGGTAGCAAAACAGGCAGAAAGTTAACCTCTCCAAAATCAAAACAGTTTCCCATGTGCTTGCCAAAACCCTTGACTTCCACTAGCACTCCCTCAGCGACAGCCAGATCACACACCTGGCCAGACCCGCGTTGCTCAGGCTCCGTTGTGATGTTCTGCTCCGTCGCTTACGTTGGTGCTGGCTCAAATGTCACGGCGAAGTCCCTCTCGTGGGCTCATGCTGTCCAAACGGTGTGTGTGTGTGACATATATAGGGCTTAATTTGTATTTTTCAGAGAGTTATAAAAGGTCAGCCATTTAAGAATTTTAAAACATTGAGCATTTAATGAAATGAGCTCTATCTAAGAGTTGTATTCAGTTAAAAATACAATTACTAATACTATAAATACTACTATTCATGTAAATATACAGAAATTGAATAAAGTAATCAAATGTAAAATAAAACATTGTATAGTCTTCACTGCATGAATTAAATATAGATTAATCTAAATATGGACTTCCTTTCGTTCTTTTGTTGTTTGAGTAACGTTAAAGACAGACAGAAGGTTTATTATGATTCATCATGCATGCTCTGATCCAATATATTGATGCACATCTGATTTTCTCCCAATTGTTTACGTTTACTCAAGGCATGTGTTTATTTGCATACTCACCCAGATCAGCATTTTTGTCATAATTGTGTTTGTATTTGACTATTCAAGTGCAATAATCCATGAAAAAGAACTCAATTCATTGCATCAGGTTCACATCCGCTGGCCAAGCAGATCATTGGCTTCAGTACGTGACATGACTAAAAATGAAACATGACTGCCCCCTACTGATCATGTCTTTGCTGTGCTAAAGCACCCCTTGTGTTCCTGCATGATTTCGCAGAATCCCTTTCACTTCGGTATGCATTCTCAATGGCCACATCTGTATGCTGAAGGGCTGTTTTCTGTTTTCTGTGTCAGACCAGGGGTTTTCAAACCTGGAGGACCCCATGCACTGCACATTCTGTATGTCTCCCTCATCTAACACACCTGATTCAACTCATCAGCTCATTAGTAGAGACTGCAAGAATTGAAGTGGGTGTGTCAGATAAGGGAGACAAAGGGTGCGTCTCAATCTGCTCCCTAGTTCAGTAGTCAGGGCGCTAATCAGGGAGTCACCCATTTTAAGGCCAAAATCATACCAGTGCACTGAAAGATTGCTCCCTAAATAGTCCCACAATGCACTGTGAAAACCATGGATGCATCAATGCTCACTATGTTTCCTGCTGACAATTACATCAACTACAAGGCACAAGCTGATTGGTTCCTGTTGCATCTGCAGCCAATGAGCTTGCTGCTCAACGTTTAAATAGTTGGTCAGTGTTAGCTGTAGCAGTTTGCAGCACGTTTTCAAAGTTCCTCTGAAACCCCCTTCCTCAGCCCCACCTGTATAGATCTGCAATGGGTAATTACATATATGCTATTTGTGCAGCAGCAGTATGTCTTACATGCTCACAGCAGCGTGTTTGTGTATTGGCAGTAGCAAGTCTCTATACTTACTGTGCAGCAGCAGCAGCAGCAGCAATAATCTACAGCAGAAGCATAGCAGATCTATTACGCTATCCATTACCCTGCTAAACTCTTCCAAGTGTTGTCATGATAGAAATGAAAATGCACTGTGTGTTTGAAAGAGTGATGATATTGTCCTGTTTTTTAACTGCAGTACATTTAACAAAATTCTCAGCCTGACAAATAAAAATGACAATGAATAAGAGAGAGAACAGAGCAACACTGACACTCACCTGTGATTAGCTGAATGTTAGTTCACTCAAACCTATCTAACCAACACCAGAGAAGATGGACGGGAATGGTGGGGGTGTGTTGGAAAAGTGCAGGGGACAGAATCACCTTTAAAAAGAAGTGGGGGGACATGTCCCCCCATCCCCCATAGCTGCTACACCAAATTTGGTTTGTCTAAACAATTAATTTTTTTTTCTATTTCCACTGAAGTACTGACTTGATGCAATACTCGTAATACCAGTAAATTAGGCATAATTTCTCAGTACTTTTTTTTATACCAGTCTATATAATACACAGCAGAGAAAAACATTAATTTGCGATTTAATTTACTACAAACCCCAACACCCTGTGCCCGATTCTCTCTTGTCATCCATCTCTGTCCTCCTCTGCTCTCCTCTGTTGCCCAGTGGACACAAGTTCTATTCATTAAAGCTTCAGAAAGCCAATTATGGTAATGGTCTATTTTGCCATGGGAAGTGTCAGGGAGCTTGGCAGACTCACAGATGAGCATTTTAATTCCCGTCACAGATTTTATTCAGATCTTATTTAGATTAAAATTTTCTCTCAAATATATATGAGTTTTGGGAAAATTCCTATGGAGAAAATGAATGGGGAAAATAAAAGTGGGCAGTCACTGTGTTCTATTTTTGTCATAGGAATAAATTGTACAACACAGTAAAGCACTGATCTACTTATATTGTCACAATGCACATAGATGTCATAGAGATTACATGACTTCTGTTAAAGCAGTGTTATACCCTGGACTAGTGACAACACAATAGTTGTTATAGAACAATGGCTACACAGTTAATGTAATAAAGCAAGTCAAAGGGCAATGATAGATCAGTATTTATAATAATAAAGACATTTTTTAATTTAATTGCAATAGGTCATTGATCTTAAATAGTTATAATAGAGCAGTGACAGCACAATCATTAAAACAGAGCAATGTCTGCACAATGTCTCTAATTAAGCAATGTCAGCCTAATAGTTGTCACTGAGCAATGACTACACACTAATTGCAAAGTATTTTTTACTCTATGTAATAGTGCAGAGAAAAGACATTAGTTCTATTTTGGCAATGCATACATAATTGATTTTAAAAGTAGTGCTCTACTATAAATGAAATACAGCACTTGCTTTATAGTATTTGTAATCAAACAGTGACACTGGTTACACACTCCAGAATCTCAGCATTATTGTAATCCTGCAGCCAGAATAAAAATAGCCTTTCATCTAGTATTGCTTTGTGTTTATTTGTATAGTGTAATTGATTATGTTCAATTTAACATCCACCCCCTGTCTTTTGTGTGTAGGCTCTTGAGGACACAGTACCTAGAATGGTACTACAATAATGTGAAGAGTCGGTTTAAGAGATTTGGCAGCGCCAAAGTGCTGAAGACCCTCTACAGGAAACACATCATTGAAAGAGGAGCATTATCTGAGTTACCAGGTACCAAATACACACATACATCCAGAATGCAGTTTGTGTATAATTTTAATACTGTAAGTTACATAACTCACTTTATAACATTAATGGGTCTCGTACCCTAGCACTCTGTGTTGCAAGTGCAATGTTGTACCATGTGAGCTACAGAGCAAGTTTACTCTGTCAGAAATAAGTACAAGTACAGAAGTAAATATGGAGTTGATAATGTGACGCGAACGTCAAAATATATTAGTTTACAAATCATGGTAAAAGTGTTTTGAGGTCATAACATAGTATTGTACAAAGAGTCGCTCAAAGATAAGTCTTTATTAATTGATAATCTACCCCTGTGATCAATATTTGTGTGAACAAAAACTTGTTGGTGTTTTACTGTATCTAGTGTTCATTTCAGCTGGAAACTGCAGTGAATTGTTTTGCAAAAAGGTAGGTAGAAGCACATTTTTCAGGGTTTCAGGTACATCTAAAATGAATGATACCACAGTAGACTACAGATTAGCAAGTGATATATGCTAACGCTAATGCTACAGTAGGAGAAATGCTAAGATGTTAGTATCACTATGCTAGCAGTATTATACTAGAATAACTGACTTATAGTTTTGCAATCAGTCCATGTGATAAAAACGGTAACAGTGCAATAGTGATAGTAGTAGCTCACCATTAAAACTATTTAATGTGTAGTATAGTGTAAAATTAAATAATCCCCTTACTATCAGACTAGCTACCCACATATACCTTTCATCTCTCTCTATCTCTCGCTATCAGAAGAAATAGGATTACTGCTGCTAGGCTTTCATTTGAAACGAGAAATACGGATTATCCAACATGAGTCAGTGAGCACATTGAATGTATGTGTAGACAGTGACGTAATGATTGAGTAACTTCCTCCTCCTCATAAATGATCTGTCACTGTTTTATAGTTTCATTTGCACTCTAGTCCTCATGTTTATTTGTCTGTGTGCTTGTGTGTCATGAGGGTTCACGTCCTTCTACAGGTTAATCTGTGCAAGAGAGCGATTATTTATTTATTTGCAGTCGCAGCTTGTGTAGGTCAGCTATAGTTAGCCTGTAAGCGAATGAATGTGTGTTTGTGTGTGTTCAAACTTGCTTGACTGTTTCTCTCTGTCCTTGAAAAACACACAGATCAAATTAAATAAGAAACACTGAAGTGAAACATTGAAGTGATCTCACAGTAGGTCATGGCTGCAGCTGTTAAATGGTCTGTCTCTATAACACCACACTTTTACTGCACCCAGAGAGAGAGAGAGAGAGAGAGAGAGAGAGAGAGAGAGAGAGAGAGAGAGAGAGAGAGAGAGAGAGAGAGAGAGAGAGAGAGAGAGAGAGAGAGAGAGAGAGAGAGAGAGAGAGAGAGAGAGAGAGAGAGAGAGAGAGAGAGAGAGAGGGGCAAAGAGCCAGAACAGAGCAGATAGAGAAGCAATATTTATTTCATAGATTTCATTAAATGATATATCACTTTGACAATTACTTTTTAACACTGCTATAACACTACATTTGTTAGAGCATGCATATGCTGCTTTGTGATGTAATAATCAAGTTCATACAGACATTTTAAAGTTTGCTTTTTGTATCCCTGTTTAATATGCAAAGACAACAGTAAGTAATCCATTGTAGAGAAGTGTGATTTCAGGATGCCCATTTCAAAATAGATTGTATTGTTATGCTAATTTAAACCTAAATTACTTAAGGTGTATGAAGCAAGAATAACTTATCACAAAACAAGCAATGATGAATATTCAGACTTACTATATATATATATATAAAGAAAAAAATAAAATATATTTATACACATTCAAATGTTTGGGGTTAGTAAGATTTTATGAAATTAATTTAAGAAATTAATACTTTTATTCTGCAAGGATGCATTAAATTGATCAAAAGTGACTTTAAAGACATTTCTTGTGACTAAGTGACTAAATGCCATTCTTTTGAACGTGACACATCACGTGACACTGAAGACAAAGCTGAATATTCAGCTTTGCCATCATAGAAATTAATAACATTTTAAAATAAATTAAAATATAAAAACTGTAAAATAATAAAATATAAGGACTGTTGCTGTTGAATTTTGAAACAGCTTGAGTTTGTATAAAAAATCTGCAGGTCAACCACCCAGTAGTGCATTTCAGTAATCTACCCTTGAGGTAATGAATGCATGAATTAACTTTTCAGCATTTGACATTTAAGAGCTTTTAATTGTCTTAACCACAAATTATTGGTCAGGAAATTAGCAAAATTTAAGCAAATACACTACTTAAAAAGCCATTGCTGTCTCAGAAAAGCATCAAAGACAGATTGAAGTTTTTGTAGAATTTGTGTGTGAAGTGATGAATCACAATGAAGCACAAGTTGCATGGCAATGCTCCAGAGCGGTGTCTCCGCAAAATCTGGCGAGAAATATAATAATGCATCTCTACCACAGTGAAGCATGGAAGAAGTGGTGTCATTGTGTGGGGAGCCTTTTTAGCTGCTAAAGCTTTTAAGCTACTTCACTGTGAAGAGTCAGTTGATACTTTGGAGTACAGGAGAATATTGCAGAATGGCTTGCTTCCCACAAATGAGTTTTTATCTAAAAAGGAATGATCAGATGTTATTTTTCAACAAGGCAATGCTCCTGCCCAAATTGCAAAGACAACCAAGAAGTGGCTTGAGAACAAGTCCATCAAGCTCATGTTTTGGCCTTGATTAGAGTCCAGATTTGAACCTTATAGTGGTCTCACATTAAACTAATTTAATGAACATTAATAAACATTTTTCAACTACTCATGAACTGTTTGAAGCCATTAACAATAAGTGGAACAACACCTACTCTTCTTCCTGTAAAAAGCTGTCTGCAAGTTGGGGAAGGCTATTCCGTGCTAATATATATACTATATACACCGATCAGGCATAAAATTATGACCACGTTCCTAATATTGTGTTGGTCCCCCTTTTGCTGCCAAAACAGCCCTGACCCGTCGAGGCATGGACTCCACTAGACCCCTGAAGGTGTGCTATAGTATCTGGCACCAAGATGTTAGCAGAAGATCCTTTAAGTCCTGTAAGTTGTGAGGTGGGGCCTCCATGGATCGGACTTGTTTGTTCAGCACATCCCACAGACGCTCGATTGGATTGAGATCTGGGGAATTTGGAGGCCAAGTCAACACCTCAAATTCGTTGTTGTGCTCCTCAAACCATTTTTGCTTTGTGGCAGGGTGCATTATCCTACTGAAAGAGGCTACCGTTTCCATGAAAGGGTGTACATGGTCTGCAACAATGCTTAGGTAGGTGGTACGTGTAACAAGTCAAAGTAACATCCACATGGATGGCAGGACCCAAGGTTTCCCAGCAGAACATTGCCCAAAGCATCACACTGCCTCTGCCGGCTTGCCTTCTTCCCATAGTGTATCCTGGTGCCATGTGTTCCCTAGGTAAGCGACGCACACGCACCCGGCCATGCACGTGAAAAGAAAACGTGATTCATCAGACCAGGCCACCATCTTCCATTGCTCCGTGGTCCAGTTCTGATGCTCACGTGCCCACTGTTGGCGCTTTCGGCGGGGGACAGGGCTCAGCATGGGCACCCTGTGGCTATGCAGCCCCATACGCAACATACTGCGATACACTGTGTATTCTGACACCTTTCTATCAGAACCAGCATTAACTTCTTGAGCAATTTGAGCTACAGTAGCTCGTCTGTTTGATCAGACCACACTACAAGTGCACATTCAATACAATTAAGCAGCTTTCTTTTTTACAAGAAATAAAAAAATCAGGAAAGAGATTGTATAACTATTGACATTTAAAATTAAAATCTGTCTTTAGAATCGGTAGAGTGTGACTGCTTGTGCATTTGTCTTCATGTTCAGATAAACAGGAGAAATAGTTCCCTACACAGTTATTTAATATGAAGGTTTACTTTTTTCAAACTTTGAAGCTTATGATGCACATTAATCTTAATGCCTAACAAATAATTAAATCATTAGTATTAAAAAGAAATACTTAGAATTACTACTTCTTAATGTGGAGGATCAATCCTCTCGATCAATATCAGTATCAGTATTTCAAGGCTGATACACCATATTTTTCTCTCTTTCTCTGTCTGTTCTGTTGATTTGATGAGGTGCATGAGTTACAGAGCATGTACAAATGTGAAATGGTGGCCCTATTGTTGGTTTGATTGCTTCTATTGTTCTCCTCATTTGTAAGTCGCTTTGAAAAAAAGTGTCTGCTCAGTGATTCAATGTAAATGTAGCAACCACTTTCACACCAACAGAAAAAAAACATTAAAAGGTAACACTTTATAATATGTATACAGTAATAAAGTACTTACAAATCATTAACAAACTATTAGTTTATAGTTTTATTCATAGTTTATGTATTGTAGTCTCTACATTGTTAATCTATTAATAGCCTGTATAATAGTGAGTTCTTCATTCATTAACAAAATTATTATTGTTTAATTATCTCATATGTAAAGAGTTAGATAATGTTTTTTATGCTTTGTTCACAACTTATTGACCGTAAATGGTTCTCACTTTAGGTCACGGAAAAAAAGGAGAAAATGTCATTAATTAAGCCTTTATTGGACATTAATTGCATTCATATTAAATTCTTTTAGAACAATTTACAATCAACTATATTAACAACTATAGTGAACATAATGTAATGGAAAATAGCTGTACATGGTGATTTATTTATAATTTTATTATTTATAAACATATTTGTGCTAATGCTATCACAAATCATATTCACAATTTCAACCTCATCTGTGCCAGCTGGATAATTTCACCTTCATGTCAAATATGGAGCCGAACCTTTCAGCTGAGTTTGTGTATGTGTATGGGTATGTGTGTCTAAGTTGACCTTGATGTGTCTTTGCGCTATAGGGAATATGACTCATCCATAATCTAAAAATCTGTTTATGAGTTCTTATAATTAAGACAGAGGAATACAGAAATGTGTTTTGTGTGCTGTATACACAAAATGCCTTGCATGGTTACCACATGTTTATTTTTATGGTTTATGTGTTTGGGTGTCACAAAGATCACATATTATACTGTGGTCATAGTGTACAACTGTGCCATTATCAGTTTGTCAGACGCACATACTGTTTCTAGATTTTCAGCTTGTTTTCAGCCAAATGAAGGGCTATTCTTAGAATTGATAGTCTGTCAGTGAGTGAGTACGCTGGTCTATATCAGTTTGTGTGTACAAACAAATGAACTGACGTTTCCTAAATGAACTCATTTGAATTCTCAGCGTTTCTAAATTGAAAGCTATTTCATAGGCATGCTGGCGTGTCTGATCCCTAAGCTATGAGCCTGACTCAGTTTAAATGAATCTGTAAAGGTGGGACTGTACTGAACTCACAAGGTGATATGATTTCCCACAATGTATGTAGACTTTTCCTGTGTCCAGATCACATTCCCTGTTTCTGTTGCTGTGGATACCAGGTCATTCAGCTGTGTGAATGTTTTGTGAGATTGCTCTTGACCCATATAGGATTTTGGATGAACAATGCCAATACGCATATCTAGAAAGCAATTATAATGCATATATAATTATACATAAAACAAATTAATAAAAACAAATGATATTTTATTTTATTTTACACAATATTTACTCAAAACTTAAAAACAGTCATTTCTAATGTTTTTTTTTTTTTGTTTGTTTTTTTTTACTAAAAACTCAAAAACAACCACTTCTTCATAATGTTGATAATATTTTATTTTATATTAAAATTGTATTGTTATTATAATTATTATTATTATTATTAGTAGTAGTAGTAGTAATAGTTATAGTATTATTTAATTTTACAAAACATCTCTTTCTGGTGTTGATTTATTTTATATTATTATATTATATTATATTATATTATATTATATTATATTATATTATATTATATTATATTATATTATATTATATTATATTATATTTATTATATTAAAATATATTATATTAATTTATTTATACTCAACTCAAAAACAGTAATTTCTATTATCTGTTTTTATTTAAATTGTTATAAAATATAATAATATAATTTATCATTTGTTTTATTTTATTTTTATGATGATTTTACACAAAATCATCAACATAATATTTAATCAAAATATTATCAACATCAGAAGTGTCTGTTTTGGAGTTTTATTTTATTATTTTAGTAGTAGTAGTAATAGTAGTAGTAGTCGTTGTATTTTTTTTTATTATGCATAGTATTTACTTAAAACAGCTATTTATGGTGTTGATTATTTTTATTATTTACTATATATTTTATTATTAAATATTATTTTATTATGATTTATTTTATCTTACACAATATTTACGCAAAACTCAAAAACAGCCATTCCTGATGTTTCTAATTATAATGTAATATATCTTCAGTCATGCAGTAAACATAACCATCTATACATGGCTGCGTTCTGTCTGTAATAGTGATACTGGCTCTGCGTGTTGTGGTTACAGACCAGGCAGGATGTGTGGTGGTCTTTTTCTCTGTGCTGTTGTCATGGTGATATTGAGCTAGCGCTCTCTTTGGGTCAGCTGAAAAAAGAAAGTGAAAAAGTAACCGCCTGGTCAGGTAGACACAATGATACAAAGTATATATCCATTTCACGGTAATGTCTCTCACTTCTTTTACAAGCTAACATTTTAGTTTCGCCCTCCAACTAGTCTGTGCCACAGTGTTTTTAATCACACAGACCTGAGAGTTCCTACACAACATGGATTGAAAGAGTGTATATATTTTTGCATGTGCAAACCTGGTATCAGAGTGTTTTTTGAGTGTGTGCATGTATATAAGACCACACACATTATGCAGTGACACCAGTTTGGAAATTTTACTTTGCAAAATTTAATTTAATTTTATTTTATTTTATGACATTTAAAGAGGAGGTGGAAGGAGGGCCATTTCAAACCCTGAGGGGTGAATTCGCCAAACAGTGATAGTACTTTTGTGATACAGTCTAGTTCAACCAGTTGCTGTCTGCATTTAAATAGTTACCTATTATTCTTCAAAAACCTATTTGGCAAACAAAGGTAAAGACGGGAACTTTACTGAAAAGAGATGTCTGTGTACATTGTCTATAGATCATGTCTGTGTAATGTAATGCTTTGTAATGTTTTGTTTTCCTTTTATTTATCTCTCTGTCTCTCTTTGTCTCTTGTTTTGTTAGAGGTCAGCGCTCATGAAGGCAGTAATGATAATGGCAGTATTTGTGACGGCAGTGATTCCACGCTCTACAGGCAGAGTGAAGGTAACATGAAAAATCAATATACTTCAGCTCACTACACATATGTTTTCAAATTTCAGACCCATAAAGATACTTTCTGCCAAGTTACTCTACTCAAACCCACATCAGTATCAAACCTTTATTACCTTTTAATCCTTAATCTCAGTCCTGTGCTGTCATTATCTTTTTTTAATAACTTTTTATTTTAATATATTTTAATATATTCTATTTTATTATATGCAATTTATTTCTATGATGGCAAAGCTGAATTTTCAACAGCCCAGTCTTAATTTAGTGTTCAAGAAACATTTCTTATTGTCATCAATGTTGCAAACAGTTGTGCTGCTTAATATTTTTGTGGAAATCGTGATACATTTTTTCAGGATTCTTTGATCAATAGAAAGATCAAAAGATCAGCATTTATTTGAAATAGCAAACTTTTTTAATATTACAAATGTCTTTACTGTCACTTTTGATCAATTGAAGGCATCCCTGCTGAATAAAAGTATTAATTTCTTTGTAATCAATCTACTGTATATGGAACCCAAAGCCTAATCTGTAACTATAAACTGCTTAAAACATCTGGATTCAGTCAGATGTTATGTTTTCATGTTTTATGGGGATTAGACATAATGATTTTTATACTGTACAAACTGTATATTCTATCCCCTTATAATGCCCCTAAACCTACCCATCACAGAAAATGTTATGTATTTTTGCATTTTCAAAAAACATCACTTATGTATGATTTATAAGCTGTTTTCCTCATGGAGACCAAAAAATGTCTCCACAAGGACAGGGATTTTAGATATTGCCATCTTTTTTGGGATATTTTTTCCCCTTAATGTAGGGTTTACCAGGCCATATGCACACACATATACTGGTTCCCTTTAGTTCAGTCACTCCGAGTTACGTCAGTGACTGACGAAATGGGGGTTTCTCTTAGAAGCCTATCACCTTCGAGTTCTTACAAAACGAGCCGATGGCAAGGAAATGCCATGGGTCAGCGGAATTTGCATAGCGTAACTCCGCCCCACCGCATGGGTATAAAAGAAAGGACACTGGCAATCTCGCATTATGTTTCTGCTTCGGAGCCAAGAGTATCTCTTCACCCCTGCAAGCCTGAAAATCTGAGTTCTCTTCAGTTCTTCGAGACGAGCGGTTCTCCAGTGTGTTGGTGTGACGGCGCGTTCCAGCGATTCCACATTGCCTGCCTGCTGGTCTGTGCAGTGATCTGCAACAGCTGTGTGTGTTTCCCTGGGCGCTTCAACACTCTGCTGAGCTTTCCTCTCACAAAAGAGCTTGCGCGTGGCACGTCTTTTTAAAGATGTCTCGCCCGTGCACTTCTGGGTGCGGTCGATCTCTGTCGCTGTCTGATGGACACAATTGCTGCTTGGTGTGTTTGGGCTTACAGCACCAGTGTCCCGCTGGCTCGCGAGAACCATCAGGCTCGGCTATGCGATTCAGTTCACACAGTCTCCTCCCCGCTTCCGGGGAGTCCGCTATACCATGGTAGGTGGCAGTGCCCCTGTCATGCATGCGGAGGTCGCTACCTTACTGGCGAAGGGTGTGATCGAGACTGTCCCTCCAGCCGAAATGAAGTCCAGCTTCTACAGCCCTTACTTCATTTTACCCAAGAAAACCGGTGGGTTACGACCAATCCTGGACCTGCGCGTCTTGAACCGAACCCTTCACAGGCTTCCATTCAAGATGTTGACAGCCAAACGCATTTCCGAGATGGGCATGGCAACCAGGCACGCAACCAGGCGCCAGTTACTCGGGCCTGCCGTCAGACCTTCACCCGGTGGTCGTTCCGGTGGTCGTTCCTCTCCTTTCTACGGGCCGGAGTGCCCTTAGAATGAGTTTCCAGGCATGTTGTTGTATCACCAGAGCGAATACTGTGGTTTTTGTGATGGACGTGA
The DNA here is from genome assembly GCA_039654105.1 of Coreius guichenoti. NCBI lineage: Eukaryota > Metazoa > Chordata > Actinopteri > Cypriniformes > Gobionidae > Coreius > Coreius guichenoti. Next base: position 13,349,117 of record CM077189.1, read on the forward strand.
TGATGCAATAGCAGCGACTCCGACAATAGAGGCAAGATTAATACTGGCTGCACGTGGCATGCGGCGTTTGAAAGAAAAGGGAAAAAAAAAAAACCTCTTATACAACGCAAGGAATTTGCTTTCTCCTCCTTTTTTCCACATTTGTATTTAAAGGAAAAAATCAAAGTGGATAACATCGACAGATTGGAAAATTTCATTGACTTTTACTACAATATGCCAACTTCAAGCGCCTCATCTAACACTTCTCTAAATCAAGACACTAACCCGGCCAAACGGAAAAAGAAACACTCTGCTACAGATGCAGAAGATTTGTTGACCACGGATGTGGAGATTAGTGTCTTACAATCCATCAATAAGAAGATGGATCTGCTTGAGTCAGTGAATCGCAGATAAAAGACATTAAATCTAGCTTGAATTTTGCATATGATCAAATTGAACAACTTCAAACTGAAAATAAATCATTGCAGACTATAGTCGCAACACTTACCAAACAAGTTGATACTCTTACCTCTGATAATAGAAGAATCAATGAAACACTACTTGAAATACAAACTAGGAGTATGCGAGAAAATTTGATCTTCACCGGGATCACTTCTTCCAGTGAACCAGAAGCGCTGGTCAGAAATTTTATGATCTCGAAGCTTAAACTTGACAAAGAAACTGTTGACTCAATCTCTTTCCATCGTGTGCACAGGATTGGCAAATTTGCCAGCAAAGGTCCTCGTCCCATAGTTGCCAAACTGGAGCACTTTTAGCACAAAGAGATCATCAAAAGCAAAGGAATAGAGCTTAAAGGAACTTCGGCATTAATGATCAATTTCCAAGAGAAATCAATGAGCGTCGAAAGAAACTTTATCCCATTTTGAAACAACAAAGACTGAATAATAAACGTGCACACCTAAGTGTGGATAAACTATTCATAGACGGACAACTTTATCATAATCCGTCTGTTACTCCATGTTTATATTAAGACCCATGTGTAGCCTTATTATTAACGCTTGAGTAATGATATTGCCTCTTTCAAATATTTATTAGAGTTCTTATGGGTTTTTTGTATCTGTTTGTGCTGTTGTGTTTTGTTTCATTTGTATATGTAAACATGTTTCTATTTTGCTTAAGGAATTTTGATATATATGAATCTATAAAGAATTTGAATGTAAGCCAACTTAAATTCTCACTCTGATGAGCAGTTGAACAACTATGGACAGTTTACAAAAGTTTTCATCTCCTTTTAACTCAAGGCAAAAAGGGGTTACTATTTTAATTCATAAGAGGTTATCCTTTATTCTTAATAATTCATTTACTGATGCAGAAGGTAGATATATCATAATTGTTTTAACAAAATGTTAATAAAATGTTTACTATTATTAATTTATATGGCCCTAATAAAGATGATCCAGAATTCTTTAAATTACTTTTTTCACAGATTTCTAGTTTATCTGGTAATTCAACTATACTAATTGGAGGTGACTTTAATGTAGTTTTAAATCCAGCTTTAGATCGATCTAATAATTTGATTAATAGAGGCCATTCACAATCAGTTATTATAATAAAGCAATACATGGAAGAATTGGGCCTTGGAGATTGTTGGAGAATTAAAAATAGGACTGTTAGAGAATATTCTTTTTTTTCTTCTGTACATAAGTCATTTTCACGCATTTATTTTTTCCTGTTAAGTAATTCTAGTGTTCAGAATATTACTAATGTTAAAATTCATCCTACAATAATTAGCGATCATGCACCTATATCACTACAGTTAAAGGTTGACAGTTTTAATATTAAAAGTCCATCTGTAGGGCGAAAAGGTAAGATTCCATCTCATATGAATACAGCTTTAATAAAACTATTATTGAAACATGATAAAGATCCAACTTTACCTTCTAGTTATCGTCCATTATCATTAATAAATACTGCTATTAAACATTTCTAAAGCTCTTGCATTTCGGTTAGAGTCAATAATTTCTACTATCATTCATAAAGATCAAACTGGATTCATTAAAGGTCGTCACTCTTCAAGTAATTTAAGAAGACTTTTTAATATAATTGATATATCACAGCGTAACCAAACACAGACAATAATTTTATCTTTAGATGCTGAAAAAGCTTTCGATAAAGTTAATTGGAAATTTCTTTTTGCTGTCCTGGAGAAATTTGGCTTTGGAAACTCTTTTATACAGTGGATAAAGACTATTTATAATGAACCCAAGGCATCAGTTATAACTAATGGAATCTTATCACATAGTTTTTCATTACAAAGAGGTTCTAGACAAGGATGTCCTCTATCTCCTTTGTTATTTGCTATTTTCATTGAGCTATTGGCAGCAGCAGTTCGCCAAAATGCAAATATAAAAGGCATATCTATAGGAAAGATGGAACATGAAATCAACTTGTATGCAGATGACGTATTGTTGTATCTTCAAGATCTAATTCATTAACAGAATTTTTTAAGATTATATCATTGTATTCTCAGATTTCAGATTATACTATAAATTGGACAAAATCAACAATATTTCCATTAACAGTGAATGCATGGAATCCTCCATGTTAGAGATAATTTTAAATACTTGGGCATAGCTATCTCTACAAAACTTACAGAAATTGTCTATTTAAACTTCTCTCCGATATTAATAAAAATTAGTAATGATTTAAAACGTTGTAATACTTTGCCTCTTTTCTTAATAGGGTGAATAGCAACTGTTAAAATGAAAATTCTCCCACAGATTAATTACTTATTTTCAATGATTCCATTTGAGCCGCCTTCTAAATGGTTTCAATCACTAAATTCAATTATATCTGGAAAAACAAGAAAGTTAGAATTAGTTTATCCACTTTGCAAAAAGATAAGTTACGGGGGGCTTAGATGCTCCAAATTTTTTTATGTATTATTTGGCAAATCAGTTACAATTTCTTAAGTGGATGCATATTAATTCAGATTTTGATGCATGGATTGATTTGGAACAATACGATTGTAATAATATTAAATTAAATAATTTACCTTTTATTGGAACATCAATTAAAAAACATAATTGTTCTAAAAATAATTTCTTCAACTCTTACAACTTGTTGGAAAATCAAAAAAATAACTAAATCTACAATGGATCCTTGTATACTTTCTCTAATTTGGTATAATCCTGACTTTTATTTTAACAGAAAACCTCTTTATTTCTGTAGACGGAGTCAACATGGTGTAACTCATCTCCATCATTTATTTCCTGATTACAGATTTATTTCATTTAAAGATTTAACATCTAAATATGTTATTCCTAAAGGAGAATTTATTCAATATTTACATATAAAGGAGGTAATTAAGAATAAGGTAAATATTAATTATAATACGCTTCAACTTTGTGCATTTGTTACTCAGATCAAAACGCTTTCACCCTCAAAAAAAGTGTTATCTAAATTATATAAATACTTAAATAAATACGCCTACACGTTGCTCAAATACAGCGCGAATATAAAGGAATTATATAGGGGTAAATTTGACCCGCTGGCGCTTATAGGTATAAATGCCCAGTTTTTTAATCTGGTTTTATCTAAACAATTTTTAACAACAGGGGATTGTAAATAACATAATTTTAGTAAAAGTCAATGACTGGGAGGCTTGGATATTTTATTGAAAATCTGTCATGTACATTTGAAAAACTGATTCAAACTGAAATTGATTTTACCCCGTGGCGGTTCTAGTTTTAATACAGATAATTCGTTATACCTACCTACTGAAAAATGGGATTCAGATATATCCTTTTCCGACGATCCTAATGTGTGGACACAAATTTGTAAAAATACGTTTTCTTTGATTAATAATTCTAACTTAAAACTTATTCAATATAAGATTTTGCACAGAGTACATATTACACAATATAGAAAATATAAAATGGGTTTTTCTAATTCGCCCATCTGTGCCCAATGTAATCTCGGTACTCTAGATCAGTGGTTTTCAAACCTGTCCTGGAGGCACCCCAGCCCTGCACATTTTGTATGTCTCCCTTATCAGACACACCCAATTTAGTTCTTGCAGTCTCTACTAACGAGCTGATGAGTTGAATCAGGTGTGATAAATGAGGGAGACACACAAAATGTGCAGGGCTGGGGTGCCTCCAGGACAGGTTTGAAAACCACTGCTCTAGATACTTACCTCCACTCCTTATGGAGTAAACTGCAGCTTGTCCAAAACGCAGCAGCTAGAGTTCTTACTAGAACCAGGAAGTATGACCATATTAGCCCGGTTCTGGCAACACTGCATTGGCTCCCTATTAAACATCGTATACATTTTAAAATCTTGCTGATTACTTACAAAGCACTAAATGGTTTAGCTCCCCAGTACTTGAGCGAGCTCTTAACGCATTACACTCCATCACGTCTATTGCGGTCTCAAAATTCTGGCCAGTTGATAATACCTAGAATATCAAAATCAACTGCAGGCGGTCGATCCTTTTCCTGTTTAGCACCTAAACTCTGGAACAGTCTTCCTAGCATTGTTCGGGAAGCAGACACACTCTGTCAGTTTAAATCTAGACTAAAAACACATCTCTTTACTATGGCATACACATACAAATTTTTTAATTTATATTATTCAAATCAGTTAAATGATTGTTTTAGGCTGCATTAACTAGGTCAGCCGGAACCGGGAACACTTCCCATAACACCTGATGTACTCGTTACATCATAAGAAGAATGGCATCTACGCTAATGTTAGTCTCTCTGTTTATCCCGAGGTTTACTGCAGTCGGCCGGATCCGGGCCGTATCCGCACCAGATGGTGGACCTTAGCCTGGACATGACGAACGCATCCCTGATGTGTCTGTAGAGACCGTGTCAATTGAACTCCCCCCTGTAAATGCCGCATCGACATGACATACTCATTAAACCCGTCCCTGGCGTGACGACTCCAATCTTTCGAATAATCCTACGAATATCTATTGATCTAATATGACTTCTGACCTGTAATGTTGCCAGAATCATAATCATACACTATTTGTTCGTCGGCCAGAGGAGAACTGGTACCCCGACTGAGCCTGGTTTCACCCAAGGTTTTTTTCTCCATTCTGGCCCTGAATGAGTTTTGGTTCCTTGCCACCGTCGCCTTTGGCTTTCGGCTTGCTCAGTTGGGGACACTTAAATTTCAACTATATTACTGATCTGCCCGCATTGACACTATATGATAATTGAAATGAGCTGGATGACATCACCATTTTCACCAGAGCGGCTGTACAGCCGAATCAAATTCTGTTGCATTGTTTTCCTGTTACCACTGTGAAGCTGCTTTGAAACAATTGGCATTGTAAAAAGCGCTATATAAATAAAGGTGATTTGATTTGATTTGATTTATTGTACTCCTGTTCAGAATTTTTGGAACTCAAGCTGCTGCATTTTGGACCAGCTGCAGTTTATTTATTAAGCGAGCAGGGCAACCACCCAGTAGAGCATTACAATAATCTAGCCTTGAGGTCATGAACGCATGAACTAACTGTTCAGCATTTTGCATTGAGACCATGTGTCGTAGTTTAGATATATTTTTAAGATGGAAGAATGCAGTTTTACAGATGCTAGAAACGTGGCTTTCAAATGAAAGATTGGTATCAAAGAGCACACCCAGGTTCCTAACTGACGACGAGGACTTGACAGAGCAGCCATCAAGTGTTAGAGAGTATTCTAGGTTACTACGTGCAGAGGTTTTTTGTCCAATAATTAGAAATTTTTTTTTTTTCAGAATTAAGTATATCAGCTATGCATTCCATCAATCTTGTGAATTGGTAAGTTTCGTCAGGGTGCGAAGAAATATAGAGATGAGTATTGTCACCATAACAATGAAAACTAACACCATGCTTCCTAATGATATCTCCCAAGGGTAGCATGTACAGGGTGAAAAGCAACGGTTCTAGCACTGAGCCTTGCGGTACTCCATACTGAACTTGTGATCGGTATGACATCTCTTCATTTACTGCTACAAACTGATAACGGTCAGATAAGTATGATTTAAACCATGCCAATGCAATTCCACTAATGCCAACGTAATTTTCGAGTCTGTTCAGAAGAATGTTGTGGTCGATAGTATCGAATGCAGCGCTAAGATCGAGTAACACTAATAGAGAGATACAACCACGATCAGATGATAGGAGCAAATCATTTGTAACTCTAATGAGAGCAGTCTCAGTACTATGATACGGTCTAAATCCTGACTGGAAATCCTCACAGATATCATTTCTTTCTAAAAAGGAGCATAGTTGTGAAGACACTGCCTTTTCTAGTATTTTTGACTGAAAGGGTATATTTGAGATTGGCCTGTAATTGACTAATGCTGTAGGATCAAGTTGCGGTTTTTTAATAAGTGGTTTAATAATAGCCAACTTAAAAGTTTTCGGAATTAATGATATTAAGAAAAGGATCTATGACCTCTGGAAGCATCTCTTTTAGTAGCTTAGTCGGTATAGGGTTGAGCATACATGTTGTTGATTAAGATGATTTAAAGAGTTTGCTAGGTGCCTCTTTGTGCATGGTTCCCCCGTTGGGCAACCCCCACATGTGTATTTCCACTTTATGCCTCTCTGAGCTTGTGTCTTTCCCTTGGCAATTCTTCCTCTCCTATAGCAGTGAATGAGTGGAATTTTTCCTCAGTGACACTACAATGCACTGTCTGATGCGATACTGTAGTAGATGGTTGCATAGTTATAATTTTCTTCCTAATATTATCAATCTTGCACGTAAAGAAGTTCATAAAGTCATTACTGCTGTGCTGTTTGCAAACGTCAGAAGTTGAAGCTTTATTTCTTGTTAATTTAGCCACTGTATCAAATAAATACCTAGGGTTGTGTTTGTTTTCTTCTAAGAGAGTCGAGAAATAAGCAGATCTAGCAGTTTTTATGGCTTTTTTGTATGCAATCATGCTCTCTTTCCACGAAATGCGAAAAACCTCCAGTTTTGTTTTCTTCCAGCTGCGCTCCATTTTTCTGGCTGCTGTTTTAAGGGCCCGAGTGTGCTCGTTGTACCACGGCGTTGGACTATTTTCTTTAATCTTCTTTAAGCGCAGAGGAGCAACTGTGTCTAAAGTGCTGGAAAAGAGAGAGTCAATAGTTTCTGTTGCAACATCGAGTTCCTCTAGGCCATCTGGGATGCTGAGGAGATGGAACTGATGAGGAAGATTATTTACAAAGCAATCTTTAGTGGCAGTGGTGATAGTCCTGCCATATTTGTAACGAGGGGATGGTTTTGCAGCCTTTGCTAAATTAAGTATACATGATACTAGATAATGATCTGAGATGTCATTGCTCTGCTGCAGAATTTCAACAGTATCAACATTTATTCCATGTGACAATATTAAGTCTAAAGTATGATTACGACGATGAGTTGGTCCTGACACGTGTCGCATAACTCCAATAGTTTAGAATCTCTCTAAATGCTAATCCCAATGCGTCTTTTTCATTGTCTACATGGATATTAAAATCACCAATAATTAGGACTTTATCTGCAGCCAGTACTAACTCTGATAGAAAATCAGCAAATTCTTTGGTAAAGTCTATATGGTGCCCTGGTGGCCTGTATACAGTAGCCAGCACAAATGTCAAACGGGATTTATCATTTACACTACATAACGTTACGTAAAGCACCAAAACTTCAAAAGAATTATATTTGAAACTAGACTTCTGAGAAATACTGAAGATATTATTATAAATTACAGCAACACCTCCCCCTTTGCCTTTCAGACGTGGCTCGTGTTTATAACAATAATCTTAGGGGGTGGACTCATTTAAAGTAATGTAATCGTCAGGTTTTAGCCAGGTTTCTGTCAAACACAGCACATCTAGGTTATGATCTGTAATCATATCATTAACAATAAGCGCTTTTGAGGAAAGGGATCGAATATTCAGCAGCCCGAGCTTTATCATTTGTTCATCTGTATTATATCTGTTTTTTATTTGTTGAACATCAATTAAACTTTTACCCTTAAATGGGTTTGAGAGTTTTTTGTATTTACTAATTCGGTGAACAGACACAGTCTCTATGTGATAATATCTAGGTGAAAGAGTCTCTATGTGTTGGGATTTATCTGACTTCTGTGATGTGAGACAGCTAGCAGACGGTCGGTTAAGCCAGGTCGTCTGCTTCCTGACCTGGGCCCCAGTTAGTCAAGGTTCAACTCTAAGAATATGTGCCAAATTACTAGAGAGAAGAGCGGCACCATCCCAGGAAGGATGAATACCATCTCTTTTTAACAGGTCAGGTCTGCCCCAAAAGCTTTTCCAATTGTCTATGAACCCTATGTTATTCTGCAGACACCACTTAGACAACCAGCCATTGAGTGATGATAGTCTGCTAAGTATCTCATCACACCGCCTAACAGGGAGGGGGCCAGAGCAAACAACTTTAGCTGCCATCGTACTTGCGAGTTTACACACCTCTTTAATGTTAATTTTGGTGGTCTCGGACTGGCGAAGTCGAATATCATTAGTGCCGACATGAATAATAATCTTAGAGAATTTACGATTAGCATTAGCCAGCACTTTTAAATTTGCTTTGATGTCAGGCGCTCTGGCTCCCGGTAAACATGTGACTATGGTGGCTGGTGTCTCTATTTTCACGTTCCGTGTAATAGAATCGCCAATAACTAGGGCACTTTCAACAGGATTCTCAGTGGGTATGTCACTGAGCGGGGAGAACATGTTTGATGTTCTAATCGGAACGGAAGAGTGTTTTTTTAATCCGCGACTATGCCGTCTCGCCGTCTCACAGTCACCCAGTTGCCCTGCTGCATGGGCTCTACAGCCAGAACTGAACAATGTACAGAGTTCACTAAGCTAGTCGCATCAAAAGCAGTGTCTAAAGCTCTTACATTCTCACTATTCTCAATAAAAGTTTGGATGCGTGTCTCTAATTCTGAAATCTTCTCCATCAGCCTGACTATCTCCCTGCATTTATCACATATGAAGCCCTCTTCGCCGACAGAGAAGGTAACGCTAAACATGTAACAGGCAGTGCAAGTGACAATAACAGGAGAAGATGACATGGCTTACCGTGTTTGTTGACTAATCCAACTCACCCGAATTGTTTGATGGACTCGTAAAAGGCATGCAAGAGAAAAACAGGAGACCCGGATGCACGGATGGCAGGCTAACAGGCTAGCAAAATGCTACCACGTTGTGATAGTGATTTAGATTAAAAGACAGCGATGTCAGATTTAATGTGGTAGGCAATATTAGACAATATATGGTGATGGGTAAGTTATATTTAGCAGTATAAACAACAAGGAATTATATCCAATAGAGATTCAAAAGCAAAGCTGTACGGAGCTAACATTACAGACGCAAACACTCAGCAGCGAGGCAGACAGGAGCAATCGATCAGCGAATCGATCAGGGCTTCATATGTGATAAATGCAGGGAGGTTGACGGAGAAGATTTCAGAATTAGAGACACACATCCAAACTTTTATTGAGAATAGTGAGAGTGGAACCTCTTCGTCACCTGGTGTTCTTCTTGCCGAGAAGACCCCAGAAAATGCCCGATCGGGTCCGTGCTCTCCTTCCTCAAAGAAGGGTTGGAACGAAGGCTGTCTCCTTCCACCCTGAAGGTTTACGTGGCCGCTATCTCTGCGCACCACGACCTTGTGGAGTCGAAAACGGTGGGTCAGCACGACCTGGTCATCAGGTTTCTGAGGGGGGCTAGGAGGCTAAATCCTCCTCGCTCTCCTCTCATACCCTCTTGGGACCTCGCAGTGGTCTTATCCGCCCTGCAGAGAGCTCCCTTTGAGCCTTTGCGATCAGTGGAGCTTAAGTTCCTGTCTCTGAAGACAGCGCTCCTGGTCGCTTTGGCCTCCATCAAGAGGGTAGGGGACCTGCAGGCATTTTCAGTTGACGAAGCGTGCCTGGAATTCGGGCCGGCTAACTCTCACGTGATCCTGAGACCCCGGCCTGGATATGTGCCCAAGGTTCCCATCACTCCTTTCAGAGATCAGGTGGTGAACCTGCAAGCGCTGCCCTCGGAGGAGGCAGACCCAGCCTTGGCACTGCTCTGTCCAGTATGCGCCCTCCATGCTTACGTAGACAGAACGCAGTGTTTCAGGACCTTAGACCAGCTCTTTGTCTGTTATGGTAGGAAGCTGAAGGGAAAGGCTCTCTCCAAGCAAAGGTTGTCTCACTGGATAGTGGACGCCATTGTCTTGGCTTACCAGATGCAGGGTCGTCCATGCCCCCTAGGGGTGAGGGCACACTCCTACCCGGAGTGTGGCCTCCTCCTGGGCGCTAGCGCATGGCGCCTCGCTAACAGACATCTGCAGAGGTGCAGGCTGAGCGACACCCAATACATTCGCGAGATTCTATAATTTCCAAGTGGAGCCAGTGTCCTCCCGTGTACTCGCTTCCAGTAGCCAGTAACTAGGACCTGCTCGGTGTCATCGCTTGCTTCGCCATTCCAATCCACAGACTGGATACGTGCGATATTTTCCTCAGGTGAGTTTCTCCTCTGAAGCCCTGAGCTCCTCCAGCACTGTTGACGCCGACACCAGAGTGCATGCCAGCGGCAGTCCTTGTGTCAGGCTAGGTGACTCTTAGGGTACCCCAGTGTGTTCCATATGCATCCTGTTTGCGGGTCATATGTGTATTTTGTAAGTCCTCCTTTTGGGCAGGCATTGTGTTGCATGTTCCACATGGATATGCTTCCCAGTGTACCTTGGTATTCCTGTGTTAAGTCGAGTCCTTCGTCCGTGCTAGTCTCACGACAGGGAGCCGAGGTGGCGTGATTAGATTGGACCCCCATTTCGTCAGTCACTGACGTAACTCGGAGTGACTGAACGAAAGGGAACGTCTCGGTTACGTATGTAACCCTCGTTCCCTGAGGAGGGAACGGAGACGTTATAGCCCTCTGCCACTTCCGCTGTACCGCTGGAACGGCCGGGAGTTCAGTCTCGGCTCCTCAGCAGGTAACATAATGCGAGATTGCCAGCGCCCTTCGTTTTATACCCACGCGGTGGGGCGGATTTACACTATGCGAATTCCACAAACCCATGGCATTTCCTTGCCATTGGCTCGTTTTGTAAGAACTCGATGGTGATAGGCTTCTAAGCGAAACCCCCATTTTGTCAGTCACTGACGTAACGTCTCCGTTCCCTCCTCAGGGAACGAGGGTTACATACGTAACCGAGACTTCCCATATACATAATTTATACTTTACAAACTGTATATTCTATCCCCAAACCCTACCCCTACCCATAAACCTACCCATCACAGAAAACTTTCTGCAATTTTAGATTTTCAAAACACTTGAAGTTCAGCCAAAAATTAAAATTAAAAAATGTCCTGGCTAATCCAAGCATTATAATGGCAGTAAATGGCAGCCCAAAAATTGTGCATCCACTCATTATAAAAGTAATCCACACGGCTCTGGGGGGGTTAATAAAGGCCTTCTGAAGTGAATCAATTATCTTTTTTTTTTTATGGAAAAACGTAACTGGCGGGACATATGACGTCAGATCTAGCGTAAACTAGCGTAAGCTTTTGTACTGCGAGAGGCGTTACACTTTCTTCGTAAGTTGAATACAGAAGGTGGTCTGCCGGAAGTTAGATATATTTTATGTTTTAAAAATGGATATTCTTCTTACACAAACCCATCAATTCGCTTCAGAAGGCCTTTATTAGCCCCCCGGAGCCTTATGGATTACTTTTATAATAGATGGATGCACTTTTTTGGGCTTCAAATTTTGGGCTGCCATTCACTAATAATGCTTGGATTAGCCAGGACATTTTTAATATAACTCCAATTGTATTAGTCTGAAAGAAGAATGTCATATACAGCTAGGATGGCTTGAGGGTGAGTAAATTATGAAGCTTATTAAGCTGTTTTGCTCATGGGGACCAAAGAAATGACATTTGGTCCTCACAATATAGGGTTTACCAGGTACACACAAACAGAAATTTGGGAATAAATCCTGTGTTATATTGTGTTACCCACTGGCATGAGGAACAAGGGCTCTTGACTATGAGTGCTGGTCAATTGCTGTAATCACTGCAGCACTCGAATGGTGTATGAATATCTATGAAGTTTAACACTCAACATAAACACAAAAACACACAAATGCACAGAGAAAACAATCATATCATTATAGACATTAAACAGATAATAAGATGTATGTATATGTGTATACAGGTCACAGCATGGCAGACACGCTTACTGTCGCTCTACGTGTGGCAGAGGAGGCGATAGAGGAAGCCATCACTAAAGCAGAGAGCTACAAAGACAGCCTGGTTAGAGACTCCTGCTTATATATCATCCATCCTTCATCCAGCCATCCAAATATTCACTCATCAATCAGACATTCATGCGTACATCCATCTGTTCTTCTACATACCCATATAAGAATCCTGTATACAAACATCTTTTTATTTTGTAGTGTTCAAATGTTGTTGACTCATCCATCTCTCATTTTTGACCATTACTCATGTTTCCTGAATATCTAACTGCAGTTAGAAAAGTACTGCACTTTTCTCTCTCATGGCTGCCTCTCTTTCTCTCTTATATGACAGGAGAAACAGAATGAGGCTCGCTATTTGCGTGACCACAAGGAAGAGCTCATAGAGGAACTTGCCACGACAATTGTTCAAAAGGTAAGATCTGTTCTATGATTGAGAGAATATATTGTAGTTTATAGTAGTTTTAATTAACTGTAACTGTATACCAAATCACATAATTCTGCTAAATATTAAAATGACACATGTTCAGGTCAAAATTTGCCCAAAAATAATAATAATAGAAGAACATGTAACTTGCACTATTGTTTAAAAGTTTGGTACCAGTAAGATTTTTTTAATGTAATTTTAATGTGAAGATTTTTTTAATGTAACTTTTTAAATGTAATTTTAATTGTATTATAATAAATCACAATATTACTGTTTTAACTGTGTTTTTGATCAAATAAAAAGATTCTTTCAAATCATTACTAACCCCAAACTTTTGAACGATGTATGTAAACATGATTTATTAAGAATTATTACGAAATAAGAAATTTAAAAATTCTACTAGATATTATAGATAATTTGTTTTAATTCATTAGTAAAAAGTTAATGTACTATGATTTTTTTTTTCTTCTCATATTTAGGCAATACAACACATACCCATGAATTACAGTTTCAATAATACATTATATCATTGTTTTATATCATAAGAATGAGATTTGTCATTATGGTAATGAGAATTGGGGGAAATGTGCTTAATTGTCATGAAAATAACATAAAACCGTAAAACTAGATATCATTTCCTGTTAGTAAAATATGACTTCTTATTTCTTTCTTTTGATTTTGTTGTGAAATATGAACCGGTTATGTTCTTGACAGGATGTAGACAATATTTGGCCATATCAGAAAAGCTTGATACCATAGACCCATTTGCTTAGCATCCAACTAAATTTATTACTTATAATTCATAACTTCATTCACATTTGAGTTCATACAGCAGTTTTGACCTCACGTTCTTTGGCATGTCAACTTTGTCCCGTCATAAGGGATTAAAATCAAAATTAGTCCAATAAGTTAGAAAATTAATCTTTAGAACTGCTTTGGCGTACTATTTTCCATGCACAACGGTACGGTTTGAGATGCACTAATCATAATCTTGCACACTATACCATATAGTACAGATATGAATTGCATATTGTACGGATGCAAACTGGTATGCGACTTTTATAGTTGTCTGTTTTTCCTCTTTTTCCATGTCTAGATCATTCAGAGGGGGAAACGGTCTGAGATTCAGGCTGAGTATGAGTTTGTTTGGCCTCAGAATCAGAGTAGTGAGCTACCGTCCCCTACCTCAACACAACACACACCTGCCACACAGCATTCACACACTACCTCTCAGCACGGCGCAGTAGCCCAGACCGACGACATCAGCTCCTATCCGCTGTGGGTAAGACCATGTTAAAGCTACCTTTACAAGCACCTATCATACAGTATTTATATATTTTACAGTGCTTATTCATTATTCCTGTCCTCATCTGTAACACATACACGCAATCTCTTCTGCTGCAGCATGCAAAAACAACACAGTGTTAAAAAATAATTATGGAATGTTGGAATCTAGGATAAGAAATGCAAAAAAAGCTGAAAAATCCCTTAAAAATGCTTATTTATCAGTAATCATACAGTTATTCAATATTGCTGTAGTACAGAAATTTCTAATGGGCAATAACAGTGTTACACATAAGCTATAATGCAAGTCTCTAGCACCCCCAACTGGTGAAGCTCTTTTATGCAACCTACTTGGTTTTATAGCCACAAACTTATAAACTTTTCTTTTAACTATAACCAAATGCAAATTATGCATAAAGGCAAAACACTTTGTGCAGAAAACCGTCAGACATTTATACAGTATAATAAAATTATTACCATTCTTATAAAGGTAATTACTATTTTTGAGTAACTCAGCATGTACACCACTGTAAACTAATTAACTGCTTACAAACAGATATTTGGCTGAAGTGTTTCTAATTGCAAGATGAAAGGAACTATTTAATTGGAAAATATATATCTCAGCAGATATATTTTCATCTTGCAATATACACTCACCTAAAGGATTATTAGGAACACCTGTTCAATTTCTCATTAATGCAATTATCTAATCAACCAATCACATGGCAGTTGCTTCAATGCATTTAGGGGTGTGGTCCTGGTCAAGACAATCTCCTGAACTCCAAACTGAATGTCAGAATGGGAAAGAAAGGTGATTTAAGCAATTTTGAGCGTGGCATGGTTGTTGATGCCAGACGGGCCGGTCTGAGTATTTCACAATCTGCTCAGTTACTGGGATTTTCACGCACAACCATTTCTAGAGTTTACAAAGAATGGTGTGAAAAGGGAAAAACATCCAGTATGCGGCAGTCCTGTGGGCGAAAATGCCTTGTTGATGCTAGAGGTCAGAGGAGAATGGGCCGACTGATTCAAGCTGATAGAAGAGCAACTTTGACTGAAATAACCACTCGTTACAACCGAGGTATGCAGCAAAGCATTTGTGAAGCCACAACACGGACAAACTTGAGGCGGATGGGCTACATGGGAACAGCAGAAGACCCCACCGGGTACCACTCATCTCCACTACAAATAGGAAAAAGAGGCTACAATTTGCACAAGCTCACCAAAATTGGACAGTTGAAGACTGGAAAAATGTTGCCTGGTCTGATGAGTCTCGATTTCTGTTGAGACATTCAGATGGTAGAGTCAGAATTTGGCGTAAACAGAATGAGAACATGGATCCATCATGCCTTGTTACCACTGTGCAGGCTGGTGGTGGTGGTGTAATGGTGTGGGGGATGTTTTCTTGGCACACTTTAGGCCCCTTAGTGCCAATTGGGCATCGTTTAAATGCCACGGCCTATCTGAGCATTGTTTCTGACAATGTCCATCCCTTTATGACCACCATGTACCCATCCTCTGATGGCTACTTCCAGCAGGATAATACACCATGTCACAAAGCTCGAATCATTTCAAATTGGTTTCTTGAACATGACAATGAGTTCACTGTACTAAAATGGCCCCCACAGTCACCAGATCTCAACCCAATAGAGCATCTTTGGGATATGGTGGAACGGGAGCTTCGTGCCCTGGATGTGCATCCCACAAATCTCCATCAACTGCAAGATGCTATCCTATCAATATGGGCCAACATTTCTAAAGAATGCTTTCAGCACCTTGTTGAATCAATGCCACGTAGAATTAAGGCAGTTCTGAAGGCGAAAGGGGGTCAAACACAGTATTAGTATGGTGTTCCTAATAATCCTTTAGGTGAGTGTAGATAGATATATAGAAATCTTTTGTAACATTATAAATGTCTTTATTGTTATACTTTTGATCTATTTAAATGCATCCTTGCTGAATAAAGTATTGATTTCTTAAAAAAAAAAAAAAAAAAAAAAAAAAAAAAACGTATATAATGATATATTGGTTCACACTTGCAGTTTCCATCATTTCAAATGACAGTTTTTGTGCATGTGGGTTGGTGGGCGTGTTTAGAAGTCAAGATCAGCGTTCTCTTTGACAAGTGACGATTCTCCAGAGAAGGATCCTGAGGTGGGAATGGCCCCAGGGGTCCCGGAGAGTGCAGAGGTAGAGACAGACATCCAGAACTACTCTTCACTTAGGAGGGAATCCAGAGCATCACCACTTCCTGGTTGGAAGAGTGTTGACCGCCTGGACAACACTAGTAAGAATATATACAAAACGCACTCTGTTCATCATTGGTCTATTGCACTAGAACAAAACTTCAGACATCTACACAATTGAATTGTTGATTCATTGCAAGATTTGAAGGTATATTTCATACAAAAAAGAGAATTCTTTTAATATTGACTCACCCTGGCCTGATCATGTTGTTCCAAATCGGATTTTCTTTTTCTTGTAACACAAAGATGTTTTTTGATTTTTTTTTTTTTTTTTTTTTTGATTTTTTCCAAGTTTTTGTCCATACAATAAAAGTCAGTGGGGATCAAAAGCACCAATATTGGACTCCAATGATTTTTATTATATGGACAAAAAAGACTGAGACATTTTGCAAAATGTCTTTTGTGTTCCACAGAAGAAAGTCTATGGTGTGATATCCTGGACAATATTCAAAAGGGATTGCAAATTGTATTTGCAATTGCAT
This sequence comes from Coreius guichenoti, assembly GCA_039654105.1. Classification (NCBI taxonomy): domain Eukaryota; kingdom Metazoa; phylum Chordata; class Actinopteri; order Cypriniformes; family Gobionidae; genus Coreius; species Coreius guichenoti. Next base: position 13,365,736 of record CM077189.1, read on the forward strand.
TTTCAATTTGTGGACGCATAAAATGTGACATAATCCAAATGCAATAACAAATCGCGCATTGCCATTTGCATTTTCGTTTGAGCGAACGCACAACGACTGCCAAATTTCAAATGGAAAAGCAAAGTCCGTTTGCAATTGCATTTCCAATGTCTTATAAGTTATGACCCTGCCATTTTGGAATAGCAATAGAAAATCACCTATTTGCTATTTCATTTCCTCCGTGTCCTGCCAAAACCACAACCAGCACAAAATTCAAATGGAATCACAATCCCCTTTGCACTTGCATTTCCAATGTCTAACATAGTCAACTGTCAATCAGGCTTGAGGGCGGGGTTTATTGATGTAGTTGGAAAGTAGGCCACGCTCTCTAGTGGTGGAAAACAAAGCACCGTTTTCATCATTATTCATAAGGAAAATGGGAAGAAATGTCCAATAAATGTGTCTATTTTGCAACAACAACAAAAAAGTCATAAAACTGCTGTGTAGTTTTTGCACTTCAAACAAAGCCAAAAACCTGGAACTAAATAGGCTATTTATCAAAAAGAAACCAAAAGAAGACTGTTCTGGTTGCAAGCAAATTGTCGAGAAGAAATGAATATTAGGGATGCTCATATTGACATTTAACCGTTAACCGAAAGTAAGAATTTTGACCGATTAATACTATCAGTTAAACAGTTTAAAAGGTTTTTTTTTTTTTTTTTTTGCTGCATGGTAAAAGAAAAATATGCTATATACGGTGTGAAGCTCAGCTCAATATTCCGCTCTATGCCGGCGCGCTCCACTCAGTCGCTCACGGCCCAAGTGAAAGCTCCTCATGAACGGCTCACGCTCACCGGTAAAATGACGTTCGCTCGAAATTTCTCTGCATACTTGCTGTAGCCATTAAAAAACGTATTTTATTTACGTAGTTATTTGTAAATATTATAATGTCATTTTTTTATTTAATCTATGTTGATTATGAAAAGTGAACAGCACGAGTAAGGGACACATCATAAGATGCCCAATATGTCGGGAGGCTTGGATTGGGTCAGAAATGATTTTGACCACTTTATTAAATTTTGTTTTGTAGAAAGCCTTTCTTTACAGTAAATTTCGTTTTGTATAAATTGAATCTTAATTTTAATCAGTGTTTCATCAGCCAATTGCCTGGATTTAATAAATAAAAAACAAATATAACAGACAATATAGCCTAATCATGACATGGAGGCGCCGGAGCGATCATTTGCATTGTGCGTGAACTGGAGCGCGTCTCATAAATGAACCAGAACTCAGCATATAGGCTACTTGCCTCACAGACATGAGAAATATGTTGCTTGAAATGTCTACTTATAAACGAAATAATTCAAAACCAAAAAGAAAATAGGCCTGATTATGCAATCTGAAATGTGCATTTCTCTCTATTGGGGAGTCCACTACTGCGAAGATGGCGAGTCAGCATCATAAACTTCATCTTTGCAGCTGCAACTGACACAGAAAACACTAGTTTATTAATAAACAATTAAAATGTCTCCTTGCTATTTTTGACACATTCATAATACTTTTGCCGGTTCTTTGTGGCAAGCATGCGTGCGCTTAAGTGCGCAATAGGCTAATATATTATGTAAACGCTCATTATGGTTTAGAATACTCTGCAGTATTTAACTAATTAAATTAATATAAATGTGTGCTTAGTCGACTAATGGCTTAAATGAACAACTACTAGTTGAGTAGAAAAAAACTTTACTCGGGGACAGCCTTACTTCTCATATTACTTCACATATTTTTGAGCCAGCATGTCACAAAGGGGCATTCTGGGTTGAGCGAGCGGCGCTGAGCGGAATGAGCCAGCGAATAGCCTGTTATTTTTATTTGACGAAAAAAACTTAGAGATGACTTTTTGTCATCTTAATTTATTAATTATGTAAGTGAAAAAATGTATTGTTGGTCTATTTATTTTATGCTTTTTATTTATATTATTTTATTCTGTTTTTCTCTGTTGTCAGAAACGCTGCAGGCGCGTGGAAATTTGATAATGTGTGAATCCAGTTTCTGTTAAAATAAACCCATGAAAAAATTGTTTGTGTTTTTAACGGGTTTCAGACACTTGCCAATTGTATTTTTATTTAATGCCAATTTAATATTATAATCTTAGGCTATCAATTAACAGTTAATATTCGGATAATGAGTGGCGGTTGTCGGTCGGGAAAATTAACCGAATTGAGCATCCCTAATGAAGACAACTAAGCAGCATGTGTATGTCTGAAAGTGTTTTAAATGTCAAAATAAAAATACAAATATAGTTAAATGAATATGAATACATATGAAAAAAATGTTGAATAAAATGCTGAAATGAAGCAGAAAATCAGATCATCCTCCTACGAAACGAACATGAACTGCGATTGAATGTCACTAATGTAATTTTCTTTTCTTTTTTTTTTTCATCGCTTGGATCTTGTGCACAGAGTCATATGGACAACACACCACTCACATCATGTCAAGTTTCTATAGATTCTCTGATTTTTAGCTCATCAAGATAATTTACTGTGTCAGCTGGAACTATGATGATGATATTTGTCTGATACATACTAATGCAGTCATGTCAGTTTTCTTATTTGCTTTTTTTCTGGTTGCCAGGTAAACATACAATCAGTTCTGCATTTTGACTTTGTTTGAACTTAAGAGTTTGAACTTTTATTACAAAAATAGCCAAATTCCCCATTTTCCACCACTAGAGGGCCTACTTTCCGACTACATCAATAAACCCCACCCTCAAACCTGATTGACAGTTGACTGTGTTAGACATCGGAAATGCAAGTGCAAAGGGGATTGTGATTCCATTTGAATTTTGTGCGGGTTGTGGCAGGACACGGAGGAAATGAAATAGCAAATAGGTGATTTTCTATTGCTATTCCAGAATGGCAGGGTCATAACTTATAAGACATTGGAAATGCAATTGCAAACGTACTTTGCTTTTCCGTTTGAAATTTGGCAGTCGTTGTGCGTTCGCGCAAATGAAAATGCAAACGGCAATGCGCGATTTGCTATTGCGTTTGGATTATGTCACATTTTATGCGTCCACAAATTGAAAACGCCATTGCAAATACAATTTGCAATTCCTTTTGAATATTGTCGAGGAAATCACTCCATAAAAGTCATTCAGGTAAGTCAATTTTTATATGAACTATCCCTTTGAGACTCTTTAAAGTTGGATGCATTTTGACTGGGTGCAAAATAGGTATACAAAGGCAGAGTGTCAACCAAACCATAATTGCAAAAATAATTTCACTTCTGGTTGATATTGAAAAAATTACACTGACACAAAATTACCACCTTTTTATAATTTTGACGTTTTCTCATTTTCTGTTTGTGTATGTGGTGCACACACACACACACACACACACATCCTCTATATTTGTCTGTCCAGGTGTTTGTGTCTCTTTCCACAGGTGCATCTTCAGTCCTGCAGTCCCCTGATGGTAACTGGATTGCCCTGCAGAGCTCCCAGCATTCCCGGCCCAGTCTGCTGACCAAGCGCAAGAGCCTTGTTTTCAGCGTGCTGGAGAAAGAATCAGGCGTTGTGTCCGCGTATGACAGAATGGGCTCTGATTCGGACCCCGAGGACCAGGGGGGCTGGGGGGCTGCCCTGTTACAGTTTCACAGACGTCTCTCTGACGAAACTTATTACACTGACTCTCAACATGACCCAGAATGGACGTACACCCAACACCCACCCATCACCTCACCCTCCTCGGGTCAGTACACCAATACTGAGACCCTCAATTCAGACTCGGAGACGTCTCCTGCCCCGTCCACTCGAGCAAGCAGACCAGCCCACAGTACGCACCAGAGGAAAAAAGGGCTGCCTGAAGCACACCTGTATCCTTCCTACAGACATCCCACAAGCAGTGTAGCTTCACTTCTACTGAGGCCAGAGGTTCTTGATGTGAACTTTAACCCCCGTCTGGAAGGGGACAGTAGTGACGGGGAGGAGCGGAGCGAGCAGATCAAAAGGTCAAGGAGGCGCAGAAAGAGCAAACGCGAGACATCAGAGCACAGTCGAGCACATAATGCACTGTACAGCTCTGCCACAGTGGTAAGAGAAACAGCAGCCTTCTGGTTTATTATTAGGATTGATAAAAATAATAATGAGACTACAGTGCCCTCTACTAATATCGGCACCCTTGGTAAATATGAGCAAAGGCGGCTGTGAAAATAAATCTGCATTGTTTATCCTTTTGATCTTTCATTCAAAAATTCACAAAATTCTAACCTTTCATTGAAGTAAAACAATTGAAAGTGGGGGGAAAATCTCATTATGAAATAAATGTTTTTCTCTGGTTCACGTTGGCCACAATTATTGGCACCCCTAGAAATTCTTATGAGTAAAATATCTCTTAAGTATATTCCCATTCATATTTACATTTGTCTAGGAGCATGGAATTGGGGGCAGGGGCCACTTGTGTTTTTAGGGGGCACATGTTAACATTTATCTTAAAGGTAGTTAAATAGGTAGTTCACCTAAAAATTAAAATTCTATCACCATTATTCATAATTTATCTTTGGCTGCATTATAATGACTTCCTAATTCGGAATATGATTAAAGATTGCATATGTGGACGTGTTCTGAGAAATTAGCCATTGAAAAATTATATTTTAACTACCAGTACAATTAAATGAACAAAATGACTGTACAGAATTCAAAGTTGTCAAGTCAGGAAAATTAATCTACATTTGCTCTACTGTTGAAAAATTTGGGGTCAGTAATCACTGCTGCTTATGGGTGAAGTTGCACACAACACAACGTGTGTAAAGAGAGCTTATTTTATCTATAATCAAGTGCGTAGCAACCATTATAGCCCGCGTTTTACAACTATTTGAGCGCAAACAGACAGAGTGACGAATCATTCATAAACGGCCATCACTACTTGCGTGCCACAGCACGTAGCCTCTTCACATACTGCCCCAGCAAAAACTGCACATTGCAGCCAGTTTCAGAAAATTGTTTGGTGCGATACGATTCCAAATTTAGGGGGGCCAAATGGGGGGGCCAAGCTTGTTGACATGGGGGCACTGTCCCCCCATGCCAGCCCCATTAAGTATCTCATACTGAGGAAGTCTGCAGTTATTTGGAGCATTCACATATAATGTAAGCCAAATTTTATTTTTTGGAAAGGCTGTATTGCAATTTTTATTTGATTAATTTATCAAATAATTGTTTTCTCTTTTTCAGAAAAAATATTTAATCGTTCTTAAAACAAGACAGATTTACCTGAGAAACAAATTTTTATTATATTAAATTTAAGATATTAAAATAGAAAAGGTTTTTTGCTTTGACAGTATTTTCCTTGTTATAAGTATATATTTACATACATTTAATAAATTTAATTCCAGTTATTCTCCGAAAACAACAAAATACTTAATTTATAGTATATGACTGAAAGGTGAAGGTATATTACTTATTATTTGTCATCATTTTAGATACTAAATGAGAGTGACAATTTTAGCAAGAGTTGCAGCAACAGAGACAGAAAGTATCAAATTATTAAAAGCAAAAAGGAAGAAAACTAGAAATCTTTTTTGGAAATGTGAATTTGAAAGTGGTTTGATTTGACTCCAGTAGGTGGCACTGCAGGGCAGGGTTTGTGCTTTTATTGGCATAAATGGTGTGAACATCCTTCAACTTTTTTTTAATCTCAATCATGAATCTTTATTTTATATTTTCTTATTTTTTTGTCTTTCATAATTTTTTATCAATCTCTCTCTCTCTGCTCCTCAACTCTCCCTCTCTTTTATACATCTCAGGAGAACAGTGCTGTCCTCCTCAACGGCATGATGATTCGCCGCCAACAGAGCCAGGAGAACCCAGTTCCTCTGAATTACCAGACTCCAGACACTGTGACCCCTCCTGACCCTTTGACCTCTGACGCCATGACCCCTGAACCTGACTATCAGAACACAGTGGCTCACAACTCCAGTGCCGCCAGCCCGCTGATGCGGAGCCTATCAGGGGCCAGCAAACCAGGGTTCAACCTTCAGGGCCCTTTGCTCAGGGGCTCCTCTGTAAATGAAACCCTGGAACAGGAACTGAGATCCAAACTCGGTGAGCTGGTTGACCAAGTCAGCGAGAGGGATGTAATGGCATCTAATTTTGAGCCAATCAGAGAAGTGGGCGACAAGCAAGAGGACAGGGTATGGGAAAAAGAAAGTGAGAAACTGAGACCAAAGGAGAGGCGCGACAGCAAACGAGACAAGAGGGAAGGGAAATTGAGGGAAATCGAGAAGCTAAATGAAAGACAAACAGTTAGAGAGATGGACACAAGTGATGCAGTAAGACAGGTAAATATAGAGAGAGAATTGAAGAGAGAGAGGGAGCGACAGAAAGAAATCGAAAGACAAGTAGAAAGAGAGCGAGAAAGACAAAGAGAGCTGGAGAAACAAATCGAGTTGGACAGAGAAAGACAGCGAGAGATCGAGGTGCAGGTTCTGAGGAAACAGGAAAGACAGAGAGAAATGGAGAAACAACTGAAACAAGAGCAAGAAAGACAATCAGAGATCGAGCGAGAGATAGAAACGAAAAGGAAAAGCATACGCATGGAAAAAGAGAAATTAAAGCCTAAAGTGAGTGTGAAATCCAAAGAAGAAGATAAACAGGAAGTGGCCTGTGAAACTGTGGGAGCATCAGGTAGAGTAATGAAGCAAAATAACAGTTTAGAGGAAGACAACAATGAAACAGATAAGGAAAAAGTGAAGAGAATGTCACCACAGAGAAGCAAATCAGAAACAGGGTCAGAAAAACAAGAACAACTTGAGACAAAGACAACAAGGTCTTCAACTACATCTCCAGACAGCGTCCCCTGTGGTCTGGATGAGCCACTGTCTCCATCAGAGGTAAGTACTGGCTCCAGCCTGTTCCACTAAAAGTTCCTCTCCTACATACTTCACCCAGGCATTGTTCTAAACCGTAGTGAGCTGCCTAACTGGACTCCAAAATCTTTTGACTTATTGAAAGTTTAACCAACTTTAACTACCTTGATCAACACGACTCTCTTCAAACTGTTGCTCGACTATGAAATTAACTGACCTGAAAGAGAAATTAAACTGTAGAGAAAAGTAAATGCTAATGCTCACTTTAGTGTCTTTTGCAGCACTGGTAAGAATGTAATGCAGTACATTTTGGATGCAACAATACATAATGTAGTAGCATAAAGTATGTTTCAGGCCTAAATAAAGCTCACATTGCATTGCAACAAGATTATTTAAAGTTTGCAGTTGTGGAAAATATCCATAGACATAAAAATACATAGATGCCTTATTGGCCACTTTGGCCCATTGCTGCATTATGTCAACAAATTCGCCATATTGGACCGGACAAGACTACCCTAAACGATACAAGTAAACGGAAGAGGTGTGGTTTTTCTGCATAAAAAGCACAATACATTTACATTTCTCAAACAATTCTGAGTTTATGATTTAGGTAGAGTACCAAAAAGTTTTGTTTCCAATTACTTAGAATCTTGATAATTAGACTTTCGCTCAAAACTCATGCTTGTCAAACATAGATTTGGCTTATTTTTCTTGGTCATTAAAGAGATAGTACACCTAAAAATTAAAATTCTGTCATCATTTACTCACCCTCAAGATGAACACAAAAGAAGATATTTGATCTAACGGGTAGGAAATATACAGAAATTGAATATAGTTATCAAACACTTCACAGTCTTCACTGCATGAATAATAAATTAAGTATAAATGAATCTTTATTAAAGCTACAAAAGTTCAGTCAAGAGCAGTGAGTGATTTTCTTTTGTTCTTTGATTTACATTAAAGACAGACATCACAGCAGCGGGTTTATTAGGCTTCTGTCACTTTAAGATCTGAAGCACATGACGCGGATCTGGATCTGCCACGCATCCTATGTCCTCACAACTTTTTGCGTTCATTTAACACTTTTTAACTCATTTAAGACTGTGCTTAAGCGGCATTCTGCGAGATTCACAGATGCGTACCAGTACAGATTTAAGTTCTTATTTATGCGCTTGAATAGTTTAATGGAACTTGAATGAATGATAGTGTGATCATATACTGTAGCGCAGCCAAAGGATGACAGAAAAAAACTGATGCTGAGTTAATTGCGTTAAATATTTTTGAAATGAACAAATTAATCGCATGCGTTAACATGCTAATTTTGACAGCCCTAATATATATATATATATATATATATATACACACACATACATGCATAAATGAGTAAATTCAGTTAATACGGAAATTAAGATTTTCTTATCAAAGTGATAAAATGTTGTTGCAAAAATGAGTACCTCTTGAAAGTTACAAAATAAAACGAACAAAACATTTCTGGTGCAAGTTAAAGGCTATTTTTGATCAACAGGTGAATATGTTCAACCAAAACATTAATAAAAATAAAAGTAATTTCTCAACCATTAAAAGTGTTATATAGGCCACTGAATCATTCTCAGATTTAATGCTGACAACAATGGAACCACTTGAGAGAGAATTGTCAGAAGACTTATTTCGTTACACAAAATAGGACAATGGTACAAGAGCATCTCCAATACAATGTTTTAAATGTGAAAATATAGCAAAAGTAATACAGAAACTTGAATTGAAACAATCAGGCCTTCGCTTTTAGCTTTCATTTTGTGATGAATGATTTTTTGCTAAGAAAAGAACAGATGAACTTCTGGTAATCTGTACTCTGGTCTCATTAGACCAAATCAATCATTTTGGATCTAACAGCATCTAAAATCTATGCCATTGCAAGTGGGATGAGTACAGTGAAAAGTGCCTGGTCCCCACAGTGAAGGTTCTTATATAGGGAAGTGCTGAAGGAGTGGGGAAGTTGTGTTTAATGTTGTCATGAATTTATACACCATTGTGTGATGTAATACAAAATCATGAAACAGAAGATGCTATTTTCTCCTTATTCTCAGTGTTATTGAGCTCTTTTTCAACATGAAATGACTTCAGTTGACAAGTGTTGAGCAACACTCCCCATCAAACATCAGGGCATTCAAGGAGGTCTTCATCCAGGTGTTAAACCGAATAGATGTGAAAAGTTGTTGTGAACTTGTACAATCAAAGCCAAGAAGGGTCAGAGCAGTATACTTAAAGTTATGGAGGACATATACGTACTAGAATATTACACGTTTCTTGAATTTAATCAAGGGTGTACTCATTTTTGCAATCCTTCTTTTAAACACAACTGGCTACTCTATTTATTTTACAAATATTGATGACATGTTTTTCTCTGTTTTTATTAAGTGTATGTTTAATAAATTTCAATTTTGTCACCTTTTCATGAATTGTAACCGTGATCATTAAGGAACAGAAAAATATCTTTATGTTCAGAGGGGGTGTGCTCATTTATGCTGAGTATATATAAAGTATATATCAATTGGTGTATTGTGGTACAGGCACAGTATTTTTGTAAGAGCATGTAGGTGGTTCACTTTGGTTTGGAATTGAGGCCCAGTTACCTCTTTGATGTGAATGGGTAAATATAAAGTGATTTTCTGCACCCAACTTTCCTTTATCCTGATAAAGAAACAGCACAAAGATGTTAAGTGATTACAAAAGTGGGACGAGTTTGTGAATCAACATTCTTTGTTGATACTAAATCAACATTCCTGTCAACCAATCATAGCCCTACCTAAAACCTGAGGCTATTGATTGGTTGAATGTGGTTCCAGGAACATCAAAGGATGTTGATGTCCTTTTTGTGTAAATTACAAGATTCCTTGTAAGAGACTGATCTCCTTCAGAAGATGCCTGCTCCTCTAGAACCTTCCAGCTCTCTCTCAAACCATCAAACGTATGTTACTGATCGAACTTAGAATGAAGGTCTTCGCTCTCATTGGTGATGAGAAGAAGCCATGATCAAGCGCACACAGAAAAGCATGTCTGATGAAAGCCCAATTCTGTGTTGCTACTTCAGACTTGCATCGGTGCATGAGGCATGAACCAGCCTGCAAAATTAATATAGAACCTCTCTAGATGTTGTGAGGGGAATGCACACAATAAGGGAGGTACTGTCTTCCTTTATGGATCCTCTTTGCCTTGCGTCTTGTCCTGTCCTTTCATTTTCAGCCTGCTTCTTGTCCATTATTTTAAAGGAATAGTTAAAATAAAAATGACAATTATTTCATCATTTACTCTACCTCATGTTGTTCCAACCCAGTATGACTTTCTTTGTTATGCAGAACACACATGCTCTTTTCCACACTCCTAAAAATAAAGGTTATTTATTGGCATCTGTGGTTCCATGTAGAACTTTTAATATCTATAGAACCATTCTATTTTTTTACAAAAGATTCTTTATGGTGGAAAAAGATTCTTCAAATTATTAAAATGATCTTCACACTAAGAAAAAAAATGGTTCTTTTAAGAACAGTTTGCTGAAAGATTCTTTCGGGAACCCAAAATGGTTCTTTTATGGCAACGCTGCAAAAAAAAAACCTTTTGGAACCTTATTTTTACAAGCTCATACAACTACAGTGAATGGAGACTGGAGCATTCCTGCTTCATAAATGAAACTAAAGCACCCCAGATTCACTGAAAATCTTGAAATCCACTCAGGTTACGTTTGTTACCCGGTTCCTTGAGAGGGGAATGAGATGCTGCATCATGGCTTGAAGCTATGGGAACACTTCACGTGGGCCGATATCTGAAGCACGTGTTTACACATGCAAAGCCACGTTTGGCTGAGCGTGAGGACGTAGCAGAATACGTCACCGAAACCATAAACACACCATACCAGCGTGTCGCCAGATTCTAATTGTCTGAAGAAGACGCACATGCGTGGCGGAGGGCTTGGCACCCCAATGTGGCGTCTCGTTCCCCTCTCAGGGAACCGGGTTACATACGTAACCTGAGACATTCCCTTTTGAAAACTCAAAGCCGCATCATGTCTTGACACTATGGGAACTTTAATGCCAACATTGCCACGCCATGAGACTGCCCACAAGGCTGTTTTTCTTGAGACCCTGGGGTTGAAACCACATCCAGACTATAAAACCTGATGAATGTGTGCAGAGAGGAAACATCTTGCATAGATGCACCCCTAGCAAAAGCATTAGAAGATGCATCACTCCTAGTGGAGTGGACCCTAACTCCTAGACATAAAGCCTTTCTCTGTGCCTCTTAGGAGAGGGAGATTGCATCAGTGATCCAATGTGAAATACACTGCTTGGTGACCATATTCCCTCTATTGCCACCAAAGCAGACAGAAGCTCAGAGGACTTACGCCACTGGCCTGAGACTTTCTTGCTTTGCATCTCAAGAAAGAAAGGAAAGAAAGCCTGCAAGACCACAGACTGGTCAGCCATAGAAAGAACTTCTGGAATATAGTCCAGTCTGGGGTGCAGTATAGCTTTGACATCACCTGGAGCAAGGTATAGGCAGGAAGAGGCAACTGACAGGGCCAAATCTGAAATCAGTGCTAAAAAGATGGTCACTTTAAGAGTCATCATTTTCTCATAAACTGACTCCAATGACTCAAACAGTGCTTCTGCTAATACTCCCAGGACCAATGCTAGGTCCCAGGAAGGAATTTGCGATCGGCAGATAGGCCTCCACTGTGCAAGAACCGAGACACCAGATATTGTCTCCCAACAGAAGCCCCATCCAAAGGTATGTAGCTAACTGAGATGGCGGTCACATAAACCTTTAGTGTAGATGGGTCAGCCCCGCTGACAAGCGATCTTGAAGGAACTCCAGCACTGAACCAACCGCCAGTTCACTGGGTTCAGGTTGCGCTGCTCGCGCCATGATACGAAGAGTCACCATTTCAGGGCATACAACTTCCTAGTGGAAAGGGGCTCTAGAATCTATGAGCTGGTACCCCTCATGGGCCAGACCCAAAGTTTCCAGATATCCAGCTTGGGGTGGTAGATCGTCCCCTGTACTTCAGACAGAAGATCTCCCTGAAACAGAATCTCCCATGGAATGCCGTCTAGAAGCGATATCAGGTCCGAGAACCATACTTGGGCCGGCCAGAATGGAGCCACTAGGAAAAGGTGGACTCAGTCCTGGCGAACCCTCTCTAGGACCCCCGAGAGCAGAGCTATTGGAGGAAAGGCATACAGATGCAGCCTCGGCTATGTCCAGCCCAGCTCCTCAAACACAACTGACTGAGAGGGCTGCTTTGCTGATGTACCTGCCTGTGTGTCTGCATCCAACTCCTCAGAATCAGACACAGACAGCATGAGTTCCTCATTCTGGTCTGAAGAAATTACGGAGCGAGCTTCAAGATCCAGAATGGGGTCCTCAGAGTCATCGGAGAGGGCGAGAGAAAGGGCTCGATTGCCAGTCTTGTGATCTAAGTCCGCCAACTCTACCTGCAAGCCCCATGACTGAAGTCGCTGAGCCGCCTCAGTGGCTCAGTGGGACCCAGCCCACAGGGTGCAGGAGTTTGGCTCTCACCGAATAGGATCGGAGCATGTGGAGATTAAACTCGTCACAATGAGCGCAGTCAGTCCCGTCAAGGAGTGTGAGTCGTCACCCGTATTGTATCACGGGCACAGCGTCCCACATCTCCTGTACTTATTTCCTGACATGGTGGAATCTAACACACACACACAAAGCAGCAATGACACGCTCACACGTGCGGCTTCTGAAGACAAAGATTTATTGTTGGCATCTATTTATTGTTTCTGTGACATACTATGTTACGTCGCTATGTCATCATGCTGAGCCAATTGCGAATTGGTGTGTGTAAACGTGAAGTGTTCCCATAGCATCTAGCCACGATGCGGCATTCAGTTCCACTTGAAAGGGAACTGCTCTTCCTCTCCTTGGCAAGTTCATAAGAGAAGTAACAATGTCCGATTTGTGGTTCACAAATCTGACTAATATGGTTCTTGAGTTCAGGTCACTGATTGTATGATCCAGCTTACCAAAAGGGAAGATCCATGAATATTAACTTTAATTTTAAACAACATATGACCACATTAATGACATTTTTTATGGTGCATTTGCACCCTTTTGAACGCACAGAACTAGTACAATCCTCAGGGCCTCTTTAATGTATTCCGCAAAAAAGAAAGAAATTCATACAGGTTTGGAATGGCATGAGGTTGAATAAATAATGACAGAATTTTCATTTTGGGGTGAACTATCCCTTTTTTACTGTCTTGTGTCTTTCATCTCTTTTATCTTTCTTTCCACTCCCATTTATTTCTGCCTCTGTCTTTTTCTCTCATTTGTCTTTCTCTATCCCATCTATCTCTCTCTCTCTCTCTCTCTCTCTCTCTCTCTCTCTCTCTCTCTCTCTCTCTCTCTCTCTCTCTCTCTCTCTCTCTCTCTCTCTCTCTCTCGCTCTCTCTTTGTGTGTGTGTCTCTGTGTCTCTCTCTTTCCACCCCTTCTTGTTGGTTCAGGAGGGTCTGAGTGATCGTGCCCTACAGCAGAGGCTTCAGTTACTCTCTTCTCTCTTACAGCAGGTGAGATACATCATGATGAGAAGATGCAGTAGAGCTGGAGAGATTCCTATTGAATCAAATGAGTAGTCTATTATTCTCTAACTCATAGCCTGCTTATGACACTACAGAGTATGTTAGAGCCAGATACACAGTAGGGTAAATCTTTAGATTTCTCTTTTATCTACAGTACTGGTGGTGATACTGAGAGCAGCACATGATGGTGTGTAATAGTCCTGCTCAGTTCTCTTCAGTCTGTTGAAAATGTTTAATGGCACTATCCTTGGTTCACAACTAGGACTTAAAAAACATCTTTTTATTAGCATACACTGTTCAAAAGTGAGGGGCTGGCTAGGCTCACCAAGGCTGCATTTATTTGATCAAAAATACAGTAAAACAGCGATGTTCAGTCCCTCCAGTATTTTTCAATACTGCGATCGCAGAATTTAACGCAAAATTTAATCAAACTCCACAATATTCGGAGGCACTTGCAATTTTTCGAAATCGCTGCAGATTTCCTGCAGATTTTGGGCCTATAGATGCGCCATGTAACGTCATCACAGCGCACATTCAGCCAAAGCCCATTTCGAAGTAGGCTACATGCGTTGAACTTGAATCAATCGCTAAACTTCTGTTTGCGCCGTTGCTTCGGCAATGCATCTGTCACTGCCAGTCAGTCAACCACCGCAATCCCGCTCCCGATGTAAGCACTCTCTCTCTCTCTCTCTCTCTCTCTCTCTCTCTCTCTCTCTCTCTCACACACACACACACACACACACACACACACACACACACACACACACACACACACCATGAGGGACAGGAAATTTGTATTATTATGAAAATTATTGTTTCTTTAATATGTAAATTTTTCCTGTGATGGCACAGGATTATTATTTTTTTACGATTCTTTGATGAATAGAAAGTTCAAATGAACAGCATTTATTTGAAATAGAAATATTTCAAACTTTAAAAAAAATAATATTAAAAATAAAATGAAATCATTGGATACAATAGACAAGGACACATCCTGTTAGGTTGAACAAAAAAAATAGTTTATGCCTATATGTGAGTTTTCTAACAACATGAGTTTTGTGCATTTATTGCTATAAAAATTTGCCTATTAAGATAGCACTTTTCCCTATTAATAGACAGTGCCTGCAAACATTTTGTTATCTTTTGGGCAAGCATAAACATATTAGAAATGTACTCTTTTTATTTTTATTTTAATATTTATGTTAATATTTTAATATAGTGTGAATGTGGTTCTTGAGTACTTCTTAACTTAGATTTATTCAGTGCTGCACGCCTACCTGTTTTCTACATATTCCCTCACCATAGATGTCCATTTTTACACACACACACAGCCCCTTTCAGAGCCACACAAGCTCTGAGGACTGAGTTTGGATCAATTATTTCTGTGATCAAAGCATACACCAACCCAACCATTAATTGATTCCTGAAGTATTCATTACTGAACCACACTGCTCCTCTCTTTCTTCCCCTCTCTTTTATTCTCACTTTCTCATCTTGAAAAGTAATTTTATCTCTTCATATTACCCTCTCATGTGTGCTTACTGTCTTACAAACACATGCACGTACATCAACATGTACATCTCATATTGATGGCTTAGTACTCTTGATGATGCACTTTGAAAAACTTATTGACAAGAACTAATGTACTTCTCATCCCTGTTATTTCCTCGTCGTGCAATGACATGCGTTCTGATGTTAGTATGAGAGTTTATAAATGTTCAAATATTTCACGTCACATTCTCAGGCACGTTGTGTTTTGACCCAGTATCTCTTATAGAAATAGTTCACTCAAAATTTAATATTCTGTCTTTATTTTCTCACCCACATTTCTCACCCTCGTCCTTACAAACCTGGATGCTATTATTTTTATGGGGGGATTTGAGCAACATGAGGGTGATTTAATGAATGAATGAATAATCCCTTTAATATTCAAGTGTGTATGTTGATGAGTGTGTGTTACTCACTTTTGAAACACCCTCAATGATGACTTTTCACCTCTGATGTGTTAGAGCATCTCTCATCCACGTACGTTCACGTCACACTCTTCTCCCATAATCCTCTTATCCTGTTCATTGTTCGAACAGCTTGTGCATGACAAGCAATACATCCATGCTTAATTGGAAGTGAGATCTTGGTTAGCTGTGTGGAAGTTGTAATCCACCCGACAGTTTAATTTTTCAAATTTTATAAAGTTTTAAATTAATAAATGGTTTTATGGCTTTTATGGAAATTTGAAGAGCACCTGATGCATTTGAATTTCTTCTGTTTTGCATATCCGTTTATTAGTGGTTTTCTTCTCTGTTTTATGTGCACTCTCATGTATATGGAGCAGAAGTACTCTGCCGCATCTTTATGCAGCATCACCACAGAGGTTCTAAAGGTCCTAAATGCTACAGAGGAATTGCTTGGAGAGGCAGAAGGCAAAGTTCATGACACTTCTCCTGCTGGCACACCCATGTCCTCAGTTCTGGGAACCAGGAAGCTAGACCAGCACCTCACTAAGATGGAGGAAAATGTAAGATTTATTACTAGAAAATGTTCTAATGTTGTTTTTGTTTTTTGTTTTTGTTTTTATGAAGAGGAGAAATCCAAGATCAGTTTTTTTTAAGACAAACCATAATTGTGACCAGTGAAACCACACAACTGAATGTAACTTTCAAAAAATAACACTAAAGATAAATTAAAATCAAATCATTGGATACAATAAATGTGTAACATGTATGTTCATTGTGTTTTTAGTTTTGTTATCTGTGCCATGCTGTAGTTTTCCCTTGTCTGTCTTATTCAGTTCACCTGTCGTCAATTAATTAGCTCATTAGTCCTCGTTTGGTTAAGTATTTATAGTCCCATGTTTCCTGAGTTAATTTGTCCTGTCTTGATGTTGTTTTGTGAAGTGTTGTGAAGCCTGTATTTCCCTGAATTTCCCTGCATAAGTTGAATTAAAGACTGTTCTCTTAGTTTATTCGTCTTTGTGAGCTCTCTACCCTTACAACAGAAGACAGAAGACAGGACCGTGACAGTGTTTATTTTTGCGAATTTTTCTTTTGTTTGTTTTTCCCCTCAATCACAATGGCCTCTCCCTCAGTCCAGTTATTGTGCCTGGAACAGAAGGACCGCTCCCTATAAATTCACACCAGGGATTTTATAGAGTTGGCGAATCTGATGCACTACCCTCTCCCTGGCAGGTTTGCTTGCACTACCTGGACCGCTCGCTCTGCATGTTTTACATCTCGAGCCTTAGCGAGCAGTCCGGGTAGTGCGAGCAAACCTGCCAGGGAGCGGTCTCCAGAATGATTTTGCCACATATGTGGAGTGGGTGCTGGTAAACAACAACTCTGCATTCACCATCGGCCTTGCAGAGCTTACCAGCACCCCCCTACAAAATCCAGTGCCCAGTCAGCCAACAGCCAGCCAGACAGAGCAAAAGCCTGATTCCACCGCAGACAACGAGCCGGTGCCAGCCGCGGAGAAAGAGCCAGTGAGCCCTGCTGAGCCGTGTTCCGCCCCGGAGCCTGAGCCCAATAAAATGTCTGACCAGGTGCGCAGCAACGCCCCTCCCCGAGGGAGTACTCGTGATGTTTGAGGGCATGGATGGAAGCCCTGCCCACACTCCCATCACTGCATGTGAGGTTAACATGGACCCTGGGAACCTACTGGATTATTTTGAGGAGGTAAATTCCCTTTTTCTTCTGCCCCCGCTGGTCCTGAGTCCAGAGTTTCCTAGGTCTCCTGAGTTTCCTGTATCCCCAGAGTGCCTGCCCAACCTCCCTCTCCCACCTCCTCAACCAAATGACCAGTTCATTAGCTTATCCACAGTTGGCCCCCTGCAGTGTGACTGATTCACCTCAGGTCTTGCAGTTCCCAGCATCGCCTTGGTGTGAGGATCCCCCGTCTCCACCTCCTGCCACAGAGCCCCGGACTCCACCTTGATCTTTCGACTCCCTTAGCTCCACTAAGGCCCGTCATCCCACCAGCTACAGCAGGTTCCCTCATCCCACCGCCTTCGCCTTGGTCAGACGTCACCCTGGTTCCACCTCGGTATTCCTGGCTGCCTATTACACCTCTGCCTTCCATCCCTTCTGCTTCTTCTCTGTCTTCCACCCGGCTCCAACGTTGTCCTCGGTCACTGGCTCTGCTGCAGCCTTCCAGATCCCCGTCTCCACCTCGGCCCCATGAGCCATCTGCTCTGCCTTGGCCCTCCTGACCTACAGTGTCACCCTGGCACCGTGTCTCCTCGGCTCCATCTGGTTCTCCATCATGGCTGGTTTCATCGCAGGAGATCGTTCCCCTGGTTACATCGTCCAAGTCTCCACCATGGCTCCTCCCTGCGACTGCAAGCTGACTGTGGTCTGGGCATCCATCTGTCTTCTCCTGCTCCTGGCTCCCCTCTGGTTTCTCCCAGCCTCCACTCCCCGATGGACTTATTTTTTGGACTTGGTTTTGTTTTGCACCTCTCCAGTTCTGTTGGACTCTTTGCGGCATGAGGACGTGCCTTCCTGGAAGGGGGGCGAACTGTAATATGTGTGTTCATTGTGTTTTTGGTTTTGTCATCTGTGCCATGCAGTTTGATCTAGTTTTCCCTTGTCTGTCTTATTTAGTTCACCTTTCGTCAATTAATTAGCTCATTAGTCCTCGTTTGGTTTAGTATGTATAGTCCCATGTTTCCTGAGTCCCATGTTTCCTGAGCCTGTCTCCCTGTATTTCCCTGAGTAAGTTGGATTAAAGACTGTTCTCCTAGTTTATTCGTCTTCATGAGCTCTCTACACTTACAACATGACAAAATGCAGCAAATTTTGGCTCGCACTTCTATAACTGAAGCTGAATTTCTTTTCTCATGTAACACATTAGCCAAGCTCCAAGTCTCTGCCTACTACAGTAGGCATGCCCCAAACTCTTGATATACAGTACTGTGCAAAAGTTAGTATTTTCACCAAAATCAAAATGGTTTTAGGCCAGTTATTATATATATATATATATATATATATATACACTCACCTTAAGGATTATTAGGAACACCTGTTCAATTTCTCATTAATGCAATTATCTAATCAACCAATCACATGGCAGTTGCTTCAATGCATTTGGGGGTGTGGTCCTGGTCAAGACAATCTCCTGAACTCCAAACTGAATGTCAGAATGGGAAAGAAAGGTGATTTAAGCAATTTTGAGCGTGGCATGGTTGTTGGTGCCAGACGGGCCGGTCTGAGTATTTCACAATCTGCTCAGTTACTGGGATTTTCACGCACAACCATTTCTAGAGTTTACAAAGAATGGTGTGAAAAGGGAAAAACATCCAGTATGCAGCAGTCCTGTGGGCGAAAATGCCTTGTTGATGCTAGAGGTCAGAGGAGAATGGGCCGACTGATTCAAGCTGATAGAAGAGCAACTTTGACTGAAATAACCACTCGTTACAACCGAGGTATGCAGAAAAGCATTTGTGAAGCCACAACACGCACAACCTTGAGGCGGATGGGCTACAACAGCAGAAGACCCCACCGGGTACCACTCATCTCCACTACAAATAGGAAAAAGAGGCTACAATTTGCACGAGCTCACCAAAATTGGACAGTTGAAGACGGGAAAAATGTTGCCTGGTCTGATGAGTCTCGATTTCTGTTGAGACATTCAGATGGTAGAGTCAGAATTTGGCGTAAACAGAATGAGAACATGGATCCATCATGCCTTGTTACCACTGTGCAGGCTGGTGGTGGTGGTGTAATGGTGTGGGGGATGTTTTCTTGGCACACTTTAGGCCCCTTAGTGCCAATTGGGCATCGTTTAAATGCCACGGCCTACCTGAGCATTGTTTCTGACCATGTCCATCCCTTTATGACCACCATGTACCCATCCTCTGATGGCTACTTCCAGCAGGATAATGCACCATGTCACAAAGCTCGAATCATTTCAAATTGGTTTCTTGAACATGACAATGAGTTCACTGTACTAAAATGGCCCCCACAGTCACCAGATCTCAACCCAATAGAGCATCTTTGGGATGTGGTGGAACGGGAGCTTCGTGCCCTGGATGTGCATCCCACAAATCTCCATCAACTGCAAGATGCTATCCTATCAATATGGGCCAACATTTCTAAAGAATGCTTTCAGCACCTTGTTGAATCAATGCCACGTAGAATTAAGGCAGTTCTGAAGGCGAAAGGGGGTCAAACACAGTATTAGTATGGTGTTCCTAATAATCCTTTAGGTGAGTGTATATATATATATATATATATATATATAAAAATAACTGGCTTAACTTTTTTTGTTTTGGTGAAAATATTAACGTGCCTTAGATTTTTGCACAGTACTGTAGGGCTGGAAAGAGATTTATGGATCTGAGCAGGCCAAAAACCTAAACAGAAATTAGATTTTTAAACTAGCTGATTTTCATGCTGTTAATAACCCATTTTATTGTTCATTTACTACTATTAGTATGCTATTTGTGGGTTTATCTCCCCCAAAAGTGTAAAAAATTTTCACATTTTCTACAGAACACCAGCACACCCACACCCCTGGACCCCATGGTTTCTGTGATCTTAGTTTTTGATCCTGTGATTTGTGTGCAGGTGTATTTGGCTGCAGGTGTTGTGTACAGCCTGGAGGGGGCGCTGAGTGACTTAGAAGATTGTGCACGCAGCATCAGCAGCTCCACCACAGAGACGGAACTGGCCTTCCTGGAAGACCAGGTGGCTACCGCTGCCGCCCAGGTGCAGCAGTCCGAGCTCCAGGTGCGTGCTTGCCTATGTGCTATTGATACAGTATCAGACACTTCAAGTGTAAATTTAGAAGTTTATCTGTTATCTGCAGATCTCAGATATTGAGGCGAGAATATCAGCCCTCAAAACTGCAGGTCTGAATGTATCTGCATGCACACGGTTTTCCAAGTACAAATCTAATCCCATGGTGAGTTTCCTCTGCACCTTAATATTACACTTAAGATTGAACTTTAAAAACAAGCAGTATACATGTACAATTGTTATAACTGTAATGGTTTTGCTGCATGATTTTAGACTTAAAGCATATTAGTGATGTAATATTTTTCCTGCATCAGTCCCAGACGCTGGACTCTTCTCGTCATCAAAGGAGAAAGCTGCCTGCTCCTCCTCTCAGAAGTCTGTCATCAGGTATGAACACACATATAATACACTTTAAAAGGATTAATTGACTCACCTTCATGTTTTAAGTCATATTAAGATTAACTAGTGCAGAATATCCAATGGGGACTCCAAATAAGGAAAAAAAAGTACCATAAAAGTGGTCCATACTACTTGTGCAATACAATTCATGCTTTATAATAGCTTTGTGTAAGAAACAGACCACGGCTTTCTGTATTCAGTTATAATATGACACAAAACAAGTTGCGCCAGGTTTCTCGTTAATGATGTGATCCATCAGTGGTTCTCACATGTGCAACACATTTTGACTTGCGATGTTTGAATTTAGTGAGATTTCAGAGCTAATGGCAGAAGGGACACCATTTCTTTAACCTTCATTTATCTCTTTCTATTTATGGATTTTTTTTCCCTCACATTTCCTCACTGATTTTGAAGGAAATTCTTTGGAACGCTCTTAATAAATGTGTTGACTGGAAACATAATCAATATATATTTATAAAAACAAGATTCCACATTTATGGAAAATGCAGGGAATTTTAAAATTAACATTTTAAATTAACTAAATGAATACATTTAATAGTGATTGAATAAATAAAATTTGAAAATAAAACATTTCTAAAAAAAAATAATTAAAACTAGCAGAATTTTAAAAAGATTTCTATAGTCAATATATGTCTTTCTAGTTATGTTCTGCTTTAAATTTGCTCTAATATTTAATCAGGTCGATATTGCAAATCAAAATCAAATCACCTTTATTTATATAGCGCTTTTTACAATGGCAATTGTTTCAAAGCAGCTTCACAGTGGTAACAGGAAAATAATGCAACGGAATTTGATTCGGCTGTACAGCCGCTCTGGTGAAAACGGTGATGTCATCCAGCTCATTTCAATTATCATATAGTGTCAATGCGGGCAGATCAGTAATATAGTTGAATTTTAGGTGTCCCCAACTGAGCAAGCCAAAAGCCAAAGGCGACGGTGGCAAGGAACCAAAACTCCTTCAGGGCCAGAATGGAGAAAAAAACCTTGGGAGAAACCAGGCTCAGTCGGGGTGCCAGTTCTCCTCTGGCCGACGAACAAATAGTGTATGATTATGATTCTGGCAACATTACAGGTCAGAAGTCATATTAGATCAATAGATATTCGTAGGATTATTCGAAAGATTGGAGTTGTCACGCCAGGGACGGGTTTAATGAGGATGTCGTGTCGATGCGGCATTTACAGGGGGGAGTTTAATTGACACTATTGTCTCTACAGACACTTCAGGGATATGGTCGTCATGTCCAGGCTAAGGCCCACCATCTGGTCTGGATACGGCCCGGATCCGGCCGACTGCAGTAAACCTCGGGATAAACAGAGAGACTAACATTAGCGTAGATGCCATTCTTCTTATGATGTAACGAGTACATCAGGTGTTATGGGAAGTGTTCCCGGTTCCGGCTGACCTAGTTAATGCAGCCTAAAACAATCATTTAACTGATTTGAATAATAGAAATTAAAAATGTTTTATGTGTATGCCATAGTAAAGAGATGTGTTTTTAGTCTAGATTTAAACTGACAGAGTGTGTCTGCTTCCAAACAATGCTAGGAAGACTGTTCCAGAGTTTAGGTGCTAAATAGAAAAAGGATCGACCGCCTGCAGTTGATTTTGATATTCTAGGTATTATCAACTGGCCAGAATTTTGAGACCGCAATAGACGTGATGGAGTATAATGCGTTAAGAGCTCGCTCAAGTACTGGGGCGCTAAACCATTTAGCAAGATTGTGTTTAATAGGGAGCCAATGCAGTGTTGCCAGAACCGGGCTAATATGGTCATACTTCCTGGTTCTAGTAAGAACTCTAGCTGCTGCGTTTTGAACCAGCTGCAGTTTATTTATTAAGCGAGCAGGGCAACCACCCAGTAGAGCATTACAATAATCTAGCCTTGAGGTCATGAACGCATGAACTAACTGTTCAGTATTTTGCATTGAAAGCATGTGCCGTAATTTAGATATATTTTTAAGATGGTAGAATGCAGTTTTACAGATGCTAGAAACGTGGCTTTCAAATGAGAGATTGGTATTAAAGAGCACACCCAGGTTCCTAACTGACGACGAGGACTTGACAGAGCAGCCATCGAGTGTTAGACAGTATTCTAGGTTACTACTTGTGGAGTTTTTTTGTCCAATGATTAAAAATTCAGTTTTTTCTGAATTAAGTTGCAGGAAATTACTAGTCATCCAATTTTTTATATCAGCTATGCATTCTGTTAATCTTGTGAATTGGTAAGTTTCGTCAGGGCGTGAAGAAATATAGAGCTGAGTATCGTCAGCATAACAATGAAAATTAACGCCATGCTTCCTAATAATATCTCCCAGGGGTAGCATGTGCAGGGTGAAAAGCAACGGTCCTAGCACTGAGCCTTGCGGTACTCCATACTGAACTTGTGTTCGGTGTGACATCTCTTCATTTACTGCTACAAACTGATAACGGTCAGATAAGTATGATTTAAACCATGCCAATGAAGTTCCACTAATGCCAACATAATTTTCGAGTCTATTCAAAAGAATGTTGTGGTCGATAGTATCGAATGCAGCGCTAAGATCGAGTAACACTAATAGAGATATACAACCACGATCGGATGATAAGAGTAAATCATTTGTAACTCTAATGAGAGCAGTCTCAGTACTATGATACGGTCTAAATCCTGACTGGAAATCCTCACAGATACCATTTCTTTCTAAAAAGGAGCATAATTGTGAGGACACTGCCTTTTCTAGTATTTTTGACAGAAAGGGTAGATTTGAGATTGGCCTGTAATTGACTAATTTTGTAGGATCAAGTTGCGTTTTTTTAATAAGTGGTTTAATAATAGCCAACTTAAAAGTTTTCGGTACATATCCTAATGTCAAGGATGAATTAATGATATTAAGGAGAGGATCTATGACCTCTGGAAGCATCTCTTTTAGTAGTTTAGTCGGTATGGGGTCGAGCATACATGTTGTTGATTTTGATGATTTAACGAGTTTAGCCAATTCTTCTTCTCCTATAGCAGTGAATGAATGTAATTTTTCCTCAGTGACACTACAATGCACTGTCTGATGTGATACTGTAGTATACTGTAGTTTTTTTCCTAATATTATCAATCTTACAAGTAAAGAAGTTCATAAAGTCATTACTGCTGTGCTGTTTACAAACATCAGAAGGTGAAGCTTTATCTTTGGTTAATTTAGCCACTGTATCGAATAAATATCTAGGGTTGTGTTTGTTTTCTTCTAAGAGAGTCGAGAAATAAGCAGATCTAGCAGCTTTTAGGGCCTTTCTGTATGCAATCATGCTCTCTTTCCACAAAATGCGAAAAACTTCTAGTTTTGTTTTCTTCCAGCTGCGCTCCATTTTTCTGGCTGCTGTTTTAAGGGCCCGGGTGTGCTCGTTGTACCACGGCGTTGGACTATTTTCTTTAATCTTCTTTAAGCTCCGGGGAGCAACTGTGTCTAAAGTGCTGGAAAAGAGAGAGTCAATAGTTTCTGTTGCAACATCGAGTTCCTCTAGGCTATCTGGGATGCTGAGGAGATGAAACTGATGAGGAAGATTATTTACAAAGAAATCTTTAGTCGCAGCATTGATAGTCCTGCCATATTTGAAGCGAGGGGACGGCTTTGCAGCCTTTGCTAAATTAAGTGTACATGATACTAGGTAATGATCTGAGATGTCATCGCTCTGCTGCAGAATTTCAATGGTATCAACATTTATTCCATGTGACAGTATTAGGTCTAACGTATGATTACGGCGATGAGTGGGTCCTGACACGTGTTGCCTTACTCCAATAGAGTTTAGAATGTCTCTAAATGCCAATCCCAATGCGTCTTTTTCATTGTCTACATGGATATTAAAATCACCAACAATTAGGACTTTATCTGCAGCCAGTACTAACTCTGATAGAAAATCAGCAAATTCTCTGGTAAAGTCTGTATGGTGCCCTGGTGGCCTATATACAGTAGCCAGCACAAATTTCAAACGGGATTTATCAATTTCACTACATAACGTTACATAAAGCACCAAAACTTCAAAGTAATTATATTTGAAACTAGACTTGTGAGTAATACCGAAGATATTATTATAAATTACAGCAACACCTCCCCCTTTACCTTTCAGACGCGGCTCGTGTTTATAACAATAATCTTGGGGGGTGGACACATTTAAATTAATGTAATCGTCAGGTTTTAGCCAGGTTTCTGTCAAACACAGCACATCTAGGTTATGATCTGTAATCATATCATTAACAATAAGCGCTTTTGAGCAAAGGGATCGAATATTCAGCAGCCCGAGCTTTATCATTTGATCATCTGTATTATATCTGTTGTTTATTTGTTGGACATCAATTAAATTTTTACTGTTGAATGGTTTTGATGGTTTTTTGTATTTACTAATTCGTGGAACAGACACAGTCTCTATGTGATAATATCTAGGTGAAAGAGTCTCTATGTGCTGGGATTTATCTGACTTCTGTGACGTGAGACAGCTAGCAGGCGGTCGGGTAAGCCAGTCCGTCTGCTTCCTGACCTGGGCCCCAGTTAGTCAAGGTTTAGCTCTAAGACTATGAGCCAAATTACTAGAGAGAAGAGTGGCACCATCCCAGGAAGGATGAATACCATCTTTTTTCAACAGGTCAGGTCTGCCCCAAAAGCTTTTCCAATTGTCTATGAACCCTATGTTATTTTGCGGACACCACTTAGGCAACCAGCCATTGAGTGATGATAGTCTGCTAAGTATCTCATCACTCCTTTTAACGGGGAGGGGACCAGAGCAAAAAACGTCATCTGCCATCGTACTTGCGAGTTTACACACCTCTTTAATGTTAATTTTTAATGTTAATTGCACATAGTCAAGTTTGTCTAGCGCAAAATCTGCTTTCAAGCCATAATGACATTCGATTTGTCAGTTGATTGTTCTGTGCAGTTTTTGTCAATGAATGGGTCAAACCAGTTCACAAAAAGTCTGAATCAGCAATTTATACAAACATATGAATTCTCTTTCGTCTGCAGCGGTTCAGTTGTCCACACAGCTGCAATGAACAGCGTTTGCTATGGCTCTTAGTTCAAAAGTGCGCATATTTGGAGAAATATTGATTTATTATCACGTTTGCAAAATATTTCGTCATATAGAATACCATTTCTATTCATTTCCCACTGAATTATCCGATCTGAAGAGCTGAAAGAGCGTTCACAGCTCTCTCTCTCTCTCTCCTCTTCCTGATTTGCGTCAGATATGAGTCATCGCGTGTTCATTAGATCTCTGGAGCTGTCAATCATCTTACGTGAGTCAATCCTGCCCTCCTGCATGACGCTGTCCTCTGCACACTTCCTCGTTCTGTATCTGTGAAGAACGAATCAATTCACCATTTCTAAACGTGAAATAAGAAGCTAATAAACACACGATAACTATGGCATAAGGTTTTTGTGTGTTTTTCATGTGATTTCGGCTATTTTTATATCAATAATGGAAGTTTACATTATAAATGCTAAGCAGGTGTAGCGATTAGCTCCATATAAAATGCTAAATATTAGATTGCCATTAGATTGCGACAGGAAGGTAATACAAACACTCGATGGTGGTCTAAAGTTATTTTTTTAGTGAAAGTGTAATTTTAATCTTTTAAATTGTGTTATGTAGCTTGATGCTAACTGTAGCTCTAATGCACCTGTTGCGCCAGGAGCTAATCTATTTCACTATCTATTTTGTTACAGTAATTCACATAAGGTCTCAAGAATATGCTTTTTAGTTTGTTTGTTTTCTAGAAAGACTTCAGATAATATGTGGATTACTGTATGTGGTTTTAATGGGCAAGGCTTCATGCCAGAATAAAGGCTATAATGGCTGAATACAAACAAAAGAATAACGATAAAAGAATAATGAAGATTAAGTCTCATACCAACAAAGGTGTAAAATGTTCGTTGCTTGAGAACAATAGAGCATTAATTGAGCTGTTCTCCTCGCCAGACATTAGACAAAAGACTGCAAATGGGTGTTTACCAGGCAATAACATATTTGATTAGCATCTTTATCAGCCTTCTGTAAAAACTCACAAGGTCTTACAATATGCTTCATAGAATGCATAATTTTAGAGATATCATCTTCGGATTTGAAATGAAGCATGACCACACTTGTGGCTTCACTTTAGTTGTGGTTATAAGCTGTTATACTACATTCACATAATATTTGTATACATTTAAAAATATATTCTTAATATTTTTTATATTTGTTTTTATGTTTGAGCCTATATATCTCCATATTAATAACAGTAAGAGTCTGAGTAATTCTGAGTCTTCAGCTGTAAACTCTCAAGTGTTGGCTTTCTAAATATATGTTGGTTATGTGTCTATTCAGAATGACTTATGAGCAGCAGCCTTTTTATTTTGGGTATGTCATTCATGCCCCACTTGCCAAAATGGGGGAGGATGTCTGGTAAGGGGGTAATACCCTCCATAGAATCAGTTAAATTTTCAGAAACACGATTCATAAATCCTACATGTCTTATAGGTGCAGTAGTCTGTGTACTGTATGTGTGATCACATCGTATGAATCTGCTAAAATCCCACAGGCAACAATTTCATGTGGTTCAGGGAAAAAAAGAGCAGCTTTTTCTTCCACTGATGTTGAGGAAGGGAAAAAAAATCTATTTTCACACCTAGTGACATTACACATTTTGATTTGAAAAGAAAGATGGAATGAGCAACCAGTGAAAAGGTGCAAGACTTAATGCACCATGTAGATACACTGGGAGAAGAAAAGAGGGTCCATTAGAGAAGAAACAGAGAGTCGGCCAGCAATATTATCTTTTGTCCTCTCTCGTCTTCTGCTTAATCTTCCTACTAATTAACAGGGTTTCTGTTTAGAGCTGGCCATTGATATGACCATGATTCATCTTGATTTCTTTATTTCACATTAGCTGCAGCTTCAAAGGACAAGCTTACTTATTCCAGTTCACCTCACACAAACCTACCAGTAGAAGGAGACGGTAACAGCTTGTACAAAGCCTGAAGTGGTTCTTTAGTCAGTGTTGCATGTTGTAGCACTGCAGAATCCATGTCAATACATCAGAAAGCTGGACAGTGTGTTGTATGTTGACATTAAAGTTCACCAAAAAAAGAACATTCTGTTGTTGTTAACTCATCCACGTCATTTAAAACCAGTATGACTTTCTTATGTGGAACACAAAAGATGATGTTTTACGGAATGTTCATGCTGCCCTTTCCATGCAGTGAGCAGATGCTGTGTACAATTATAAAAAAAAAAAAACTAAAGGTACAAAAGTATTTTATACAAATGCCATGAATTAATTTATTAATTAATGAAGGAGGAGTCACACCAAATTACTTTTTACGACCTTTACTAACCTTGCCTTGTAATAAAAATGTCAAATTATCTGATATTTTACAAGACTTTTGACCTTGACACACAGTCATGAGGCTCTGCAGGGGTCCTCACTATGATATAATTTCCTGTTTAATGTTTAATTAGTAAGCAGTTTTGATAAATAATAATAATAATAATAGTAATAATAATAATAGATTATGCTAAACTAATTTTTTTCTTTACAATAATTACATTTTGTAATTACATTTTTTCTTCATTATGGCCCATAAAAAATATCTGAATAAATGAATTTTACTTCTGAAATTTAAAGCGCTCATCACATAAAAGGTCTACTTAAGGTTTATATATATATATATATATATATATAATGTCAGTGTAACAATTCACCAGTGTGAGTGCCCCTGATCACCACCAGAGGGCACTCCAACATGGACTGTCATTCCATCATAGACTACATCACCCATTATCCTTTGCCCGGACTCATCAGCACTCACTGTTTACACCTGTCTCTCGGTTTCGTTGGAATTCTTGCCTGTATCCCGGATTACCCTTTTGCCTCTGTCCCTTGTTTTATTTGCCTGATTGGACTGCCTACCTGTGTATGACCTTTTGCCTTTTCTCTAACTACGATTGTGGATTACCCTTTAAATAAAGTTGCTTTTGGATCCTAACCCTTCAAGCCTCAGAGCAGTTCGTAACAGTCAGGCATAACGTTATGACCACTGACAGGTGAAGTGAATAACACTGATTATCACGGCACCTGTTAGTGGGATATATTAGGCAGCAAGTGAACATTTTGTCCTCAAAGTTGATTTGTTACAAGCAGGAAAAATGGGCAGTGGTCTGCAGTGGTCAGTATCTATCAAAAGTGGTCCAAGGAACAGTGGTGAACCGGCAACACGTGGGGTGCGAAGGCACTGTGTGGTCCGATCAAACAGACGAGCTACTATAGCTCAAATTGCTTTAGAAGTTAATGCTGGTTCTGATAGAAAGGTTTTAGAGTACGCAGTGCATCGCAGTTTGTTGCGTAAGGGACTGCAACAACAGTATTAGGAAGGTGGTCATACATATATACACGAGACAGTAGGGTGTCCCGTTTGTCATTTTAGGTTTCAGAAGGGTGCTCTCAAGTAGGGCTGCACGATAATGGTTAAAGTGGTAATCACAATTATTTTGCTCAAAAATTTAAATCACAATTATAAATAGATTATTACATAATTCTCATTAAATATATATATATATATATCTATATATATACACACACATACATACACAAAATTGCATAATTATCTTATTTTATATTATTATAGGATAATGTAATAATGGCAATTTCACGTCACTATGTCAAGAATCATGTTTGGATTTATTACAGTTCGTCAGAGAAGGTTCGTTTGCAGATTTAGTAACATCAAATCGCACATGCGGCCGGAAAACACTAGGAACACACTAGGTGTAAAGCACTGGCTATATAACACTTTCATTCAAGCAGAACTTCACAATGAACATTGCTAAACTAACATACATGTTTGTCGGTGTTGTCAGATCATCAGCACATTTTGCAGCATAGAGAGAGCGTGTACGCATGGCCATACTGAGAAGATTAAGGAAAATACTAGGCAGAAAATCCGCACTGAAACAAGCTCTACAGCAGACTTCTACCCGACAGTCAAACACGAAAGTGCAGACTCGTAGAAAGACCTCAAGTGTTTAGGGTGCCTTTTGGAACAGGGCCAAACTGAAGTCTGCAGGAAGGTAGCTCTCCAGGAGCAGGGTTGAGGAACCCAGCTGAAAAGTGTTACCGATGATGTAAGAATTTTCCTTTTTGCGTGAACTATCCCTTTAAATTTACTGCTATTGGCTATGACATTAACAGGAACAGCTTATTCAAGATTCATGTAATTAGATTATGCGGAAATACATTTTTGTTCAGGGCTAAGAGAGCTAAATGTTAAACACATCTGCACATTAAGCCAATATATCATTATAAAAATATATTTCCATAAAAATGTGTTTTCTAAGAGGGTGTTTTGAATTCCTTCTACACAGAAAAGGAAGTCAAATCTGAGCCGCAGGTGAGATCTAAGAGGCCATGACAAGAGGACGTGACCTCTGTGATTCTCAGATAAGCTATATGGCTCAATATCACACCGCTTGTGACTGCTAGGACCATCAGGCTGTTCCACACCAGTGCCTTGATCCAACTTCTGGTCCTCCAATTTGATCAGTACTAATGCTACTTGTCGACCCCAGGCCTGATCACTACCCTTTGTAGGGTTGATATCACTTCTGACCCCAAGAACTCTACCAAACCCTGGAGCTCAAGACCTCTGGTTTCCAGGGGACCTAATTTTTCTCTCTCTCTCTCTCTCTCTGCCTTAATGGAGACCAAACTCCTACAATGAACCATCACAGAGTGTTGTAATTGTAGATTTAAACTCATGTAATTACTATATGTGTAACAATGAACAATGGTAAATGTTAACAATCTGGGACGTCACCTCTTTTTCTAACGTTTGCTGAGTGTTGTACATGTTTGAAATCTGTATGTCGGCAATGTGACTGGAAAAAAAAAACCTCTCGGGATGACCAATGTGATCTTTATTTTATTTTATTATTTTGTTTTGCAAAGAAGCTGGAGCACATTTGGTAAAAGTTTTAAATGTGTGAAATGTCTATGTGAGAGTAAATACAAAATACCTGCAGGACCTGTTTGATTTTTATTGTCATGTTTCTATTCTTTTCATATGCGGTGCAGATATCTCAGGTTTCTTTTTCCGATGATCACTTTTGGAGTTGTTTCTTCAAGGCGCTGTATAAAAACTATTCAGCATCTAAAACAACTGTGGAAATGTATAATTTAGTCTTTATTTTATTTTATAAAAAATTAGGGTCAAGTACTATTGGAAAGCATTCGACCACCTTGCCATATAATGAGTTTTTGAGTGTGTTTGCATGAATCATAAATCCCCTGTGTATTCTCATACTCATGTTTGACTCAACCTCAGATATTGATCTCTTGAGGATGAACATCAAATCACTGCCAGCTCCGTAAGAAGCACTCCGGTAATTTGTCCACAAGGGTTGTGGCCTTGTTGACTTCTTATCCTTTTGTTAATCTGAAAAACCCCAGTTGTTGTTCTCAGAGCACTGCTTTAGTATTAGACTCACCTAGAAAAGCATGTACATATTTTGGACATTCTAAAACCATCTGTAATGTTTCTGTGGTGCAAATTAGTTTGCAATTGATAATCCATAGGAATAGTAAATATAACATTTTATATTGCTACAATAGCACAGTGTTACAACTGCACGCTTATGATAAGCCAAACCACCAGTGTGTTTGATCACAGCACTATGTTCCCACAGAGATAATATTTATGTTTGTTATAATGCTATTTAGCCTGGACAATTGTACCACAATACAAATCACATGAGCTTAAATTTTTCATTGGGCAATGTTATTCTTCTTTTTGAGCATATTATAAAGCAGGGATGTCCACCTCTTTATGCAGAATTACAGCTGTCATCAAATTCTGCATCATATTGTCTTAGTAAGTGACTAAGATGTGTTCAGTCACACATATTGGCCCTTTTAGCTCTGAGAAATGCATAAAAGATTGATCTTGTTATCTTGAGATATTCCACAGAACTGTCGTTTTTATTTTTAAGCCAATGGAGAATAAACTAGCATGCAATATACAATTTGCACCATCATCCCAAACTTTGTCTTCTCGATTTCACTCTCTCTACAGAGGAGCTATTCAGCATTCATGCTCTTAAACGGGTCCTGCTCCTTGTTGTTGTCTATGGCAATGTTAGTGTATAAAAGCATGTATCACGTTTCTAATAGATGTAAAATATCCCATGAAAGCACAGTCAAGAAATTGAAAATGTCCTACAGTGTCATGTATTTTTCTATTCGAAAAATCGAATGCATATTTACATTTGAATGAGGTATAAAAAGACGAGATATGAAAGATATGAAATATCGTAGGCTTTTCAAGTGTATTTTGGGTTTGTTGTGATTGAAAGGGCATTAGCCTGCCTCTTATCAGATTGTCCTCAGTGTAATTTAACCATAAAGTGTTAATGTTGGGGGGGGGGGGGGAGAAAATATTCTGTAGCGAAAAGTAAAAAGCCAATGAATTCTCATGTGCCAAATTTGTTCTGACACAAGCAGTGCTCAAATAAATATGAATAAAGTTTGCATTCCTGAAGAGATTCAGAGATGTTTGTTTTCTTTGGTAGATTATATTTTAATTTAATTGTGGAGCAGTAGTTTGCATAATCTATTACAATAAACAACTAATAAGAGGAAAACGTATACATACATTTGTACATTTATTTATTAATATAGATTGCATTTGTAATATGTACAGATATTTTCACCTGCCAGTCAGTTTATTTGAAATGAATATTGAGAGGCACACAGCCATTGAGAGAATGATAAAACTGTGATTAGGTATACACACTAAAACACATTCAAATATTACAGGCAACAGGTCGCTGTAGGTAGAAGGTCTCACGGTAACCAGTCTGACTCCTCTTGTGCCAGCGCGTTCCGCAAGCTCTCTTTATTCCCGAGAGTGTTCAACAGGAGCTCCAGAGATTTGACCACCGGCTGCAGATCACCTCCGCTCTGTCTCTTCCCAAACCGCCCGATGGGTCTCACACCGCGACCCACATACCAGAACGGGTCGATCTCTGGACCTGATTGGGACAGGTTAAGACAAATGTTACTATTAAATTGCATATTTGGCATATGCATGCATATTATAAGTCGTGTTTGTCTATTTGTTGAGTATACTTCCAGTTTCACTATTACATTCATATGGTTAACAACCAGAAATATCTTAGTAATACATTATTTAAATACATTCAGTATGTCTTCTGATAAATGTTAAGTTCTTGTAATGCACAGCTATAAAATGCATTAAAACAGATATGTTAGAATGCATAGAATCCTCTAATTACATTATTTTTTTTCTTTGGCAACCTAAACAATGTGCTGTGATCACATCTAAATGAACTGGTTTTAAGTCAAAAACATCATTTAATATGACTGAATCAACTTGAATGCATGAGGTTAAACCAATTTTTTAATAATTTTTAAGAGTTAAATCAAGTTTAAATTGTTCCTTAAGATAGCCCAGTGATTTGACTAAAGAAAAGGGTAAAATGCTACAGTAAAAATTGTTACTTGGCAACTGTAAGTTATCAGCCATATACAGTGAACATTTATATTAGATTTAAGAGAACTATACTTGTAAATTTACTGTAAAACACTGTACATATATAAATGATTATAAACTGTATTTATTTCCACATCATTTACAGTCAAAATGTATATTTTAAAGTAAAATATTTTGTAAGCAAAAATAAGTCTCCTGATTATGTTTGTTAGCTATGCTTCTTGGAAAGACATTTTTGAGGAAGCGTTGGCCATTTATTTTACCATCTGCATTATTAATCATTATTTTTATCAGTATATTTTAAGCAGATTGAAGCAATTCAAGCAGGTTGGCATATTACCATTATATCAGTTAATGAAATATAATGTCATGAACTATAACATATACAAGCGCAAAAATGCTATAGTCACTGATATTTTTTCATCCATTTTATTTACTGGTAATCTTGACAATATTTTCTTTTAGGCTACATTGTATAAAAGTTACATGTTAATGTATTATGTAAAGTTATAACTGATTACACAGTGCATTTTAATGCATTACGAATACTTTTTTGAATATTTTTAAAATGCATGAACGCCTGAAAGCTGCTCAACTGACTGACATTGCGTGCTGCTCTATCTGCCATCCAATGTTAAGTCAAGCCTGTTGAAGCTGTTATGTGAATACTATGAATAATAAATTATTGTGTAATACATTACAATGAAAAAACTAATGGGGGAAAAAAAACTTACTTCTGTTATCGACGTTGTGGACGATGTGGAGGTCGTGCTCGACTGTGGTGCCGTGTGCAGAGGTCTCGGTGGCGGACAGGATGAGCAGCAGCAGGAACGCGACCGTCCCCAAGCGCGAGCCAATCAGGCACTTAGTCACGGGCCGAGTGAAGGCGGCGGGCAGCATGCTGAGTCTGATACAGGGCACTGCACGACACAAAGCAGCTGCATGACAGTAAGCACAATACTTGTATTTTATTCAAAGATCTGTGCAGTATATGTATATTACGATTAATTCAAGTAAAAAAAAATATGTTGTGACTGATCAACTATTTCAACATTGAAAGTAATTTTAAGGGTCAGATCAGGTGGAAACTGCACATTTTGTGCACTAGTAACTGTAATCAAAACATTCCTCACAAAATTAATAAAACAAATTATTTTCACCTATATAAATATCTTTACTTTAATAAATGAACTTTAGAAATCACCAAAAACATTTGTATTCAATATCTACCTCTATTGATTAAATCAGAAAGAGTTGTTGAACTTACATGTGTCTTTGGACGTTTGCTCTTCAGTAACACCTGTGTTCTGGGGTCAGAGTCCAAGTAATTCAGGAATGTGAAGATGTCCTGCTTATATATCGCAAGGAGTCTGTCACAAAATGGATTAGATCACGTCAATCTTGCAGGACATCCCTCTTTACACATGCACACCTCCCACTTCCTCCCTTCCTCCTCTCCTCCTCCTCCTCTCATCCCCCATCAGCATCTCCACTGCTTTGATCCCTTGACTTGGACCCATCACAGTGAAAGAGCGATGAGAGAACTCATCCATTTGTGAATCAGACACGTTCTGACGCACTACATCAGCAGATCTCTGACACACACAACATTAGCTTCTTAAAAAAAACACCACATTAAATGCCACAGTGAGATTTTGAATTTGAGAGCTACAGCAGAAGCCAAGGATTTTAATTTATTAGCAAACTATATTAAAGTTTGATTTACACATTTTCATATACACTATGAACATTATGAGCAGTCTCAGAGTAAGTGAATATCGTTGATCATCTTCTAACTAGGCCACATTTTAAGGTCTGATTAGATTAGAGGGTAAGCAGCTCTCGTAATCAACATGTTGGATGCAGAAGAAATGGCCAGGAATAAAGATTTGAGCAACTTTGACAAGTGCCAAATTGTTATGGCAAGGCTCATCAATGCACGAAAGCAACGAAGGCTATCCCTTCTGGTCCGAGCCAACAGAAGGTCTACTGTGACAAAAGTTGCAAAATTTTAATGATGGTTATGGGAGGAATGTGTCACAACACACTGAGCATCACACTCTGCTGCATATGGGGCTACGTAGACGCAGACCAATCAGAGTATTTATGATGACCTCTCCACCTTCGAAAAAGCCTACAATAGGCAGAAGGTTGCCTGGTCTGATGAGTCCCATTTTCTTTTACATCATGTGGACGCCCATGTACCTGGGGAAGTGATTGGCTCCAGGATGCACTGTGGGATGACGACAAGCCGGTGGAGGGAGTGTGATGCTCTGGGCAAGGTTCTGCTGGGAAACCCTTGGTCTGGCCATTCATGTGGACGTAAACTTGACAAGTGCCGCCTACCTAAACATTGTTTCAGACCAGGTATACCCCTTCATAACAATGGTGTTCCCTGGTGGAAGTGGCATCTTTCAGCAGGATAATGCACCCTGCCACACTGCACACATTGAACACGAATGGTTTGAGGAACATGAAGAAGAGTTCAAGGTGTTGCCATGGCCTCCAAATTCCCCAGATCTCAATCCATTTGAGTGTTTATGGGGTGTGTTAGACCAACAAGTTCGATCCACGGCATCTCCACCTCACAACCTACAGGAATTGAAGGATCTGCTGCTAATGTCTTGGTGCCAGATACCACAGGACACCTTCATGGGCCTCATTTATAGAACTTGTGTACGCACAGATTTGATCTTAGAGTGTGCATACGCTAAAATCCACAAGTTCATATTTTCATATTTATAAATAAGTTCATATTTATAATAACAGTCTTTGACATGGAAAAGTGCTTAGTGCCACGTCAGGGTCTAAGCAGGCGTATGCACTTTTCCTTGTGGCAGAGAGTGCTGCAGGTATTTGAAAATCCAAACAATTCTTGCAGCTCGCCATTCTCAAATAAAGGATTTGGACGATGACTGGTGGTCTTTTATACACTATATTGCCAAAAGTTTTGGGATACCTGCCTTTACATGCACATGAACTTTAATGACATCCCATTCTTAATCCGTAGGGTTTAATATGGAGTTGGCCCACCCGTTGCAGCTATAACAGCGTCAACTCTTCTGGGAAGGCTTTCCACAAGGTTTAGGAGTGTGTTTATGGGAATTTTTTTGACCATTCTTCTAGAAGTGCATTTGTGAGGTTAGGCACTGATGTTGGACGAGAAGGCCTGGCTCGCAGTCTCCGCTCCAGTTCATCCCAAAGGTGTTCTATCGGGTTCAGGTCAGGGGTCTGTGCAGGCCAGTCAAGTTCCTCCACACCAAACTCGCTCATCCATGTCTTTATAGACCTTGCTTTGTGCACTGGTGCCCAGTCATGTGGGAACAGTTGGAGATGGCAATATAGTGTATGTTAATTAGGCAGCGTTTACAAGGCAGAGATCTGAAACCATTCAGCTGCACACAATTTCAAGATCATTTGCAATTTATAGATTTCACATCTGGAATCACACGTACACACATTTGTGTCGATTTTGAGTGTGTCTAGTTCTGCTCTGTGTTTCAGGAGCAGCCTCCAGTGAGCATCAGGTGCAGGTCTGATGATGAGGAGGAGAGAATAGCCCCACCACTGCACATGCAGCAGATAAGGTCTAAATCCATCAGCATTTGTTACAAACCCGATTCCAAAAAAGTTGGGACACTGTACAAATTGTGAATAAAAACAGAATGCAATGATGTGGAAGTTTCAAATTTCAATATTTTATTCAGAATACAACATAGATGACATATCAAATGTTTAAACTGAGAAAATGTATCATTTTAAGGGAAAAATAAGTTGATTTTAAATTTCATGGCATCAACACATTTCAAAAAAGTTGGGACAAGGCCATGTTTACCAATGTGTGGCATCCCCTCTTTTTATAACAGTCTGCAAACGTCTGGGGACTGAGGAGACAAGTTGCTCAAGTTTAGGAATAGGAATGTTGTCCCATTCTTGTCTAATATAGGCTTCTAGTTGCTCAACTGTCTTAGGTCTTCTTTGTCGCATCTTCCTCTTTATGATGCGCCAAATGTTTTCTATGGGTGAAAGGTCTGGACTGCAGGCCATTTCAGTACCCGGATCCTTCTTCTACACAGCCATGATGTTGTAATTGATGCAGTATGTAGTCTGGCATTGTCATGTTGGAAAATGCAAGGTCTTCCCTGAAAGAGACGACATCTGGATGGGAGCATATGTTGTTCTAGAACTTGGATATACCTTTCAGCATTGATGGTGCCTTTCCAGATGTGTAAGCTGCCCATGCCACACGCACTCATGCAACCCCATACCATCAGAGATGCAGGCTTCTGAACTGAGCGCTGATAACAACTTGGGTTGTCCTTGTCCTCTTTGGTCCGGATGACATGGTGTCCCAGTTTTCCAAAAAGAACTTCAAATTTTGATTCGTCTGACCACAGAACAGTTTTCCACTTTGCCACAGTCCATTTTAAATGAGCCTTGGCCCAGAGAAAACGCCTGCGCTTCTGGATCATGTTTAGATATGGCTTCTTTTTTGACCTATAGAGTTTTAGCCGGCAACGGTGAATGGCACGGTGGATTGTGTTCCCCGACAATGTTTTCTGGAAGTATTCCTGAGCCCATGTTGTGATTTCCATTACAGTAGCATTCCTGTATGTGATGCAGTGCCGTCTAAGGCCCCGAAGATCACGGGCATCCAGTAAGGTGGTCCGGCCTTGACCCTTACGCACAGAGATTGTTCCAGATTCTCTGAATCTTTGGATGATATTATGCACTGTAGATGATGATAACTTCAAACTCTTTGCAATTTTTCTCTGAGAAACTCCTTTCTGATATTGCTGCACTATTTTTCGCCGCAGCATTGGGGGAATTGGTGATCCTCTGCCCATCTTGACTTCTGAGAGACACTGCCACTCTGAGAGGCTCTTTTTATACCCAATCATGTTGCCAATTGACCTAATAAGTTGCAAATTGGTCCTCCAGCTGTTCCTTATATGTACATTTAACTTTTCCGGCCTCTTATTGCTACCTGTCCCAACTTTTTTGGAATGTGTAGCTCTCATGAAATCCAAAATGAGCCAATATTTGGCATGACATTTCAAAATGTCTCACTTTCAACATTTGATATGTTATCTATATTCTATTGTGAATAAAATATAAGTTTATGAGATTTGTAAATTATTGCATTCCTTTTTTATTCACAATTTGTACAGTGTCCCAACTGTTTTGGAATCGGGTTTGTACCATAATGATATTACAAATATGAGATGTCCCCAATCCAAACAGATGCACCACAAAAAAATCCTCTCTTCTAGAATATGCATCCAATGAGATGCTAGAGATGAGCTGCTGTTCCAATAGTCATTCCATTTTTTGATTTTATTTAGCATTGTGGCACTACTTGTTACCCAGCATGCTTTGCAGCTGTAGTCAAATCAGAGTAAATTTAATCTGATTATGCTATAGTACTATAAAAGTGTGAAATGGGTTTAGGGGGGATATTCATAGTTGATTCTAGTTGCAGATTTTGCTGCAACATTGCAAGTTGCATGTTACCACTGTTGAGATTTACAGTTGCCAGCCATGTTCAATATGAATAATGTGTAATGTTGTAAACAATTTTGAGGACACCACCAATTTTGTCAAATTCGAGCTACATGGAATCTTAAAAATATCCTCTACTCCCATTTGTGTGCTTTTTCTTTTGTGCTAACAGGTCCTAAAACAGCCACTCAAGTTTGAGTAGCCAATACTTTCATGAATGGCTGATTATTGTTGATTTCAAGAACCACATAGGCTAGTATTAATATAGTTATATTAACACCTGCAATCTTCTAATTATTTGCCATGTCACACCATCGTCTAAAAACATGACTGACAAATAGTTGTTCATGAGATCGTTTGGCTGAAACAAGTCAATTAAATGTATGGGCATGCCCCTTGTTAACGTTTAATTACTGTAAGCTTAGTATATGTGGACAACAATCTGAGATTATAGCTAGGAAAGCATTGTTATTTCACTACCACAAAAAAGTAAATATATTATCATTGACTACCACAATAACATTTATTATACTTGGATTATATTTGGATGGAATCCACTGGAATCCATACGGGCCAAGTGATTGACATATATGGTAACTTAATGTTTTTAATTACATTTGGATACACCTTTATTTGTTCATTTATTTATTTTGTTTCTTCAAATGCTATATATAATACATGCTATGAAAGTATATTGCTCATTGCTGTTCATGTTAGATAATGCATGTTAGATAATGCATTACTAATGTTAACATCTGAGAGTTTATTGTAAAGTGTTACTGGAATCATCTATCAGTTTCATAATTTCATGCTTGTATATGAATATCTCGTTTTAAATGTAACAATCGCAAGTGAAAGTTTTATAGTTAAATATCCAGAACAAGGAAGGATTTGTTTTCATACAATTCACATTTTTAGTCATTGAAACATGACAATCCCTAAACAAACCCTCCCTATTAGATCATCTACACCTAATCTTATTACTAAACTTAGCTAAATGAATCGCGTGAATGGACTTTTCTAATGTAGCTGTGTGGATTTCATTGAGACTGTGTGTTTGACAGATTTATTAAGATGTTTCACCCCAAAGAGACAGCAACTTCAATCATTCCCATTCACCCCGTGCTGTTTTGGGGACATTTGGGGTGTAAATCTTAGCCTACACAGAGAGTGGGTTGAAACAAGCATTGATCAACTGTAGTTTTCTCTGCGGTAAAGTCCAGACTCACAAACTGTTCAATGAGCAATTACGTGCGTCTAACCAGTGTGGGTGTGTATGTGTGTGTGAGCAGGCATGATTTTCAGAGACAATTATTGCGAAGGCCAGCATCATTATGCAGTTTAGTGTTGCATTTCAAACACACAAACCTGATTCATTTTTTTGATAACTTTTATAACTTATACACAATCTTTGAGAAGGCAGCAATTTTTATTCTGACTCATTCTTCTGTCTTGATTAATGTGGACACCGCAGCAGGATTGGTGCAATATTAATAGTCACTGCACAAGTAAATGTTCAGCATATTAAGTGGTGGTGCTGGGGAGGAGGAGGGGTAAACAGAAGGTTTTTTTATAGGCAAAACAAAATCTAGTCAAACTATTTCACATTATTTATTAAACTCTTGTTATAAAAATTATATTTTTATGTTGTTTCTTGACTACTTGACTACTTCATGACTGAGAAGACAAGGGACAGGTTTGTCGCCATATTTTGATAATGACCCCAAAAAGTCACTTTGTAATGTGCTTTCAATTTAATGCTGTTGACAAGCCTTCCACAAGAGACATACTTTTGCATAATAATAGCCATATTGTAAAAGCCTCTCTTAAACCAACTGTAAAGAATTTGTTTTTTTTCTTCCTCAGCAACAGCCATGTTCATCATCTTTGTTGCTGTTGATACAGACTATTCGTGTTTTGTCACGACACTTGAGTCAGACATTTCCATTAAATGTTGTATAAAACACAGGCTTTTATTTCTGTCTTGCAACAGCAGGTCAGAGATTTCAGTGGCTCGTTTAGTTGCTGTCACTGCCCTTCATCTTGATCTTGCACAAATATCCAACATACAATATTAGATGTCTCTGAACTCACACTGAGCTTCTTTTATTCATCTTAATTACCAGATTTACTGCAGGTTATAGGTTAGCTTTTTTATATGTATTTTAATTTGTGGTTACATTTTATTTTGATGGTCCACTTTAGAAACTGCCTAGATTTGGCATGAAACTCTAGATGGCGCAGGCTGATAGCTCCTTAACTCTTTGGTAGTGATTACATCATTACCTACATAGCACAGCTGATTGGTCGCTGTGGCATCAGCGGCCAATGAGCTGTGGCTCAACATTCAAATACTGGTAGTGTTGCTGTTAGCAGTCTGCAGCGCGCTTCCGGATGCCCTCCACCTTCCCCAGCTCCATCTGTATAGATCTGCTACGGGGGTTAATTCATGTATGTTACATAAGCAGCAGCAGCATGTCTTACATGCTCACAGAATGTCTGTGAATGTATTGACAGTAGCAAGTCTCAGTACTTGTTTTGCAGCAGCAGCAGCGTAGCAGATCTATTGCGCCAAGACCCATTACCATTACCATGCCAATCTCTCAGAGAGTTGTCATGACAGAAATATAACTACAAGTAACTTGGGTTAGTAGAATAAGCTGACATGTAAGTTACTTATAGTCAGTAGAATGTCTGTTGGGGGAGCACCAAAATAAAGTGTTAGCAGATATTAAGCAGACAGTCCACTAATAGTCTAATGACTGGTACTTGACATGTAGTTGCAAAGTTACTTATAGTATACACCGATCAGGCATAACATTATGACCACTGACATGTGAAGTGAATAATACTGATTATCTCTTCATCATGGCACCTGTTAGTGGGTGGAATGGGCAAGCGTAAGGATTTGAGTTTGACAAGGGACAAATTGTGATGGCTAGACGACTGGGTCAGAGCATCTCCAGAACTGCAGCTCTTGTGGGGTGTTCCCGGTCTGCAGTGGTCAGTATCTATCAAAAGTGGTCCAAGGAAGGAACAATGGTGAACCGGCGACAGGGTCATGGGCGGCCAAGGCTCATTGATGCACGTGGGGAGCAAAGGCTTGGCCGTGTGGTCCGATCAAACAGACGAGCTCAAATTGCTCAAGAAGCTAATGCTGGTTCTGATAGAAAGGTGTCAGAATACACAGTGCATCATAGTTTGCTGCATATGGGGCTGCATAGAACTGGACCACGGAGCAATGGAAGAAGGTGGCCTGGTCTGCTGAATCACGTTTTCTTTCACATCACGTGGATGGCCAGGTGCGTGTGCGTGTGCGTCGCTTACCTGGGAACACATGGCACCAGGATGCACTATGGGAAGAAGGCAAGAAGGCAAGTTTGAAACATATCTGTGTTGCTTTTTGGCATTTATATAAATATTCATTTAGCAAACACTGTTAATAAAGCGACTAACAAAGGAGAATAACAAGCAGTTCTTTACTAAAACAATTTGTTCAAAACTTTACAATATAATTCTATTATATACAGTGGGGAGAACAAGTATTTGATACACTGCTGATTTTGCAGGTTTGCCCACTTACAAAGCATGTAGAAGTCTGTCATTTTTATCATAGGTACTCTTTAACTGTGAGTGACGGAATCTAAAACAAAAATCCAGAAAATCACATTGTATGATTTTTAAGTAATTAATTTGCATTTTATTGCATGACATGAGTATTTGATATATCAGAAAAGCAGAACTTAATACTTGGTACAGAAACCTTTGTTTGCAATTATAGAGATCATACGTTTCCTGTAGTTCTTGACCAAGTTTGTACACACTGCAGCAGGGATTTTGGCCCACTCCTCCATACAGACCTTCTCCAGATCCTTCAGGTTTCGGGGCTGTCGCTGGGCAATACGGACTTTCAGCTCCCTCCAAAGATTTTCTATTGGGTTCAGGTCTGGAGACTGGCTAGGCCACTCCAGGACCTTGAGATGCTTCTTACGGAGCCACTCCCTAGTTGCCCTGGCTTTGTGTTTCAGGTCGTTGTCATGCTGGAAGACCCAGCCACGACCCATCTTCAATGCTCTTACTGAGGGAAGGAGGTTGATGGCCAAGATCTCGCGATACATTGCCCCATCCATCCTCCCCTTCAATACGGTGCATTCGTCCTGTCCCCTTTGCAGAAAAGCATCCCCATAGAATGCTGTTTCCACCTCCATGCTTCACGGTTGGGATGGTGTTCTTGGGGTTGTACTCATCCTTCTTCTTCCTCCAAACACGGCGAGTGGAGTTTAGACCAAAAAGCTCTATTTTTGTCTCATCAGAACACATGACCTTCTCCCATTCCTCCTCTGGATCATCCAGATGGTCATTGGCAAACTTCAGATGGGCCTGGACATGCGCTGGCTTGAGCAGGGGGACCTTGCTTGCACTACAGGATTTTAATTCATGACAGTGTAGTGTGTTACTAATGGTTTTCTTTGAGACTGTGGTCCCAGCTCTCTTCAGGTCATTGACCAGGTCCTGCCGTGTAGTTCTGGGCTGATCCCTTACCTTCCTCATGATCATTGATGCCCCACGAGGTGAGATCTTGCATGGTGCCCCAGACCGAGGGAGATTGACCATCATCTTGAACTTCTTCCATTTTCTAATAATTGCGCCAACATTGTTGCCTTCTCACCAAGCTGCTTGCCTATTGTCCTGTAGCCCATCCCAGCCTTGTGCAGGTCTACAATTTTATCCCTGATGTCCTTACACAGCTCTCTGGTCTTGGCCATTGTGGAGAGGTTGGAGTCTGTTTGATTGAGTGCGTGGACAGGTGTCTTTTACACAGGTAACGAGTTCAAACAGGTGCAGTTAATACAGGTAATGAGTGGAGAACAGGAGGGCTTCTTTAAGAAAAACTAACAGGTCTGTGAGAGCCGGAATTCTTACTGGTTGGTAGGTGATCAAATACTTATGTCATGCAATAAAATGCAAATTAATTATTTAAAAATCAT
The DNA here is from genome assembly GCA_039654105.1 of Coreius guichenoti. Taxonomy (NCBI): domain Eukaryota; kingdom Metazoa; phylum Chordata; class Actinopteri; order Cypriniformes; family Gobionidae; genus Coreius; species Coreius guichenoti. The sequence goes on from CM077189.1 coordinate 13,409,336, forward strand.
ACAATGTGATTTTCTGGATTTTTGTTTTAGATTCCGTCTCTCACAGTTGAAGTGTACCTATGATAAAAATTACAGACCTCTACATGCTTTGTAAGCAGGAAAACCTGCAAAATCGGCAGTGTATCAAATACTTGTTCTCCCCACTGTATCTAATATAATAATCTAGAACTTGGAAAGTTAAATTTGTAATGTTATCAAATAATCTGTGAGGTCCAGAGAAAATGAACGAAAACGTTCAATTATCTGATGTAAGTTTCTGATGTTCTGTTGCTCAGTCAAGGGATTTGATTAAAAACAGATCTTTATCGTTATGTTATTTAATCATATTTAATTCACACATTAACTTTCAGAATACATTATATAGCAGAATGCAGTCTATAGCATTTCATCGTGTGAACTAAACCTTTGTTTTCCACAAAGAAAAGTAGAGAAGGAAAACATCCGCCTCTGGCTGCCTTGAGACATTTGAGGCAATTAGGGGACACATCAATGTGACACATTCTGCTTAATGGCTTTAAATTGTGAGAGAAGGATACATAAGTACATCATTTCTGCCTGACAGCAATGTACCATTCCTCTCACGGCTTAAGTTTGAAAATTATTTTCTAGAACCAAGCACCTTTGCATCTATGCATTTACTCTTGTTCAACTAAATTGGGAGCTTAGTTTAATCTATGTCTGAGATATTTGTTTATAAAATAACTAATTACAATATTTACAAGTCATAATCGTGATCATAAAGCTATTCAGATCAATGACATAAGAGTGCACACAATATACACCGATCAGGCATAACATTATGACCACTGACAGGTGAAGTGAATAACACTGATTATCTCTTCATCACAGCACCGGTTAGTGAGTGGGATATATTAGGCAGCAAGTGAACATTTCGTCCTCAAAGTTGATGTGTTAGAAGCAGGAAAAATGGGCAAGCATAAGGATTTCAGCTCTTGTGGGGTATTTCCGGTCTACAGCGGTCAGTATTTATCAAAAGTGGTCCAAGGAAGGAATGGGCAGCCAATGCTCATTAATGCATGTGGGGAGCAAAGGCTGGCCCGTGTGGTCTGATCAAACAGGCAAGCTACTGTAGCTCAAATTGCTCAAGACGTTAATGCTGGTTCTGATAGAAAGGTGTCAGAATACACAGTGCATCGCAGTTTGTTGCGTATGGGGCTGCATAGCCGCAGACCAGTCAGGGTGCCCATGCTGACCCCTGTCCACCATCGAAAGCGCCAACAGTGGGCACGTAAGCATCCGAACTGGACCACGGAGCAATGGAAGAAGGTGGCCTGGTCTGATGAATCACATTTTCTTTCACATCACGTGGATGGCCGGGTGCGTGTGCGTCACTTACCTGGGGAACACATGGCACCAGGATGCACTATGGGAAGAAGGCAAGCAGACAGAGGCAGTGTGATGCTTTGGGCAATGTTCTGCTGGGAAACCTTGGGTCCTGCCATCCATGTGGATGTTACTTCGACACGTACCACCTACCTAAGCATTGTTGCAGACCATGTACACCCTTTCATGGAAACGGTATTCCCTGGTGGCTGTGGCCTCTTTCAGCAGGATAATGCGCCCTGCCACAAAGCAAAAATGGTTTGAGGAGCACAATGATTGAGGTGTTTACTTGGCCTCCAAATTCCCCAGATCTCAATCCAATAGAGCATTTGTGGGATGTGCTGAACAAACAAGTCCAACCCATGGAGGCCCCACCTCGCAACTCACAGGACTTAAATGATCTGCTGTGAACATCTGCACAGCACAACTTCAGGGGTCTAGTGGAGTCCATGCCTCGACGGGTCAGGGCTGTTTTGGCAGCAAAAGGAGGACCAACACAATATTAGGAAGGTCATAATGTTATGCCTGATCGGTGTATCTATACAAAAATTATAACCTTGTAATTATTATAAAAATATCATGTGGTGTAACCATCAGGTAAAATAGATTTTCCTTACACCTTGAATACATGTGACTGTATCATGAATTTCAAAAAAATGAGAACCGTTAGCACACTTTTTTAACTTTTTTTTAAATATCAAAATACATTTTAATGTTCATTACAGAAGAGGAGTATTCAAGTCATTTCATACATGAAATGTGTTTTTGAATAAATTAATAAATAGGACAAAAGAATAAGCATCATGTCATTGATCCATTTATTAGAAATAAACAGAAAATCCTGTGTGGAATATATTTACAGTAGTCAAGACAAGTCTAGGATACAACAATCCTCTGGTTACCAATCTAACACCCTTTGTTTCCTGCTTTCCTCAAACTACTATAAAACTCTTCTGAATGGTTGTGGGATTTTCTATCAGGAGGATAGAATATAGGCTGTGACATCATCTAGTCCAGCGCTCTCGTTATCCAGATACTCCAGAATGACGTTGCCTCCATTGTGCAGGGGACAGTCTGAGTGGGAAAGCAGCGTCTGGAGGCTAGCATCCATCTTAAAGGCTTCCCCCGTCTCAGGGTGACACAAACGCAGTTTCTGTGCAGAGCATATACTGTAGTTATGTTAATGCAAATTGTATTCACCAAATTATGAATTAATAAATATATGTAACAGTTCTAATCCTACAGAACAAAGTTTAATGTAGTGCTGTATGGCTGACCTTAGCTGTGAGCACATTGTTGTTGTTATTCAGACTGGCCTGAGATGCCGCAAAGTCCACTACTTTGCCGACACTCCATTTAGAGCAGAAGAACATGGGCAAACTGGAGTCTTTCGCTTCTTTGGGCAGAAACACCTGGAAATATGTCCGTTCTGTCTTCAGAGGACATTAGAAGAGGAATTTCTGTTGTGATATTTGCTCATAAATTATGGAAGGTACATTATAATATCAGTTTTGCTCTGATACCTGTGGCAGGCCTTTATCTCCAGACGCATGCATTTTAAGCTTCATCAGGGCAACTTTTGCAGCAGTTGCAGCGTTTTTCGCTCCTTTTCTACCTTTACTTGGTGGTGCATTCTTCTTTGACTCTGTTGGAAGTAACACTGAGATCATTTTTTGGCTTTCTAAGAATTCTTTGGCATCACAAGCGCTTCACAATGAGACTCTACTGCCCTCACGTGGACAAGAAAAGCAAGTACACCATTTGCAATCTAAATGATTTGAAGCCAATATAAAACCGTGTTTTAGCAGACCTGAATGTAAATTTGCAGTCTAATGCTAAAAAACCGACCCACTATCTTCTGCACCAGCTCCTGTGTTGCAGTCATGCGAGGCTTTGGGGTCTCCAGCTTCTCACACTTATGGTCATCCTGATGCCGATGTCTGAGACCAGAGAAATACAGTCAGGTATGTAGAAGAGCACTGCATATTAGATTAGGACACACCACCTAGAAATCCAGCTGCTTTTATTACATACACAAAACAATAATCTTTATTGTTTTTCTACTATAGTCATTCATGGATTAGGGTGAGACGTAATGGTGTCAGTTACTTTAAATTAAAAAAACTTAGGGCTATTAAAATGATGTTTGTAAGAGGTTTTGTACATAAGGCAGAAGTGTTTTTCACAGTGTGGGCAGATGACAGGCAGCAGCTCTTTCCCTCTGCAGTCATTAAAGCTGCACGGATACAATGTGCTTCCCTCAGACACTGAGATCTCTCTCTTCTCCGTTACCTTAAAGAATAATCAATAATCATCAAAACAGTCACTCAGTGAAATAAATAAATAAATAAATATATCACTGATTCTTGAGATAAGGGACAAAACATGTTTTAGAATTTTTTACAATTTAATAATACACTATTATAAATTGGTAGATTTGTATACAAAGGTCTCAGCTAATGAACCATGTAAGGGAAAAAAAAAATTGTCTAAAAATGTCAATTTATTCACTTCATAACTTAATTTGTCAACTCCGTCAGACGCATTAAAATGCATGCTGTTTTAATTTGATTCATCCAACAACAGTGTAAAGTCTTCAATTATGTAATAATGGTGTTTAGTAAAGGAGCTAAGTGGAAAAAAATACATTCTCAACATTTTTCCCTGGGTTATTATGAACAATCCATTAATTATTATGAACAATTCCTTCATTCTCTACCCTCCTTTTAAATAATAAACATATATAACCAATCAGGTCAAGTCAGTGACCTTCATTTATATAGCGCTTTTTACAACACAGATTGCTTCAAAGCAGCTTTACAGTGATAATAGGAAATTAATTTTGCTTTAGAAGAAAAGCTAAAGTAGGTTTTTGACTGATTAATTTCTGTTGTAAAAACTGATTAGTTATTTAATTTGGTGCCACTTAAACAACACCATCCTCATCCATCATCCAGTCTAAAGCCCTTGCATTCTTCCTACTCTCAAATAAAGTTTGGATGCGTTTCTCTTATTCTGAAATCTTCTCCGTCAGCCTGACTATCTCCCTGCATTTATCACATGTGAAGCCCTCGTCGCTGACAGAGAAGGTTATATTAAACATGTGACAGCCAGTGCAAGTGACAATAACAGGAGAAGACGACATGGCTTACTGTGTTTGTTGACTAATCCCAATGGTAACCAATGGTAAATCAGACATAATATCATGTAGTTCAGTTGCTGTTTTAATATTTTAAAACTAACTACTAACAACAAGTAGTTGTAACAACTTACAAATAGCTCATTTGTAAATTAATATTTAATTTAATACAACAATCCCTCCCTTGGTTTGTTTTCCTCCTTTTAGCGGTACAGTACGTCTCATTCTGAGTCTCCAGTAGCTCACAGAATACAAGAAGCGTATATTAGGTTGAGTGTAATGGTAAGCATTATTATGTGCCGCCCTGTAGCAGCAACAGAAATGTTCCCAATGTGAATCCAAAGGATCTGTAGCCTGTCTTTGAACCGCATCAATTACGTCATTTTTATTTGTGGCGACCTGCATGACTTAAGCGGTGGGGAAACTGGCATGTTCGCTCTCTATGAAGTCCATTACATCAGGGTTTGCTATTGCTGTGATCTTATGTGAGTGACAGGTTGTAAAAAGAAAAAAAAGATGTCTACAAATTAATTATTTATAATATTCCATAAAAAATAAGAATCATCAATTTTGAATTCATGGTGACAGTAGATGTAAAGATATGTATAGGTAAATCAGGCCAAATATATATGTAAATAAAATCATGAAGCAACATTAGAATAATTCCCCATATGCAATGTATATTTGATATATTACAGATACCTGCCTTTCGATTTAAATTTATATTTTTGAATTTGTAGCATTTTTAAACACGTTGTTTGGCAGGTTTACATTGTGACCTCATGCTGAAGACAGGTTAAATTACATGTATTTTCCAAGTATAGAGCATGTATTTAAAATAATACTAAAGAAATTATTTAAAATGAATGTCTTAAGTATCCAGCTTTCCTAGATGTAACTTTTTAAGTATTTTGATTTTGATGAATTTCTTTATTTTCTAACATAAAGAGGGCTTTTGTGTGTATGACATGTTTTGTCCCTTATCTCAAGAATCACTGATATTTATATGATTTTATTTTACTGTCTTTAGTAAAACTGTCAATCACCACCTGACATTTCTCACTCACTTCTGGACAAGAATGGGAGTCCCGGCTTCTGTGTTCCAAACTTTAACCAGTAGAGGAGATAAAATGTTACATGATTGAAAAAATTATTGCAATTAATTGATTGAAGTGTCTCAAATGCAATGCCTTATTCAATACTCTTACTGTATTCAATTGCCTTCAACACCTGTGTACTGTGGCGGTACCGCTTCACAGTATTGCCATGGTATTTTGCTAAATACCATGGTAGCAACCAGCAAATGATTACACTATTTGTGTACCATGTATGTAAAGGTAGGCAATTTATATTTTTGGTAATGATGGCCCAGAAAAAGATGGTAGGACCATAGAACGTTTTTTTTTTTTTTTTGTTCAGTCATTTCCTTGTCGTAATTATTAATCATATCTGCACAAATTAGTACAGATCTGATTAACGTATTATATTGTAATTGTGAGTTTTCAAATCCAACGTCACAAAATCTTACCAAAACACTCCAGAACAGCTGCTACAAACGAATGGTAGAAAATCTGCATTAAAACATAAAAACGGTTAAAATAACTCATGATAATTACATATACAAAAATAATGAGTATGAGAGCAGATGGCTGTTGCTGTGCTGACTCACATCACAGTGACGTTATACACTATGTTTACAATGGCTATTTGTATAAATAAAGACCGTGGAAACAAAATTATTGATTTACTGGAATTTTTCAGCGGTTTGGAGGACATTAATAAAGAGCATACCTTTTTGTTTGCAAGATTTAATTTCACAATGTTTTCCAACGTCTAGTTCAGCCATGTTTAGATTACGTCACACAATAATTTCAAAATAAAAGTCTCTTTGAAACAGTCGCAAATAATTGCAAATTATTGTATTTAATACCATGTCTCTTGTATGTGGTTGCTATTTTGTAAATAATATTTAATTAATAGTTCATCTAAATTTAAAAAAAAAAAAAAAAAAGTTCATACAGGTAAAATTCTTTCATCATTTACTCACATTGTTAAACTGGATGACTTTTTTTTCTTCTGTAGAACACAAAACGAGAAATTCTGAAGAATGTACAGGCAGCTATTTCAGTATTCATCTCTGAGATGTAGGGAATGAGACATTGCGTCAATGCATAAACACATAAAAAACAGTCAGAGAACGAAAATAGTCTCAGTACGGTCCGGTGTGTGGGAAGAGTGCTTTGTCTCAGGGCAAGTGCCTGGAGAAGGTGAAAATATAACATATACAATCAGCCACTGTACTGAAAGGGAAAGAGCAATCCAGTTCTGGATTCAATTCTCCTAAACAGAAGAATCTGAGAGGCAAGAAAAGGGACATGCAGGTTGTAAAACATCGCAAATGTGTTCAGCGAGGACCATCCCATGGCCAAACAAATGTCCTATAATGACACGGCATTAACCCACTGCATTGTGAAGCAGATGAAGAGCTGCTCTGATACTCTGAACTGGCTTGTGCGCTTCACATGAATGCGTAATTTATGGAGCACTCTTCCGCCGAGCTGAAGGATATAACGCTTCCAAAATAATCACCTGCGCCTTTAAGGGGGTAGATAACACCTTCAGGACATAGCCCTTTCTGGGTTTCAGAACTCCCCTTGAATTACCAGGTCTAAACTCTAATCATGAGCGATCAACCAATAGAAAAGTGTGTTATATTTACACTTTAACAGCGAGTAAACACTTTATTAAATCTATAACATTGAACTGTTTTGCCCAGCTCCCAGCAAATTGGAAAACATCAAGAACGAGGCCACTGCTCCACATAGCTAGGGCGGCTGCCATGGGAACTTTCGCTGGTCGCTGGCTCAACAAGGAGCAAGAGTGGACTGGGTGAGTTTTGCTGCTCCCTCTCTTTGGGAAAAAATATGACATAACTTGAGATCACTTCTGGGCTGCAATGAATCATGCAGCAAAGCCCTCTACATCGCCAAATAAGCTGAATGAGCCAAATAAGCTGGGTGTGTCCAATAAGGGAGACATCCAAAATGTGCAGTGATGGGGAGGCTCTAGGTCAGGAAAGGTTTGAAAAGCCCTGCTCTAATTGATGCTTCCTAGTTGCTTTGCTTCTCCCTCATCCAGTCACATGGAAACCAAAGTCCACCATTATGAATGAATTATTAATTCTTGTCTAAATGCATTTCAAGGAGGTGAGAAAGGAGGACAGATGAAGCTTTCAGAGGATGCCTGAGTGAGGAAGGGACAGATGCATGTCTGGAAGTCTTTTTCATCTAAACCCCTGATGCACACATTAGCTGTCCAAAATCGCCCTTTAGTCCCTAATGTAAATGTTGTGTGCCGAAGGGGGCTGTGGAGCTGTCACATAAACAATTTAATTGCATATACAAGTTTATAAGACCCTAACAGTAGCCTATATTATCGGATTGAATGAGTGTACTAGTTGATCTCCATATGGTTTCCAACTCTACTACAAAATATCTTATACTCGAAAGTAGTGCACTACATATCAGAGGTAAACCTGCTGAAAAATACCCTGCTGAAAAATACAGAGTAAACCAGCACGAATTTCCTGTTGTTCCAGGCTGGTTTATGCTGGTATAGTGCTGGTCTAGCCATAGTCATGCTGTTCTCAAGCAAAACTGAGCTGGTGTAACTGGTCCACCAGCACTCCCTCTTCCCACGCTGGTCCCAGCCTGCAAAGCATACCTTATGCTTGTGACCATGAATTTTCAGCAGGATACAATACTAATATACACCGACCAGGCATAACATTATGACCGGTGAAGTGAATAACACTGATTATCTCTTCATCATGGCACCTGTTAGTGGGTGGGATATATTAGGCAGCAAATGAACATTTTGTCCTCAAAGTTGATGTGTTAGAAGCAGAAAAAATGGGCAAGCATAAGGATTTGAGCGAGTTTGACAAGGGCCAAATTGTGATGGCTAGACGTCTGGGTCAGAGCATCTCCAAAACTGTAGCTCTTTTGGGGTGTTGCTGGTCTGCAGTGGTCAGTATCTATCAAAAGTGGTCCAAGGAAGGAATAGTGGTGAACTGGCGACAGGGTCATTGATGGCCAAGGCTCATTGATGCACGTGGGGAGCAAAGGCTGGCCCGTGTGGTCCGATCAAACAGATGAGCTACTGTAGCTCAAATTGCTCAAGAAGTTAATGCTGGTTCTGATAGAAAGGTGTCAGAATACACAGTGTATCGCAGTTTGTTGCGTATGGGGCTGCATAGCCGCAGACCAGTCAGGGTGCCCATGCTGGCCCCTGTCCACTGCCGAAGGCGCCAACAGTGGGCATGTGAGCACTACAACAGTGGGCACTACTTTGCCAACACTCAGCATCTGATGTTAGGTAAAGGTTATATATGCCACTATTAGACATCAAATGATATTCTGTGAAATCTGTTGTCATTTTATCAACTTTACCAAGTTCTCTTTACCAAACTCTGGTGTTGCTTATATGCAGCTATAATATAAATATTTTAAATATATTAATACATTTTGAATCCTACTTTGAATGCCTTGGACCACTTTTTTGTATATGCAGCTATTCATTATCAAGTTGGCCAAGTACAGTCACAATTATCTTAAACACTGAAAACAGGGTCCCTCCAGATACACCTGTTTTACACACATCTCTCAAACACAGAAGGAATCTATTTCAACTCTTTCTCTTTTAGGGGAAATCAGCAATTCAGGGCTGTTGAGATTGTGTGTGTGTGTGTGTGTGTGTGTGTGTGTGTGTGTGTGTGTGTGTGTGTGTGTGTGTGTGTGTGTGTGTGTGTGTGTGTGTGTGTGTGTGTGTGTGTGTGTGTGTGTGTGTGTGTGTGTGTATCTATCTCTGTACTTCTGCAAAAATGACAGAAGTCAGTGTTTCATGGGCTCAGGATCAGTTTTGCTGTCTAATCTGCCTGGATCTACTGAAGGATCCAGTGACCATTTCATGTGGACACAGTTTCTGTATGAGCTGTATTACAGGCTGCTGGAATCAGGAGGATCAGAAGGGAGTTTACAGCTGCCCTCAGTGCAGACAGACCTTCACTCCAAGACCTGCTTTAGCTAAGAATGTAATGTTTTCTGAAATGCTGGAAAAGCTGAAGAACAAGACTCCAAACTGCTGATTGTTATGCTGGATCTGGAGATGTGGAGTGTGACGTCTGTACTGGGAGAAAACACAAAACTGTCAAGTCCTGTCTAGTGTGTCTGAACTCTTACTGTCAAAATCACCTGCAACAACATAAGAAGTTCTTTAGAAGTAAGAAACACAAATTGATTGATGCCACTGGACGACTACAAGAGATGATCTGCACAAAACATGAGGAACAGTTAAAAATCTACTGTCGAACTGACCAGCAGTGCATTTGTTATCTGTGTACAATGGATGAACACAAAAACCATGAAACTGTAGCAGCTGTAACAGAGAGGAAAGAGAAACAGGTACAGAGATATAATAAATGAATATTGACAGTGATTGAAAAATGCTGGTTTCATTATTCAGTTACATCAGGTTTATGCTGTATTTTCTAACAAAAGATCCTGAAAGAAACTCAAAGAAGATATGATGAGAGAATCAAGGAGATAGAGAAGGAGCTTCAGGAGCTGAAACAGGGTGTGGACTTTCATAAGGTGAGTTTGAGCAGAACAACAGCCTGCAGACAGAAGAGCAGTTTCAGACTCATGTTCACAGTGTGAGCAGCAGTATGAGCTGATTGTGTGTGTCCTAACAGCGCTCTGCACAGGCAGCAGTGGAGCACAGTGAGTGGATCTTCACTGAGTTGATCCACTCTATTGAGAGAAGCCGCTCTGAGGTCACACAGCTGATCAGAGATCAGGAAAAGGCTGCAATGAGTCAAGCTGAAGGACTCTTGAAGCAACTGGAGCAGGAGATTGATGATCTGAGGAGGAGAGACACTGAGTTGGAGCAGATTTCACACACACAAGATCACATCCATTTTCTGCAGGTAAGAGATCTGACAGAATGACTCATCTGTTTGTGCTTTATAAACAGAGTAGAGTATATAATGTGATTAATGTGCCCAGCAAACTAATTTTTTCTTTCTATTTATTTATTGCACGCATTACCATTCAATAACCAATTACCACTGAATTACCACCATTGTGTCTGTTACATTACTGGCAATTGATTGAACATTAAAATCTGGATTATGCTTAAATTAGGCCTTATGAGAGAATGACTAAGACTGAAGTACAAACGAGTCACTATCAGTGTTGGGGGTAACACATTACAAATAACGCGAGTTACGTAATCTGATTACTTTTTTCAAGTAACTAGTAAAGTAACTCATTACTTTTAAATGTACAACAAAATATCTGAGTTACTTTTTCAAATAAGTAACGCAAGTTACTTTGTTTTCCCATTTATTGACTGACACCTCTCCTGTCTATATTTGTTATATACTTGTTCCTACTCACTTTATTAACCAATATATTTGTTACTGGCCTCCGATGATCCAATTTAACCAAATTGATAAGCAAAAATGACTTTAGATAAAATATCACCTGTGTTTGAGCTGTGCCCTCTACTGTACAGACATGAATTTGCATTTCCTTCAGCCTGAGGCTTATTCATTTCACTTTTGGGGCCCGATCATACACCCGGCGCAATGCGGCGCCAGGCGAGCTTCAAGTGTTTTTTGCTAGTTTCAGCCCGACGCAGTTTTCACGTCCTGCGCCACGTTGTTTAAATAGCAAATGCACTCGCGGCCATCTGTTCGCCCATGGCCGTGCTGGTCTGAAAACGAGGTGTGTTCAGGCGCACTGTTGGCGCATTGCTATTTTGAGGCAACTGAAATAGACTGCGATATTCAGCAATATTTTTTTTTATTTAAAGAGCACGTTAGTAATATGCGCCTATAGGCGGGTCCACAACGCGCATACACTTTGCTTATTACACACACGGACACGCAGCAGCACACAAACATTTTTAAATATTAAAAATAAAAAGGATTCCTCTCTGGAGAAGTGTTCAGTCTTTCCGCCATGTATATAGCAATCCGCCATGGTGCAAGCGCAACTGGCTTTTAAAGGGAATGGGAGATGAGACTCTGATTGGTTTATTGCACGTTACGCCCAAAACACACCCATTACTCATTAAGAGAATAGGGACAAACCTTTTTAGACCATGCTCCGGGCATGCCAACCATTTTTCCCGTCGTTAAACTAGCAAAAGTGGATTCGGACACGCCCTAAGTGCACTTGCGCCGTGCGCTTTAGACCATGCGCTTAGATCGTTAAAATAGGGCCCTTGGTGTGAAAAGGCCTTTACATTTCCCAAAAATAGAACTTTTGTTTAAAAAAAAACAAGCAAGACAAAAGTAATGCAAAAGTAATGCAATGCATTACTTTCCATAAAAAGTATCAATTATCATTTATCAGCTTTTTACGGCTATAAAAACTAAATATGTTTATAAATGTTTTTAAATATGTATATAATTGGCATATAACCCTGGAATGAACAGCTTGAAAAAGCGTGTTTGTATATAAACCCCGAAGAAACTACATTAAATAAGTCTCATATATTTTTTCTTCATCAGATTCCAGTCTGCTCTCTCTGGATCCAAACACAGTGAATAAAAACCTCCTTCTGTCTGAGAGGAACAGAGTGCTTACTGACACTAAAACAGTCCAGCTGTATCCTGATCATCCTGACAGATTTTATTATTTCAGACAGGTGTTGTGTGGACGCTGTTACTGGGAAGTTGAGTGGCATGGTGTAGTGGATATAGCAGTGACATATATGCATCTCAGCAGGAAGGGGGGTGGTCTTGAGTGTTCTTTTGGATATAATGATCAGTCCTGGTCATTGTACTGCTCTCCCTCCAGATGCAGATTTATTCACAATAAAATAGAGACTGTTCTCCCAGTAGTGCCCAGCCACTGTAGAATAGGAGTGTATGTGGATCACAGTGCAGGAACTCTGTCCTTCTACAGCGTCTCTGACACAATGATCCTCATCTACAGACTCCAGACAACATTCACTCTGCCCCTGTATTCTGGGTTTGGGGTGAATCCAGACTCATCAGTAAAACTGTTCTCAAATATCATCTAACAGATCTGACAAAAATACTGTATCACTGCTCATTAACAGTGAGTCTCTTTTATTCTTGTTAATAATATAATTTAAGCCCTTTAATTAAACTCATAACATTGAATTAGAACATCATAGTGAAGTTCCTAAATGTAATTTCGAGAGAAGTGAACCCATCTAATCTTTCGATTAGCAGCTGGAGCATATAAGCAGCCACTCGCCTTGCTCCGGCATCACCTGTTTTGGCATCCCTCCACCTCCCCAACTCCACCAATATAATTTAGGCATCTTGCTACCAGACTCATCTTCCAAGCATTAGTAGTCCCACTGTGGGGTATATCTAAGCTTGAGCTAAAGCTGCTTCCTCGAGCCCCTCCACTGCGGACAGTGTTGTAGTACTTAAGACCGGTCTCGGTCTTAAGACCATTTTTTGAAAGTCTTTATCTTCTCTCAGCCTTCACAGAATCATTTATTCAATCGATTTGTTCAAAGCAGCTGATTCATTTAGTAATGAAACACCACAGCATGTTGCTTGGAAACGAACAACAGTTCTGCTACGGATTTGTTTGGAACTATTTTCGTTGACGATGTAGTGACAAATTGGGTCCCCCCCAAAATCGGGTCTCCTTTAGGACCCCAATCGATCCCATTGGTTCAAATTGCTTTTTAGCACCTGATAACAATTCCTACAAAATCATGTTATGATAAATGCTGTTTCAACTATATTATAATGGCTATTTATGTCTGTATTAGTTAGCTTATGTACTAGCATAGCATACAGATAAGCAATTAGCCTGCTAGCTTAGTTTATACACACATTTGCACTTACCCTACATATATTCTCAGTCATCTTTAATGTAATTGTGTTAAATTGTGTTAAATGTCCAGATATTTCAGTTATAAATAAAACAAATTAATGATGTTCAATTACTCACTATTATTATTATTATTATTTATTAATTAACAGTTAATCAAGTGTAAGAAATTACATTCAATTGGTTTTGTTCGATTTCGAGGGAGGACCTAAGTGTCTAAAATGTAAGTCACTCAATATTAACTTGTTTATTGAACGTTTGTCTAAAATCAATATCACGTTTGCAGTCGTGCTTATATTCGTGAAAACAGCTCTCTTGCTCTTGTGATATTGCTTAATTATATCCTATGTTATTATAATATAAAGAACAAGATCTCATACAAGTACTTTTTTGCAATCATATCTTGAATTTGTGGGCAATTTTTTTTTTAGACTATCCTGCATTGATTTCGAACCCGGCACAACAGTAACAAAAGAAATCACATTAGAGCAACACTATGTAACTGATCATCACTTATCTGGAGAACCTATGTTTCCTACATAGCTTGTTTCTGTGTCACTGCTGTGTCTTCAGACAATAAAAAGTAATCTTTTGCTATTTTCATGAGCGATACAAACTGTAAAATGTTTAAGCAATATTTTGAAGAAGACATGAAATATTATTTGGGTCTTTATGTTGGAAAATAACATTTCTGAAATACTTTAATGTTCCTGTCCATTTAATGGTTAATGACTTCACAATGGAAGTTAAATATGAACATGTTAGTAAAATGTTACATTTTCATAGAAATTATTTTTGTCTAAATAAATGTGACAACCTGAAACCTGTGTTTTTGTTTAATTAAAAAAAAAGTTAATTAAATGGCTATGATATTGGTCACTTTGTTTACTTAATCTAAATACTACCAGAATATTGAATAATGGAATAAAGAATATTAAAAAAACTGACTCATTTCAGTTGTTTATTTTGACTAGAATGTCTACTGTGTCAGTCGACTGGATTATACCAGTGCTGAGTGTCGAATCATCCATTGAGGAAATACTCAAAATAAAGGAATTATTATTTATACCTCACCCATGAGAGACTACCTTGCCCCGCCCATTGTGACTACACTCTGTCGGCTAATTCTATTTCAATGGGCGTGTCTTCAGAGACATTTGTGGGGCAATTTACGTGCGCACAGGTGTTGAATTTCAGGAAGAGAACGCTGGTTTATGTTGGTGTTTTGAATTTAATCTGAAAAGTAACTCAAGAATTGCCACTTTCTGTCGCGATCATATCTGCGTACAGTTTTAAGCTCTGTGGATCTTTAATTGCAATTACAAGCAATACCTTCGAATAAAAATGAGTAAAATTTCAAAGATGTTTAAAATGAGCTCTTCAAGCTCATCTAGCTCCAGACCCAGTTCTAGTTCTGGATCTAGTTCTAGATCTAAGCACCGGTCCCGGTCTGGTCCATCACCACAGGAGGCCATCAACAGATTGAGAGAGACAGAGGCCATGTTAACTAAAAAACAGGAATACCTGGAGAGCAGAATCGAGCAGGAGATTAACATTGCCAAGAAGAATGGAACCAAAAACAAGAGAGGTATGTAGAAAGGGTCTTTCTGCTTCTACGAGAACTTTTGGCCATGTGGACTTTACATCATACGATAATTCAGATAGATGAGAAGTCATTTTTATCTTTTTGTATCCCTGAAAGTTCATGGCAGCGATTGAATTGACGTTGTGAATAAAATAGCCACGTTTGCCGTGATAAGATTAATATTTTGCGCATATTAATAAAATTACAAATAATGATGCACAATAAAAAATATTGTGGTCACAAGTAGCCTAATATTTCCCATTTTTTCATATTTATTTCAATCATGCTCTTGTTGTCTCTGTAAACAAGTACAAAAACTTTAGAAAAATATGGAAAAGTGGTTTGTTGTGGTGGAAATGACACCAGAAGTGTTAAGATTTATAAAAAATCATTTTTTACAAACAAATACACAATGGTTTATTCCACTCTTCATTTAAATATTAAAGTTTTAAACATGCAGTTCATTTTTTTTTACGATGTATTTTCAGTTTATTTAAAAAAGATTTCTATACAGTACGTAATGCACTTGAAAATAGCAATAATAATAAATTCATTTTGTTTTTTTTATTATAAACTAAGTGATTAAGGACAAACTGTTGGTTATATAATTTGCCTTTTGAAAGTGTAGCAACACCCTACTGAAACATGTAAGTGAAACATGGCTTTTGTTTATGTGGTGTGACGCCCAGCTATTGCACCTAAAACATGCAGTTCATCTGGACATGCCTCATTTACAGTTGTCCCTTTGTGCAATAACATGAGCATGGATTTTACACCTAGGCGTCAAGGGTTGAGCATTCATTTTAAAGACAAAAAAAATCTAATTTAAAGGGTTAGTTCTCCCTAAAATGAAATTTCTGTCATTAATTAGCTACTCACCCTCATGTCGTTCCAAACCCGTAAGACCTTCGTTCATCTTCGGAACACAAATGAAGATATTTTTGATGAAATCCGAGAGGTTTCTGAACCACCCATAGGCAGCAACGTCATTGCAACTTTCAAGGCCCAGAAAGGTAGTAAAGACATCATTAAAATATTCCATGTGACTACAGTGGTTCAACCTTAATGTCATGAAGCGACGAGAATACTTTTTGTGCGCAAAAAACAAACAAAAATAACGACTTGTCTCTTCCATGTCAGTCTCCTACACTGTTCACACTGTAAACACACTTCCGGGTTCTACCACAGAATGCTGGAAAAGTTTTCTCGTCGCTTCTTCCTGGTCATGTGTAGTCAAACAATAATTTAACTTTCTTCACTTGTCATAGGTCAACTTCTATGAGCTTATCTGATCTTTAATTTACAAAAGAATTTATAAAAGTAAACCTACAAGTAATTTTGTGTAAAATTTTATCCATTCTTTCCAATTAATTCCTGACTTTTGTTTTTCACAAGAAATTCAGTTTCTTTTGTTTCCTTTTGTTGTTGATTTGTTGTTTGATTATACCACACTATTTTTTTTTTTTCCTCAGCTGCACTTCAAGCTCTTAAGAGGAAGAAACGTTTCGAGCAACAGCTGACGCAGATCGACGGGACCCTGTCCACTATTGAGTTCCAGCGAGAGTCCCTTGAGAATGCCACCACAAACACAGAGGTTCTGAAGAACATGGGTTATGCAGCTAAAGCCATCAAAGCGGTTCACCAGAACATGTGCGTGTCATAATTTGCTGCATTCACGGCATGTCGTAATTTCGATATGACAACATGTGACGTTATACTCAGAGCTGTTCACGTCCTCAGACTGGGAATTGTGCGTTTCTATCGCAACACTATCAATGCCTAAATGAATCTGCAGCGGTCAGGTGGTACAGCAGTCACATGGTACAAATAGGAGCTCTCCTAAAATACCAAAAAGTTGTAATTACGAGCTCTATGAGGACGTGAATGCTTTTTACAAGTTGAAATTTCATAATTATGGTAATTACAACTGCATGAAAGCAACTATTGCTGTACTTTACATTATCAGTTATTCACAAAAAACATATCATTGCTTATTTTACGGTTCTCATGAATACTTGATTTTGATTGATTATTACTACAATACTACAGAGTTCTGTAGTAAAATATTTTGCATAATGAAGATAAATGACTGTTGTGAGCAAATATCAATCATTCTATTTCTCTCACTTTCAGAGATCTGGATAATATTGACTCCCTCATGCAGGACATTACAGAACAACAGGAAGTAGCTCAGGAGATCAGTGATGCCATCTCAAAACCTTTTGGTGATCAGTTTGATGAGGTAAATATTCCAAATAGGGGTGTTCGATTCCAGGTTTTTTGGTGTCGACTCCAACCATAGAAGTCGACTCCTCGACTCCTCGACTTCATTTACTTTCACATCAAAACAGGATTAGGATTGCAGTCGTTATTACACACTAAATGTATTTTTTTTCCTGATATGAAGCCTTAAAATTCCCCTTATTAAAGCAACACACACCATCCAAATTAATCCAATTTAGTGATGCCAGTACCTTGAAATGATGAGTAGTCTATCAACGTCATTACCTAGTTGTTGCCAATGCCTAATTTTACAGAGGTAAAAGTCACAAGAAACAGCTATGGTCAAATATTATGTCAGAATCAAACGAGAAAGAAGGTGTAATGTGTTCTTTAATGAATTCGTCTCATTATAACGGTGAAGTGATGGTGCTAAGCACCCATGATCATCTATTGTCTTAGGGGCCATTTACACAACCCCATTTTCAACTAAAAACTGAAAACTTGTGTGTTTTGGCCATTCATTTACACAAAACCGGCGTTTTGGGGGCCTGAAAACACAAAGTGCAAGTTTTTGAAAACAATACCACTATCGTCTCCTTGTAAACAAACAACATGCACATGCATATTACGTGTTCAGTGACAGTCTATAGGCGCATAGTGTTTCTTTTATAAAATAAAATCGCCAACTACTGACCTGGCATGCAAAATACAGCGTTTTTAGTCGTTTTTACGGATCTGTGTGAATGGGAATCTGTACGTGAAAAACACAAAGGAAACCCTTTTCCGCTTTTAGTACATTGTTGTTGTGTAAAGGTACCATTGGGTGCAAAAAGCTGGTTGGATAGGGGAGTTCAAGATACATGCAAAAATACATACAGTGCATCCGGAAAGTATTCACAGCGCTTCACTTTTGTGAATACTTATGTACATGTGATTTTTTTTTTTTTTTTTTTTAATAAATTTGCAAAGATTTCAAACAAACTTCTTTCACATTGTCATTATGGGGTATTGTTTGTAGAATTTTGAGGAAAATAATGAATTTAATCCATTTTGGAATAAGGCTGTAACATAACAAAATGTGGAAAAAGTGAAGCGCTGTGAATACTTTCCAGATGCACTGTACAATAATGTACAGATGATGTGTTGTGTTTATTCTTGAAGTGAGTTTTTAACGATTTATGATTAGTTTAATGATATAAACAAATTAGGTTAATAATGGAAAACCAAAATAATATTTATTGCACCAGGGGCAAACAATACCTCATGGTTAGAGAGTCCCCGATTAACCCTGATTCTTTAATTTTTTTTTCCTTCATTTTTTTGTTCTTTATAAAATAAAAATTTATGTTACTGGTTATTTATTTTTAGCTGTATAGTTTGCTTACTTCAGTTTATGAAGTGCTCATTTTTATGTTTTTTAAAGGATGAATTGCTGGCAGAGCTGGCAGAGTTGGAACAGGAAGAACTAGAAGAAAGTATGAAGAATATGAGCAGATTACCAAGTGCACCAACCACCAAACTGCCTAGCACAAGACCAAGCCACCATGCAAGTAAGTATGCAAAGACACCCACACATTCAGCATCTACAAACCCTTTAAAATTCGGCAAAAGACCAGTCAGGCCCATTTATACAGTCTACGCTTCATCTAAATGTCTGTTGTTTCACTCTTTCAGCCTCCAAGAAGAGAGTGGAGGATGATCATGATATGAAGAGGTTGGCTGCCTGGGCTTCATAAGCAGCAGTGTGCACACAAACACTCTTTCTTCTTTCTACTTTTCATTCACTTACACTTTTAGCTCTACAACCTGCAAAGAATTGCAAGAGCTTTTTGTAACAAAAAAAGAAAGAAAAAAAGTAGAGAAATTAAGCTAAACATTTGTATATTGTATTAAAACTAATTATTTTGTTGTGTTGATTTTTAAGATGAAGTGTTACTTTGCTGGCAACCTGGTGTAAATAGTAGCAATTTATGAGTGAAGGATATTAAACTGTTAATTTTTAATTAAATGTAAAATACTGGGGTTTGGATGAAAATAAACTTTACATATCAAATTAATTACATATCAAGTACATAATTTAAGAGTGGTTTTAATCAATATTGTAAAGTCTTGGTTTTGACACACTTGCAATTAAAGTAGTTACAAGTACCTATATTCCAAAATGGCAATTATGTCTAAAAATATATGCTTTGCAGTTAAATTAAAAGCCGTGCTGATAAGGCGAAAATGTTTCTAGTAATTATAGTAACCATGGAAATACAGTGTTTTTGAAAAAGAACAGCGCTTTTCTGATCCATAGTGTCTGTATATATAGATGCCTCATTAGCGGCTGTTTCTTCTTACGTAAGCCGTCCGCCATATTGGAACGGGCAAAGCCGGTCCGTGAACATCTAGAGCAACTTGACAGAGCGTCTGCAACCGTAGTTAGACGCATGTATGAATATCTATATCTGCAATAGGCTTAAGCAGATGATTTCTGCTAAACTAACACAAGAAGACAAACGCGTCAGCTAACACGACATTAAAAAGTTACCATAGTAAAAGTAAAAACACTATGTACCATAGTAAAACCTGTAATATTGAGTTAATACATATAAAACACAAACCAACACATTCTCACCTGTGAAAGGTTACCCAGTTTCTTCGGGAATTTAAATACCGGCGGTTTCACAACCAGAAGCTGCGCAATGTTGTGGCATGATTCTTGTGACTGACGACACGTAGGCCGTTCTAAGATGGCGGGTGCGCCGACTTGGCTGGAGCGGTCAAATGTGGTTTCTACGTATACATATATCTATGATCTGAAGTGAGCACTCATGTTCTCTAGATGCGCTCACACGCCTCCCGCTAGTGATGGGAAGTCCGGCTAGTTTTGAATCGGTTCTTTTAAATCATTTGTTTCTAAGAACATGTTCAATAACTGATAATGTGGTTCTTTACGTCATCTTATTATGTGGTCGCTTAAAAACGCTACAGTAAATCCATTTTAGTCATATTGTTATTTATTACGTTTTTATTAATAAGAGTGTTTATTGTAATGACGTGTGCCAGTTCTGGTCAGCCATGATTAAGCTCATAAAACAAACATTAAACCTGAATATAATTTGCGATTACAAAACTGTAATTTCCATCTCTGTGTTGAATATGTGTTGATAAACAATCATACAATCAAGTCATATTTCCGTATTTTATTTGCAACATCTCGGTCAGACCGTTCTTAAGTTGTTTTCTCAAGAGACCTGTTCAACTATGGATCAACCGATTCATTGAAAAGATCCGAATCAAAAGACTCGTGCGCGAATTGAACATCTCCCTTCCGCGCCCTTTAAGAAGCAAGCAGGAAATCGCTCTTTTTCTCCCGGATTACTAACACGACTAAAGTTACAAAGACGGCACCATCATGAGCTCAAACAGACCAACAAATTCACCTGGTAAGTTGTTTTAAAGTATACAGTTGAACAATGTTTATAAGTTATAACGCAACAGTCATACATTAATTTGGCTTTGTGCGCACTACTGTTGCTGGTGAGTGTGTGTCGGGTGAATATGACACGTCTCACTGTTTCCGCTGCCCATTCAGAGAGGTATGACGCTCACAGGTGGACTAAAGTCACGACAGAGAAAAGACCCTCTCACATGATAGGAAAACATGTGAAAAGGAGTTATTCATTATTATTGAATAAGCTATATTAAAGAGTCGTTTACAGTGACTAATTTACAAACACCATTTAGTTCATCATCACTCATCACTACTTTGGGTGAAAGCCTGTTCAAAGTTACATACAATCTCTAAATAGCGAGTTTTTATAGGAATAAGTGTTTTGCTTTAGTATTAATGTTGCTTGGCAGTTTAGGTTAATAATAAGGTAATCGATTTCCTCCTTGCTCAAGCTTAAAGGAGAAACTAGATGTCATAAGATCACTTTTCTGATAAAACACCCTGTGCTGTCAGAGTTTACATCACTGGGAAAATCCATTCTGGGCAGTGCTTGTTTTACATATACTGTATGTCTTATTGTGTTGTCCCAGTTATCAATATATTCAAAAGTCTTTCAATATATTATTATACATATTACATAATGATTAAAATATTAAGTAAACCTATGTTGCCTTTCAAAAGTTTGAGGTCAGTAAGTTTTTATTTATTTTTTTAACCTTCATTAAAGAATAAAAAAAAAAAATACAAAGCAACATTTAATAAGAAATTATTCTTAAGCACCAAATCAGCATATTAGAATGATTTCTGAAGGATCATGTGACATTGAAGACTGGAGTAATGGCTGCTGAAAATTCAGCTTTGCCATCACAGGAATAGATAACATTTTAAAATATATTAAAAGTCAAAACAGTCATTTTAAATTGCAATAATATTTCACAATATAATTGTCTTTACTGTATTTTTTGATCAAGTAAATGCAGCCTTGGTGAGTATGAGACTTCTTCAAAAACACAAATGTTTTAATAGTAGTATAAACTCATAAAATATGGAAGCTTGTTTCTGCCACTGAATAAAAAATAAAAAAGGTAACTGACTTTTTATCTTGCAATTCTGACTTCTTTTCTCAGAATTGCGAGATATAAACTTGCAATTGCGTGTTATAGTCAAAATTACGAGTTTATATCTCATAATTCTGTCTCTATAACTCGTAATTGCAAATTTATATCATGCAATTCTGAGAAAATTCATAACTGTGAGATGTAAACTCGCAATTGTGAGATAATTACCTTTACCTTTTTTTCCGCAATTACCTTTTTTATTTTTTGTTCTATGGCGGAAACAAGCTTCCACATAAAATAAAGAAATTTGTATAAAAAAAAAAAATCCATTCAGTTATCCATTTACATAATAACAAATGCTGGATGCTGATTAGTCAAAACAGTATTTAAGCCATGTTAAAATGCACAATATAGCAGTAGCAGCATAAACATTTTCAGGTGGTGGATCATTTTAACAATAAAATCGTTTTAGTAGTGTAAAGGTTGTACAAGTTTATATCCTCTGTCTTAAAATAGTCCAACCCCTAATTTGCCAGGCTGCCATTTCTGACCCCCAAATGTATTGTATTGGTTCCCTACAGCTGATGATCAACTCGACCCTGAGGAAGAGAAACGTTTGGCGGCAGCTGCCCGTGAGGCCAACCGTCTCCTCGAGCTCCGTCTGATCCTGCTGGGCTGGAGATGGCCTGGGAAAAGCCTAACCGGCAACACCATCCTGGGGCGTGAAGAGTTTCGTCTGGAGCGTGCCGCCGAATTCTCAGTGAAGCGCGAAACCGAGGTGGATCGGCGCAAAGTATCAGTAGTAGACACTCCTGGCTGGTTTTCAGCCCAGACCACACCAGCAGACTACCAGCAGGAGATGGTCCGAAGTGTAAGTATGTGCCCACCTGGACCCCACGCGTTCCTGCTGGTCATACCGGTGGGCATGTTCACCGAAACGGACCGGGCTCGTATAGAGGAGAACTTGGCGCTGTTTGGGGAGGACGTGTGGAAGCACACATTGGTGGTGTTCACCTGGGCAGAGATTCTGAAGGACAAGTCCATAGAAAGGCATATACGAAGGGAAGGTCGTGACCTTCAGTGGGTGGTGGACAAGTGTAAGAAGAGGTACCACGTCATCAATAACTATATATTTGGCGAGCACCCGCAGCTGCCTCAGCTGATGGAGAAGGTTGAGAAGATTGTTGCTGAAGAAGGTGGTTACTTCATCCTTAAGGAGGATGAAACTAAAACACAAAGTCAAACTCAGAGCCTGAACACCAATTCAGTGAAAGAGAACAGGGAGCTTGGTGCTAGACCCAAACAGAACGGCTCCTGCAACTCGCTGCGGGCCATGGACGTGGACCCTCCACAGAGTGAGTTCATCTCATAGCATATAATACACAATAGCATTCACAGTGCTGTTCTGTTTATTCGGGTGTGTTTGAAGGATAATTTTACTCCTCCTGAACGTTTGTTCTAATTAAAGCTTGAATTAATTTCCTCTTACATCATGTCATAGTGTCATGCTGTTGTTTGTTACAATGTTGAAAATTGGTTCAGTACTGTAGCATAGTGAATTTTTTTTTTGTTGCATGATACAGCATTGCATTTGTATGATGTAATGTCTTTGTTTTCCTATCTCTGCAGGTTTGGTTGAAGGAATGAGTGACTAATGCCGTGTGAACCATTCCAGTACTGCTGTATTCATTACCTCAATCCCACTGCCCTTAATAGTGCCTAAATTATTAGTCAAATACCCATATATCAGTCCACCAGCTTCAGGTTGTAGGGTTTACAGTAAGCAAATGTCCCTGTAGCTTAAACTTCTCAACCTAGATATATAATGGATAAGACCAAAAATTACTAATATCAAAAGTCAAAAATCAGTAGTACAATACTGATTAAAAGCATAGCACTACTGTAGTTACACACTGACTGAATCACCCATGTCTCCTTAAATTATTATATTGGATGCAGAGAAAATTGATGTACAGTAATGTGTCATTAGTAGAACAGAAACACTCCTCACTCATAAATTATTTACGCTAATGAGTTAATAGCTTGTAAAGTGCCTCAACGAATGCACTAGTACAGTTATCAGAGATAGAAGTCTGTCGCAGTCATTATAATATAGCATGGGTTAGTTACATTGGTGATGGTTATTATAGATTCATTAATGGTCAAAAAACAATGTTAAATTTTCCATTTTATTTCACATCATAGTTAGCTGCTGTTTTAGGTGTTTCCGATACAGTATGTCCCTGTCAAAATCCTTATCAAAAGCACGTTTTTGAATGTTTTCTAATGATATTATTTTCTTATTATTTTATTATTTGAGTGTATATGAAATATTTTCATTACCTTGAAGTTACCGATTGTTTTAGGATTGCTGTGATGTTTTCTTTCTCATGTTTTTTTCTTTCTAAATGTTTTTTTTCTATTACATTCTGTCGAGTGAGAGTCGTTACAAATGGTTTCCTCCTGAAACTGATGCTGCTTAATAGTCTTGTTATGAGCACTATGAAAATCATCACTGTTTTTATTTAGGAATATTTGATTTCTTATGGAACTTAAATGACATCTATTAATTGATTTACATGAATGCATTCCTTTTTAGATCTGTTGACATTTCTGAAAGCCATAAAATATCCTTCCCAGATGTCTGTGGCCTTTTCTTATCATGAGCTGTTTTTCATCAAGTCTTTCAATAACCGATATAATGCTTCCCTTTATGGTTCACTTTTGACCTCAACAGATAAGTTGCAGTTAGGGTCGGTTTTACCAAATTATTCCTTTCTCTTTTTTTTACATAATATATATTTTGCATTCATATTATTATTATTATTGTTACTATTGTTACTATTGTAGTTGTTTTTTTAATAAAAATAATAATAATAATAAACATATTCTCCTATTGCAATTGGGTCCATTTTGACCTGGAAGAGGTACATAAAAAATATTTTTTTTTTAGTATGAAGATGAAACTTTGCAAGTTTGTAAAAACTGTCAAAATTCACATCATTTATTGATTGATTGATTGATTTTTTTTTTTTACAAAAAATATAAGAGATATAACCATTTCAACTAAATTGTTACACCTTTTGTGACCCGAAGGTGAACTGTGGCTTTGCACATGGAATTATGCATCGTTTTTTAGTCTATTCGTTATATTGTCTGTCTCAAATTACTTCTGTAAAATACATTTAGCCTCTTTTTTTGCTCAAACATTCTCACACACAAATTCTTTAACAATTTTTTTTTTCATATGAAAGTAAAAGTTTAAGTAAAGTGAATATATTTATTTTGAAAACATTGTAAAGTAATATTAATGTTTTAGTGTCTCATAAATATTGATAAAAATATATATTTTCTTTCATCACTGGTTTTTGCTATATTTCTTGAAAAATTCGAAATGACAAAGAATTTCTAATTTTTTTAATTAATACAAAATGTGGTAAATTAAGTAATTAGCATGGTAAAACATGGTAAGATTCAAATATTTAAAACTTATGTGCATTCACTCATTAATGAGAAGTTACTGATTATGGTTTTAATTAAAAAAACATTGTTATGACTGTTTTATAAGCTTCTGTTCCACCGGGTCAAAACAGACTGTGGAATGTGAAAGGTCTAGACAGTTTTTTAATCCATTAGGAGGCTTAAAACACTTTTACTATTTTACTAATTTTACTATAATTAATAATTTTGTTTTTATAGTCAAATATATTTATCATCACATAATGCTTCTAAATCTTTGCTGTATATTTTTTAGTACCAAGATTTTTTTTTTTTTAATCTTCGATTCAACATTCTATTTTTGCTGTCAGTGAGACTACATTTAACAACAGGTTGAACTGGGCTCTTTTATTATATAATTAGTGTTTCCATCATCTTACATCACAGAAATTATGTCAGTCAAGAAGAACATAAATGTGCGTTGTTTTTTTTGTTTTTTTATGATCTTGCCCTTTACCGCTTACAACCACAAGGTGGTGACATAAGGTATCAAAATATTGTCAGGGATTTTAATTGTCATGATCTATAATCACAGACAGGACTTCTGATTATTAATAGTATTTTATTCTACATTTATCTGAATATAATTTGCAACATTAAAATGGTTAAAAGCAATGTTAAGAAATACAGAACATAAAATAATATGTCCGTAAAAACAAAGAGGACAAAATATTCAGTCTGTGACAGATTTCACTTCAGACTTTGTGTATTGTGACAGTTGCCATATGCTGTAAACAAAGATCAGTTATAAACTAGAGGTGGAGAACAGCAGGACAAATCTATAGTCCATTAGGACCTCTAAAATTACAGAAACATTTTCCACTCCACTTTAGATCTCTGGTATATTGAAATCAATGCACGGGCACTCTACCCATAACTCTGCAGTGTATTGATTAGCCACAATCTCAGCATTCTTTGATGGTGATAGCAGTGTTTTGTAAATTATTGTGAACATCATGGATGAGTGGATAGGAGCCCACAAGTTAAAAGGAAGTTAAAACAAATGAAAACCAGAGAACTGTACCATGTTTCTCTGTTTTACATTTTTTGAGTATGTTTACATTATGATTTGTGTATTGTACATGATATATTTGTTTAACATATACTTATTTCCAAACTCTCAGATCAAGTTATTGCCCTGTTGTATGCACCTTAAATATCAAATGTGAATTAGTAGCCTATTGTCTTTCCACAAGATCACATAGTGTGGTTCTATGCATGGCACTGGATAAGGATTCCACGATACCTTCAACATTCCACCATTTTTTTTTTTTTTTTTTTTGTAGCCCAGAGATTTGAGGAAACATTCCATATCTGGAAAACTGACGGAAGCTGTTTAGTAGTTGGCAAGAGGAATTCAAGTATTCCCATACTTCCCAGACTGTGTTCGATTAGAAGATTTTAATGGTCTATAGGTAGGTATCAACAGAGATCTCCGACAATTAGCCAACGGGGCACTGGGGGGTTATGGTGATGGAAAAATATGAGATGGGTGGAAAAATTATATTTTGATTAGTGCTGTCAATATAAAAGTTTGTGTTTAGATAATATACACTCACCTAAAGGATTATTAGGAACACCTGTTCAATTTCTCATTAATGCAATTATCTAATCAACCAATCACATGGCAGTTGCTTCAATGCATTTAGGGGTGTGGTCCTGGTCAAGACAATCTCCTGAACTCCAAACTGAATGTCAGAATGGGAAAGAAAGGTGATTTAAGCAATTTTGAGCATGGCATGGTTGTTGGTGCCAGACGGGCCGGTCTGAGTATTTCACAATCTGCTCAGTTACTGGGATTTTCACGCACAACCATTTCTAGAATTTACAAAGAATGGTGTGAAAAGGGAAAAACATCCAGTATGCGGCAGTCCTGTGGGCGAAAATGCCTTGTTGATGCTAGAGGTCAGAGGAGAATGGGCCGACTGATTCAAGCTGATAGAAGAGCAACTTTGACTGAAATAACCACTCGTTACAACCGAGGTATGCAGCAAAGCATTTGTGAAGCCACAACACCCACAACCTTGAGGCGGATGGGCTACAACAGCAGAAGACCCCACCGGGTACCACTCATCTCCACTACAAATAGGAAAAAGAGGCTACAATTTGCACGAGCTCACCAAAATTGGACAGTTGAAGACTGGAAAAATGTTGCCTGGTCTGATGAGTCTCGATTTCTGTTGAGACATTCAGATGGTAGAGTCAGAATTTGGCGTAAACAGAATGAGAACATGGATCCATCATGCCTTGTTACCACTGTGCAGGCTGGTGGTGGTGGTGTAATGGTGTGGGGGATGTTTTCTTGGCACACTTTAGGCCCCTTAGTGCCAATTGGGCATCGTTTAAATGCCACGGCCTACCTGAGCATTGTTTCTGACCATGTCCATCCCTTTATGACCACCATGTACCCATCCTCTGATGGCTACTTCCAGCAGGATAATGCACCATGTCACAAAGCTCGAATCATTTCAAATTGGTTTCTTGAACATGACAATGAGTTCACTGTACTAAAATGGCCCCCACAGTCACCAGATCTCAACCCAATAGAGCATCTTTGGGATGTGGTGGAACGGGAGCTTCGTGCCCTGGATGTGCATCCCACAAATCTCCATCAACTGCAAGATGCTATCCTATCAATATGGGCCAACATTTCTAAAGAATGCTTTCAGCACCTTGTTGAATCAATGCCACGTAGAATTAAGGCAGTTCTGAAGGCGAAAGGGGGTCAAACACAGTATTAGTATGGTGTTCCTAATAATCCTTTAGGTGAGTGTATGAGTGTGTACTGTCACGTGTATAATTATTATGTATGTATAATATTATGTATGTATATATTATAATTATTATACACACACATGCATGTATATATTTAAGATTTTTTATATATACTGTATATATAATATAAATGATATAAATATATAAACAGTGTATATATATGCAAATAGTTCTTAAATATATACATGTATGTACGTACACCTGCCTTTACATGCACATGAACTTTAATGACATCCCATTCTTAATCCGTAGGGTTTGATATGGAGTTGGCCCAGCCTTTGCTGCTATAACAACTTCAACTCTTCTGGGAAGGCTTTCCACAAGGTTTAGGAGTGTGTTTATGGGATTTTTTGACCATTCTTCTAGAAGCGCATTTGTGAGGTCAGGCACTGATGTTGGACAAGAAGGCCTGGCTCGCAGTCTCTGCTCTAATTCATCCCAAAGGTGTTCTATCGGGTTGAGGTCAGGACTCTGTGCAGGCCAGTCAAGTTCCTCCACACTAAAATCACTCATCCATGTCTTTATGGACCTTGCTTTGTGCACTGGTGCGCAGTCATGTTGGAACAGGAAGGAGCCATCCCCAAACTGTTCCCACAAAGTTGGGAGCATGAAATTGTCCAAAATGTCTGGGTATGCTGAAGCATTAAGAGTTCCTTTCACTGGAACTAAGGGGCCAAGCCCAACCCCTGAAAAACAACCCCACAACATAATCCCCCCTCCACCAAACTTTACACTTGGCACAATGCAGTCAGGCAAGTACCATTCTCCTGGCAACCCCAGACTAATCCATCGGATTGCCAGACAGAGAAGCGTGATTCATCACTCCAGAGAACACGTCTCCACTGCTCTAGAGTCCAGTGGCAGCGTGCTTTATTCCACTGCATCTGACGCTTTGCATTGCACTTGGTGATGTAAGGCTCGGATGCAGCTGCTCGGCCATGGAAACCCATTCCATGAAACTCTCTACGCACTGTTCTTGAGCTAATCTGAGGGTCTGACAGCCGTAATTTTGATGCTTTTGAATTTGCTTGCAAAACTTTTGTGTTCCCTCAAAAAAATTTGTTCCCCCAAGAAACTTTGCATTCATTGCCTTGCAAAACTGCATTCCCCCGAGAAAGTTTTTTAGAAAGCTTCTTTTTTTATTTTTTTTAGCTTTATTTTTTTTTTTTTAGCTTTTTAATCTTAAAAAATAGCAAAACTGTAAATTTAAACTCAAATCAATATTTTAATGGCCAAGTCTTTATTTATTTGGTGAATAGCCTAGTTACATAACTGCCAAGCTCAGAGAAAATATCCAGAGACAACCTCCCCTGACCCCCAGTTCCCCACCCTTGTCCCCTATCCCGTCTGAGTCAGCACAGACAAAACATTTACTTTTAAATATGGTACTTCCCAATAAAACTGTCGGAAAATTACAGGTTCCAGGAACCCCTTAGCCTCAGCAGTTCCTCTTTAGATGACAATGTGTTATCATCTTGGCTTTATAAATAATTATTTCTGGCTGGAATCACTGTGTTTCCCTTTTAAAGAAATATTAACTCTCTGAAAAAACAGGAAAATGACACATAGCCGCTACAGACTGGAAAATAGACAAAATACCGGTTTATTTGAGTGGCTTCATTTGAGAAAAGAATAAAATAGGTACTAAATGTGATGTGCAATGAATCACAATGGGATTTATCTTCATGATTTTCATGTAAGAACCAAATCCTCAAGGCCTATGCAACTAGTATAATATAAAACTCTATTGGTACAAATGTATGCGTCAGTTCATAATCTAAACTGAAATACTTAAAAAAAAATACTGAATTTAATATTGTTTTTCTACATAGAGTCAAGTGTGACCCTTTGCTCCCCATCTAACACAGCCATGTGTGGTATATCACTTTGTCTGAGCATGAGGGTACTTCACTTGAGCAGGCACATGTTTACACAGATCTCACATTTCCTGTCCCAGGTCTCCTGGATTTCCGTAGTTCCTGAGTCATTAGGTTCTGGATCCTGTAGCCATTGTAACAGGCTATTTTTCAGCACACATGGTCGCTTCTCCCTTCCTCTCCGAGCGGGGAAGGGACCCATGGGCAGATAGTATCCGAACACCCACTAAACTCACTGAAGAGAGGATGGCAGCGAGACAATAATCTTGGTGAGTACTATAGCATATTTATTATTTCTGTTGAGGTAAAATACATTATTGCACTTTTCATGTTGTTGCAAATCTCTTTGAGCTATTGCTTGTATAAAAAGTCCTCATAAATGTATTAAGAATAGGTCAAGTACAAAAAACTAGAGCATAAACAAATTATGAAAAATAGAACTGATTTTCTTTTATTCATTCTGACGAAGAACTTAAGTGGGTTAAGTCGGATTTGTTTGTTTTAGAATTAAATTAATATATGCATATAAGGTTAGGAATGTAAATAAAGATAAATATGTAAAGAAAGAGCTCATCCCACATGATCTGTGTTTTTCTCCATTAAAGCTACACGCTGAAGTCATGAGATCCTCATCCTCTCGTCTTAGTTTTTCCTCTAAGGAACCTATATGGAACCGGTAAGGAGTTCTGCTTTTAGATATATTAGTGATCAAATGTCTTAAAACTAAATATATTAATAAAAGGTATCTCTAAATGTGTAATAACTGTCCATTTTTTTACAGGGATGTGCCAAAAATACAATGCATTGAGTAAACTTTACATGCTTTTCACCATTTGACCTGTAGAAGTCGCACTTGTTACATTAACAATACTTACGTAAACGTACACATAAACTCAAGCTCAAATTGACGATTTATTACAAAATTAGTACAACTAATACACATGTATTCTGTTTTAAAATACACACACTGTAAAATGGCAAGATTCTACAGTAATGTATCAGTTATTCGTACAGTAAGATACTGCAGGCCTATACATTGGTTAGTTTTACAGCGAAATTTGTCATAATTTTCTGTCATAAAACAAATAATGACAATGTCATTGTGGTATAGTGTAAATATATGGGTTTGTTTCCCTTTGAATGGAAATTTTGAACATTTACTTTTAATTAATTTATTATAGTTGCTGTAATAGTGTGATATGTTGCATTTACAGTAGCCTATGCAGAAAATGAGCGATGACTGAATCTTAAAGGGATAGTTCACCCAAAAATGAAAATTAGCCCATGATTTACTCACCTTCTTGTCTTGAGGGGCTAATTTTCATTTTTTGGTGAACTAGCTATCCCTTTAAGTCTGATCACAACCACACTATTTTTTACAGTGTAGATTTCTAATTCAGGATTCCATTCACTTTTTGGTATATTTACATATTTTTAATTTAAAACAATTTATACAGAGTTCACTGTAGAAACTTTTCAATTTTAGAAGCCAACAAATGCTTTATTTAGCCTCTTTTCTAACAATGTTACTTTTGACGATGTATAAAAATGTCTTGTAGTGAAATGTATCAATTAAGAGTTTATCCACAAAAGTCTAGCTAGGTCAGAAGCATACACTTTTATAACATTTTACAGATAGCCTACATGATGCCAACCACTGGACTGCTGCCCACGGAGCCTGTGTGAGTGGGTTTAGTGAGAGTAGAGGCGTGAGTAGAGGCGTGAGTAGAGGCATGCGCAGAGGGGTGGGTGGGTGAATGTAGAGCAGAGCGCGCGAGTGTGTACGCGCGCGGATGTCACACACTCTCCGCGTTGCGCATTTCACACGATCTGAGTGCAGGGAGCGATCAGGCGCTTGACAAACAGCGGAGCATGAATGCATTCACAGACACTCATGCACGGCAATTTAATTCGACGCTAATACAATAGCAGTGTTGGTCGTAAACATCACGCGGGGGAACGTTATGTGGGTATCATTTCACGGCGCGTGCTGTTGGAATCGCAACTAAACAACTCAGATCAACTCTGAGCTTCATGTTCGAGGGGTAAGCGGTGAAACGGCGTGCTATCCCAGTTCCAGGGGGAACGACCGAACCCCAAAATAACAAGTCGTTTAGTTTTCTGGAGGCAGAATCGCTTAGCGCGTGCTAGTAGTTTGTTTTGTGCGTGCTGCTGCAGCAGCAGGCATCTCGCGCACCGTTAGCTCAACATCTCTACGGCCTCGGAAGTTCATTTGTTTTTCTCCCTTTAATGCTTTCGGTCGTCTGAACACACATTTCTATCTATTCTCTGGACGAACCCACGCTTTAGGATGCCAGATCAAATATCGGTGTCCGAGTTTCTGTCGGAAACAACAGAGGATTACAACTCTCCCACTACATCCAGCTTCACCACCCGACTGCAGAGCTGCAGGAATACAGTCGGCGTGTTAGAGGAGGTAAGAAACTGCTTACTTTTCTCATAGCACAGCATCAGTGAATTGCATCTGTTTACACTGATACTTTGCACTTGGGTATTGCATCTGTTTATATTAGTACTTCTTTACATTTATACATTGTTGCATTAGTTTTGCATCTGTTTATGTTCATGCATTGCATTTATTTACTAATACATGTTTTTGCATGCATCAGTACATAATCTGTTTTTATTAGTGCACTACTGTTTACATTTGTCCATTGCATCTTTTTACAGTGACGGCGCATTTGTGTTTATTTGACATCTGTTTACATTAGTGCATTGATAACTTTGTTATTTTGAATAACATTGCATCTGTTTACTGTGTTGCTTTGCATCTATGCATTGCACCTCTTTACTTTGGCGCTTTGCATTAGTAGCCTACATTGAATCTGTTTATCAGTTTATTACATCTGTTTACATTGTACATTGCGTACGTTTAGTTTTGTTGCATTGCATTTCTTTGGTACTTTGAGTTAGTGCATTTGTGTATATTATTGCATTGCATTAATACATTGGATCTTTTTACTTTGGTACTTATTGCATCTGTTTATATTGGAGCATTGCGTCCGTTTATATTAGTACTTTTTAAATCTGTTTTACTTTGCAATTGTACATGCATCACTTTACATTGGTACATCATATATGTTTACATGGCTATTTTGCTTTAGTACATTGAATCTCTTTTTTAGAGTTCATTAAAATGTTGCATCTTTTAAGTGCATGTGAAATCTGAGAGGCAGTGAGCAACAGTCTGCAGTGTGGGCTGCAGTTTTGTTCAGCCAGCTGGTCTGGCTTCTGATTCCACTGATGATTCATTGGGTGTACAATAGTTGAAAGTCTATGCCAGCTTTGAGAGTCATATCTTGGATCGATATGGATGTTTTTGTGATTCATAACAACTGATGTATAAAATGGTTGAGTTGAATTCATGGTAAAAGGCCCCTAAGAGCATGTATTTGTGCATGCATCACTTTAAAATGCATATTGGGGTTTTGTTGGGGTTCAGGAGCTACTCCCTTTTCATAAATCACCCTAAAGGTTGATCTCATATTGTGACATTCAGTTATTTAAAAGCAGGAGAAGTTTACTTGGTTAACTTATCTTTAGTTTACTCGAGCTTGCTTCTCTATAATGTGTGTTTGTTTTGCATAGTCCTTTATTTAAATAATCCTAAAAATAGCCTATTTGGTCAGTCATATCTGTGCTAAGATTCCTTTGAACACCTGCTCCGATAGCAAATGGCATTCTGCCTGTTTAACTAGATATTCTAGACACAATTTGGGTGATGCAAACCATCTAAAATCTTGACCATATATGTGAGTTTTAAGAGGGTGGATAATGTCAATGCATGTCACACTAGAAGCATCTTTATAACATTTAGCAGCATGCAATTGTACCACTTCTGCATGTATGTGGAAGACAGGAAGCTGTTCTTGAAATGATTTGAACAGAGTGATGAAATATCACTTTAATCACCACTTCCCTTTTAAAGTAAGTAGAGATGGCCATCTTCAACAACACAAAGCCAGTACTGGGTTTTTTCTGCATTGAAAATAGTTTGGTGGATACCAAAATTAGTCTTTGTCCCGCTAGGCTTATTTGATTTATTTGTTTATTTGAACCTGCCATTCTGCAGTACCAGCTCCTGCTGATAGCCGGCTGAAGAGCGTCAAAGGTTTCTATTTACAACGCGTTTTTGCAGCGTTGACTTTTGTAGCCAATCACAGACATGTCTGTTGAGCACATGAATGCAATCAAATGTGTTTAAGTTAGTCTGAATCTGCACAACACCTCTCAACTTGTTCAGCGTGAGTTCAGCACGCTTGCGAATCCATTCATTATAATCAAAAAAGTATAAACACAATGTCAATAAGAGATGCATTGCACAGCGTAGACAGCTTTATTGATTATAACAGGATTATCAGCTTTGTGTACCTCATGTTGTAATTGACAACTTCAATTATTAAAATGGCAGCGATCTTTGATCGCTTTTTTGTATATTATATATATTTTTCATGGCAAAGTTCTGGACTGACAACTATATTTAAATGCGCATTTGAATCCAATTGAATCATAGAAATGGATGGAACAAAACAATCTGATACTGTCTGTCAAATGATCTGTGCATTAATTGTTGGAGTGCAAAGGCAAATGGAGTGCAAAGGCAAAATAACAGACCTGCCACTTTTTCTGTAATGTTACTTTGTTGTTCATTTTATTACTAACTTTTCAAATCAGCCACTAAGTGACTTTTTACGTATACATGTACAGATTTAAAAAAAATGACAGTGACAGTCCTGACAGTGATTCTTTTTTATTTAATGAATAAACAGGCTAAGTTAATATTACAGACTTTCTTTGCATTTATTTTGGATTTATTGGCAGTACTGGGTTTGCAGTTCGGGTTAGGTACTTTGCACTCTGTGTGTCTTTGACTGGTCCGCCACCACCGAAGACCATTTTTGACCCAGGAAAAATCCTGCAGTAGACTCAAAATGCATGCTTTCTTTGAAATCATACCTGTGTTGTCAAAAGCAGCAGGATCAAATGACAGATTGTAAATGATAAAAAAAACAGGTGAGGAACATGATTAGGTTCCATTAGATGAGATGTTTTTGATAGGATGCAAACACATTGCAGACACATAAATCTTATCTTACATTTAAAATGCAATGCCTAGTTACCGGTATATTCATTGGATCAGTATGTATCCCAAACCCTTAATGCTGAAATTGGAGATAATGAAATGCCAGATGGATCCAAGCTGCAAGTTAGAGTTAGTCATGTTATTGAATAGCTTGAGTTTTTTTTGTGTGTGTGTGTCCAATATCCCATGTGGTTTTCGATTTGCATGTCTGCTCTAAACAATCAATGACATTGTGTTCAAATGTCAGAATCGCCATGTTTCTATTTAATTCAAAACACTGTCAGGCCAAAGCTGTCATGTTTTTACAGTTCATTAGTAACCCAATGTTTATCTTAAAGAAATAGGTCACCCAAAATGAGTATTCTGTCATTATTTATTTATTATTTATGTATTCTTCAATTAATTATATTAATGACAACATCAAACATTGTTTATCTTGCATACATTGTCATCTTATCATTCATTGAGGCAATTGTGTGTCAAGTGCTGTGATGTATTTGGAATCTGCTGTGGTGCATATCGCATCTCTGGCAGTGTTTACTAGGAATGCACAGATGTATAGGCTGATAAAAGCAAATATCTGCACTATTGGACATTGGCCAATTGTTTAAAAACAGCTGATGATAAGGAGCAATTGTAAGACCTGTCGCAATCATCAATATATGACTTATCGCACAATATGGACATGACCTCGATCATTTTTGGTGAGACGATATGTTGCCTATTGTGTTTACATAAAAATTAATGTCACCAACATTTTGCTGATCGCGCTGCCTCTTTCATCTTATCTGCTCTCCGAGTCAGAGGAGAAAGCGGGGTTTAGGCAGAACCTTCATACACAGATATTTAAGAAAAATGCTATTTGCTATAACTTGTTAAATAATTTGATATGCGATAATGCTTTAAGTGTGTAAAATCAATTTAAATTATATTTAAATATATTTAAAAACTGAAAATGATATAACCAATATACACCGATCAGGCATAACATTATGACCTAATATTGTGTTGGTCCCCCTTTTGCTGCCAAAACAGCCCTGACCCATCAAGGCATGGACTCCACTTAGACCCCTGAAGGTGTGCTGTGGTATCTGGCACCAAGATGTTAGCAGCAGATCCTTTAAGTTCTGTAAGTTGCGAGGTGGGGCCTCCATGGATCGGACTTGTTTGTCCAGCACATCCCACAGATGGTCGATTGGATTGAGATCTGGGGAATTTGGAGGCCAAATCAACACCTCAAACTCGTTTCCATTCCTGAACCATTTTTGCTTTGTGGCAGGGTGCATTATCCTGCTGAAAGAGGCCACAGCCACCAGGGAATACCGTTTCCATGAAAGGGTGTACATGGTCTGCAACAATGCTTAGGTAGGTGGTACGTGTCAAAGTAACATCCACATAGATGGCAGGACCCAAGGTTTCCCAGCAGAACATTGCCCAAAGCATCACACTGCCTCCGCTGGCTTGGCTTCTTCCCATAGTGCATCCTGGTGCCATGTGTTCCCCAGGTAAGCGACGCACACGGCCATCCACGTGATGTAAAAGAAAACGTGATTCATCAGACCAGGCCACCTTTTTCCATTGCTCCGTGGTCCAGTTCTGATGCTCACATGCCCACTGTTGGCGCTTTCGGCGGTGGACAGGGGTCAGTGTGGTCACCCTGACTGGTCTGCGGCTATGCAGCCCCATATGCAACAAACTGCAATGCACTGTGTATTCTAACACCTTTCTATCAGAACCAGCATTAACGTCTTGAGCAATTTGAGCTACAGTAGCTCGTCTGTTTGATCGGACCACACGGGTCAGCCTTCGCTCCCCACGTGCATCAATGAGCCATGACCCTGTTGCCGGTTCACCACTGGGAACACCTCACAAGAGCTGCAGTTTTGGAGATGCTCTGACCCAGTCGTCTAGCCATCACAGTTTGGCCCTTGTCAAACTCACTGAAATCCTTATGCTCACCCATTTTTCCTGCTTCTAACACATCAACTTTGAGGACAAATTGTTCTCTTGCTGCCTAATATATCCCACCCACTAACAGGTGCTGTGATGAAGAGATAATCAGTGTTATTCATAATGTTATGCCTGATCGGTGTATATTTTTCACTTTCTTTCTGGGAAAAGAAAGCATCACTACAACTTGTGAAAGTGAACAGCAGTGTTGTAGCATTACATAAAAAGCAAGGTCACAAATAAATTACAAAAGATGTTTCAAATTTACTGTCCTTTTCAAATAACTGGTAGAACTGCCAGATCGGTTAATGTAGTGAAGTAATTTTAGCTGCGCATAGAAAAATTGTCTCGGGAGTTTTGTGTCATCTGATCGGCCTTAATGGAGACCACCGATCTAACTATATAAAACTATTATTGGCCGTTAACGTTTGGCTCCTGATCCGTCGGAGCACCCTTACAATGCTACATGTGTGTAGCATCTTTGTTTGGATCGTGATAAAAATGCAGCTACCGTTTGCATGAAAGCCCTTAAGTTAAGAAAACCCTTAGTTATAAGGTTATAAGAGTCCACTTAAGGAAATTTAATGTTGTCATTAAGTATTTCCCCTTAATTACTTGAGTTCCCCTAAGTTCTGTTATGCGTTGCAACAAAGTCCTTAGTAACCATTTAGCCCTAAAAAAATTAAGGGATCAAAACAGGTCCCTTGAGTCACTCAAACACGATGTATGATTTCATGTTAATTGAGGAGGAGGAAGTACCGATGTGCATTTTTAGCGGTCAAAATAAACCTGTTTAAAGTATGATGTGAAAGTGTGTATTGAACAACGTTTTCATAATTTTCATCACTTCCACTGAGCGCTGTGCCAGGCTTTCATCTTGTGTGCAAGAGTGACTGATTATAGCGACAGGCTTGGGTGTTTTCCCAAGTCTTTTAAAAGAATAATTTTTTGTCCTTGGTCCAGTTTGGTTTAGATTTCTTGTTCAGTAGCGTACTGTAAAAACTATAGCAACCGCTTCTCCATTGCCATGTTGTGCCAGAAACGATTACAAAATGCTTAGTATAAACACTTAGGTAAGGGTGACGGTTAAGACGTTTGTTGCAACGCTCTTAAAGAAATCCCTTACCTCAGGGATTTTTTCCCCCCTCAGGGATACCTTTAAGTCAAACCACTTAAGAGGTTTAATGCAACCAGGCCCAGGTCCTCAGGAAAGACCATGAGAACCAGACATGTCCTCTGCACAGACCCCAGTGGCCAGCTTCATCTCCATATCTGTGTGATGAATCTTTAAGCAGAAGGAACTGAATGTAATATTTTGAGTGATACCAATCCACAATCTGACTTCTGACTTGTGATGCAGCCTGGAATTAAACCACACCATGTTGCTTTGTTTGGTCAGAGGAGAACTGGTCCCCTGACTGAACCTGGTTTCTCCCAAGGTTTTTCTTTTCCATCCTGTCACTGATGGTGTTTGGGTTCCTTGCCACGATCGCCTCTGGATTGCTTAGTTGGGGACACTTAATATTCAACAATATTATTGATCTGACTGCACTGACACTATTGGATGAGAGCTGGATGATGACATCACTGTTTTCTGCAGAGCTGCTTTATAGCCAGATTGTACTAATTTAATGATTGATGATCTTTACAATGGAATTCAATCAACAGTAAACAGACTTCAGCTGAACAATGATACTTTTTTTTCTTTTAAGAGCTGCTTTGCAGATGAATTGAACTGTTTGCATCACTGAATCATTATTTTCCTGTTGATCACTGTAAAGCTGCTTTGAAACAATCTGTATTGCATAAAGTGCTATAAAAATAAAGGTGACTTGACTTGGTTGCCTCTAATTCAAATGGCTACAGATATATATTTTTTGTTTAAAGAAAGTTTGGCAAAAATCAGTCATTATCAGGGAGTAACTGACCTTGGAAAGTCACAACTGAGTCTGACCAATCAGAATTTAGCATTTCAGAAATCATATAATAATTAGCATTAACATCCAGCAATAATTGGTGAACTAGTGTTTTTTTTTCTTTTTTTCTTTTGAGATGTCATTGTCCAAAAGAGTGACAAGTTTCAGTACACACTTTGCAAAGGCAGTTGTTATTTCCTGAGGTTATTGGGGGTGAATTCAGCTGTAGAACTCCCGTTGACACTCCTTTATAAAACTTTATATGTGTGTACAGAATGGGAATAGAATTTAGGATAGTGCCATATTTAATTTTTGATTGGAATAAAAACAAGGCTGTGAGGGAT
Organism: Coreius guichenoti; assembly: GCA_039654105.1. Taxonomy (NCBI): domain Eukaryota; kingdom Metazoa; phylum Chordata; class Actinopteri; order Cypriniformes; family Gobionidae; genus Coreius; species Coreius guichenoti. The sequence goes on from CM077189.1 coordinate 13,448,476, forward strand.
AGAAGTATAGTGTGTTCAATTGGTTGTACTGTTGTCAGCTGACAATTTCTTTCCCCCCCAGAAAACAACAACCCATAAAACATTGTGTTGTAAAAAATTATGGGATCTAGGACCTTTATTCAGTGTGTGCCATTATAAAGACTTGTCTATACCTCACAGCCTTATTTTCATCCATGTTAAATTTAATATGCTGTCTAACCTGACTCTACACCAGACGCGAGTGGTGCAACGTGACAAAAGCAAATTGAACCCATTATAATCAGTGATGCTGTCTACACTGAATGTGGCACGACACGACAAATTCCTGACGGTAAACTGATGCCATGTTCTATTTCCACTCACGCATCAGGGCTCCAGACTGCGACTAAAACGGTTGGATTTGCGACCAAAAATATTAATTTGTGAGTGATATTTTTGCTGAGATCGCCACTGGCGACCATATAAATTTACATGTTATGATTAAGAAATTGCGTGCCTTTTTACCTGCATGTTCTGTGATGAGTAGCCCATCACATCTTTTGTTGTGTTGACGTAATAACATGAGAAGACGCGCAGCAAAGTTGCAGTGGAAAAAAACCTCACTGAGTTTGAGCGCCAAAATACGAACGGAGACAGCACGGATCAGCTTTCCGTGTCAGAAACGCATGTCAAAATGAAAAATAGCGGGCTTTTTCAAAGTCCTCATCTCTATCGAGCAACAACACTGACGACTGTGCCAGCATGAGAGAGATAGAAAGTGTGTCAATGAATGAACATCCAAGTAAGTTACTGTAAAAGTGCAGAAAGGCAATGTCTATTTCGTGCAAACAACATGGATAAACTACAACAGATAAACATGACAGCTGTGTGGACACGAACTAATCGTTAACAGTTCTCGTTTTTAATTCACACTGATATGGATTCTTATCCTCAATATCTTTTAATCTTTGCTGTTTTCTGTTACTGCCTGAACTTCTTATTATTTGTAGTGCAGCCATCCATAATCGTAGTAAGATTTGTACTTAATTGTCACCTTTAATATAGGGATGCGCCGATCCGATACTCAGTTAAGCCCCAGTGCCCCACAAAAGGCACATAAACATTATAAAGCATCATCAACGCTTCGTGCACTATATTAAGTGTTCTGAAACCATTCCATAGATTAATGTGAGGTACAGATGAATATTTAAGTCATTAAATTCAAGTTCACGTGAATGCTTCCCTCCGCTGCGGCTGTCAGTCATTCTCCATTCAGCTTTCAAACTGCGTGTTGCGTTCGGTTACGACAGTCAAAACGATGAAACTCTCTCCAAGATGATTCAATGTTCCTGTTATTATGCTTGATCTGTAGATAGCATTCTATGGTTTCGCATAAAATGACTTTATCTGGCTGGAGTTTATTGCGGTTTCTAAATCGTGTTACTTTCTACCGGGTGTCTGTTAGATCACAACACTGGACTAGAGAGTGTTCTTCACACGCACAGTAACTGAATTTTTAAACTGTTAAAAGAAAAGGCTCAATAAAATATTGCATAGATAGATACACTAACACTACACATCGATATATCTTCCCTTTGTGTTTTGAACTTTTCAATGCAGAGCGCTGCACGCTGTGACTCCATGTTGCTTCATGCGCATCATCCTGCGCACGGGATGCACATAAGAGCTTTGTGCCGCTCTGTATTGGAGCCTTTCGTATTATAATACTTTTGCGCAATGAAAGATTATTAATAGCCTTTCTTGTTCTGCCCTATCTATAATATGTTGCTGCCTCATTAAAAAAGCTGCGCTATACATTTCAAACAAATGTCTTTTAATTTCTTAGTATATAGGCCCTATTTCTGTCAATATATTTACTTGTAATATAAATGTATTTTACAACAATGTGCAACATTTTATCAGATTTAGTGCTACACTTATTCACTTTTATTTGTTCCCCACTAAATGTTTTTTTTTTCACTAAATGTTTAGATTTTATACAATTATTGTGCACTCATGATTTTTCTAGAGTAACTTTTGCTGCTGAATTATCCACTAATCTAGTTTATCTACCATCTAGTTTATAGTAGTATTTTTTGTCATAGATTGTGATTTTATATATATTTTTAATTTGTTGTTTTTCTTTATAATGAAGTTGTCTATATTTAGTTGATTGTGTTTAACACACAAAAGAGTGATTATCAGTTCAACATACTGAGGTATAGAAATTCTACATTGAATTTTTAAACAAAACTGCACTGGTATCGGTATCGGCCGATACTCAGAATTTCTGGGATCAGATCGGTTCTGAAAAAATGGTATAGGCGCATTCATACTTTAACATGTCACTTTTAATGTGTTTGTTAATTTTATCACAAAATACAAGCAATAAATGTTGTTTTGCCGCTCTTTAATGTGGCCTGACGGATTTCCCAATCATCATTTCGACCTTGAAAAGAGCTTGTATATCATATCATGTAACGTCAAATTTACCTCAGAAAAAACATTCAATGCTCATAAACTCGTTAGTCAGCTAGAAAAATAGCTATAGAAAAAAGCATTTTGCTAAATATATGCAGTGCATATCACTGTATCATGATTCATGCACTATATGCACTAATCCTTATATTTTTACTTAACCTGTTGTCTACATGAGAAGGAATGGAAGGAGCTAAAAATGAAATTAAACACCGCCCATATAACTGCATGTGAAGAGCTGCCTTTCACCAAAGTTATCAAACTATTTATCTGCCTTTCACCAAACTATACTCATTGGCCAAGTGATGCTGACATTATTATGGTCTGTGACACTGGTTCAGATTCTTTGTGAAGAATGATTATTTGTGACTGTTATGTAGTTTTCAAGTTGGAAAAGCTATTCAGTTCCTACTTTAAGTGAATCTTAGTACCCAGGACATCCACAAGATGGATGAAAATGCTGATGCTGTAAAAGGAGGGCAGACGTGACAACACATGACGAAATTAAAACCTGTTTATTTTTTTGTGGCACTTAAAAAAATTATTTGGCGCCTATTTTTTACTTATAGGAGCCAATGGCTCCTTTAATTAATTTTTTTTTGTCTGGAGCCCTGCGCATGATGGACAAATGGATTTGCAACAGTCACTTTGTGACGTCCAGTGTGGACAGCTTCTAGCTGTTGCGCTGTGATGCGTCAACGGTCTATAGCATTCAAAAGAGGAGTGACATCTGGTTTTTAGCTGCAGTGTGAATGTGGCAAACAGAATTTGAGAGAAAATGAGTGAGAGGAAGAGGAGAGAGTGGGAGTGTGGAGGAGTATATAGGCGATATCTGGCAGCCGAAGATCCACTCCTCATCCAGATCCTGCAAGCCTGCATGTCCTGCGATGCACTAGCCTAACCGCATCTTGGTGTAACGTTATACACAGTGTCCCTAATGGTTTCAGTCAGAGCAGACAGACTTAGTCGAATGACTCACGGCTTCTCTTTATGTGACATAAACACATACACGCTCAGTCAGGTCACATGACATCCAGCTCACGATGTGGGGGTGGCTGGACACTAATCAACACAGACATTCATGCATTATGGGAGGCCTCTCAGCCTCACGCCATCTTTGTCCCTTCTCATCATGTGTCAAAAGGTTACAGCAAAAGACAACAGTTGGATTAGAGAGTTGTACAAGCTGCATTTCCTGTCTCCACTGCAGTAAATTGAACATAAGACTCCACAGTGAGAGTGTCTCATTGTGTGTCACTGTTGGACTGAAGTTCACGCTGCTCTGTCTTTACTTTCTCACTTAGTGGGATGTTTTGTCTCTGTTTCCTGAAATGTAAACATGGCCTGATTTCTCTCGTCAGCGCGAGTGGAAACATATTCACGTGGGTTAATTTCGGTCCAAACTAATGGTGAGCCCACTGACATCTGCTGCACACTCTATACTGCAGATATCAGCACAACACATCTGTAGCTAATGCGAAATGTAGGTTTGTCAAAAAAGTATTGGTAACTAGTAGAGTATTTGTAAAACCCTTAGACACGTAATGAACTAACCAACAGGAATACAATACAATGATATTTAGTTGTGATTAGGGCTGTCACGATATTAGATTTTTTGCACCACGGTTATTGTGGCCAAAAGAATTCACGATATCAATATATCGCGGTATCTATAGAAACCTTGGGGGGAAAGTTATCAAATTAATTTTTACGTTATTTAGTTCTTTCTTTTTTACCCAATGAACATAATTGGATACTGATAAACACAGGGCACATGCATCTTCTTTGAAGCTCCCTATGAAATAACAAGAGAGAAAATACTGTCAAGTTCAACAGTATGATGAATAAATATTAACATCAAAACTGATACTTTAACCTGTTAACTTGTGTACCCATATTTTAAGCTCGCCGGCGCCAATGAAGTCATACAGTAAGCGCTCTGCTAATTCAGTTTTAATGTGCACCTAGAACGGCCGCAGATGAGACATTAAGTGCATGGCACTGCGACCAACGTAACATTTTACAGAGTTTAATGTAGCAATGTGGGCGCACAGTTCTTCTAGATCCGTTTTAATCGTGTAATAGATTTGAACAAAAAAAATCAAGTGCTACGAACAGGTTGTATTGGCCGTGACTAGATTGCAAATACAAAAATATACATTATGTTAATAGACATTAATTAATTCAAAGAAACTATGAGATGTGCTGCACTGGTGGAAACAACACGAGACCATGCTACCGTGACTGTCAAGACTGACTCTGACTGGTGTTTAGAGTCCCCGCAGCAGCAGTAGCGAGCGTTCCTTCAGCGCAGCTGCAAGAGTTATGGCCTTTTTACACCTGTTCACTTCATTCGTTTTCTCTGATCAGATATCTATCATATTTTGAAAAGATCAGGAGTAAATGGCAGATTTAAATCCGATCACTCAAACAAATCAATTCAGAAGGTGGTCTGGGACGCATTTCAGACAAAACTGGACAAGTGTGAATGCATCTGGTTGTTTAAACCACATACAGTGGGGAGGACAATTATTTGATACACTGCCGATTTTGCAGGTTTGCCCACTTACAAAGCATGTAGAAGTCTGTAATTTTTATCATAGGTACTCTTCAACTGTGAGTGACGGAATCTCAAACAAAAATCCAGAAAATCACATTGTATGATTTTTAAGTAATTAATTTGCATTTTATTGCATGACATAAGTATTTGATACATCAGAAAAGCAGAACTTAATATTTGGTACAGAAACCTTTGTTTGCAATTACAGAGATCATACGTTTCCTGTAGTTCTTGACCAGGTTTGCACACACTGCAGCAGGGATTTTGGCCCACTCCTCCATACAGACCTTCTCCAGATCCTTCAGGTTTCGGGGCTGTCGCTGGGCAATACGGACTTTCAGCTCCCTCCAAAGATTTTCTATTGGGTTCAGGTCTGGAGACTGGCTAGGCCACTCCAGGACCTTGAGATGCTTCTTACGGAGCCACTCCTTAGTTGCCCTGGCTGTGTGTTTCGGGTCGTTGTCATGCTGGAAGACCCAGCCACGACTCATCTTCAATGCTCTTACTGAGGGAAGGAGGTTGTTGGCCAAGATCTCGCGATACACTTGTGATACACTTTTATCCCTGATGTCCTTACACAGCTCTCTGGTCTTGGCCATTGTGGAGAGGTTGGAGTCTGTTTGATTGAGTGTGTGGACAGGTGTCTTTTATACAGGTAACGAGTTCAAACAGGTGCAGTTAATACAGGTAATGAGTGGAGAACAGGAGGGCTTCTTAAAGAAAAACTAACAGGTCTGTGAGAGCCGGAATTCTTACTGGTTGGTAGGTGATCAAATACTTATGTCATGCAATAAAATGCAAATTAATTATTTAAAAATCATACAATGTGATTTTCTGGATTTTTGTTTTAGATTCCGTCTCTCACAGTTGAAGTGTACCTATGATAAAAATTACAGACCTCTGCATGTTTTGTAAGTAGGAAAACCTGCAAAATCGGCAGTGTATCAAATACTTGTTCTCCCCACTGTATATACATTTTACTCTTGGCAAATTGTTAAAAATAAACTTGTGAGAGCGTGTTATAGGCTATATATGACATAGTCAGATATGACGGCGCTACTGCAACATGCATCACCGCAAATGAGTAGCCTATCACTAAAGCATTAAGCCAACACGCAAACGGCCGCCAGTGAAACTGAAAGTAGCCTCAGATGCTCAAAAACACAATAATCTTCATTAAAACTAATGAGACTAAATGCTCTTACCAGTGCTTAGGTCGCTCTTTCTCCTATTGCGGTCTTTGATCTTGAAATTAGCTGATGATAAATAAAAAGCTCGAATCTTTTGCTTTCGTTGACGTGAACTTTGCATAGCCTATAGCGCAGGAATTGAAGATCAGATTTATATTCATTTTGCGGAGAGGGGTAAGGTAAGACAACCTGCATGTTTTTAATTTTTTTTTTTATTTTGTTTATTAGTTTAGATTGTATAGCCCATTTCAGCTGCGAGCAGCGGCAGGCCTGCCTCAGCTTGTCAGAAATGCCTTTTTGCTGTGATATTAAAGTTTAAACTAACATTGTGATATGCTTGAAGTGTTTTATATCTATGGATTTTATTATAGGCAAGACAAGTCAAGTGTTGATTTGAGTGGCTAAATTGATCAAACGTGGTTAACTCACTGTCGGCCGCTGGCCGCTTGGTCGTTATTTTAAAAAACAAAAACTTTAATTTAACAAACAAAAATTGCTCCAAACATTTTTCTAAATTAACTTAATAAAGAAACTAAACGAAATATAACTACTTTGACATTAAAAACAAAGCTGAACTATTTTTATGGCTGCAACAGTGTGATAGGGAGGATAAAAAATAAAATAAAAAAAAACACGGCCTCCAGTCGGACTCGGGACACTGGAGTATTTACGTGTCATGTTATCATAAGAGTCCCATTCATTTTAAATATTGTGGTTATCGCCCATACCGGTATATTGTCACACCCTAAATTAACACAATGTTGATATTTCGTGCTTTGAATATCACGATTATCGTCAATACTGGTATATTGCGACACCCCTAGTTGTGATACACTAATATCATGTTTAGTTTATAGTTTGAAGTATTTTAAGTAGTTGCCATAAGACTAGAAACTTACTTTATACAGCGGCAAGTGTTTGGCCAGCGCCCGTACTTGTTTTTATTTACATATTGTGTGCAAGAACATTTTCCAGTGCAACAACATGCAAAGTCGAACTTGCGTCACAAGAAGCTAATAACCGAATACAAGTATGCTCGCTGACCCAGTGCTTGTTGTGACTGCGTTTGCTTGCTGCTTGTTCTGATTTGGTTCAGTATTTGTATTTGAAATCTTTGAGTCTGTTTTGACCTTTGACCAGAAACATGCTTTCCATGAGTACAGCTTTGTTGCATTACAAAGTGTGTTGGCACGCAATTCATAACTGAACACAAGTACGTGTGCTGGCCTTGCCACTGCGTTAAGTAGAGGAGCGTATTGCTTTTTTTGAGCTACGGATTGGATTGTTTTTTTCTGATCAGCAAAAAAAAGTGTGTGCGAAGGAGACCAATATAACTTTGCTGTCATTCTTTTTTATTTTGTTACCTTGTAAGGCAATTTTTTTTTTTTTTAAAATAGGGAAATTAGTTTCCCTGTACTGGTCAGTGACTTGCAAAATAGTCTTAACAACCAACATGAAAAAGAATCGTGATAAGATCATGGTTCATGATCCTGTCTAAAAAAATCGTTATGTGATATTTTTTTGCCATATTGCCCACACCTATTTACAAGCATAGATGGATACTAGGGGTGTGACGAAATACTCAGCTCACAAGAACGAGACAAAACAAGATTTTTGCACAGTATATTTAAGAAATCCTCAATGACAAAATTCATGACTGGAAAAATAGTCTGCAGATGAATTTTTTTTTTTTTTTTTTCTTCTTTTCAACTAATCAAGAATTATTATATGCATTGAAAAACAACAATGAATATACAAGCATTGTAAAAGGTTTTGCCACACACTCAACTGACTGGCTTCTCACCTTCACATTTCAGTCTTTTCAGACCTTACTGTACATGAATTATGAGCTTCCAGAACTTCTGATTGAACTCCTTTCCACAAATTGAACATACATGCACATGAACTTTAATGACATCCCGTTCTTAATCTGTAGGGTTTTAATATGGAGTTGTCCCCCCCTTTGCAGCTATAACAGCTTCAACTCTTCTAGGAAGGCTTTCCACAAGGTTTAGGAGTGTGTTTATGGGAATTTTTGACCATTCTTCTAGAAGCGCATTTGTGAGGTCAGGCACTGATGTTGGACGAGAAGGCCTGGCTCGCAGTCTCCGCTCTAATTTATCCCATTAGGGGTGGGAATCTTTAGGCACCTTACGATCCGATGCGATTCCAAAACGATTCTTAATATACTTTTTTCTTATTAAATAATTAGTTTACCAATTTTAAAATTTTTAAATCTTTTTTTTATTTAAATACATATGTAATTATAATCACTTTTCAAAATAATTACAAATTTAAAAATTAAACTAAAACAATTGTATGTTAAGAATTTTAAATATATAAACTAATATAGCTTCAAAACATAAAAGGAAGTAGTAAATAATAAAGAGAAACAAATAAACATATTACAAGCAATAAACAAAGAATGCTTTCAATTTTTAAGAGTATCTGCACGTTTTCCATTCAAGAGCTGTGAGTGATTTTTCTTTTTCTCAGCTTTACTTTTTTTCGATTATTAATGATGACATCATAGACAGCGGGAGACCTAATAAGCTGCATTCACACTAATGCACAGATCTCTTTTAAAAATATAAAATGTGGTTAATCCTGTCTGTTTAATCCCTTAAAACATAACTGACTGTGTTTACATTAATTTTGCATCATAAAAGCATTTTGAGATGCAAGTATACATTTAACTTCATACACAGAGTCGCACACAGCCGCATACGCGAGCGCTCTTCACAAAGCATACAGCATATTAAACATAAACAAAAATATTTATTACGTTTATCTCCCTGTGTTTCCTGTTTATTAGAGAGATATTAATGATATTAAAGACTCACCAAATGGTGCTGTTTATCGGTTAACCTAATATTAAAATAGAAAAGTGTAAATATCTGTAAATGTATTGGTTAAACTAATTATTGGCTATAATCTCTACTTCTGACAGACTTGTTCTTACTATTGGTCAATCTTTCTTTTCTTAATTTCATTTTATTTAAAAAATAAAATGGTAACATCTCACTTCTCAGTCAGGTTCTACTCTACAGTTTCGCATTACTTTCCCAAAGTGTGGATTTAAAGAGGAGGACCGCAAAGTGCTGAGGGCGTCATTTGAGAGCTTGTATAGCAATACAGCACAATTGGCTATGTATGTCTAAGCAAACTTTCTTTTACTGTGGTTCATGCCCACTTTTGATGCTGGAGGTTTGAACATTCCTCATACTTTTGCTTAAAACCGTTTGGGTTGTATTACATTCCCGCAGAACTGTCATTCAGGTCATTTATGCCCAATTATCATGTCCCAAAGCGCTTCGCGTTTCATTTTGCTCTTGCTGCCGACACCAAGTTCTCTCTTACAAGTTGTGCGCTGCTTTTACAGTGATGTCATGCTCTCATGTAATGGATCACATCAGAGTTCACATCAACACAGTTGCCCTGTTGTCTCACAGCTCTGTGTGTGCATAAAACATTGACATTCTCAATTGGATTAAATGCCTAATTTTCCTCTACAGTATGTTGTTGCCCTCTCTCAGAGCATCGGTTTTGTTTACCCATGCCACAGGCAGCGTTTTTTTATCGTAACGAGGAAAAGTCCACTTCATGAATCACCTCTCTGGCTGGTTGCCTCCTAGCTCTGCAGGCCACAGCCTAAACGAAAACCATCTGTTAGATTCGGGGGGCCGCCATGTGCACGGGGCGGTGGTGACTATAGCTGCCCCAGAATTTGAGCATGGAAGGCCAAGAGATCACATGACATGCTCTTTTCTGCCTGTAAGAAAAGCTCTGCCAAAGCATAATGTGTTTCTGTCTCAAACAATAAGCCAGTCCTCCGGGATTTAGCTCATTTGAAGAATTCATTCTTGACAAAACGTCAAATGAAACGTATTCTTTTGGGGCCATTGTAGCTTTGTGTAGTGTAATGTTAGCTCTGTTTAAACCCAGCAGATGTTAGTTCATTGTGGCTCTAATTTATGGCCTCTGACCGACCCTGTAAAGACCAGGCGGAATTCCAGCTTTCATCCCGGAATTGTGGAGTTAAACCTGTAAAAGCGATGATAGAAAAATAGAAGAAAATTAGAAGGCATTTACAGAAGGAACTCATCACTGAGGTTTTTTGGTTGCCTGTAGGTGACTTTATAGATTAAAAAATGGCAGTATAAGGTTGATGCTTCCTCTTTCCACTCGTGCATCAACCTTTTTTGACCTTAAATATAGAATTTGCTCCTCCAGTCGTTGGTCATGATCAAAGGTCTGTTCTAAAGTTAGGTTTAACAGGTTTAATTTTACAGTAAAAACATATTTCATTAACGGATAATGTTAATATACCAACCTACTGAAGTACTAAAATCTGTTTTGTACCTTTTGTAATACATTGACAACAACCAAAAAACAGGTGACACATGATGAATAAAAGCTCATCACAACCAGCTTTTTCACAAGCTGAGATAAATACTACAAACCCAAAACACCATCATGGTAACACACGTTATGCTAAGGGTGTTCACACTTGGCAGGTTGGTTTAATTAAACCAAGCTCTGGTGCGATTGCTCTGTTAGTGCGGTTCATTTGGATAAGTGTGAACGCTGCCATATGAAGCCTGGTGCGCACCAAACAAGCGGACCGAGACCCCTGAAAAGGTGGGCTGCTTCCAAACAAACTCTGGTGCGGTTCGACTGAAATATAAATGCTACTGACCAAAGACATCTGAACTAACCAAAAACAGGATGTGATTTTACAAAATGAGACCCTATAAAGGAATGAATGCTCAAGCCTACCTATTTTTTTTGTCATAGGAGCTATGTAGCCCATCACAGTTTGCTACATGCGATGGGAACGGTGTCTCCTCCCAACAGATCTTCGTTTGTGTGTGTCGTCAGGAATTTCCTGGCGGTGTTTTGACTTCTTTACACATTTTATAAGCTCTTCATGAGTTCTCAGCTGGTAAAAATGCCATCATTTGTAAGCACATACAATGAGCGCATTTAGTCCGGCACACAGCATTGTTTTGGATGTTTGGCAAGTATACGCCTATATATATCTGGCATAACATTATGAACACCTCCCTAATGTTGTGTTAGTCCCCCTTTTGCTGCCAAAACAGCCCTGACCCATCAAGGCATGGACTCCACTAGACCCATGAAGGTGTGCTGTGGTGTCTGGCACCAAGATGTTAGCAGCAGATCCTTTAAGTCCTGTATGTTGTGAGGTGGGGCCTCCATGAATTGGACTTGTTTGTTCAGCACATCCCACAGATGCTCGATTGGATTGAGATCTGTGGAATTTAGAAGCCAAGTCAACACCTCAAACTCGTTGTTGTGCTACTAAAACCATTCCTAAACCATTTTTGCTCTGTGGCAGGGCATATTATCCTGCTGAAAGAGGCCAAAGCTACCAGGGAATACTGTTTCCATGAAAAGGTGTACATGGTCTACAACAATGCTTAGGTAGGTGGTACGTGTCAATAACATCCACATCAACATGGATGGCAGGGCCCAAGTAACATCCACATGGATGGCAGGACCCAAGGTTTCCCAGCAGAACATTGCCCAAAGCATCACACTGCCTCCGTTGGCTTGCCTTCTTTCCATAGTGCATCCTGGTGTCATGTGTCCCCAGGTAAGCGACGCACATGCACCTGGCCATCCTTGTGATGTAAAAGAAAACATGATTCATCAGACCAGACCACCTTCTTCCACTGCTCCGTGGTCCCATGCTGATGCTGCGGCTATGCAGCCCCATACGCAACAAACTGCGATGCTCTGTGTATTCTGACAACTTTCTATCAGAACCAGCATTAACTTTTTAAACAATTTGAGCTACAGTAGCTCGTCTGTTTGATCGAACCACACAGGCCTGCCTTCGCTCCCCACGTGCATCAGTGAGCCTTGGCCGCCCATGACCCTGTCGCCGGTTCACCACTGTTTTTTCCTTGGACCACTTTTGATAGATACTGACCACTGCAGACCAGGAACACCCCACAAGAGCTGCAGTTTTGGAGATGCTCTGACCCAGTCAACTTGGCAACACAATTTGGCCCTTGTCAAACTCGCTCAAATCCTTACGCTTGCCCATTTTTCCTGCTTCTAACACATCAACTTTGAGGACTCGTAATAAAATCGACAGAATTTTAAAGTTGAGACTTTGCTTCATATTAAAATTAACAAAGCACAAAACTTTTTGCGATTTATTGGATGTTAGGCACACTACATTTTATTGAAGTTTTGGTTACGCATCAATAGACTACAGCACAGACTAAAATATTTTACATTTAAGAAACCGTATCATTACCAATTAAAATAAATAAATAACTAATACGGTCAATCCAGAGCTAGTGTCCACACAGCTGACATGTTTGACTGTTGTAGCTTATTCACGTTGTATGCAAAATATAGACACTGAACACAGTTAAAACATGCCACCGGAGAAGTGCTAATTAAACGTCTGTTTTGTTCACTGATTTCGGCCCTCCAAAACCAGCTGCCGAAATTTTAGTGCATTCCTATAAAAAACTATCAAATGTCAAGTGTCAGGGATTTCTGGGAATATACAGTTTTTCACTGCAAATTATAAGGTAGATTGTTGTTTTAACTTTCAAAAACAGTTAAAATAATAGTATTTGACTGTAAAATTACATAAAAATGTGCTGTTATTTATTAAAGGTTTTTTTTACCGTATATAAAAAGGGACCTTACTGCAAGAATACAACCACATTTGTGCCAACCACATTTATGTTTTTAGTGGCACATATAGGTTGTAAAAAGCATGATGAAACCACTGAATTAATACTTTTTTTTTAGTGTTTAAGGAACAAAGTTTTTGATTCTTTTGTGCTCCTAAACATTCTTCACTTCATGTCCAATGTGAATATGGACCCTGAAGCAAAAACAGTTGACAGCCACTGGTCTAGAAAATGCAATTTATGTGGAAAATAAAATATATGTAGGAGAATATTTTTCTTTCTCACTTTCTAGCTAACTCATGTCAGAACTTCATTTCAGCACTATTTCGATGACTTTTCCTCCTGACAGTATTCATAAATGCAGTTGTGCTCTCTCTCTTCCAAGGGACAGCTGTCTCTTTTTCAGCAGAATCATTCTCCTGTTTGTTGACAGGGTAAATTATGTAGAGGTACTGAGTGAATATTTAATGGTGTAACCTGAGGGCTGGAACAGGCTCACATGGGAACCATTAGCACCTCCACTGCGTCAGCCAGGTCTCTTCCGTACTGTACTATATTATGACTTGGTAATAGGATCTTAGAGTAGATAACATCCTAAAACTTGGAGCCTCTAAATTGGCAGTATTACACAAAAATGAATTTCCATGAGCTTGGAACAGCCTATGAATTCAGATGACAGATTAATTACAGGACATCCAATTCCTCACTCTAATGAAAGATGGATCATTTTTCTAATTCACTTTTAAGTGTCCATTTCCCAGAAGAACTAAGCAATTACAAACTATCATAAAATATAATGTAATAAAGGTCTTCTGATGAGCTTGTAATGTCATATTAGGATATCGGTTGAAATAGTTTAAAGGGATAGTTCTTTGCAGAACGAAAATCTGCATTTCACATCTCTGTGACCTCTGAAGGGAGGGTGGGATCTTATGATTTCAAAGCTAGCTTGCTGTTGCTAACCTCTCTGAAACTGCCTATCCTACCTTTAATGCAATCAGGTATATTAGGTTACATCAGGTGAATATTTTTCATCGAGTTGAAATATATCAAATCAAATCAAATCACCTTTATTTATATAGCGCTTTTTACAATGCCAGTTGTTTCAAAACAGCTTCACAGTGGTAACAGGAAAATAATGCAACAGAATTTGATTCGGCTGTACAGCCGCTCTGGTGAAAACGGTGATGTCATCCAGCTCATTTCAATTATCATATAGTGTCAATGCAGGCAGATCAGTAATATAGTTGAAATGTAAGTGTCCCCAACTGAGCAAGCCAAAAGCCCAAGGCAACGGTGGCAAGGAACCAAAACTCCTTCAGGGCCAGAATGGAGAAAAAAACCTTGGGAGAAACCAGGCGCAGTCGGGGTGCCAGTTCTCCTCTGGCCGACGAACAAATAGTGTATGATTATGATTCTGGCAACATTACAGGTCAGAAGTCATATTAGATCGAAAGATATTCGTAGGATTATTCGAAAGATTGGAGTCGTCACGCCGGGGACGGGTTTAATGAGGATGTCGTGTTGATGCGGCATTTACGTGGGGGAGTTTAATTGACACTATTGTCTCTACAGACACTTCAGGGATGCTTTGGTCATGTCCAGGTGCAGGTTCACCATCTGGTCCGGATACGGCCCGGATCCGGCCGACTGCAGTAAACCTCGGGATAAACAGAGAGACTAACATTAGCGTAGATGCCATTCTTCTTATGATGTACGAGTACATCAGGTGTTATGGGAAGTGTTCCCGGTTCCGGCTGACCTAGTTAATGCAGCCTAAAACAATCATTTAACAGAAATATAGACATCCAAACATCCTGGGTTTCTTGCTGCTACCTTTTATATATTTATCAGTAAATGAGCCATGACGTGATCTGATCGGATCACAATTACATGGCTTGTTAAACCTCTCTCTATTTCATTAAATCACATTTTGTGTCATATTGTTAGGGCTCGACTCTCTGCCTGTTTAAAACCATCTGTATCTCTGATCAGTCTGCTGCCTGCTATTATTGTAGTTATTCCAACAAAAGAGGGACTACACAAGATTTCGAGATAAAACACGCTTTAAATAATCCGCTGGCAAACCTGCCTCCTTTCCTGGCAGGACATGATGTCATGAGTTTAAAAAGAGATTAATTGGCACACCCACTCTGAGTGCGTTTCCCCTCTTTGAGTTTCACTCTTTACTGCAGTACATATTTCACAATACGCTTCCTCTGTCATATCCGGATTTTAATGTTCATTATGGAGCATTGGACAGTAATACTGCCACTTTAGCCTCATTAGATGGTAGTTGTTTTACGTAAAGATGTTTTGATTAAATTGATACAATTATTTTAGCATGGAATCTGTGATTTTAACGTCCCAATATCATTGCCACCCCCCCCCCCCCCCCCCTACCTTCCAGGAGAAAATCTGTCTATTCAGGATTCTGCTGCTTTGTGTTTATGTAATATATAACGTTATAGATGTTGTCAGATCAGCATTGCAGGGATTATTAAAGTGTAGTGTATGTGAATGAACAGTTTACTCGTTCTCCGTGTTACCTGGACCGAGAAGTTGACGTTTATTTGTCAGCAAAAGTCTGCCGGATGACGTTAAACGTCAAAAACTTTTGACAGCTCCAGGGCTTTCGTGAAAACAACAGATTGTACTTCCGCATTTTTTTTTTAACCCCGTCCACGGACAGTCGGATTGACAGAGGGTTATTAACAGAACAGTTATTGTAAGTGTAGGTTTATCACTGAAAATTGTATCATACTTTGTCTACTCTTTAAACAACACTATGACAACAGCTTTCTTACCTGTACACAACAGTGTTTTGCTTCTGGGGATTGGGCGGAACTGACAGAACGGCAGTTTCTTTCAGTTTTCCCCCTCCATTTGGTGTTCGTGGTCATCCAGTTTGAAATGTAGACTACAAACACGTAGGTTTTTCAGATATTCCTTTGCTCTATTCTCTCCGTATTTACGATTCTTTGCAGCCTTTAGCCACTGCCTACAATGCGCTGGATCCTTCACTGGAAACCGAAAAAGTAACTCACTCCCGCTAAACGTTTGATCTTTAAATTCTTGCTTCCAGGAACAATTCAAATCAACACCATTATGACTAAAAGTTTTCTAAGAAGTATTTTCTACTAAAGCAAGGCGGTATTTGACTCTGTAAGCGTATCAGGTGTTGAAGTTTTCAAACTTGTTTGGCGAAAGGGAAGACAACAGCATTTTTTTCTGTAGTCAAGTAGCAACGATTTCAAAAATGTTTTCACCTTTCTACTATATAGGCAGCCAAGTTTATTGAAAGCCCATTTTGCCAGTGGTGAAGTGTCCCTCTTGGTAATGGTGGTTTATACGTTTTTTTTTTTCTTTTTTTTTTTTTCTTTCTTTCTATGAGCTCACCTGAGATCTGACCTGAATGTGTTCATCTGAAACATTGATGGAGACCCCACTAAGAGCTGCAGTCCTGCGAGCACAATTACACTTTAATTAAGACAGGGACCACCAAATTTGTGTGTCTGTTTGTATTTTTAGAACACTTTCACATATTATCAAGGCATTATGGTTTTAAAGGGTGGTTGATTTATGATTGCACTTTTTAAACTTTAGTTAGTGTTTAATGTTGCTGTTTGAGCATAAACAACATCTGCAAAGTTAAGATGCTCAAAGTTCAAAGCAAAGGGAGATATTTACTTTTAAATAAATCGCTTTATAAGGACTACAACGAGCTTATTCACAGGTTAGTGACATCACTAACCCTACAAAGGCCATGTTAAGCAGAGGAAGAGTTGTTGTATTAGAGCACATTTAGGAGTCTGCTCAAGCTGTCGCATCCATCTTTTCACATTTATTGCAATACAGTACATATCACAAATGCAGTAGTATGTCATAAAAGCAAGATAGGGGCCGGGAGTAGGAGCTCATTTGCATTTAAAGGGACACACAAAAACAGCACGTTTTTGCTCACCCTCAAAAAGCGACAATTTTAACATGCTATAAACAATTATCTGTGGGGTATTTTGTATATATATATATATATATATATATATTTATATATATATATATATATATATATATATATATATATATATATATATATATATATATATATATATAATTTTTATTTTTTATTTTTTTTATATTTTCATTGAGCAAGGATTCATTAAATTGATCAAAAGATCTAGTCTATTCATCAAAGAATTTGGATAAAAATATTTGTGGGTTTCCAAAAATTAAGCTGCACAACTGTTTTAAACATTAATAATAATAAGAAATGTTTCTAAAGGACCAAATCAGCATAACAGAATGATTTCTGAAGGATCATGTGACACTTAAAGACGACTGGACCACCAAATTTTCAGACGAAATTTTCAGTTTTCTGAAAATTCAACTTTGTCAGCACAGAAGTAAATTACATTTTAAAATATATTCCAATAGAAAACAGTTATTTTAAATGGTAATACATTTAAAAGTAGACTAGTTGGGTTGTCTAAACAACTAGTCAACTAGATGGTATTAAATGACTTGATTAGACTAGTTAAAACAGATAATAATTATTATAATAATGCATTATTATACCAAATAATGGGGACATTGCTTACAACATGCAATTTGAAATCAGACAATAATTACTTAATATACTATATTAGAAATGTATTGTTGAATGTTGCAAAAGCAATGCTTTTTTAAGAGAAATAATGTTTAGAAACATCATCTTGCAAATGTTGTATTTTGTATGAGGTATTTTCCACTTTCCAGTTTGCAGGTTTTCAGACAGACAGTATAGACCAGTGTATGGTGTTCATGAAACGTGCTGAAGAAAAGTTATTTAACATCATAATCAGTGTTAATTTTGACAGCAAATTTAATTATTTTTAGTCAGTCTTTTGACTAAAATGCCATTTAGTCATGTTTTAGTCATCTGAATTGTTTTAGTCTTACAAATAAATAAATAAATAAATAAATAAATATCTACAATTGATTTAGTCAACTAAAATCTAACAGTCTGTAAATAAGAAATGAAAATAAGAACAAATAGCCTAAATACAATAGAACAAAGATACAACATTTCTTTGTTTTCCGGAGATTGTCTTTTTTTTTGTTGACATCAAATGGAAATTTTTATCGATATATGTTTTTCTGTTTCTCACAGATGTTGACTTTTTTAAACATTTTATAAGACATGCAGCAAGTCTATGCTATTAACCTGCTGGGTAGAGTATGTTACTATTCAAATGTGCGCATCTAATCATCTATTTGTCTCGTTCTTATTCGTTGACGAAAAGGTCAATAGATTTTTATGTATCGCGATAGACGCGTAATCGATATCAATAAAAAATGCGTTCGATTAAAACGTTTGATAAATTTTTTTTTTCTTCGTCGTAACAAACAAGAGGTTTGTGAAGCAAGTTTGGTTGCATGAACAAAGGCACTTCTCTCTGATAACCTAGCAACGTAGGGAGTGACATGCTAACATCCAATCATGTAACAGTATCATTTTTGGTTGCGCCATATTGTTATCTCGTGTTGGATTTTTCACTAACAGTCAGAACCGGCGTGGAGTGATAAGTGGAAAATGAGTGCTGCAGCGAGCGAGGAAATTGTTGATAAAACAGGAAAAAAGTCAGCTCGCCAGTATGGCAGTTTTTTGGATTTTATAAGTCTGACCGTAGTCAGACCAATGTCGTCTGCAAGACCGTCGTCCCCACCAAGACTGGTAATACCACAAACTTGTTTTTACCACCTTAAGCCTTGTTTATACTTTCGTCTGGCTCCGCAGTGCGAGCCTCCTCTGACTGCGCGTGCGCCTCGTCCGTTTGGGGAGGTGTTTATACTCGACGCGCTCACCGTTGTGCTATTCTTTGAAACGACATGGAGAGGTACTCTGCATCAGTGCCTTATGACAAAGCATCTCTAAACGGTACAAAGAAATAACGGAGGCACTGCACCTTAATGTTAAGAGATAATTGTTAAGTGTTCATTGTGATTTTAGACTTATGTTTACATTTTAAACAGTGTTTTCCATGGTTGTGTTGACATTTCTGCCATTATAACTGAGGGGATTATAATCAGAGGAAGATTAAGTTTAAAATAAAAATGTTTCAATGTAATATATTTTTCTCCTGGTCCTTATTTTAAATAGGTCATAAAAAATATCAATAATTATCGATATCGACCGATATGAAACACTTATATCGTGATACAATTTTCAGCCATATTGCCCAGCCCTAACTGTACATTCATGTAATCTAAAGGATCATGCACATGAAAATGGAAACCCAGGCCTTTATATACACAATCATTTTCTTGACCTTCGGTTTAATCAGAATGAATCCAGTCAGTCATTTTGGCATGCATTCATGCCCTTTGACCTTTGCCTTGTTGTGCTCAAATCATGGTTGTGCCCTGTCAAGCCATGAGTAAATGAGACTGAATGAAATCCCCCAGCAGTGAATCAGTGGTTTGACCTCTGAGTTCACATTAGAAAACCACAGAACTCAACAAGTCATGGAAATGTTGCCTATGAAGGCACGTGCTCATCCCACAATCTTGTAAAAACCTGTGTGTCATCCAGGCCAGAACTCCAATGTTATGAGGGTAAAAATATAGCCGCAATGTCTTAGTATGTGAGAGCTACAAATGTTAATGTGAACCGTCTGAAGCCTTCTGAAAACATCAGCAGGAAGGCAGTGGACCACGAAAAGCCTGTGGATTCCTCACACACCCCCTACAGATGCACAGGTCTGAAGGTCCGTCGGGGTGGCAGGCGGTACGCCGGTGATGAGTGGTCCATGGCGGCTGTCCAGATTTTACTGCTGTGTTCTGGTCTGTCCACGGCCTCTGCCAATACTACATGCTGGAGAGAAACAGACCCCTGTGTGTTTGCTGGTATGTGTGTGATGGCGAGTGGGGATTTCACACACCCTGAGACGAGAGCAACTGATGTGGTTTAATGTGCATGGTGTATTTGTTTGAGCTTTTTTACTTTTATTTGACCTCTAACAAATGATTTCATCTATTTATTCTGGCATAGAAGCTACAGCAACTAGATTTTACTCTTGCAGAAGAAAATGTGAGTGATGATTGCCGTGCAGAACTTGACATTTTTTTGTGAATTTTTTTTAAATGGTTGTCAAAGTGTTTGCTGGGGCATTGCTGGCCCATATCAAAAGACATACCTGGCCCATACCTCAAAATACAGTTTTTGAGGTATCATTCCATAGCCCAAACTAAATGATACACAATTATTTTAACAAATACCTCACCCTAAGTATGAGCAATAATAGCAATGCTTGTTATTTTTACCTTTCACAAACTAAAACATCTGTACATTGGATGTAAATTGGAAATTATTTGCAATTATATCAGATGACAGCTGATTCATTATGGCCTAAACAACAGAAAATGTTCCTTCTTTAAGCTGGAAGCGTTTATCAATTTTGCTTGTTTCTATTTGATTATATTTGTCTCATTTGGCATGCTACCTTGCATTTGTCTATGAGAAATCCTCTAGTCCTTCATATCGGTTTTGTGGTTTGACTCAAAAAGATCATTGAAAGCAGGCAGTATCAATATTATTATATATCCATCCATCCATCCATCCATCCATCATCCATCATCCATCCATCCAATTCAAAAGGAGTTGCACATGAGCTTTTTGTTTCAAAAAAACCTGCGGTCAGAGAGAAGGATTGTAAATGGTCACAAACTAAATTATGGCTGGTTTTGGTAAAAGAAACCCTGACTAACATTGAACAAAAATAAGGTGTGGTGTATGTCAGCTTTTTTGCAGTGACTTCAAAAAGGGATAGTTCATCCTAAATGTAAACTGTTCCTTTAAAAAAGTATGTTTAGCAAAAACCACCTCACGGGCATAAAAAAAGGATTACATTTAATTTTAGTTTGATGTAATATTCATTTGGAATGTGACACAATTCTGCACTACTAGTAATACTGTCTAAAGGATCTTACTAACACCAGACTTCCCTAATATTTAGAGCTGAAGTGTGTGTGTGCCCATGGTTTGGGAGTGACGCAGTATGTCTGTGTCAGCCGCCTCACAGATGGTCTTCTCTATCACCCAGGCAACCGCGCAACTCAACAACTCCCTCATGTCTGTGTCATCCCACACCACATGCTCGTCATAGCATTCCAGAATGGGACTGAATCCTCCAGCCACGCCGGAGCCGCATTGTCATGAAAGCCAACAGCCTCTATCATGTGTGTGACTGATGAAAGAAAGAAGCCCACTCCCTGGATTAAAACACAGTGATGCCCATTGTTGTCTAATAGGAAACCATTTGCTTTACTTTTCCTCAAGGATGCAAGTCAAGTTGAGCTGGAATTTTGTTTTAGTTTTTTGTTCATGAAATTAAAAAATGACCTACTCTGTGGTTCAAAAGTTTGGGGTCAGTTCTATAAATGTTTTTTTTATTTTATTTTTTTAAGTCTCTTATTTTCAACAAGGCTGTAAAATATTATTACACTTCAAAATAACTATTTTCTTTTTTAATAAATGTAAAAATGTAATTTATTCCTGTGATTTTTCAGTAGCCATTATGCAGTCTTCGGTGTCACATGATCCTTTAGAAATCATTGTAATATGCTGATTTGGTGCTCAAGAAACATTTCTTATTATCAATGTTGAAAACAGTTGTGCTGCTTAGTATTTTTGTGAAAACTGGGATACATTTTTAGTATTCTTTGATAAGTAGAAATTTTAAACGGTTACGTTTGATTAATTTAATGCATCCTTGCTGAATTAAAGTATTAATTTAGTTAAAAAATATTATTGACTCCTAACTTTTGAATGGTAGTGTATTTACTTTTTAAATAAAGATTTCTGGTCTTATTATGCACAATTCATTTGTTCCAGAACTAGGCTATATTGTAACTGTATAAAAACTAAAAATAGTCATCAATACATTAATCAAGAATGGTATCATGATATTCTAGTTTGTAATGCCCACTTTTTATAATCTAATCAATTACCAATGAATAAAAAAAACTGCCCTACTTTTTTTTTTCTTGTTAAATATCCAATTTCACTCACAAATACATATCACATTATGAACATAAAAGTGTTTGTAGATGCCTTTTAATGTTGCTATAAAAAAACGCACTTAGTGAGAGTGAGAAAATGCAAGATCCCAAAATAAAAGGTGATAAACGTTTCTTAGTTTATCTTAATTTTTCATAGGAAGTGGGCATATTGTAGACTATTTAGACCGCTAAAGAAGTGAGGAAGTCCTCTAGCTATGAGAAACCTAGAAAGCATGTCAAAGCAGAAATGGTTACATTATGGTAGTTATCTCATTTGGCTATGTAAACGCATTTAGATAAGTCTCTTCTCGTTCATCTGATATGGAAAAGTAAACGTCAAACCTAAACGCCTGCACAAAGTTTTTATTTCTACTTTAACCGTTTAAATATTCTAGTAGGTCTGGTTTTATTGATATTTCTAAAGATTGCCATGTCACCTTAAGTACCTTCTTTACACTTTATTTCCATGTGGATTGAACAACAACAATGTGACCTTATTCCAGGAAGTTGCATAAAGCCAACCAATCAGATTGGAGCAGGCCAATTTAGCTAGCTGACTGAAATTGGGTACAAAGTGACTTTAATGTTGTGCTTTCTGTTTTGAAGATATTGAATTGATCTTCATTAGATTTCTTACTTCAAATGTTTTTGATTAAATGTTGTTAGTTCTGCATTCTGAGCTCTGAGCTCATTTGATGTCTGTAATATTAAACTGACAAAGACCTCCATTTTTCATCTACTCAAAATTCATCTCCTTAATGTTGTTCAGTGTTTGATTGTGTCTGTTTCCTGGCAAATCCCCAGACTGAATGTTTAATGCGCTGCTATTTTAGTGTCTTGTAAGTGCTCATTATTTTTCAGCTTGGCTAGAATAAAGTGGGTACGGTTTACATGTGCCTGACGCACTGTCAATGAAGTGAATTATTTAAAGAACAGCCGTTTCTTCCCTATCATTTTCTCTCTCTTTCCCTCCACTTCAGTGCATATCTCGGGATTTGTTTTTGAGGCACGCACTCTTTTGGTGATGAGACGGTAGCATGCTATTTTCAGCCTCTTACCTAACATGACTGCAGTTCTGACCACAGGGACAGATGTGAAGTAGGCTTGCTGCGATAGTCGGTGTTGCCGGTGTTACCGGTGTTCAGGCGAAACACCGGTTACATCACTTGCCCACCATGGCACCGTCCCCACCGTCGTTTTGGTTTTTATAGTAATAAAATAATTTAGTTCTGTTAGAGAACAGACACTACAATTAAAAACTGAACGTGCCTGCTCAATACAGTGTGAGCCAAACGAGAGTCGCAGCACAAATGAAGCAGGAGTTTGATTTCATTCATCACGAGAGCGAAGAGCTGACAGACAAGATGATCGCGGAAGATTTGGTTTCAAAGCGAAATGTAAACGCCTTTTTAAGTGAGTTTGTCATTGTACTGTTTTGTTGTTGTGTTTTTCATTAAGAATAATAGGCTAATGAACCCACAATTCAAGCAACCCGCCCCTGAATTGGTGCTAATTCTAAACCGAAAGTAAAATGAGCACGGCCGCACGGGCATTCATTCACGGCCGCACAGTGCGCACACATTCACGGCCGCACAGTCATTCACGGTGCGTGTCCAGTCTGGCGCGTTTTCAGTTCATACCTATGGAAGCTTAACTTTCATAGGAATTCATTGAAAACACTCGCTTTGCTCCGCACCGCTTCGTTATGAATGCCTGAGTGGCTGTGCGAATTTTACTTTCGGTTTAAAATTAGCGATTTGAACAGCCCCCGCCGGTGATACCGGTTTTGTCTGTGTTGTCACACGTCGATTAACCGGTGGGAAAATTTCCTCACCGTCACATCCCTAATGTGAAGGACTGAATTATTGATGACTTAAGTGTACTGCATTCATTAAAGTGCTTTATTTTAGCGCATACGGTCTCAGTCATTCCCACATGCCACGAGAGAGCTGGTGATATAGTATTCTCATTTCCTGTTTTAATTTTTTCACTATTGCTGGAATCCCCTAGTGATGTGAACACCCAGCAAAAACAAGGACATAAATACTTCAAAATTTTGCCATTTATCATTGGTAATTGCTCAAAAGAAACCCAGAACATTGATAAAAACCAGAGGGATTTGTAAATTACAATGTCACACTAAAGATGGGCAAATTGAAGACGACATCATTAATAGAAGTTGTCTTTACCAGACTACAAATTGATTTTGTTGGTTATCTGAAATCTTAAAGGGTCTGTTTATTTGGTGGGTTGTCTTTTTTGTTCATCATAAATTCATCCCATTTAATGGGTTAGTTCACCCAAAAATGAAATTTCTGTCATTAATTACTCACCCTCATGTCGTTCCCAACCCATAAACCCATCTATGTGGGGTCAGAAAGCTCTCGGATTTCATCACAAATATCTTAATTTGTGTTTTGAAGATGAACGAAGGTCTTAAGGGTTTGGAAAAACATTTTTCATTTTTGGGTGAACTAACCTTTTAAAGTAGCACTGCTAAATAATATTAAAAGTACACTATGTAACGTTTTTTTTCTTCTTCTTCAAAATGATCAAAATTTAAGTATATCATCAATCCTTCTTCCAAAATGGGTTTTTGTCTTGCCCTGATTCAATATGTTTGTGTTTTAGACCTGATAGGATGGTTTTCACAGGAATGTGCGTACATACTATATCACTCGCCCGTGTGTGTGGCTTGTCATAACCATAAATAAAAAAAAGTTGTTCCGGCTACTTTGTGTATGGTGTGGGAGTAGCATAGGTTAAGTTGTCACAACGAGTGAGAAAGGTTGACAAGGACAAATGGTAATTTAATTCTTCAACTAGTCTAATCAAGTCTTCTTTATTTTAAATATGTGCAAATTTTCCTACATCTTGAAACTTTTAGTTTTATAAATGGGGACAGTCTTTGAAGGATGAACAAATTATGTTTTGGTCTTCACAAAAATAAAATTTTAAATATGACAATATTAGAATTTTGAAGTGCTGGAAAAAGATGTGTGAAGTAGGGTAAACGTACCTATTAAGCTCAAGTACCCATTAAGCACACTACTATCTTTGAGCTCAAATTATAAAAAGAAAAAAATAATTTATCATCCTACTTGATGTCTTAACCAATTGATGTGCTTGTTACTATATACCTCCTGTAATTTCAAGCTAATCAGACCATTGCACACTGAGTTATGGGTATCCATGTGTTCACAGTCTGGTGGCCATTTTGAAAGATGTCTGAAAACTTTCACCAAAAGAGGAGCCCCTTAAATGTGCATTTTTTTAGATGTTTAAGCCTTTATTTTCGATAAGTATAACTTCTTACTGCAAAATTAAGAGATTAATGTTTAGACTTTTGCATATTATAACCTGGAACCTGGATGTGGGAAATAATTACAGTTAGATCCAAAAGATAGTTTTAGCAACATAGCGCAGATGCTACAGAACATTGCTAGCTTACTAGCTGTATAAGATTGTGTGCTACACTAATATATTACTTCACAGGCATTACTGGCTTGTACTTTTAAATCCATTATATTATAAATTTACAGTTTATTGATGTTCTGTGGTTTTACACTGCTGTCATTTTTAAAGACTTAATATTATTGTAAGGTGAGCTTAAACTATGAAAATCACACAGCTTCAGTGTGACATCAATAAGAAAAACTATAATTTCATAGATATTTTCAATAATAGCTGTTCATATTAAAATATGTATGAACTTAATACATGACCTAGATTATTTATTTAGCAAAATTGTCCTTTTAAATTTAATTTAATAATATTTATTAATTTAAAAAAATGTTGCTGTTCCAGTTAAGCTCAGTGTGCTCCCTTTAAGCTCATCCACATTGAACGTCTATGTAAATACTTCATAAACAGAGTTTAAATATTAACTGATGGTTGTCACTTCAAGTTAATCTATAAAATTTTGCTTAAAAAAACCCCAAGAATTTTCAATAAAACATGTTGTGAGCTTAATGGCAACAGGGGTGTGCTTAAAGGGTACAAACATGTACCCATTAAGCACAGCCAAACTTTTTGCATTTAGTGATGTACATCTTAATTTAAACGCTTTTGTCATTTAAAATAAAATAAAATATTATTGTGTGAGAGATTAATATTTTATTTTAACATAACTTGTATTGATACCAATACCCTGTGGACTAAAAATGTCTCAATGTAGACTTTGGTGATCTTAATAGGTATGTTTACCCTACTTGAAAGCATTTGACGATTTTTGCCATAATACCATAGTTAAAGTTAGTGTTACTACATTAAATCCATGGTGAATGTTGATAATTTTGGACTGAAAGCCTTCTATGACTTGTTCATTCATGGCACAATGTGTCAGCGCTGTTTGATCCGATATCTATGGTTTATAACAGAGAACTTTGCACTGAATTTAAATGCTTCTCACCATATCTCGCAGCGATGTTATTCTGTGGCAAATTCAATAGCTTTATCACTGGATCTCCCAGCGCTGTGTAGTAACACACGTCCCAATTCACATACTAGCCGTTCTAAATGGTATTCGAAATTAGAATTAGTGCATCCCAAAGATCAACGTGCTACTACATTTCTCTCCAATATGGTAAGAAAATAAAATAAAATTTAATGTTTGGGATTTTAACTGTGTCAGGGCAGTTTAAACGGGGACAGCATGCAACTAAGCGACAGAGCTGTCCGTTAAAGATGACGAAGTAGTATGTCCCAAAGCTTGCCTACTTTTCTGCTACACACTCAAAAGTATGTACCTTTTCTTCGCAAAAAGAGTACATACTTTTAGGGTGTAGTATAAGTAGGCGAATTGGGAAGCAGCAACGGTGTTGCGTGATCGAGATCGGCCTGTGAATAGCTCCAGCTGCGTTGTCCATTATTGATCCGAACTGATAAACAGTCCGTGAGTGAAGAACAAAAGAGTAGCGCAGTTTCGTTCGGCTTTCATTTAGTTTGCCATTTGATGTTGGGCAATGTTGCTATATCAAAATTTTGGTCGCACCAGCAGGAAAAATGGTCGTAAAATTCGACCATTTGGTCGCAATCTGGAGCCCTGAAGGAGCATGCTAAATCTCGAACCTCTGGGTAAGCGGTCATTTATTATAGCTTGTCAAATTTGCCCCTATTTGGGTGTGAGCAAAAACGTGTATGTGTCCCTTTAAATGCAAATGAGTTGCTGCTCCCTGCCCCCTTCCAGAAGAGGGTGGATCCTTTACACAAGCTTCAGATTCTCCGTCAACATCAAAACAGGCGAATCTCACTCAGCCAAAATGTCAGCAATAACCAGTTGTGGAGTGCAGCCTTACATGTTTGAACCGGAGTCGGAAACAGATGGAGAAACTTAGGAAGAGGTTGCAACAGTTTTGACTGCACCTGGATGTTTCTGAATGGTTAGTGGATACGTTTATGTAACGTTAGTTGTTGAGTTACGTTGATTTAACTCATCGACTAGCATGTGCCGTCATGTTAATCTATAAATTGTTGTATAGGTGCTCTTGTGGGAACGTAAAAAAGTCTGTAACCTGACTATACAATGCATAATAAATGTGCGTTTATGAATTACGCAGACAGTGAGCGTTTTCGGGATAAAACTAACAACATAGCTCTAGTCTCTGTGAATACAGTCAGAGACTATGGTAACTTTAACCATATTATCCATACAGCATTCTAGAAAGCTCATTCAGAAAGGAAATTTGCAAACATTCACAAAATATGAAGTGCCATCCTTACTTGTTCTGGATATGAAGTTAGAGCACGAAGCGTTGGCATTGACCCATCCTTCAGAAACAACTTTTTCGCAAATCTAGCGTTGTGCTGACCCTCGTTGGTGAAGCAGCCTTGCGTAAAATGATTTGCGCTAATGTATAACATTTTACCGACATTCTTCGGCACATTTCCTTCAAAAATGAAATTCAACCATGGTGTCCTCAGTGGCTCGTATGCCGGGAGTCTATGGACACTCGTATGTTCGTTGGTACATCCAACAACAGAAAATTTGTATTGTTTTTTTTGGCACAGACATTGTAATACTCTAGCTAGCTGATACAGCGAGTAAACAGAAATGGTGGTCTCTGTGCTTCTCACTCAGGGGTGTGTCTATGCTAAAAGGGCAAATCATAATCAGTCATGGGCGGGGTTTCCCTACTCTTACGTAGAAGTAGGGGGAAATATGAAACAGCGCATTATGAGAGATTGATAATGATTGACGGGGATGATAAAAAAAGTATTGGGTGGATTTTTTTACCATTATAGGCTGGTTGTTTACACACATCTGTGTTCAAACACCTTATAAAAGTGAATTTTGCATAATATGTCCTCTTTAAGCTAGTCAGCTTAAGATCCTTTCCATCTAAACTGGTTATATCTCTTAAGCCTAGTTGTGAATGTTTTATAAGAGGTAGGATAACCATATTCATCCGCATAGTCACGCAAAGCCGAAGCACAACCAGAACAATGTTCTCCCCCAAAATGCAGTTTTGTTTTTTATCTGCTAGAGGTAGCTAGAGAAGTTACATAGTGTACCTTTTAAAGATAAGTAAAGAAAAATCTCACTAAACTTAGTTGTCAATTTAAGTTTAATAGTCAACTATTGGATAACTAGCTGACCATCCTAACCCATACTGACATATTTAATGACCTATTTAATGTTTGTCCAAACAAAGGCAGTTTGATGAACTCATACTTTTGAGTTTATCATCATGCTGCGAAAAATACACTGGTTATAATCAGTTCTCGCAGAACTGATGTTTGTCAGCGGTGTTGGATGGAGATGATGATGATACCTTGAGCCCTGCTGGTGATAAGATATCCGCACAAATACTTTTCAGATGGTGATTCAACAGCCTGTTCAGAAATACCTACTCCACAGATTGGTCCTCCTAAAGGTCTCCTCTTCCACAGTACCCATTTTCTGTCATTCTGTCAGCACTCAAATTAGATCCACGATCCCATAAAGCTATCATCTGCAGAAATGCCAGATGTCATGCTGGGTCATGTAAGCTTTAGATGCCTCGCCAGTGTTTTAAAGAGAGAGAGATAGATGGACCGACATAATAGTCAGACATGTTTATCTCTTTCTACTTAATGCGTGTAATGCTCAGTCGGCATTTGACATGCTTACGAATGCTTTGCATAACATACATGTGCATACTTATTTGTCCTTAAAGGAGTAATTTCACCCAAAAAAACATTTTGTCATTGTATAATCATCCATGGGTCATAAGCTATTATTTTTGTGCGAAAAGTGTTCGTTATGGATGAGCAAGATAGAGGGTGAGGTTATTGGATGGAGAAAGATCAGGAAGTAAATGCCATACGGCTGTTGCTAAGGCTGAGACATCGGTAGGGGTTGGCATGTGGGGCGGCATAATCCATCCCCTCTGTTGAAATACTTGTGTGACATACATCCTGCAGTGGTGTTAGCCGAACAGCTGTGTTTGTCTGTGTGCATCTGATTATCACTGCCACCCCATGAGCCAGACAGATCTGCAGATGGGAACTCTATCCACGAGGAACATAATCAGGATTCAGGCATCCATAGCGAGGAAAGAAGGTCAGAAGGTTTGGCCTAGAAGATCAGCCTGAGCATCATTCGTGAGCGATCCTGGACTGCGCCAACCAGATGCAACTCGCGGCTGGATGAATTAAAACCATTGCCTGATAGAAACAAGCAAACATTTGTTTATTTGATTATATCCAAGCAGACCTATTTGAGGTGTTGCCTTCATCTTGTAGCATTGGTGAACTGAGTTTTTCAATGGTAAGAATCACTAATTAAAGGTGCTGTATGTAAGTTTTTGACTGTACTAAAGCATAAAAATACCAACATGCTGGAAACATGCTGAGTTCACATACTTGTTTCTCTGAAAAACAAAGCTACAGCCAGTTATTTTACTTTGAAATGTGCGTTCTGTGTCGAAATGTCTGTTTTTGTTTTGGTCTCTGCACGTTGCCAATTTACCCAATAGTATTTCGACACCACAGGTTGCCAGTTGGCGGAAAACACAGCGTATTGTTGTCATGGAAGCCAGCAAACAAACTGGGTCAGAGATCACAGATTCTACCTGACCTAAAAAGCCTCGGAATCCATTTTAAATCTCTATGAACGGAAGCACATTAAAATGCGGATAAATCAACTCATCAATTTACAGTGTGTAAGTCTCCTCGCCTTCCATTGTCAATTGAGCTCGTTCCTGTTGCGTGTCCTTAAACTGGCAACCCGCGTGAGCGGGTCGGGCAAGCTATATTTTTAATTTGGACTGCAGTACTCATTTCAACCACTAGCTGTCATTCCTACATACACCACCTTTAACTGAAAGTATCATGATTCAGTCTTGCACTTGGAGTGCTTTGAGGTTTATCTCTACAGCTTCGGATGTGCTCTTTTTTTGAGAGGCTTATGGAGAGCGTGTGAGTGTGAGAGTGTGCAGTCAAAAGCAACTTCATCATCCCCAATTCAAAAGAGGAACATGTAAACACTGCTGATGACGACAGTGGGGAAATCAAGAAGACTGGCATTTAATTTTGACACCTGCTGTGTGCAGTTCATCTGCTGTTCCTTGTTACCAGTTTTGTTTTACATTTTATCACTGAACAAATTACTGCTACTGAACTTAACATGGTGTTCCACAATAAGGTTGATAAGAAGGGGTTTAATTAAAATGATCAAGCTGGCAAAATGTAGCTGTCAATTAGCCAAAAATTTAAATAGAAAACAAGACATATGACCTGCAGCAAGGACTTCCCATTCGTATGAAATTATTATTTTAATAATAATAACAGTAACAATAATAATGTCCATTCTACATGTTGCGAATCCTCATTTTGGACTTTAAGAATGTAACTGTGCCTATATACTGTAGGTAAACTAATAAATAGTAATAATAATTATTATTAATTATTTACTGGTAAAAACCAGTAATAATAATTCTTTCCCCACCAGCGTTTAAAAAAAAAAAAAAAAAAAAAAAATGTAGCCAGCATTTTTGATAATTTTCACAAAAATGTAATGGCCCCCAGAATATTGAACACACAATATATCAAAATAATGAACAGAGCCTGTTTTAAAAAAATACAAATGAACAAATAATACAATTTTATTCTCGCTTCATGCATTGTTTATCAACACTTAAATGTGGGTAAGTTTCATTAAAAAAAAGCAAAAGTTTTAACAAAAGGCTAAAAAAAATCTTTTTTTTTCTCAAAGACTACAACGTGCATACGCAATGCTTTTATCGCTTGTTTCTGTTCCTTTTTTCCTGTGTTTTGATCTGGAGATTCTTTACTCTTTCAGAAGTTGTGTAATAGCCCCCACTGTATAACAGTGAAAACATGGAAAGACAGAAAATTCTGTCAGTGGTGGGGAAAGTAAATGATTTTAATAGTATTGTTTTGTTCCTCTCAGCCTTTTCACTGTTGTTTGTGAACAGTGTTTTTTATTTCACTGTTGTTTGTGAACAGTGTTGTTCACTGTTGTTAGCATTATGTTTGGTTGGCCGATGCAGTTAAATTGTCTGCAGGCTTGTTAATGCTTGGGGCGTAAACATTGTCCGCTAGCATTAGCGTGGCTTTCGGTATGAAGGAGGTGGAGGAGGAGGATGCTGTTCAGCCCGAGGCCCGTGTGTGTCAGCCTCGTGCTGGATTTAGCATCTGGGTGGAGATGCTAGTGGTGACTGTTGTCACTCGCCTTGAGGCTTCACCACAGAATCCAGAAGCGCCAACTAACTCTAACTCAACTCTCTAAGCAAGCACAGCACAGCCTAGTTTAGCAAGCTCCCATTGTGGATCATTCATTTGGCCCCTAAAGACTTAGCATGCTTGCTGTTATAGCTTTCTAAGCACAGAAGCAAATTACCTGTAAGATGTATACCGATCTATATGTGATTTTTTTTTTTTTTTTTTTTTTTTTTTAATATCACTAATGTGCTGGATAATTTTGTTTATTTCTCAATGGTAACATCCTATTGTGTTAATTTGTTTGTGTACGTGTAGGGATACACAAACAAAAATAGGGATTTTTGATGAAATGTAGGTCACGCTGGTCACAAGAGTACAGTTATATTTTGCACTCTACATTTAGTGGTTAACAATGTCGCCGAAACCGCAGGCTGCCCACTAAGGATTGAGACAAGGTTTATAAGCAGACTTGTTTCTTGTGAAAAAATTAAAATGCTTTTCATTAATTACATTACATTAATTAATTATTTACAGTAATCTTCTTCACAGTGAAAGGAATGTATATACATTTATAGGTAACTTTTATTTTTTATTTTAACATCTTTAACAAATTTTTATTTGTATTTATGTACTTTTTAATTTATTTGTACAGTATATTAAATATATTTTTGAATATATTTTTTTAATTAAAATGAATAATTAAATAATAATTAAAAAAAAACAGATCTTGAGTAGCAAGGCATAAGCAAGGCTCTTAATCCCTTTAAGAGCGAATGTGTGTTCATGGATAAAAAAATAGTTAAACATTGTACACAACCTTTATTTATGAAATATGTAAACATATTTCTCCTCTACAATATTAATTTATCCATTTCTTCTGCATTTCACGTGTGTCTAAACTAATAGAGCATGTAAAATGAAGCTTTCTGTGTGATTTGTTGTTTAATCAGACTCGTTCCTCCCTTTTGGCTGTTCCACTCGGATATTCTTTGATATATAGCTTTTGCAGTTGCAGTCCTGGAATCCAAGTTATCAGATATTCCAACTAGAGATGTAAGCCACAACATGGTGGTTGTTCCAAGTCTGTTTTTGTGGTGTTGCAGAATTTTAATATTTTAATTTCTTCCTCTTTGTCATGCCATTATTGCCTGGGGGCTGTTGCTAACATGCAAATAGTTCCTATGACTCAAAGGAGTAGTGTTAAATGGCATGTTCAGTTTTGCTGTAGTATTAAAAGTTGTATCAATTATCATGCAATTCCAATGGTAAAGGGAATTTTGTAGTTTATTTTGACAACTGTAGTTGCAAGAAAGTAAAAAACAGTTGCTGTGCAACATTCAGGCATAAATTAGAATGAAATTCAGAGAAATCTAAAAGAAGGTTTAACCATGTCACCTCCCACCCATCAAAGTTCACACACTCAATAATTTCACCTTTATCTATCAGAGTTTCGAGGGGCATTCTGCATAGAGGATGTGGTTTGTGGTCTTATAGTTCCAGCATGCCCATCTCCTTGGATACGAGTTCTCTCTCTCTTGTCTTATCTTTTCCTAATGCATCCAAAATTAGTATTATAAAATG
Source organism: Coreius guichenoti (assembly GCA_039654105.1). Taxonomy (NCBI): domain Eukaryota; kingdom Metazoa; phylum Chordata; class Actinopteri; order Cypriniformes; family Gobionidae; genus Coreius; species Coreius guichenoti. The sequence continues at coordinate 13,481,631 of CM077189.1, forward strand.
GATATTTGTGGTCCTGGATGCTGACTGGCTAGTACATCCATGCTGTACAGTAACAGCTGTGATGAACCTAGTGCTACTCCACTGTGCATCACAGATGAAAGGGAGGAGATATGTACTTCTCTGGTCTTTGACAGAAAAAGCAATAGATGAAAAAGAGTTTAACTATTTAAAGAGTGATGCATGAGAATTAATGCTCATTTTGTATGTTGCATTAGACACAAAATAGTTTTACTGAAAGATGAAATATTTCCATTATGCATGGAAAATTCTAGTGCTGTTGTGTCCAGGGCACAAAGAGGATGTTACTGTCATGTCTGCTGCCTTTTAAATGTGCTCTTTTGTTTCTTCCTCCTCTATTTCGCTCTTGCAGATGCACACAGATGCATCAGGCCTGAAACTCTCAGGATGGAATGCAAGTGATTCTTCATAAAATCTATGTCGTGTACGCCCATAACGCACACAGCTCAGAGGATTTGGCAGTAACTTGGGCTTTGAAGAGAAGTTTTTCTTGTGTTCTTTTGAAATGGATGTTTTGCCAAAGTAGTGGAAAAATAAATGATAATTCATTGTGTCGTAGATCTTAGATGCTACGTTGTTTTCTTTCTTTGTCACATTCCTACATTTTTCTGTCAGGGGAGGTTTGCTTCCATTGTCGGATGAGATGTGAAATATGTGTAGGGACATTTTCTCTGGGTGGAGTGGTACAGGCTTTGGAGCAAACTTGGTGGACTTCCAGAGTAGGGACCTATGATTTCCATGTTTTGGAATACGTGGACAGAGAATCCAGTCTTAAAAATTGAATTTACTGTACAACTCGGAATCAATACCATGGAATGTGGCAAATTTTTGATGAATAAATAAAAAAAAAAATAGTGCTGTACGATTAATCAAATCACAATATCGACTAGTGTCCATATTTGTGTCCAATATTAAACCAAAAAAAATACTGATATTGAAATCTGAAGTCTGCATGTTCATCTACTACTCATACTCAAGCACACATGTGACGCTTATGTTTTTAGCGTCTGCCGTCTCACTATATGAACACATGAACTTCATCTTTAGAGCTGCTCTGAGATTAATTTCTAAAGCATTTCACCATTTCATTTGATAAAACTATCGTCAAATTCACACAGAAACTAAAAGCTTCACTACAACCACCAAAGTTCAGTTTAACTTGAAGAAATTATGACAAATATATTACTATTGTACAGTAGAATGTACTTTTCAACTTAATAAAAAACAATTTATTAAAACATTTTATAAGAAATATCACACAATATCACACATTTTTTTTTTCCCAATGTTCTAATTTTAAACTGTAAACCTCTGTTGTGCAGCACTTTGTTTGCCAAAAAATAAAAGGAATCGTTACATTTTTATTTGATTTATATTTTAAGATTAATTAAGTTGTTAATTTTTATGCATTCATTTGATCATCATCCTTTTTGGTAATACATTTGTATTAATTCATAGAACACAGAATCCTGAAAAATGAAAACATATGGCACATTTCATAGGGCCCTATTATTTTTTAAATGTAAAAAAAAACAAAAAAAAAAACATTTAAATCGTTAACATTTTATGAATTCATTTGATTAGACAATTAAGAATTGAACGAAAACACTGAATTTGTCAAAAAATAAAATGAAATTTGGGAGAAAAAATTCCCTACCAGGGTCTCTATTTCAGGAAAAGTCTGTACAGCACAAAAGTCCTTATAGATTTTATCTCAATATTGAACCCATTTTTATGCAGCAAAATTTAGAGTTTTAGAATTAGCTCACTTTTAATTCACGAGTTAAATTTGAATTAGGAACTATATATATACAACAAAGGACAATTTTGTTATATATATAATAAAAAAGGAAAGCAATGTAATAATGTAAAAGAAATTACTTGGGTAAATTTACAAATTATGTAAAAAAAAAAATAAAATAAATAAACAAAAAAAATTCAAATTCTTGCTGTTATTGAGAACTATCAAAGTTTACATACCCTTGGCCTTGAATCTTAATACTTTTTTTTTTTGTTTGTTTACCTGGATGATCAGTGACAGGACAAACAACTATCACAAAACAATAAAACAATCATTGGTCATCCAGGTAACAATGCACAGTATTACGATTCAGGGGTGTAAACTTTTGAACTGGTTAATTTGTGTAAAAATCTTTTGTGTGTGTGTGTGTGTTTTAACTATATGCAAACATCTGTTATGTGAAAGCTTATTCAGGACAGCACTAAAAAAAAGAAAAAAAAAATTGTTTTTATGATTATTTTGTTACAATTATTAACATCTTGCTTATTCTGCAAGAGGTATGTAAACTTATGGGTAGAACTGTAGGTCGGGTTGCAATGTGGTTGTATGTATTGTGTGTGTATGTGTGTAACAGTATGTTGTCAGGCTTGGGTTGGTTTGTGATCTTATTTCTAGTTTGGGAAGGAAATGCCTGCTCTGCGTTGACGGGATAAGAGTGTTAGCAGGAAACATGTGTCAGCCTTCACCAGTGAACTTTGACATCAGTGAATATGACCTCTTTACAGCCTAAACAACTAAACATTCATTGGTCAAGAAATGTCATCTGCCTTTCTTTTTTTCCCCCTTGTTTTATTATTCTCTCTAGAAACCATATAGTACATTGAAATGTCACTAAATAATTTTTCAGAAGTAGCAGGACTATATACCATTATACAATCAGAATAGCATTACAGTATAGTTATATTTGTTACTAATTGATCATTGAAGTCTCCTACAATAGATTTATATTCATCCAAGGTCAAAAGACACTTACATTTTTTCATAGTATACACTGCAGCGTCTTTTCTCAGTGTCTGAAACGGTTCGAGAGAGAGACTGAATCCTTTAAACCCCTCCTTTTTGAGGGATTACTCTGCTCTGATTGGTCAGAGGGCCCAGTCTGTGTCTAGTGGTCTACTGCTTAAAGCATGTGTCGGAAGTAAAGCGGCGATTACTAGGAGTGTAAGAAAATATAGATACACTTGATTTAATTTATACGCAGGAATTAATTTGGTATGACCCTCACAGTGCATTATGGGTTATTCTTTAGCTGTTAAGCATACATTGGTTGTACACTTGTTTTTGCGGTGCATTATGGGACCACAAAATCTATCAAATCACTTTCAACCATAAGTTAACGGTCATCTGTTTGCATCTCTAAAAAGAGCTCTAAAGAAATTACACTGCCATGCCTTCAACTAAACGCCTTATGCTGGGTACACACTATAAGATAATCGGGGCGATTTTGGACCGATTTTTCCCCTTCCGACAATCCTAGGTAAAATCCCGATTATCTTGATGGTTCTATAGATTATTTTATCCGATATTCCTGTGGTGTGAGGTGTGTTAAAAGTGACTGAATCTGCTTGGAAGAATGTCGGAGTCCCCCCAATCTCGAAACGTAAAGAACAAACACTCAACAAATCAGAAATCGTGTCATGTGGGGGGAACCCCGAGGACAATCATGCACGTACTCTGGAGATTATCACGTGAAACTAAACAATACCCAATCAGAAAGCGAGCTGACGGAAGACTCACCTCCAGTTCACGCTGTAACATGTAAAGTCCATGTACACACAGTCTCCACGACTTTATCTAAATTTTTTTTTTTTTTTTCACCGCAAATTTTCTGTAAAAAGCAGTCCATACACTATAAGAGCCATTTCTTCTTGCCGGTCGTCCGCCATGTTTGTTTACTCTAAATACACGTTTGATGCGAGAGATTTTGCGAGATTTCCCATGTTCACAGGGAAACACATTCTCCACACACTAGAGGAACAAAACGGTTAAATCTATGATTTCTTATCATCATGTTTGTGGTCTCTCACATTTTGAAAATATTCTAGTGTGGCCCCAGCTTTAAACACTGAACATAAAAAAATGTGTTTGGAAAAGTCAAGCAATTGAACCCCAATTAAATACACCTGAACCAGGTAAGTCAAGGTCTTACTAAGCATACTAGAAACTTCCAGGCAGGTGTGATGGGGCAAGTTGGAGCTAAACTCTGCAAGACAGTGGCCCTCCAGGACCGAGTTTGGACACCCCTGCTCTAGAGAAAGCATGGTTATGTCTGAAATCGCCCCCTATACCCTTAAATAGGGCACACTTTGAGGGGACAGCCATTTGTAGTGGTGTCAGAAACCATAGTGGACGTTATCGAGGGCACTCATTCTATCGTCCTGTCTACAGTAAAATCACATTGGTCCAAACCCTGCTTTTCGTTGTTCATACCAATAACCTGATTCACAAAAGTGCACACACGAAGCATCTCTTTATGTCATCTACTACCACGTTGCTAGGGAAACTCTTCTACACACCTTCTGCAAAACGATGAAACTAGCAGGTTGTGTTTAAACCTCAGTGTGGAGAGCTGTCAGATTTCATTGAGAGGTGAAGATCTAAACAACAGGCCCTGTGCAGTCATGTGTTGTTTTTTTTGTCTCAGCCAAAATAGAGGCACGACATCAGGATTTTTTTAATTGCAGCCTCTGTGAGATGGGAATACTGTACTGTAGGCTCTGAAAACAAACATCTGTCACTAATTTAATTGCCTAATTTCCAGTCGGGATCATAATCGGATAAATGTTAGCTTTAATCAAGCTGTTGTTGAGTGAATTACATGTCCCTGCTCAGATCAAACCAGATTATCATCATTGGGTTCAAATATAGATTTTTTTTTTTTTTTCCTCGATTTAATCTTCTTTTTGAATGATCCAAATATCAATTCTTGAAAATAAATTCTGATGGATCATTTACTAAATTTGTCAGAGCAGGTATTGAATCGACAAGTTACTTTCAGTGATGGAATATTTTAATAAAATACATTTAATAGACAACTACATTTATACATTTATAGATTTATACAAAACTACTAGCAAGATTACTAGACTACTAGGGTCGGCAAGATTTAAAAAAAAGTCAAATATGCTCACCAAGGCTGCATATATTTGATCAAAAATAAAATAAAAACTTAATATGTGAAATATGTTTGCAATTTAATTTGAATATATTTTAAAATGTAATTTATTTTGCATTATACCGATTTGGTACTCAAGAAACTTTAGTACCAATATTATTATCAATAATTAATTGATAATAATAATTATACTATTATTATCAATGTTGAAAACAGTTGTGCTACTTAATATTTTTTGTGGAAACTATGTTGCACATGATATGATATAATTTCTTTATAAAAAATGTTTTACTGACCCTGAACTTTTGGACAGTTGTGTGAATAGCTAATGAACTGCATAGTTTGGGCCCTGTCTTTTTTTTCCCTTCATATTTTCATATTCTTACCAAGTTAGAAAGCTCCCTGTATAATTTACAGCATTGGTTTAGAGAATATTTATTCATATGCAAGCAAAATAAACATTATACTGTAATTGTCTGAATTGAGAGCTTGTAAGTCAGAATCCATTTGAATCCGGAATCCAGTAGCAATACCAGGGCATATGGGCAAATTGTGGCTTTCGCTTAGTGAAGTACATGTGTATCATGATGTTTAAAGGAAGAAGAACAGACCTTGAGCTTTCAGAGGAGAGTGGTTAAATGGTCTTGTCATTGCAGTTCAAACTAGGAATAACACAATACAGGAGATCCTCCCATGGCACACTGCTCACTGACTGATAACAGCTTCTAATGTCATGCATCATCTGTGCTGGAACCTCACAGTGTAGTCTTGTGCAGAGGATGACTGTTTACGGGGTGTGTGTGTGTGTGTGTGTGTGTGTGTGTGTGTGTGTGTGTGTGTGTGTGAGAGAGAGAGAGAGAAAGCTGATTAGGTTGCATAAAACCAGAATTCTGATTAGGTACTGTTGATGCATCGTGACCTAATTAGTGCAACACAACTTTTCTCTTGATTAGTTAGTGATTTTGCATAATTTCGGGTTGACTTATGTTCACTGTCTTTTGAGGGGGAAAAAAAACATAAGAAAATAATGAAAACGTTTGGCCAAAAAAATATTTTTACTCTGTGACACAAAGGGTTCTATTGTTACTTCCAAATGTTGGCACTATTGAATAGGATGTGTTGTTTTTGATGTAGCTAGCTATCTGTAATCATGTTGTAGGCATGACTAACTTACAAACTATAGCTCTGCATCGCATGTTAATCTTGAGTACCTATAGAGTAGTACTGCATCCTTCATATCTCCAAAGAGTCTTTAGTTTTATCATATTTATAAAAGACAGATCAATGTACTGATTATTTCTGAAAACAGTCAAGCTCGTCCGGGTTGTCAGGTTTCCACAACAAAACCCGCCCAATTGCTACTTAAAACTAGCCCAAAACAAGCCCAATCACGTTTCAGGGGGGTTCCTAGGTAAAAAAAATTCGCATTCCCGGGGCTAAATATCGCATTATTGGAGTTGCTTCAACCCGCGGACATGAAAAACTGTCAACAGTGTTAAAGTAGCCCAATTCCACGGGAAAAAAACGCAGACTTGGCAACACTGGAGCTCGTGGAGGCGTGCAGTGGGTGGGGCTAAAGAGTCACGAGCACACACACACACAATACATCATGGCATTATCCCTGGATAACTTTTGATTTACTATATGTTCGTGTTGTTTACATTATATGCACTTACGCGGCGATTGCCAACAAAACAGACATTTGATGCAGTTTCACTCGCCGCCTGTGGTTTAGACTCATGACCGGGAACAAACAAACACATTTGCAGAACTCTGTTGCTGCTCTGGAAAAATAAACTGCATCCACTGTTTTCTTAACACTGGGTTATTTGGGAAGCTGAACAAGGTTATCTTTCCCGCACAACTAAAAACACACTTCTTTAGTGACATTGTTGATTTTGTGGTCTAAAAACAAAATGACAGCGCTGCCGACGGCTTCCGTAACCCAAACGAAGCTCGTTGATGGACGTGCTCTTGCTCTCACTGTGGTTGATAAGTGCCCATACAAGGAATTCCGCCCTTTATGACGTCATACAGGGCCATACTCAAAAAAAACTTTCCGAAACTTATTCGAATCCTGAAGGAGTGTATTTGGCACAGAAATACTCCGTCATAGATGAGAATCCATGAGAATCCAACTCTTTAACAGTGTAAATAAGTTAGAATGCATGAAATAGCATTAGACCCCCCTTTAATAGTTTGAAAGTGGATTATTTATTAATTTCTTCATTTATTTGTTATTTATAGTTTCTAGTATATTGTTCCTGTTATGTCACATCACAGTACAACTCAAGTGATTCCATCTATCATCTGTTTGTTTTAGGCTTTGGATCAGGACAGAAACTCGTTGCAGAAGGTTAAGAAGTCAGTCAAAGCCATTTATAACTCTGGCCAAGGTATGTACAGAACCACACACATGCACACATTCTGATTTTGTTGATGATTTAATACAAATAAATGCACTTATTGAAATCATAGTGACTTATATTTTACAGGCAGTATCATGGATATGGTGGCGTGCTGCATTTTTAGTGATTGTAGATGAATCTGCCCGTAATAATGTTCAAACAAATGGCTAGATCACAGTTAGCATCAACATGTTCCTGGCTCACACCAGCTAGTTTCATCCACCCCCACATACACCCACATACCTCTCTCGCACACACATACTGTACTGATACTTGCTGCGTTCAGGTGTGTATATATATACTGTATTACATATTCATATATATACACCGATCAGGCATAACATTATGACTAATATTGTGCTGGTCCCCCTTTTGCTGCCAAAACAGCCCTGACCCGTCGAGGCATGGCACTAGACACCTGAAGGTGTGCTGTGGTATCTGGCACCAAGATGTTTTCAGCAGATCTTTTGAATCCTCTAAGTTGCGAGGTGGGGCCTCCATGGATCGGACTTGTTTGTTTAGCACATCCCACAGATGCTTGATTGGATTGAGATCTGGGGAATTTGGAGGCCAAGTCAACACCTCAAACTCGTTGTGCTCCTCAGACCATTCCTGAACAAGTTTTGCTTGTGGCAGGGCGCATTATCCTGCTGAAAGAGGCCACAGCCACCAGGGAATACCGTTTCAATGAAAGGGTGTACATGGTCTGCAACAATGCTTAGATAGGTGGTATGTGTCAAAGTAACATCCACATGGATGGCAGGACCCAATGTTTCCCAGCAGAACATTGCCTAAATTATCACACTGCCTCCGCCGGCTTGCCTTCTTCCCATAGTGCATTCTGGTGCCATGTTTTCCCTAGGTAAGTGACGCACACGCACCCGGCCATCCACGTGATGTAAAAGAAAACATGATTCATCAGACCAGGCCACCTTCTTCCATTGCACCGTGGTCCAGTTCTGATGCTCACGTGCCCACTGTTGCCGCTTTCGTCGGTGGACAGGGGTCAGCATGGGCACCCTGACTGGTCTGCGGCTATGCAGCCCCATACGCAACAAACTGTGATGCACTGTGTATTCTGACACCTTTCTATCAGAACCAGCATTAACTTCTTGAGCAATTTGAGCTACACTAGCTCGTCTGTTTGATCGGACCACACGGGCCAGCCTTCGCTCCCTACGTGCCTTGGTGACCCTGTCACCGGTTCACCACTGTTCCTTCCTTGGACCACTTTTGATAGATACTGACCACTGCAGACCGGGAACACCCCACAAGAGCTGCAGTTTTGGAGATGCTCTGACCCAGTCGTCTAGCCATCACAATTTGGCCCTTGTCAAACTCGCTCAAATCCTTACACTTGCCCATTTTTCCAGCTTCTAGCACATCAACTTTGAGGACAAAATGTTTACTTGCTGCCTAATATATCCCAGCCACTAACTGGTGCCGTGATGAAGAGATAATCGGATAGTCATAATGTTATGCCTGATCGGTGTGTGTGTGTGTGTGTGTGTGTGTGTGTGTGTGTGTGTGTGTGTGTGTGTGTATATGTGTATATGTGTATATGTGTATATGTGTATATGTGTGTATGTATGTATGTATGTATGTATGTATGTATGTGTGTGTGTGTGTGTGTGTGTGTATATATATATATATATATATATATATACACTCACCTAAAGGATTATTAGGAACACCATACTAATACTGTGTTTGACCCCCTTTCGCCTTCAGAACTGCCTTAATTCTACGTGGCAGCAAGGTGCTGAAAGCATTCTTTAGAAATGTTGGCCCATATTGATAGGATAGCATCTTGCAGTTGATGGAGATTTGTGGGATGCACATCCAGGGCACGAAGCTCCCGTTCCACCACATCCCAAAGATGCTCTATTGGGTTGAGATCTGGTGACTGTGGGGGCCATTTTAGTACAGTGAACTCATTGTCATGTTCAAGAAACCAATTTGAAATGATTCGAGCTTTGTGACATGGTGCATTATCCTGCTGGAAGTAGCCATCAGAGGATGGGTACATGGTGGTCATAAAGGGATGGACATGGTCAGAAACAATGCTCAGGTAGGCCGTGGCATTTAAACGATGCCCAATTGGCACTAAGGGGCCTAAAGTGTGCCAAGAAAACATCCCCCACACCATTACACCACCACCACCAGCCTGCACAGTGGTAACAAGGCATGATGGATCCATGTTCTCATTCTGTTTACGCCAAATTCTGACTCTACCATCTGAATGTCTCAACAGAAATCGAGACTCATCAGACCAGGCAACATTTTTCCAGTCTTCAACTGTCCAATTTTGGTGAGCTCGTGCAAATTGTAGCCTCTTTTTCCTATTTGTAGTGGAGATGAGTGGTACCCGGTGGGGTCTTCTGCTGTTGTAGCCCATCCGTCTCAAGGTTGTGCGTGTTGTGGCTTCACAAATGCTTTGCTGCATACCTCGGTTGTAACGAGTGGTTATTTCAGTAAAAGTTGCTCTTCTATCAGCTTGAATCAGTCGGGCCATTCTCCTCTGACCTCTAGCATCAACAAGGCATTTTCGCCCACAGGACTGCCGCATACTGGATGTTTTTCCCTTTTCACACCATTCTTTGTAAACTCTAGAAATGGTTGTGCGTGAAAATCCCAGTAACTGAGCAGATTGTGAAATACTCAGACCGGCCCGTCTGGCACCAACAACCATGCCACGCTCAAAATTGCTTAAATCACCTTTCTTTCCCATTCTGACATTCAGTTTGGAGTTCAGGAGATTGTCTTGACCAGGATCACACCCCTAAATGCATTGAAGCAACTGCCATGTGATTGGTTGATTAGATAATTGCATTAATGAGAAATTGAACAGGTGTTCCTAATAATCCTTTAGGTGAGTGTGTGTGTATATATATATATATATATATATATATATATATATATATATATATATATATATATAATAAAAAATAATCCACAAAATGTTAAGCAGCACAACTGTTTTCCACATTGATAATAATAAGAAATGTTTCTGAAAGTTCAGCTTTCCCATCACAGGAATAAATAACATTTTAAAATATATTAAAGAGTTATTCATATTGTAATAATATTTCACATTTTTTTTATTGTATTGTTCTGTATTATTTGATCAAATAAATGCAGCCTTGGTGAGCATAAGGTAAAAAAAAAAACATGGTAACACTTTAATGCATTAATTATGCATTGTAATGCATCTTATAATGCATTGTATGGTCTCATGAATAATTGTAACCACAGTTATAATACATTATAATACTTAAACACACCTTTATAAAGTATAATGCAATAACATGACAAACAACCAATTTCAGTAATCTGTAAATATTCAAATGCATTTTAACTTTGGTTACAATAATTTATGAAAAGATATAATGCGTTATAAAGTACATTCTGGATCTGAATACCTTTTATAATGCATTATACATAAAGGCTTTTAGTAAAGTGTTACCAAAAAAATCTTACCGATCCAAAATTTTGAACGTACTGTACATTACAATGTATTAATTTAGATTGGTATAGCACAATGTGATTTATTTGTCTGAATAATCTTGAAATCCTTATGACAATGGGAAAGGCTTCCCTTTGGACCCCCATTATGAGAAACAACCTGAACTTGGTTACATAAGCAGAAAAGTTGTTTCAGAGGTGCAGAAAGTTGTTGCAATTTATTGAAATAAAACATTCCTTACATAAAAAAAAATTATGTGCATTGATAAATGATATCCATTAATACCAGGGATGTTTGTTTAGGAATAAAATGATTTCATGCAGTCTATAAGGAACCAGACAACATGCTACCAACACCTGAGCGAGGATGATACTCTTCAGGTGCATGACATTCAGAAAAAAAACCACATGATTGTGTTCATTTGTGCTCTTTTATCAGATCACATTCAGAATGAGGAGATGTACTCCCAGGCGTTGGATAAGTTTGGCAGTAACTTCATCAGTCGGGATAATCCAGATCTGGGCACAGCCTTCGTTAAGTTCTCCACTCTGACTAAAGAGCTTTCCACCCTCCTCAAGAACCTGGTGAGTCTTCTATGTGAACAGATCTTTAAACCAGAACGAATGGACACCCAATGCATTTAAAAGCAGGTTTCTTTTCTAGGATACTAGAAGTTCAAGTCAGGACCGGCCAAGATTGTTTTGGTTTGTGTTGAAGCCCAATGTAGGGACAGATTTAAGGCTTTACAGCATATGAGATCCCTTTAGAGTGAATCAGCCTCTAAGAAAGGTTTTAAAGAGCTTAAAGTGTTTGTTCTTCTACACAAGTTGTAGAGTTCTCTGCGTTGGTGTCAGAGGCGGATGTGTGAAACGTGTGAAAATTGTGTGTTTAGTGGATGTGTGTGAGTGAGAGGGGCTTTTGTAATCTATCCTGATTGCTCCTCCTGGCAGAAACGTGGAGATAGAGCCATAAATTTTGAGTGTAGGAGTTGCAGTAGCTACAGCGCGTCTCCTTTTCACCCCTCACACGCACACAAACACACACATTCCTAAATCACTGTGTGAATGCTGGCGAGCTCTGCGGAAGGGAAGTCATATCTGTGTGAGCGGAGGCTCAGTGTTCCAGCACTGCACAGCTGCTGGAAAAAGGAGAAAATTTATTATTTAAATTTTCATTTAACTTTTTATCAATGCACCATCTTAACATCAATTTTCATTTTCAAAGTACTTTATTTGTAGGGCTGCATGATTAATCGAAATAAAACTGAAATTGCGATATTGCTTACTACGATTATTAAATCACAAAGGTTTTGATTTAATTAAATATATGCACTGCATGTTTCAGAGTGAAGCGTGGCACTGTGTTCTTTTACATGCGTGGAGCTCATGAATCCAGTGTTTTCATTGTTAGAAAATGAAGAAATTAAGACAGCCATAAATATTAGTATTGTAATTTTACAGTTGTTTTTGTTGTTGTTATTATTATTCAGCACTAACACTAATAACTGTTAATATTGTTATTATTATATTATATTATATTATTTAATAGTCATATTGATATACACTATATTGCCAAAAGTTTTGGGACGCCTGCCTTTACATGCACATGAACTTTTAATGACATCCCATTCTTAATCGTGGGGTTTAATATGTTGGCCCACCCTTTGCAGCTATAACAGCTTCAAGCCCAACCCCTGAAAAACAACCCCACACCATAATCCCCCCTCCACCAAACTTTACACTTGGCACAATGCAGACAGGCAAGTACAGTTCTCCTGGCAGCCGCCAAACCCAGATTCGTCCATCGGATTGCCAGACAGAGAAGCGTGATTTGTCACTCCAGTAAACACGTCTCCACTGCTCTAGAGTCCAGTGGCGGTGTGCTTTACACCACTGCATCCGACGCTTTGCATTGCACTTGCTTGGATGCAGTTGCTCGGCCATGGAAACCTATTCCATGAAGCTCTTTACGCACTGTTCTTGAGCTAATCTGAAGGTCACACAGAGTTTGGAGGTCTGTAGCTATTGACTCTGCAGAAAGTTGGCGACTTCTACGCACTGTGCGCCTCATCATGCGCTGACCCTGCTCTGTGATTTTACTTGGCCTACCACTTCGTGGCTGAGTTGCTGTTGTTCCCAATTGCTTCCACTTTGTTATAATACCACTAACAGTTGACAGTAGAATATTTAGTGGTGAGGAAATTTCACAAATGGACTTATTGCACAGGTGGCAACCTATCACGGTACCACACTTGAATTCACTGAGCTCCTGAGAGCGACCCATTCTTTCACAAATGTTTGTAGAAGCAGTCTGCATGCCCAGGTGCTTGATTTTATACACATTTGGCCATGGAAGTGATTGGAACACCTGAATTCAATGATTTGGAGGGGTGTCCCAATACTTTTGGCAATATAGTGTATAATCCCATTTTTGTGGCCCTGCAAACAAACGCAGCAAACCTTTTTTAAAATTGCATTTTAAATATTTATTAGAAAAAATGCAATTAGATTTTTCCTCAAATCGTGCAGACCTGTTTATTTAAACTGTATATATTGTACAATATATATAGTATACAAATTATTACTATATATTAAAATGAAGTGAACATTTAATTTCACATAACCCTAATGAAACGCATATTAAACAAGCTAGTTTTCAGCTGGTCTAGCTAAAGAGACCAACCTAACCTGCCAACAAGTGCTCAAAACGCCACTTAAATCCAACAAAACTAAGACCAACAAACCACCTTAAGCTGGTTTACTTTGATTATTTTTCCAGATGAACAGTAAAATTCAAAATGAATTAAAAAAAATGTTTTTTTTTTTTACTAGCTCTGTGTCAAATGCCTGTGTGTCTGAAAATGTGTCTGAAAGAAAGATTTGAAATTGTTATTTCCCACATTATAAGCTTTTTGTAAAATTATGCACAATACTCGCAATCCTGAGTCAAAATTCAGGCCCTGAAAAGATAGATACTTGGCCTCTATGTATCTATACACTATCCTCACACAAAATATTGCAGCATCAGCATCCGCCATCAAAAAAATCCATATCTGTCAGCCATTAAACAACCAATGAAATCATAATACATTAAAATATAATACTGCAAAATGTGCTGTTTTAGAAACTTTCCAAATCTCTGATGAAAGGGGCATCTTATACAAAGCTACAGTGCCACAGTGTACATGATTTTCCACCAGTCCAGTGAACTAACGTACGGTTGCCTGTGTGTGTATTTTCGGTCTTGCTGTCATCCTCTCCTGCCGACAACAGCATTAACATTTCCCTGATTCATTTCCTCTGGTTCCTGTGTCATCAGTATATCCTCTCCATTTCTACAAGGCCCTCCTGAGGACCATAGCCTCTCTGGAACGCTGATGGACTAATATACACATAGCGGGCTATCAGCATTCACAATGGGTCTGCTAAGCCATGGAACTATTGGCATTGTGCTGTGTGGCTAATTGGTTTCTTCCTGCAGCTGACACTTGAAATACATGTTCAAGCTTAATATAGTTCAGCTGTCAATAACTAAGCTATATGAAACGGGGTTAAACTGCAGAATTCATTCTTTTGGTCTTCTATCTGTTCTCTCTCTCAAAAGAGGCACTTTGTTGTCTGGTAGTGGTGCTTTTAGACTGTTTTGGCACTAAGCTGAGGTATTTATCACTCTGAAACAAGAGTCTCCATTTAGAGAGAATGAAGAATAGTAAGGCAGAGAGGAAGTGAACAGAAATACTATGTTATGGTTTATCTCCTGATCACAACAAACCTCATTTATGAAAGTTTCACATTTGTATGAAATGATGAAGAACTTCAATGCGGACTGCTCTTTGTTGGTTTGTTAACCAGCCTTTCTGTGTGCGAGTGTATCTTTCAGCATTGGTGTTCATTTGCCACTAGCATTATCAGCCAGACAAGCTATTCATCACATAAGATACTTGACACACACACACTGTTTAAACACATTTATCTCACTATCTGCACTCTGACCTTAAACACACACACACATCTCAGGTGACTTTAGAAATGTACTTTTTCCAAGTATTATGGTCTTAACTTAACTTAACTTAACTTTTTAAAGTAACTTTTACTTGTGTATTTATTTTCCATTTTATGATTTATTTTTTCCAATTGTCAATATATTCATTGTTTCAAAAGGGCAGATGCATCAGCTGTATTTACACTGTGCCAGATGGCATTTTTTATGTTTTACTTAATATTAATAAAATAAATAAATTAAGTGCTGTCAAATCGATTAATCACGATTAATCACATCCAAAATAAAAGTTAATGTTTACATAATATATGTGTGTGCTGTGTATAAATATTATGTATATATAAATACACACACATGCATGTATATATTTAAGAATTTTTTTTTATATTTACATATAAAATATTTATGTTTTTATATATATATATACAAACCCGATTCCAAAAAAGTTGGGACACTGTACAAATTGTGAATAAAAACAGAATGCAATGATGTGGAAGTTTCAAATTTCAATATTTTATTCAGAATACAACATAGATGACATATCAAATGTTTAAACTGAGAAATTGTATCATTTTAAGGGAAAAATAAGTTGATTTTAAATTTCATGGCATCAACACATCTCAAAAAAGTTGGGACAAGGCCATGTTTACCACTGTGTGGCATCCCCTCTTCTTTTTATAACCATCTGCAAACTTCTGGGGACTGAGGAGACAAGCTGCTCAAGTTTAGGAATAGGAATGTTGTCCCATTCTTGTCTAATACAGGCTTCTAGTTGCTCAACTGTCTTAGGTCTTCTTTGTCGCATCTTCCTCTTTATGATGCGCCAAATGTTTTCTATGGGTGAAAGATCTGGACTGCAGGCTGGCCATTTCAGTACCCGGATCCTTCTTCTACGCAGCCATGATGTTGTAATTGATGCAGTATGTGGTCTGGCATTGTCATGTTGGAAAATGCAAGGTCTTCCCTGAAAGAGACGACGTCTGGATGGGAGCATATGTTGTTCTAGAACTTGGATATACCTTTCAGCATTGATGGTGCCTTTCCAGATGTGTAAGCTGCCCATGCCACACGCACTCATGCAACCCCATACCATCAGAGATGCAGGCTTCTGAACTGAGCGCTGATAACAACTTGGGTTGTCCTTGTCCTCTTTAGTCCGGATGACATGGCGTCCCAGTTTTCCAAAAAGAACTTCAAATTTTGACTCGTCTGACCACAGAACAGTTTTCCACTTTGCCACAGTCCATTTTAAATGAGCCTTGGCCCAGAGAAAACGCCTGCGCTTCTGGATCATGTTTAGATATGGCTTCTTTTTTGACCTATAGAGTTTTAGCCGGCAACGGTGAATGGCACGGTGGATTGTTTTCTGGAAGTATTCCTGAGCCCATGTTGTGATTTCCATTACAGTAGCATTCCTGTATGTGATGCAGTGCCGTCTAAGGACCCGAAGATCACGGGCATCCAGTATGGTTTTCCGGCCTTGACCCTTACGCACAGAGATTCTCTGAATCTTTGGATGAGATTATGCACTGTAGATGATGATAACTTCAAACTCTTTGCAATTTTTCTCTGAGAAACTCCTTTCTGATATTGCTCCACTATTTTTCACCGCAGCATTGGGGGAATTGGTGATCCTCTGCCCATCTTGACTTCTGAGAGACACTGCCACTCTGAGAGGCTCTTTTTATACCCAATCATGTTGCCAATTGACCTAATAAGTTGCAAATTGGTCCTCCAGCTGTTCCTTTTATGTACATTTAACTTTTCCGGCCTCTTATTGCTACCTGTCCCAACTTTTTTGGAATGTGTAGCTCTCATGAAATCCAAAATGAGCCAATATTTGGCATGACATTTCAAAATGTCTCACTTTCAACATTTGATATGTTATCTATATTCTATTGTGAATAAAATATAAGTTTATGAGATTTGTAAATTATTGCATTCCTTTTTTATTCACAATTTGTACAGTGTCCCAACTTTTTTGGAATCGGGTTTGTATATATATACACATACATATATATACATATATACACAGTGGGGAGAACAAGTATTTGATACACTGCCGATTTTACCTGTATAAAAGACACCTGTCCACACACTCAATCAAACAGACTCCAACCTCTTCACAATGGCCAAGACCAGAGAGCTGTGTAAGGACATCAGGGATAAAATTGTAGACCTGCACAAGGCTGGGATGGGCTACAGGACAATAGGCAAGCAGCTTGGTAAGAAGGCAACAACTGTTGGCGCAATTATTAGAAAATGGAAGAAGTTCAAGATGATGGTCAATCTCCCTCGGTCTGGGGCACCATGCAAGATCTCACCTCATGGGGCATCAATGATCATGAGGAAGGTGAGGGATCAGCCCAGAACTACACGGCAGGACCTGGTCAATGACCTGAAGAGAGCTGGGACCACAGTCTCAAAGAAAACCATTAGTAACAGTACGCCGTCATGGATTAAAATCCTGCAGCGCACGCAAGGTCCCCCTGCTCAAGCCAGCGCATGTCCAGGCCCGTCTGAAGTTTGCCAGTGACCATCTGGATGATCCAGAGGAGGAATGGGAGAAGGTCATGTGGTGGTCTGATGAGACAAAAATAGAGCTTTTTGGTCTAAACTCCACTCGCCGTGTTTGGAGGAAGAAGAAGGATGACTACAACCCCAAGAACACCATCCCAACCGTGAAGCATGGAGGTGGAAACATCATTCTTTGGGGATGCTTTTCTGCAAAGTGGACAGGACGACTGCACCGTATTGAGGGGAGGATGGATGGGGCCATGTATCGTGAGATCTTGGCCAACAACCTCCTTCCCTCAGTAAGAGCATTGAAGATGGGTCGTGGCTGGGTCTTCCAGCATGACAACGACCCGAAACACACAGCCAGGGCAACTAAGGAGTGGCTCCGTAAGAAGCATCTCAAGGTCCTGGAGTGGCCTAGCCAGTCTCCAGACCTGAACCCAATAGAAAATCTTTGGAGGGAGCTGAAAGTCTGTATTGCCCAGCGACAGCCCCGAAACCTGAAGGATCTGGAGAAGGTCTGTATGGAGGAGTGGGCCAAAATCCCTGCTGCAGTGTGTGCAAACCTGGTCAAGAACTACAGGAAACGTATGATCTCTGTAATTGCAAACAAAGGTTTCTGTACCAAATATTAAGTTCTGCTTTTCTGATGTATCAAATACTTATATCATGCAATAAAATGCAAATTACTTAAAAATCATACAATGTGATTTTCTAGATTTTTGTTTTAGATTTCGTCACTCACAGTTGAAGAGTACCTATGATAAAAATTACAGACTTCTACATACTTTGTAAGTGGGCGAACCTGCAAAATCGGCAGTGTATCAAATACTTGTTCTCCCCACTGTATCAAATACTTGTTTATATATGCAGTATTTACATGCAAATATTTCTTAAATATATACATGAATGAGTGTGTATTTATATATACATAATAATTATACACAGTATACACATATATCATGTAAACACAAACTTTTATTTTGGATGCGATTAATTGGGATTAATCGATTTGACAGCACTAAAATAAATATAAAATACATCGTCATCCAAGCATATGCCGCATAAGCGTCAATAAATTCTTACATGTATGCACAATATACTGGAGCAGTTGCTTTGTTTTTATGTTTGACATCTGATTTGGCCAGTAATGAAAACAAAAGAACATTTTCCATTTCGAACAGTATGTTATTTTCTGTGCTAGGTTTCAAAAGTGCTAAACCGTTATCCATCTTTTATACTCGAAATCAGGGTTATTCAATAAAGTTCCAAGAGGCCATGTGAGAGAAATAAAAAACAAATAATTTTCCCTATTATAACATTGTTTATTATGAAATGCTCTTAACGTGAGCATTCAAATGATTATTAAGAATGCTAATTGTAGATGAAAAAAACGTCTTGTCAAAAAACTTTTTTTTATTTGAATGGTCAGAATCATATTGAGAGAGAAGCAATTAACCCCCAGTCGCTCCCTGGGCACCACAGCAAAAATGGCTGCTCACTACTGTGTTCAATACTCACTGCTGTGTGTGTGTGCACTGGATGGGTGAAATGCAGAGCACAAATTTTTTTTCAAGTATGGGACACCATACTTGGCTACATGTCACGTCACCTTTAATTTCACTTTCACATACATTTAAAGTTTTAAAATAATCATAAAACAGAGTGTGCTATGAAATGGATATTTTTATGAATATGGCGTGTGCAATGCAAAGGGCATTTGTTTATATAAGTTTGTTTGGGCTTGAAACATGAAATGTGCAGAGTGTCTAATGTCAAACGTTAATTGAATGAGCTGTTTGGCATCAATGACACAGGTTTAGATAAAGTTTATATATCCATCTCTGTTGCCCTGCATGCATGTAGTTTTATTTGTTTATTCTTATTTCTGGTTGTATACAGCCATGCACGGAGAAATTCCTAGTTCCTAGGGTTTCAGCATTTAAATTTTGCAAAGCAAATTTGGAGTTGACATGTCAGTGTCACATAATATTATTCAAATTGCCTTCAAATTACTGACAATGGCAAGGTTTTTTTTTTAAAAAAATTTTATTTGCTTTATTATTGCAAATGTCTTCATTGAAAGACTGTGTGAATTATGAAGTAGGCTATTATGTTGTGTAATAGGGGGAGCAGCATGCTTTTTGATGAGAATATGTCATTCAAGTGTCGGACAATGTAATGTGACAATGCTTGTGAGCGTTAACATGAGCCCAGCCCTTCCCATAATGAAACAAAGAAGACTTTTGAATGATTTGTACATCAATAACCTCATGTATTCAAAATTATGTAGATTTATAATAGTGAATGTCATTAAGGTTATCAGCCATAATATAAATAATTGACTTAAATCAATATCAGGCAAATTTCTTAGGGATGCACAATATATCAGTTATCTGCCTATTGTCTTTCTTTCTTTCTTGGTCCTTAATATTTTATTATTATCACTATCTTAAGCTCTTATAAGACAGTGTAGTACGTCAGTGGGTCTCGTCTTGTTACTTGAATCCAAACTATCTGGCCTCTTGGGTCTGAAACATTAATGTTGATTAATTTAAAAGGTCTGTCCCGGAGTATCGGATGACAATGCTGGTCTGCTCATCCTGATACGGTTGGGTCTCTCTCAACGGGCTCTTTGTGTGGATGGCTGTATTTGATATGTTTTCTCTTATTTCTTCTGTGCTGTGCTTATGCTGTGCCAAGTGTCATGTATCTTATTAACACAGTCTCTGCTCTGTTTCCCTGTCTCTTCCTGCAGCTCCAGAATCTGAGTCATAATGTGATCTTCACTCTGGACTCACTGTTGAAAGGCGACCTGAAAGGCGTGAAGGGGGTGAGAAATATTTTTTCAGACCATGTATCATAGAACGTCAGACCTGCTTAGAGAGGCTAAATACAAATGCATATGCATAAAAACTACCTAACTAACTTGATACCAACCCAGAAACATAAGCAATTATCTTAAAAGAAGATGTTGTAGACCTGTAGAAGTACCTGAGCTCTGTTCCAGTAAATAGCTTCATGATATCACAAACTAGACTAGCCCACTACAGTTCCAATGTAGTGAACTGAAACTGAGTGTGATTCAAGTGTGGGTATTTTTGTTGTCTTGTCAGAAGATCAGCCATCTGACTACTGCACCAGTAGCCATTCATAGCCCACTAATGGATCTGTCAGTTACCACAAGTAACTGTAATAGTCATATCTACAATTGGTGCTTTAGATATTCATCAAAACAATTATGTACTGAGGCTGTTGTGGTCCTAATATGCTGTTTGTGTGCTGCAATTGGCTCATTATTATTATTATTGTTATTTTTCTTTCCTTTTTTGATTTCAGGACCTGAAGAAACCCTTTGACAAGGCTTGGAAGGACTACGAAGCAAAGTTGTACGTTTGCTCAATGAGTGTTAGCTAAGTCAGTGGTTTTAAATCCTGGTCCTGGGGACCCACCACTTATACAAAACATACAAAATATAATATTTTGTATGTCTCATTTATCTGAAACAATAGCTGTGTCTCATTTTGAAGGCTGCATCCTAGGTATCCTCTGTAGGATGCCGTATATGGAGTGTCCTCAACCTACAGTGCAGTAAAATTTAAAATTGAACGAGATGGCCTTTGTAGGACATACGGGTGGATAGGGAATCAGAAGGTATCCCGTTGCTATGCCAGCACATTTACAGCGTCATTACACACTCACAGCTCTCTCAAGCTCTGAATGAATTTATTTCTGAGGTGAATTTTAGTTGTGAACAGAGTTTTTGTGACTGTAATTGTTTTACTTTATTTACTGTTTGAAGAGTTCTGCCGTATTTTCAACAGCAGATACATTTTACAAAGTCACAGGAGAAAGTATTTAAGAAATGTATCAGTTTTTACCGTCTGAGCTTTGAGGTAAATTGCAGGCTAATGAGTCAATTATGAATCTGTTTAGCTATATATAATATATATTATTATATTATTATTGGTGTTGCAAATTACGTGCTTTTTTCCATGACAACCGTGAAGTATTAATGTTTGTGATGACTATACCAATTTTAATAACAACCATAAGACTTTTTTGACAATAGTCAAGTCAAGTCACCTTCATTTATATAGCACTTTTTACAACACAGATTGCTTCAAAGATGATAATAGGAAATTAATTTTGTTTTTGATGAAAAGTTTTTGATTTAGTTTCTGTTGTAAAAACTGATTAGTTATTTAATTTGGTGCCATTTAAACAACACCACCTTCAGTTAAAACAGAAAACCCCCATTGCATTCCGGACCCCATCCGTACGGCAGCAACATTTGGTGGCCCGAGAACAGAAACCATGAAATAGGTTTGAAATAGTTTTGAAACTATACCATCATCATCCCCTCGCAACCCAGGCGAATCCGTGAAAACGGTGACAGCATGTACGCAAGCATTACGTGTTCAACCTATAGGCAAGCGCGTTTGAATACGTATGTGTGCATATGTGTTTTTATCTGTATAGAGGGGAAGGGAAGTGAAGGAGGCCTTCACAGGGGAGAGTCTAGGTGACACGGTCTCTGCTGACACTTCAGGGATGCGTTGTGGTCATGTCTAGGCGCAGGTCCACCATCTGATCTGGATCGGCTGACTACAGTAAACCTCGGGATAAACAGAGAGACTAACATTAGCGTAGATGCCATTCTTTTTTATGACATAACGAGTACATCAGGTGTTATGGGAAGTGTTCCCGGTTCCGACTGACCTAGTTAATGCAGCCTAAAACAATCATTTAACTGATTTGAATAATAGAAATTGATAATGTTCTATGTGTATGCCATAGTAAAGAGATGTGTTTTTAGTCTAGATTTAAACTGACAGAGTGTGTCTGCTTCCCGTACAATGCTAGCAAGACTGTTCCAGAGTTTAGGTGCTAAATAGGAAAAGGATTGACCGCCTGCAGTTGATTTTGATATTCTAGGTATTATCAACTGGCCAGAGTTTTGAGACCACAATAGACGTGATGGAGTATAATGCGTTAAGAGCTCACTCAAGTAATGGGGAGCTAAACCATTTAGAGCTTTGTAAGTAATAAGCAAGATTTTAAAATGTATACAATGTTTAATAGGGAGCCAGTGCAGTGTTGACAGAACTGGGCTAATATGGTCATACTTCCTGGTTCTAGTAAGAACTTGAGCTGCTGCGTTTTGGACCAGCTGCAGTTTATTTATTAAGCGAGCAGGGCAACCACCCAGTAGAGCATTACAATAATCTAGCCTTGAGGTCATGAACGCATGAACTAACTGTTCAGCATTTTGCATTGAAAGCATGTGTCGTAGTTTAGATATATTTTTAAGGTGGAAGAATGCAGTTTTACAGATGCTAGAAACGTGGCTTTCAAATGAAAGATTGGTATCAAAGAGCACACCCAGGTTCCTAACTGACGACGAGGACTTGACAGAGCAGCCATCAAGTGTTAGACAGTATTCTAGGTTACTAGTTACAGAGGTTTTTTGTTCAATAATTATAAATTAAGTTTTTTTCTGAATTAAGTTGTAGGAAATTACTAGTCATCCAATGTTTTATATCAGCTATGCATTCCGTCAATCTTGTGAATCGGTAAGTTTCGTCAGGGCGCGAAGAAATATAGAGCTGAGTATCGTCAGCATAACAATGAAATGATATCCTAATGATATCTCCCAAGGGTAGCATGTACAGGGTGAAAAGCAACGGTTCTAGCACTGAGCCTTGCGGTACTCCATACTGAACTTGGTTTGGTATGACATCTCTTCATTTACTGCTACAAACTGATAACGGTCAGATAAGTATGATTTAAACCATGCCAATGCAATTCCACTAATGCCAACATAATTTTCGAGTCTATTCAGAAGAATGTTGTGGTCGATAGTATCGAATGCAGCGCTAAGATCGAGTAACACTAATAGAGAGCAGTATTTGAAAAGAGGGGATGGCTTTGCAGACTTTGCTAAATTAAGTATACATGATACTAGGTAATGATCTGAGATGTCATCGCTCTGCTGCAGAATTTCAACAGTATCAACATTTATTCCATGTGACAATATTAGGTCTAAAGTATGATTACGACGATGAGTTGGTCCTGACACGTGTTGCATAACTCCAATAGAGTTTAGAATGTCTCTAAATGCTAATCCCAATGCGTCTTTTTCATTATCTACATGGATATTAAAATCACCAACAATTAGGACTTTATCTGCAGCCAGTACTAATTCTGATAGAAAATCAGCAAATTCTTTGATAAAGTCTGTATGGTGGCCTGTATACAGTAGCCAGCACAAATGTCAAACGGGATTTATCATTTACACTACGTAACGTTACGTAAAGCACCAAAACTTCAAAAGAATTATATTTTAAACTAGACTTCCGAGTAATTCTGAAGATATTATTATAAATTACAGCAACACCTCTCCCTTTGCCTTTCAGACGCGGCTCGTGTTTATAACAGTAATCTTGGGGGGTGGACTCATTTAAAGTAATGTAATCATCAGGTTTTAGCCAGGTTTCTGTCAAACAGCACATCTAGGTTATGATCTGTAATCATATCATTAACAATAAGCGCTTTTGAGGAAAGGGATCGAATATTCAGCAGCCCAAGCTTTATCATTTGTTAATCTGTATTATATCTGTTTTTTATTTGTTGAACATCAATTAAATTTTTACCCTTAAATGGGTTTGAGAGTTTTTTGTATTTACTAATTTGGGGAACAGACACAGTCTCTATGTGATAATATCTAGGTGAAAGAGTCTCTATGTGTTGGGATTTATCTGACTTCTGTGATGTGAGACAGCTAGCAGACGGTCGGACAGTAACAAACAAAAAAAACAATACATTTACAATAAATTTGTATCCATTAACATTAGTAAACACAATAGTTAACATGAACTATCAATGAACAATAGAATATTCATCAAAATTAAATGCTGTAATATATATAAGGTGAGGAAACACTTGTTATTCTGTTTACTACACCTGCTGAGGTAATACAGCTTAAAAATTATCATGACTTCCTTTTGAACGTTTGACATGTTTGTATATGGCGACGCAAAGAATCGTGGGTTATCTGTAGCAACAAAGGATACACCTCATGCGTCCTCCAAAATCCTGTGAAAGGAGGACACATTCGAAGGGTGCATTTGGAGTGTCCTACTTGCTTTTCTAAAATGAGACGGCGTCGATTGTCCATGTGGCCGACAAATGCAACCTCTGGAGGGCGCTGCCTTCGAAATGAGACACAGCTACTCAGTTCAGTTCATGGAACTCTTTCCTAACCTGCTGATGATCTGAATCAGGTGTGTTAAATAAGGGAGACATATGCTGAATTCGGAACCGTATACTACTTACCATATCTTTCTATGGCAGAAATAGTAAGAGTAATATGCTAGTATGCGGTTCCGAATTCAGCAATAGGGTGCATCTCAATCAGCTCCTTAGCTTCCTAGGTTCCTATATCGTGAACACGAATTCGGACACTGGTAAGGACAGTAAGGACCCTGACTCACTACACATTGGGACACTGATGACTCTATTTCTGGCGACTGGTACAACGTCCTCATTGTACAACATCACTACTGGTATTTATGAACAACCGCAGAACCAATATCCTTCTGACATTATTTTTTTAGTGTTATTTAAATTATGATAAATACTTGGCTTGTTACATATATGTGCAACATTTCCTCCATATATAAATTAGAAATGTTAGCTAGTTGTTCATTAGCGATGGTTTGTATTTTAAAGAACATATATCGCGTCATTATGTGTAGCGAGTTGGGATTTATTTTTTGCGCTTCAGAACTTACGTTAAGGGAACATAGTAAGCGTTGATGATTGATGACAGCCCTTAAAATGGCCGACTCCCTGATCAGTGCCCTCACTACTGAACTAAGGGGGTTGATTGAGATGCACCAATACAAAATGTGCAGGGCTGCGTTTCCCAAAAGCATTGTGAGCTAAGTTGATCGTAGAGACAATTGCTGGCAATGGTTCTTCGATCTACTTAGGCTTATGGTGCTTTTGGGAAACTCAGCTCACAGCGGTGGCTCCCCAGAGCCATTATTGAAAACCACTGAGCTAAGTGTGTCTGTATACAGTACACGTTTGTCCTTTCAGACCGATTACTTTTTCTGTGGGCTGTTGCAATTATCAGTAATTTAACTGCATCATCAAAAAGCATGAGAGAGATAATTTTCTCCCCCGCAGATGTGAGATTAATGCGAAATAAACACAGTACTCTGATTGCCAGCCAACTCAGATGAATATACAAATATTTCCATTATTTTTTATGATCACATTTCTTGCAATCTTTCAGTACAAAAATCGAGAAGGAAAAACGTGAGCACGCCAAGCAGCATGGGATGATCCGAACAGAGATCACTGGTGCTGAGATCGCTGAGGAGATGGAGAAAGAACGGAGGCTCTTCCAACTACAGATGTGTGAGGTCTGTAGTGCACTCAACCTGGTTAAGAGCCTGCTCTTTTCACCAGAAACATGACATATCTGTTATTCGGAATATACACTTTACCTTTGTTTAGGAATATATAAATGAATATTCTGTTAATTTTGCATGGTAATAGATGTAGTTGTGAAAAGTCAAGCCATTCAAGAAACACAATTTTGGACACTTAACATACTGTATAAAATACAGCATATTAAATGGCAAGTGAGCATCTTTAATATTTCCAGAAGAGAATAGCAGGAAAAGAATGTTCCTGTTTTGGTTTTTCAGATTATGCTGATTACATGTAGCCTATATTGGAATATTTCAATAGTTGTGGTGAATTTAAATATCTTTTCCAGATTAAAGGCTGGTTTTTATATACAAATTACATACATGTACATGCCATGGTCAGTGATGTTTTCTACTAGTTCTCCCACAACCCAAAACACTTTGTCAAGTCAAGTCACCTTTATTTATATAGTGCTTTTTACAATACAGATTTTCAAAGCAGCTTTACAGTGATAACAGGAAAATAATGCAACAAAATTTGTTTTGGCTGTACAGCCGCTCTGGAGAAAACAGTGATGTCATCGTCCAGCTCAGTTCAATTCTCATACAATGGTGTCAATGCAGGCAGATCAGTAATATAGTTGAATATTTAGTGATAATGTACAGATATCTCTGTCTATACAGCAGTCTTTTTTCTTTCTTTTTTTGTTGTTGCAGTTGTCAGTGAATAATCATTCATTCATTAGCATGAGTTCACTGGTTTTGTTAATGATATTAAAGGGATAGTTCACCCAAAAATGAAAATTACCCCATGATTTACTCACCCTCAAGCCAAAATTGGATGACTAGTAATTTCCTGCAACTTAATTCAGAAAAAAATGCATTTTTAATCATTGGACAAAAAAACTCCACAAGTAGTAACCTAGAATACTGTCTAACACTCGATGGCTGCTCTGTCAAGTCCTCGTCGTCAGTTAGGAACTTGGGTGGGTGTGCTCTTGGGTGTGTACCATATTAGCCCGGTTCTGGAAACACTCCATTGGCTCCCTATTATACATCGTATACATTTTAAAATCTTGCTGATTACATACTGAGTAATCAGCAAGATTAGTGCTCATACTGAGCACTAAATGGTTTAGCTCCCCAGTACTTGAGCGAGCTTTTAACGCATTATACTCCATCACGTCTATTGCGGTCTCAAAATTCTGGCCAGTTGATAATACTTAGAATATCAAAATCAACTGCAGGCGGTCGATCCTTTGGTCGATCCCTACTTAGCACCTAAACTCTGGAACAGTCTTCCTAGCATTGTTCGGGAAGCAGACACACTCTGTCAGTTTAAATCTAGACTAAAAACACATCTTATTACTATGGCATACACATAAAACATTTTTAATTTATATTATTCAAATCAGTTAAATGATTGTTTTAGACTGCATTAACTAGGTCAGCCGGAACCGGGAACACTTCCCATAACACCTGATGTACTCGTTACATCATAAGAAGAATGGCATCTACGCTAATGTTAGTCTCTCTGTTTATCCCGAGGTTTACTGCAGTCGGCCGGATCCGGGCCGTATCCAGACCAGATGGTGGACCTTAGCCTGGACATGACGAACGCATCCCTGAAGTGTCTGCAGAGACCGTGTCAATTAAACTCCCCCGTGTAAATGCCGCATCGACACGACATCCTCATTAAACCCGTCCCCGGTGTGACGACTCCAATCTTTCGGATAATCCTACGAATATCTATTGATCTAATATGATTTCTGACCTGTAATGTTGCCAGAATCATAATCATACACTATTTGTTCGTCGGCCAGAGGAGAACTGGCACCCCGACTGAGCCTGGTTTCTCCCACGGTTTTTTTCTTCATTCTGGCCCTGAAGGAGTTTTGGTTCCTTGCCACCGTCGCCTTTGGCTTTTGGCTTGCTCAGTTGGGGACACTTAAATTTCAACTATATTACTGATCTGCCCGCATTGACACTATATGTTAATTAAAATGAGCTAGATGACATCACCGTTTTCACCAGAGCGGCTGTACAGCCGAATCAAATTCTGTTGCATTATTTTCCTGTTACCACTGTGAAGCTGCTTTGAAACAATTGGCATTGTAAAAAGCGCTATATAAATAAAGGTGATTTGATTTGATTTGATCCTAGGTGTGTATGACATTCTTCTTTCAGATGAATACAATCGGAGTTATATTAAAATATGTCCTGGCTCTTCTAAGCATTATAATGGCAGTAAATGGCAGCCCAAAATTCAAAGCCCAAAAAAGTATCCATCCATTATAAAAGTAATCCACACGGCTCCGGGGGGTTAATAAAGGTCTACTGAAGCATATCAATGGGTTTTTGTAAGAAAAATATTTAACACGTTATAAAGTAAAATATCTAGCTTCCGGAAGACCGCCTTCCGTATTCAACTTACGGAAAAAACTTAACTGGCGTGATGTGACGTCAGACGTAGCATAAGCATTTTAAACTGTGAGAGACGTTACACTTTCTTCGTAAGTTAAATACGGAAGGCGGTCCGCCAGGAAGCTAGATATTATACATTATAAATATGTGTTAAATATGGATATTTTTCTTACAAAAACACATCGATTCGCTTCAGAAAGCCTTTATTAACCCCCCGGAGCCGTGTGGATTACTTTTATAATGGGTGGATGCACTTTTTTGGGCTTCAAATTTTGGGCTGCCATTTACTGCCATTATAATGCTGGGATTAGCCAGGATTTTTTTTTTTAAATAACTCCGATTGAATTAGTCTGAAAGAAGAATGTCATATACACCTAGAATGACTTGAGGGTGAGTAAATTATGGGATAATTTTTATTTTTGGGTGAACTATCCCTTTAACATTCATAAAACCACAGATGCAGCCAATCAGAGCCCTTTAATGGATCTATGACAGTTACAGGTTGCTGTATTAGTAGAGTCACATCACCAGCTGTTGTGATTGGTTTTCCTAATATAAATCAGGAGTATGTAATGCTGCCATTTCAGTGAAAATGGCCTGTTTATCTTATCTTTGAATGATTCCCTCAGCATTAGAGCAGATGACTCAGATTGTGATAGTTTGTTTTATGGATTCATAATCAACGCAGTCTTTGTTCATTAGGGAGGATAGCTGTGGGTTATTTAACATGTTAATGAATTGTGTTTGTCATTTGGAATTGCATCTTGAATTCATTTAATTCTGCATCAAGGGTTTGTCAGGTTGCTTTTCAAATGCTACTGGACCAAATCACATGATAAAATCTAATATTTTAATTCAGTTACCCATTTTACCATATAATTAAGCACTAATGCAGAAGAGCAAGTGGCATATTACTGAAAATCAATGACAATTTATGATTGTCTTGACTTTTCATAATTTAGCCAGTCTTCTGTTTTTGGTTGATTCCTGTTGTGCTTTCTTGGTGGTTTGCTACACATATGAAAATCCAAATATGACAGCAATTAATGCAGTGAGATGACTCATTTAGATACAGGAAGCATCACAGGAAATGGAAAACTCATGGCAACTTTAGCAAACACATACCTACTGCGTGCATTTTATGAAACAAAGATAAGCACACACTCTAACTTAATTAGGAAACTGTACATACTCACATTGTGTATGACAAAACTGTGACTCAAAAGTTATGCACAAAAACATTCACACACTCTAAGATAAGCGGAATGTGTGCCATTTCACCCCAAGATATATTCAGACATGCAAGGGGCCAAACAGGACGGATTACGTTTCTGAGCATAGCCAAAAAACTGTTAGCTGGCATGACTTTGCAAAATGTTCTGGAATTTACCCCTCTGGGCTAAACCGGGATTACGATGGTGTTTAATTCATTTGTTTTGTGAGATTGGTTTGTCAGTGTATGTTCTTTTCAGATTTAGAAGATAAGATTTTTGTCCTCTTTAGTTGATACTGAAATAAGAACAGTTATGCATAATCGTTCAATCAAATATTTACATGTCGAATGACGCTTGTAGAGTTGTCATGTATTTCAAATAAAATTTCAAATCACTTAAGCATTCAAAATCACTGAATATCTTTTGGGATAGTGAACTGTTGTTACCAAAGTCTGCATAACTGTTCCGTCGCCTTTGGCTTTTGGCTTTTGGGTTGCTCAGTTGGGGACACTTAAATTTCAACTATATTACTGATCTGCCCGCATTGACACTATATGATAATTGAAATGAGCTGGATGACATCACCGTTTTCACCAGAGCCGAATCAAATTCCGTTGCGTTATTTTCCTGTTACCACTGTGAAGCTGCTTTGAAACAATTGCCATTGTAAAAAGCGCTATATAAATAAAGGTGATTTGATTTGATCTGTTTCTGCAGTACCTGATCAAAGTGAATGAAATAAAGACCAAAAAAGGTGTTGACCTCCTTCAGAACTTGATCAAGTATTACCACGCGCAGTGCAAGTAAGTGACATTTTTGCTTTCAAATGTGTTTTTACCTTGACAGACATTTGCAATCTCAGTATACTAAATAAGTATACTGCTTAAATCCAAAAAATCCAGTCATACATCATACATTTAGTTGGTAGAACTGTCACAGTAAATGTGTATGTGACGTGAGGAAAGTGTTAACGGTCAATGCTGAAAGTGTTATTGATCCATGTAGCCTTGCAAGTGTCACTGGCCTGAAGGTCTGAAAAAAAGCAATGAGCTGAAAGAAAGAACTGAAAGTGTAGCACTTTTTTTTCCTCTCAGTCTCCAAAGGTTAAGGTTATTCTGAGCTAGTGTTGTCTTTGACCTATTGATGCATCAGCAGAAACCTGGAAGCTTTACCTTGCACATCAAGGCTTTGATGGGTCGTTATTAAGACTAAGTTAATGTTTGAGATTAATTAAATAGTTTTAATGCTGTCATTCTATGTGGTTTCTAAGAACTAATCAGAAACACTAACGTCCCTAGTAGAGCACCCGTTTATCAGTAAATTAAGGGAAAGGACCTATTTGGGTTTGAGGGTAGAGTATTTAGATTTCTTTCCTTTAAAAGTAACCAAATGTGTTGAAAATGTAAAAAAAAAAAATTGGTTACACTTTATTTTGACATTCTACTAACTACATTATATTGCCAAAAGTTTTTGGATGCCTGCCTTAACATGCACATGAACTTTAAAGATGAAATTGTTCAACTTCTGCTTTCGCGCAGGCGCAGTGAGGGGAAATAGGGCAATCAGTTCATAGCTCTGCTTCAGCTGTGCGATACCCTCACGTGGGGCGACTAGAATTTCTGACATGCCAGAAATTCATCCAGCCGTCCGATTGCCGATCGGGAGAGGTTTCTCGTCTCTCGTTTCACTCTGTACACTGCACGAACACCCTACGACAAACGACGCACGACAAAGCTGAAAATTGGCCCGACCCAAAAAAGAGTCACACGAGTCAGAATTCGGCTCGAAATCGGGCGAAAATCGCACAGTGTATGCCCAGCTTAACTCTCAGAGTGTTAGTAGACTGTAGTAGTAGACTGTTAGGTAAGGGTTAGTAGAATAAGTTGACATGTAGGTGCAGAATTACTTAGTCTGTAGAATGTCTGTTGGGGACCATCAGAATAAAGTGTTAGCAGATATTAAGCAGACAGTTTACTAATACACTAATGACTGGTAGTTGTGTAGTTGCGACTTTTAGTTAGTAGAATGTCTAAAGTGTATTGTCGAAATGAAGTGTTACCTTTTTTAACTTAATTGCAATTTAAACTTTTTAATGAAGTTATAGCAAAGGCATTATACGTACTTTGCAAAGCTTTTACATTTTTTGTTACTTTGATTAAATACCCCAAGGTCACTAAAATGCAGAATCATGCTCAAATCTCATACATAAACATGAGATGGGCCTTGATAGCAGAGTGTGTGGCCGCAGTGTCTGAACCACTGACTCATCCAATTTGACTCTGACACTCTTGGCAGTTTGTTAGTGTTGGCACTATAGTAGTCATCTGTCAGTATTTAAAACTTCCACCACAGTTACCATAGTTCAAAACTGATTGTTTTTGCTTAGTATTTCAAAACTGAATGTTTCAAAGTAACTTTCACTAATTAACCTTGTCTCTCCTTGATGTTTGTACGTTTCTGTGTTGTATAGACTGTGAAATTGTCTATAATTTCCCCTGACTGTATTGACAGAATATGTATGGCCTTTAATGATAGCTGGTTGAAATATGAAAAAATGTGTTAATTCTGTTTTATTATTTATTATTATTATTCAGCTTTTTCCAAGATGGCTTGAAGACAGCAGATAAGCTAAAGCAGTACATCGAGAAATTAGCAGCTGATCTTTACAACGTATGTACCTCACCTTACTTTATCCTAAAAAGTATCTGATTTGGTAAAAAACGTTTTAGCTTGGTTTGTTATCGATGGGACCTGGCAATACAATATCTGGGTCACATTATGATCATGTTTTTTTATCATTGTGATCATTTTAATGTATAGTCATTTAAAACTGATATTGCTGATATATAAAGTGATATTTTACTCACTTGTTTCTCTTAGAGCTGCATTACATTTCTGTGCTGTGCACAGTTAATAAAAATAATTGTGCACTGAATAATACTATACTATGTTTTACAGACTTGTTCTGAATGGAGGTCAATCATTCAGGTGGTCAAGTCTCAAAATATGAATGTGCAAAATGCAAATAATTTTTGCGTAATTAATGCGTAATTTACAATATCATAGTTTGTCCTGCACCCCTAATGGTCTGTGGGTATGTGCAACAAGTTCTTTTTTTGCTTTTGTGTGATTTAGATAAAACAAACACAAGATGAAGAGAAAAAGCAGCTCACTGCACTAAGGGATCTCATTAAATCCTCTCTGCAGCTGGAACAAAAGGAGGTAGGTGTATGGTGTGGTGTGCCTCAGGGCTCTATCTTAGGACCAATGCAAATTCTCAATTAATTGCCCAAACTAGTTTGTGAAAGACAACCAGGTGACTTGTTTGGGATTAAACATTTTCAATGGTGATCACGTTTACATATGACTTGCCAAGTGAATTGAATTTTGCAGTACATCTGTGGATCTAATGTATATACCCTCCCTAATGCTCGACCTGTACAGGGGAGAGTGTGAGAGGGAGTGCCCAGTGCTGTACCATGCTGGTAGCCAGTATGAAATAGGGCTTGCTGGTAACCAGTGTTGTGCCCCACTGGTTGCTCAGAGAAGAGTTGCTGACTCTATCATGTTTAATAAGGAAAATAAATGACAATTAATAGGTAGTTAGCTAATGAATAGTTGTTGTTAACACATTGTCACGACAGCAAATTTGCATTTAATTACTGTAACATGGTAGGAGACTAGTTTGTAAGTTAGCATTACCGTAGTGCATTTAAATGATTCAGCAGTACCGACACATGCTTTTCACACCCTCTCCTATGTCTCTCTCACCCGCTTCCTGTGTGGATTGAAGTCTAGAAGAGTAAGTGTTCAGCATGAACAGCATGATGTGTGTTTGTGATGGAGATCATTGTGTGTGTGCAAATTAAATAAGTTGTTGTCAGATAAAGCTGATGTTTTTAAAAGGTTGCAGATCTGGTGAGAAATATTGAAAATCTGCTGTGTATACAGAATCTGTTTGGATTGGTGTCTGCATATAGCTATTTAATGCTCCATGTGTGTGTTTGTACTCGAGCAGGACTCTCAGAGCAAGCAGGGTGGCTACAGTATGCACCAGCTGCAGGGAAACAAAGAGTTTGGATGTGAGAAGAAAGGCTATCTAATGAAGAAGAGTGATGGGTACACACACACACACACACACACACACACACACACACACACACACACACACACACACACACACACACACACACACATCATCAATTATACGAGCTTTTTGATCGATATGAGCTCTTGCTTTCTTCTATAAATAGTGTAATGCAGTATAATTGTGTTGTAGGTTGAGGAAGGTGTGGCAGAGGAGGAAGTGCTCAGTTAAAGGAGGAATTCTCACCATCTCTCATGCCACTGTGAGTAACTCAGACACATGTGATTTACTCTATTCACTATAAACCATGTCATCCTATAATCAGCCTAATAAACAGAGGTCTAACATTTACAGTGAAAAGACTTCATCAGCTTTCTGAACTTTTGCGGAATGTTTCCATAACAACCCAGATATCCCGCTGTCCCTCTTTAAGAGCCCACTGGGAAAATGAGCAACTGAGTGTTGACCACTTTATCAAATTTATTATCTTGCCTCTCCACAGCATCGTTTTCATTCACTTCATGTCAAATGTGTTGTACTAAGGCTCTTTCTGCATTCTAAACCTCAATGTCTTGGACACAGTACCAGTTACATTATCGAAATTTTGGCTAAATTTCTCAGACCAAAAAAGGTCCATTGTCAGTAGTGTAGTAATGCATGAAGCACAGCTCACACAGAAGTCACTTTCAAACCAAGCAGCTTTCTTTTGTTCAACTAGAAAATTTGCGTTACTAAATCTGTGTGGGGAACTTTTTCTCCCTTACGTTTGAAATTATTGGATTGGAATTGGAATTGGAACTGGAACGGTAAATATGTCCACAACTTAACTCTTTCTTAACAACTTAATCTCTTTCTTAGACTCAGGTCTTGCCCTTACCCTCTGCATCATATGCCATCAATTTTCTTCTTTTCCCACATGATGTCACATTCACATTCACATGATGCCCTGTATCTCACATTTCATTATCAAATCAAATCCAGTCATATGCATAACAATCTGTCTGCACTGGACTTTGACAGTGTAATGTAGCACACATATGTGCCCTGTATTATGCATGCCAGACAAGTAATTTTGTAAAAAAAAAAACTATGCGCCTGCTGACATACGTATTCAAACGCGCTTGCCTATAGACTAAACACCTAATGCAGTCACCATTCTCACAAATTTTTTTTTTTTTTTTTTTATGTTTACACAAAGATGATAACGGTATCGCTTCAAAACTGTTTCAAAACCTGTTTCAAGATTTGCGTTCTTTAGCCACCAAACACTGTTGCCGTGCGGATGAGTGGCCGGAACGTGTTGAGAGTTTTCTATTTTGGTTGAAAATGGTGTCGTGTAAGTGGCTCCAAAGTAAATAACTAATGATTTTTTACAACGGAAATGAATCAATCAAAAACTTACTTTAGCTGTACAATAACTTTTCTCTAGAGCTGATGTACAGCCAAAACAATCTCTCTTCTGTTATTTTCCTATTATCACTGTAAAGCTGCTTTGAAACAATATATATTGCAAAAAGCGTTATATAAGTGAAGGTGACTTTAACACCTTTGTTCAATCAATAGCCAGTATGCACATCTCTGTGTGATTGAGCCTGTATCAGGTTTCCTATAGTTTAATCACAAACCTCGCAAGCTACTACCTAGGGTTTTAAGATTGTCTTTTTTTTTTTTTTTTTTTTTTACCTATGCTCTTAGTAATGCACTAATGCACCCTGACCCATATGCTACTACAAGTACATTTGGTAAGAGATACTACAAAAAACGAGACTGCCAAAGATATCCGTTTAGCACATGTGTACAATAGTGCAGATGGTGTGCAGAAACACTTTCTGTTGTGAATGTACCCTGGACAGACCAACAAATTCGATTGTATAATTTCTTTGGGCTGGAGACCCAAAGTAGCTTGCGAGTTAAAACCTTTTTGATGCTGTTTGGATGTAATAGCAGGAATATAAAGTAGTCAAACATGCATTTTTCCTGTTGTTACTTTTTGTTTCAGTCAAACAGGCAGCCTGTCAAACTCAACCTGCTCACATGTCAGGTCAAGCCCAGCGGTGAGGACAGGAAGTGCTTCGATCTCATTTCCCGTGAGTCAACAGACACCCACAGGGAGAGCTTCTTATGGGAAACCACATGAGTGATTTAGTAGCTTATTATATGTGTTTGTTTATGATACCTAATCTTGGAAGAACTTTTTCAAACTCATTTTTAAATAGTTGTGTAATTGTACCATTAATGTGAATTATGACTTTTATACTATCTTCTGGTGTTAGTGGAGGTCACTTCACGTTTATGCAAAAGGCTCATATTTTACTTGTCATGTTTCAGATAACCGCACATATCACTTCCAGGCCGAAGATGAGCAGGAATTTATGATGTAAGATTTTTTTTTGTGGGGGATTTTCACCACTTTGCATCTCGAAGTACGCAAACCCTGTAATCTTAACTTTTCTGTGAATGCAGTGATCTCTATGAAATGTTTTATATACTGATTATGGGATTTTCTCTCTGAAATTTAACAATTATGAACAATTATAGCAATCTGCCTGGAACTGAATGCCTTTTTCCTTTTTTGTGACTAATTTTGACTACTTTTATGGCAAATTAGTTGATAAAAAGTAATTGTAGTAAGTTTATTAAGATTTTAACTCTCGCCTAAATATTTTACTTGAAGTCTGTGAAGTGGCGTTTGCTTGTCTTAAGTTGGCAGTTACTCATTGTGGTCACTGACACCACAATGACATTTCCCAGACGCCTTTAGATCCAAACATTCTCACAAAAAGCGAAGCATCCACCATCTCGTGTCTGAGTATTTTTAACTGCTGGCTTTGCCTCTTACCCTCACTGCTGTGAACTCAATGCTGTCTGTCAGAGAACTCCCTCACTGAGCCATTTAACAGCCATTATAATGGACTCTTAAAAGCACAGAGGTTGATCAGAATGAGGCCCTATAACCCCTTTATACATCAGTTCGGCAGTCATTTCACCTCTGCTTTGACTGGTATCTTTTTTTAACCCTTATATTATGCTCGATTTCTGGGTACGACTTTTATGGAGCCGGCCAAATTGAAAAATCACACTTTGAACAACAAAGAATCACATACAAACAGTAAACTTTTAATATCAATTCTTTTCACACATTTAAAAAAATAAATATAAGAACTTATGATTTATAAAAATGTTTTTAACCACTATTTTTAAAAATACCGTTGTGGGAAAAGCTTATTTTTACCTTCAAAGTGTAATGAGAAACCAACATAACATAAATTCAATTCCATGCTGTACTTCAGGGCTCTTCAACTCCAGTCCTGGTGGGGTCAGCATTCTGCAGACTTTACCAACCTCAATTTAATTTATCTGTCTATAATTTGGAAGTAATTCTGAACACCGTTATTAGCTTATTTAAGTATGTCTGATTGGTGTTAGAGCTAAACTCCGCAAGACACTGGCCCTTCAGGATTGGAGTTGAAGAGCCATGACATACATCAAAGAAATGTTTTAATTTCAGGTCTGTACAGCTGACTTTGAACAGCTGCCTATGCTGGTCAAATTGACCCACGAACATCAAAATGATGTAAAAAATTATGTATGCACATTCCACACCACAGTGTATCTCACTTTGCATGCATTTTCATGACCCTAAATGAGAAAGTCACACATTTTTAAGAAAAAAAAACTTTATTTTACAAGAAAATTATTTTTAATTAATTATTTAATATAAAATATTTCAGATTTTAGATTTTTCAGTACTGAAAATAGTGTGGAAAAGCTCCTTTTTTTCTATCACAGTATAGCAAAAAACAAAACAAATAACATACTAACATAAAACCAGGAAATGTTTTTATTTTGGGTCTGTACAGTTGCCTTGGCACATAAAAATATGTGGGTCAAATTGACCCACGAATATCAAAATCGTACACTTTAAAACACTTTCTCACTTTGCATGCATGTTCTTGACACTAAATGAGAAAAAGATACAAAATGTCAAGAAAAAGCTCAAAAATTGGTCAAATTGACACAACATAATACAAGGGTTAAAAGCCAAAAGCTGGTCTCATCATTTAGATAACAAGGGGCCATGGGATGCTTTTGGGCATAGTAATATTGCCCCATCTTTTGTAAAACAGCTTATTTAGGAATAAATGCCAAGGGAACAAAAGTAGAAACGGAAACGGTCTGAAAGAAAGTTAGCTCAAAGGGGAAATATTAATAATTATTCATAACTCATTATGATTATTCATTATGATTAATTATGAATATTTGACTCAGTTAATGAGATTAACTTGATGTAGCTACATTAACATTACAATCAATCAGTCAATCAATCAGTTCATCCTGTGAACACTCAGTATTGATTATTAATTAATTCTAAGAGAAGGGTATTTTTCATGGCCACAGAAAAATAATTCTTCCTTAGCATTTACAGCGCTTAGAGCATGTAACAAAATCTGTCATTTAAGTGACAGTTTATTTGCAGGCAGGGAGTCAGAACCAGATATGTACTAAATCACGAACACAACTTAAACTAACAGAAACGCATACATACAAATGACACATACATAGGTAAGATGGAAAGTGACAGAATGAAAAACCGGATCAGAACCGAGGAATAGAGCTATGAAAAAGAGTCATTAACCATGAAAAGAACCGTCAGCTTGTTATTTTCAAAGCACCTCGTTAGGAGGATTTTACTGCTTAACCTAACCCTCTGATTAGTTAAAATAGGCGATACTTGCATGGCCGTTGCGATTTGATGGTTCTGTGAGTCGATGGTGTTAAAGTTGCAATCGATTTCTTCTGCGTTGACTGAAGAAGATATGATGAACTTGCACGGTTGTTTTGACTCCGTCGTGGTCGAGGAAGTTGCACATGGCTTGAGGTGTTGGGCCTGCCGGCCCAAGACCGTGTGGTCGGATTGGGTTTCTGGTCCCACACACGCACATGGCTTGATGTGTGTGTAGGCCTGCCAGCCTGGCCGGCTTGGCCAGCAGATGTGTGTCGGTCGTCAGTCGAGAGAGAGAGAGAGAGAGAGAGAGAGGTGGATCTGTGTGTCTCTCTTTAAGGTCTGGAAGAAGTCACACCTCTTAGGGTCGACCCAGTGGGAAATTCCTCGTGGGGGAGTTTATGGCTCTTGTCTCTGACATGATTAAACTGGGTTTGTGCCCATTTATACTCCAATTAATACAACAAACACACACTGCAACCTATGAGGAAATGACATACACGAAAGTGTAAGTCGTGAAACGAGCATTAATTTGATAGGAGACACAACATATATGAGGTTACATTAACTAGTAGTTTGCTCATAAGATATGCATAAAACAAAAATACCATCCTGAAAACACTGCATAAGACAGTACTAATCATACACACAATGTCCTGGGGTGCATGTTCATTTATAGATCAATTTGTCTATAAATTAATGCAGGAAAGTATGAACTCTAAGGGGCCATGGACCTTTCCTATGGCACTGCTCTTCACATTCTTTCAAGCAATAAACTTATCAGTTGGTATCCATGGTAACTGAGGCCCTTCCTAGTGGTATGTCGGGGGGGATGGCTCTAAAGACCCCGGAGCGAGTTTTAAAGATTATTTGTTAAATATAACAAATAATCGTGTCTGATTTGTCTCAGTCGTTAAATGTTGGTTTAGGATTTAGCTGTTTTTTTGAGGCGAAACGCTGTCTGGTTGGCGCACTGGTATTTCAGCATCATGTGGCAGAGCGTTTTAAGACAGCATGTCAAGTTATAAATAGTCCATCTTTTGTTATATAGCAAATCAGTGTCAGTTTTGAAACAATGGACCAGTCAGAAATGGAGAGGGCGGGACAAGCAACTTAAGCTTAGAGGGTTTACAGTAGCATCTATGTACAATTACCATGCAATCAAAATTGATACTTTACTTACTAGTACATGTTTCTAGTTACATGTTATTCAAAGAAAATGTTTTTGTGCTCTTCAGTTTATTTGGTTAATAAAACAAACAAAAAAAAGAATGTTTCTTATGGTATTTTGTTAATGTGTTCCTGCCTCTACAGATGGATTTCAGTGTTAACTAACAGTAAGGAGGAGGCGCTTAACATGGCCTTCAGAGGAGAGCAGGGTGGAGGAGATGATGGGATGGAAGATCTCACTAAAGCCATAATAGATGATGTGCTGCGCATGCCCGGAAATGAAGTGTGCTGTGATTGTGGGGCTCCAGGTACAGATGCTGTGTTACACGTTTTGTTTCATCTCGAGTCATCTCGTGTCATGTTTTTGTGAAGTGATGCCCTCAAAACTAACGTCACGTCACTTTTGTTTACATCTTCCTCTCGCTATTTCTAAATCATGGTCACTTAAAGGGATAGTTCACCCAAAAATGAAAATTATCCCGTAATTTACTCACCCTCAAACCACCCTAGGTGTATATGAGTTTCTTCTTTCAGATGAATACAATCTGAGTTATATTTAAAAAATGTCCTGGCTAATCCAAGCATTATAATGGCAGTAAATGGCAGCCCAAAATTTGAATCCCAAAAAAAGTGCATCCATCCATTATAAAAGTGATCCATATGGCTCCGGGGGGTTAATAAAGGTCTTCTGAAGTGAATCGATGGGTTTGTGTAAGAAAAATATCCATATTTAAAACTTTATAAAGTAAAATATCTAGCTTCCGCCAGACCGCCTTCCTTATTCAATTTACGAAGAAAGTGTAACGCCTCTCGCAGTTCAAAATGCTATGTCCGATGTCATCGTCACGCCAGTTACGCTTTTTCCGTAGGTTGAATACGGAAGGCGGTCCGCCAGAAGCTAGATATTTTACTTTATAACGTGTTAAATATGGATATTTTTGTTACAAAAACCCATCGATTCGCTTCAGAAGGCCTTTATTAACCCCCCAGAGCCGTGTGGATTACTTTTATAATGGATGGATGCACTTATTTTGGGCTACAAATTTTGGGCTGCCATTTACTGCCATTATAATGCTTGGATTAGCCAGGACATTTTTTAGTATAACTCCGATTGTATTTGTCTGAAAGAAGAATGTCATATTCAACTAGGATGGATTGAGGGTGAGTAAATCATGGGGTAATTTTCATTTTTGGGTGAACTATCCCTTTAATCGATTTGTCTTTGTTTTAAATTGCTTCATTTGGAGGTCAAAATGTGTTTTTAGTGATTCATCATGACATCAACATTTCTTTCTCTCTCTCTCTCTCTCTCTCTCTCTCTCTCTGTCTCGCTCTATCTACCTACCTAACTACTCAATCAATCAATCAATCAATCAATCAATCAGTCAGTCAGTCAGTCTGTTTGTCAGTCACAGTCAGTCACAGTCTGTCTGTCTAGGATTCTCTCCCTCATTTCACCCTCTCACTCTCTTCTCCACTTGTGTTCTGCCAGCAATCTGTCTCTATTTTTTAATCACTATTTCTGTTTCTCTCACTCCATTAGCAGTGAAATCAGTCTGTCTCTCTTATGATGAAGCAGCAGCAGTCAGGACAGACGAGCGCTGTTACATCACTCTCTTATGTAATTGGCTCATGCAAGCTGTGCTGAAAGTTCTGAGAGGGCGACTGCTGCTCCAGGGATTGTTTGATGAGCCCTTTTCTCATTCTTTGTTTTCTCTCTCTACAAAAGGATGTGGCCCAGGAAAGGGTCATGGGGCTTTTATACTTGCTTTAATTTGTTGTAACATAGATAAATAAATAAGTAATTCATAAATCTGGGAAAAAAATCTGTGCTAATACTTATAAATGTATGTTTTAATACATTGTCAGGGTTATCAACGAAAAGATTTTTGATGCTGCCCTGTTAGATGAACAGCTACTGAGTAGTGCCAGTATAAATACCTGTTCATACCAAGGACGCTAACTATAACTAATGAAAACGAATAAAGATGAAGAGGAACAATATTGTTGGAGTCACTTTCAGAATTTTTAAAACATTAACAGCCATTTAGAATCAACCCAACTTTAAAGAACTGTAGCATTTAAAGCAGCAGACGGCATAACATTCAGCAGACGACAGCTTGAGCCTTAGTTTATTGTATGTATAAACCCCGCTTTTCCACCTTTGGGGCAAACGGTTCTAAGAACAGTAAGGAACGGTGGAATATTTCCACTTGAGCTTGGTTCGGCACAAACCATTCTCGGCCCGGAATTCTCAGCTCAGTTAGCTGAACCATGCTGGTAGAATGCGTGTAGTGACGTCACCATTCAGGATTGTCTGTTCCATGGCTACCAGTTTCTCTGTAGCTGGCCAAGCGCACTATTTAAGCGAAGTAAACACAAGGTAATAATAGAAATATTCGATCATCCTCCATAAACCTGATTGTATCAAAAAAAACTAAACCACAGTTGCCCAACTCAGTGCAGAATTAAATGCGGAGCTTGACTCTCCTGTTTCCATCACAACTGTTCGTCGGGAGCTCTACAGAGTCAATATTCTTGGGTCGGGCTGCTATAGTATAGTCACTTGTGCCAATTCCAAATGTCGGTTCCATTGGTGCCAACAGTGCAGATCTTGTGCTGTGGACAAGGTAAAGCATGTATTGTTCTCTGAGTCCACCTTCACTGTTTTTCCCACATCTGTGGGAGTTACAGTGTGGAGAAGCCCCAAAGAGGCTTAACTCCCAGACTGGTTTGTGCTGCAATATCATGGTGTTCCCTACTGTGCCTGATATGCCACTTCCAAGATATCACTTCCATATCACTTGATATCACTTCCAAGGATGACCAAACCATTCTGGAGGACCATGTGCACCTAATGGTTCAAACATTGTACCCTAAAGGGGGTGCCGTGTATCAGCATGATAATGCAAAGTTGAGCCACTTTGGAGTTTTTTGGAGGAGCAAGTCATAAAATGTTTTCCTCCACCAGCATCACATAGTGACCTGTCCACTGTTCTGGAAGAGGAATGGCTCAAAATTCCTCTGGCCACTGTGAAGGACTTCTGTCATTCTTAAGACGAATTGATGCTGTATTGGTCGCAAAAGAAGGCTATACACCATACAAATAAATTATTGTGGTCTAAAACCAGGTGTTTCAGTTTTATTGTCCAACCCCTGTATGTACCCTGGGTCCTATGTTCCCCAGATTTATATGGCACATAATGAACACATAAAAAAAACATCCTAAGTTCTCAGGGTCCTATGTTCACCATTTCAATTTTCCAGGGTCAAAAATGGTCTTCGGTGGTGGCGGTTGAACACAGTCATCCACACACACAGCACAGAATACCCTACCCATGTGAACTGCCCAGTGCTGACAATAAATCCAAAATAAATGCAAAGAAACTGTTTGTAATATTAACTTGTCTTATTTATTCACTGAAGAAAAAAAAAAAAAAAAAAAAAAAAAAAAATTCACTGTCAGGACAGATCATAAAACAAGTGCTTATAGCCGTATATTTAAAATAGTCATTTTTTTAAAAGTCTGAAAATTATCTAATTATCTGAAAATATGTGAAAAGTGACTGATTTGAAAAATTAGTAATAAAATGAACAACACATTACATAGCAAAAGTTGCAGGTCTGTTATGTTGCATTTACATCAAGATTTAATGCACAGATCATTTGACATACAATATCATATTGTTTTGTAACATGAAAAATGTATATATATACAGAAAGTGTCATATAAAGATCGCTGCCTATATAATAGCTGAAGCTGCCAATTGCTTCAGTTAAATGCGAGGTACACGAAGCTGCACTCTTGTGAAACGCCCCGTTATAATCAATGAAGCTGTCCAATGAATCTCTTATTGACATCGTGTTTATACTTTGTTGGTTATAATGAAAGGATTCACGAGCATGCAGAACTCACGCTGAACAAAAGCTCTGCCGTTTTGAGCGGATTCTGCCTAACTAAAACACATCTGACTGGCTATTACATTCACACGCTCAACAGATATGTCTGTGATTAGCCCCCAAGCTCAACGCTGCAAAAACACGTTTAAAGGTTTCTGTTTACATGCTCTTCACAGAGCACTTACACAAACACTCACAGGAGCATTTTAAAACAGCTGGCTATCAGAGAGTATCGGTACTGCAGAACGGCAGGTATCGTCTCATTAGATGATCAAATAAATCTTTGGCGAAAAAGCCTAAATATTTTCAATGCAGGAAAAACCCTGACATCAAGTAAACTTTTTAAAAGGTCAGGACTCATTTTCCCAGGGCCCTATCAACTTTATAAACTTCTAACCCTGATCCTAACCCAAACTTAAGGAAGTAATGACCTTTTGAGATTCCTTTACTTCATTCGTTTAGTTCCCTCAAATCTAGGCCTATTATATTCAGAGCCAGTGCATTATGTGCTTAATAAATACAGGAAACATAGGACCCTGGGAACATAGGACCCTTTTTCATGTGTCCATTATGTGCCATGTAAATCTGGGGAACATGGGACCATGGAAACAAGGTTATTCGAGCATTGCTATGTTCCTATGGTTGGATAGGTGGTTTTTTCATGTTACATTTGCTCTACAGTTGCAAAGGTGTTATCGGTGGTTGTTAACACATTTTTATGTTCCTGTGCAGTTTCTTAGGTTTTCTAGGTGGCTGTCAACACATTGCTACATTGCTCTGCAGTTGTTCAGGTGTTATTAGTGGTTGTTGTTTTATGCACTAGCGTCACATACGTGTATGTATCATTCATGTCTGTAAACAATGTGGGATGAGTTACACGTCATGGGGTTAGGGGTTTAAAAAAAGAACACCCTACCACTCAAGTATAAGTAATAGTGATACCTGTGGGGAATTTCATGAACACGTTTGACTGATGACTCAAATTAATCAATGTTTGAACTCCTTGAAATGAACCATTCTAGCAAACCGATTCACTGATTCAAACTTAAATGCAGCACAGGCTTCAAGTGACTGTGATTCATGGCTGTAATAGTCTTACAGATCTGTGTTGAGCTGTTGTTCAGCCCCTCAGCTGAGAGCTAAACAGTCTAATCTGTGTCAAGTAACATGGCTTACACAGTGATTCATTGGTTTGAACACAGGTTTGATTAATGACTCACTTCTAAAACAGACATGAATAAATGCATTTGATGCTGACATTGATTGTGAGTGTGTCAGAGAAGAAATGAATGAGAGAAATAAAGAATGAGTATCTGGGATTTACTGAGAATGCAGAGAGTGCTGCTGAAGAAAACCTGTATCTATATTTAGCTGATGTGTGTATGCGTGTTCGCTTATCTTTTTCGGCCTGTCACTGGTTGTACTCAGGGGACGTCACTGGCGCTCATGGAGCCACATGCACACCTGCTGTCAACACTGACACACGAACAAGTCATTTCTTATACACTGATAACGCTGATAACATTCCACTCTGAATTAAACTCCTACAGTATTTACATTCTAGAACAATGTTTCTCAACTCCTCGG
This sequence comes from Coreius guichenoti, assembly GCA_039654105.1. Classification (NCBI taxonomy): domain Eukaryota; kingdom Metazoa; phylum Chordata; class Actinopteri; order Cypriniformes; family Gobionidae; genus Coreius; species Coreius guichenoti. The sequence continues at coordinate 13,526,504 of CM077189.1, forward strand.
AACCCACCTCCCAGAATTCTTTAAATGTCTCCCTATTCAACACACTAAGAAGCTGATGAGCTGAATCAGGTGTTTTAATTAGTGAGTCATCTAAAGCATTCTAATAGGTGGGTGCCAGGGTTGCTTGCTTTCTTTCTAGAACATGAAATCATGAGTCCAACGAGGACCCCTTGTGGTAAAGAATAAAAAAAAGGATCATGTAGCATAAAATGTGTTGGTTGCTTTTGCTTGTCTCCTAATTTTCCATGTTTTTTTTTTTCTT